>BSBK01001081.1:0-1397500 GCA_027943335.1 Chamaecyparis obtusa | reverse complement strand
AAGTATTAGACACATGTCCGAATGTGACACATATTGTTTTCTAATTTATTTCCAAGTAAATAATTAATTATTATTTTTCTTCTTCAACTTTTCCAAAATAGAAAAACTCTCGTGTCTGACCACGCTAACTTAATCTAAACTTTATCAAATTGAATTTTTTTTCTTTTTTCCTTGTAGTAGGAAAATCATAAAATGTGACACATGTTTTGGATTTCAATAATGTTATATAGTTTGAAAGTTATAACTATTTTTCAATAAGTCTATTAGTCAATCAAATGATAATATTTTTTTATAAGATTCTAGATAAAATTAGTACACTCATGTCTAGATGTGATGTATATTTTTTTGTATTTTGTTTCCAAGTAAATAATTAATTATGATTTTTTTGGCTACAAATTTTCTTGAATATAAAAACTCTCATGTATGACCACCTTAACTTAGTCTAAACTTTATCAAATTGAATGAAGGATTTAAGATTATTGTATTAGGTGAAGCATAGAATGTGATGTATATTTCAGATTTTTAAAATGTTATAATTGTTTGAAAGTTATATCTATCACTAATACATTTGGGGGCATTTTACGATGGCTATGTGTCTCAATTGCGATGGCTATGTGTCGCAATAGCAACACCCATAGACGTCACTATTTTTTAGTCACAAATTGTGACGTCTATGGGTAGCCGTCGCAATTGCGGTGCCCTCCCGTTGCAATGTCGCTAAGATTTGTTAGCGGCATGGGTGTCGCCCCCTCATCACATGGCTTCGGAGGGCCGTCGCAATTGCGACGGTCCTCCCAAGCAATTGCGACGAGTGCCTGCATCGCATTACGACGGGCGCTTGCATCGCATTACGACGGGCGCCTGCATCACATTACAACGGGCTCCCATCGCAATGGCGACGCCCGTGGGTGGAATAAAAAAATAAAATTATTTAATACATTGCTAATGAACCACATTAATGCTTTTTTCTTTCAACAAATGATGACAACCACTGTAAAGACAACATGATAATGTACACTCACGGTAAGGATAGTCACAAATGAGGACATCTCATAGTGACTGTCCCTTGTGTAATTGCCACTTGAATGTATTGCTATTCAGCCACATTAATGCTTTTCTTCTTCAACAAATGAGGATAGTCACTGTAAAGACAACATGATAATGTACACTCACAGTGAGTGTACATTATCATGTTGTCTTTACAGTGACTATCCTCATTTGTTGAAGAAGAAAAGCATTAATGTGGCTGAATAGCAATACATTCAAGTGGCAATTACACAAGGGACAGTCACTGTGAGATGTCCTCATTTGTGACTATCCTTACAGTGAGTGTACATTATCATGTTGTCTTTACAGTGAGTGTACATTATCATGTTGTCTTTACAGTGTCAATATATGCATTATTACTTAAACTGAAGAGTACTCTAAATAATATGTCATTATGGAGTTCTGATTGCTTCCAATTTGATATACGCTTGTTCTACTTATGTATCCAGCATCATGTAAGAAAATTTGATGCTTTTAAAATAGATTCATTTAGCCATGAAATGCCTGTGCATGTTACGTACAAGATTCCAAGGCCCAAAACTGATTACTCATTATAATTCATGTACAGAATGATAATCAACCACAACGAGGCATGCGTAGGCGCTGCTTAGATTTTGAGGCATCAGAAGCTCGTAGAAGAAACTTGACCAATGGCTCATGGAATGAAACAAACTTATTGCCTAAAACAGGAGCATTGGTAACCACAGATGATGGTTCTGAAAAGAACACTTCACCATCAATGTCACGTGAGGGAACTGCAATTTCTGATGGCAAGCAACTTGTAGTATATAAGAGAGATGCAGGTACAGATGCTAGGAGAAGTTCCCAATCTTTATCTGTTGGACAGTTTTCATCTGCAAAATAGATTATAAAAACATGAAAATATATCAGAGATGTTTGATATTGATACAAAACAACACAGATTCATTTCTTCGTACACCTGTATATCATAAAAATCCTTGCACACTTTGAAAAATTGTATTGCCTTTTACTTACTCAAAAGTAATTTACATAAAGCAGTCATTTGATTAACATGGATCCTAATATTCACAAGTACATGGTCATGTGCTCCATCATAGCATCTTATAGATTTAGATCTGTTCTCTGAAATAATTCAATGTTTTGTTTACAATCCACAAAAGAAATATTTTCCCTCGTCTACTTAATCCTAAACAAAAGGCCATATAGCAATATAGATAGAACTATATAATAGAAACCATAAACAATGGTAACCTTAGCAGCAGCAAGAAATTGTTGCAAAAACTTTACCTTATCATACCCAGATTGTTGCTTTGCCTGGCGGAGGGAAATTTGATCAGTAAAATTGACACAGAGTATGCTGTCTCCATTGTCATGCTGGATAACAAAACACCAACTTTAATGGGCATGTACTGTCCCTTGTGTAATTGCCACTTGAATGCATTTCTATTGAACCACATTAATGCTTTTTTCCTTCAACAAATGAGGATAGTCACTGTAAAGACAACATGATAATGTACACTCACTGTAAGGATAGTCACAAATGAGGAAATCTCAGAGTGATTATCCCTTGTGTAATTGCCACTTGAATACATTGCTATTGAACCACATTAATGCTTTTTTCCTTCAACAAATGAGGACAGTCACTGTAAAGACAACATGATAATGTACACTCACTGTAAGGATAGTCACAAATGAGGAAATCTCAGAGTGACTATCCCTTGTGTAATTGCCACTTGAATACATTGCTAATGAACCACATTAATGTTTTTTTCCTTCAACAAATGAGGATAGTCACTATAAAGACAACATGATAATGTACACTCACTATAAGGATAGTCACAAATGAGGACATCTCACAGTGACTGTCCCTTGTGTAATTGCCACTTGAATGTATTGCTATTCAGCCACATTAATGCTTTTCTTCTTCAACAAATGAGGATAGTCACTCTAAAGACAACATGATAATGTACACGGGCTGTAAGTGTACATTATCATGTTGTCTTTACAGTGACTGTCCTCCTTCAAGTGGCAATTACACAAGGGACAGTCACTGTAAAGGCAACATGATAATGTAGAGAAACGTTGTCATTTGTATTTTCAACAGTGCCGAGAGAGATTCCCTCCGTGAAATCACAGCTACAATTTCTGAGTACGTTGGGTTTATTTTTCTTTTGTCATTATTATGTAATCTGGTATTCAGCTGTTATAGAGCTAAAATACCCAGAAATGAGGACATATCTGTGTTAAATTTATTGTTAGCAGCTTTGGTTATTTAGAAGTTTAATTTTATTTGTTCATCTTTCAAGCACAAACGTTTTGTGGACCGTAACATCTTCATTGTTTCGAGTATGCAATGAAACAGCCCTAACTTGCAACTACCTTCACGGTACTTTTGTACATTATCATGTTGTCTTTATAGTGACTGTCCTCATTCAAGTGGCAATTACACAAGGGACAGTCACTATGAGATGTCCTCATTTGTGACAAGGACAGTCACACATGAGGACATCTCACAGTGACTGTCCCTTGTGTAATTGCCACTTGAATGTATTGCTATTCAACCACATTTATGGGCCCGTTTGGACCACAACACACAGTAGCATCTACAGAGAAGAATATCCCAGGTGTAACAAGTTGTAAGAATATACCAACAGTTCTAAGAAGTTCCCTAGCACATAGTAGCATCTACAGAGAAGAATATACAACATGAGGGCAGCCACTGTAAAGACAACATGATAATGTACACTCATTGTATGTGTACATTATCATGTTGTCTTTACAGTGACTGTCCTCATTCAAGTGGAAATTACACAAGGGATAGTCACTGTGAGATGTCCTCATTTGTGACAAGGACAGTCACACATGAGGACATCTCATAGTGACTGTCCCTTGTTTAATTGCCACTTGAATGTATTTCTATTCAACCACATTTATGGGCCCGTTTGGACCACGGCACATAGTAGCATCTACAGAGAAGAATATCCCAGGTGTAACAAGTTGTAAGAATATACCAACAGTTCTAAGAAGTTCCCTAGCACATAGTAGCATCTATAGAGAAGAATATGGGTCAATGAGGTTGACTTCAAAGCCATGCAATCTAATGGTAATAGTAATATCATAATTTGACATACTATCAAAAATACTTCCTAAATAGACTATTCAATCTTATAAGAGATGGATTCATGAGAACTATTATTTATGAAATATGAGTCAATGACTTTAATTAAAAAAATTACACAATCTAATTCTTGTAAAAATATCAAAATTTGACACATTGAAAATACCTTCCAAAAGTATCGTTAATTGATTAATATGAATCACTACTCATGAAATATAATTTTATAAACCTAATCTAAAAACTACACAATAAAAATCTTAATAGCAATATTGTAAGAAACTATTCCCAAAAGCAAGCCTAACAAAATTTGATGAAAATAATTTTTGTTTCACTCAACTTTGACATTCACAACTTCCTCTTTTATTATAATAAGAAAAAAAATGTCTTTTTAGATATACCTCATGAACCATACTCGAATAATCTATCATTTTTCTTCTCAAAAACATATTTGTAGAGCCTGCTTCTTTTACTTGTTTGTACTTTTATCTCTCTGATGGAAAGGGTTCCTTCAGGACACATTTTTCCAAGTTCATTGCTTGAGATATTTGAGGAGGGTTCCCCTGCTTGAGTATCCATCCAACCCATATTCGAGTAGTTCTACAATTGCACAGTCTAAATTAATAATACTGACAATTGAATGACGAATGATGATACATAGAATTGATATAAACTAATCCTAAAAACACTAAAACATTATTAATATATTTATATTTCATAAATAAAATTGATATAAAAGATCTGGAAAGATACATTAAAAAATAGAAAAACAGTAATTTATAATAGAAGGAAACTTAAATTGCTATTTAAAAAAAAAACAAGAGTCTTAAATCTTATCATTTTGTTTCATTATCATCCATAAGTACACACCTCTAGCATAATAATTATATTTTACCACCCATAAAATGAAAAAAAGATTTTCACAAGAGAAATTGAAGCTAGATTATAAAAATGAACCATCTTATTGGAAACTGGAACTGTTATCATACCCAAAAGGACTACAAAATTTCACCTTATCATACCCAGATTGTTGCTTTGCCTGGCAGAGGGAAATTTGATCAGTAAAATTGACACAGAGTATGTTGTCTCCATTGTCATGTTGGATAACAAAACACCAACTTTAATGGGCATGTACTGTCCCTTGTGTAATTGCCACTTGAATGCATTGCTATTTGATGCAGGGGCATCCCTAATGCAAGCCAAAGACACCATGATTGAAGGAAGTTTCCATGAAGCCAAGGAGTCAAATCCTATCAATTGGAACATAAGATTTTCACCTTGGAGCTTTGAAGGATTGACTGGTGAAAGGTCCTTTTGATTGACAAATCAGAGTCTTTTTGAATGACAAATCAGAGTCTTTTTGAATGACAATAAATTAGAATAGGAGTTTTAGATGTTTTCTTGGTTTGTAATAAATATTAAGGATTGATTTTATCTCCTTATAAACATCCACTTGTTGGACACAAGACCCCTTGGTGACTTATAAACCTTGGGCATCTTTTGAGTCCTTGGATGAAATGAGCATAGTAAGTGTTTATTAGGTGTCTTTTAGATGTTGTTAAGAAGTTTGAAGGTCCAAAATAACTTTAATAAGGTTCCTAAAGTTTCACAACACATTTTTAACCTTCTCGGCAAAGTTGTTTGCAAAGTTGTAATGCAACTTTAAAAGTTGCTTAGCAAAGTTGACATTTGTTGGATAAACTATTCTAACCACCTAGATGGTTGAAAAAATGTTTGGAGAGCCTATTTTAGGCTTCAAATGGTCGAAGACAGACAGAGAACCAGTATTGTAATCATTTTGCTTTCATAAAAAATAAAAATAACCCTATTTTAGTGCATTTCTAGTGAAAAATGAACTCTGTACGGCTGTACGGATGGTGGTTGGATGATAAAATTTGCCTGGAAGTTGTAATAGTGACATCTGATGCTTTGGAAGTTGGTTTGATTGATTCTCTTTGTTTTATATCTAAGTTATTTCAAATTTTCTATGCATTGTTTACAAACCCTTATTTTCAGGGTTTGACTGATGTAAAGACCTTAACTCACGTTTCAACCATTGGAATTCCTTCTTCCTTGGTGGAATGAGAGTTAAGGATGTATATTTTTATATTCTAAAAGCTCTGAGGTAGGGGGTTGCATCTACATTTGTTGAGAGCGAGCCCTAGATCAAAAACTACCATGTTTTTGGCTGGGAAGATGGTAATCAGAATAAAATCAGAAGCTTGCATCGTATTGAGGACTTGAAAACTTGTGCATTCTTGTTTATCTGGATTAGGAGAACACTCCAAAACTCTGATCTTGGTTTCATACACCCATTTTCAATGCTTTGTTTTGGAACCCACACCTAAAAGCATGCATTAGGTCTGCGGACTCAATGAAGACATTGATATGCTGGAGTGGAGTCAGGGTCTGGGATGAGTTGGTGGTCTGTTAGAAATCCAAAAAGGGTACTCAAAAAACATATAACTTCTTAGAGTCCTTTGGCAAGTTGCAGAGTTATGGCTACAGAGCAGGTTTGGGAGACCTACTAGGGTCACTAGGTCAATTTGTTATTTTGATGTCTTGGGTTGTTTAGATCACAACCAATGCATGATTCTTGTTATTTAGATGATATCTAAGGGGTTTCTAAGTTTTTCTGCAGGAAGTAAGATCTAGAACCTTAAAAGTCTCTTTTGATAGAAAATCAAGGAACTTGTCCCTAAAAGGAAATTTGTTATTGAATGGGATTGAGTCCATAAGTTGTGTGATCCTTGAAACCTCCAAATTCATTACTTTGCAAAGTTTAAACATTAACCTATAGAAATCAGAGCCTAATTGATTAGTTGAGTCATTTTGGTGTCTTGAAGTGGGTTGGGACATAGATCCAAGTTTCTTGCTGACTACTCTGCATCACTATTGAACCACATTAATGCTTTTTTCCTTCAACAAATGAGGACAGTCACTATAAAGACAACATGATAATGTACACTCACTATAAGTGTACATTATCATGTTGTCTTTACAGTGACTGTCCTCCTTCAAGTGGCAATTACACAAGGGATTTGTGTTTTCATTTGTGTTTTCAATAGCGCCGTAACCCTCCACGAAATCACATCGGGATATAAGGGCAAAACAAACAAGAACATTGTCATTTGTATTTTCAACAGCGCCGAGAGAGATAAACAAACTTAAAACTCAGACTTAAGAAAGATGAAGGCAATGCTTCAAAAGGCCGATGCCCTAAACATGGGAAAACACAATACCACCATTAAACGATGCCCTAGCCACCGTATCAATGCTGCCAGCTTCGTACCAGTATGCTGACTACTCACTTTCATCCTATGATAAAGGTAACTTCATTAATCATACTTGAAATGGCAGCATACGAACTAAAGCTGATGAACATTTATAAACTAAAAGTTTAAAACTACAGATTACAAATGTAGTAGTTTCATATGAAAAGAACTTGATGTCTGAAATTTACCATTAGAAGTATCCAAAGGAATACCACAGTACTGTTGAACTTGGAGAATCGGAGATGATCTACACAGCAAGGTTCAACAGCTGTAAGGACTGTTACACCATCTTTAGCATTTGAATACATTTTCTCCTTGGCTTCTGGTGGATCCTCAAAGACCCCCAATGACATTTTCCCTACAATTATCAATTGTTTGTCAGTATGAGATATTAATAAATAAACATTAATCACAATATTAGGCAAACAATGTTCTTGATGTCTGAATCTAAATCACAGAAAGCTCTAATAAAGCAGTTCTCAGTTTCACATTAAACTAAGTTTCAATTTCAAATGGTTATAATAATTTTTGCAAGTTATAAGTAGCTGGTTACAGTATATGACATAAAAAGAAAAAAAATCATTTCTATTCTTTTCTTCTTTTTCTCTTTCAACGAAGCTTTTGCACCACACAAATGCATACCAAGAATTTCTCAGGAGGTTTCAAGACCATTGCATACCAAACTTCTTCTCTGTAGATGCTACTGTGTGTCATGGTCCAAACGGGCCCATAAATGTGGTTGAATAACAATACATTCAAGTGGAAATTACACAAGGGACAGTGACTGTGAGATGTCCTCATGTGTGACTGTCCTTGTCACAAATGAGGACATCTCACAGTGACTGTCCCTTGTGTAATTGCCACTTGAATGAGGACAGCCACTGTAAAGACAACATGATAATGTACACATACAATGAGTGTACATTATCATGTTGTCTTTACAGTGACTGCCCTCATGTTGTATATTCTTCTCTGTAGATGCTACTATGTGCTAGGGAACTTCTTAGAACTATTGGTATATTCTTAGAGCTTGTTACACCTGGGATATTCTTCTCTGTAGATGCTACTATGTGCCGTGGTCCAAACGGGCCCATAAATGTGGTTGAATAGCAATACATTCAAGTGGCAATTACATATATTATAATGTATCTGTCTAGTCCTCATGACTGCTCATAACAGTACAAGTGATATTTTTTTGGGAGTGGGGAAAGGTTCGAGACTTTCACCTGTATGAAGAATCCTTTCTACCTAACACAAAAATGCACCCCATAAAACATCTAATTGGTTCGAGTATCTTTGAACTATTTGGGTCTATTGACAACACTAGACCAGTGTATAGAGAATGACTAATTTCATGCAAGACAATGTGATGCAGAGTGGTCAGCAAGAAACTTGGTCTTAAGCCCCAACCCACTTCAAGACACCAAAATGTTACACCTAAGCAATTTAGCCTCTAATTCTATCAGACCAGTTTAAAATCTCTGTACTAGAGGGACTTCAAAGGTTTCAAGATACTTCTAACACCTTATTGACTCAATCCCAACCAAGACCAAATTTCCTTTTAGGGACAAGTTCCCTGATTTTCTACCAAAAGAGACTTTATTGATCCTAGGCTTTGCCAACCCAATCAAAAATTTGAAAACTCTTAAGATTCCCTAAAACATGCAGAATCATGCATTGGTTGTGTTCCAAACAACCCAAGACATCAAAATCACAAATAGACCTAGTGACTCTAGTAGGTCTCCAAAACCTGTTCTGCAACAATAACTCTTCAATTTGACAAAGGACCTTATGAACTTATATGTTTTTTGAGTACCCTTTTTGATGTTCTAACAATCCTCCAACTCCTAGACCCTAACTCCACTCCAGCATATCAATGTCCTTATTGAGTCCGCAGACCTAATGCATGCCTTTGGGTGTGGGTTCCAAAACAAGGCATTGAAAATGGGTGCATGAAACCAAGATCAGAGTTTGAAGATGTCCACCATGCTCTAAAGATTTAGATTCAACAAGGTTTGAGGTCCTTTACTTGCTGCTACCCTCTGATCTTGCATAATCCATCAACACCTAGTCAAGAACATTGAGATTCTTGACCTAGGGCTTGCTCTCGAAATTCTCTGGCTTAGTATCCTATTCCAAAGCTTTTAAAATATGAAAATAAACCCCCTTAACTTGCATTTTAAAAAGAACAAAGGATATCCTATGGTTTATTTGCAATTTAAGGCCATTTGAATGCAATAACCCAAAAAATGAGGGTTTGACAGAACAACAGATAAGAAAAAGGAATAACTTTGATATAAGGTGTCTTGAATCTACCAAATAAACTCTCAAAGCATAAGATATAAATACTCTAACTTCCACACTGGTCTGCCCTCCCTTTCACATCCGTACACTGTACAGTGCTTGAAGGAAATGCACAGAAAAGGCTCTGAAATAGTGACTCTATCTGACAGAGAGTCCATGCTAGGCTTCATGACTAACCTAGAGCACATTCCTTGTTATGGAGGAAGTTTGAATGGTGAAGAACTTATGGAATGGATAGAGGACCTAGATAACCATTTTGACTACAAGTATCTTATTAATAACCATTTTGACTACAAGTATCTTATTAATAACCATTTTGACTACAAGTATCTTATGGATAGAGGACCTTGATAACCATTTTGACTCATTTAGTATCTTATTGAGCTTCACTTTGTTTCGAGAATATAGTTTAATATTCTCTACTAAACAGGGCCAACCACGTGAAGGTGGAAGCTCATTTGGCCCCACCCCCCTCCCCCTAACATCACTCTACATTCCCCGTTAACATCTAACATTCATTCATTCTTTCAATTATTAATAAAATGTAACATTCAATCAATATCACATGATAACATTCATTAACACATTAGATTCATTAACACGCAACATTCATCAATATGAAAATAAACACATAATTCATGAACATTCATTAGCACATAATTAAATTCATTGAGACATAAAATTCAGTCATTATCAATTAAGGTATTTAGATGACAATCATTTCTTTTTTCTCTTTCTAATTTTTTTTTCTATGTAAGCTCTAAGAGGAGCATCAGTGTTATCATCAATACCCCCCTCATCAGTTGTTTTGTTCTCTGTTCTTAATGATCTCAAATTCCTATGCTACTGTAAAGGGGGGTCCTCTACAATAACAAATAAAAGAGTTAAATTTAAAATATTTAATTATAATTGTTACAAGTATTTAATTATTTTAAAGAACATAACTGTGGCACTCTTTAATTACCTGATCTGGCCACATCATTTTGTCTAGACTCAACCTCAACATGCTCATGAGAACCGACCCCTCGATCCTCTACAGTTGCTATACAAAATGTTACATTAATCCAAACACCAATTGTAATTACATATAAAAATTTTAATAGAAAATGTATACGTCCACCACTAGGATTCACATCATGCGAACCTTCATTATGCATAGATTGTGTAGAAGGATTGTCAGGATACATTCCAATATCCTACACATTGTTATCATTGCTTTCTTAAAATAGATATACTCACTTTATATTAGAACTTAACATCAAATAGACTAATTGGTAAAGTATTCAATTTGAAATAAATTTCATTTATCTTATTTACATGTGCCTCAGATGCATCATTATTTGAACCTTGCACACTGATTTCAGCTCGTAGCCGTTCAGCCACGGCTCTATAGCCTTGTTGGAAGCCAATTCTCTTGTCCTCTTCTATGAGGCATCTATTGAACTCTGACCCCTACATTTTTGCTTGGTATGGTGAATTTTACTTGCATTGTTTGATCAAAAAAAATTTCCTTGCAATATATAAAAAAATTGATACAAGTTTTCATTTACTAATACTTACAACTCGTGCTTGAAGTTTGGAAAAACCACCAGAGCCGAGCTTGTGTGTCCCGTGCTTTTCTAATCTTGCCTTTGTTGCCTTTGATGTGTCAGGCAATCTATGAAAAGTTTGAAATATGTTAGAGACCAGTACAGGAAAAATTTAGAGGTTAATTAGTACATAATTACATTCTCAAAAGTATCACATACCTTGCTCTACTCTCTACTGGTGTAATTCCTTTTTTCATGTCGGCTTTATACTTTCCATCCAAAATCAAAGCTTGCCACTCAGCCTCAAGAACACAGGGCGGACGCTCGTGCCTTGGGTTAACCTCTAAATATTTCCTGTACTGGTCCCTAATATACTTCAAACATAAACCAGCTCTTTCAAGGAGCTTGTTTCTCTCGAATGCACGAGGTCCAAAAAGCTTGGTCATACTATGTACAAGATCATCCTTCAACTTTTTATCTTGGTTATTCCACATTTTAAGTAAAAAAAAACATGTTAGACTCATAAATGAAGAGAAGCTATCTTTAATATAGTTCAAGAAATTGATGAAAAGGAAAACTATTCTAGCAATGATATGAAATCAAAATAGTGGTTTGGGGTTTTAGTTAGGATATGATGTTCCACCATGTATGTATGGTGGGTCCAAATATCCGCAAACACTCGTCACCAAGTTTTCGCCAAAAAATATCATTCCCTACAAAATAATCATGGGATCATTAGTCGATGAAGAGTGATCAAAAACTAAATTACTATTATATCACTATAGAATAATAATAACTTTAAAGTACCTGGAACTTTGGCTACTTTTAAGGGAATTCCTTCATCGTCGCTGATGATCAATACGCAATCCTTCACCGTTCCTGTACTAGGAACACGGGAACATCCAGGAAATGATGTTGCATCGAGACTTGTTGCATCTCCTATTGCAAAAAATGAAAACCATTATCAAATGCCTCCAAGAAATAATACTTCAAGGGAAATAAATTGGTGCAGAGCACCCATGGCACAAACACAATCAAGGGATCTACATCGTAAACACATAACACTTAAACACATAACAAAAGAGAGAAAAAGAGGGATTTGTGTACCAGTAGATGGTGCAATAGTTGGTGCATTTAGGCTATGTGTTGTTGACATGGCAGTCGGCAAGACATTTGTGGCTATCCTGGATGGAGGCGGCGTTGTCATATCATCATGGAAAGGAGCTGAAGAATAAAATTGTTAGAGCATGCATAAATATAGAACGCGTGGACTAGCATGGACAAGATTGTTAGAGCATTAAAAAAAAAGATTGTTCGAGCATGTATTGTCAATGATTATGATCATTCCTATATATATTCAGCGGAAAACACAAGTGGGGAATGGAACATGTGATCTACCTGAACCACTTGCAATACCGGCCTCATCATGGGAATGGGGTTCAAAATTACGCAAATAACTCTGTAAAGACAATGCATCCATATTTTAATTAATGTCATAAAAGAGCATAACATAAAAACCATTATTGAACTCTTGTAATAATTAAAAATTTCATTAATACTTACTTTAAAGTTTTCAGAAGTGCGCAACAACTCAGCTACCCTGTCTTTTATTTCCTGAGTTTGAGGATGTATGGATACCAAACGTAGAAGTTCTTTCCCAATTTTCTTTAGTAGCTTTTTAATGGAACCGATCAGGTCATCGGTCTCTGCTAAATCAATAAAAAAAGGGTCCACAAGGGGGGACTCCTGAGGGACTGCAGGTTGCTTTCCCTCTCTCCGACCACCGGCCCTCTGTGACAACAATAGTATTAGTATTATCAAAATTACTCCAAAACAATGAAGAAAATAACATTAAAAAAAATAACATTTTGCTTCTATCTAGTTTGCACAATTACAATGAGTTTTACCTGCTCATGTGTAGATGAGCTAGGAATATCTTCACCATCACCTTCGGGCGGTTGCTCCATATTGTGCCCCTGTGTCAAAGATCAAGTATAAAAATGTTAGCCAAAAATTTAATAACTAAATGGTATGTTGGAGTCATTGATTAGAAGTTGGTTTAATAGTATGTACCACCCCCATGATAGTAGCCTCGTTTGTATCTATGCGGTTCAAATTGTAATCAATAAGTAGCTCTTCCCCTGCATGTATTGATTTTATCACACAGATGAATACACGATTTCCCTCGCACGCCTCAAATATGCAATTGGGTTGCTTTATAGTTGACCCAGGTCGTGTACTATTTATAAAACCTGCAATATTCCCTATTGCTTTTGGCCTTCCATCAATGTATATAGCCACACTTTTACTTTGATTATTGTCTTGCTGTTGTATATAATTTGCCGAGAGTGCATACCTACGCATACTTTTTTTATATTGAACAATATGCATCCAACTTTTGTAATCGTAACATGGTCCAACATACTCCATCAATTCAAAAACTTTGTTGTAAGACACCTTTATGCCATCCATAGAAAATAGGCCCAAACCATGTAATGATGATGGTGCTATGCGATATATCCTCTCATTAACACAAAAATCAGTGTTTATTGGAGGAAGTTCCTTGGGTACCCAATGTTTCTGTAGATGTTGGTACCTCAAGGGCACCTCGATGTCGCCTTTCATCTCATCATCATAAGAACATGACCCCCCTTGAGCAAGGAAAAATTTCATGTGTTTATTGAATTTCCTTCTAGTCCTTTGACCTCTAGTTAATCTCCCTATTCTAGATAAACTGCATGTCTCACTTTCCTCTTCTATTCCTATATTTCCCTCACTCGAGGAAGACACTTCTGACAAATACCTATTTGCTGGTACCTGCAAATGGGAGAGATCTTAGAAGACATCAATCTTACTATTGATAAGTGTATTAAATAGACTTTCTATAAGGTGTATTGACTTATACCTGTCGATCCATGAGACTGTGCGGGATGCTCTTGAAAGGGGTTCAATTTCTTGCAAATGTAATTCAATTATCATGAGCATAATCACATCATAATCATAATCACATCCATCATAAGCATCACATAAAAATTAAAAACATTAAAACGTACACATTATAACACTTAAATCAGGCTCACATTAATATGTGTTTTAAATAGTTTTATTTAATTAATTTAGATTAATAGTTAATTTAGATTAGCAGTATTCTATTTGTAGTTGAAACTTGTAGCTTTTAAATAGATAATGAATAAACTATGTAACCATTTAAGACAAATATATTTCTATCAAGAAATGAATATTAAATACATTAAGGATTGATGGCATACCTTTAAATTTCATCATCATCATCCTCATCATCATCATCATCATCATCATCATCATCCTTGTCATCGTCGGCATCATCATCATCATCGTCATCATTGTCATCGTTATCGTCATCATCAACATCATCATCATCAACATCAACATCATCTTCATCATCATCATCAGTAGCAGCATCGTCGTCATCATCTTCTTCTTCTTCTTCATGAAAATTTGTCTCAGGAACATCATCCAATAATTGTCGATCGTGATCATCATCTACATCATCTTCTACTTCTTCGGTATCTTCTTCTTCCATCGCATTATACTTTATCGGCCTTCCTCTCGGTTCATGTCTAACAACAAATGACCAACCTGGTTTATGTGAAACCTCTGAGTAAAATACCTGCTCACATTGGCTTGGAAGAACATAGGGCTCATCCCCAACTGGCTCAAACGACCTTGTATTAACCATTGTAAATCCATTATCATGTTCAATAACAGTTCTATTAGGATCATTTGGATTAAGTCGTAGCCTGTACCATTTGAAAATGAAGAGTACTAATTTGAAGGAACTAAAGTCACACTCAAGTATATCATCCAAAATGCCATAGTATTGATTTTTAGACTCTTGAGGATCTAAGTCATTTCTAGATGAAATATTAGTCACTTGAAAGACTGCAGTTATTCTAGAATCACAAGTTTTCTTCGTGTCATCTAACACTTTGACGCGAAATTTTTGACCATTACAAAACATACCCTTGTGGTGTTTAACCTGCAATAATATGTGAAACATGTCAAAATTATTATATCGTGAGTTGATAAACATACGGGTGATTAATAATTTTGTACGTACCTGGAAATCTCTTAAACCATATGCTAAATCTATTTCCCTTTGCGTAACATTAGAATCTCCATTATGATGAGCTTCTTTAACCAATGAAGATACACCTTCCCATGTTAATGTGTGACTAGAATGTTGACATCGTTCAATCCATACCATCATCCAATCAAGATTGTTTGCAATATACAAATGTAGTGCATCCCACTCTCGAGCAACTGTACAAAAAAAAATAGACGACTTACAACCGATTTATTTTGAAGATTAAGAAATAATTTATTACAATAACATCTTATAATTTATTACCTGTCACTTTCCTCAATCTACCTTTCCCCATCAAGTACTCCCCTTTGAATTTTTTAAAAGGGTCGAGATCCCAAATGCGATCTACATGGATATTTGAAGCAAACTTAGGAAGATATTCAGTAATGTACACCATAATCTGGTATACCATGTATCCCTCTACCATAGAACCCTCAGGATGTGCTCTTTGTCGAACCAAAGCCTTAAAAGATTTCAAGTGCCTCTCAACCATCCACATTGACCTAGTGTGTGCAGGTCCACACAATTCAATCTCCTCAACTTGGTGTATGAGGTAGTGTTCTTGTGCATTGAAAAAAGTTGGAGGTAGACACTTTTGCATTTCACACAGTAAATGAGGAATTCTTCTCTTCCAATAGTTTATATCTTCTTTATGGATTTCTTTAGATGACAACCACCTACATTAAGAGATTCAAGTCACAAAAAATATATAAATACGAGACTTTACAAAATAATATACAATAAATTACATAGCAAGAAAAAAAAATCGTGAATATAATAAATATATACAACAAATTGAACAGATATTACTGCTTACCTCATGTATTTTCCAAGATCATATATCACTTGTTTGATGTTATTGTTGAAGTGCTCTGGGAGAGATAGAGGTAGCATGTACTACAGTAATTATAAACCAATCATTTCATTATTTTCTAACATAACATAATGAATAATACACGTAGTTTATGAATATATTGTAAATAGAGAAGAACATAACTTACCTTGATGAAAGTATGCCAATCATGCATTTTGAGCCCTGGCCCAAATTCACTTTTCTTTGATATGAGATTGCTTATGTTCCCAGCAAATCCTGTGGGAAATCGAATTTTTCGTATGACTTCTTTTATGGAATCACTTTGCTGCTCCGTTAATAACCAAGGAAGGGCACTTATATTAATCTGATCTCTATTGCTATTTGAGTGAATGAAATTCTTCAGTGCATGATTGGATTCATGAATGTCATTACAAATTTTGACAATTTTTTCTTTGTCACGCCTTCCATCCAGTATTTTCCACAATGTCTCTGTTATATTCTTTCCAACATGCATAAGATCAAACAAATGCACAATTTGTAGGTCCTCGTAGTAGGGCAACCTACTAAATTGTTTGGGATAGCTTTTTAGTCCCTTTGGAAGGTTTTCAGTAGTGCCTTGACGACCTTCACGATCATCAATTACATAATTAGTAAACAAAAATCACAATAGAAATATATAAATTACAAACATAAACCATTAAGTGGAATGACATTACCTCGACGATTAATTCTATTATATTCCAACTTCCATAGGCGAGGTGTCATTCTTCGTGGCTTTGATGTAGTCTCTTCTTTCCCATTGAAAATATGTTTTTCCATACTTTGATACTTATGATTCCTGTGGAGGAAGTGTCTGTACTCATCAAACACATGCTTTCCTAAACTTTTTGAATGATGAGATTTCATCTTTGGACCACAAACTGGACATGCAAATTTTCCCTTTGTTTGAAGACCTACAAGATAATGATATAATTGGATTATTAAATATGTTGATTTTTATAATTAGAATTATCATGCGCAACTTGAATTCACTATAACATACCACAAAAATGTGTTAGCCCTGGGGCATCATGTATTGTCCATACAAGTATTGCATGGAATTGAAATTGTCTTTGTCCTATTGGTCTAGACACGTCATACATAGTGACACCATTCCATAACTCCACCAACTCGTCAATAAGAGGCTCAATATATACATTCATATCTTTAACTTGATATTTACCTACTTGAATGAACAGTAACATTACATAATTATTGTGACCATTTTACTGTAAGATTTGTAAGTACATGTAAAGTAATAACTATCAAATGATAAAATACCTGGAACAATCATTGCCAACATAATGTGCTCCCTCTTTATTGACATCCACGGAGGAATGTTATTGTTGATAACAAAAACAGGCCACACCGAGAAAACAGATCTCATCTCTCCAAATGGATTGACACCATCCGCTGCCAATGAAAGCCTGAGATTATGAGGTTCTTCTTTGAAGTGTTGCCACTTTTCCTCTATGTGCATAAATGCCGAACCATCCGTAGGGATTTGAATAATGTCATCTCAACTTCTATTGCGTGCATGGTAATCCATAAATTGTGCCAAGCTAGTACACCTGAATAATTGTCGCATCTGCGGAATAATGGGGATGTAACGAAGAACCTTGTGAGGCACCTTTTTTGTTATTTGATCTATTCGATATCTACTCGTATGACATACAGGGCATTATGTTGCAAATTTATGTTCTTTATAATATATAATATGATCATTGGGACAAGCATGTATTGATTGATACTCCATTCCAATATCTTTCATAATAGCAGATAATTCTTGATATGAGCGAGGTAGAATATTTGATGGTGGTAACAAAAACTCACCTATCAATCTACAGCAAAAAATATAAGTTGTTAATATAAACAATATTAGTGGTACATTATTCACCCTTTGTTAACTATAAAGACATATATGACATACCTTAACATACGTGACATTGTTATGTTGGATAAACCATTCATAACCTTCAAGTTCAACAACAACAATACAGCAGAGAGAAGAGTTGTTTGGGAGTCTTTGTATAGGGGCTCGTATGCCTTCTCAAGTAGAGGTACATCGAGGCTATCATCATCATCATGATCAGATCTTCTTGGACTAAATGTGTCATGGATCAATGTATTTATACCATCATCTTCAATTGTGTTTTCTGGCGCATGATCATCATCTTCCATGGGATCATTATCTTCACCTTGGATATTCGCACCCCCATGTTCCTCCATATCATGTACTTCCCTGGGGAGATCAACCTATATAAAATTGATTAACATAAATAAACCATGATCTTCAACTCATCATCAAGTGATTTCATATGTATATAAATTGTTAAAATGATAGAATGAACAACTTACCAGTGGATGATAGTCATGCCCCCCTTCAATGTGACCATTCTCCCTACAATGTCTCTTAACTGTTTTGATTAGCAGTCTTCTACGGTTTAAGCCCTTACAAATTTTTTAGGGACAATAACATTTTCCATCACCTTTTCTTTTCAAGTTAGACCACAATCTAGCGATTGTCTCCCTATTTTGTTCTTCACTTATATTATCTGACATGATCGTTCTTCGCAGGAAGCAAAAATTGGGCTATGAAAACTTCGGTCTACAACTTTTAGTGACTAAGCAAAATTTTCAAAAGTACACAAATCTTCTTAGACCTAGTTAAATCCTTTAATATTTTAAAAGTCTAGTTAAAATATACATTAGATTAAAAAATATACAATTTTCATGCCTGAGCGCGCAGCTACGACTAGTGCAATGGTCTTCTTGCTTAGCTCTAGAAGCTCTCTAGCAATCAAAACATATAAGCTACAAGGCCTAACAGCAATTTCAAAACATATAAGCTACAAGGCAAGACATATTACATGACATGGAAAAAGGATTAAAATATACATTAGATTAAAATATATACAATTTTCAAACCTGAGCGCATGGCTATAACTCGTGCAATGGTCTTCTTGCTTAGCTCTAGAAGCTCTCCAGCAATCAAAACATATAAGCTATTAGAATTCATTAACTTTCTGTAATTGGAAAACTCTATTTGATATTAGACCGTAAACTACTACTATTCTCTCCATAAGAACTAAGTACAAAATTCTTTCAAGTTCACATCCATGATTCCCTTTAGATTAAAATATACAGCAAAAATAAGCTAAAAGTCTAGTTAAAATATTCATTAGATTAAAAAATATACAATTTTCAAACCTGAGCGCGCGGCTATAACTCGTGCAATGGTCTTCTTGCTTAGCTTTAGAAGCTCTCCAGCAATCAAAACATATAAGCTACAAGGCCTAATACCAATTTCAAAACAAGGGTCATCAAAAGAACCAAAAACAATGTGTGCAAACAATCCCTTGTGAAGTGGTCTAGACAATTAGAAGATGCTACTATGTGCTAGGGAACTTCTTAGAACTGTTGGTATATTCTTACAACTTGTTACACCTGGGATATTATTCTCTGTAGATGCTACTATGTGCCGTGGTCCAAACGGGCCCATAAATGTGGTTGAATAGCAATACATTCAAGTGGCAATTACACAAGGGACAGTCACTATGAGATATCCTCATGTGTGACTGTCCTTGTCACAAATGAGGACATCTCACAGTGACTGTCCCTTGTGTAATTGCCACTTGAATGAGGTCAGTCACTGTAAAGACAACATGATAATGTACACATACAATGAGTGTACATTATCATGTTGTCTTTACAGTGGCTGCCCTCATGTTGTATATTCTTCTCTGGAGATGCTACTATGTGCTAGGGAACTTCTTAGAACTGTTGGTATATTCTTACAACTTGTTACACCTGGGATATTCTTCTCTGTAGATGCTACTATGTGTCGTGGTCCAAACAGGCCCATAAATGTGATTGAATAGCAATACATTCAAGTGGCAATTATGAAAGGGATAGTCACTGTGAGATGTCCTCATGTGTGACTATCCTTGTCACAAATGAGGACATCTCACAGTGACTGTCCCTTGTGTAATTACCACTTGAATGAGGAACAAGGAGGAAGTGATACAATAATAGGGGGGTGATCATTTTAAAATGTGTTGGACACAGATATGTCCTCATTTCTGGGTATTTTAGCTCTCTAATAGCTGAATACTAGATTAAATAATAATGACAAAAGAAAAATAAACCCAACGTACTCAGAAATTGTAGCTGTGATTTTGCGGAGGGAATCTCTCTCGGCACTGTTGAAAACACAAATGACAACCCACTTGATTTCACGGAGGGAATCTCTCTCGGTGCTGTTCAAAACACAAATGACAACCCGCTTTGTTCAAAACACAAATGATAACCCGCTTGATTTCACGGAGGGAATCTCTCTCGGCGCTGTTGAAAACACAAATGACAATGTTCCTTTTTTTTTTGGCACTTATATCCCGACCAACACAAGGTCCATTTGTAATACAACATGATAATGTACACTTACAGTGAGTGTACATTATCATGTTATCCTTAGAGTGACTATCCTCATTTGTTGAAGAAGAAAAGCATTAATGTGGCTGAATAGCAATACATTCAAGTGGCAATTACACAAGGGACAGTCACTATCAGATGTCCTCATTTGTGACTGTCCTTACAGTGAGTGTACATTATCATGGTGTCTTTAGAGTGACTGTCCTCATTTGTTGAAGAAGAAAAGCATTAATGTGGTTCAATAGAAATACATTCAAGTGGCAATTACACAAGGGACAATCACTGTGAGATGTCCTCATGTGTGACTATCCTTGTCACAAATGAGGACATCTCACAATGACTGTCCCTTGTGTAATTCAAGTGGCAATTACACAAGGGACAGTCACTGTGAGATGTCATCATTTGTGACTGTCCTTACAATGAGTGTACATTATCATGTTGTCTTTAGAGTGACTGTCCTCATTTGTTGAAGAAGAAAAGCATTAATGTGGTTCAATAGCAATACATTCAAGTGGCAATTACACAAGGGACAATGTCATGAGCCGTGACATATTGAACTTAGTATAATAATAAAATGATTAGATGATATATAATAATCTATTATTAACAGTATATAACAATAATATATAATTATTATCAAAAGATAATAATAATATATAGTTAGCATAATAAGTAATATGTTAATTAAATAATATTAAAATATTAATAAATAATATAATTATGATTATAATTATAATATAAATTAATAATAAATAATTATTAATAAATTATATATATTATATTATAATAATATATTAAGTAATAATATTAAATCAATTATTGATATAATAATTTTAATATATAAATAATATTAATAAACCTCTCAATATAAAACAATATGTTATCACTATAATAATATTTATTATAATATTATTAATATTACTAACATCATTAATTATAATATTTAATAATAACAATAAGATTAATAATAATAATAATAATAATAACGTTTAAAGCAATATCGAATATCTGTAATCGATATACATCTACATTAAACATCTGCATTATCTATCACGATGAGGAATGAAGAAGTGATACAACAATCACTAGTCATTACACATCGATACCATGAGAGGATGATTAATGAACCAAATACTATGAAGTCAAGATCAACATGATATGAATAAGGGATAGGTCGCTATGTGTTTCAGAAGATGTATTGATAAGCAAGAAGGATAACCATTCATATATTATAAATAATCATTAATTGCACAAGTTTAGACAATGACATATCCGATAAAGCAATATCAAACATGAAGACCCGCTAGCAAATATGCACCATCACTTCCTATGTTATCATGACAATAACATAAACTAGATTGAATTCTACTATCTATATCAATAGACACCACATAGGAGGATATCGACTAAAGGATTGAAAGATTATCGATTGTCTGAGATAAACCACATCTTGTAGAAACACAAAAGCATCAGTGATTATATCACAAGCTATTGATGAATGAGGCATTAGTCATGGATAATAAGTACAATGTATCCTTAAGTATTAACAGGAATGGAAGTCAATTTGAAGATCAAACTCCATTACCAGCAATCAACCAATAAATGGACAATTATCAGAAAATGATATCGACTTATATCAGAGTAGAAAGATTGGATATGATCATAACAATATGGGATAAGGCAAGAGTTAATATCGATTGACTAAATACTAATGATAGTTAGACCAAACTAATACAAACACAATGGATGTTAACTACTGGTTGCACTACCAATTAGGGAAGATTACCTTCATAAAAAGATTTGATATTGAGTCAATCTGGGAGTTATCTATGATCAGAAAATAATGAAATAATATTATGTGAACTGTCGGATTATGGAAAGGTGTGATTAACAAAGGGACATGGAGGAAGAAACAAGACACGTCTCATTCATAGCATCTCTTCATTTGTTAAAGACAATATAAGAATGCATTCTCGTCAGTCACTCAAGGCATCATTAGAACTTTATTTACTTATCCATATTTGGATATACTCAATAGAGCATCTGCCTTTGGCAGTTTGGTTTCAAGTTTATCATTGCAGATCAGAGACAACACCATGATTGCACAGATAGAAAGGATAGTCAGAAACAGCATCAATATTTGAAGTTGCAAGCATATAATTCAGAATCTGAAATAGCAACATATCACTCATAGCGATATTACACATTTGCATAATTACATCATCATATCAGACACAGCAAATACATTACTGTAAGCAATACTTATTGATTGTATATCGATATTGTTTATATCAGACATAGCATCATTATACTATCACTATAAGTGATAGGAAACATCATATTCATAGCATATTTCATATCATTATATCTGACAGTGCTATTAAACATATTGGTATAAATATCATCTTGCACACATATTGTGATTGAATCTGAAATAGCGGTTGATATCTTAAGTAACATCCATTACTTAGTTTAATTGTAAGTATCTGATAAAGTAAATCTAAGAAGTGGAGTAATTGTTCCTATTTTCCAAGTTAGCCAAAAAGGGGACATTACAGACAATCACTATGAGATGTCCTCATGTGTGACTATCCTTGTCACAAATGAGGACATCTCACAATGATTGTCCCTTGTGTAATTCAAGCGGCAATTACACAAGGGACAGTCACTGTGAGATGTCCTCATTTGTGACTGTCCTTATAGTGAGTGTACATTATCATGTTGTCTTTAGAGTGACTGTCCTCATTTGTTGAAGAAGAAAAGCATTAATGTGGTTCAATAGCAATACATTCAAGTGACAATTACACAAGGGACAATCACTGTGAGATGTCCTCATGTGTGACTATCCTTGTCACAAATGAGGACATCTCACAATGACTGTCCCTTATGTAATTCAAGTGGAAATTACACAAAGGACAGTCACTGTGAGATGTCCTCATTTGTGACTGTCCTTACAGTGAGTGTACATTATCATGTTGTCTTTAGAGTGACTGTCCTCATTTGTTGAAGAAGAAAAGCATTAATGTGGTTCAATAGCAATACATTCAAGTGGAAATTACATAAGGGACAATCACTGTGAGATGTCCTCATGTGTGACTGTCCTTGTCACAAATGAGGACATCTCACAATGACTGTCCCTTGTGTAATTAAAGCAGCAATTACACAAGGGACAGTCACTGTGAGATGTCCTCATTTGTGACTATCCTTACAGTGAGTGTACACTATCATGTTGTCTTTAGAGTGACTATCCTCATTTGTTGAAGAAGAAAAGCATTAATGTGGTTCAATAGCAATACATTCAAGTGGCAATTACACAAGGGACAGTCACTGTGAGATGTCCTCATTTGTGACTGTCCTTACAGTGAGTGTACATTATCATGTTGTCTTTAGAGTGACTATCCTCATTTGTTGAAGAAGAAAAGCATTAATGTGGTTCAATAGAAATACATTCAAGTGGCAATTACACAAGGGACAATCGATCACTGTGAGATGTCCTCATGTGTGACCTTTGTGAAGGCAAGTGCCAATTTGTACCCAAGTTACCAATATTGTGGCAAAAGTGGGAATGAAGCATTTAGGGGTCAAATTGGGCAAAGAAGTGTAGAAGTGGCCTATGTGAGGTCTAAATAGCCTAACTAAGTCATGGTTAGGGTCTTATGGTGTTTGAACAATAAGTTTTGAACCAAAATCCCAAAGGTTGTAACAAGTTGTCAATGTTGTCATTCACAACATTGACAACATTTGTGCAAGGGAGCATTTTCGAGTAAGATGGTTATGTAACTATATGAAACCATTGAATTAGGCATTAGATCAACTATTAGAGGCCTCCATCGATCTATGCAAAAGGTTGGGGGGAAAAACATTTGGAATTAAGAAGATTTGTAGAGTAACACGGTTTTAGTGAATTCTTGAGTTTTTTTGTTTCTTTGTTTTCAGTTGATTAATGGATTAGATAGCTCGCAGTGTCTATTGGAAAAGTTAGTACAAGTTGTTTTTTTATTCTGTGTTGTTTTTTTTTTGAGTTTTGAAGCATTCCAACTAGTTTGTTAATTCTTTTGTTAAGTACCCTATCATTGGTTTGAACCAGGTAGGTTGAACAAATGGAGTCTTAGCTCATCATTCCATTGTCAATTTTGTACGGGCTCTTGGAATGGGTGAGGAGACTCCATGTACTATATGTTTGGAAGGAGGGGCCCTGGGAAGCTCATTTTCTATGTTTGCAATGATGTCCTAGGTGAGTCAGTTGAGCACAGTTAGGGATGACAAATCATTACAAGAAGATTACAACAAGTTGAATGCATTGGTTGCTTCAACTAAAATCTCATGGAGAGGTAGACACACATCTAAAGAAGCCCCAAGTCAAATTAGAAGATTGGGTGAGTTTCTTTGGCTACTAAGAAAACAAACTCTTAGTCAGACTGTCCAAGTTGTGTCAAAATACTTGTTTTCAAGCATGGCTATAGTAGTTGGTGTAAAAAAAATCTAGGAGGAGAAGACCTTAGATATCTTGGAGTTCTCAATAAAGGGCATCTGAATCCTAAGCCCTTTAGGTGGCTTAATATAAACAAAAAGGCTTGACAAAGGCCTAATTGCTAGCAGCCTATTTTTGGGTGCAATTGGCATGGTTTGATGAACCGGATTGAAGTACTGATGAAAAGTATAGGTGAAGGAGTAATATTGAAACCAATAGAGGTCCTAGTGGCCAGCCTCTCCATGGAGTAAAGTTCTAGTTGAATGTGTTTCAATTTGTGAAGACAAGACTAGGAGTGTCCTAGTAGCTAGATTGGTATTGAGCAGAGTTCGTTGTATTTCTTGTTGGTGTGCACTAGTTGAAGGAGTGGGATCTTGGGTAGAGATACCTAAAGAGTGTAGGGATAGTTAAGTACCCTATCAAGTCAAAACATTGGCCTAAAGAGACCCTAGTGAAGGATAGGGAGTGAGCAAGAAAAAGTGTTACATCAATTAACAAGATCATTTTTTGGTAATTGTGTACATTATCATGTTGTCTTTACAGTGACTGTCCTCATTTGTTGAAGAAGAAAAGCATTAATGTGGTTCAATAGCAATACATTCAAGTGGAAATTACACAAGGGAATATCACTATGAGATGTCCTAAGTGTGACTGTCCTTGTCAAAAATGAGGACATCTCACAGTGACTATCCCTTGTGTAATTGCCACTTGAATGAGGACAGTCACTGTAAAGACAACATGATAATGTACACAAGTATCATGAAGGTAGTCGCAAGTTAGGGCTGTTTCATTGCATACCCAAAACAATGAAGACATTATAGTCCACAAAACGTTTGTGCTTGAAAGATGAACAAATAAAATTAAACTTCTAAATAACCAAAGCCGCTAACAATAAATTCAACACAGATATGTCCTCATTTCTGGGTATTTTAGCTCTGTAACAGCTGAATACCAGATTACATAATAATGACAAAAGAAAAATAAACCCAACGTACTCAGAAATTGTAGCTGTGATTTCACGGAGGGAATCTCTCTCGGCGCTGTTGAAAACTCAAATGACAACTTTCTTGTTTTTTTTGCCCTTATATCCCGATGTGATTTTGCGGAGGGTTACGGTGCTGTTGAAAACAAAAATGACAACGTTCCTTTTTTTTTTGCCCTTATATCCCGACAACATCGCAATTGCAAGTTAGGGTTGTTTCACTACATACCCGAAACAATGAAGACGTTATGGTCCACAAAATGTTTGTGCTTGAAAGATGAACAAATAAAATTAAACTTCTAAATAACCAAAGCCGCTAACAATAAATTCAACATAGATATGTCCTCATTTCTAGGTATTTTAGCTCTCTAACAGCTGAATACCAGATTACATAATAATGACAAAAGAAAAATAAACCCAACGTACTCAGAAATTGTAGCTGTGATTTCACAGAGGGTTACGGTGCTGTTGAAAACACAAATGACAACGTTCTTGTTTTTTTTGCCCTTATATCCCGATGTGATTTCGCGGAGGGTTACGATGCTGTTGAAAACACAAATGACAACGTTCTTGTTTTTTTTGCCCTTATATCCTGATGTGATTTCACAGAGGGTTACGGCGCTGTTGAAAACATAAATGACAACGTTCCTTTTTTTTTTGTCCTTATATCCCGACAACGTCGCAATGGCGACGTTGCCAAATGTATTGTCGTCACAAATTGTGACGGTGTCGGGCTATATTTGAAAAAAAAAAGCCAAAACCGCATGACATTTGCCTATCGTCGCAAATTGCCGTCGCAATTTCACCCCAAATGTATTAGTGTATTTTTCAAAGAGTCTATCAATCAGGACTTCTTTTTCACATCGCCACTTTTTGGCATACCATGATCCTACACATACCCTCATCTCACATAAATATTTCTTGCATTAACATGAAATTAAGGCATAATATTCTAAATTAAATAATTCATCAAATATCACAACATTAAGACCTAATAATCAAATCATGAAAATAAGTCCTAAATCATCAACCACATAATCAGAGATCATCACATATAGTATCAAAAATATAAAATCCTTGTCCAAAGAGTCTAATTTATCAAAGTAATATATCATTAGTTCAAGAAAAAACCATAACACATAAATAAAAATAAAACATTAACGGTCACATAAAATCAACTTTGCATTTTTCACAACATTCTATAATTTTGACTTATATATTGTTAATTTACCTCATCACAACATCTCTTGAAACACAATAATCACAAGCATCCAAAACCTTTACTTAATCAAGACAATATTTAACATTTCAATTGATTTAAAAATTCTACTTGATTCACATTTCTTGCATTAATATATCATCAAGGCGTAATACTCAAAATTTTCTTCTTAACATCAAGACCTAAAAAATAACTTCCTATTAATTCACATCTCAACATAATATAAATTTAAATGGTCATTTATGTTGTTCGAATGGAGAGATAAGGTACTGAGAGGGGAGGGTTGAATCAGTGCCCTCACAAACTTTTAACTTGATACTCAATCTACAAATAGTAGTAAACTAAACTATCCAACTGAATCCATTGTATGCAACATTCATTCAATTGACTTGTAAATGTAAATTGCATGAAAACAAAAAATAATTCAATCACATAACACAATATATTTTTGTTACACAAAAACCCTTGTTAGAAGGTTAAAACTGTGGTGGGGTTGACACCCACAAATTCTTCACTACTACAGATAATAAAGTATGTCGATTAAGGCTACAAGTTGTGATCACTTCTGATAATCTTACCTTGTTAGGAGTAGAAATTAGATCGACTAGATCTACCTAGTTAAAGGATTTTAACAACACTACTTGAGTGTGTACTTGGTTATGAGATTTACAACAAGACTCTTAGGTCTACTATGTTAAGAGATTTTGCTAACTCTATTACAATGATTAGAGAATAATAGAAGTGTATCTATAATTGACAACTTATGCTTATCTGAATTAGATCTATGAAATATCAAATATATATCACCTCAATGTGTATTAGTCTTTCCTCTTTACTGGTCGGTAGCCTTGACTAATTTTGAATAAATTGAATATCTCTGATTACTACTCAACCTTGTCTAAAAACTGATGTCCTAAAGGTGGCTACTTTCTTCAAGATCTCCTTCTTGTCCTCTGATTACTTATGTCAAAATGACATGAATTACAAATATATAGCATAATAATTTGACTTCTATCACTGCCTAACCTTTATGACCTAATTAGGTTTACAACTTCTTAGGAAAATAACCTAATATCTATAGTATACAAAACTAACCTAGATTAGACTAATACATAGGGATCATCATTAAATTTAATGATTACATCTACAATAAATGATCCTTGATCTTCGTAACAAAAATTATGATTCTGTTGTAACTATTTACATATATAAATATGCCATGATATATTAGTATGGAATTTCTTGGATTTCTCGGTAAACATTTCCAATTCTACTCGATGAATATACTGGTGTTTGGTGTCTAGTGTGCTTGGTGTTTAATGATGCTCAGTGCTCGGTATAAACTGATGCTTGGTAAAGGTACTATGGTACCTGATTAAACCTATTTCCATTTAGCTCTTGGTATTGCCTTAAGAATACTTGGTATGGAGGCTTTTTTGTCTAACTGACAAGCATAATAGAGCTTTTAATTCTTCCTTTTATCAATTGATTAGCATAGATAACCAGCTGATCCACTTTGATACTAATGACAACATATAATGCTCATTAGAGATAACAATCTCCCACTTTGGCATTAGTATCAAAACTTGTAATGTATATATACCGATATATCCTTTACTATCCTTACTTCATATATACATGAAAAAAATTTCATAACTCTTCAAAATTTGTGTAACTCCCCCTCGGTGGATGCTTCTGGTAAATATGTAGTACACATGGCATATATTTATACAATTTGACATTTACATTATATTCCCCCTTTTTGAGATTAATGCCAAACTCAAAAGTATGTACTTACATCTTATAAAAAATGTGTTGGTGGGTTTTCTTCAAAGAATCTAAGAGGGTTTCCATTCCTCTTTCAAGTTGGTGAGAGCAATGTGCTCAAGACTGACTTGTGCATGCATGTCAAAAATATTCTCCAACACTGAAATTTCTGGTGTTGCAACTAAAGCTTGTGCTTTGACAATATGTCTCTCAATTATTTTCAGGTGGGGAAGTAACTCAACCCAAATCTCTATGACTTGGTCACTTATTTTATCTTCCCGCTTCCTTAACTCTTCTCTTAACCACCCGAGTTTTTGAACTTTTAGGATATGCTTATGAAAACCAATTGGCTTGGTTAAAGAGGCTTGTGCACTGGCTTGGATTTTGGCATCTAGTTGTTTTCTCTTTTTACTGATCTCAACAGTGAAACTTTCCATAGTACAAAGCTTAACTAACATTTGAATAATATTTTGAGTGATAGACTTAACTTTGGTAATCACCTCAGAAAGTTTTCCTAGTTGATGTTCTCTACTAACTTGTCCTTTATTTTAGACTCTTCCCTTTTCTCAAGTCTCTTTTCATCATCAATGTCTAGGGCGTTTATTTCTTGAACTAGAGTGGCAAGTTGGTCCATTACCACTGTGTCATCATTGATTTTTACCTTAGGTACAACCTATTGTAAGATATCACTTACATCTTCAAGTATTTGCTTTCTCTTACACTCTTTCCTCACCTTCTCCTGAGCTGCCTTCCTGGTGCATAGTTCTCCATGCTTTCTCAACTCCTCGGGGTCTATGGTCCTTGGGACATAGTCAAGTATTTCTATGAGTTCATCTAGTGTGACCGAATCTTTACCTTTCTTTTTATTCTTCTTCTTCGACTCTTGAGGTGAACTCTTAACAAAAGGTACAATGTCCTTTACCTTAACATCCAGTGTTTCTTTCCTAGTAGATACATTGTCTTCTTTCTTCTTCTCCTTGGTAACCTATGTGTTGGTTGACATAGAGGGAGCTTCTGATGTAGTGTCCGGTGGGGTGGTCTCGGTAGTCTTAGGGTCACTTTGGCCCTATGTCTCTACCTCTATATCCTTAGGCTCATTTGTCTCAGTAGTTTTACTTGTCCCTTGATCCCCTAATGTATCCATTGGTTTCTCAAGGATTGAGCCTTTGGGTCCTTCCTTTGAAATTATTTCAACTGCTTCTATCAGAATGGGAAGTTCACCAGGTATAGATGTTATTATTGGCTTAGTGAGATGTCCCTTATCTTGTATATTTGATCCAGCATTAGTAACATCCTCATCATTAGCTACATCATTAGGATCACCATTTGTGATGTCCTCAAAGAGTATATCAAGTGCATTATTGTCTATTATTTGGATCTCAACTTCACCTGGTGCATCCTTTGTTAGAATTATTTCCTTGGTGGAAACTAATGTATCAGGTACCTCAGTATCTGATAAGTCAATTCTTTGTGTGGGTGCCAAATTTGTATCATCTATACGTATTCCCTTACCTTTTCTTTTTGATTTCTTCTTGGGAATAATGGCTAAGGCCAACTTTTTTGCTTCCTCTCAGGCTTGTATTATTTAAGTCTAGATGAGTTGACTATTATCATCTATGTCTGCTAGATTTTCATCAAGTATCTGTAGTGCCTAGTTCTTTACTCTAAATATCTTTGAATATTTATTCATAAACTCATCAATTTCAGGAACTATCAATGTAGGAACTGCCAAAACTAGGGATTGTTCCCTCATTCTCTTCTCTGTATTCAAGGCATAGGACCATTTTTGTAAAATTCTCTCCTCTAATGACTTTGGTAAATATTTGGAAACTTCAATCGAAAGTCTCTTGAATCTTATCATCATTTGTATTATTGCTTCTTCTATTTTATTTTGATCCTCGATTGACAAGTGCTCAAACTGACTAATCTCAGGATCACTAAGTCTAGCATTTTCTATTATTTATTCTGCTACCTCATCTATGGACCGAATCTTATTTACAACAACTTATAAATTTATTATTATCATCTTCTTCATCATCTAAATCATCTTTACCCCTAATTAACTTTCTTCTTTTCTTTGGGGCTTCAATAGTAGTTTTAGTGCCTCTTTTTCTGTATGTCTTTGTCAGTGTAGCAGTAGTTGGTCTTGATAATTTTACAACTCTTTTCTTTAGTGGTGGTGAGGCTATAATTGTTGAACGTGTGCATTCCCTTATCTGCACTACTAAACATTTCTTTTCTGGAGTGGGGGATGGAGGAACTTGTGTAGAGTCTACATCTTTGTCTGACTTGGTTTCCTCACTGTCATGTGGCTTGTCAGTTAGAATTAAATGACCTTTGGTTGCTGCCTCAACTGATGTAATGTCATATGATCCAGCATCATCTCCAAACTTCTTTACCAAATTCTTCATCATTTTCCTTGACTTATTTTTTATCTTACCAATAACAGGCCTATTTTGATTCTTGTCATGGCCTCTTCATAGGTTCCAAACTTCTTTGCATTTACATCCTTTGGTACAGCCAACAAAGCTTTTATTAATTTTGAAGAAAAATCAATGTCTATTTCATATCCAATGGGGGCTAACCATTTTTTCCTAGGCTTTATAGCTGTAATCAATGTGTGGTCAGTGTCAATAAGAAAACATATGTCATTTTCGTATTCTTCAACCAGTTTCCTTGGAATTATGCTAAAAGAATTCATTCTTTTTTTTAATTGTTCAAAGTAGTTATCTAAAAAATTATTAAGATTGTTTCCCAAGCCCTTAATCAAATCTGAATTTACTATAACTAGCTTGTTGGTTGACTACTTTATATTACCGATAGATTGATAAAATTGATGCACATAAAAGAATTTATACAAACTAGCAGGGATCCAAACTTACATGTATTTGACTTTACTGAATGGATTATCTTCATGTTCTCTTCAATTTGCTTCAACAGAAGCTTGACTAGGTCCAACTGATAGCCTTTCTTAACCATTCAGTAGGCTATGTCAATGGCTCCATAAGGCACACTATTCAGTCTACTTGATTGATAAATTTAATAACTGATGACATGTGCTACATATTTTACCTTTGGGTCTTTGATTGTGTATATCTTCATGGCTTGGCCATCCCACTCGGCTCTTATGTTCTTCTCAATTTTTGTCCTATATGTAGTGTGAATAGCTTTTTCCTTATCAGTGGTAGGATACCTGATAACATCATGAATCATCTTCTCAGTTATCTTTACCAGCTCATCCAACCACAACTTACCATCTTGAAATATTCTAAGAACAACTCTAATCCATTCGCTCTTAAATTCCCTGAAAAAATTTAGGGCATTCATCAAACCAATAACTTCCATTTGTTTATGTTTGGGTTTTAGCTTTCCATCTTCTCTGCATAGCCACTTGTAGGATTCATACATGTCAAAATCTCCTATCTCACCTATCTTGCAGTGAATATAAGATCTTACATCCTTGACTAGTAGAACCCTAGGGGGTATGCTTGAAAAAGGTCCCGCTTGATCAATTTGTGATGCATCTTCAGGATGAAGTTTGTATTGGGGTTCATTGGATGTTGGAGACACTATAATGTTTACTTCCTCCTCCTCTGCAAACATGGATTTTTTTACCTTTGATACGGACGCCATTGTTTCTTGAAATAAGGTTTCGGTAAATACTAGTATAAATAGATCAGTAATAGCAGTAATTACATGAAAATGCTAATGAAATCACTCAAAATATTTTGAAATAGCTCTTAAACACTCTAAAAATATGCTGCTTGAAATCACTCTAAAAAATCTTTCTCTTCGAAATCGCAGTTGAAAAATGAACTAAGTTCATCATCTATTTATAACCTTTTTTAAATTCCCGCTCAAAACTTTTCAATAAATGCTCAACCCACTTACAGCTCAATGACAACTGTCAAACTCGATGTATACAACAAAATACAAATAGCTCAGTTAACATAACTTTTTACTTAGTTAAAACTGATACTTGGTTAACCTTGCATAATAGTCACTGACGAGTAACTCCTTACTTAGTCTAGCATATACTGACTATAAATTCTTTAAATTCCAAAACTTATAAAACCATAATGCATCTCAATTCATGTAGATTTTGTATATGCTTAACTAATATAAGGAACTATGTGTAAAATATGATCAACTTGAATTATCAATTCCATACATACCTTTTCAGCTTAGGTGGAGGTGTCGATGTCACCCAGTCTAATGGATGAGGCTTCACCAACTGCATTTCTTGACTCAACATTATCATTTGATCCCTTCATCCACATAGTGTTTCTTATTCTCATGATATCTACAATTGTATTTCCATTCTAAAAAAATTGTTCTTCCTATGCTTAGTCTCTATAATCTTTACTTAGGTGACCAACTTTGTGACAATGCAAACATGCCATACCAGTTCCTGTCCAGCTTTGATATTTTCCAGCCCATCTCTACCTCATGCAATTTTCTACAATATGTCCAAACTTTCTTCAAATTTTCTCTACATTCTTGCGAAGTATGTCCATGCATGTTGCAAGTGTGACAATGTTTCTCCATGTAGGGTTTGTTAAGATTCCTATTCAACTTAGATTTACATTCATAGTCTTCATGTCCAAACTTGTTACAATTATAACAATGACCATTAAACTTAGGAGTGATTTTAGGTTTACCTTGTTCTTTACTCCTACACACATTTGAAGTGTGGCCCAGTTTACCATAGTCATAGCATGTCAGTGTCTTAGGTCTCTAATTCTGGTTGTTGTTCATCTGTTCATCATGCGTAGATGATTCTCCTTGCTTGGTGTAGCCTAATCCAGTAGTGCTTCCAAGTCCTCTTTGACTAATCAGAAAATCATCAATTTTCTTAGAACTATCTTCAGCCTTTTTCATCATCTCATTATGTTTTTGTTGCATCTTCACTTCATTTCTCATTTTTTCATTTTATTCCCTAAGTACTCCAATATCTTCAAGTTTCCTTGAAAGTTCACTATTTACTTGGTTGATCTCCTAGCTTAGAAAAATCATATGATTGGATATTTCAAAGTGATGCTCGGTAAGTCTTAGTATCTTAGTTTCTTTCACTTGTAGTTGTTCAGTCATTTGTCTCATGTCTTCAACAACCAAATTTCTCTACTATTTAGCTTGTCTAGCACTATTCATCACATCAATCATTCTTACCATTTGTGTCTCTTAACCGATCTCCAAGGCTATCACTTATTCAATCAAATGAATATTTTTATCAGATAAATAAAAAATTGTACTTTAAAAAATACTACTTGAACTAGATCCTAAATTCTCAAATGGGTCATCAATCTATTCTTCATGGTAATTAGTCTCACATTCCCTAATAGACATATCCTTTCTCTGAACCAGTAACTTTTTCAATGCATCCTTAGCTTGTTTGTATTGCTTAATAAACATTTGCATCTAAATATTTTCATTCTTTATAGTTTTGTCCAACTTGTATCTCTCCATGATTACATCTTTCCTCTTCAATGGTTAAACCATCCAATAAGAGATATGTTCTTTGATACCAATTGTTGAAATCAAGAGATAAGGTACTGAGAGGGGAGGGGTGAATCGGTTCCCTCAATTTTTTTTAAAATTGATACTCAATCTACAAATAGTAGTAAATTAAACTATCCAATTGATTCCACTATATGAAACATTCATTCAATTGACTTTTAAATGTAAATTGCATGAAAACAAACAATAATTCAATCACATAACATGATATTTTTTTTACATAGAAACCCTTGTTATAAGGTAAAACCTATAGTGGGGATGACACCCACAAATTCTTCACTACTGTAGATAATTATATTAAGGCTACAATTTGTGATCACTTCTGATGATCTTACTGATGTAGGAGCATCCTGGGTGTAAGAGCAATCTTGCATCACCCAAAAATATTTCTTTTTGTATTCAATAGGGGCTATCTTGTGCAGAGCTTCTATTTATGGAAACTTGCTATTTTTAGTAAGTTGGTCATAAATCTCAGAATGTTCTAATTTTACATGTGGAGGTTCATCTTAGTCATATTAGCCTACCAGTAAAGTTTCATGGCTAGATCAGGTCTAGTCTTGAAGATATTAAACATTTTCAGTATTGGCGACAGGGTACAGAAACTTTGAACTCAATTTTGAAGGCTTTAGAGGCTCCAGATGAGATCAAAAACTTGGGTGACAAGCACTTGCACCACTCAAGCCTGTAGAGCACTTCATGGCCTTTTTGAAATGGGATTATAATAGTCAATTAGGTCAACTGGTGATGACTTATGGTCTCCGAAAGTCAGGTCACCTAAAATGGCAGTAAATAATTTTCTTTCAAAATTTCTATTCGAGTTTCAAAAGTTATTTTGAGCCAACTCTGATGTAATAAATTAAAAAATAAAATAATTCTAAGTTTGGTTGGCCCTAAGGGCTAAATTTTTGGAACCTTCTCGGGCAGTGGAAAAATGCCTATATAAAGAAGGCCCATAGTGTTGTCTAGGGTAGTTCTAGGTAGTAGATCTAGGTTTTGATTCGAGGCTTTATCCTACAAAATATTGTAAGGGAATGCCCATGTGGCTTTGCATATTGTAATTCTAAAAGTTTGTAATTCCACATTTGTGGAGATAATAAGAAGCCAATTTTCTATTCTTGCATATTGTTGTTGTTGTTTCTCTATTTTTGTTGTGTTTTTGGTATTAAGGGGAGCACCCTTTATCAAGTGGTATCAGAGCAGAAGTTCCTGAGTGTGTAAATAGATCCTTGACTGTGAGGTAGTTTGCACATGGACCATGGTTTGGGTTTCAATGCGCATCACGAAAATGCCTCCACAAAGGGAACATGGCGGAAGAGCTGGTGTTGTAACACCTAAGGCTAGAGTGCTCCAAAGACAAGTGCGAGCATTGCAAGAAGAGATTCGTAGAGGAATGAATCAAAATGTCAGAGATAAAAGTGAGGATGAAGCCGAAGAAGGAAATGATGATCAAGAAGAAGAAGAAGAAGGTGAAATTTTGAATCAAGAAGAAGAAAGGCTTTTCCAGGCCATTTCCAAGATCGAGAAAAGACCTAAGATCAAGGTTCTTGCATTCTCAAGAAATCTTAACCCAGAAGAACTAGTCGACTGGATCAATAAATGTGAAGAATATTTTGAGTATGAAGATATTGAGGATCCTGATAGGGTCAAATTTTTGAAGCCCAGACTAAAGGGTCATGCGAAGATCTGGTGGCAAAAGATTCAATTGGAGTGAAATAGAAGAGGGAAAGATAAAATCACAAGATGGGATTGGATGGTGGATAAATTGAAGTGATAGTCCATTCCTATTGATTATGAGCTTAACCTACTGAAGAAGATGCAAAGTTTGAATCAAGTAGGAAGATCTGTTCAGGAGTATACAGAGGAGTTCTATCGAATCCTCATCAGAACAAGCCATGCGGAAGTTGATAAGGTGAAAGTTTCTTGTTACCTTAATGGGTTGAGGCTAAGCATTCAGGAGGAGTTGAATCTAGTTTGATTGAATAGTATTGAAGAGGCATATCAGTTTGCTCTAAAAGTGGAGGAAAAGATAAACAAGAATTTTGAGAGCAAAAAAAATGGAAGAGGTCATGGTGGATGATTTGGTGGACAGTCATATGGAGGCCGAAATGAAGATTTCAAAAAAGAAGGATGAGGCTAGTAGCAGTCAAAATTAGAGGGCAAACAATTCCAATCATTTCCAAGATCAGAATAATAGATATTAGAGAGGAAGAGGAAGAGGACAAGGTTCAGGAAGAGGAGGCTTCTGTGGAACATGTTTTCACTATGGAGAAGAAGGTCATAGGGAATTTGAATGTCCTCAACACCAAGGAAGTATAGATAGGAGGAATGAAGGCCAGGCCACAATTGCACATGTAGATGAAGATGCCAGATCATCAAATTTAGAAGATGTTGAAAGAGGGGAAACACTGATTAACAGAAGAGTCTTGGTGAGTGGTGAGAATGAACCTGAACAAAGGAGGAGCCTGTTTCGCACTAGATGCAAGTGTGAGGGAAAATGATGTGATGTGATTATTGATAATGGAAGCACTGACAATTTGGTGTCAAAAGAGATGGTGACAAAGTTGAAGCTCAAGAGACAGAAATACCCACATCCATATTGGATTGCCTGGGTGTAGGATGACCACTGTGTGCTATAAATGTGTCACACTTCTATGGATCATTACATGCAAGAAAACTCAAGAATGAGCCCTCACAAATCGGTCTATAGCTCCCTAGGCATGGAGTGCAAGGGTTTTAAGAATGCTCTCAGCTAGAGCTATTTAGCCTATAACCTTGCTAGTAAACCATGCAATGGGAGATTCAATGAAGACAAGGGCAAGAATGCCAATATCCTCAAGAATCAAGAATGAAAATGCAATGCAATGCTATGCTAGAAATGGAAATGCAAGCTAAGCTATGAAAAGAAATATGCAAGTGTTACAACCCAAGCTAAGTAATCTATGTGAGCTAATCTAGAGCATAGAAATGAAGCTAATCTAAGAAAGCATAAATATGAAGCTAAGCTAAGAATGCAAGAATGAGATGTAGAATGCAAGAATGCTCCAAATCTTCAAAAGCTCCAAAGTGACCTAGAAAACCTGCAGCATAATATTAGCATAAAAAGTTGGGGATCTAGAATGAAGAAGAGAGCTCTTCTTTTATAAGAAATGAGGAGAAATGGACCATGGAGATTAAGAGGCAAAAGATTTAATCAATGGTGGAGATTAAAAGAGGAGCAATCCATGTGCACAAGTATCCTCCAATAGGAAAATAAGAGTTGACTTTTGTGTCCATATGAGACAAAAAGTGCTTTTTCACTTTTTATAAAATAAGAATAATGGTTTATTTGTGCAACTTAGGATAAGAGGAAAAGTGGAGACTTTTTATTTATTAAAAGGGGAGGGAATATTCCTTTTAAATAAATAAAGACTTAGGATAAGATGGTTAGCCCATAGAAAAAAATCGAATAAATGATAGAACTAGGATTTGATCAAGAATAAGCAATTTATGATTTAGCAAAAGGGGCTAATAGTCTAGGTGACCATTTTTAGGTGTATACATTTGCCCCTCTTTGACTAATGTGTGATTGATCTAGGAACACATGTAGTCAAAGAATGAAGTTGAAATGTGAGATCGGTTTGGGATCATAAAGCAACTCAGATCAGCCAAGAAGGCAAGAGATAGCCAAGAAGGCAAGCAAATAATGATCTGACTCCAAAGAATGAAGTGCAGAGAGATAGCAAATCCTGCATGATCAACCTGGTAGTGACAGTACTGAACACTTAGGAAAGAGATAGCCAATAAGATATGATGTGTCTGCCCCCTCGGGATGGAAAGTGAAATCTAGGTAGAGGGAATGCAGAAGCAAGAGCAACATGATCAAATCACTAGAAATCATAATCGAAGAAAGAGAACAGAACAACCATCAAGTAGTGAAGATATGCCCCACACATGAGACACGGGGCATGAACCTATCGGTCCCTCAACCCGTAAACACCATGGAGGGGGATTTGAACATGGGATTTGAAAGTGAATGAAAGACTAGAAGTTTGAAAGAGATGGAGATGAAGAGGTGAAGAATGCCCTAGCGAAGATCAAAGGATTAGGCCTCAAAAGGTTAACCAAGCACATGGAAGAAGGAGAAAGATGATTTGGATGATCAAGGTGAACGCGGATTTTGGTTTTGATCCCGAAATGAAAGGAAAAGGATGTGATATGAAAGACAAGAAGTGAAAGACATGATTAAGAAGAAGCGAAAGGTGAGTGCAGTTGATTAACAAGTCCACGTAAGATGAAAAGGAGAGCTCTCTCCATATGCAAGATGCAAAACTAAACTAACATGAACTTAAAGAATGCAAGCTACATGAAAAGTGGTTTACTTGCAAGGTTACAAAGCCAATAGACATCTAATATTCATCATTGAGCATTATTGGTAGCGTCGCAAGATCATACAATACATACTAGCATAAATATGTGAATCTGAATATGATCTATATCAGATAGAAATGTGGAAATCTCACCTAGGCATCAAAGATGTGCAGGTCTAGATGACTAATGCAATGTGATCACCTAAGTTTGATATAGCAAGATTATGCTCGCATCGAGACACAAGAAAGTCAAGATGACTAGAAGCATGCACTCGCAAAACAGTCAAGGATAATACCTTGTAGGTCCATAGTGTCAAGTAAGACCAGCATAAATGCTAATGACAGTGAGGACCAACAAAATATACCCACAAGAAGATAAAGAAATAAAACATGTTCTCATACCCTCAGTCTTCTAGCTATGCATCATCGAAAACTTCTCAGGGAGAGACCACTTAGCAAAGAAATCATCATAGATAGCATGCAAAGAAATAAAGTCAAACAAGTCTCAGTGAGTCAAGTGCGTGTGTGTAGGTCATAGAGTCAAACTTTGAGTATCGCATCTGCCAATGAGAAATATTGCATCATCTAGACTGTGGGTAGGACATCTGATAAGTGTTAAGAAACACTCGACGCAAGGGTAGTGTTGAAAAACACAATTGGGGTGGTGTTGAAAAACACCGTTTGTGAGGTGCCTAAGAAACCTAGATGCACAAAGAGACCCAAGATAAGCTGAAAATAATGGATGCCCCCTAGACTAAGACAAGAGTCAATTCCAGGCTAGGAGAGGAAAAACGAGAAGTGGAGCGAATGAGCGCCACGCAAGACTGATAGACATAGGTGTAGAGGGTCTCAAGCAGCGCCTGTTTCCAGGTTTTCACCACTTGATAGATTTATTGCAATTTTTTAGGACTTTTTATAATTTTTTTGTATTTTTGCTACCAAGGCGCCTGTTTCCAAGTTTTCACCAAGGCACTTTTTCAATTTTTTTTATTTTTTTATTTTTTTCAATTTTTTTGTATTTTTTCAAGACTTTTTATGCTTTTTAGGATTTTTTTAGCATCATATATGAATTTTTTTGGTATTTTTTCAGGATCATAAAATATGTACAAAGGATGCCCCAAACAGAAATGGCCATCAAGAATCTGCTTCCTCTGATGTAGAGAACTGATAGGCCCCAGGCCCAAATGCTGCAACTGTGACAATAGGAGGTCTGAACTAGTTTGACCAATAATAACCAGCCCTAAGCAATGTCTGAGCTAGCAGAGGATCATTAGAATGTGATCCACATATGCCATCATGGATTTCAGCTAGCACTTTTTTTGACTCCTCTATTTCTAGACACTTAAGGAGAGTTCCGTCTAGAACCTTCCTATACAAGTCACCAGAGACAAAGGCAAAGTGTAAGGGATGGCGGAAGGAATGGCGTGGTGGATTTGCAAGAGGAATATGAGGTGGAAGATATGAAAAGATGGTAGGATTGTAAGATTTGTGAGCAGGATAGCGTAATTCATCCACCAGGAACTTTAAGCGAGATTTATGCTTTTTCATTTGTAAGATAGATGTTGAAGTAACCAAGGCATTAGCAACTTTGTTCTCAGCTTTAGGAATAGGCTGAAATATAACAGATATGAGATCATGCTTGAAGTAGTGCACCATTTTTTTGTAGAGAATCAACTTGTCATCTTTTATTTGAGAATCATTATTTTTGAGCAGATTTTTATTTTTACTTTGCTTAGGTGCAGATACTGCCACAATGTGGTTTTCGCCATCCGACCATTGCTCTTTTCTTTTGATGTGATGACTGTGATGTTTGATTGCTGATTCAATCTTTTTTGTGGCTAGTTCGCTGGTGGAAGAAGTAACAGGTGTTGATGCAAGATGAAATGAAGTGACCGGTTCAATAGCATTTATGTGAGGGGTGTCATCTCTGGTAACAAGAGAGGTTGAGCCTATAGGGTAAGCTCCAAAAGTAGCTAGATCTAGACTTGTCATAGAAGAACTAGCGTGGTCCACTAAGGCAATATGAGGAACAAACTCATCAGACCCCACACAAGACCCATCAACCACATCGGGTGGGTTACGAGAGGTATGAACTACATCAACATCCATATCTATCATGGAAGAACCTTCTGGAAGAGGCTTAAGATGCCGAGAAGTAGAGATGCTCATTTCATTAGTATCAATAGATTTACATTCTTCTCCCCAAAGAAATGAAGTAGAAGGAAGATCATCTCCCATTTGAGCCATAGTGTGTAGCGGTGACTCATCTGTATCTGTGTCTGAATTACTGAGCATGGGAGTATTTCTAGAATCCTCTCTATAGATCCACTCTTGAATAGCTTGTTCTTCTCTTTCTGCTTCTAAAGGAATGGATGAAGGAACAAAGGTATCAAAGATCACCATAGAAAAAGTGGAAGGCTTCATGTGATCAGAAGGTCTCCCATATGACCTAGGAGAAATAGGTATAGAAGAAAAGGAATCCAACGTATATTCACCCATACCAAGGCTCATCATCTTAAGTGATTTCTCAGCAGCAGCTAGAGACGTACTAGGATCAACAAAAGGTTCATTATGAGGAACAAATTTTTCAGTAGTAGCAAGAGCATTGATAGCAATAGTATGGTCTCTAGAAATCACAACCTCAGTGCCATTGTACAAAAATTTGACGCACTGATGATAAGTGGAAGGAACAGCCTACATGTCATGGATCCAAGGATGACCCAAAAGAATGTTATATGTGAGTGGGATGTCCAATACTTGGAAGCTAATATCTTTCATGATAGGGCCCACTTGGACAGGCAGCGTGACAAGACCTTTGGAAGATCTTTCCACTTCATCGTAAGCTTTTATAGTAATCTTCTTCTTGGAATCCACAGCCAATTCTGACAAACCCAATTGTTGTATGACATTGAAAGAAACAATATTTAACCCTGTACCATTGTCTATCAGGACTCGGCGGACTCGGGTATTGTAGACTAGAACTTCAATGTGTAAAGCTAGGTTATGTGGGTGAGCAATAGATATGTCATCTTCTGCAGAAAAGGAGACAGATAGCGGAGATGAAATGTGGTTGACCATAGCCTGAAATTGATTTAGATCAATGTCATTGGGAACACGTGTTGTACGTAGAGCCTCATCAAGAATCTCTCTATGTGAAGAGGATAACCGAAGCAACTCAAGGATAGATATCTGTGCTGGTGTCTTTTGCAAATGTTGGACAAAATCATAGCTAGGGGTGGCTGAAGGAGCCACTTTTTTGGAAGGCAAAGCTTGCTTGGGAGCTTGCGTAGTTTTAAGGACAATCTTGGCTTGCCCCTTAGTAATAGCATTCAGTGTCTCACTTCGGGAAGCTGAACTACCACGTGTTTGCAAGACTAACTTTGGCTTACCATGATTGGTGTTATTATCATCTTGAGACCTCATCATTAGAACACTCTCAACGGGCTCTACCATGTTAATCACAAGGGTATTAGAAGGATACATGTAATTGATCTTTGCATCATGATTCTTCTTATGTGTTTGAGAGGTTTCCCCCTTATCAGTGGAGATTGTGCCATTCTCAATAAGATCCTGAATATCATCCTTAAGCCTAAAAAAATTGTTTGTTGGATGTCCCTTGTTTCTGTGATAATGGCAGTAATGATCCTCTCTCCACCAATCAGGCTTATTTATCGAATCCCAGTTACCAGGTTTATCAGGAAGCGTAAGATATCCATTGTCAACCAAAGTCTTAAGGATCACATCGTAGGGTTCTTCCAACTTGGTATAGACTCGCTTTCGAAATGACTTCTTAGGCTTATCTGCATATTGAGGTTTAGGAGCACTGTGAGCATTGGTAGCTTCTTGTTGTTTTGCTGCATAGATAGCGTTGGAGAGATTGAAAGCAGGCTCTTTAACTTTAGGAGCATCAACAACCCCATCATTAATAACATACTTGTTCTTATTCCAAGGTTTGTTCTTGTCTTTACCATTGCCTTTAGCATCTTTATTAATAACAATATCCCCTTTTCTTATAGCTACATCCTAATTCCGATATGCACTTTCAACCATGTCATGGAAGGAGGAGAACAATTGCTTCCTTAGATCATAAAATAGCTCAGGCACAAGTGTGTTGACAAAAATGTCAATCTTTTCTCTTTCGGGTAGCTGACGAGGATATCGAGAATACAATGACCTCCAACATTGTAAGTAAGTTGCAAATGGATCACCTTGATGTTGTCTTAGATTACCGAGATCTATCACAGTGACAGGTTGTTGGATGTTGTAAGAGTACTACTGGGTAAATCACTGAGCCAACTCATCAAAAGTCTTCAAAGGAGGTGTCAACTTTGCAAACCATTCTAAATCTTGTCCTCTTAAGCTTCGAGGGAATAATCATAGCAAAAATGTGTCTTCATGAAGAAAGTCCATGCTAAGAGCATAAAAGTGATGCACATGGTCATGGGGATCACCATTTCCATCATACTTGTCGTATTTAGGAACCTCAATATCCTTAGGAAACGGGACCATGTATAGATCTTTATCAAAAGGAAGAGCAAAAATTGATTGTACAAAAGAGACCTTTGGAGGCTCTCTTTCTAATTCCATTTGGGTAAGGCGTTGATTTGTCCGACGTAATTCTTCTTGAAGGACTTCCAATTCAGTTGGTACTCTTTGTTGGACAATTTGTCTGACATCATACCCGGGAGGAAGCTTGTATCCTCTAGAAGTCATATATTGAAAATATTGATCGCCATTACACTCTAAAAGCTTATGCATCATGCGTTGGAAATCCACATCTTGTTCACATCTCATAAGATCCTCACTAGAAATCTCATCATTAGCCTCTGCCTCATGTTGAGAGGGAGGAGGTCTAGGAGGTGAAGAAGGCATAGCAAAAGTTGGCCTTGGAGGAGATCTTGGTGGCGTGTTGTTGTCATTGTTGCCATTGTTAAAAAGAGGTCTATGCTCATGATTACTAGTCTCAGGTTGCTCATGAAATGTCCCTCTATAAGCCATGTGCCTAGTAGCATCCATCCTTTTTTGATTTTTTTCTTTGTCTAAGCGCGCTTGATTATCCTTACGCTCAAAGTGTTCTTGCAAGAGTTGAAACTTTTCTTGTTCAGTCAAAGTGAGTGAGACACTATCTGTGTTTTTGGGGGCCTTGAATGTAGAAAAGAGGAAACCTCCTTTATACCATGGTGTAGCCTTAGAATTCTCAGATTGGTCAGAACTAGAACTGTTGTTGCTAATGGGTGCTTTTGAACATCTAGTTGGAGAAGGTAACTGTGTATAATTGAACGGAGGATGACTCTCCTGCTCAAATTGAGACCGAGTTGTAACCGGCATGAAAAGAGATGTTGGTTGACTAATAGAATGAGGTAAAGTTTCTCAGATTTGAGATAAGAAAAGCTAATAAAGATCACTTGTCAAAGTAGAACAAATAGAGAGATGGCTCATCAAAAGTGCTCAAGCACTTATAGCAATCAATTGACTGAAGCCGAGCAGCGAGCAAGAAGCTCAATAAGCAAGTAGCTAGAGAGGTAACCGTGATGTGACAAGTGATCAAGAGTAGCATTTGTTAAACTCAAATCCAATAGTTTTAACTCATTTGTTTTAGTCTAGAACAAATCTAAGGATGTAGATAACAAACCAGTTTCAGGTAAGAACAGAAAAAGACACTCTACGCCAGTTTAAAGTGCAAGTTTAGCAACTCCGAATTGCAGCAATGACAGGACAGCAAAAAGATTCTGGGCGATACTTTCCAGGTAGACAGGGTGATACTTCTCAGTTTGGGTGATACTTCGCCCCAAGCCAGGTGATAGACTATAATATGGTTGGGCGATAGACTCCAGGCTAGCCGGGTGATAGTCCAACAGGAGAGAACTATCGTGCGATATATCTCAGCAAAGCGTGCGATAAAATAGCAGGGCGCGAACTATCGCGTGATATTTCTCAGTAAGGCATGCGATACTGTTGCAGATTCGGATGACTTTTTGACCAGTGAACATAAAATTCTCAGTTTTAAAGCATTTTGATCAAGTTCAAAGGTTGGATAGTGCAATTTCTTAGTTTGACAAGTAGTAATAGTAGATAAAAGATAGGTTTGCAAATAGTAGGTGATCAAACATGTCATAGAACACTTGAAACAAGGGCAAAAGAAACCTTGCCAAGACAAGCACTTGTGATATCAAAATAGAGAACCTTATGAATGCTACCGTTTGTTTGAATGTTGAGAACATTTACACTGGTATAGCACAATCGAAGACAATTCAAGCAATTACTACCTAGAAGGAAAAGGCTCATTACTTAACAACTTGGCCCACAACTTGATGCTCCCTTGCCTCACACCAAGTGGTTTCCCACAAGAGATATTGGCGTTGTCATGGAAGTGTCAAAAACACAACCAAAGGAACACATATGGTGAGTGTCTTGGGGTGATCCGAGTAAGTCCACTTTGATCAATCCTTGCACCAAGAAGCTAAGCGGCTAAAATAAGGTGGCCTCTATCTAATGGTTCATAGTAAAGGTTTCCATTCATAGCACCCCTCTTGCTCCTCATAAAGGACTAGGACCTCGCGGCCTCAAGAGTACCTTAAGCATTCTTGCTTAATTGTTTCCTCATGGTCACAATCCCACAAGTTACTCACATCAAGCGAAGATAAGTACTATGTCTACCAAGGTTTTGTGTCCTCGATAGCCTTGAGATTATAGTGAGTTGGAATCACTCACCACCAAGGAAAATGATGACAAGGTTGTCCCCACTTGGGTCATTCCTCTTGATTGCTCAAGAGCAGGCCCGCTAAAGGATCTTAAGCTAAATAAAAAGTGGATTAATTATTGAGGTTCAAGGTTTTTGGTTCACCACAAGGGTGAAGAGCATACTCCCCTATCTCAAAAACTTCTCCCAAACACACCAAACAAGATCCAATTACCCCTTTGCTTCCAAAACCTCAAGATGGGTCAAGATTTTCTGATTCACCTAAAGGTGAAGAGCATACTTCTCCTACCACCCCAAGATTCCTTTCACAAAGTATTAAGTGCCTAATGAAACAACTAGTATATGCCACACTTAATAAAGAAAGAAATTAAACAAGCACTTGATTTAGTTTTTATGCTTAGGGTAGCCTTGCAAAAACCATTAGTAGCCCTCTTTGACATGCGATTTTAGCAAATTTCAAGCAAGAAGCACCTACAACCACAACTTGTTAGACCAACAAAAGTTAGGAGAATCAAAATCCAAAATCTAACAATGATTAGTACATGAAAAAAAATTCAGATAATCTTGTAAAAATAACTAATCAAATGACAAAATTTGAAAATGAAACCATCATGGTTGGATTGGGCTCAAAAAGACCTTTCCAATGATATATCACACTTAAACTTTTGATACCATTTGCAAAAAATTTTAAAAATTTTTAAGAACCTGAAACTTGCAAGATGGATAAAATAACTCAAAAATAGGTCACTGCCAGGTTCAGACATAGTATCATGTGATACTTCACCCGACACCAGGTGATACTTTTAGTCTACGTGATATTTCACCTTATACCAGGTGATACTTCGCCCGACACCAGGCGATATTCTCTACTATAGCCAGGCGATACTTCTGACAGGTGAAGTATCGCACGCGCATACAGAGGTATATCGTGCGATACTTCTTATGACAGGCGAAGTATCGCGCGCACATACAGAGGTATATTGCGTGATACTTCTAGAAAGTATCGCACGACAATCTGAGATAAAAAAATAGAGATGAAAAATTAAGTTGAAAACTTGCCAAAAAATTGACAGAAATGTAGAAAAAGAAGGGACAAAGCTAGTCTACTCTGCCCCACGGTGGGCGCCAAAAATGTGTGCTATAAATGTGTCACACTTCTATGGATCATTACATGCAAGAAAACTCAAGAATGAGCCCTCACAAATCGGTCCATAGCTCCCTAGGCATGGAGTGCAAGGGTTTTAAGAATGCTCTCAGCTAGAGCTATTTAGCCTATAACCTTGCTAGTAAACCATGCAATGGGAGATTCAATGAAGACAAGGGCAAGAATGCCAATATCCTCAAGAATCAAGAATGAAAATGCAATGCTATGCTAGAAATGGAAATGCAAGCTAAGCTATGAAAAGAAATATGCAAGTGTTACAACCCAAGCTAAGTAATCTATGTGAGCTAATCTAGAGCATAGAAATGAAGCTAATCTAAGAAAGCATAAATATGAAGCTAAGCTAAGAATGCAAGAACGAGATGTAGAATGCAAGAATGCTCCAAATCTTCAAAAGCTCCAAAGTGACCTAGAAAACTTGCAGCATAATATTAGCATAAAAAGTTGGGGATCTAGAATGAAGAAGAGAGCTCTTCTTTTATAAGAAATGAGGAGAAATGGACCATGGAGATTAAGAGGCAAAAGATTTAATCAACGGTGGAGCTTAAAAGAGGAGCAATCCATGTGCACAAGTATCCTCCAATAGGAAAATAAGAGTTGACTTTTGTGTCCATATGAGACAAAAAGTGCTTTTTCCCTTTTTATAAAATAAGAATAATGCTTTATTTGTGCAACTTAGGATAAGAGGAAAAGTGGGGACTTTTTATTTATTAAAAGGGGAGGGAATATTCTTTTTAAATAAATAAAGACTTAGGATAAGATGGTTAGCCCATTTAAAATAATTGAATAAATGATAGAACTAGGATTTGATCAAGAATAAGCAATTTATGATTTAGCAAAAGGGGCTAATAGTCTAGGTGACCATTTTTAGGTGTATACAACCACAAGGTCATGGTCAGTGAACAGTGCCTAGTAAAGTTCAAGATTGGTGGGTACCAAGATGAGGTGCTATGTGATATCATATCTATGGATGCATGTCATATGTTGTTGGGTAGACCGTAGCAATTTGATAGATGTGTTGTACATGATGGTCATGTGAATACCTATTCCTTGACAAAGGATGGAGTGCAACATAAGCTAAAGCCATTGAAGGAGACTGAAAAAAAAAGGTATGTGGTAATGCAAGAATAACATTTGTTGATGGAAGAAAATTCCTAGATGGTATGAGACATGAGCATGTGTGTTTTGTTTTAATTCTAAAAGCTGGTAAAGAAGAAGTAGAGGATGTACCTGTTGAGATTGCAGATTTGTTGAATGAGTTTTAGGATATTGTATCTAATAATGTACCTGATGGATTACCACTGGTAAGGAAGATTAGTCATCAGATGGATTTGATTCTAGGAGCCATTTTTCCAAACAAGGTAGCACATAGAATGACACCAGCAAAAAGTGAAGAGTTGAACAGACAAGTACATGAGTTATTGCAGAAGGGATTGATTCGAGAGAGTCTGAGTCCCTATGATGTACCAACAATATTAGCACTAAAGAAGAATGGAGAATGGAGGATGTGTACAGATTCTAGAGCAATAAATAAGATCACAATCAAGTATAGGTTTCCATTGCCACAAATGGATGATATTATAGATTTTTTGAGTGGAGCTGTGTATTTCTCAAAGATAGATCTGAAGAGTGGATATTACTAGATTCAGATCAGAGAAGGAGATTAATGGAAGACTACCTTCAAGACAAAGGAAAGATTGTATGAGTGGTTAGTCATGCCTTTTGGGCTAACCAATGCACCGAGCACTTTCATGCGGCTCATAAACAAGGCTCTAAAATAATTTTTGGGTAAGTTTGTCATTGTGTACCTAGATGATATTTTGATCTTTAGTAAGACATTGGAAGAGAATATGATGCATATTCATATGGTGTTTGAGAAGCTGAGAGATGAGAAATTGTTGATTAGTTTGAAGAAGTGCAGTTTTGTGAAGAAAGAGTTAGTGTATTTGGGATTTGTAGTTTTAATAAAAGGTCTAAAAATGGACCCAGAGAAAGTACAGGCTATCCTTGAATGGTGTACTCCAAGGAGTGGTACTGAGGTGAGATCTTTTCATGGTTTGGCTAGCTTTTACAAAAATTTTATCAAAAATTTTAGCAGTATTTGTGGACCCTTGACTGAAACAATGAGAGGGGATAGAAAAGAGTTCAAGTGGACTAATGGGGTAGATAAGAGTTTTAAACTGTTGAAATAGAAAGTTATAGAACAACCCATTTTAGCACTTCCAGATTTTAATAAGGTGTTTCAAGTAGACTGTGATGCTAGTGGTACTATAATAGGAGCTGTTATGAGCCAAGAAGGTAAACCTATTGCTTATTTCAGTGAGAAGTTAAATGATGCCAAGAGAAAGTATTATATTTATGATCAAGAGTTTTATGCTATACTTCAAGTATTGAAGAAGTGGAGACACTATCTACTTCCTAAGGATTTTTTTTTGTATACTGATCATCCAGCTTTGCAATATTTGAATACTCAAGGAAAGTTGAATCAAAGGCATTTGAAATGGGTCAAGTTTTTGTAGAGCTATACATTTGTTTTGAAACACAGAAGTGGAAAGTCTAATAGGGTTGCAGATGCACTTAGTAGAAGGAAACTATTGCTGACAGAGATGCAGATTGAGGTGGTTGGGTTTAGGGAACTCAATAATTTGTATCCAGAGGATCTTGATTTTGTGAAGCTTGGAAAGCTTGTAAAGAACTTATTACTCTAGACAAAATGAAGTGGCTAGATTTTATCATCTAGGATGATATGCTATTTAGAGGGAGTCATTTGTGCATTCCATGAAGTTCTATGAGGGATAATATCATCAAAGAGAAGCATAGCAGAGGATTGGCTAGACATTTTGGTCATGATAAAACCCTTGCTTTGGTTAGTGAGAATTATTATTAGCCACAATTGTAGCAAGATGTCAAGAAGTTTGTACATTGTTACAGACTATGTTAGATGGTGAAAGGAGTGAAGCAGAATATAGGGTTGTATCAGCCATTACCTATACCAAAGAAGCCTTGGGAGGATATGAGTATGGACTTTGTTCTTAGTTTACCAAGGACACAGCGGGGACATGATTCAATTTTTGTAGTAGTTGACAGATTTTCAAAGATGGCACATTTCATTCCCTGCAAGAAGACTAATGATGTTGTTCATGTAGCAGAATTATTTTTAGAGAAGTGGTGAGACTACATGGTTTGCCAAAGAGTATAGTTTCAGATAGGGACACTAAGTTCATTGGATATTTCTAGCATACATTATGGAAGAATTTGAAGATAGATTTAAAGTTTAGTTCATCACATCATCCACAGACTAATAGACATATAGAGGTGGTGAATAAGAGTTTGGAAAATTTGCTGAGATGTTTGGTTGTAGATAAACCAACATGATGGGATTTGATTTTACCATAGGTAGAATTTTTATATAATAATTTTGTCAATAGGAGCACTGGTAAATCACCATTCCAGATTGTATATGGGAGTAGTCCCAAAAATGCATCTGAGTTGAGAAGGATAGATCAAGGAGAAATAAGTAGTGCTGAAGCTGAGGATTTTGTAGAACATTTGAAGAACATCCAATAGGAGGTGAGGAAGCATATTACCAAAATGAATGCATAGTATAAGGCCAAGGTAGATGAGAAAAGGAGGCATAAGAAATTTTAGGTTGGAGATGAAGTCACGGTTCATTTGCAGAAGGAAAGATTTCCAGTTGGTACATATAACAAGCTGAAATTGAAGAAGTTTGGGCCATGTAAGATACTAAAGAAGCATGATTTAGGAAATGCATATGAGGTCGAGTTGCCTACTGAGCTGAATATTTCACCAGTGTTTAACATTTCAGATCTGACAAGGTATCATGAGGGAGGTGTTGAAGATGAGATCACAACAGTACAGTGGAGTATTCTAGCAACTAGTTCAGATACCAAAGAGATTGACGATATACTGGATAGTCATGTTGGAAAAAGCACAAGGAATAGGACATATGAAGAATATCTGGTCAAGTGGAAAGGATGACCTGTTGAAGATTCATCATGGTTGACAAAGGAGGAAATTAACTGCCTTGGTTTTCCTCTACACACCTAAGACATGATGAGGTCAATTCTCAAATTACCTCGAGTGTCTGATGCAAGAGCATCATGGGTGTAAGAGCAATCTTGCATCATCCAAAAATATTTATGTTTTTTTATTCAATAAGGGCTATCTTGTGTAGAGCTGCTATTTATGGAAACTTGCTATTTTTAGTAAGTTGGTCATAAATCTCAGAATGTTCTAATTTTACATGTGGAGGTTCATCTTAATCATATCAGTCTACCAGTAAAGTTTCATGGCTAGATCAGGTCTAGTTTTGAAGATATTAAAGATTTTTGGTAGTGGTGACAGGGTACAAAAACTTTGAACTTAGTTTTGAAGGCTTTAGAGGATCCAAATGAGGTCAAAAACTTGTGTGATAGGTGCTTGCACCAATCAAGCCTATAAAGCGCTTCGTGGCCTTTCCGAAATGGGGTTATAATAGTCAATTAGGTGAACTGGTGATGACTTATGGTCTTCGGAAGTTAGGTCACCTAAAATGGCAGAAAATAATTTTCCTTCAAAATTTCTATTTAGGTTTCAAAATTTATTCTGAGCTGACTTTGATGTAATAAATTGAAAAATAACATAATTCTAAGTTTGATCGGCCCTAAGGGCTAAATTTTTGGAACCTTCTCGGGCGGTGGAAAATGTCTATATAAAGAAGGCCCATAGTGTTGTCTAGGGTAGTTTTGGGTAGTAGACCTAGGTTTTGATTCGAGGCTTTGTCCTATAGAATATTGTAAGGGAATGCCCATGTGGCTTTGCATATTGTAATTCTAAAAGTTTGTAATTCCACATTTGTGGAGATAATAAGAAGCCAATTTTTTGTTCTTACATATTGTTGTTGTTGTTTCTCTATTTCTGTTATGTGTTTGTGGTATTAAGGGGAGCACCCTTCATCACTTACCCTATTAGGAGTAACAATTAGATCAACTACATATACCTGATTAAAGGATTTTAACAACACTACTTGAGTGTGTACTCGGTTAACATATTTACAAAATGATTGTTAGGTCTACTTTGTTAAGAGATTTTGTTAACTCTATTGCAATGATTAGAGAATAACATAAATGTATCTGTTATTGACAACTTATGCTTGTCTGAATCAAATCTATGAAATATCAAATATATATCACCTCAATATGTAGTAATCTTTCCTATGTACTGCTCGGTAGCCTTGACTGATTCTGAATAAACTAAAAATCTCTGATTACTGCTCAACCTTATCTAAAAACTGATGTCTTGAAGGTGTCTAATTGCTTCAAGATCTCCTTCTTGTCCTATGATTACTTATTTCAAAATGAATTGAATTAAAAATATATAGCATACTTCTTTGAGTTCTATTGTCGCCTAACCTTCATGATCTAATTAGGTTTACAAATTCTTCAGAAAATAACCTAAGATCTATGGTATACAAAATTAACCTAGATCTAACTAATGAATAGGGATCATCATTACATGTAATGATTACATCTATAATAAATGAACCTTGATCTTGGTAAAAAAAATATATGATTCTACTATAACCATTTACATAGATAAATGTGCCATAACAGATTAGTATGTTATTTCTTGGATTGCTTAGTAAACATGGTCAATTCTGCTTAGTGAATATATTGGTGCTTGGTGTCCAGTGTGCTCAGTGTTTACTGATGATCGGTGCTTGGTATAGACTGATGCTCAATAAAATTGCTCTAGTGCCTGATTAAACTTGTTTCCATTTAGCTCTTGGTACTGCCTTAAGAATACTCAGTATGAAGGATTGTTTCTCTAACCGACTAGCATAATGTAGCTTGTAGTTCTTCCTTTCATAAACTAATCTACATAGATAACCGATTGGTCCACTTTGATACTAATGACATCATCTACTTCTCAATAGAGATAACATATGTAAGCATACATTCCAACAGTAATATTTCAATATTCTTAAGTGTGCATAACTACCTACTCAATTTATGACTCTACACACATTTCCTACTACATTTTCTATTAGAAATTACATACACAAGGAAAACACCATTTAACTTCATTAAAATCTACATCTCATCTTATTATAATTAAAATTTCCTAGTTCCCATAAAAATCCCTCAAAATATGCACTCAACTTCTCTATTAAGAAAATTACTTGAATTCATTTAGCCCTTAAACAAACATAGTGCATGTCTTAGAAACATTGACATGACTATATAATCAACATGAAAAAAAGTGCATCACAAAATAGTGTGGTCAAGCCTCTGTTCATCGGAGTATAAATCCATAAATGTATCAACATGGCATATCCAAATAATGAGTCTATAATGCAGAAAGGAGAAATTGTATGATCGGACCAGGGTAGGTTCCCTCAATAACCTATCACAAACCCAATGATAACCTCTTGATTAACTCAAAACAAATTTTAACTAGTAGGATCTCACAATGCCATCATAAGACATAATGCAAGGAAAGGTCACTACATCTCAAGATCGACTCAACCCTATCTCTAAGGATCACCAAAATATGATCCTAGACTACACCAAACATCTCAAACTAATCCAGGACATTGATAATATGCTCTAAAATTAGATCCTCCTAGTGGTTCACCCTCACATGAGACCAACATGTTCATACTCAATGAGTGTGAAGTTTGAAACCACAACATCAGGATGTTCATTCTTAGAGACAAATGAGGGAGGCACTACATCATCCCCCTAAGGACTAGGCTTACTCTTGGAAGCTGAAAAGTCAAGATGAAGGAAACACTACTCATGCACGGTCCAACTATCCAAGAAACAAGAATACTTACTAGACTTCACAATATAACAACTTCAACCCATTGGTTAGATAATCGTTGAAGGAATATATAATTCAAAAGAGAGTGTCATCATACCTCTCAAATTCATTATATTCATGGTACAAAACAAAAGGAGGTCACATTAAAATATTTCCTTCATCATTATGGTGTAATTCTACCTTAATACTTCACCATGAGACACCCAAAAATCCAACGTTGCTCCCCAAGATATCTTTAAGATTGAGACACCAAAGATTTTAGTTAACAACTCAAAAACAAGGACCAAATTCCTAATACCAAAATTGCATTCTCCTAAGGAATGTTATATCCTAGTAAAGTGTACCAAGGGCACATCTCAAAATATTTCCTTTTGCAAGCAAGGGCTTTCTAAAAATTAGAGGTCCATTAATGCACCCTTCCATTTATAGGGATAATAGAGTACCTTAAAATGATTCCAAGAGTGCAACAATTATGTTTCCATGATGACGTGTGGTCACTAACCTAGGGTAATAGGGTCTCTTACGTAAGAGAATCTCCATCCTATCACAAGGTGGAAAATGAGTTTGAAAAACAAAATGACTTCAACAACTCAACCTCTAACCCCAAACTTTAGGAGAAAGACAAGCCTATGAATCTGTTACCTTCTATTCAATCCTAGGGATACCTCAAATCAAGCAATACCCTAATAGCTCCCAATAATAAGATGGATTTTAAACAAGAGGGAACAAATTAATTGATAAAATATCATGATGAGAACATAACCAAAAGGGTGTAGACACCACCAAATAATAGGGCCATCAAGACCCACCACCTGGATCAAAACTCCAAAGTGGTCTAATTCACACCAAACACACCATCAACCATGCTAAGAAGAGGAAAGTCTCCTGGTTTCCAAAAACACATCATGGGATCAAGGATATTTCCTATTAATCATATATACTAGAATCATCATGGAAAAGAAAGGGTTATACATCATCACGTAAGTCATAAAAAAGACTTAATCCTAAGTGACATTTCTTCACTAGTTCAATTTTTTTCCAAGTGAGGTATGCTCAACCTCCAACAATAATACTAATGGTACATGCCAACTATAGTCCTCAGATCCTTGGTGTAGTTTAACCAATAATGTTTACAATGCAAAAAGAAGCTCCCACCCAAGGGAAAATTTTGATCTATGCTCCAACAAAAGAAAAATTTCTAGCATGCACCCACTTCACTACCTACTTGAACCACATCTTTATCACTAAAAAGTGTAATACAATATGTTCCTCCTAGTGTTCCCACTTTATACCTATTGTCAATGATCCATAATAAACTTGATAGAGTCACAAACATAAGACTAGCCAACAAGTCAAAAACATTTGGAGTAGTCACCAAGTACCAAAAGAAATGTAAACCCTAATGAAATATCTATTAATTTCAATACATAATAAAAAATTGAGCTTAACTCAACAATAAGTAGAATATTTCATAAGTCAAATAAAGATATATTGGTGATTGTTTCCAAGCATAAGAACAAATCAAAATATGCTAGCTCACACAACATGAGGGAAGATCCTCCACAAAATACAAACAAATAAAAATAAATAAATAAAGAAGTAAAAGTAAATCCAAGAGTCATTCAAAAAACATTGTGACTAAAATTAGTCATTTAAGAGGGAGGAATCACCATAGGACACTGAGGTAACCACTTCATAGAAACCTTAGAGAACATATCCACCACATATAGTTCACAAATGTAAGCATTACCAAAATTTTGGTAGCTACAACAATATTCTTATCCTTACAATCCCCATACACATATGCATGAATATTTTGTCAAGGTCACAACATGAGCCTCAAACACTCGGGGGATTTTCTCTTTGTGGTATAGAAATAGTTATAGGAACTCCCATGAAGGTTATTTCCATAGCTAGGATATACTCAACTTACGCTATGAACCCAGAAAATGATTCTGCAATAAGATATCATTTGAAGGTGTGGTAGAACTCTCCACAATATACAAATGATAGATAAATTAAACTATAGAAAAGGAATCATTATAAAAGTGGTAGGGTAAAATTATGGTTCAATAGATAATAATACTTAGTACCCATGGTTCCACAACATGGAATAACTCAATAAGATATTGCACCTCAATAACAACAATACACCCTTCATCAAAGATCAAGACAATCATGAACAAGACATTACCAAAGATCTTCCTTACTCTCTCTCAAGCCATTACCCCAAGGCCCTAACACAAAAAACTCAACACACTCTCATGGTGCCATAATGATATAACCAAAAAATGCTCCACATCCTGCAAGGATATAGTAAACAAGTTCTCATACCAAGCATGGATACCAATATTTTGTTCTGACCACACATGGTCTTGCTAGCTAGTGAACTACTATAGGGATACCAAGAGAAACAAAGGACTCAATAACATACATCAGCCACCATGCCAAGCCTAGTAGCATCACTACCACCATTTCCAAGACTATCACACTACGGACCACAATACTATTTTTAGGAGCTCAATCTAAAAGTAGTTATGAGCATATTAGGAAGCAATCCTTCCCAATGCACAAGTTTCTTGGGTTAGTTTACTTGAAAAGCCCTGACTTGTAACACAAGGGAAAACAAGCTATAGGTCACCTACAAGATTAAAATACTTTAGGGATGAGAGCACTCATCATTGATATTGCAAAGAAAGTGCAAGGGATCGGTCAAGTACCTACCTATGAGGAAGTTACTATATTTCATTTATGGGTCAGGAGCTATTTAGGAAGGGGGGAATCTTCATTTCCTTCTAGTTTCCTCAAACTCCCTACTCTTCCTAATGCACCAAGAAGCATATCTAAGACCTTCTTGTGGCTATGTGCTTGTCATGCTCAAGAGACATCCTACAAATAAAAATACAAAGGGGAAACACAATAGATTAGTGTTCCAAGTGTTGAAACTATGATTTGATACCAAAATGTCATACCCAAAATTAGGGAAAAAACACAACAACATTTTTTTAAGCACAAAAGTCATCTTAGGATAACATTATAAGGTCCACTAACATGCACGTAACGCTAAACACAACACACATTAACACTCAAGAGGTATGATGTCAAGTGTTAGCTTTCCAACATCCCTTCATTGAAAACTATGTTAAATAACTTCGAACACCTAACTGAGTCTCTAATTTAACCTAACAAGGTTAAAAAAAAAAAATTTAAATAAAATGAATAATAAAAGAAGTAAATTAAACTTGTTGATTAACATAAGTTTCAGTTAGGTTATCTTACTCAAAATGATTTAATTAAATGATTAATTTAAGCAACATATGATGATAACCCTCAAAGTTAAAAAATGTGAAGGGGTTACTATCTTAGGGTAGGATTCACAAGGAAATAATAAATTAATAAAATAAGGCCATAAAAATAACCCTATGTGAAACCTAAGATAACAATTTAAAAATAACCCTATGCGAAACCTAAGATAACAATTTAAAAATAGTGATACAATAATGATCTGATTCAAATACAACTATGATTTGGAGATTTTTAGATCTATGCTAAGCTCAAAATACCTCCTTTGATCACTAATCAATTCAATCCTTTATGTCCTCCAACTTTACTTCACTTGGTGTATGCTTCTCTAACACTCGGTAATGTCTACAATTCAGCTCGGTTATGTCTATAACCAGTTTGATCAGAAGTCCATAAAAAATAGTCCTTTCAGGTGAATTCTCCTACCATGTCAATAATCCCAAACTCAATAATGAATCTCATGTTTCTTTAAATAGATGTCATAAACCATTTTCATCTCATCTATTATATTTTGCCTCTTAATCTCAATCATTCATTTTTACACTTCAAGATTCCTTGGAAAATGTATCTATAACACATTTTATTCTTCTCCATTCGATCAATCTTGAATTTTTCCAGCCATTAGATCATCATAACAAACTTAAACTTCTACCTCAGAATCTTAAGAAATTATCTAGCTCATCAATTCAGTCAGTTGTTATAAAATTTCTTTGTTTCTTTAACTCAGTCAATACCAAAATTTTTCAATGAATACTTTCTTGATTAATATTGTGCTCTCTATACACTACACTATCTCATTTTATACATAAATATTCAATTACTGACTGCATGAACTTGTTTAGTTCTAATCTTCAATACATTAAAAATTCATGTAATACAATCAAGTCAACAACATGATGCCATAGACCAATTAATATGTTTTGCAATGCATACCAAAGCCATATCTTCTATATCCATCTCATCTTTATATATAGATATCTCATTCCTTTACCATTTTTATTCGTAAGATGTTTGTAACCATCATGATAACTACAGTCAAAATTAGTTGACATCAATGGCAATAAATTAACTGATTTAATTGCCTTACATATCACTTTAGTAGCTCGGTGATCTTCAATCACTATCTTTTACTTGTCCATTCATTCTATCAAGATATTCAATCAGTTGTAGGTTATAAATCTCTCCCTTTGGCATTGATGGAAACACAATATGAAATATTCCATAGAATACCAAACATCTATTCTACAACTTTATAAGTAAATATTGTAGCTCAGTAAGCTCTCCCTAGCTTGTTCATTTAATATGTTTAATCCCTATAGAAAATTTCATGCAGACTCTCCCTATAGATTTGATCTTCTTCTTCTTGTGATTCTTCTCTACCCGTGGATAAATATTTCATTGATTCTTTCCCTCCCTTTGACAACAATGCCAAAAAGAATAAACAATGCTTCACTAACCAAAATATTATCTCTAGTGTTTAGTTCAGATCAATTACAATCATGTATCAATGTGCAGTGTTCTTTGTTCTAGCTTTCACAACCTTAAGAAACCTAACATGTGAACAATATGCATCAACATCAGTTGATTTTTTGATAAAGTATAGGTTGGTTCAACCTCCATATCACCTTAGTGACTGATAGATAGGGGATGGACCCCTAGTCTAGTCCTCAAGTACTCAAATATATCCTTAGGTAAGGGTTTGGTAAATATGTCTGCAAGTTGTTCTTTCAATTTCACAAAATCTAGTTTCACTTTCTTTTCTTGTACTTGTTCTCTCAAGTAGTGATAATTTAAAAATATATTATTTTTCTTTTCATGCATGACTAGATTCTTGGAGATGTTTATAGCACTTGTGTTGTCACAATATGTTATCATTGGATCAGTGATCTCTTAATTCATCTCTTTCAAAATTTGTTTTATGTATGCAATATTTGAACAATTTGCAAAAGCATCAACATATTCTACTTCGATAGTGGACTGAGAAATACATTCCTATTCTTACTTATCCAAGTAACTAGTCTTTCTCCCAAAAAGAATTCTCCACTGGTAGTTATCTTCTGGTCATCAATGTTTCCATCCCAATCTGCATCAGTGTAAACTTGTAGTTCAAAATTTCCCTCTTTCATGTACCATAAACCATAATTCTTTTTATTTTTCAAACATCTCATAATCCTCTTAATAATAGTCATATGTGATTCTTTAGGATTAGCAGAAAATATTGCTATAATCCCAACTGCATATGCAATATCTGGTCTACTATGCACATCATAAATCAAATTTCCAATCATTTATTTGTATAGTGTTTGATTTACCTTGATTGACTGATCATCCTTTGTTAATTTGCATCATGTGACCATCAGTGTACCAACTAGTTTTGAATATTCCATTCCAAAGGTCTTCAACACTTCTTTGATGTACTTTAATTGTGTAATAAATATACATTCCTTTGTTGTAGAGCTTGCAAACCAAGAAAAACATTAATCTCTCCAAAGATTGACATTTCAAAGCCCTTTATCATTTCATCAACAAATGATTTTCATAGATTATCATGTACTCCAACTATGATATCATCAACAAAAATTTCAGCAATAAGAATCTTGTCATCAGTTTCACCTTTCAAGTAAATATTGCTATTATCACTTGTTCTTACAAATCTAATACTAATAAGATATGAATGCAATCTTTCATACCATGCTCTCGATGTTTTTTTTAGACCATACAATGCTTTGTGCAACTTACATATCATGTTTTTCTGATTTGGATCAATAGAACCTTCAGGTTGTTCAATGTATACCTCTTCCTCAAGAATTATATTAAAAAGTGCATATTTGACATCCATTTAATATACTTTAAATCCTTTTTAGGAAGCATATGCAAGTAATATTCTAACTCCTTCAAGTCTTGCAAATGGTGCAAAATTCTTACCATAATCAATACCTTCTTCTTGTGCATACCCTTTTCATACAAGTCTTGCTTTATTTCTAGTAACTTCAGCATTTTCAATCAACTTGTTTATGAATATCCATTTGGTTCCAATAACATTCTTATCATTCAGTCTTAGTACCAATGTCCATGTTTTTTTCTTCAATATTTTCTCAATTTCCTCATTCATTGCTTTAATCCATTCATCATTCTCAAGTGCATCCTTAACATTTTTAGGTTCAAATTCACAAACTAAACATGTTGTGTTTCTCAACTTGCTTCATGTCATCATGTTATCTTTCTTTTCACAAATAATTTGACTATGTGGATGGTATCTCCTCACAAATGTTTCTAACACTTTCTCTCTTCTTTCTTCATCATTCGATGTAGGATCAAGATCTTCCTCAGTAGCTATTTCTTGATTCTTGGTCTCTATAAGCTAATGTTCAGTGTCATTATCCTTTTTTTTGATAATTTTAGCCTATTGCTTGGGTAGAATTTCAGATTTCTCATTGTATGTAAATCTACCATAGTCTTCTAGCTCCTTTTTTCTTTCTTCATCATTTTTCTCAGCAAACTCATCAACTCTCACATTTGCACTTTCAATCATTTTGTTAGAAACCTTATTCAAACATTTGTAATCTTTTATTTTAGTATAATATCCTAAGAATATTCCTTCATCACCTTTTTAATTAAATTTTTCATTTCTATCCTCTTTCAAAATGTAACATCTACATCAATAGTATGTGCAGGATCATGGTATGCCAAACTAGGCCCTTAAGTGGCAATGAAAATTCAGAAAATCAAGTTTAGGCAAGCTGACATAAAAATTTGAACAAGTTATAAATATTATATAAAAAATATGTAAGAAGAGAATATGTAGAAAATTGAATTTAGTTTCTAAGAATCTATGCCTTTTTTGAAAAATAATTATTCTATATTTTGAAATTTCAATTTAGTAGTACAAAAATTTCAGGAAAAAAAAAGTAGGTGTATGTCTAACCACATTAAACAAAATAAAATAATAATTGTTTTTACAAGATTCTAGATATAAGTAGTACAATCATGTTTAGATGTGACACATTTTTTTGTAATTTTTTTCCAAGTAAATAATTTATTATGATTTTTCTTCTACAACTTTTCTAGAATAAAAAAGCTTTCATGTCTGACCACGTTAACTTAGTCTAAAATTTATCAAATTGAAAACTTTTTAAATTTTTCTTGTAGTAGGAAATGAATAGAATGTGACACATATTTTTTATTTCAAAACTGTTATATAGTTTGAAAGTTATAGCATTTTTTAATAAGTCTATCGATCAAGACTAGAAATATAACAACTGGGTCTATGTCTAACCACATTAAACAAAATCAAATGATAATATTTTTTTATGAGATTCTAGATAAAAGTATTAGACTCATGTCCAGATGTCATGTATATTTTTTTTAATTTTTTTTCCAAGTAAATAATTAATTATGATTTTTATGCTACAAATTTTCCTAAATATAAAAACTCTCATGTCTGACCACCATATCTTAGTCTAAACTTCATCAAATTGAAATAATTGTTTATTATTATTGTATTAGGTGAAGCATACAATGTGATGTATATTTTGGATTTCGAAAATGTTATATTGTTTCAAAGTTATAGTTATTTTTCAAAGAGTCTATCTGATGCAGGAGCATCCTGGGTGTAAGAGCAATCTTGCATCACCCAAAAATATTATGTTTCTAAATTCAATAAGGGCTATCTTGTGCAGAGATGCTATTTATGAAAACTTGCTATTTTTAGTAAGTTGGTCTTATGATCTTGGAATGTTCTGATTTTACATGTGGAGGTTCATCTCAGTCATATCAGCCTACCAGAAAAGTTTCATGGCTAGATCAGGTCTAGTTTTGAAGATATTGAAGATTTTCGGTATTGGCAGCAGGGTACAGAAACTTTGAACTTAGTTTTGAAGGATTTAGAGGCCCTGGATGAGGTCTAAAATTTGGGTGATGGGCACTTTCATGGGCCAATCCTGTAAAGCGCTTCGTGGCATTTCCAAAATGGGGTTATAATAGTCAATTGGGTCAACTGGTGATGACTTATGGGCTCTGGAAGTCGGGCCACGTGAAATGGCAGAAAATAATTTTCCTGCAAAATTTTTGTTCGGGTTTCAAAATTTATTTTGAGTCGAATTTGATGTAATAAATTGAAAAATAAAATAATTCTAAGTTTGGTCGGCCCTAAGGGCTTAATTTTTGAAACCTTCTCAGGCGGTGGAAAATGCCTATATAAAGAAGGCCCATAGTGTTGTCTAGGGCAGTTCTGGGTAGTAGATCTGGATATTGATTCGAGGCTTTGTCCTACAGAATATTGTAAGGGAATGCCCATGTGGCTTTGCATATTGTAATTCTGAAAGTTTGTAATTCCACATTTATGGAGATAATAAGAAGCCAATTTTTTATTCTTGCATATTGTTGTTGTTTCTCTGTTTCTGTTATGTGTTTGTGGTATTAAGGGGAGCACCCTTCATCAAGTGGTATCAGAGTAGGAGTTCCTGAGTGTGTAAATAGATCACCGACTATGAGGCAGTTTGCACTAGGACCGTGGTTAAGGTTTCAGTGAGAAGTGCAAAAATGCCTCCACAAAGGGAACATGGTGGAAGAGCTAGTGTTGTAACACCTGAGGTTAGGGCACTGTAGAGACAAGTGCGAGCATTGCAAGAGGACATTCATAGAGGAATGAATCTTAATGCCAAAGATGAAAGTGAGGATGAAGCCAAAGAAGAATATCAAGAAAGAGAAGTCAAAGTTGTGAACCAGGAGGAAGAAAGACTTTTTCGAGCCATTACCAAGATCGGAAAAAGACCTAAGATTGAGGTTCCTGCATTTTCAAGAAATTTTAACCCAGAAGAATTGATCGACTAGATCAATGAATGTGAAAAATATTTTGAGTATGAAGATATTGTGGATCCTAATAGGGTCAAATTTATGAAGGCCAGACTAAAAGGTCATGCGAAGATCTGGTGGCAAGAGATTCAATTAGAGTGAAATAGAAGAGGAAAAGATAAAATCACAAGATGGGATCGAATGGTGGATAAATTGAAGCGACAGTTCATCCCTGTTGATTATGAGCTTGACCTACTGAAGAAAATGCAAATTTTGAAGCAAGCGGGATGATCTGTTCAAGAGTATATAGAGGATTTCTATCGAATCCTCATTAGAATAGGCCATGCAGAAGCTGATAAGGAGAAAGTTGCTCGTTACCTTAATGGGTTGAGGCCCAGCATTTAGGAGGAGCTGAATTTGGTTTGAATGAATAGTATTGAAGAGGCATACCAGTTTTCCCTAAAAGTTGAACAAGAAGTTTGAGAGTAGACAAAATGGAAGAGGTCATGGTGGACGATCTAGTGGATGGTCATATGGAGGCCGAAATAAAGATCTAAAAAAGAAGGATGAGGCTAGTAGCAGTCAAAATCAGAGAGGAAACAATTCTAATCATTTCCAAGATTTGAATAATAGAGATCAAAGAGGAAGAGGAAGAGGACAAGGTTCAGGAAGAGGAGGCTTCTATGGAACATGTTTTCACTATGGAGAAGAAGGTCATAGGGCATTTGAATGTCCTCAACACCAAGAAGGATAGATAGGAGGAATGAAGGATAGGCCAGAGTTGCACATGTAGATGAAGATGCCAGATCATCAAATTTTGAAGATGCTGAAAGAGGAGAAATGCTAATTAACTGAAGAGTCTTGCTGAGCAGTGAGAATGATCCTAAACAAATGAGGAGCTTGTTTCACACTAGATGCAAGTGTGAGGGGAAATGCTTTGATGTGATTATCGATAGTGGAAGCACTGACAATTTGGTGCCAGAAGAGATGGTGATAAAGTTGAAGCTCAAGAGATAGAAACACCCACATCCATATCGGATTGCTTGGGTGCAAGATGACCACAAGGTCATGGTCAGTGAATAGTGCCTGGTAAAGTTCAAGATCAGTGGGTACCAAGATGAGGTACTATGTGATATCATATCTATGGATGCATGTCATATGTTGTTGGGTAGACCGTGGTAGTTTGACAGATATGTTGTACATGATGGTCTTGTAAATACCTATTCACTAACAAAGGATGGAGTGCGACATTAGCTAAAGCCATTGAAGGAGACTGAAGAAAAGGTATGTGGTAATGCAATAATAACATTTTTTGATGGAAGAGAATTCCTAGATGGTATGAGGCATGAGCATGTGTGTTTTTCTTTAATTCCAAGAGCTGGTAAAGAAGAAGTAGAGGATGTACCTATAGAGGTTGTAGATTTATTTAATAAGTTTCAAGATATTGTATCTGATAATATACCTGATGGATTACCACTGATAAGGAAGACCAGTCATCAAATGGATTTGATTTCAGGAGCCATTTTGCCAAACAAGGCAGCACATAGAATGACACCAATAGAAAGTAAAGAGTTGAACAGACAAGTACATGAGTTATTGCAAAATGGGTTGATTCAAGAGAGTCTAAGTCCCTATGTTGTACCAGCGGTATTAGCACCAAAGAAGAATAGAGAATGGAGGATGTGTACAAATTCCAGAGCAATAAACAAGATCATAATCAAGTATAGGTTTCCATTGCCATGAATGGATGATATTATGGATTGTTTGAGTGGAGCTGTATATTTTTCAAAAATAGATCTGAAGAGTGGATATCACCAGATTTGTATCAGAGAAGGAGATGAATGGAAGACTACCTTCAAGATGAAGGAAGGACTCTATGAGTGGTTAGTCATACCTTTTGGGCTAACCAATGCACCAAGCACTTTCATGCGGCTCATGAATGAGATTCTGAAAGAATTTCTGGGTAAGTTTGTCATTGTTTACATAGATGATCTTTTGATCTTTAGCAAGACATTGGAGGAACATATGATGCATATTCATATGGTGTTTGAGAAGCTGAGAGATGAGAAATTGCTGATTAATTTGAAGAAGTGCAGTTTTATGAAGAAAGAGTTAGTGTATTTAGGATTTGTAGTTTTAGTAGAAAGTCTAAAAATGGACCCAAAGAAGGTACAGGCTATCTTTGAATTGCCTACTCCATGGACTGCTATTGAGGTAAGATCTTTTCATGGTCTAGCTAGTTTTTACAAAAATTTTATCAAAAATTTTAGCAGTATTTGTGGTCCCTTGACTAAAACAATGAGAGGGGATAGAAAAGAGTTCAAGTGGACTAATGGGATAGATAAGAGTTTTAAACTGTTGAAATAGAAAGTTACAGAACAGCCTGTTTTAGCACTTCCATATTTTAATAAGGTGTTTCAAGTAGACTGTGATGCTAGTGGAACTGCAATAGGAGCTGTTATGAGCCAAGAAGGTAAACATGTTGCTTATTTCAATGAGAAGTTAAATGATGCCAAGAGAAAATATTCTTTTTATGATCAAGAATTTTATGCTATAGTTCAGGCATTGAAGAAGTGGAGGCACTATCTACTTCCTAAGGAGTTTATTTTGTATATTGATCATCAAGCTTTGCAATATTTGAATAGTCAAGGAAAGTTGAATCAGAGGCATTTGAAATAGGTTGAGTTTTTATAGAGTTACACATTTGTTTTGAAACACAGGAGTGGAAAGTCTAACAGGGTTGTAGATGCTCTTAGCAGAAGGCAACTATTGCTGATAGAAATGCAAATTGAAGTGGTTGGGTTCAAGGAACTCAAGCACTTGTATCCAGAGGATCCTGATTTTGGTGAAGCTTGGAAAGCTTGTACAGAACCTGTTACTCTAGACAGGATGAAATGGCTAGATTTCATCATGCAGGATGATATGCTATTCAGAGGGAGTTAGTTGTGCATTCCATGAAGTTCTATCAGGGAGAATCTCATCAAAGACAAGCATAGTGGAGGATTCACTAGACATTTTGGTCATGATAAAACCCTTACTTTGGTTGGTGAGAATTATTATTGGCCAGAGTTGTAGAAAGATGTGAAAAAGTTTTTACAGAGTTGCAGAGTATGTCAAATGGTGAAAGGAGTGAAGCAGAATACATGGTTGTATCAACCATTACCTATACCAGAGAAGCGTTGGGAGGATATCAGTATGGACTTTGTTCTTGGTTTACTAAGGACTCAGCGGGGACATGATTCAATTTTTGTTGTGGTTGACAGATTTTTGAAGATGGCACATTTCATTCCCTACAAGAAGACTAATGATGTTTTTCATGTAGCAGAATTGTTTTTCAGAGATGTGGTGAGACTACATGGTTTACCAAAGACCATAGTTATAGATCGAGATACTAAGTTTGTTGGATATTTCTAATGGACATTGTGGAAAAAGTTGAAGATAGATTTCAAGTTCAATTCATCACATCATCCACAGACTGATGGACAGATAGAGGTGGTGAATAGAAGTTTGGGAAATTTGTTGAGATGTTTGATTAGAGACAAGCCAACAGGATGGGATTTGATTTTACCATAGGCAGAATTTGCATACAATAATTTTGTCAACATGAGCACTGGTAAATCACCATTCCAAATTGTATATGGAAAGATTCCAAGAAATGCATCTGAATTGAGAAAGATAAATAAAGGAGAAATAAGTAGTGCTAAAGTTGAGGATTTTGTAGAACATTTGAAGAACATCCATGGGGAGGTGAGGAAGCACATTACCAAGATGAATGCACAGTATAAGGCTAAGGTAGATGAGAAAAGGAGGTATAAGGAATTTTAGGTTGGAGATGAAGTCATGGTTCATTTGCAGAAGGAGTGGTTTCCAGTTGGTACATATAATGAGCCAAAAATGAAGAAGTTTGGACCATGTAAGATACTGAAGAAGCATGATTCAGGAAATGCATATGAGGTAGAATTGCCTACTGAGCTGAATATTTCACCAGTGTTTAACATTTTGGATTTGACAAAGTATCATGAAGGAGGTGTTGAAGATGAGGTTACAACAGCACATTGGAGTATTCCAGCAACTAGTTCAGATATCAAGGAGATTGAAGACATACTAGACAGTCATGTTGGCAGAGGCACAAGGAACAGGACATATGAAGAATATCTGGTCAAGTGGAAAGGATGACCTATTGAAGATTCATCATGGTTGACAAAGGAGGAGGTTAACTATCTTGGTTTTCCTCTGTACACCTGAGTCATGATAGGGTCACTTCTCAAATTACCCTGGGTGTCTGATGCAGGAGCATCCTGGGTGTAAGAGCAATCTTGCATCACCCAAAAATATTTATGTTTTTTTATTCAATAAGGGCTATCTTGTGCAGAGATGCTATTTATGGAAACTTTCTATTTTTAGTAATTTGGTCTTGCGATCTTAAAATGTTCTGATTTTACATGTGGAGGTTCATCTCAATCATATTAGCCTGCCAGCAAAGTTTCATGGCTAGAGCAGGTCTAGTTTTGAAGATATTGAAGATTTTCATTATTGGCAGTAGGGTACAGAAATTTTGAACTCAGTTTTGAAGGCTTTAGAGGCCCCAGATGAGGTAAAAAATTTGGGTGATGGGCACTTCCGCAAGTTAAGCTTGTAGAGCACTTCATGGCATTTCTGAAATGGGGTTATAATAGTCAATCGGGTCAACTGGTGATGACCTATGGCCTCCGGAAGTTGGGCAACTTGAAATGGCAGAAAATAATTTTCCTTCAAAATTTCTATTCGGGTTTCAAAAGTTATTTTGAGCCGACTTTGATGTAATAAATTGAAAAATAAAATAATTCTAAGTTTGGTTGGCCCTTAGGGCTAAATTTCTGGAACCTTCTCAGGTGGTGGAAAATGCCTATATAAAGAAGGCCCATAGTGTTGTCTAGGGAAGTTCTGGGTAGTAGATCTGGGTATTGATTTGAGGCTTTGGCCTATAGAATATTGTAAGGGAATGCCCATGTGGCTTTGCATATTGTAATTCTGAAAGTTTGTAATTTCACAATTGTGGAGATAATAAGAAGCCAATTTTATGTTCTTGCATATTGTTGTTGTTTCTCTATTTCTATTATTTGTTTGTGGTATTAAGGGGAGCACCCTTCATCACTATCAATCAGGACTTCTTTTTCACATCGCCACTTTTTAGCATACCATGATCCTACACATACCCTCTGAGGACAAATATTTAGAAATAAATTACATTCTGTATGTACCCATACCATAACTCATAAGGTTTCTTGTTTGAATCTTTCTTCAGTTGTACTTGGTTCAATGTGTATATAGTAGTGCAAACAACTTCTCTCTACTATATCTATGCAACATCTTTTTCAATAATTAGTGTTTTAGCACAATTAGCTATAGATCCATTTCTCCTTTCAAAAATTAAATTATTTTGTAGTGTTCTCAGTGTAGAAACATATCATTTAATTCCATGCTCATTAAAAAATTTAGTCAACTCATTAGAAATAAACTAACCACCTCTATATGATCTTAAGCATTTTATCTCTATTGCTCTTTCCTTTTCATCTTTATCTTTATACCATTTAAACATATTGAAAGCTTCTGATTTTTCTTTTAGAAATGTAAAAATCATCATCCTAGTGTAGTCATCAACAAATAAAATAAATTATCTATCACCATTATAACTCTAAGTTCTCATAGGACCACACAAGTCAGCATAAAAAAACTCCAAAATAGCTTTACATGAATAGTCCTTGCTCTTAAAATTAGATTTTGACATTTTTCCCAATTGACATTGTTTACACATGACATGGTCAGGTTTAGATAAGCTCGGTAAGCCTCTAACTTTTCTTTTCTTATTGATCTTAACCATGTTGTCAAAATTCACATGACATAACCTTTTGTGCCAAAACAACACATCTTCAGTTCTAGCCAATAAACAAGAGGTTTTAGCATTGTTAAAATAGAATAGATTACCTTCTGATTGTTTACCAGTACCAACCAAATTTCTAGTCTCATCATAGATTTTCACCTTTCTATGTTCAAATACAACTTAGTGACCTAAATTATTCAACAGTTCTACACTCAACAAATTATAATTAAGTCCTTTCACCCAATATGCATTCACACATGTAATCTTATTTTTCAAGAAGATAGATCTATTTCCTTTTACTAAACAAGGTGTATTATTTCCCATTTTAATAGATCCACTATTATAATATCCAAGGTATTCAAATTTGTCTTCATCACTAGTCATATGATGTGTACAACCACTATCAATAATCCATGTATCATTCTTGCTAATTTTAGAAATTAGTGTTTTGTCAACATACCTTTCTTCTTCTTTTGAATCTTCTTTCAAATCTATGAATACCACCTCAATGTCTTCATCAGTGTCTATGTCAGTGTCATCATCATCATCTTCAACAAGGTAACATGCCTTCTTTCCTTTATCTTTGTAGTCTTGGTTACTTCTTTTGTCATATTCTCAATTGCCACTGCGATCACGGTTGTCTCTCCTTCTAGAATTTCTATCACCGGATGGTTCATTGTATTTGTCATCTCCTTTCCTGTTAGGACATCTAGGTACAATGTGGTGAATCTCTTCATAGTTAAAAAATACCAAAGGAAGTTTATGTTATCATATTTTTACTCATCTTTGGAGACCTAATTACTAAATGAGACTATTGTACCCTAGTTTGCATTATTAGTTGATCTTTCTTAATTTGTGTTCATTTCATAGTAAGATACGTGAAAGGGAAAATAAATGTTTTTTTGGAATGGGAACACTCAGAGGGGGGGGGGGGGGTAGGGTGAATCAGTGTTCACTACACTTTAACTTTTTAATTTTCTCTTTATACTAAACTATAAATGCTTAACTACTGAATTAAACATTCATATAAACATGAAACATATAAACAACACTTGACACAAATATGATTACGGGGAAACCCAAATAGGTAAAAACCTTGGTGGGAATTGACACCCACTAATATTCTGCACTAGTGTTTTGTGATCCTTGTTAGAAGATCCTTTACCCTATTAGGAGTAGCTTTATAGTGCTTTAAGTATAGTAGACCTTGTTAAGGGTCAGACCCTATTAGGAGTCTTTTACAATGATCCCTGTTAGGAGAGTGGACTCACTATCCTAGAGCTCACTGCTCAAATGATGAAGGCTACAACTTTCTGAGATAAGATACACACTATATCTTCCAGGTGAACTGTCACTGTGACATTGCTTGTCAGATCAGTTCCTTTGATGCACTGATTCTTTGACATTTAGAAAAGATTTAATACATATCTATGTTCTCTTTGCATACCTCTACTCTGCTAATCACAATTCTAACTCAACTCTCATACCGAATACAATGGGCACACCTTATATTTATAAGCTCATACAAAATAAATAATTAGGTCGACACTAAACTAATTACAAACAATGCTTCCAAATGAATTGGCTTAAGCATGCTTACAATTATACATATATACATGTTAAAAACCTAAATACAAAAGGTGCATGGCCTTTACAATATTACATTACAATCACAAACCAAAATGCTAATTGTCGGCTCCATGCTCTATTCTCTACTAGCACACACTAGCTATGCAACTTCAACTGACTGTAACTTTCACATCTCTACATATCTTCTTATGCACTCTTAGACTAAGAAAGAGTATAGTCTAACCAGCTTAACTTCTAGGGCACATACCATAATTCATCTGTACACATGTGCGCTGATGCTCTGAGCTGCAGGAACTCTGTACACTATCCAGTCTTCAACACTTAACTAAATTTTGATCTTTTCATGAAGTGCACTGACTCCAAACTGCTATATGACTTTGTTTCCATGATGAAAACACTATAACTAGTCATATAATTTAGTATAGACAACTTTCCAATGATCTCCCCCTTTTTCATTGATGGCAACAAAGCAATATGGCCAGGTTACTAATTGTTCCTTTACACAAAAAATTGTGTCTTCTATACATATATATACTCCATATTCTATACAAAACTCCCCCTTTGACATTAATGACAAAGGTGTAAAAAATCTTTATCTACATACACTTACTGAGGGAAAACATCTAGATATGCAATCTTGAGATTTTGGATCTCCTTCTTCCAAAAGGTTATCAAAGAGTTAACTATCTAGAGATGGGTGCATAGTGCATATTGGAGCTTCTCCATTGTATTCAAATTTGTGCTTAGACCTTGATCATAGGTCACCATAGTTGCATCAATCTCCTTTATGTTCTAATTGAGAATGTCTAGTGAGGGTGCAAGAGCATTCCTCAACTGAGTTTGTCTAGACCTTATATTTTCCATTTCTTTTTCTGCCTTCTCAATTTTGTCCAACTGACCTTGGTAGACATTGTTACACATGTTTACATCAATTGGTGTGTCTAGCACTGAACTCTTCACCTATTCAATCATATCTTTAGCCTCTTTTATCTTCTTGAAGTGAGCATCAGTGAGCTTGTCTTGATCCATGCATGCTACAATGATCCTTCTTTCATTAGAAAATTCTTTCCAGCATGCTTGACTAGACTTAAGAGAATTCAAGTCTAGTGCAAAGTTTCTCATCAACTCATTGAGTCTCTTATTTAAGTACTTATCTTCTACTACTATGGATGCAAATTCTTCTAGGCTATAAAAATTGCTTTTGAACTATGAGAGGACTGAACTCACATCATCAATCGAGTGTACTTTCAGCACTTTCTTATCCTCTAGAAGTAAATTATTCAAAATATTTACTGATTCTACCAAGAGGGGATTCCTCATTAATTGCTTCTCCGTATCCTTCTCTATAGCCAGAGCACTGAACATAATCAGGTCTCCTTTCCAGGAGTCCAAACTGCTTGTGTCTGGTGTCAAACTTGACAACAATGCTGAGGAGGAGGTGATGGGAGTGTTGTCCATCACTTCTAGTTTTACCTTGGCTAGATCCATAGAAGTTTCATCTTTCTTTACTTCCTCTTCTATTTTCTCTTCTTCTTTCTTTTCTTCTTCATGAGTGGGAGGAGTGCTTCTACATAAGATCTCTGCTTCTTGTGTACTCACAAAAGCTTCCTCAAACTTGTCTAATTCTATGTCAGTGGCTGCCATGGATATCTCCACATTATCAATGATAAATGTGTTATCCTTGAGTTATTTTGACATGGGCACAAACTTATCTGCCATTGATTGTGCTTCAGCTATGGATGCTAAGTCCTACAGACCTATCACTAGTATATTTAAGGTCTCTACTACTTTGTCTTGCATACCAAGTTCTTGAGAGATGGGCCTAGACTTAGGTTTTGTTGGTGTTTTACAAAATGGCTTATACTCTTAGGCTACCAATATACCCTCAGATAGATTTTAGGAGTGGTTAGTTCCAAAATGTAAAGAGATCTTAGGGTAACTAGACCAACTATAGGGACAAGACTGCCCTCTTCTACTTCTGGCTCTGTAAAACCAAGGCGGGTGCACCTAACCTAGTGAAAACTATACCTTATACACCAAAGTGTCAGTTTTGAATAACAGATGATAGTAATAAAGTACTAAATGCCAACCTCACATTTATTGACTCTCCATTACTATAGGGTAACAAAACTACACAACCAAAGACTTAAATCTTAAAAATGGTTCTTGATTTGAAGGCTTGGATTGTAATAACTTCCCTTAGTGTATTTTAATAAGAGAATTACTCTTTTAGACCAGTGCCTCATCCATTGGGAAAGATTTCTTAGAAACAAAAGATACACATACCAGAGAATATCTAAGATTCATAGCCATAAATACATTTACCATCATCTTTACTGCTTATAAAAAATCCTTATGTAGACAAAGGTAAGTTTATATCTCATCTAGAGCATTGTTTAATCTAATCCTAGATTAGAACTCAAGAATGAAGATACATACATAAACAATATGTAATCAACTAGAAAGTTCAAAAGCCCACCTAATTTGATATAGAGGAAAGAGAAGAATCATGCATTTGTATTAAGTATAATGAACCTTTTCTATGTTTACAATCAATCAGAACAAACCATGCTTGCAAACTACAGATTAGACCTGCAACTTTCCTTTCTCATTAGCAAGCACTAAAAATAAAATTATTACAACCTTGACTGAGAATAGGGCTCACACACGAGAGAAATTTGAACACCTAGTTCCTAATGCCTTGAATGATCATGAAAAAATCCGCAACAAGAAAATGATGATCATTCAAAACAAAATTAAAAATCACCTATTTCAGACCAAGAGTAAATGCTAACAAGATAGGCACTGAGCACAAGACTAGTGAGATCAAAATTATCAAACTTTGTAATTGATCCAACCCTATACCAGTCTCAAGGACAACAAACCATCACATAAGTCTCACTAAATCCAGCCATTTGTAGATAAAATGTGACCAAAACCATCAATCATCCCTCGGTAGAAGCTCAAAAGGACCCAAAATCATGCTAGGACAACCACCTAGATCACCATCGTAAACTCTCACTTGAAACCAAGCTAGAAATGACCAAAAACCATCCTGCATTATAAAAATTTCAGCGCACTGTCTCCAAACCCTACAGAAAAACCCTTAAAATATTTGAATTTGAATCAAAATGGCTACTTGATGGTGCCAAGTAATCCATCGATAGCCCATGTTCAAACTGAGATCAACTTTATATCTGCACTGTTAGATTTTCTAATCTTCTTGGGCACCCAAGACTTAACCCCGCAGGAATCTTGGTTTCATTCTGTGAACATGCAACAACAACATTTCTCATTTGTGGATCACTTTTCTTAACTCAAGCAAAATTTAGCGAATCAGCAAACAAGCCAAATGACTAACCCAAGTGACCATTCAGAGAATCAGTGATTAAAGGCAATCTCCCATTCGCTGAATGAACTTAAAGCACTACTATACCACTTGGAGATTTAGCAACCACTTTATCTGCCATTTTTCCATAGCATTAGTAGCATCACCATTTCATCTCAAGAATACGTGAACAAAGGAAAACATGTTGGAGCTGCCAAATCCTAGACCTTTTGACAACAGGCAACATCAATTGTTATCACTAAAGCATGATACTAAAAGGCATGCATCTTATCCTTGCAGTGCAATAAAAACCATTAGACCATGTCATACTTTAACCTTCTTAAGAGACTGAAGACCTCGGGCCCACTGACACCATCCCCATCATCAAACACAACAACCAATGAAAAGCCTCCACCTGTGCACAACTAGAAATGGACCCACAATAATCATTCTTTATTTAACCCTGACAAAGACCTAACTCCAAGTCATCTAGTGAACAAGTGACCAAAGGCATTCTCCCAATCATGGAACATTTCACTTAGCTCAAGGTCAGCTCAAGAGATCACGCGAACAAAGGCTTTCTCATGTTCGCTAGATGATTGTCTAACCCAGGGTTTCATCTAGAGAACAAGCACCAGCTATTGATCTTACATCCATCCTGTGGTCCCTGCCAATTTTCCAAAAGACTTTGACCCTGACCTTTTTATCATGAGAATCAACGACTGAAGAGGAACAGGTAACCGCCATCCTAGGTCACTGAATGTTAACACTAAATTGCTAGATATCTAATGATCATGCGGACACAGTAGTTGGGATACACTGAATAGAAGATGTAATAGCTTGAGAACTTGGAGAATAAGTGACAACACACTCGCTGAGTCATGCAAAGCTTAAGATAACTGCTAAGAGACTTGGAGATTATGCGAACAAGGGAAACACTTGACAAGGGTTTAGCACATTTGCTAGTTCGCTAAATGACTTACTAATGTGAAATAAGGATTACCTAATTCAATGAACACAGGGAAAAGGAAATAACCATGTGCACCCAGGAAAACTTAAGTGGCCTAGAAAAGTAACGATGAATTATAGCAAGGCCAGGGTAAACTAAGGTTTTCGCATCCCAATAGCTAGATTTTGAAAATTTTGACCTAGGGTTTGAGCCAGAGACCAAGGAAAAACATTGCAAAGACTAGGAAAATTGGTAAAGCCATGAAAATAATTTCAGGTGCTAACAGTGGCTCATACTCAGGGATGTGTATCTCCTGCAGATATAATGAGCAAGCTAGAATCTCCTAGAAGAGCAGACCACACCAAAATTTTGACCCAAAAAACACACAACTATATAGAGGAAAACCTAAACTACTACTCATGGAAAAGATACTTTAGGAGAAGTAAAACTTCAAGAATTGTCCATGAACAGGCAATTCCAAAGTACCACCAGTCAAATCCTTCAGGACATAAGAATCTATTCCCACTTGCTTTCAATAAGATAAGGGCCCAACCAGATAGGATCAAACTTCCCATGCTTTTGTTTATCTTCCAATCTTGCATTCCTCATCAAGATAAGATCATCAACTTCAAAACTCCTCTGGGTAGCTCTTTTGTCAAACAGATTCTTACACTGCCCCTGCAATCTTTCATTTCTTTCATGTGCATCTCTCCTTACCTCATCCAATTGGATCAACTCATCCATTCTTACCCTCATTTCATCATCTAAATCCTCATCATATGTCTGAATAAACTTGTACATCTGCAGTAGATTGTTTTGAGGCAATATAACATTTATTCCATACACCAAATCAAAAGGAGCACAACCTATGGCTTTCTTTATAGTTACCCTATCTGCCCACAATGCTAACCATAACTTTGAGTCCCAAGCTTTCTTCTTTTTATCCAATACTCTCTTGAGAATCTTAATTAGACTTTTGTTACTAGATTTAGCTTGGCCATTTCCCTATGGATGATATGGGGAAGAGAATGAAATGTGTATCCCATACTACTAAAAAAAATCACTAAATTCTTGTGACCTAAAGCACATTGCATTATCAACCACAATTAATTCTGGGAAACTAAATCTAGTAAGAATATTTTGCATTACCAAATTTTTCACAACCTTGCTAGTAGCCCTTCTAGTAGGGATAGCTTCAACCCACTTGGTAAAATAATCTATTGCCACTAGTATATAAGAATGTCCACCACTAGACTTGTTTGGAATTTCTCCAATAAAATCTATACCCCATTTTTGGAAAGGAGCCTGAACTGCAACAGGTCTAAGTGGCAAGTTCCCATTAAACTTCAATTTACTAGCAAATCTTTGACATGCATCACACTTTCTTACAAATTGATATGCATCCTTAAAATTATAGGCCACCAGAATCTAGACCTAAGAATCTTGTGAGCTATGTTCTTTGACATATAATGCCCTCCACAAACACCTTGGTGCATTTCATCTAACAAAGCCTTGGATCTCTCATGGTCTAAGCATTTCAACAACACTCCTTCATTACTTCTCCACCATAATTCACCATGTATAATAGCATACCTTATAGATTGCAGCTTGATAGTTCTCCTTTTGTGTTCATTCATTTTAGGAAGAAAGATCAATTTTTGCAAGTAACCAATAACATCCTTGTACCATTCATAGTGATCCATATCACAAATATATGGCCTTTGTTCTTCCTCTAACATATTTACATGATTGGCAATCAAGTTACTCTGTGCCATTAACTTTGCAAGACCTAAGCCTCTTATCAACTTTGTAACCTGGATGTCAATTTTAAATTCTTAGATCTTGTTGATCGACCTACATCTTCTCCCTAAGACTTCTTGTTGTACCAATATATCCTTAACTGCAACACTAGGAACATAAGCAACCACCTTGGCTCCTACAAGGTAACATCTAAAAGCCTTGACTGCTTTGACCAGGGCATAAGCCTGCTTCTTAGTAATGTCATATTTTAGTTCTTCTACTTGTAGGGATTTGCTAAAAAGTGATATGGGTTGTTCATATCCATCTGAATTCTTCTGTAATAAAATTGTTGCAATTGTATGACAAGAGGCAAAAGAGAAAATCTGCATGGGCTTACCATAATCAAATGTTCTTAAAACTGGAGCATCTTTGATGGCCCTTTTGATACTTCTAAAAGATTCATCTACCTCTTCATTCCATTCAACCTTTTCCTCTTTTTTCAACATTCTAGAGCTGGGGATACTGATTTCTGCAAAATTTGTAATAAATCTCCTTAGAAAGTTGACCTGCCCAAAGAAGGATTGTATTCCTTTTACATTTCTAGGTGGGGAAAGCCTATCTATTGCCATAACCCTCTCAAGGTCAATCCTCACTCCATCCTTAGATACAATATGTCCTAAGAGCTTTCATTCCACAACACCAAAAGAACACTTCTTTAGATTCAAAGAAACCCCATACTCCAAAGCCCTGATAAAAATCTTCTCAAGATGCTCACAATGTTGACTCTATTTCTCTAAATATGTTGTGAGATCATCCTGATACACTACCAGAAACTTGTTTATAAATTCTACAAAGGCCACATCCATGGCTCTCTGAAAAGTAGCTCCTGCATTTTTCAAACCAAAGGGCATTCTAACATAAACATATGTTCCCCATGGGGTAGTGAATGCAGTCTTAAACTATTCTGACTCCTTGACCATGACCTAATTATATCCATAGAAACCATCCATCATGGACATTAACTCTAAACCAGTGACCCTCTACAACATACTTTCCATGTTAGGAAAACCATAATTATCTTTTGAAGAATTGACATTTAGATTTCTAAAATCAACACACAGCCTAATATCACCATTCTTTTTTTTGACTGGACCCAAGTTTGACACCCAAGTGGAATGTCTGACAGGCTTGATAATCCCAGCATCAATCATCTTTTTGAGCTCATCCTACATTTTTGGTGCCAAGGTAGGATTCACAGGCCTTAATTTTTGCCTAAATGGTTTGGTACCATCCTTTAATGGTATCTCATGTTGGAAAAGATCTTCTGTATAGGCTTTCAAGTCATCATAAGACCATGAAAATACATGTCTAAATCTTTTGAGAAGATCAATCAACTTCTTTCTAGTCCCTGGGGACAAAAATTTACCTATATAAACATTTTTGGGTTCTTGACTTGTTCCTAGATTTACTTCCTCCAAATCATTGACCTTATCAACAAGTCTAGAAAAACAAGTCCTTTCTTTATTATCAAATGCCCTCTCAAGAGCAACCAATCCTCTTGGGATCTGATTTGACTTCAATTGTAAAACTTCTTTCCTAAGAACATTTTCTTTTCCATTTTTAATGTCAACATAAGTGCTGAAATCCATTTCCTGACCATCAAAGTGAGAATCACACTGCAAGAATCTTAATATATCCTGATCATCAGAAAATACTTGCCAATTTTCAACATTGTCTGGAATAGAAGGCCTAGACATGAGCTCTATCTTAGATATCCCTACAAAAGTGATATCTTTTGGCCTCAATGCTATGTTTGCCAACAAATCAGCCATCCTATTTTGGCTTCTATCCACCCAATCAATAACAAAGCCACTAAAACCTTCAATTTCATCCCAAACAACATTTCTATATTGTTTCAGTCTCTGATTCTTTGATACATACTTTGATCTAATATGAGAGATTATTAACTCAAAATCACCAATCACCCTAAGATGTTTAATTCCATGTCTTAATGCTAGCCTCAAACCAATCATTAGGGCCTCATATTTAGCAACATTATTTGTGCAAGGAAACAAGAGAGTGAAAGAAAACTTAAAATTTTTACCATTTGGGGATATCAGTAGCACTCCTACTCCAGCACCTTCTTTTGAACTTGCTCCATCAAAATATAGAGTCCATAAGACATTACCTTCAGCCATGTTTTCCTTATCCTCAACTAGAGGGATAGGCTTGAACCTTTCATTCACCCCCTTCTCCTAAACTTGGAAAGAACCAATGTCAGTGTCCACAAAACAATTCATGTTATCATCTTCATTTTCCTGAATCATATGTGGAGTTCTAGTTTAGCTTGACACCTTCACACTTTCTCCTCCAATATTAAATGTAGCAAAAGACAAGTCACATTGAATACTTCCTCCCATAGAAGCACTCCATCTCCTAGACAAAAGCATCCCATACTGTGTAGGAATATCAACCACTAAAACACTCATAGTTAGTTGCTTGTCATGAAATGCTACTAATTTATAAGGAAAAGCCTTAATGGTAGCAATAACTAGCACCTCTCTTGAGTCCATAGCTTGGCATCTTCCATGAGGTGTGTCAAATTTTAGTCCTAGTGACTTCATGATCTCTGCAAGCATGATAGTATTTGATGCCCCAGAATCAATCATGCAATTCTTCAATAATTTTCCATTTATCATGAGAGACAAGAAGAAAGGATCAACTATCCCTGATGTAGTATTTGCAACATCTACATCCAAATATATCTAAGGAATCTTAGAGATGATTTCTTCATTTTGACTATTAGGTATGTCCTCTAAAGAAGCCACATGTTTAGCACTTCTACTCATCCCCTGGTCTTTTGTAGAAGAGGCACCATTTACCCAATCAAAAGTTTTCACTCTATGTTCTTGTATCCTCATCATTTCCAAAAGTGGAACTTTGACAGTCATTTGTGAAAGTAGTTTAGTCATATCAATGGGAACATATTTCTGATCATCCATGTCCTCCTTAAAAATAGTGACATCTTTATCCTTTATTTGGACAATCAAGTTAGGTTCATCTTTGTGTAGAGATTCACCCTCCTTCTAGGGTATGGGAATGACTACTTCTGATGTCTTTGCTTTACTCTTAGGTACTGTAGAAGGCCCAACCTTCTTTTTTACCTTCACCTAGCTAACTACATTAGCACCCTTCCCCTTTTCCTCAAGCTATTGTGTACTGCTTTCTGATCTCTTGATAAACATGCTACCTGGTTTGCTAGCTATATTTCCAACTGTCCTATTTCTCAAGTTGTAATTTATCTTGGCTTGAGTGACCATGTCTATAGTGATTTGAGAAATTTCCTCATCAGAAGGTCACCTCAAGGAAACATGTTCCTCACATTTCACTACACCACATCCAACATCATCAAATTCTTCCTCCTCTTGATCATAAAAAACCTGTTGATGAAAGTACTCATCTTCTTCTTGAGAACCAACAACATCTTGGTTCTCAAACTCACTAGTTGAATCCATCTCATCCCATACATGTGAAGAAGTCATTCCACATCCATTCTTATCATATTGCTCATCTTGTTTCTAGTTTTTTGATAAATTCAAGGCTACAATATAGTACTCTAGATTGTGAGGAGATTGACAAGCGGTGCACCATGGGATGTTATTAGTCATATTAACTGAATTTCTTTGTAAAGGATTAGGAATCCTATCATTAGGCCTATCCCTCTTAGCTAGAAAAATGGGCTTGCCATCCTTCCACTGAGTATTGTATGGGTAATTTTGCATTCTTGGCTACCTGCTAAAGTTATTTGGAGTTGACTGGTCATTAATTGCAGCCCTACTATTTCTTTTTCCATCAGGCCTCAGACCTTCTAAGGCATTTAGAATCTATTTTAGATTGTCCTCCTCTTTGGGTTTAAAATCTGCAGACCTTCCCATCTCTTTCCTATTCTACATTTGAGGCCTACAATCATCTCTTCTCCCTAATTTTCCTGATATTCTTCTATTACTCTCTATGTTAATAGCCAACTTATAAGCCTCCCCAAGGTTTCTAGGGTCCTTATCCCTTAAAAGATACCCCATCTTTGCATCAAAAGAATTTAAGTCTGTCACAAGACACACCCTATCATCTAATTTGATAACTTGTAGGAGCCTATGCATAGATTTTTTGAATCTTATGTTAAATTGAAGAACATCTTCATTCTAATTTTTCTTTATGTTATTGAATTCATTCAAAATAAAACCCTCATTTGTTTTATCACCATAATTTTCCATGAAACAATTCTTAAATTCATTCCAAGACCCTATACTAGCATGGGGCAATCCTCTAAACCAGTCCCTAGCATCCTTGGTCAGAGATTGTACAAATAACTTCATTACAACATCATCAGGCTCAATATTATAATCATCTATTACATCAATAAAATTCTTTAGATGTTCCTCACATGTGATGACATTGTTTCCAGCAAATTTAGGGAGCTTCTTTCTAATTTAATCAGGAATTATATTAGGATAACTAGGAATACCTAAAAAGATAAGTTTTTTGTACCTTTCATGAATAGGACCTCCCCGAGGTGGATCCATTCCTTGAGATGTAGATGTTGAATGTCCTGAAGTATGCCTGAAAAAATCAATCTTCTTCCTCATTTCTACAGTAGTGGTCTCCAATTTTGCCTTCTCTAGTTCTTTGGCCCATACTTCTTTCTCTTTTCTAGCCTTCTCAAGGTCCACATCTATTCCCAAACCTTGATCCAAAGGATCCTTATCATTAACATGTTCATTGATTGTAATTCCAACAACTCTTTGTTTACCTTTATCTCTAGGTCTATTTGTCTCATATGTCTTCTACACAATAGGTTGTATCTCTATTCTTTTAGGCTTTGGGACAAAATTAATTGCCTCCAAATTTAACAACTACCTCTTTAACTATTCAGCCCTTATCATGGCTTGTCTTACTTTGTCCTCTTTATATTTTTCTCTTTGCTATCTAATAGTAATCTATTCTTGGATTCTTCTTCCCAACTCATAAACTTCTTCAAAAAATTTTTTTGATTCCAGGAGAGTAGTCTTAGATTCAACATCTCCCACTTGCACTTCATCCTCATACTAGTTCAAGCCCAAATCAACAGCCTCTTCATATTCTAAGATATTTTCTTCTTGACCAGGCCTGATCTGGCTTTCTTGTCTTGTATCTTCTTTATGTTTCCAAGTATGAGAGATATTTTTTTGTCTTCTTCCCCCCCTTGTCTGACTAGGCCTAGAAGTGCTTGGAGGACCTTTCTCCAATCTATCTTCTGGATGCTCCTTTCTCTGAGACCTAGTGTATGGTGAAAATGTGACCACACTTCTATGAATCATTACATGCAAGGGAACTCAAGAATGAGGCCTCACAAATCGATCCATAGCTCCCTAGGCATGGAGTGCAAGGGTATTAAGAATGCTCTCAGCTAGAGCTATTTAGCCAATAACCTTGCTAGTAAACCATGCAATGGGAGATTCAATGAAGACAAGGGCAAGAATTCCAATATCCCCAAGAATCAAATGAAATGCAATGCAATGCAAGCTAGCTAAGAATGAAGATGCAAGCTAAGCTATGGAAATGAAAGTACAATGCAAGCTAAGCTATGAAAATGAAAGATGTAAGAAATGAAATCTAACTATGAAGCAAGAAAGCCATGATTATGCAAGAATGAAGACAAGAAGATAGAGTGTTGATGAAGATCCAAGATGAATGCCAACAATGCTCCAAATCTTCAAACCCTAGATGCAAGAATATCTCCAAAATCTCCAAGATGACCTAGAAAACCTGTAGCATAACAATAACATAAAAATTGTGTGTGCAAATGAGGAAGAGAGCTCTCCTTTTATAGGGAATGAAAAAGGAATGGGCCATGGAGATTAAGAGGAAAAAGATTTAATCAACGGTGGAGAAAAAAAAGAAGCTTGATCCTTGTGCACAAATATCCTCCAATAAGAAAATTAGAAGCATTTACTTTATGTTGAGCATTTAATTTATGTCCATGTGAGACAAAAAGTACTTTTTCTTTTATTTTATTTTTATTTTTCTTTATAAATAAGAATTAAATGCTTTATTTGTGCAACATAGGATAAGAAGAAAAGGTGGGCTTTTTATTTATTAAAAGGGGAGGAAATATTCCTTTTAAATAAATAAAAACTTAGGATAAAATGGTAAGCCCATAGAAAATAATCGAATAAATGATAGCACAAGGATTTGATCAAGAATAAGCAATTTATGATTTAGCAAAAGGGGCTAATAGTCTAGGTGACCATTTTTAGGTGTATACATTTTGCCCCTCTTTGACTAATGTGTGATCGATCTGGGAACACATGTAGTCAAAGAATAGATCAGCTAAGAAGGCAAGCAGACAACCAAGAAAGCAAGCAATAGCAATTTTGACAGATGTGAGATCGATTTGGGATCACATGCAGTCAAAGAATAAAATAGCCAAGAAGGCAAGCAAGTAGCCAAGAAGGCAAGAAGATAGTGATCTGACTCCAAAGAATGAAGTACAGAGAGATAGAAAATCCTGCATGGTCAGCCTGGTAGCGACAGTACTGAACACTTAGGAAAGAGATAGCTAATAAGATATGATGTGTCTGCCCCCTCAGGATCAAAAGTGAAATCAAGTCGAGGGAATGCAAAAGCAAGAGCAACATGATCAAATCACTAGAAATCATAATCGAAGATGAAAGATAATAGAATAACCATCAACCAATGAAGGGATGCCCCACAGATGGGACACGGGGCATGAACCTATCGGTCCCTCAACTCGTAAACGCCATAGAGGGCAGAATTGGAACTTGGGATTTGAATGAAAGACTAGAAGGTTGAAAGAGATGGGGATGAAGAGGTTATGATGCCCCAGCAAAGATCAAAGGATCAGGCCTCAAAAGGTCAGCCAACTGTGCGGAAAAAGGAGAAAGGGTCAAGGTGAATGTGGATTTCAGTTTGGATCCTGAAATGAAGAGAAAATGATGTGAGATGAAAGACAAGAAAGTGAAAGACATGATCAGGAAGAAGTGAAAGGTGAGCGCAGCTGATTAACAAGTCCATGAAAAATGAAAGGAGAGTTCTCTCCATATGCAAGATGCAAAACTAAACTAACATGAACCTAAGAAATGCAAGCTACATGAAAAGTGGTTTACTTGCAAGGTTACAAAGCCAATAGACATCTAATATTCATCATCGAGTGTTATTGGTAGCATCGCAAGATCATACAATACACACTAGCATAACTATGTGAATATGAATATGATCTATATCAGATAGAAATGTGGAAATCTCACCTAGGCATCAAAGACATGTAGGTCAAGATGACTAGCACAGTGAGATTACCTAAGTTTAATATAGCAAGATTATACTCACATCGAGACATAAGGAAAGTCAAGATGGCTACAAGTATGTACTTGCACAAAAATAGTCAAGGATAATACCCTATCAATCCACAGTGTCAAGTAAGACCAGCATAAATGCTCATGATAGTTAGGATCAACAAAATATACCCACAAGCAGAAAAAGCAATAAAACATGTTCTCATACCCTCAGTCTTCTAGCTATGCATCATCGAAAACTTCTCAGGGAGAGACCACTCAGCAAAGAAATCATCATAGACAGCATGCAAAGAAATAAATTCAAACAAATCTCAACAAGTCAAGTGCGTGTGTATAGGTCATAGAATCAAACTTTGAGTATTGCATCTGCAAATGAGAAATATCGCATCATACTAGACTGCAGGTAGGACATCTGATAAGTGTTGAGAAACACTCGACGCAAGGGTAGTGTTGAAAAACACCATTGGGGTGGTGTTGAAAAACACCATTGGAACCAAGTTGCCCAAGAAACCCAGACGCACAAAGAGACCCAAGATAAGCTTAAAGCAACATATGCCCCCTAGACTAAGACAAGAATTAATTCCAGGCTAGGAGAGGCAAAGTGAGAAGTGGAGCGAAAGAGCGCCACACAAGACTGATAGACATAGGTGCAGAGGGTCTCAAGCAGTGCCTATTTCTAGGTTTTCACCACTTGATAGATTTTTTCAGGACTTTTTTATAATTTTTTTTGTATTTTTGCTACCAAGGCGCCTGTTTCCAGGTTTTCACCAAGGCACTTTTTCTATTTTTTTTTGAATTTTTTGAATTTTTTGATTTTTTTGGTGAGACATCAAAGTGCCTATTGCTAGGTTTTCACTAGGATGCTCATTTTTTCATTACTTTATATGCTTTTAAGGTTTTTTTCAGCATCATATATGATTTTTTTTGTAATTTTTTCAGGATCATAAAGTATATACAAGGAATGCCCCAGACTGAAATGGGCATTAAAGATCTGCTTCCTCTGATGTAGAGAACTGATAGGCCCCAAGCCCAAATGCTACAGCTATGATGATAGGAGGTCTCAACCAGTTCGACCAATAATAACCAGCCCTAAGCAATGTCTGAGTTAGTTGAGGATCATTAGAATGTGATCCACATATGCCATCGTGGATTTTAGTTAGTACTTTTTCTGACTCCTCTATTTCTAGACACCTAAGGAGAGTTCCATCTAGACCCTTCCTATACAAGCCACCAGAGACAAAGGCAAAGTGTAAGGGATGGCGGAAAGAATGGCATGGAGGAGTATGAGGTGGAAGACATGGAAAGATGGTAGGATTGTAAGATTTGTGAGCAGGATAGCGTAATTCATCCACCGGGAACTTGAAGCGAGATTTATGCTTTTTCATTTGTAAGATGGATATCAAAGTAACCAAGGCATTAGCAACTCTTTTCTCAGCTTTAGGAATGGGCTGAAGTATAACAGTTATGAGATCATGCTTGAAGTAATGCACCATTTGTTTGTAGAGAATCAGCTTCTCATCTTTTATTTTGGAGTCATTATTTTTGAGCAAATTTTTATCTTTACTTTTCTTAGGTTTAGATACCACCACAATGTGGTTTTCACCATCCGACCATTGCTCTTTTCTTTTGACTTGATGACTATGATGCTTGATTTCTGATTCAATCTTTTTTGTTACTAGTTCGCTGGTGGAAGAAGTAACAGGTGTTGATGCGAGATGAAATGGAGTGACTGGTTCAATAGCATTTATGTGAGGGATGTCATCTTTGGTAACAAGAGAGGTTGAGCCTATAGGGTAGGCTCCAAAAGTAGCTAGATCTAGATTCATCATAGGAGGACCAACTTAGTCCACTAAGGCAATACGGGGAACAAACTCATCAGATCCAACACAAGACTCATCAACTACGTCGGGTGGGTTACGAGAAATATGAACTACATCAACATCCATATCTATCATGGAAGAATCTTCTGGAAGAGGTTTAATATGCTAAGAAGTAGAAACACTCATGTCGTTATGTGATAGATCACCTCTTTGTAGCAGTCGCTCAATGTTGCGACATTGTCTATCATAGTGCAATGATTCTTTAGGAACATAGGTTCTAGACATAGAAGACTCAGCAATATCATCAGTAGGCATACATGCTTCCCCCCAAAGAAGTGAAGTAGAAGGAAGATCATCTCCCATGTGAGCCATAGTGTGTAGTGGTGACTCATCTGTATCTGTGTCTGAATTACTGAGCATGGGAGTATTTCTGGAATCTTCTCTATAGATCCATTCTTGAATAGCTTGTTCTTCTCTTTCTTCTTCTAAAGGAATGGATGAAGGAATGAAAGTATCAAAGATCACCATAGCAGAAGTGGAGGGCTTCATTGTATCAGAAGGTTTCCCATATGACCTAGGAGAAATAGGTATAGAAGCAAATGAATCTAGCGTATATTCACCCATACCAAGGCTCATCATCTTAAGTGATTTCTCAGCAGCAACTAGAGACGTACTAGGATCAACAGAAGGTTCATTATGAGGAACAAATTTTTCAGCAGTAGCCAGAGCATTAATAGCAATAGTATGGTCTCCAGGAATCACAACTTCAGTGCCATTGTATGGAAATTTGACGCACTGATGAAAAGTGGAAGGAACAGCCTGCATGTCATGGATCCAAGGACGACCCAAAAGAATGTTATATGTGAGTGGGATGTCCAATACTTGGAAGCTAATATCTTTTGTGATAGGACCCACTCAGATAGGCAGTGTGACAAGACCTTTGGAAGATCTTTCCTCTTCATCGTAAGCTTTTATAGTAATCTTCTTCTTGGAATCCACAGCAAATTCTGACAAACCCAACTGTTGTATGACATTGAAAGAAATAATATTTAACCCTACACCATTGTCTATCAGGACTCGGCAGACTCGGGTGTTGTAGACTAGAACTTCAATGTGTAAAGCCAAATTATGAGGGTGAGCAATAGATATGTCATCTTCTGCAGAAAAGGAGAGAGATAGTGGAGATGAAATGTGGTTGACCATAGCCTGAAATTGATCTGGATCAATGTCTTTGGGGACATGTGCTATATGCAAAGCTTTCTCAAGGATTTCTCTATGCGAAGGGGATAACTGAAGCAACTCAAAAATGGATATTTGGGCTGGCATCTTTTGCAAATGTTGGACAAGATCATAGCTAGGGGTGGCTAAAGGAGCCGCGTGTTTGGAAGGCAAAGCCTGCTTGGGATCTTGCGCAGTTTTAAGGACAATCTTGGCTTGCCCCCTAGTAACAGCATTCAGTGTCTCACTTCGGAAGATGAACTACCACGTGTTTGCAAGACCAATTTTGGCTTACCATGATTGGCTTTATTATCATCTTGAGATCTTACCATAAGAACACTCTCAACGGGCTCTACCATGTTGATCACAGGTGTATTAGAAGGATACGTGTAATTGATCTTAGCATCATGATTCTTCTTATGTGCTTGAGAGGTTTCCCCCTTATCATGCTTAGGTAGAGGATCTTTGAAAGCTGTGTGATCAGAATTTCTAGTTAAGCCATCAGTGGAGATTGTGCCATTCTCAATCAGATCCTGAATATCATCCTTAAGCCTAAAACAATTGTTTGTCGGATGTCCCTTGTTTCTATGATAATGACAATAAGAATCCTCTCACCACCAATCAGGCTTATCTAGTGGATCCCAGTTACCAGGTTTATCAGGAAGTGTAAGATATCCATTATCAACCAAAGTCTTAAGGATCACATCATAAGGTTCTGCCAATTTGGTATAGACTCACTTTCGAAATGACTTCTTAGGCTTATCTACATACTGAAGTTTAGGAGCACTGCGAGTGTTGGCAGCTTCTTGTTGTTTTACTGCATAGATAGCATTGGAGAGATTGAAAGCAGGCTCTTTAACTTTGGGAGCGTCAACAACCCCATCATTAACAACATACTTGTTCTTATTCCAAGGTTTGTTCTTGTCTTTGCCATTGCCTTTAACATCTTTATTAATAACAATATCCCCTTTTCTTATAGCTACATCCTCAATTCGATATGCACTTTCAACCATGTCATTGAAAGAAGGGAATAGTTGTTTCCTTAGATCATAATATAGCTCAAGCTCCAGAGTGTTGACAAAAATGTCAATCTTTTCTCTTTCGGGTAGCTGACGAGGATATCAAGAATACAATGACCTCCAACATTGTAAGTAAGTTGCAAATGGCTCACCTTGATGTTGTCTTAGATTACCAAGATCTATCACGGTGACAGGTTGTTGGATGTTGTATGAATAGTGTTGGGTGAAGCGCATAGCTAACTCATCAAAAGTCTTCAAAGGAGGTGTCAACTTTGCAAACCATTCTAAAGCTTGTCCTCTTAAGCTTCGAGGGAATAATCATAGAAGATATGTGTCTTCATGAAGAAAGTCCATACTAAGAGCATAAAAGTGACGTACATGATCATGGGGATCACCATTTCCATCATACTTGTCATATTTGGGAACCTCAATATCCCTAGGAAATGGGACCATGTATAGATTTTTATCAAAAGGAAGAGCACAAATTGATTCTACAAAAGAGACCTTTGGAGGCTCTCTTTCTATTACCATTTGGGTAAGGCGTTGATTTGTCCGACGTAGTTCTTCCTGAAGGACTTCCAATTTAGTTGGTACTCTTTGTTGGACAATTTGTCTAACATCATAGCCAGGAGGAAGCTTGTATCCTCTAGAAGTCATATATTGAAAATATTGATCACCATTACGCTCTAAAAGCTTATGCATCATTCATTGGGAGACCACATCTTGTTCAAATCTCATAAGATCCTCACTAGAAATCTCATCATCTTCCTCTACCTCATGTTGAGAGGGAGGAGGTCTAGGAGGTGAAGAAGGCACACCAAAAGTAGGTCTTAGAGGAGATCTTGGTGGCGTGTTGTTGCCATTGTTTCCATTGGTAAAAAGAGGTCTATGCTCATGATTACTAGTCTCAGGTTGCTCATGAAATGTCCCTCTATAAGCCATGTGCCTAGTAGCATCCATTCTTTGTTGATTGTGTTCTTTGTCTAAGCGTGCTTGGTTATCCTTGTGCTTAAAGTGTGCTTGCAACTGTTGAAATTTTTCTTGTTCAGTCAAAGTGAGTGAGACACTGTCTGTGTTTTTGGGGGTCTTGAATGCAGAAAAGAGGAAAACTCCTTTGTACCATGGAGTAGCCTTAGAATCCTTAGATTGGTCAGAACTAGAACTGTCATTGCTAGCGGGCGCTCGTGAGCATCTAGTTGGAGAAGGTAACTGTGTATAATTGAACGGAGGGTGATTCTCCTGCTCAAATTGAGATCGAGTTGTAACAGGCATGAAAAGAGATGTTGGTTGACTAATAGAATGAGAAAAAGTTTCTCAGATATGAGATAAGCAAAGCTAATAAAGATCACTTGTCAAAGTAGAACAATAGAGAGATGGCTCGTCAAAAGTGCTCAAGCACTTACAACAATCAATTGACTAAAGCCGAGCAGCGAGAAAGAAGCTCAATAAGCAAGTAGCTAGAGAGGTAACTGTGATGTGACAAGTGATCAAGAGTAGCATTCTTTAAGCTCAAATCCAATAATTTTAGCTCATTTGTTTCAGTCTAGAACAAATCTAAGCATGTAGATAACAAACTAGCTTCAGATAAGAACAGAAAAGGACACTCTATGACAGGTTAAAATGCAAGTTTAGTAGCTCCGGATTGCAACAATGATAGGACAACATAAATGACCTAGGTGATAGTTCTCAGGCAAATAGGGTGATACTTCACCTTAAGCCAGATGATAGTTTCCAGTAAGTGGGGTGACACTTTTGCAGAGTCGTACGACTCTATGACCAATGAACATAAAAATCTCAGTTTTGAAGTGTTTTGAAAGATCAAGTAAGTATATCAATAGATTTTTATCATGGATCAAGCACATAAGATAGCAATCAAGGAGTTCAAGCAAACAGTTGTCTTCAAACAATGAGCAAGGGGCAAAGCAACCTTGCACATGAACAAGAATAGTGACTTAGTATTTCTACTCCTTAAAGATTCTACTTGTGTATGTTCTTCAAATGTTTTAGTAGGCACATAGAACACAACAACACCTTAGCAAGCTATCTACAAGGATACACATGGCTTTCTAAGAGGATTCCTTGATATACACAAGGTACGTGAGGCCCAAATCTGTAGATGAGAAGAATCCAAAATCACACAGCCGGGGGGAGACGGTAACCCAAATCTCCTCCTTCACTTCTCAAAGGTATAAAGTTCTTTGAGGCTTAGCTAAGAGTGATATCAAACTCAATTCTCAAGAGAGGTGTCTTTCGATTCACCTCCCGCTATTTATACTCCGCCAGAACACAGGAGTTAAGGTCGTCCCTTGAGGTGGTGTGTCCCCAAGCAGGCCTTCTAGAAATAACAACTAAGTAATTCACTATCAAAAGTATTTAGAGCACTAGAGGTGGTACATTTAACCCTTCAAGTAAGCATGAGATGAGTCCAAAAAAGTGGAAAATTTAACTCACACAAACTCAAAGTGAGTCCACACCTTAGAAAACAAGTGAGTTCCAAAAAGCACAAAAGGGTTTCCAAGTGGAGCACTTAACGCTTCTTTCCTGTTGACCCCTCCCCTTTAATATGGTGCTGAGATTGCAACCACAGGGTGGAAACAAGGGGCCGGTGGATTAGCGAGTCCAATAACCCAAGATAGCAATCTAGATCAATCACAAGTACTCTAAAGTTGCTTATCAATATTACTCACAAATGAAAAAGGGGTGTACCAATGGAATATTTAACTTTCCAAACAAACATAGAGTGAGTCCACAAGGTGGTGCATTTAACTCTCTATGTAAACAAGGAATGACTCCATGCCCCCAATCACTCAATGAGATATTTGATATTGGAACCAAGAATTACTTAAGGTTTAAACACAAGCATTCACTTACACAAACTTGTATGAAAGCAAATCTATGTTCATTCATTTTCCATTAAGAGCATCAATTGAAATGTGTTCTATGAAAGCATGTAAACACTCAAGCCAAACACATGAGAGGTTCAATTTTAATCCCAAAATCCAAATGTTGTAGAGATATAACAAACTACCTCAAGTCCAATGCAACGCACTTAGTAGATTTTAAGCATTTTCCATGAAAGCAAGAGCACCTTCAAATGAACAAGACAAGAGAACAAGCAAACAAGATATGCAATATATATCCAATTTATGTAAACCCTAAGGTTAGATCTGAAAATCAATTGTTAGGAGCAATGATAACCAGCAAATAATCCAAATGATAACTCATATCATGCAATGAACAATGAAAAATAAGTGCATACCCATCACAAAATTTTATTTTTTTTGCATTTGACCTAGTCAACAAGATCTGATTTTTACCACATGAATTCGGACCCTAAACTCAAAATGTAAAAAAGAGACATATATCAAAAAACAAACAGCTTTCCAAAAATATAAAAATTTCAGAAAAATCTCTTCATTTGTGCCCTAGAGAGCCATTTTACCAAAATAGACCAGATTTTATAAATCAACCAAATGAGCTATGATATGATTTCTAAATTAAAAACAAAGTGAATGGACCCCCTGTATAATTTGAAGACCTTTCCAAAAATATAAAAATTTCTAAAAAATATTCTGATTTGCACCAAAAATTGATTTTTTATGAAAAATAAAGAAAAAATCATACAAAATACAAATTACCTCCAAAAATTCTAAAATTTTTTTTGGAGGTTTTTTAATATGTTTCCAACCTACAAAAAACTTTTCAGACCAGAACAACAAGCCATTTGGGAGATATGGTCAAATATTTCAAATCTAGGGTTTTTTTCATCTCCAAACAAATTTGCACAAGGGTTAGCTCCAAAAATAATCAAAACCAGCATGCAAGAGGTGAGTTGCCCCACGGTGGGTGCCAAAAATGTATGGTGAAAATGTGACCACACTTCTATGAATTATTACATGTAAGGGAACTCAAGAATGAGGCCTCACAAATCGATCCATAGCTCCCTAGGCATGGAGTGCAAGGGTTTTAAGAATGCTCTCAGCTAGAGCTATTTAGCCAATAACCTTGCTAGTAAACCATGCAATGGGAGATTCAATGAAGACAAGGGCAAGAATGCCAATATCCCCAAGAATCAAATGAAATGCAATGCAATGCAAGCTAGCTAAGAATGAAGATGCAAGCTAAGCTATGGAAATGAAAGTACAATGCAAGCTAAGCTATGAAAATGAAAGATGCAAGAAATGAAATCTAACTATGAAGCAAGAAAGCCATGATGATGCAAGAATGAAAACAAGAAGATAGAGTGTTGATGAAGATCCAAGATGAATGCCAACAATGCTCCAAATCTTCAAACCCTAGATGCAAGAATATCTCCAAAATCTCCAAGATGACCTAGAAAACCTTTAGCATAATAATAACATAAAAATTGTGTGTGCAAATGAGGAAGAGAGCTCTCCTTTTATAGGGAATGAAAAAGGAATGGGCCATGGAGATTAAGAGGCAAAAGATTTAATCAACGGTGGAGAAAAAAAAGAAGCTTGATCCTTGTGCACAAATATCCTCCAATAAGAAAATTAGAAGCATTTATTTTATGTTGAGCATTTAATTTATGTCCATGTGAGACAAAAAGTACTTTTTCTTTTATTTTATTTTTATCTTTCTTTATAAATAAGAATTAAATACTTTATTTGTGCAACATAGGATAAGAAGAAAAGGTGGGCTTTTTATTTATTAAAAGGGGAGGAAATATTCCTTTTAAATAAATAAAAACTTAGGATAAAATGGTAAGCCCATAGAAAATAATCGAATAAATGATAGCACAAGTATTTGATCAAGAATAAGCAATTTATGATTTAGAAAAAGGGGCTAATAGTCTAGGTGACCATTTTTAGGTGTATACACCTAGTACCTCTATAACTCATCTTATAAATAATCTGTAGACTAGCACTGATGTAGAGATTTTTAAGTCCCCACCCAAGTATATTGGGAATCTTAAAATACTATTTCCTTACTCACAAGTATCTTGATGAGTCTGACAAAACAAGGGGAAAGAATAACTTTGTATTTCCAATGATGACTTACTGGTTACAATAAACTTGTATTGACATTTCTCCCCAGTAGAGTCACCATCTTCTTGGTGACTCAGATGGGAAAATCAATCTCATCAGCAAAAGATTTTGAATATAACAATATAACTTCAACCAGAGATCCTAACAGATATACTTCTTCATTGTTGTTCTCCCCAGCAAAGTTGCCATCTTGTTGGTGTTTTACAAAATGACTTATGCTCTTAGGCTACCAATATACCCTTAGATAGATTTTAGGAGTGGTTAGTTCCAAAATGTAAAGAGATCTTAGGGTAACTAAACCAACTATAGGGACAAGACTGCCCTCTTCTGCTTCTGGCTCTGCAAAACCAAGGCAGGTGCACCTAACCTAGTGAATACTATACCTTATACACCAAAGTCTAGGTTTTGAATAACAGATGATAGTAAGAAAGTACTAAATGCCAACCTCATATTCATTGACTCTCCATTACTATAGGGTAACCAAAATACATAACCAAAGACTTAAATCTTAAAAATGGTTCTTGATTTGAAGGCTTGGATTGTAATAACTTCCCTTAGTGTATGTTAACAAGAGAATTACTCATTTAGACCAGTACCTCATCCATTGGGAAAGATTTATTAGACATAAAAGATACACATACCAGAGAATATCTGAGATTCATAGCCATAAATACATTTACCATCATCTTTACTGCTTAAAAGAAATCCTTCTGTAGACAAAGGTAGGTTTATATCTCATCTAGAGCATTGTTTAATCTAATCTTGGATCAGAACTCAAGAATGAAGATACATACATAAACAATATGTAATGAACTAGAAAGTTCAAAAGCCCACCTGATTTGATACAGAGGAGAGAGAAGAATCATGTATTTGTATTAAGTATAATGAACCCTTTCTATGTATACAATCAATCAGAAAAAACCATGCTTGCAAACTACAGCTTAGACCAGCAACTTTTCTTTCTCATTAACAAGCACTAAAAACAAAATTATTACAACCTTGACTGAGAATAGGGCTCACACATGAGAGAAATTTGAGTGCCTAGTTCCCAATACCTTGAATAATCATGAAAAAATCCTTTTATCTCAAGGATTACAACAAGCAAATGATGATCATTCAAAACAAAATTCAAAATCACCTAACTCAGACCAAGAGTAAATGCAGACAAGACAGGCACCAAGCACAAGACTAGTGAGATCAAAATTATCAAACTCTACAACTGATCCAATCCTATACTAGTCTCAAGGACAAGAAACCATCACTGAAGTCCTGCTAAATCTGGCTATTTGCAGAGAAAATGTGACCAAAACCATCAATCCTCCATTGGCAGAAGCTCAAAAGGACACAAAATCATGCTGGGACAACCACCTAGATCACCATCATAAACTCTCACCTGCAACCAAGTTGGAAATGATAGAAAATGGTCCTGCATTATAAAACTTTTAGCGCACTGTCTCCAAACCCTATAGAAAAACCCTTAAAATATTTGAATTTGAATTAAAATGGCTACTTTATGGTGCCAGGTAACCCATTGATGGCCCACGTTCAAACTAAGATCAAGTTTATATCAGCAGCGTCATATCTTCTAATCTTCCCAGGCACCCAAGAATTAACCCTGTAGGAATCCTGGTTTCATTCAGTGAACATGCGACAAAAAAATTTCTCATTCATGGATCACTTTTCTTAACTCAAGCCAAATCCAGTGAACAAGCCAAATGACTAACCCAAGTGACCATTCAGAGAATCAGTGACTAAAGGCAATCTCCCATTCGCTGAATGAACTTAAAGCACTACTAAACCACTTGGAGATTTAGTGACCACTTTATCCGCTAGTTTTCTAGAGCATTAGTAGCATCACCATTTCACCTCAAGAATACGCAAACAAAGGAAAATATGTCAGAGCCACCAAATCCTAGACCTTCTGACAATAGGCAAGATCAATGGTTGTTGCTAAAGCATAATGTTAAAAGGCATGCATCTTATCCTTGCAGTGCAATGACAACCATCAGATCCTACTCTACTTTAACCTTCTTAAGAGACTGAAGAACTCAGGCCCATTAACACCATCCCCATCATTAGACACACCGACCAATGAAAATCCTCCACCTGTGCACAGCTAGCAATGGACCCACAATAATCTTCCTTTATTTAACCTCAAAAAAGACCTAACTCTAAGTCATCTATTGAACAACTGACTAAAGGCATTCTCCCAATTGTAGAACATTTCACTTAACTCAAGGTCAGCTCAAGAGATCACGTGAACAAAGGCTTTCTCATGATCGCTGGATGATTGTCCAACCCAGGGTTTCATTTGGAGAACAAGCACCAGCTGTTGATCTTACATCCATCCTGTGGTCCCTACCAATTCACCAAAAAACTTTGTTGTTGACCTTTTTATCATGAGAATCAGTGGCTGAAGAGGAACAGGTAACTACCATGTTAGGTCACTGAATGTTAACACTAAATTGCCAGATATAAAATGATCACGTGAACACAATAGTTGGGTAATCACTGAATGGAAGATGTAACAGCCCGAGAACTTGGAGAATAAGTGACAACACTCTCACTGAGTTGTGCAAAGCTTAAGATAACTATTGAGAGACTTGGAGATTACATGAACAAGGGAAACACTTGACAAGGGTTTAGCACATTCACTAGTTCGCTGAATGACTTACTAATGTGAAACAAAGATTACCTGATTTAGTGAACATAGGGAAAAGGAAATAACCATGTGCACCCAAGAAAACTTAAGTGGCCCAGAAAAGTAACGATGAATTAGAACAAGGCCAGGGTAAACTAGGATTTTTGCATCCCAATGGCTAGATTTTGAAAATTTTGACCTAGAGTTTGAGACATATACCAAGGAAAAACATTGCAGAGACTGGGAAAATTGGTAAAGCCATGAAAATAATTTTAGGTGCTAATAGGTTTCATGTGCTACTCCAAGAGTACCTTCTCAAAAGCCTTCTCTATTTCCTGAGTTATCAAATCATAGTCTTTTTTCATGAGGTGAAGTATCCTCATCTTAGTTCTCAAGTGTGGCTTCACTAGATTTAGTAATAATGACCTTTCCTTAATAGAACATGCTGGAAGAGTGGAAACAAGAATTTGTTCCCTTATTATGAGGTCTTCTTCAGTGGCTTGTCTCTTCAAGGTGTCCATTATTTCCCACACCTTATCTGGAATTTTTGTTTTCAATTCAAGAACAGTCTTCTTGAACTTTATCATATGTTTAATAATCATTCCATGTATTTATGATTTATCAATTTCACTGTAAGTCTCATAAAAATTTCCCACCTAATCAGTTCTTCCCTCATCAACAATTCTTGCAATCAGGGCTTTGATACTTCGTCTGAATCCTACCTTAGGAGGTGTTTGACTAGTTTTATTTCTCCTTAATGCTCGCGAGGATGGATGAATAGTGCTTACTTATTTCTTTCTTCTTATCATTGGTTCATACTTCAAAGGAGCAATAGGATTACTGGATTCTTTGGGTGCAAAAGGAGTGTCATTTGTCATATCCTTCTGACTATCATCTTTTTCAATTTTAATCTTTTTCATCCTAGGATCATCCTGTCCTTCTTCTGCTATTGCACTTTTCAATTCTGAAGCAATCTTTTCTTCCCTTGCCTTGTCAAGATCTTCTTGGGATATAGCATGTATTCTCAAGATCTTAGAAGTGACCTTTGCAACCTTTCTTTTAGTTGTTGCATTGCTCAACTTTGCATCAACTTCTCTTGTCTTTTCTTCATATGTTCCCCTTCTAGGCTCATTAGGATCTTTGGGGGTTGATAGAAGTACCTACTCATATGCTTCAAGGACTTGTTCCTCTACCTCATAACTAAGTGGATGAATCCACTTAGTCCTTGGTTCATCTAATTCCATACAAGTTGTATCTGTCTCCACCATAAAACAAATTGTATCCTTGTACTTATCCACAATTCTCTCTAGAATCTTGTGCCTCATTTGCATCTTGACCCTAAAGGTCTTCAATTCCAATGTGATATAATCTCTTAATGTGCTTTCAATGGATGCCTTAAGTGATATCTGTGGCATGGTTGGAATGGTCTTATCCAAATACATATCTGAAACTTTTCCAACTATATGAAGGTACATATAGATGATTAGGGACCCAAACCTAAATATCTTTGTCTTGTCATGTTTGATAGCCTTGATGTTATCTATCAACTATGTGTGCAAGATCTCACACAAGTTGAATTCACCATCTTCCTTCACAATTCTTATGGCTGCTAGAATAGTGCCTGCAGATACACTATTCACCCTACTAGTGTGATGAAACCTATATCCTAGTATCATTGACATCAATTTGATGTCTTCTTGCTCAATAGACTCTATGGTCATGCCATGCCTATCACTCCTAGACTTGCATGCTTGTTCAACCATTTTCCTGACATCCTTACCCACAGGAAGGATGGTGCCTATCCTAGATAGGCCTATCATTTCATGTATCAAGTCACCTATGATTCTTATACGTACATCTCCAATCCAAAATAGATCATCATGAATTCTTCTTAATAAGATATTTATCCATTCAAACTCATAGAGTTCATATGCCATAGCATACTCAATAATGGGGTGATCATTCCATTTAGCATATTTATCCATGAAGGTCATGTCTGGTTTTAGCATGCTATTTTTTGTGCACCCTAAGCCTATCCAATCCAACTAGTTCCTTCTTACAGTGGATGTAAGCCCTAATGTCTTCCACATGCATGACGCCCATAGGTGTGCGGGAGAAAGCTCCCTATAAATCATATAGGGTTGATTTAAATGGGTGCCTCTTGAAAACATATCTTTTATTCTCAGCAACATCATAAACAATAGGAGTGGCCATGAATGACTTGATAAACACTTTCCAACTAATCTCTGAGATATTTTGATGACTTTCGAATCAGCGCAATGAGCTACGGTTTTTGCTACCGATCAATTGCATTGGAAACACTGATGGATCAATCTCTAAGACTTATCAAAAAATTCCAAGGCTCAATTTTCTCTTCAATCACTCTGACTTTGAATGTAATGAGTGATGAAACAACATTTTGTGTACTTAAAGTGAGATTTTTGCCATTAATGCAAATTGTGTAAACCAAGCTGTCACTTTGAAATTTCAAACTTGAGTTCTGCTAACAATCAACTTGTACACTCTTCAAAAATGATTCCTCTATACTCCATAAGCTTAGGTCCAAAGGTGCATAATTTGAAGATGAGTAGACTAGCCATGCAGGGGTCTAGAGCTAAATTAGCTCCCCCTATGACCTCGAGGGCCATTCATCCAGATGTAGAGGGTGCGTCCACTGGGGATGCATCCAATACAATCTCATCATCCTTATCCTTCTTTTTCTCTAACCAAATCATGCTCACATCATCTAAGGCTTTGACAAAATTAACTTCTCCTTCTGGATCCAAAACTAGTTTTTCGGCCTTTTTAGGGCTTTCCTGACCTTGTGTCCTTGTTCTACAGTATCTAGAGATATGTCCAGCCTTGTTACAAGTGTGACAAATGACTGGAGGCATTATATTCCTTGGTACATTGACATGAGTCACCATTCTGGATTGTTTTGTTGTGTGTCCATTATTGTTACATATCTAACATGTAACATTTTGAGAACTTCTTGCATTTGTCTGATTCTAATTTCTTTGATCACTTTGAATCCTGTTCTTCTTACTAGTCTTGCAATTCATAGCTTTATGACCAAATCTATTGCATGTATAACAGTAGCCATTAAAAGGTCTTACCTCTATACAATTTCTTGCAACTTGTCCATGCTTGTTACATGCAAAATAGGTGCATTCTACATGCTTGCACTCATTCTTAAGTGGTCCACCATTGTCTTTGGTTCAATCTTCAGTCTCCTTGGTATCAGTAGAGTCCTTTTATGAATTTTTTCTTGCTTGCATACTATCAATTTGGTTTTGTGCTTCATTGTACCCAGTATAGCTAGTGTCTCCTTTGGCTCTTTGTGCATACAACTAAGATTCTACCAAATTAGCACTGGTGTGTAATTTGTCAATGTGATTCTTTGCTCCTTTAAATTCAGACTCCAAGATTTCTTTGCTATTCCTTAGCTCCAAGATTTCCATGTTAGCTTGTCTTAGTTCTTCATTGAGTTGAAGGTTCTTCTTTACTTGTTCATTGTAGACATCCTAATTTTTGATTAGCTTATCATCAAATTCTTCAAGTAGTTCTTGCATAGATGCTTTTCTTCATTCACTTTCTTGACCATTTCTCCTAGATCATTATTAGAGCATTCTTTCAAATCCCTTCTTAGCTTTTTGATAACTAATTGAGCATCACTAACTTTCTCTTTTAGTTCTTCAATTTCTCTTTTAGATTTTTCTAGGTCTTCAAGAGCTGCTTCAAGATTTTTCTTCAAATGTTTCATTTATGCTTTGTCAATGATCTCCTCAAGTGGTAAAAATTCTATGTTGAGGACCAGAGCTTTGATACCAATTGTTAGGAATGCGAACACTAAGAGGGGGGGGGGGTGAATCAGTGTTCACTACACTTTAACATTATACTTTGCTCTTTATATTGAACTATAAATGCTTAAGTACTGAATTAAACATTCATATAAACATGAAACATATAAAGAAAACTTAACGCCAATATGCTTACAGGGAAACCCAAATAGGTAAAAACCTCAGTGGGAATTGACACCCACTAATATTCTACATTAGTGTTTTCTAATCCTTGTTAGAAGATCCTTTACCCTGTTAGGAGTAGATTTACAATGCTTTAAGTATAGTAGACCTTGTTAAGGGTTAGACCCTGTTAGGAGTCTTTTACAATTATCCATATTAGGGGATTAGAATCACTGTCCTAGAGCTCATTGCTCAAATGATGAAGGCTAAAACCTTCTGAGATTAGATAGACACTATATTTTCCCGGTGAACTAATATTGTGACACTGCTTTTCAGATCAGTTCCTTTGATGTGCTACTGCTTTGACCTCTAGCAAAGCTTTAATACATCTCTATTCTATCTTTGCATACCTCTGCTCTACTTATCATAATTCTAACTCAACTCTCATATCGAATACAATGGGCACACCTTATATTTATACGCTCATACAAAATAAATAATTAGGTTAGCCCTAAACTAATTACAAACAATGCTTCCAAATGAATTGGCTTAAGGGTGCTTACAATTATACATATATACATGTTGGAAACCTAAATACAATGGGCACATGGCCTTTACAATATTACATTACAATCGCAAACCAAAATGCTGACTGCCAACTCCATGCTCTATTCTCTATCAGCAAACACTGGCTGTGCAACTTCAACTGACTGTAACTTTCACATCTTTGCATATCTTCTTATGCACTCTTAGACTAACCAAGAATATAGTCTAACCAACTTAACTTGTAGGGCATAGACCATAATTCATTCATACACACATGCACTGATGCTCTGAGGTGTAGGAATTCTATACACTATCTAGTCTTCAACACTTAACTAAATTCTAATCTTTTCATGAAGTGTGCTGACTCCAAACTATTATATGGCTTTGTTGCCATGATGAAAACACTATAACTAGTCATATACTTCAATATAGACAACTTTCCAACAATGTTTACATCTAAGCGTATGACATGTATATGTGCTAATATCCCTAAAAGTGTCATACAAAAGAAAGAACTAAGAAGATCATTTATGTGAGCTCACACAGGCTGTGAGCATAGCCATTTTTTAGAACTACATAAATAAATATAGACATACATGAAATGATGAACATAAATAAAAGGGTACCATACATTTCCTCATAATGAAGTCTTGATCAAAGGTGTTCCCAATGTACTCCTGTGATCTAGAACCTACATAGAAGATAAGAAGGGATGGGGTTAGATCCAATGGATCTAAGCAATGTATGTTACCATAATATTTTTTCTCATCTACAAGCATGTGTATATGCACTCAGTCATACACCTCTAATAAAGGGTTATGCTATAGGGCATTTACACTCAGGAAAGATGCTGCAAGAATAAAAAGAGATACCTTTCAAAAACTTGTTTTTTCCATGTGTTGATATAGAAGAATTTGATTCATTTTTGTTTACCTCATTCAGATAATCAAAGTACTAAGAGGATGATATTCCTAAAAGACCATCCTCGAAGTATAATGATTTTTTTTACAACAACAATCCAAAGGTTCTGGAATCCAGATGAATGATGTTTCTATTGGAAATTTTTCTATATTGAGGTATATGACTAGATATAGTGTTGTCATTATGGAAACAAATTCATATAGTAGTTTGGAGTCAGTGCACTTGATGTAAAGATTAGAATTTGGTTAAGTGTTGAAGACTAGACAGTGTACAGAGTTCCTATAGCTTAGAGCATCAACGCACATGTGTATGGATGAATTATGGTATGTTCCCTATAAGTTAAGTTGGTTAGACTATATTCTCACTTATTCTAAGAGTGCATAAGAAGATATGAAAACATGTGAAAGTTACAGATAGTTGAAGTTGCACAGACATTATCTGCCAGCAAAGAATAGAGCATGGAGCTGACAGTCAGTATTATGGTTTGTGGTTGTAATGTAATATTGTAAAGGCTATGTGCCCATTGTATTTAGGTTGCTGACATGTTTATATGTATAATTGTAAGAACACTTAAGCCAATTCATTTGGAAGCATTATTTGTAATTAGTTATAGGGCTAACCTAATTGTGTATTTTGTATGAGTGTATAAATATAAGGTGCACCCATTGTATTCAGTATGAGAGTTGACATAGAGTTGTGATAAGAAGAGCATAGGTATGTGAAGACAACATAAGATATATTAGAGATTTTCTAGAGGTCAAATCATTAGTGCACCAAAGGAACTAATCTGACAAGTAGTGTCACAGTGATAGTTCACCTTGCAGATATAGTGTGTATCTGATATCGGAAGGTTGTAGCCTTCACCATTTGAGCAGTGAGCTCTAGGAAAGTGAGTCCACTCCCCTAAAAGGGATCATTGTAAAAGACTCCTAATAGGTTCTGACCCTTAACAAGGTCTACTATACTTGAAGAATTGTAAAGCTAATCCTAACGGGGTAAAGGATCTTCTAACAAGGATCACAAAACACTAGTGCAGAATATTAGTGGGTGTCAATTCCCACCGAGGTTTTGACCTATTTGGGTTTCCCTGTAATCATATTGGTTTCAAGTGTTGATTTCATGTTTCATGTTTATGCGAATGATTAATTCAGTACTCAAGCATTTAAAGTTCAGTATAAAGATTAAAGTAAAAATTTAAAGTATAGTGAACACTGATTCACCCCCCCCCAGTGTTCCCATTCCTAACAATTAGTATCAGAGGTCTGGTCCTTAGCATAGAATTTTAACCACTTGAGGAGACCATGGACAAAGCAGAAATGAAACTTCTAAAGAAAAATCTTGAAGAAGCTCTTGAAGACCTGGACAAATCTGAAAGAGAAATTGAAGAACTAAAAGAGAAATCCAGTGATGCTCAATTAGTTATCAAAAAGCTAAGCAGGGATTTGAAAGAATGCTCTAATAGTGATCTAGGAGGAAAGGTAAAAAAGATGAATGAAGAAAATGCATCTATGAAAGAACTACTTGAAGCATTTGATGATAAGTTGATCAACAATTAGGAAGTCTACAATGAACAAGTCAAGGAGAACATTTAACTCAATGAAGAACTAAGACAAGAAAACATGGAAATCTTGGCCCTGATAAATAGCAAAGAAAGCTTGGAGTTTGAATTGTAAGCAACAAAGAATCATATTGACAAGTTACACACAAATTCTAATTTGATAGAATCTCAGTTGTATGGAAGAAGAGCCAAAGGAGATAGTAGTTGTATTGGTTACAATGAAGCACAAAACTAGATTAACAACATGTGAGAAAGAAAGGAGACATAAAAAGACTCTACTAATGCTAAAAGTACTGAAGATCAAACCAAAGACAATGGTGGACCACATAAGAATGAGTGCAAGCAAGTAGAACACACTTGTTTTGCATGTAACAAGCATGGACACATTGCGAGAAACTATACAGAGGTAATGCCTTTTAATGGCTGTTGTTATTCATGCAATAGATTTGGTCACAAAGCTATGAATTGCAAGACTAGTAAGAAGAGCAAGATTCATAATGATCAAAGAAATAAGAATTAGACAAATTTAAGAAGTTCTCAGAATGTTACATGTTAGATATGTAACTATAATGGTCACTTAGTGAAATAATGTAAAATGGTGACTCGTGTCAATGCACCGAGGAATGTAAGACCTCCAGTCATTTGTCACTCTTGTAACAAGGCTGGACATATCTCTAGATTTTGTAGATCAAGGATGCAAGGTCAAGAAAGCCCTAAAAAGGCCAAAGAACTAGTTTTTGATCCAGAAGGAGAAGTTAATTTTTTCAAATCCTTAGATGATGCAAGCATGATTTGGTCAGAGAAAAAGAAGGAAAAGGTTGATGAGAATGTATTCTATGCATCCACAATGGATGCACCCTCTACATCTGGATGAATGGCCCTCAAGGCCATAGGTGGAGCTAATTTAGCTCTAGACCCCTGCGTGGCTGGTATACTCATCTTCAGAGTATGCACCTTTGGACTTAAGGTTTTGGAGAATAGAAGTACCTTTGTGCAAGAGAACACAAGCTGATTGTGAATAGAACTTGACTTGGAAATTTTGAAGTGACAGCCTTGTTTATGCAACTTGCATTAAAATTTTTAAGGAAGATGGGGAATTCAACTTGTGTGAAATCTTTTGTGCATAGTTGATTGATAACATCAAGGCTATCAAACATGACAAGACAAAGATATTCAAGTTTGGGTGCCTAATCATCTATATGTACCTTCATATAGCTGGAAAAGTTTCAGATATGTATTTGGACAAGTCTATTCCATCCATGCCATAGATATCCCTCAAGGCATCCACTAAAAGTACATTGAGAGATTATGTCACATTGGAATTAAAAAACTTTAGGGTCAAGATGAAAATGAGGTATAGAATTCCATAGAGGATTGTGGAAAAGTACAAGGATACAATTTTTTTTATGGTAGAGATAGATACAACTTGTATGGAAGCTGTTGAGCCAAGAACTAAGTGGATTCATCCACTTTCTTATGAGGTAGAGGAATAGGTCCTTGAAGCATATGCATAGGTATTACTATCAGCCCCCAAATATCTTAATGAGCCTAGGTGGGAAGCATATGAAGATGAAACAAGAGAAGTAGATGCAAAGTTAAATAGTGAAGCAAAAAAAAGAAAGGTTGTTAAAGTCACATCTGAAATCTTGAGAATACATGGTGTGTCTCAAGAAGACCTTGACAAGGCAAGGGAAGAGAAGATTTCTTTGGAATTGGAAAGTGTAATAGAAGAAGAAGAACAAGATGATCCTAAGATGAAGAAGATAAAAATTGAAAAAGATGACAGTCAGAAGGATATGACTGATGAAACTCCTTCTGTGCCCAAAGAAACTAGTGATCATACTACTCCTCTGAAGCATAAACCAATAATCAAGAGAAAGAAAGAAGTTATCACTAGTCATCCATCATTGCAAGCATTAAGGAGCAAGAAAACCAGTCAAGCACCTCCTAAGGTAGGATTCAGACCAAGTTTTAAAACTTTAAGTGCAAGAATTATTGATGAGGGCAGAATTGATTAGGTGGGAAAGTTTTATGAAACATACAACGAAATTGACAAATCAGAAATACATGGTATGATTATCAAACACATGATAAAGTTCAAGAAGATAGTTCTTGAATTGAAAATAGAAATTCTAGATAAGGTATGGGAGATAATGGATACCTTGAAGAGAAAAGCCACTGAAGAAGACCTCAAATTCCACTCTTCCAATATTTTCTATTGAATAAAGGTCATTGTTACTAAATCTAGTGAAGCCACACTTAAGAAAAAAGATGAGGACACTTCACCTCATGAACAAAGACTATGATCTGATATCTTAGGAAATATAGAAGGCCTTTGAGAAGGTACTCTTAGAGCAGCGCATGAAACCTAAGTCTACGCCCATCTCTCAAGCACCTAGTAAGCAAGACAAAGTAGGAGAGAAAATCAATGTACAATCTATAGGTCCTAAGGATTTAGCACCTATAGTGGAAGCACAATTAAAGGTAGATAAGTCTGTGCCCATGTAAGAGTCACTCAAGGACAACACCTTTAATGTGGAGATAGCCATGGCGTCCATTGACATAGAATTAGACAAGTTTGAGGAAGCTTTTGTGAGCACATAATAAGCTGAGATTTTATGCAGCAACACTCCTCCCACTCATCAAGAAGAGGAAGAAAAGAAAGAAGAAGATAAAGGACAAGAGTGATGGGGTGGTTCGGATAGACTAGCTAGTCTATGCTTCTGATCCTTAACCAGGACCCTAGTGTTCTCCTAACACCTATGAAGCTCTATATGATTCTCTTCTCATAAAAATATCCCATGACCTATCCTAACTTGACCATCAAGTATAGCTTTATCAACTTGCAACCTATCAAGCATTTCTTCCTAGCACCATCCCTTACATAGGCTTATAAGGGTCTTTTAGGGTTCAGTTACCTTCCCAAGCTCTGACAGAGAAATTGATGAGTTCCAAGGTGTTTTTTGGACATTTGAAACATCTTCAAGGCATTAGTGAGGTTGGGTTATCACTCAATTTCATACTTCCTTACCAAAATAGGGCTACAAGGAAGAGCCCTAATTAGCCCTCCTTCCGGGTTTATAGGGTTTTTGACACCTTCTCTTCACAGTACCAAGGCTAGACTTCTTAAGTAACCCTCACTCATTTTCATATACCTCAAGGATTTTTGGGGTTTTAAGTCACCAACAGGCCGTACAATGCCTAAACCAAGATTGAGGGTTTTAAGGGCTTTTTAGGCCTCACTGAGTCACAGAACTATTTGGATTTCTATAGAAACCTTCTTGGATTTCTCAAGCTCTCTCCTCCATATAATTTTGTCTTCACACATGTCCCTTGACTCCCTCCAAAGGGTTTTCTTTGAAACTCTTTCCTCTATCTTCTAGAGCACTTGCACTACTGACCGCTCCTAACCGGGCATTGCCTTAGCTCACCTAGGGCTTGGGAAAAAAAATGATTGTAATTATAGTCTAGGTACCTAAAAACATATACATAAAAGGTAGGGTCTATACTACCAAATTCCAAATAACCATGGTGTGGCCATGGTGGGTAATGGAGTTACAACCCTACATCTTCAAGTCTCTCCAAACTGGCAGCAGACTATCTAAAACAAAGAAATGAATAAAACAAACACTAAAACTTGAAAGAATTAATCTTAGCACACATATGAAAGACTAATCACACATAAAAATGTTTCTTACAAAGATTTTCCAAGCTTCACTCTATTCACATGCAATCAGTCCATAAACACAGTGACTGTTACACACAATGCTATGTTCAGACTGGTTTTTCCATACAGTAGCCATACAATAATAATGCCAACCCTCAATTAGGGCTTTTCAAGTCCTTTATAGTCTTTATGTCAGGGTGTGGGTCTAGTTAGGGATTTTTAGCCACTTAGCAAAGCTAGGTAATATAAAAAGAAAAGTTGCTAGCAACTTTTGAGCAACTTTTTATTGCTTGAGCATCTTTTCTCTTACACTTCACATGACCATTTATAGGTCTTTCTAAGGCATAGATGTTCTCATACCTCAACCAAAAACCTAAACCTAGACTCCTACTAACATGGTAGATCAATGACCTCAGGATGACAACATGCCCTGAGTCATTGTGCCATTTACATCAAGAACCAACTGAACTTCTAGGTCCTAGCCTAGGCCTAGACACACACACACTAAGCCAAGCTCTTATTATAATTACAAGATTCACTTAAGAAGTTCAAAACAACAAAAATAGATGGTGGGAGCCCTGAGAAGGGTGCTCCTTCACCATACTCCCCCTCAACACAAACTAAGGTACTTTGGTGTCAAGAAGAGCCAAGTCAACTCCAAACTTCTTGAACTATCCTTCCTTAATCTAGGTGGTTTTAGATTTAGGTTGATCCATCCATTTGATTAGATGCTCCATGTAAACTTGATGTCTAGTAGTCTTCTTCACTCTAGATTCTAATATCTTCTTTTCTTTGGCTGGCTTCTTCTTGGGTATTGCATTGGTGTCTATGTCTTACAACACCTTTGGTGGATCCATACCTTGCTATTTGATGTCTCCTTTGAACATAACTAGGTCTACAACATTAAACACTAATGAAATAGCTAAGTCTGATGGCAAGTCTACCTTATAGGCATTTTCTCCATATTTGGCTAAAATTTGACATGGGCCTACTCTCCTCATTTGTAGCTTGGTGGGTATGCCCTTCTACATCCTTGCTTTGTTCAGATGGACCATGAAATAGTCCCCAATTTGAAACTATACTTCTTTCCTCTTTTCATCCACTTTAGCTTTGAGTTTGTGAGTGGAATCCATGATGGTTTTCTTCACCTTCTCTTGAACCTCCTTGATGGTTTGAGTGAAATATTTAGCTTTTCCACTCTTCAACTCCATAGAACCTAAGTCCCTTAACTCACACACTCCTCTAGGGTGTCTTCCATACACAATCTCAAAAGGACTCCTTCCTGTGGTCCTATTTACACTATCATTATAAGCATATTCAACCTGAGATATAACAAGAAACCAAGTCTACCCATACTCCTTTTCCAAACACCTTAGAAAGTTTCCAAACACCCTATTTATGACTTCAGTTTAACCATCAGTTTGAGGATGGTATGCTAAACTGAAAGAGAGATTAGTTCCTAACCTTTTCCATAAGGTTTTCCAAAAATGACCCATGAAATTGCTATCTCTATCAAACACAATACTCAGAGGGAGTCCATGAATCCTAACTGTCTCTTTGAAGAAGAGATGTGCTACATAGCTTGCATCATGAGTAGTTCTACATGGAATGAAATGACTCATTTTAGAGAACTTGTCTACTAAAAAATAGATGCTATCCATACCTGATTTGGTTTTAGGGAGTCCAACCACAAATTCCATGCTCACACACTCCCAAGGCCTATTTTGAATTGGTAAAGGTTGATAGAGTCCTACATTTCTTGAACCTCCTTTAGCTATTTGACACACTCCACATTTCTCTACATATCTTCTCACATCCCTTGCTAGCTTAGGCCAAAAATAGTATCTTTGCACCAACTCCAATGTCTTATTGATTCCAAAATGCCCACTTAGACTACCATTATGCTTCTCTTGAATTAGATTTTCCCTCATGGATCCTCTAGGTACACATAGTTGATTACCTTTGAACAACAATCCATTTTGAATGGTATAATCTACAAACTCACCAGGGAAATAGTTCTCAAACTCTTGGCACACCTTGTAGGCTTGTGAGAAGTCTTCATCCTCCTCATATAAGTCTTTGAAACCTAATATTACAATGCTTTGCAGCTGTACTTCTTGGATAGTCAAAAGTTTTCTACTCAAGGTATCTGCTACCTTGTTGAGCTGCCCCTTCTTGTGTTTGATTGTGAAGGTAGAGGATTGGAGATACTCCATCCACTTCAAATGCCTATTGCTAAGATTTTCTTGAGTATTTATATAGCTCAAGGCCTAATTATTAGTAAATACAACAAATTCTTTTGGCAAGAGGTAATGCCTCCACTTCTTGAGAGATTGTACCAATGTATACAACTCCAAGTCATAGGCTGAATACTTCTTCTTTGCCTCATTGAGTTTCTCACTAAAGAATGCCACATGCCTTCCTTCTTGGCTCAATACACCCCCTACTACTGCACCACTTGCATCACATTCAATTGTGAACAACTTATCAAAAATAGGTAAGAGTAAGATAGGTTTGGTAGCTACCTCTTGCTTCAATGTTTGAAATGCTTTCTCCGCTGCCTCAATCCATTTGAACTTGGTTTTAAGTCCACCCTTGATGGTGTCTAGCACTAGTGCTCAAATCCCACTAAATTTTCTCACAAAATTTCTATAAAATTGGGCTAATCCATGAAAACTTCTAACTTTAGTCCCTATTTTAGGGGCAGGCCAATTCAAGATTGCCTCCACCTTGCTTGGGTCCATTTTCAAAGTACCCTTGGACACCACAAATCCCAAGTAAACCAGCTCTTGCTACATGAACTCACACTTATCTAGGTTGATAGCCTATTTCTCCTCATGTAGCTTCTTCATAACCAGCCTCAAGTGTTCAAGATATTCTACTTTGGTTTTGTTATGGATGAGTATATCATCTAGATACACCACTACAAATCTTCCTATGAAATCCTTCAAGACCTCATTCATCAACCTCATGAAGGTACTTGGGGCATTGGTAAGCCTAAATATCATCACAAGCCATTCATACAATCCATCTGTGGTTTTAAAAGTGGTCTTCCACTCATCACCCTCCTTGATTCTAATTTTGTGATAACCACTTTTTAGATCCAACTTAGTGAAATACATAGCACCTCCTAAGCAATCCATCAAATCTTCTATTCTTTGAATTGGTAACCTATACCTGATAGTGATCTTGTTGATGGCTCTTGAATCTATGCAAAGTGTCCATTTTCTTCCTTTCTTGGATGCTAAGACCATTGGGACTACACATGGACTAATACTCTTCTTGATCAACCCTTGATCCAATAATTCTTGCACTTCTCTTGCCACTTCCTTATTCCGATCAGGGGTAAGCTTGTAGACTACTTTGTTAGGTAGGGATGCACTAGGTACAAAGTCTATTTGATGAATTATGGCCCTTCTTGGATGTAGTGTTGTAGGGGTTCCATCACTTACAATGTCTCTAAATTCTTCTAACATTTTTTGCACTTCCAATGGTGTTTCTTCCTACAACTTCTTGTCATCCTCCTTTGGATTCATGATGATAGCACATCCTATTGTCTCCTCATCATGTAGTGCATGTAGGAACTCCTTACCACTGCTAAGCAACACACTAGGTGTTTTAGAAGTACCTTCTTCATTCTCTGTTATGGATTGAATCTTGAATGTTCTTCCATCTTTCTTGAAAGAAATGGAGTTCTCTTCTCCATCATAGATCAGCTTCCTATCAAATTCTCAAGGTCTTCCAAATAGAAGATGGCATGCATCAATGGGTAGGACATCACAAATAACTTTGTCCTTATAGCCTCCAATTGAAAACTCCACCCATGTCTACTCATTTACTAGCACACTCTTCTCTTGATTCAACCAAGTCACCTTGTAGGGGTTTGCATGGGGAACCTTTGTAAGTTGGAGCTTCTTTGTTGCTTCCTCTACTATGATGTTATCAATGGACCCTGAATCCACTATAACTTTGCAAACTTTTCCTTTAATTTTTTATCTAACTCTAAAAAGAGCCCTCCTCTGCTTAGGTTCACCTTGGTTAGGTTTCCTTATAAGTACCCTTCTAAACATTAATTTTTCACCCATTTTTTATTCTAGTTTTCTAACCTCATTGGTACATGAGCTATTGCTATCTTCTTGGGTATAGGCTAACCTCTTTTCATTGCTTGAGTTTGATGACTTGTCAGGACACCTATAAGAAGGGTGCCCAAGCTATCCACATTGATAACATTTCATTGTGGCAAAATAGGACTACTTCTGCCTACACCTCTTCCTCTATATCCTTGAGAACCTCTTCCTCTACCAAAAGATCCTCTTGTACTAATTTCTAAACTTTGTTCAAAAAGTCTTCTCTCCCCTTGGCTTCTTGAGTCACCACCTCTTCCACTAGAACCTCCTCTTTGACCCCCTCTAGAGTCTCTACCTTTGTCTCTATTCTTTGAGTTAGGTTCTTGCTTCCTTCTTTTCTTATCTTCAAGTTTTTGTGCCATATGTTGACACCCAAAAACTATGGTGGGAGTGAACAAACTCATCTCCTCTGCTATGCTCCATTTCAGACCACTTAGGTACCTTACCACCTTGATGCTCTCTTCTTCCTTGACTTTAGATCTCAAGCTCAACTTGTGAAACTCTTCAGTGTAGGTGGCTACATCCATCTCCTTCTATCTAAGATTCAACCTCCTCCTATGCTTCTAGATCTCATAATCAGTAGGTAGGTATGCTTCCTTCACTTTGTTGACCATTTCTTTCCAATTGGATTAGATTGGGTTCTTTCCCTCTTTCTCCCTTTCTTCTTGTAGGTAGTTCCACTAGGTTAGAGCTTTTCCTCTCAACCTAGGCTTGGCCACTTTGACCTTTTGTGCCTCTGAGATCTCTTCACATTCAAAGTGATTCTCCTTGCCTTCAATCAATTGCATCACAAGCTCTGTATCCATCTTGTCGGTAAGTAGTGGGACACCTTCAAGTGCCTTGCCTGTGATAGCCTTCAAAGATTTTAGAAATTCCTCATCTTGGGTTGGAGGATTACGTGTGGGAACATCATCATCAATGATATTATCTTTCTCTTTGGCATCCTACTTCTCCATCCTATCTTTCACCTTATTTGCATTTTCTTAGACATCATCCAAGAGTTGTTCCATTTGCATCAATCTTTCTTGTAGAAGTCTATTAGTTTCCTCTTGATCTTCCACCTTCTTAGCAAGCTCTGCATTAGTCACCATTTTACACTTGTGTGATGATCCAACTAACTCTTCTATATGTTGAAACATCCACTATCCACTTCCCAAGCCTTAAGAGGCTCTGATACCAATATGATGGGGAGGTTAGGATAGACTAGCTAGTCTATGCCTCTGATCCTTAACTAGGACCCTAGTGTTCTCCTGACACCTATGAAGGTCTATATGATTCTCTTCTCATAAAAAGATCCCCTAACCTAGCCTAACCTAACCATCAAGTATATCTTTATCAACTTGCAACCTATCAAACATTGCTTTCTAGCACCATCCCTTACATAGGCTTATAAGGGTCTTTTAGGGTTCAGTTACCTTCCCAAGCTTTGATAGAGAAATTGATGAGTTCCAAGGTCTTTTTGGGACATTTCAAACATCTTCAAGGCATTAGTGAGGTTGGTTTATCACCTAATTTCATACTTCCTTCCCAAAATAGGGCTACAAGGAAGAGCCCTAATTAGCCCTCCTTCCAGGTTTATAGGGTTTTTGACACCTTCTCTTCACAGTACCAAGGCTAGAATTCTTAAGTAACCCTCACTCATTTTCATATCCCTCAAGGATTTTTAGGGTTTTAAGTCACCAAGAGGCCATACAATGCCTGAACTGAGATTGAGGGTTTTAACAGCTTTTTAGGCCTCACTGAGTCACTAAACTGTTTGGCTTTCTACAACAACCTTCTTGGATTGCTCAAGCTCTCTCCTAAAAATAATTTTTTCTTCACACATGTCCCTTAACTCTCTCCAAATTTTTTTCTTTGAAACTCTTTCCTTTGTCTTCTAGAGCACTTGCACTACTAACCGCTCCTAACCGGGCATTGCCTTAGCTCGCCTAGGGCTTGCTCAAAAAAATGATTGCACTTATACTCTAGGTCCCTATAGACATATACATACAAGGTAGGGTCTGTACTACCAAATTCCAAAGAACCATGGTGTGGCCACGATGGGAAATGGAGTTACAACCCTACATCTTCAAGTCTCTCCAAACTGGCAACAAACTATCTAAAATAAAGAAATGAATAAAATGAACACTAGAACTTGAAAGAATTAATCCTAGCACACACACATGAAATACTAAGCACACATAACAATTTTTCTTGCAAAGATTGACAAAGCTTCACTCTATTCACTTGCAATCAGTCCATAAAATAGTGACTATTACATGCAATGCTACGTTTAGATTGGTGTTTCCATATAGTAGCCATACAATAATAATGCCAACCTTGAATTAGGGTTTTTCAAGTCCTTTATAGTCTTTATCTTGGGGTGTGGGTCTGGTTAGGGCTTTTTAACCACTTAGCAAAGCTAGGTAATATAAAAAGAAAAGTTGCTAGCAACTTTTCAGCAACTTTTTGTTGCTTGAGAATCTTTGCTCTTACACTTCAAATGACCATTTATAGGTCCTTCTAAGGCACATATGTGCTCATACCTCAACTAAACACCTAACCCTAGACTCTTGTTGGTTCCCCTTTTCATTTCTACTTGTAGGTTTACACTATGATTGACAAACTAATGTCACTGACTCTGTCACCACTCCAAAGTCTACAAGGAAAAGGGCCAATTAACAAGGATCAACAAGGATCCTCCTACACTTTGAGCTTAGATGCTTAGGTGAGTGTACCTTTGATTCACTTCTTAAAAGGAATGACTAAACATTATACATTTATACCCCTTACTAACTAATTTAAAGATTTTATCATTTGTATGTGTGGTAGATGATGATGAACTACTTCTAGAGAGTAGATCAGTGCCTTAACCTAGGGCATAGAGTCACCCAATAACACATATCAGCTAAAAATCCTAACTCAAACACTCTTGAACTTAGAATAAGTGCTTTTCCTATTATCCCTCTCACTCCCAAACCTGATCATCAAATTCCTATCCAACCATGAACTCACTGAAATCACCTTAAAGACTTTAATCCTAACTTTGTTAGGAACTTAAAGATAATTCCACAATACTCTTTGTTTACCATATGCCAACTCACTTTGTGACATTAACATATATGAGCCCAAGATCAAAATAAGAAGACAAACATGAATTTGAGATTGGAATCCAAGTGTATTCTCATTAAAATTTGTAGAATCAATACATTACCAGAATAAAAAAATGCTAGGAAATAGACCCAAAATCTAGGCTCTCCTTGTTTAGTCTTTTACATTGATTTTAAATATAATATCAACAACCTTAAAAATAAAAACTACTACAATATATACCATCAATCATCTTGGAATCCCAAAAAGTCAGAATGCAACAAGCTATGGATGACTAAGGCAAGGGTTAGGGTCTTCACCCACCAAACTAACCAAATACAATCAAAATTTAAATCATTGGAGGGAAAACTAAGCAACCTGGAGCAAACAGATCCCAAAAAGATCCTTATTAATGAAAAATTTCTTGATTTGTACTGAGGATCATGAATCTATTATGCTATCAGTCTAATCAACCATCAGCAACATGCCTTGAGAAACATTACCCATTCCTTGTGGTACAACCCCCTATAGAAAATCATCATGCCCCTTGACCACACTACAATAATAAACAAAATCAAAATCCACCTAATCCAGCCACTCCAACATTAAAAATCAGTCCTTAGTTGCTGAGAAAACTATTTCAAATTTCAAATTTTGGAAGAAACGGCTACTAAAACAAATTTAAAACATGACTGTTGATCCTATTTCTTCCTGATAGATCAGGTAGTCCATATTAATCTTTGCAACAGTCAACTAAGCTTTGAAAAGTCTCTGGCCTCATCAGCAATTCCTTAGCCAATGGGAAATGAGCACATCGACACATCTGTTAGTAGCTGCTACCTTGCAGAAGATCAGATGGTAGTTGCTATACCACTGTGCTTAACAAAGCATCAACTTTTATCAATGGTATAATGACAACCATAGGATCAAACTATTATTTAACCCTTTGAAAAAGCTAACCCCATTGACAACCGCTAGCTCACTACTGAGCCCAGCCAATCAAAACAACACATGTCATCATAGGAGTACCCACTTCATACTATCTCATCCACCTCTGCATTGGATGGTTGTCACTATACCGCTATGCTAAACTTCATACATCTCATCTTAATAGTATAATGACAACCATAAGATCTTGTTGTACTTTAACCATCTGGGAAATAGGCCCTACTAACACCATCCCCATCACCATCCATGCTAACCAATCAGAACACCACAACTTAGAAACACCTGGCAAATGGTCCCACTTTCTAGACTTTAATCAGATGGCCAGCGCATGATCTCATGGGCTCAGAAGATTCCATGAGATCATGCACCCACCGTCGATTTTGAGGAATCTAAAAATTGTCAGGCCCCACTGACAACACCCCATGTCATCAATACCTCTATCCACTTAGAGAAGGCCATGTCATAATATCCAACAAGTAGACATACAACCTTTTTATCACACATAAGTCATTCTGACAACCTCCACCTCATACTCAAGCTCGACCAATAGGAAATGAACACGGTGGTGTGACCTAGGACTAGACCCACTAAGGAACATCATACCACTAGTAGATCGGACGGCTAGCACATGATCTCATGGGGGAAGAATATTCTATCAGATCATGCACTCACCGTAGGAGTAAAAGAGACTAAGACAGGGCCCAACTTGACAGATGTTCGCTTGTCGCTATATCACATGTCAGAAATTTTGACAACAAGGAACCTTATGGAATAATGATAGCCACACAAATTAAAGGGTGAAACTTAGGAAATATTATCATGGGAGACTTAGGCTTAAATAGAAAGTATTAAAAGGGGGCCTCAACATTAAAACCTAACCACATAACATGCAAAGTGGTCATAGAAAAATTGGCGCATGGGTAAATGGAAATTTAGTGACCAAAAAAGGTAATGCGGAAATGGAATAGGGTCAAGATAGTCAAGAGTTTCTTTTCACCAACGGCTAGAAATTTTTGAAAATTTGAACTAGTGTTTCAAGCCAGAGACAAGGAGAAACATTGTAGAGGCTAGAGAAAGTTTACACTGCCATGAATTTTATTGCAAGTGCTAATAGTAGCTCTATTTGGGGATGATGGGTAACTTGTGCCCATGCAAGAATGTAGAATTTCTAGGAGAGCAGACCACCTACTGGACAAAACAATAGCAGAGAGAAACAAGACAAAACCCTACAAACTAAGATGAGAAGAGCAGGAAAGAAACACACCACACAACTAAAAGGGAAAATGACTATACAAGGACATATAATATTTACAAAAAGGCTCAAAGCCCCCAAAACTTCTGATCAATTTTTACCTCTATCAAACAAATAATTTTCATCTCCATTCAGTAGAGGAAAACTAAAATTATATTTTTCATCCAACCTACCAAAAACATTGTGATCCACCTTTAGCACATCATACAAAAAATGATCACCATACTCACCACCATCCAGCAAGATAAGGCCATCAAGTTGCCATGAATATTGATCACTTTGTGACATCAAAATGTCACACTTCTCATTTTCGCTATCATGCTGAAAAAAGAAACAGTCCAACTTAACATCATGGCTAGAAGCATTAGCATTCTAATCATTAGTTTGCAACAAAGAATAAACCCTTTCTATCTCCCTACTTTGCAAACTAAGGTAGAACCTTCAAAATAGAAACTTGACTGCTTGAAGTTAGAAACACTTTGCTGATCACAAATCATATCAATGTCTTCTAAAAGGGAACAAGCATTTCCAGTTAATGAATCATTAGTCATTTGTAAATCTAAGAAAATACATTCAGACTTACCACATTTTCCAGCATCAAAATGTAAACAAGAACCACTAACACATATCATTATACTCATCAAATATGACATCATCAAATTCACTACAATGATGTATACTATCCTCTTCCATATAAAAAATGGGAGAAAGGACATTCAAAAATGTTTCACACATCATGCCATTGCTTGTATCATCTTTGTCAAAACCTATATCTATTGGGCATGGGATTTTAGAAACATAGTCAAGAGTGTACCTCTAAAATTTAGTTTCCAAAAGTTCTAAAATTTTCTCAGTACTTAGTAAGCATTGAGCCTCACACTCTACCTCTTTGGTCTCACTGCTAGTACTATAAATATCCTCTTCGTCTGAAGCAGGGGTTGGAAACTCTTGTCTCACAATATCCTGTACAAAGTAGTCACTGTAGGAACCATCATCTTCAACAGATTCATCTTCTACTTCTTGATAACCATAAGTTCCATTATCAGCATCAGCAAAACAAGATTCATCATCCTCAAATGAAGCCATCCATTCTTTAACATTTTCTAATGCTTCATCTCTAAAAGGGGCAGTCCAACTAACTGATTCAGGCATACCAAGTTCTAAAAACATTTCAACATGCTGGAAATCTTGAAGCTAAACACCCATAAAAAATTCATCACAAGCTATAAGAAATCTCTTATAGTATGAGTGGGATGACTCTTCTTTCATTTCTCCTATTGTACATCTTAAAATCTTTATGCAAGTCTGCTGGATTTTTTGACCACTCAAAAAGATGTCTCTATCTCTATTAACATATTTTTGGCCTGATTGGTAACTAGAAACATCATCCTAATATTTAAAATATGGAAACTCCATTTTAAAATATTGACAAAACAATGCAACTTGTTCTCATGACAATACTTTTGTTCCAACTCATACAACAATATAACTTCATTAAACCTTAAAATTGATTTCCCTCTTCAATGGTAACTTGCTCACCTAATTAGGGACTATTTTTACTTTACAAAATAGGATTACCTGGAGATGTTGTGAATGCTACAAAATATAAGTCTGAAGTCTCCTTCAAATCCCCTTTCAATCTTTGGTAGAGTCGCCACCTCCTTCAGAGGAAGAAATCTAAATCAGCTGAAAACCTTTCTCAACTCTGAACCTTCTTTAAAACCTACACTCACAACACAATCTCACAAGACATCTGCTTGTCAGCACTACAAATACATCATACTTTGTTAAAAAACACTGATCAAACAGAGACTCAGAGTCACCACTCACATTTGGTGAGAAAATATAACAATTTTTTGAAAAGAACTGACTCTATACAATGGCCTCCCCAGTAGAGTCACCATTTTATTGGTTCCCCTTTTCATTTCTACTTCCAGGTTTTCACTATGATTGACAAACTAATGTCATTGACTCTATCACCACTCCAAAGCCTACAAGGAAAAGGGCCAATTAACAAGGATCAACAAGGATCCTCCTACACTTTGAGCTTAGATGCTCAAGCGGGTGTACCTTTGATTCACTTCTTGAAAGGAATCACTAAACATTATACATTTATACCCCTTACTAACTAATTTAAAGATTTTATCATTTATATGTGTGGTGGATGATGATGAGTTGCTTCAAGAGAGTAGATCAGTGCCTTAACCTAGGGCATAGAGTCACCCAATAACACATATCAGCTGAAAATCCTAACTCAAACACTCTTGAACTTAGAATAAGTTCTTTGCCTATTATCCCTCTCACTCCCAAACCTAATCATCAAATTCCTATCTAACCATGAATTCATTGAAATCACCTTAAAGACTTTAATCCTAACTTTGTTAGGAACTTAAAGATAATTCCACAATACTCTTTGTTTACCATATGCTAACTCACTTTGTGACATTAACATATATGAGCCCAAGATCAAAATAAGAAGACAAACATGAATTTGAGATTGGAATCCAAGTGTATTCTCATTAAAATTTGCAGAATCAATACATTACTAGAATAACAAAATGCTAGGAAACAGACCCAAAATCCAGGTTCTCCTTGTTTAGTCTTTTACATTTATTTTCAATATAACATCAACAACCTTAAAAATAGAAACTACTACAATATATACCATCAGTCATCTTGGAATCCCAAAAAGTCAGGATGAAATAAGCTATGAATGACTAAGGCAAGGGTTAGGGTCTTCACCCACCAAACCAACCAAATACAATCAAAATTTAAATCATTGGAGGGAAAACCAAGTAACCTGGAGAAAACATATCCCAGAAAGATCCTCATTAATGAAAAATTTATTGATTTGTACTGAGGATCATGAATCTATTGTGTTATCAGTTTGATCAACCACCTGCAACATGCCTCGAGCAACATTACCCATTCCTTATGGTACAACCCCCTATAGACAATCATCACGCCCCTAGACCACACTGCAATAGGAAACAAAATCAAAGTCCACCTGATCCAGCCACTCCAGCATTAAAAACTAGTCTTTAGTCGATGAGAAAACTATTTCAAATTTCAAATTTTGGAAGAAATGGCTACTCAAACAAATTTAAAACATGACTATCAATCCTATTTCTTCCTGGAAGGTCAGGCGGTCCATATTAATCTTTGCGATAGTCAACTGAGCTTTGAAAATTCTTTGGCCTCGTCAGCAATTCCTTAGCCAATGGGAAATGAGCACGTCGGCACATCTATCAGTAGCCACTACCTCATAGAAGATCGAACGATGGTCACTATACCACTGTGCTTAAAAAAGCATCAACTTTTATCAATGGTATAATGACAACCGTAGGATCAAACTACTATTTAACCCTTTTAAAAATTTGACCCCACTGACAACCACCATCTCACTACTGAGCCCAGCCAATCAAAACAATGCATGTTAGCACAGGAGGACCAACTTCATACTATCTCATCCACCTCTGCATCAGACGGTTGTCGCTATACCACTATGCTAAACTTCATGTATCTAATCTTAACGGTATAACGACAACCACAAGATCTTGTTCTACTTTATCAATCCAAGAAATAGGCCCTACTGACACCATCCCCGTCACCATCCATGCTAACCATTCAAAACACCACAACTTGGCAACACTTGGCAAATGGTCCCACTATCTAGACATTAATCAGATAGTCAACGCATGATCTCATGGGCTCAGAAGATTCCATGAGATCATGCACCCACCATTGATTCTGAGGAATCTAAAAACTATTGGGCCCCACTGACAACACCCCATGTCATCAATACATCTATCCACTTAGAGAAGGCCATGTCACAATATTTTGCAAGTGGACATACAACCTTTTTATCGCACATAAGTCATTTTAACAACCTCCACCTCATACTCAAGCTTGACCAATAGGAAATGAACATGGTGGCGTGAACTGGCACTAGACCCATTGATGAACATCATACCGCTGGCAGATCGGATGGCTAGTGCATGATCTCATGGGGGAAGAATATTCTATGAGATCATGCGCCCACCATAGGATTAAAAGAGACTGAGACTGGGCCCGACCTAACAGATGTCTGCTAATCGGTATATCATGTTTCAAAAATTTTGACAATAGGGAACCTTGTGGAATAATGACATCCACACAAATTAAAGGGTGAAACTTAGGAAATATTATCATGGGAGACTTAGGCTTAAATAGAAAATATTAAAAGGTGGCCCCAACATTAAAAGCTAACCACATAACATGCGAAGTGGTCACAACAAAATTGGCACATGGGTAAATGGGACTTTAGTGACTAAAAAAGGTAACATAGAAATAGAATAGGGTCAAGACAGTCTAGGGTTTCTTTTCACAAATGGCTAGAAATTTTTGAAAATTTGAACTAGGGTTTCAAGCCAGAGACAAGGAGAAACATTGTAGAGGCCAGAGAAAATTTACACGACCATGAATTTAATTGCAAGTGCTAATAACTCCTACTAACATGGTAGATCAATGACATCAGGATGACAGCATGCCCTGAGTCATTGTGCCATTTACATCAAGAACCAGCTAAACTTCTAGGTCCTAGCCTAGACCTAGACACACACACACACACTGAGCCAAGCTCTTATTATAATTACAAGCTTCACTTAAGAAGTTCAACACAACAAAAATAGATGGCAAGAGCCCTGAGAAGGGTGCTCCTACACCAAAGAGAAAGATGAAACTTCTATTGATCTAGCCAAGGTAAAACTAGAAGTGATGGACAACACTCCCATCACTCCCTCCTCAGCATTTTTGTCAATTTTAACACCTAACACATCCAGTTTGGACTCATGGAAAGAGGAAGACCTAATTAAGTTTAGTGTCTTGGCTATGGAGAAAGAAAAGGAGAAATAAGTAATGACAAATCCTCTCCTTGTGGAATCTGTGAACATATTGAATAGTCTGTTGTTAGAAGACAAGAAAGTGTATAAGGTACACTCAGTTGATGATGTGAGTATTGTCATCTCATAGATTAAAAGCAATTTTTCTAGCCTAGAATAATCTATGTCCTTATTGGAAAAGGATAAGTACTTAAGGAAGAGACTCAATGAACTAATAAGAAACTTTGCACTAGACTTGAATTCACTCAAGATAGGACAAGCATCTCTAAAATAATTTGTACATGAAGGAAGGAGAATCATAACAGAATGTATGGATCAAGATAAGCTTACTAATGATCATTTCAAGAAAATCAAAGAGGCTGAATCTATAATTGAGCATGTGAAGAGTTCAGTGCTAGAAACATCCTGTTGGTTCCCAAAATGGGCTTTATGCTTTGACAAGCAACTAGTACATCTGCAAATTTTATGCATGGGTTAGATCCAAATATTGAGTTCTAAAGATGACTAGACCAACTATAGGGACAAGACTTCCCTCTGCACTTCTGGCTCTACAAAACCAAGGAGGGTGCTCCTAATCTAGTAAAACAAGACTTAAATCAATAATCACTGACTGGATTTAAATGTAACAAATAAATGATAAGAGAAATCTAAATGATAACATTCATTCATAGATCTTTCACTATCACTAGGTAGTAAACTGCACTGCAAATCACTGTAATTCAAAGAATTTTGATAATTTTGTATTTAAAGAAGGAAATACTATTAGAACCTTTTCAAACATTGATCTCCATGAGAAGAACCCCACTTCTGGCTAGTGTCTTATTCATTAGCCAACACCTCCACTGCAACAATGTAATACATGAATAAAATATTGAAATCTGAAATATTATAACCTTTTGAAAATACTAATCACCCTTTGGTGGATTTTATCAAAGATCCCTAGGTTCACACTACTTACTTGTGTATCCTTTAGTAAAATTTTTAGAGAATTTATGTCATATTCAAAGCTTATTTAATTTGATTATGAATCAGAGCTAAGAAATATAAACATACACACAAAGATTTATCTATGCCAAGAATTGGAACAATTCATAATTCAACAAAAATCACTCAAGGGGAGATATAAACCCTGGATTTTATTTCAAATATTATCTTAGTATTCATGCACACAAAATGCATTACAATGCAACCTTCTGAAATTAACTTGAACCAAAAATATTGTTCTTCTATATAAATATGCCTAAAAATAGTCTATGATATCCTAGAATTGAAAAACTTATCAGTCAAATTGATTAAGTTCTCCATCCTTAGAAAATGATCCTGGTAATCCTTTTATAGAAAATAAGGATTGCATAAAAACTTTGGATCTTTTCAGAAAAGACAAGAAGAGAGTTCATATATAAGACACACAAGGAAAATAGAAGCCTTGTTGTTAGAAGTCTTAAAAAATGGATCATAGAGATGAGCGCCAAAATCTTGTAACAATTCCCAAAGGTAGTTCAACTTCCGCTAGGTGTTCTGTCTATGCTTTTGTTAACTGTTTGATGTCTTTGTCCCTATTTATTTCAATCTTAAGGAAATGGAATACTACCACTTGTTGCTTCTCAACTGGATGCTTTCTTGTCTTCTAAATCATCTAATGGATATGTTGATTCTTATGATATTTAAGTCTCTTCACTCTACCGATGAAAGGAAAGGACTTCATCCCTCTTCGGCAATAGTTTGTTCCACTTAGCAATACAATGAACTATCACTTCTCAACCAAAAACTTCAAATTCATGCCACTTTTTCTTCCAATTTGAACTTGAACCATCGATTTCCTCTTCTTTAAATCTAATGGTCATCTTATGATCGAAAGGCTTGGGAAAAATTTATGTGATTATTAGACAACCATTAGATCAAAACGTATCAACATGGATCTCCCTTTTTTTAAAATAATGGCCCACTTGACAATTCTGTAGCCTTGATACCAGATCAACAGCTATTGTATGATCTCATAGGGTTAAAAGATTCTATGAGATCATAAGACAACCGTCAGATCCTTTCTTTGTTACTGATGCCTTTAGAAAAGTTGGCCCCACTTACTTTAAGCCAATCATGAGATAACATGTCAACAATTCTTAATAGGTGGACTTGTAAAACCCTTTTCCCTTTAGTGTCCATACTTACTAACATTTGCCACATCAGTAGGAATTTTGAACCAATCATTAGCGGCCATATGCACACAGCTGGCAATGGACCCACTTCCTCTTTGTCAGCTAAGACCATTGTAAGATAAATGACTATCTTATGATCTCATAGGGTTAAAAGATTCTATGAGAACATAAGACAATGGTTAGATTTATCCCTTGTTATTGATAGCTCTGCATATTCTTCTGAAAATGGTCCCACTGATACTGGCCAATCAAGAATTTCCATGTTAATGCAACTGATGGGTAAATACAAAATAATAACTTCTCAATGTGAGAAAAGATTTAACACTGATTTCCATGTCAGCAAAGCTATAACCAATGGACACTCAACACATGTGTATACCTATCATCGGCCCCACTTGACAACCACACTATGCTTCACTTATAAGATCAATGACTGTCTTATGATCTCATAGGGTTAAAAGATTCTATGAGATCATAAGACCACCATTTGATCCTTTCTAAGATTTAGAGCCCAAAGAATACTGAAACATTATAACGATAGAGTATTAAGGACTTAGAAAATATTAATATCACTGGGCCCTTAGACTTAGGAAAAATAAAAAAATGACCCCCGCATGGTGATACAAATAAACACGTTCTTTTTTTAGGAACTTAAGTGACTTAGAAAAGTAATGCTCAAATAGACATAAAAAGAGTGACCTAAGGTTTTTCTTAAAGTGGTGAATATTTAGGGCTTTCCTCAAATTTGAATTTTAAACTAGGGCTGGATGAATATTGAGGGAAAATCTTGATAATTTTGCAAGACTTTTTGTGGGTTTTTTGCAACAAAATTCTCTCAACTTCATGAACATCTAGACACACTTCAAATTTACAAAACTTTTATAGGATTTATGTACTAAAAAATTTGAAGTGTCAATAGTGGCTCTATCTGGGGATGTATGCCTCTTCCAAGCATGAGAAGAATTTAGAAACTCTGGGATAAACAGATCATCTACTAAAACAAAACAACTAACCTACTCACACAACTTGAAAACAAACACACAAATGGAAGAGTAAACTAACTACTGTTCATGGATAATGAGAGTAACTTAAGAAAAGTACAACTTGAGGAATTTTCCATGAACTAAAAATTCCATTTCATTTCCAATCAAGTCCTTCAGAATGTATGAATCATGTCCCCATGCTTTACTGATCAGATATGGTCCCAACCAAATAGGGTCAAACTTGCTATGTTTACCCTTGTCTTCAAGCCTAGCATTCCACATTAGGACCAAATCATCACCCTGAAAACTTTTAAATGTGGTTTTCTTGTTATACAAACTTTTATATTTCATCTCAGATTTCAAATTTGCATCATGTGCTTCCCTCCTTGATTCATCTAATTGTATCAAGTCCTATAATCTGATCTTCATTTCATCATCTTGATCATCATCATATAACTAGATCAACTTGTACATTTGCAAAAAGTTATTTTGTGGCAACCTAGCATGGATACTAGACACTAAATCAAAGGGAGCACACCCTATTGCCTTCTTGATTGTTACTCTATCAACCCACAGAGCTAGCTGTAACTTGGAGTCCCATGCCTTCTTGTTTGCATCCAAGACTCTCTTCATAATTTTTATCAAACTTTTATTACTTGATTCAGCCTGACCATTTCGTTGAGGATGGTAAGGAGCAGAGTATGAAATTTTGATTCCAAACTTTAAACAAAAACTAACAAATTCTTCAGATCTGAAACACATAGCATTGTCTACAATCAAAATTTTAGGGTATCCAAACCTTGTTAGCAAATTTTGCATCAAAAAATCAATGACCACTTTACTGGTTTCTTTTTTAGTGGGAATGGCTTCCACCCACTTTGTAAAGTAATTAGTTGCAACTAATATGTGTGACTGTCCCCCACTAGATTTGTTTGGTATCTCTCCTATGAAATCCATGCCCCACTTTTGAAAAGGGGCTTCCACATTTACAAGGCTTAAAGACAAATTTCCATTAAATTTCAACTTTCCTGAGAATCTCTGACAAGCATCACATTTTTTGACAAAGGAATGTGCATCCTTGGAAATACTAGGCCACCAAAAACTAGATCTCAATATCTTATGTGCAGTAGTCTTGGCCATGTAATGGCCACCACATAAACCTTCATGCATTGCTTATAGCAGATCATTAGCCTGTTGAGGGTCAATACATTTTAGCAAGACACCTTCATTACTTCTCCACCATAACTCCCCTTTAATGATCACATATTTCAGAGCATGTAATTTGATAGTGCTCCTTTTGTGGTCATCCATATTAGAAGGAAGTAAGAGCTTTTGCAAGTATCCAATGATATCCTTGTACCATTCACAATAGTCTAAATCACATATGTATGGCCTTTGTTCTTCTTCCAAAGTGTTGATGTGGTTAGCATCCAAATTTCTTTGAACCATAAGTTTTTCTAACCCCAATCCTCTCACTAGTTTTGTGATTTGGATATCAATATTAAACTCTTGGATTCTATTTATCCACCTACATCTTCTCCCTGAAATGTCTTGTTGAACCAAGATGTCTTTCACAGCAACACTGGGCACATATGCAACTATAATTGCTCCTACCAAATAACATCTAAAATTATTGATAGCTTTGACCAATGCATAGGCTTGTTTCTCATTTATGTCATACTTTAACTCAGTTTCTTATAATGATTTACTGAAAAAGGATATGGGTTGTTCAAAACCTTCTAAGTTCTTCTGTAACAATACTACAGCTATAGTATGATAAGAAGAAAATGAAAAGATTTGGATAGGCTTACTGAAATCTTGATCTTAACATAGGGGTAGTTTTAATAGCCATTTTGATGTTAGAAAAAGATTTCTTGGCCTCACTACTCCATTCAACCTTTGCATTCTTCTTTAGCATTTGGGAAATGGGAACACTAATTTCAGCAAAGTTTGTAACAAACCTTTAGAAAAAATTTATCTGACCAAAAAAAGATTGGATACCTTTTACATTTTTTGGCACTGGTACTTTGTCTATTGCTGCTACTCTTTCAGGATCAATCCTAAACCCATCCTTAGATACAATGTGTCCCAAAAGCTTACCTTCATTTACTCCAAAAGCACACTTCCTTGGGTTAAGGGAAACCCCATATTCTAGAGCTCTTACAAAGAGTTTTTCCAAGTGACCACAATGTTGGTCCTTCTTTTTGAATAAGTTGTCAAGTCATCCTGATAAACAACAAGAAATTTGTTTATAAAATCTGCAAATGCTACATCCATGGCTCTTTGAAAGGTAGCCCCAGCACTGGTTAAACCAAATGGCATCCTAACATATACATAAGTACCCCATGGAGTGGTGAATGCAATTTTGAACTATTCTATTTCTTTGACAACTACTTGATTGTAACCTGAAAAACCATCCATCATAGACATTAATTCAAATCCAGTAACCCTCTACAACATGGCTTCCATGTTTGGTAGACCATAATTATCCTTTAAGGAATTTATGTTCAAATTTCTAAAGTCTACACATAACCTGATGTCTCCATTCTTTTTCCTTACTGGGACAAGATTAGAAACCCATGTTGAATGTTTAATAGGTTGAATGATGCCTACATCACTCATCTTTTTTAGCTCATCCTGCATTTTTGGTGCCAAAGTAGGGTTAACAGGTCTCAACTTTTGTCTAAAAGGTTTTGTGTTTGCCTTCAAAGGAATTTCATGTTGGAATAAATCTTCTCTGTATGCTTTCAAATCATCATAAGACCATGCAAAGACATGTCTATATTTTCTAAGAAGATTTATTAAAGATTTTTTTATTTCAGGAGCCAAGCTTCCCCCAATATATACATTTATTTGGGGCTTCCTTTGTTGCTAAGTTTATCTGCTCCACATCTTTAGGCTTGCTTAAAAGCTTTTCCTGGGAAGAGCTACCATGACTGTCAAATGCTCTTTCTAACACTACCAAACCATTTGGGACTTTATTTGTTTTTAACTATAAAATTTCCTTTCCCAAGAGAGAATCCTTACTATCTGAAGTTTCTACATATTCACCAAAATTTATTTCTTTGTCTCCAAAACTTGCATTATAATGCAAAAATCTTAAAATGTCTAGGTCATCATTAAAAACTTGCCAATTTTCATAATTATCTAGTATGGATGGCCTAGTTTGAATCTCAATCCTAGACATTCCTGCAAAAGTGATATCCTCTAGCCTTAGTGCAATGTTAGCTAATAGGTCATCCATCCTATTATGACCTCTGTCCATCCAATCAATACAAAAAGCATCAAATTGTTCTATCTCATCCCAAACAACATTCCTATATTGTCTTAATCTTTGATTTCTTGGTGCATATTTAGATCTGACTTGAGACACAACTAACTATGAATCTCCAATAACTCTGAGATTTTTTATTTTGTGTTTTGAGGCTAACGTTAACCCTATCAATAAAGCCTCATACTCTACAAAGTTATTTGTGCAAGTAAATAACAAGGTGAAGGAAAACTTAAAAGTTTTTTTAGTGGGAGAAATTAACAACACAACTGCACCAACTCCTTTTTTAGTCCAAAGATCATCCTAATCTATGATATTTCCTTCTTCTTCAGCTAAAAAAGGAAGTTCAACCTCATTCTTATTTTCAATACTCTGTACTTGAAAAGAATTTATGTCAGTGTCCAAGAAATAGTTCATGTTGTTATCATTAGCTTCTTCCTCAATCATATGGAGGGTTCTAACTTCTCTGAGTACCTTAATGCTTTCACCAGTGATGTTAAATGTAGCATAAGATAAGTCACACTGGATACTACCTCCCATTGCTACACTCCACTTTCTTGATGACAACATTCCATATTGTGGAGGTATGTCAAAAACTAAGACACTCATACTCAATTGTTTCTCAGGATAAGCAGCAAGCCTATAAGGCAAGGCTTTGATTATTCCAATTATTGTTACTTCCATAGAATCCATTACCTAGCATCTCCCATGAGGAGTATCAACCTACAATCCCATTGACCTCATAATTTCTACAGGCATGACAATATTTGAAGCTCCTGAATCAATCATGCAATTCTTCAACATTTTATCATTTATGACCAATGTTAGGAAAAAAGGATCAATAGCTCCCATAGATGTATTAACAACATTAGTGTCTAAATAAATCTAAGGTATTTTTGAAATAATTTCTTCTATATCCTTCCTTTTAGTTTGATCTTGACCTTTTATCCTAGTACTTACTGGTTCCCGGATGTCTGTGGTTTGAACACCATTTATCCACGTAAGGGCTTTCTCTTTGTGTTCACTTATCCTCATCATCTCCAATAAAGGCACTATAAATATGATCTAAGATAATAACTGATTCATGTCAATAGGTGCATAATTTAAAATAGATAAGTCTATATTGCCTTTTGGGGTGTTTTTTATTTCAGGCTGTGTGGGTGTATCCAATTTCTTTTCATCTTTTGATTTGCCTTCAGGTTTGAAATTTGGAGTGCTAACCAATGGAGTTTTAGCCTTAATATTAAAAACCTTGATTAGTTCAGTAGGCTTTTCCATACCTTTTGACTTAAAATTTTTGGTATCATCTACAGCCTTATTTTTTGTGATAGATTGCTTAGCATCTTCTTTATTCCTTTTAATAAATATACTTGCTGGCTTACCAACTATTTTGTCAAAAATCCTATTTCTAAGGACATAGTTTCTCTTGGCCTATGTCATCATATCAATAGTGATATAGTCTATCTCTTCATTAGAGGGTCTTCTTAATGTGATAGGATTTTCAACTTGTTTAGAGTTGCTATTTATATCTTCAATTTCTTCCTCTTCTTCATCAGAAAAAACTTGCTGATGGTAAGCCTCCCCTCTGCTCTGAGAATCATTTATATCTTGATTTTCATTTTCCTCCTCAAATTCAAATTCTTCACATAACTTAGAAAAGGTCATTCCACAACCTCTATCATCATATGATTCATCCTCCTCTTCTCCTTGTTCATCATTTTCATATACATTTTGAGAAATCATACAATAGTTTGAATCATGAAGGGATTTGCATACTGTGCACTATGGAATCTCACCAGTCATGTTGGCTGAATGTTTTTGCAAAGGCTTAGGGGTTTTATCATTTGGTTTTACATCCTTCCTTTCTGGGACAATAGGCTTCCCATCCTTCCATTGTGTATTGTAAGGAAAATTTTGCATTCTAGGCTGCCTATTGAAATTCTTTTGAGGAGGCCTATCATTTCCCTGAAACTTATTTTTACTTTCTCTTGGTTTTATATCTTTTAAGGCATTCAAGATCTACTTGAGGTTATCATCCTCCCTAGGCTTCACATTAATAAACTTATCAACTTCTTTCTTTCCAAACCTAGGGGCCTTTGGATCCTCTCTTCTTCCTAATTTTCTAGATACCCTTCTATTGCTCTCAATATTTCCAACAAATTTTTGAGCTTCTCTAATGGTCCAAGGGTTTTTATCCCTAAGAAAGTATCCCATCTTGGCATTAAAATAATTCAGATATGTTGCCAAACACACCTTCTCATCCAACCTCATGACTTGGAAGAGCTCGTGCATTGCCTTTTGAAATCTTACATTGAATTCTAGGACTTATTCTGGTTTTTCTTTATATTGTTGAATTCATTCAACATAAAACCTTCATTAGTTTTATCACCATACTGATCCTTAAAACAATTTATAAAATCATCCCAAGAACCAATACAATCATAAGGGAGCCCTCTGAACCAGTCTCTTGCATCGTTAGTTAAAGATTGAACAAATAATTTGATTACATCTCCATATTCTATTTCATAATCATCAATCATATCAATGAATTTTTTCAGATGCTCTTCACAAGTAACAACATTATTTCTAGTAAACTTAGGTAATTTCTCTCTAATCTTTGGAGGAATCAAATTAAGATAACCAACAATATTGTTAAAGAGAAGTTGTATGTACCTTTCAACATGAATTGGTCCTCTCTGCAATGAAATATTTTCTTGAGAAGTGGAAGCTTTTTTATTTGTTGTATTAGCAACACCTGTAGTAATCACTAGTGTGACAATGGAAGCCTGAGTAGTAGAATTTCCAACATCAACATTAGATGTCATCACAGGGTTAGTTGGGATTGAAGGAGTAAAAGACTGTCTAAGAAAATCAACTTTCTTTTTCATTTCCAAGGTAGCAGCCTCAACTTCTTCCTTTTCTAATTCTTTAGCAATAACCTCGTGTTCCCTTCTAGCCCTTTCCAAATCATCATCCAATTTGGATAAAGGATCTATTTGGATATTATTATTTGTAGGCTCATTTATTGTGATTCCTGCTAAAATCTATTTTCCTTTATCCTTAGGCTTCCTAACCCCAACAATGGGTTGGACAATAGGTTGTTGATCATTCACCTTGGGAACTTTTACACAATTTATGGCCTTCAGGGTTATCAACTATATTTTGAATTGGTCTACCCTAATTTGGACCTGTCTTATTTTAGTTTCCTTTTCCATTTCCCTCTCCTTCCTAATTGCAATTTGTTCTTGGATATTTTTCTCTAAAATATAAACTTCTTCAAAAATATCTTCTGATTCTGGGAGAGTGGTATCAGATTCTGAATTTTCAAACCTAGAATCTCTTTGTTGATCTCTAGGATTATTAGGGCTTTCAGAAGGAGAAGGCCCCTGGGTTGGGGGATCATTTCTTCCTTCCATGCTCCTGCTCTTACTTCTTCACCTTCTGATTTCCTTTTGAGGTTCTACATCTGAGTATACCTTTTTCCTATGATGCACTTCATCATTCTTATAAGAATAAAAGTCCTCATGTGCTCCTAAACCTAGATCAATTGCCTCCTCATACTCAGAGGTATTTTCTTCTTGGTCATGAGTAAGTTGGTTATTTATTTTCATATTTTTCTTCTATCTCCATGCCTGAGACACATCACCACTACTTTGATTTCTTCTAGGTAAATAAATCCTAGAAGTGCTTGGAAGTTCACCTTCTAACCTACTTTCTAGGTGATCCTTCCTCCAAGCCCTAGTATTTCTTTGACTCATAATTGAAAGTATGTGAAACAATTTCTTATTCTTTTATTATCTTTACTCAGCACTGCTGCAAAGATTTTCAAAGTCGCCACTAACACAAGTTGGAAAATATTTTCACACACTTAGCAAATCAAAGTACTCAATACTTGGCAAGTAATCAAAATAGAGAATATTACAAATAGATGCAAGGCTTGATGAGATTTTCAGATTTAGACAGAATCCAAAGCTTGCAAATATTACTCTATTCTTTAATGGTACTTACTATTTCTGACAAATAAGAAGGCTAGGAGTCTAGCTCAACGTGTACCTGTGTTATTTGATATTCAAATTTATAACACCAGAGATCTAAAATTCAGATTTATCAAAGTATTTCAATCCCTATTCCCCAGTAGAGTCACCATTTTGTTGGTTCCCAAAATGGACTTTATGCTTTGACAAGCAACCAGTACATCTACAGATTTTATGGATGGGTTAGATCCAAATATTGAGCTCTAAAGATGACTGGACCAACTATAGGGACAAGACTGCCCTCTACACTTCTGGCTCTACAAAACCAAGGAGGGTGCTCCTAATCCAGTAAAACAAGACTTAAATCAATAATCATTGACTAGATTTAAATGTAACAGATAAATGATAAGAGAAATCTAAATGATAACCATTCATTCATAGATCTTTCACTATCACTAGGTAGTAAACTGCCCTACAAATCACTATAATTCAAAGAATTTTGACAATTTTGTATTTAAAGATGGAAATACCAGTAGAACCTTTTCAAACACTGATCTCCATGAGAAGAACCCCACTGCTAGCCAATGTCTTATTCATTGGGCAACACCTCCACTGCAAGAATGTAATACATGAATAAAATATCGAAATCTGAAAGATTATAACCTTTTGAAAATACTAATCACCCTCTGGGGGATTTTATCAAAAGATCCCTAGGTTCACACTACTTACTTGTGTATCCTTTAGTAAATTTTTTGGAGAATTTATGTCATATTAAAATCTTATTTAATTTGATTATGAAGTAGAGCTAAGAAATATAAAGATACACACAAAGATTTATCTATGCCAAGAATTGGAACAATTCATAATTCAACAAAAATCACTCAAGGAGAGATATAAACCCTAGATTTTATTTCAAATATTATCTCAGTATTCATGCACAAAAAATTCTTTACAATGCAACCTTCTAAAATTAACTTGAACCAAAAATATTGTTCTTATATAGAAATATGCCTAAAAATAGTCTATGATATCCTAGACTCGAAAAACTTATCAGTCAAATTGATTAAGTTCTCCATCCTTAGACAATGATCCTGGTAATCCTTTTATAGAAAATAAGGATTGCATACAAGCTTTGGATCTTTTCAGAAAAGACAAGAAGAGAGTTCATATATAAGACAAACAAGGAAAATAGAAGCCTTCTTGTTATAAGTCTTCAAAAATGGATCATAGAGATGAGCACCAAAATCTTGTAACAATTCCTAGAGGCAGTTCAACTTCCGCCAGGTGTTCTTTCTGTGCTTCTATTAACTATTTGATGTCTTTGTCCCTATTTATTTTGATCTTAAGGAAATGGAATACTGCCACCTATTGCTTCTCAACTAGATGCTTTCTCATCTTCTGAATCATCTAATGGATATGTTGATTCCTATGATATTTAAGTCTCTTCACTCGGCCAATGAAAGGCAAGGACTTCATCCCTCTTCAACAATAGTTTGTTCCACTTAGCAATAGAACAAACTGTCACTTCTTAACCAGAAACTTCAAATTTGCACCACATTTTATTCCAGTTTGAACTTGAACCATCGATTTCCTCTTCTTTAAATCTAACAGTCATCTTATGATTGCAAGGCTTGGGAAAACTTGATGTGATTATAAGATGACTGTTAGATCAAAACGTATCAATGGTGATCTCCCTTTTTTAAAAAGAATGGCCCACTTGACAATTCTGTAGCCTTGATACTAGATCAATGGCTGTGGTATGATCTCATAGGGTTAAAATATTTTATGAGATCATAAGACAACCATCAGATCCTTTCTTTGTTACTGATGCCTTTAGAAAAGCTGGGCCCACTTGCTTTCAGCCAATCATGAGATAACACATCAACAACCCTTAATAGGTGGACCTGTAAAACCTTTTTCCCTTTAGCATCCACACTTACTGACATCTACCTCATCAGTAGGACTTTTCAACCAATCATTAGCGGTCATATGCACATAGATGGTAATGGACCCTCTTCCTCTTTTTCCCCTGAGAGCATTGTAAGATCAACAACTGTCTTATGATCTCATAGTTTTAAAAGATTCTATGAGAAGATAAGACAACCATTAGATTTATCCCTCATTACTGATAGCTATGCATATTCTTCTAACAATGGTCCCACAAATACTAGCCAATCAAGAATTTCCATGTCAACACAATCGATGGGTAAATACAAAATGATAACTTCTTGGTGTGAGCAAAGATTTAACACCACTTTCCATGTCAGCAAACCTATAACCAATGAACACTCGACAAATGTGTATACCTATCATCGGCCCCACTTGACATCCACACTATGCTTCACTTGTAAGATCAACGATTGTCTTATGATCTCATAGGGTTAAAAGATTCTATGAGATCATAAGACCACCGTCCAATCCTTTCTAAGATTCAAAGCCCAAATAATACCAAAACATTATAATGATAGAGTATTAAGGACTTAGAAAATATTAATATCACCGGGCCCTCAGACTTAGGAAAAATAAAAATATGACCCCTGTGTGGTGATACAAATAAAAACATGCTTTTTTTAGGAACTTAAGTGACTTAGAAAAGTAATGCTCAAATAGACATAAAAAGTGTGACCTAGGGTTTTTCTAAAAGTGGTGAATATTTAGGGCTTTCCTCAAATTTGAATTTTAAACTAGGGCTAGCCGGATATTGAGGGAAAATCTTGATAATTTTGTAGGAATTTTTGTGGGTTTTTTGCAGCAAAATTCTCTCAACTTCATGAACATCTATATGCACTTCAAATTTACAAAAAATTTATAGGATTTATGTATTGAAAAATTTGAAGTGCCAACACATCCACTGATTTAAACATGTGCAACAATGTCTACCAAGGTCAGTTGGACAAAATTCAGAAGGCAGAAAAAGAAATGGAAAAGATAACGTCTAGACAGACTCAGTTGAGGAATGCTCTTGCACCATCACTAGACATTCTCAATCAAAATATAAAGGAGATTGATGCCACCATGATAACTTATGATCAAGGTCTGAGCACAAATTTGAAGAAAATGGAGAAGCTTCAATATGCTTTATGCACCCATCTCCAGATAGTTAACTCTTTGATAACTTTTTGGAAGAAGGAGATCCAGAATCTCAAGATAGCATATCTGGATGTTTTCCCTTAGTAAGTGTATGTAAATAAATTTTTTTGATACACCTTTGTCATTAATGTCAAAGGGAGAGTTGTGTATAGAATATGTACTATGATATGTATAGGGAGATAAAAGATTATGTATAAGATATGTATATGAAGACAAACATTTTTTGTAGTAAGAACAATTAGCAACTTGGCCATATTCCTTTGTTGCTGTCAATGAAAAAGGGGGAGATTTTTGGCAAGCTTTCTATACTAAGGTATATGACTAGATATAGTGTTTTCATTATGGAAACTGATGCAGGAGCATCCTGGGTGTAAGAGAAATCTTCCATCACCCAAAAATATTTCTATTTTTGTATTCAATAAGGGCTATCTTGTGCAAAGCTACGATTTATGGAAACTTGTTGTTTTTAGTAAGTTGGTCATATGATCTCAGAATGTTCTGATTTTACATGTGGAGGTTCATCTCAGTCATATCAGCCTACTAGTAAACTTTCATGGCTGGATCAGGTCTAGTTTTGAAAATATTGAAGATTTTTGGTATTGGCAGTAGGGTACAGAAACTTTGAACTCAGTTTTGAAGGCTTTAGAGGCTCCGGATAAGGTCAAAAATTTGGGTGACAGGTGCTTGTGCCAATCAAGCCTGTAGAGTGCTTTGTGGCATTTTTGAAATGGGGTTATAATAGTCAATTGGGTGAACTGGTGATAACTTATGGTGTTTGGAAGTCGGGCCATTTGAAATGGTAGAAAATAATTTTCCTTCAAAATTTTTGTTCGGGTTTCAAAAGTTATTTTGAGCCAACTTTGATGTAATAAATTAAAAAATAAAATATTTCTAAGTTTGGTCAGCCCTAAGGGCTAAATTTTTGGAACCTTCTCGGGTGGTGGAAATTGCCTATATAAAGAAGGCCCGTAGTGTTGTCTAGGGTAGTTTTGGGTAGTAGATCTGGGTATTGATTTGAGGCTTTGTCCTATAGAATATTGTAAGGGAATGCCCATGTGGCTTTGCATATTGTAATTATGAAAGTTTGTAATTCCACATTTGTGGAGATAATAAGAAGCCAATTTTCTATTCTTGCATATTGTTGTTGTTGTTTCTCTATTTCTATTATGTGTTTGTGGTATTAAGGGGGAGCACCCTTCATCATGTAGTATCAGAGCAGGAGTTCTTGAGTGTATAAATAGATCATTGACTATGAGGTAGGTTGCACCAGGACCATGGTTAGGGTTTCAGTGAGCATCACAAAAATGCCTCCATGAAGGGAACATGGTGGAAGAGTTGGTGTTGTAACACCTGAGGTTAGAGAGCTCTAGAGACAAGTGTGAGCATTGCAAGAAGAGATTCATAGAGGAATGAATCTTAATGTCAGAGATGAAAGGGAGGATGAAGTTGAAGAAGAATATCAAGAAGGAGAAGTCAAAGTTGTGAATCTAGAGGAAGAAAGACCTTTTTGGGCCATTTCCAAGATCGGGAAGAGACCTAAGATTGAGGTTTTGACATTTTCTAGAAATCTTAACCTAGAGGAGTTGATCGACTAGATAAATGAATGTGAAAAATATTTTGAGTATGAAGATATTAAGGACCCTGATAGGGTCAAATTCGTGAAGGCCAGACTGAAAGGTCATGCAAAGATCTAGTGGCAAGAGATTCAATTAGAGAGAAATAGAAGAGGGAAAGATAAAATCACAAGATGGAATCGGATGGTGGATAAATTGAAGTGATAGTTCATCCCTGTTGACTATGAGCTTGACCTAATGAAGAAAATGCAAAGTTTGAAGCAAGCGAGATGATCTCTTCAGGAGTATACAGAGGAGTTCTATCGAATCCTCATCAGAATAGGAGATGCAGAAGCTGATAAGGAGAAAGTTGCTCATTACCTTAATGGGTTGAGGCCAAGCATTCAGGAGGAGCTGAATCTGGTTCGAATGAATAGTATTGAAGAGGCATACTAGTTTTCCCTAAAAGTAGAGGAAAAGTTGAGCAAGAAGTTTGAGAGAAGACAAAATGGAAGAGGTCATGGTGGATGATCTGGTGGATGGTCATATGGAGGCCAAAATGAAGATCCAAAAAAGAAGGATGAGGCTAGTAGCAGTCAAAATAAAAAAGGAAACAATTCCAATCATTTCCAAGATTAGAACAATAGAGATCAAAGAGGAAGAGGAAGAGAACAAGGTTTAGGAAGAGGAGGTTTCCGTGGAACATGTTTTCACTGTGGAGAAGAAGGTCATAGGGCATTTGAATGTCCTCAACACCAAGGAAGGATGGATAGGAGGAATGAAGGCTAGGCAAGAGTTGCACATGTAGATGAAGATGCCAGATCCTCAAATTTTGATGATGCTGAAAGAGGAGAAACGTTGATCAACAGAAGAGTCCTGCTGAGTGGTGAGAGGGAACCTGAACAAAGGAGGAGCCTATTTCGCACTTGATGAAAGTGTAAGGGTAAATGTTGTGATGTGATTATTGATAGTGGAAGCACTAAAAATTTGGTGTCAAAGGAGATGGTGACAAAGTTGGAGCTCAAGATAGAGAAACACCCACATCCATATCAAATTGCCTAGGTGCAGGATGACCACAAGGTCATGGTCAATGAACAGTGCCTAGTAGAGTTCAAGATTGGTGGGTACCAAGATGAGGTACTATGTGATATCATATCTATAGATGCATGTCATATGTTATTGGGCAAACTATGGCAATTTGATAGATGTGATGTACATGATGGTCGTGCCAATACCTATTCCCTGACAAAGGATGGAGTGTGACATAAGCTAAAGCCATTAAAGGAGACTAAAGAAAAGGTATGTGGTAATGCAAGAATAACATTTGTGGATGGAAGAAAATTCCTAGATGGTATGAGGCATGAGCATGTGTATTTTGCTTTAATTCCAAAAGTTGGTAAAGAAGAAGTAGAGGATGTACCTGTAGAGGTTGCAGATTTGTTGAATGAGTTTTAGGATATTGTATCTGATAATGTACCTGATGGATTACCGCTAGTAAGGAAGATCAGTCATCAGATAGATTTGATTCTAGGAGCCAATTTTCCAAACAAGGTAGCACACAGAATGACACCAACAGAAAGTGAAGAGTTGAACAGACAAGTACATGAGTTATTGTAGAAGGGGTTGATTCAGGAGAGTTTGAGTCCCTATGTTGTACTAGTGGTATTAGCACCAAAGAAAAATGGAGAATGGAGGATGTGTATAGATTCTAGTGTAGTAAACAAGATCACAATCAAGTATAGGTTTCCATTGCCACGAATGGATGATATTATGGATTGTTTGAGTGGAGCTGTGTATTTCTCAAAGATAGATCTAAAGAGTGGATATCACTAGATTCAGATCAGAGAAGGAGATGAATGGAAGACTACCTTCAAGACAAAGGAAGGACTACATGAGTGGTTAGTCATGCCTTTTGGGCTAACCAATGCACTGAACACTTTCATGCAACTCATGAACGAGGTTCTAAAAGAGTTTCTGGGTAAGTTTGTCATCATTTACCTCGATGATATTTTGATCTTTAGCAAGACATTGGAAGAGCATATGATGCATATTCGTATGGTGTTTGAGAAGTTGAGAGATGAAAAATTGTTGATTAATTTGAAGAAGTGCAGTTTTGTGAAGAAGGAATTAGTGTATTTGGGATTTGTAGTTTTAGAAGAAGGTTTGAAAATGGATCCAGAGAAAGTACAGGCTATCCTTGAATGGCCTACTCCAAGGAGTGCTATTGAGGTAAGATCTTTTCATGGTTTGGCTAGATTTTACAAAAATTTTATCAGAAATTTTAGTAGTATTTGTGGACCCTTGACTGAAACAATGAGAGGGGATAGAAAAGAGTTTAAGTGGACTAATGAGGCAAAAAAGAGTTTTCAATTATTGGAACAAAAAGTTACAGAACAACTTATTTTAGCACTTCTAAATTTTAATAAGGTGTTTCAAGTAGATTGTGATGCTAGTGGTACTACAATAGGAGCTGTTATGAGCCAAGAAGGTAAACCTGTTGCTTATTTCAGTGAGAAGTTAAATGATGCCAAGAGAAAGTATTCTATTTATGATTGGGAATTTTATGCTATAGTTCAGGCATTAAAGAAGTGGAGACACTATCTTCTTCCTAAGGAGTTTGTTTTGTATATTGATCATCAAGCTTTGCAATATTTGAATAGTCAAGGAAAGTTGAATCAGAGGTATTTGAAATGGGTTGAGTTTTTGCAGAGTTATACATTGTTTTGAAACATAGGAGTGGAAAGTCTAGTAGAGTTGCAAATACTCTTAGCGGAAGGCAACTATTGCTGATAGAAATGTAGATTGAAGTGGTCAGGTTCAAGGAACTCAAGAATTTGTATCTAGAGGATCCTAATTTTGGTGAAGCTTGGAAAGCTTGTAAAGAACCTGTTACTCTAGATAGGACAAAATAGCTAGATTTTATCATCTAGGATGATATGCTATTCAGAGGGAGTCAATTGTGCATTCCATGAAGTTCTATGAGGGAGAATCTCATCAAGGAGAAGCATAGCGGAGGATTGGGTGGACATTTTTGTTGAGATAAAACCCTTGCTTTGGTTAGTGAGAATTATTATTGGCCATAGTTGTAGCAAGATGTCAAGAAGTTTGTATAGAGTTGTAGAGTATGTCAAATGACAAAAGGAGTGAAGCAGAATACAGGGTTGTATCAACCATTACCTATACCAGAGAAGCCTTGGGAGGATATCAGTATGGACTTTGTTCTTGGTTTACTAAAGTTTCAATGGGGACATGATTCAATTTTTGTGCTGGTTGATAGATTTTTGAAGATGGCACATTTCATTCCCTGCAAGAAGACTAATGATGTTGTTCATATAGCAGAATTGTTTTTCAAAGAAGTAGTGAGATTACATAGTTTTCCAAAGACCATAGTTTTAGATAGAGACACTAAGTTTGTTGGATTTTTCTAGTGTACATTGTGGAAGAAGTTGAAGATAGATTTGAAGTTTAGTTCATCACATCATCCACAGACTGATGGATAGACAGAGGTGGTGAATAGAAGTTTGGGAAATTTGTTGAGATGTTTGGTTGGAGACAAGCCAAAAGGATGAGATGTGATTTTACCATAGGCAGAATTTGCATACAATAATTCTCTCAATAGGAGCACTAGTAAATCACCATTCCAGATTGTATATGGGAGTAGTCCCAGAAATGCATCTGAGTTGAGAAAGATAGATAAAAGAGAAATAGGTAGTGCTAAAGCTGAGGATTTTGCAAAACATTTGAAGAGCATCCATGGGGAGATGAGGAAGCACATTACCAAGATGAAGACGCAGTATAAAGCTAAGGAAGATGAGAAAAGGAGGCCTAAGGAATTTTAGGTTGGGGATGAAGTCATGGTTCATTTGCAGAAGGAGCAGTTTCCAGTTGGTACATATAACAAGTTGAAAATGAAGAAGTTTGGGCCATGTAAGATACTGAAGAAGCATGATTCAGGAAATGCATATGAGGTAGAATTGCCTATTGAGCTGAATATTTCACCAGTGTTTAACATTTTGGATTTGATAGAGTATCATGAAGGAGGTGTTGAAGATGAGGTTACAGTAGCACAGTGGAGTATTCCAGTAACCAGTTCAGATATCAAGGAGATTGAAGACATACTAGATAGTCATGTTGGTAGAAGCACAAGGAATAGGACATATGAAGAATATCTGGTCAAGTGGAAAGGATGACCTATTGAAGATTCATCATGGCTAACAAAGGAGGAGGTTAACCATTTTGGTTTTCCTCTGCACACCTGAGTCATGACGGGGTCACTTCTCAAATTACCCCGGGTGTCTGATGCAAGAGCATCCTAGGTGTAAGAGCAATCTTGGATCACCCAAAAATATTTTTGTTTTTGTATTCAATAAGGGCTATCTTGTACATAGCGACTATTTATGGAAACTTTTTGTTTTTAGTAAGTTGGTCACATGATCTCAAAATGTTTTGATTTTATATGTGGAGGTTCATCTCAGTCATATCAGCCTGCCAGTAAAGTTTCATGGCTGGATTAGGTCTAGTTTTGAAGATATTGAAGATTTTCAGTATTGGCAGTAGGGTACAGAAACTTTGAACTCAGTTTTGAAGGCTTTAGAGGCTCTGGATGAGGTCAGAAATTTGGATGACAGGCGCTTGCACCAGTCAAGCCTATAGAGTGCTTCGTGACATTTATGAAATGGGGTTATAATAGTCAATCGGGTCAACTGGTGATGACTTATGGTCTTCGGAAGTCAGGCCACCTGAAATGGCAGAAAATAATTTTCCTTCAAAAAAAATTTTCGGGTTTCAAAATTTATTTTGAGCCGACTTTGATGTAATAAATTAAAAAATAAAATAATTCTAAGTTTGGTTGGCCCTAAGGGCTAAATTTCTAGAACCTTCTCAAGCGATGAAAATTGCCTATATAAAGAAGGTCCATAGTGTTGTCTAGGGTAGTTCTGGGTAGTAGATTTGGGTATTGATTCGAGGCTTTGTCCTATAGAATATTGTAAGGGAATGCCCATGTGGCTTTGCATATTGTAATTCTGAAAGTTTGTAATTCCACATTTGTGGAGATAATAAGAAGCCAATTTTTTGTTCTTGTATATTGTTGTTGTTGTTTCTCTATTTCTATTATGTGTTTGTGGTATTAAGGGGGAGCACCCTTCATCAGAAAAAAAGTCATATAGCAGTTTGGAGACATGGCACTTGATGTAAAGATCAGAATTCAGTTAATTGTTGAAGCCTCGACAGTGTACAAAGTGCCTGTAGCTCAAAGCATGTATGGATGAATTATGGTATGCACCCTAGAAGTTAAGTTGGTTAGACTATATTCTTTCTTATTCTAAGAGCACATAAGAAGATATGAAAAGATGTGAAAGTTATAGACAGTTGAAGTTGCATAGCTAGTGTTTGCCAGTAGAGAACAGAGCATGTAGCTGACAGTTAGTATTTTGGTTTGTGGTTGTAATGTAATATTGTAAAGGCTATGCACCCATTTTATTTAGGTTTTTGACTTGTGTATATGTAAAATTGTAAGCATGATTAAGCCAATTCATTTGGAAGCATTGTTTGTAACTAGTTATAGGGCCGACCTAATTGTGTATTTTGTATGAGCATATAAATATAAGGTGCACCCATTGTATTCAGTATGAGAGTTGACATAGAGTTGTGATAAGCAGAGCAGAGGTATGTGAAGATAGCATAATATGTATTAGATATTTTCTAGAGGTCAAAGCATTAGTGCACCAAAGGAACTGATCTGATAAGAAGTGTCATAGTGATAGTCCACCTTACAGATATAGTGTGTATCTGATATCAGAAGGTTGTAGCCTTCACCATTTGAGCAGTGAGCTCTAGGATAGTCAGTCCACTCCCCTAATAGGGATCATTTTAAAAGACTCCTAAGAGGGTCTAACCCTTAATGAGGTCTACTATATTTAAAGCATTGTAAAGCTACTCCTAACAGAGTAAGTGATCTTCTAACAAGGATCACAAAACACTAGTACATAATATTAGTGGGTGTCAATTCCCATTAGAGTTTTTACCTATTTGGGTTTCCCCATAATCATATTGGTGTCAAGTGTTGATTTCATGTTTCATGTTTATGTGAATGATTAATTTAGTACTTAAGAATTTAAAGTTTAGTATTAAGATTAATGTAAAAAGTTAAAGTATAGTGAACACTGATTCACCCCCCCCTCTCAGTGTTCCCATTCCTAACAATTTCCCTATTATGTGGGACCTATCAGGTAAACCTCAAAGTTTCTTAATAAATACAACAACATAGGCCAAGAGAACCCATGATCACCACAAGGGAAACAACTAGATGAATTAGTATCAGTGGGACATTTAGAGGTCACAAAGGTAGAGTAATGAAGCATGGTCAAGCACTGGCAAAAGGAGGGCTTGCAGAGCACATCAAATAATCATCAGAGTAGAGAATAAGGTACACAATTTTAATACTAAGAAAACAACATTAAGGCATGAGGTATGTTCAAATCTGCATTTTAAGCTAAGAGAGGACGCTGAAAATGATCAAGCCCACAATTTCAAGAAGGCTGAGTAGTGCATCAATAAAGGTATCAATCTTAAAAGAATGAGAAAGGAAATGCTAGATGTTTACTAGGCCCAAATGAGTATATGACAATCAACAGTGAATCCACATGGAGAAAATAGTAAATATAATCAACAAAGTTCAATAAACAATAGATCATAGCTAAACCACATGTTTAGGACATTGTGCAAAAAAACATCATGCCAGTCATCAACAATACATTCTCATAGATTATCAGCTCATGGTTCCTGATGAATCCAAAATAGTGAGCATGCCAAGGCCATTCATCAACATGAAAGGTAAAATACACAATGACACCATAATAATGGAATCACAAAATTAGATGTCAGGGGATCAATCGACAACATGATGCCAAAGATAGTGCATAGCATGGCATAGTAACCCAAACAATGAACAATTCTACAATATAATGATGTCTAAGCTCACAACTCAAAGCCTCATAGAAACATAGTGCCATATATGGTGAATCAATACATCACAATGAAGCTCACGTCAGTGATCAAATAAACACAAGAATCAACAAAACATCAAGTGAAAGTAAAATTTGCACTGGCTTTAAGCTCACAAGCCGTGTCAAGAGAGCATCAACATTAAAGAACTAGTGCCAATCACAGTAGCATCAAAAGCTCTAAAATGATACAATATTATGGATCACGGGTACCATATCAAAGAAGCATACACAATGCCATCAAATCTAGAAAGCTCCAAAAAAACTTAATGCCTCATAGACTGGGAACAATGGCCACATATTGAAGAACCGATCAAAAAAGGAGAAGGCCAAGGCTCACATACCTTAAACATTTTGACATGTAATGCTACAACATAGTTCATGGGTTGTGCATGGTAAAAAAGAATGTAGCAATTCATTGGAAAGGACAAGAAATGATGTCAAATCCAAACAAGAACCCTCCAAAGCAATGAATAGACAACATAACCAAATGCCCCAAATCCAAATAGTGAAATAATACAATGAGCAGTGAAGTAATATAGTTTATAGGCTAGCATTATCAAAAAACTTGAATACAATGTCATGATGCCAAACAACAGGCTTGACCCTCAACAACAATGAGTTCAATACCAGCAAGGATAACCAACAAGTATATACATTCCAAAAATATGAATTGATGTAATAGATGTATCACCAAATAAATCATAATGGTGAAGCACAACAATAAACACTTTGATCTAGTGCCCTAGCTAGCATTTAAAAGGGAAAGTGTTAACATTGATGTCCTCAGCCTCAATCAGGACATAAACAAGTAACAAAAATTTAATACCCTAGATTTTCCATGGGATATCTAGCATAAATAACAATGAATAAATGCTATCAGTAATACCATTGAAAATACAGAGGGAGTGAGCATATATGCCATCAAATTCCATGCCCTTGAAAATTCAAACAAGCATGAAATCAATCTTTTGAAACAGTGGATTCAAGAACATAATGCCAATAACCAAAGAGAAATTGAACACACAACAACATTAGATGCAATGATTCAATCAAAGCACCATCACAATGCCCCCGACTTTCAAAGGAGGGGGTTAACATAAAATGAAATAAAGAATAATGAAAAGAACCACTGCCTACCTTGACAACAAAATGCCACAAGATAGATGTTTCTAAAGTTGAACACAAAAATTGAATGTAGAGAGCTAGTTCAAACTACAACCTTCCCAATTTAGTCCAGTAAAAGTGCTGATTCCAATAGTTCACCTAATCTTTGAAAGGGGGGTTTTGATCTCAATAATTAATTAATATGTTTCTCCCCTTTCTAGGGTTGAGAATTTATTAATTGTTTTATTTTTGGTGCTACATAGTTTCAAACATTAGTTTTATTTAAATGATAGGTTATTAAATATGCTTTCCCCTTAATTGGGTTGAGAGTTATTTATTAACTTAGGAAATAAAAGTTTTAAAATCAACATTTATTATTGGCTTAGGAGTAAATATTTAAATCGAAAAGCCATTGCCTATTTTTTATTGTAAATTTTGACAATGGTATTTTATAAACCATTATCAAAATATTATTTTTAGTTCATGGCTTGGAGGGGATAGGTTAGTCTTTTGACCACCTTTCTTAGGATTCTCATTTTTTCCACTACCCCTATAAAACCAAGAATCTAACATTCAGGTTTGAGAGGCATCTTCATGGGCCTATTTGCATTATTTTGAACCATTTTTAGGAGGTTAAGGAGGTTTCAATGCTTATTCCTTTTCTTTTCTTTATATACCTCTCACTTATGTAATTGAGGTTAGCTCTTTATTCTTTCTCTCTTGTATGAGAGTGTTGTATCTCTGAGAGACACATTTGTACTTTGGTTCTTTTCAGTAATACAAAATTGATCCTTCTTGTTTCCTCTCATTTCTGAGTTTTCTTATTGAGTTTGTATGCAAAGATTATTTTGATATTATCTTATCCTTAATCTGCATGTTGATTCAACTAAGTATTCAGGGATTTGTTTTGGCTTGGAAGTACTAATCTATGTACAAACTAGAATCAGATTTGTGGAAATATCTTCCCTTTGTATATTCCAAATACCTTATTACTTAGAAGAATTTTAAAATAGTAGGATCAAGTTGTGAATTGTAGAATTGTTCAACTGTTTTAGTAAGCTAGTTTCAATTGTGGATCTTCTATCAATTCGGTGGATCACCTAGTTCAAGTTAGTTTTAGTTATTTGTTTCATGTACTCTCTCCCTTTCCTCAAAAATTTAGTCAATTTTTGAGTGATCCAAGGGGAAGACTACCCCTAATCCAGAGGTCTACTTTCTGATAGGTCACCCAAAACCTGAAAGTAGTCCCATGTTTCACAATATTGTTGGGTGTTAACACTTAAGAAATTGGGTGCAATCCTTAGTGACAACTTTTTTTGGCACGCTCGATGGGAATTTTGACTCAATGAGTTAGTTGTTTAGAAGTATTTCCATGTGGGTTATTGTTTGGTATGAGAAGTGACTATGTTTTGATATCATACCTGGCGACTCTAATCTTGTTTCATGAAGATCATCACTTAAGCTTATGAGTGGGATTCCAACAAGGTAGAGCAAGAATCCTTTTGTTTATGTTGAGCTACCACCATCTAAGAAAAGGCCTGAAATAACCCAATCTAGCACATCCCAATCTACAAATTCTACTCCCATTTCCATTCCTATCCCTACATGCACTACTGTAATTCCACCCGTGCAAGTAGCACTAGAAGTTCAAGTTCCCCTAAATCTTCCAATGGCTAGAAATCATCCTTTTGTGGCCTTTAATCAAGGAATCCCTTTGAAATTGTAGCAACATAATGACAAACCTATATGAGCCCTTAAGAGCCTACCTATTTTTATAGGAGAGGATCAGACCTCCACTATTGAGCATATAAGAGATATTGCATCCCGTTGTGCCCTCCATAATATAACCCAAGAAAATATAGTTGTAAGATTGTTGGAAACATCTCTAAAAGGCAAAGCTTTGCAATAGTTTAGAGGTCTAATAGTCGATTCCATATCTAGCTCGGATGAGTTGGGTCAAGCCTTAACTAATCAGTTTGAAGACAAGTTTGACCACCTCTCTTTGGTTGAGAATCTAACCATGATTAAAAGGGAACCCTAGGAGTATATGATGGATTTCAATTTTAGATTCCAAAGAACATGGAACAAAATACCAGCTATAGTTAGACCCTCAAGCCATCATGCTTTCATATACTATTTAAGGGCACTTAACAATGATATCTCTGTTATGATCCAATCTATAGGAGGTAATAACTTACTAGCAACATATGACATTGCTATAAGGGCTGAAAGTAGTCTAATACAAGCTAGAAAGATAGCCCCAAGGCTTCCAATGCCTATCTTTCCTAAGCTTCATCCCATTCTAGAAGTAATTCCATCCTTGGCATCTATCACACCTATCCCAACTCCTCCCTAGTAGGTTGTCATTCCATCTATTGACCAGTCCCAAGATATGAAGGATATTAAGAAGACATTGTAGTATTTTTCTAATGAGCTAGTCAACCTTAAAAGGAAACAATTCTAGCCTTATCAATAGCTTTGTCAAACCCTTTATCAAGCTCAATATCAGAAAAATAGGCCCGAATACCACTCAGGCTAGCAAGGCCAAGGAAGAAACTATAATCAGAAAACTAGTCAACCCTACAATCCTAATGTCCCTAGCACTTCTAGAGAGTTGGTTCTTGTAGCTCAGAACAATATGGCACAAGAATATCAGTGGAGTTGTACATGCAATGAGCAACACATTTAGGGCATGTGTCCCAATGGCTATGGCCAAGCCCTCATGGTGTAGAACAATTTCATGATGCAACAAGAGATGACTCAAGATCTAGATATTTAGAAAGGTTAGCCTGGTGGCCCAAATAAAATTCACACACCAGAGGTGGCACTTGTTAACTTCCAGAAGGATTTTTGTGGGGTAAATTTTTCCCTAAATGACAACCATTATTATGTTCTAGTTGTAGCCAACATGAGGTCTAAAAATAAGGTCTTGGATGTTGAGAAATAAACCTCTACTAGTCAATAAGTTCTAGTTGTGACTCCACAGCCCAAGGTTTCTCAAACCTCACTTCAAAGTCAATCAAAAGAGGTCAAGAAGCCAACCAAGGTAGCAACATAGTTGACATCAACACAACTAGAAGTCACTTCAGCAAAGGGACAACCAAAGGTGATCTTAGGATCTTTTTATATTGTTGAACAAATGAAGAAGACTTCCATAAGTGCACCTATGATAGACACTTTGACAATTCCTAAGAAAAAGGAGTTAATGCTTAATGCTTTGGCTAAGATTTCACTAAATGAAGAAAGTGTTTTAGACTAGCCTAGAGTCCTCGTGGCTAAAGCATCTCAGAAAGAGAAGAAAACTATAGAAGGAACCTTGCAGCTCACCATTACTCTATAGGTTAAACCCCCTCCTTTCTATGTTACTCTTGTTGTTGGGAAATTATTTATAATTATATGATAGACTCAAGAGAAAGTAGTTCAGTAATCTCTAAACAACTAGTAGACCACCTAGGATTGTCTTATGAGCCAATAGACAAACCTATTGTTTAGTTGGATGGGTCATTAGTCACCATAATTGGAGTCATTAAAGACATAAGTCTCACCTTACATGAATGTCCCAACTTCTCTATTTCTCAAGATGTCTATGTCATAGATCTACCTCCCTACTTTGCCATTTGTTTATGCAAAGATTTCACTACTAGGTTGGGGGGATACCTTTCAGCTGATTGGTCTCATTTATACTTTAAAACCAAATATGGATAGGGGTTAGAATGAAGTCTAAATCCTTTGAAAAGAACCATGTTTAACTCTATACCCCTAGCCCTATGAATTACACTTTTATGTTCCATGAACAAGACACCATTGATTTTGAACCTCAGACCACTACCGAAAACATTCCAGATATTGTTTTGGATGAGTGGGCTGAAAGGGATTTGGAGGATGAACCCTTTAGAAACATGGAAATTTCTAGTATAGGGATGTATATCATTCATGAGGAAGGAGCAATGATTTGGGATTTGATAAAGAAAGAAGAAAAGAATCCTGAAAATTAGAGTAATGATCTATGGTAGTTTTTATTTGATGGTGCTAGAAGAAGAATTGGTTTAGGAGGAGATGTCTTCATTTCTCTAGAAGGAGAAAGGTATTACTCTATTGTACATTTTTTTTTAAGTTGTACTAATAATACAACAAAGTATGAGGCCTTAATTTAGGGTTTAGAGTGGGCCAAAAAAAGGGGAATCAAATGTTTGAAAGTTATGGGTGATAGTGAGTTAGTAGTTAATTAGATTCATGGCACAAATCTCACTAAAAATGATATACTCAAGATGTAAAAGAATATGATCTAGGATTTGATAGAAGGATTTTGTGCTTTTAATCTAATTACTATCCCAAGAAATCAGAGAAAATAGACAGACAAGTTGGCTTCCATGGGAGCTGAATATGACATCCCCAAGGAAGTCACAAACACTAAATTGTAGCATGTGAGAATCCTTGTAAGGCCCTCAATACCAGAAAATCAGGTGATATGGAAAGTCTTTGAAAATGATGAGAAGGTTTTCAATTTTGAATAGAAGAAACTAAATTCTCTAAAGTTAATTAGAATAAGATTGCTCACCAGTATAGTAAGTAGATGTTACAGTTGAAAACTAACAAGTTTCCCAAGGGACTGGTCACCATTGAGTCCATTTTTAACTTTGACGACCAGCTTAGAGGAGACAAAGCTAGGATGACAGTCAAAGAGGAACACTACCATCCTATTGAGATATTCAATGATAAGTCCATCAAGCTAGGAAAGGTATGCACTCATCCTGAAAGGTGGGCCTTTGTCTCATTATGTCAATAGTTTAATGATATTTGTGCATGGGAATATTATGATCTGAAAGGGTTTGATGCCCACTTAGCCCAGCATACCATTGAATTAGAACCCCATGCCATTACCCTAAGCTATAAGTGCTAATGAAGATAGAGCTGAGGAAAATGATTGAGGCCAATATCATTTTTCCCATCAAACACATCTCTTTGGTCTTCAACCTAGTGCCTGTCAGAAAAAAATGGTGAAATCTGGTTATGTGAAGATTTCAGAGACCTCAATAGAGTCTCACTAAAGGACCACCATCCATTACCCTCCATGGAAAGAATATTGTAGTTTTTCTCAGGGTGTAACAAATTTTCTCTACTAGATGGCTTTTCTCGCTATAACCAAGTCCTAGTAAGAGAGGAAGACCAGTATAAAACAACCTTCACCAACAAATCGGGCACCATGGCATACAGAAAGATACCCTTTGGGCTATCTAATGTTGGTGCTACATTTCATAAATCCATGGAAATGGCATTGGCTGGTTTGATAAATAAATTTGTCTTGGTCTACTTAGATGATATAACTATCTTCTCAAAAGATACTAATGATCACCTAGTTCATTTGAGGAAAATTTTTGAAAGGTGTAGAGAATATGGAGTTTCACTGAATCCAAAAAAATGTATCTTCATTGTCCACAAAGGTAGACTTCTAGGACACATTGTTTCTAAAGAAGGAACAATAATTGATCCCAAGAGAATAAGGGCCATCATGGCACTACCCTTACCAGCACACAAAAAGGGGCTACAAATTTACCTTGGGAGAATCAACTTCTTGAGAAGGTTCATCTGCAATGTTGCAGCACTATTAAATCCTATGACCCAGATGCTGAAGAAAAATTCAACCTTCCACTGGACAAATGAAGGGAAGAAATGTTTTGAAGAAATAAAAGAAGAAATTGCTTCTTCTTCTATTCTGGTGAACCCTAATTTTTCATGAGAATTTATTCTATATGATTTTAGGAACATTGATAATACCTCTACCATGCTAGTCCAGTAGAATACTAAGGAACATGAGTAGCCAGTGGATTTTTATAGCCATGGTCTAGATGGTTATGAGTTAAATTACACTCCTATAGAGAAACATATCCTAGCAGTAGTGAGGAGCTTGAAGAAGTTTAGTCATTTTTTGTCCAACACCATAGTGCACCTAATGGTTGCTCAGCCCTCCATAAAAGACTTCCTTTTGAATAAGGATTTGAGCCATAAGAGGGCTGGTTGGGTCACCAAAGTCATGGAATATGATATCCAAATCAAGGTGACTAAGTTAATAAGGGGAAAGGAGCTATGTGAACAGATGAATGAAGGTAGAATAAATAAAAGCTAGTAGGAAGGAGAGGTTGTCCTGATGATCTAGAATTGAGAGCATAGTGTTAGTTGGACAGTAGAGATAAAGCACCATATCTTAACTAGTCAATTCCCTCAATGCCTTGATGAGAGAACAATGAAGTACTTTAGGCTCCAAGAAATCCCTTTTATCATTTTAGATAATATTTTATATAGAAGGGATTATAATGGCATCCTGCTAAGATGTGTTGAGCTTGGCCAAATGAGAAATTTTTTAGAAGAGTTTCATGATGGAGGATGTGGAGGACACATTGGAGCCAAAACCACTACTCTAAAAGTGATGAGAGAAAGTTACTATTGGCCCAGCCTATACAAAGATGTGTTTGATTAGGTGAGGAAGTGCAAGAACTATGCTCTGTTTGTTGGCAAACAGAAGTTGGAAACCCTCCTATTGCATCCCATCAAGGTGGAGCATACCTTCTCCAAATGGGGGTTGGACTTCATTGGACCTATTAATCCTTCATCCAGTGCTAGTAATAGATGGATACTTACTGCTATAGACTATTTTACCAAATGGATAGAGGCTCGAAAGAAGAAAATGAGACCTCTATCCTAAATTTATATCAAGATATTGTATCAAGGTTTGGCACTCCAGACTCTATCATTTTAGACAATGCCATGACATTTCTTGGAATGAGAATCTTAGAATGGGCATTGAGGCACAATATCTTCCTAAGCACTTCATCCAACTATTACCATCAAGGTAATGGCTAGGTGGAATCAACAATTGTCGAGGATCATCAAACAGATTATAGAAGGAAACTAGAGGGACTGGCGTAGCAAGTTGAATCTATCTCTATGGGAATACAAAATAACCCCTAAGAGATATACATGTAACTCTCCTTATACACTTGTTTATGGGAAAGAAACTAGGATTCCTATTTTTATTAAATTACCTACTTTGAGCTTAATTAAGGAAATTGAATTGATGGAAGAAGATACTATGCAAGTTAGGCTTGCTAAGTTAATTGAACTTGAAGAAACAAGGAGATTAGCATTGGAAAACCTGTGGGCCCATCATTTTCAGATGAAGACTTCCTTTGATAAAAAAGCCATACCTAGGGTTTTTAAGGAAGGATACCTTGTCCTTAAATGGGATGAGTCAAAACATAAAAAAGGAAGGCATACTAAATTTGATGCTATATGAAGTGGGCCTTTCATGGTTGTCCAGTGCAAGACCCAGAATGCCTTCTAGCTAGCTAATATGGATGGAGAGGGGTTTCCCATTCCAGTGAATGGGATTCACCTCAAAGCATGTTTTTGAGGTCAAGTTTTTCCTTCTTACATTAGTAGTTGTTAGTTTCATTTCTGGCTTTCTATGTTTCCTAAGTGCTCCAGCATAGGTTTTTTCTTTCAGGTTACTTTAAATTTTAGTTTTTAGTTTGGTTTGGGTTAGCAATAAGCTAGAGTAGTCTATCTTTGAGAGTTAGTTTTTTTTGTTGGCAAGGAGTTACTTTCTTAAAGCTAAGTTTAGTTATGCATTATGAGATTATGTGATGAATGAATTCAAAGGCAACTAGTCAAGGTTCTTAGCAGGCAAGAACTCAGTTGAGGTCACCAAAATGTTATCATATTTTTACTCATCTTTGGAGACCTAATTACTAAATGAGACTACTATACCCTAGTTTGCATCATTAGGTGATCTTTCTTAATTTGTGTTCATTTCATAGTAAGATACATGAAAGGGAAAATAAATGTTTACATCTAAAATTATTACATGTATATGTGCCAATATCTTAAAAGTTTTGTACAAAAGAAAGAACTAAGAAGATCATTTATTTGAGCTCACACAGGTCATGGGAATAGCCATTTTTAGAATTTCATAAATGAGTACAGACATACATGAAATGATGAACATAAATACAAGGGTACCAGACATTGCCTGGTAATGAAGTCTTGATCCAAGGTGCTCCCAATGTGCTCCTATGATCTAGAACATGTAGAAAAGAGACAAAGGGATGGGCTTATATCCAATGGATCTAAGCAATGTATGGTACCATAATATTTTCCCTCATCTACAAGCATGCATATATGCACTTAGTCATACACCTCTAATAAAGGGCTATGCTACAGGGCATGTACACTTAGGAAAGATGTTGTGTGAATAAAAAGAGATACCATTATTTTTACTAACTTTTTTGGTCCATGTGCAGATACAGAAGAAGCTAATTCATTGTTATTTACCTCATTCAGATAATCAAAGTACTAAGAGTATGGTATTCCTAAAAGACCATCCTCAAAGTACAATGATTGTCTGTACAAAAACAATCCAAAGGTGCTCAAATCCAAATGAATGATGTTTCCCTGTGATGTGGGATCTATTGGGAAAACCTCAAAGTTCCTTGATAAAGACCACATCACAGGACAAGAGCACCCATGATCACCACAAGGGAAAGAAATTGATGAAGTAGTATCAGTGGGACATTAAGATGTCACAAAGGAAGATTAATGAAGCATGGTCAGGTATTGGGAAAAGGAAGGCTTGCAGAGCACATCAAATCATCATTACAACAGAGAAAAAGGTACACAATCTGAATACTAAGAAAAGAACATTATGGGATGGGGTATGTTCAAATTTTCATTTTAAGCTAAGAGAGGAGGCTGTAAATGATCAAGCTCAGGGTTTCCAAAAGGAAGATTAGTGCATCAATAAAGGTATCAATCTTAAAAGAATGAGAAAGGAAATGCTAGATGTTTATAGGCCCCAAAAGAGTACATGACAATCAACAATCAATCCACATGAAGAAAATAGTAAATATGATGAACAAAGCTCAATAAACAATAGAAAATAGCTAAACCATAGGTTTAGGAAATTTTGCAAAAATAAATAATGCCAGTCATCAATAGTGCATTCTCACAAATTATCAGCTCATGGTAGCCAATGAATCCAAAATAGTGAGCATCCCAAGGCCATTCATCAATCTAAAAGGTAAAATACGCAATGGAAAAATAATAATGGAATCACAAAATCAGATGTCAAGGGATCAATCGACAACATGATGCCAAAGATAGAGAATAACATGGCATAGTAACCCAAAAAATGAACAAGTCCACAATACAATGATGTTTAAGCTCACAACTCAAAGCCACATAGAAACATAGTGTCACGTATGGTGAATCAATACATCATGATTAAGTTCACATTAGTGATCAAATAAACACAAGAATAAGCAAAACAATAAGTGGAAATAAAATATGTAATGGCTTTAAGCTCACACATTGTGTTAAGAGACCATCAACATTGAAGAACTAGTACCAATCATAGTAGCATCAAAAGATCTAAAATAATACAATATTATGGATCACATGTACCATATGAAAGAAGCATACACAATTCCATCAAACCCAACAAGCTCCAACAAAACTATATGCCTCATGGGCTAGGAATAATGGCTACGTATTGAAGAACCAGTCAAAAGAGGAGAAGGAAAAGGCTCACAGGCCTTAAACATTTCAACATGTAATGCTACAACATATTTCATGGGATGTGCATGGTAAAAAAAATGTAGTGATTCATTGGAAAGGATGAGGAATGATGTCAAAGCCAAAGCCAAACCCTCCAAAGAAATGAATAGACATCATAAATAAATGCCCCAAATAAAAATAGAAAAACAATAAAATGAGAAGTGAAGTAATACAGTTTATGGGCTGGCATTATCAAAAAATGTGAATACAATGTTGTGATTCCAAAATGCAGGCTTGACCCTCATCAATAGTGAGTTCAATACTAGCAAGGATAACCAACAAATATATACATTCTAGAAATATGAATTGATGCAATAGATGTATCACCAAATACATCATAATGGTGAAGCACAATAATAAACACTTAAAGCTTGTGCCCTAGCTGGCATTAAAAAGGGAAAGCATTGACAGTGATGGCCTCAGCCTCAATCAGGATATAAACAAGTAAAAAAAATGTAATACCCTAGATTGCCCATGGGCTATCTAACACAAATAACAATGAATAAAAGCTATGAACTTAATACCCTTGAAATTATAGAGGGAGTGAGCATATATGCCATCAAATGCCATGCCCTCAAACATTTAGAGGAGCATGCAATCAATATTTTGAAACACTAGATTAAAGAATATAATGCCAATAACCACAGAGAAACTAAATACACAACAACATCAGATGCAGTGATTCAATCAAAGTGCCATCAGTATAGTGCCCTAAACTTTCAGAGGAGGGGGTTAACATAAAATGAAATGCAAAATAATGAAAAGAACCAATGCCTACCTTGACAACATAATGCCACAGGATAGATGTTTCTAAAGTTGAACACAAAAATTGAATGCATAAAGCCAGTTCAAACTGCAACCTTCCCAATTTAGTCTAGTAAAAGTGTCGATGCCAGTAGTTCCCTTCATCTTCGAAATGTGGGTTTTGATCTAAATAATTAATTAATATGTTTCTCCCCTTTCTAGGGTTGAGAGTTTATTAATTGTTTTATTTTTGGTGCTACGTAGTTTCAAACATGCATTTTATTTAGATGACAGTTTATTAAATATTCTTTCCCCTAAATTGGGTTGAGAGTTATTTATTAACTTAGGAAATAAAAGGTTCAAAATCCACTTTTATTATTGGCATAGGAGTAAAGATCTAAATGTAAAAGTCATTTCCTATTTTTTATTATAAATTTTGACAGTGGTATTTTATAAACCATTGTCAAAATATTATTTTTAGTGCATGACTTGGAGGGGACAGGGTAGTCGCTTGACCACCTTTCTAAGGATTCTCATATTTTCCATACCCCTATAAACCTAGGAATTTGACATTTGGGTTTAAGATGCATCTTCATGGGCCTATTTGCAAAATTTTCCATTTTTAGGCGGTTGAAGAGGTTTCAATGATGATTCCTTTGATTTTATTTATATATCTCTCACTTGTGTGATTCAAGTTAGCTCTTCATTCTTTCTCTCTAGTATGAGAGTGTTGTAGCTCTAAGAGAAACATTTGTACTTAGCTTTTTTTCACTAATACAAAATTGATCCTTCTTGTTTCCCCTCGTTTCTGAGTTTTCTTACTGAGTTTCTATGCAAATATTATTGTGCTATTATCTTATCCTTAATCTGCATGTTGACTCAACTAAGTATTTAAGGATTTATTTTGGCTTGGAAGTACTAATATCAGTACAAACTTGAATCAAAATTGTGTAAACATCTTCCCTTTCTATATTGCAATTTGTTAATATGATTTAGAACAAAAAAGAGTGGGGTGAATCAATTGTTCCCATGTCCTGATTTATAAGAGAAACTTAAATTTTTTTCCTTAAATCAGATGCAATAACAAAAACAAACTTGATCATCATTGATTTAATAATAGAAACATATAACATTGCAGTCCACTACCCAGCTGTAACTTAACTTGTAAAACACATAAATGTTCAAACCAAAACATTCACACAAGTATTAGCACCAAGATTTATAGTGGAAACCCAATGTGGGAAAAAACACTTTGTAATATGCTACTATTATTTTCACTCTTCTGAAGTGAGCTCAGTTAAAAGCCAACCCTGTCAAAGGTTATAATACACACTGTTAGGTGTGACCCAGTTAAAAGATTTCAATCACCCTATTAAAAGTGAGCCTTGTTATAGGACTTACATACACTCCATTAGAATGCAACCTTGTTCAAATAATTTATCATATGACTATTAGGTCAACCTCTATTAAAAGGATTTTGACTGTTACAATGGTTAGAAAGTAGCAGCAATATTGATCTAAAAAACATACAACTCCCTTTGCAAATATTAGATTCGATTCTCTACACTAATACTGGTTTATTGACTTTAAAACTTTTCCATCTCCATCTCTGATCTTCTCAGAACTTTTCTTCAAGCAACCACCACAATTCTCCTTCAGCCTTTTCTACTTATATAGTCAATAAAACTTTACTAATCTTCCAGCATTCTCTTTTTCACCCATGCACATGCATATCCAATGCTTAGGTTCCCTTAATACTTTCCTCAATTAGGTTAACACATCTTATGCCACTCAATCTCATTTGTAGATTTTACGGTTAGGTCAGATTCATTGAATCTACCCACTTCGTGTTCTTTGACTTCATCTCAAATCTGTTAAAGATTTACAATAAAACATTTTATAGTGCATTTAATACTTTCAGACAATCAATAAATAAAGTCAACATGTTTTACATAATCCAAGAATTCAACAGTGTCGGCTCCAAAACTAAATTCTCTTCAAATATAAAAATGTTGATGCTCGGTCAATACTGTGATCAACTACTCAATCTTCACGTAGAAAGCTCGGTCATTACTAAAAATATTTCCTTGGCTTATACTATCTTCCTCGGCAATTAACTATTGTTCGGTCGACACTCAAATTTTTCTTAGCATACACTGACTCAGTCGACACTAACATTACTCAACTTAAACATGATTTTTCCATTTTTTCTCAGTCAAGCCTACCAGTTTAGTCTTTAGTCTTACTAGGATAAACAATACATTGTCTCATCATTGTACAACATAGTCAAGTACACTTTGTAGTATCATGATAACTCAACCTTTCCCTAGGTGCTATTGTTACCAATCTTGCCCCAATCCTTCACAACAATACAATAGATATAGTACTTTCCTAAGTAGCAACAATCTTACCAATTAAGGTTTGAAATCAATGACAATACAACAATTGTTTCAATTGCAGTTTCCAACAATCTCCCTCTTTGGCATTGATGGAAACACCATATGATATCACCCGAATAACACATGGATTTCCAACCAATCCAAAAACTTATCTATTCATCAAAGAATTATTTATAATATCCTTAGCTTCATTCTAATTCAGAATCCTATAAGCCTCACTTTTATGACCGTCAGAGGTATTCAGATCTCCCTCTATCCTTATCCTTCATTTCAGTTCATCACCCTTACTTTTTAGTGTCATGTGTTATCATATCAGTTCATCTCCCTCTTTGACAAAAATTCCAAAGTAGCAACTAAAACATACATCCATTAGATGTAGATAATATTTGTGCAACTCAATGTTTCTCCCTTTTTCATCTTTCTTATGACTGATTCCTTTTCTTTCCTTCTTTTCACAACTCTAGGCTAGCCCTAAAGTGTGACAATCTTCTGCATCAATTTTGTTAGAAAGTAAAGTCCACCAAGATAACTGATTCACCCCCCTCCTCTCAATTATCTTGGTGGACTTTACTTTCTAACAATTGGTATTAGAGTAGTAGGTCCTTGAAAGAGAAGTTTAATAGCTTAAGGAGATCCATGGTGAATTTTAGGAAAGAAAGCCCTAAGTTTGATGGAGTAAATTTTGACAGCTGGAAAGAAAAGATGAAGACACATCTACTATGTTTAGGACCAAGTTATTGGTTGACTACAAAGAATGATAAGACTATCATTGAAGAAGATGATCTTGAGACATGCTCTAATGATCAGAGAGATCTATTCATGTGTAACATACTTGCAAGAGAAGCACTTTTGATAGCACTTTTGGAGAATGAATATAGTCAGGTAAAATATTTGGAAAAGTCTCATGAAATTTGGAAAGCTTTGCACTCTACTTTTGAAGGTGATGAACATGCAAAAAGAGTTAGATTACATAATTGGATATGTGCATTTGAAGATATAAGAATGTTGGAAGATGAATCTGTTAGAAGCTATATTGGTAGAATGTCAGAAATTGTTGCAGGGATAAAATCTTGTGGAGGAACAAAGATAGAGAATGAAGTGATATGGAAAATTCAAAGGACATTGACTCTTGTATTTAAGCAGACAACATAGATGATTGAAAAAGTTATACCTTGTACTATGAACTTTACAAGAGAGACACTTCTTGGAAGATTGGAAGCAATAGAGATGAACTTGAGGTTATCAGGAGACTTACCTAGAATGGAGACAACATTTAGTGCTCTTAGTATTTTCCCTACATTGTCAAGAAGCATTAGTGTGAGTGGAGATTATGCTAGTAGCGGCAGATCTAGAAATGAAGAAGACAAGAAGATTGAAGAAGGTATTGCCTTGCTTGTGAAAAGAGAACCAGATGGTAAGAAATTTTTTAAATATTGGACTTGTCAAGAATATGGTCATTTTGCATCTAAATTTCCTAAGAGAGTTAAAAAGTACAGAAATAATTTCAAGCCTGGAAGATCTAAGGAATGTTATTATGCTAATGATGAAGACCATGAAGCTAGTATTGAAAGAACTTTAAGTGAAAGTGATATTGAGAATAATGATGAAATAGGATTTGTAGCAATTAAAGAAGAAAATTCTAAAACTAATGTTAAGGGAGAAAAAGCCTTAGTTTCCCAAGTTGAAAAGAAAGCTGATTGGATTATAGATAGTGGTTGTTCACATCATATGACTGGAGATATGAAAAATTTCATAAAGTTTAACAATTATGATGGAGGAGTTGTTAGAGTTGGTAACAATGCACCTTGTTTGATTAAAGGTATAGGATCTATTACTGTTGATGGAAAGACTAATATTGATGATGTTTACTTTGTTGATGGATTGAAACATAATCTTTTGAGTGTTGGATAGTTAGTTGATAAGGAATATCAAGTTTGGTTTACTGAGAAAAATTGTGTGATAAAGGATAAAGATGGAAATCTGATTGGAATTGGATCTAGAACTAGAGGTAATGTATTTTAGTTGAATCCTATTGAGATGACATGTTTGATTACTAAGATTGATGATAGTTGGTTATGGCATAGAAGGTTTTGTCATATAAAATTTGATAATATTGTGAAAGTGAGTACTACACTTGTAGTAAGGGATTTTCCTAAAATTATGAAGCCTACTAACATGATTTGCAAAGAATGTGTGATGGCTAAGTAGAAGAGAAGTTCATTTCCTAGTAAGAAGTTCACATCGGTAGAGAAGTTGGATATTGTTCATACAGACTTGAGCGGTCCTACCAGGACTCGAGGATTCTATGGAGAAAGGTATTTTATGATTCTTGTTGATGATTTTACAAGAATGATGTGGATTGCATTTTTGAAAGAAAAATCTGAAGCATTTGATAAGTTTAAGATCATTAAGAGCAAAGTTGAGAATGAATCTAGAATGAAGATTAAATGTTTGAGATTTGATAGAGGTGGTGAATTTACTTCTAGAGAGTTTAACACTTTTTGTGAAGTGAATGGTATTAAGAGGCAACTTTTAGCCCCTAGAACACCTAAACAAAATGGTATTGTAGAAAGAAGAAACAAGTCAGTGACTAAAGCAGCAAGAGCTATGTTATTTGAAAATGATTCAGCGAAGACATTTTGGAGAGAAGTAGTGAATACAATAGTATATACAATGAATAGAGTACAAATTAGAGCAGACACAAACAAGACACCTTATGAATTATGGTTTGGACATGCACCCTCAATTAGGTATTTTAGAATTTTTGGAAGCAAATGTTATATAAAGAGAGATGATGATATTAGAAATTTTGATCCTAGAAGTGATGAAGGTATTTTTCTTGGATATTCTTTAAAGAGAAAAGCATATAGATGTTACAATAAGAGAACTAAAACTGTTGTTGAGAGTGCAAATGTTAAAGTTGATGAAAAGTTCAAAATTTAAGAAAGAATGCTTGATTATGAATCTGATGAAGAAGCTCATCCTAAGCCTAACACTGAAACTACTAAATTATTCTATGAAACTGACAGTGAATTGTTGAATGAAAGTCATGTTGAAGAAACTAGGGAGGAATCTAGAGAAGAATCTACAGTTGAACCAAGATCTAAGACTATGACACCAAATAGGTATTTATCAAGACATCATCCTATTGAAAAAGTTATTGGAAGTTTGTACAAAGGATTTCTAACTTGGAATAAGGTACATTTATGTTTGATTTCTCAAATTGAACCTAAATCTACTAATGAAGCTTGTGAAGATGAACATTGGATTAATGCTATGAGAGAAGAACTAGATCAGACAGAAAAGAACAAGACATGGGAATTGGTCCCTAGACCTAAAAACAAGAATGTGATTGGAACTAAATGGGTGTTTAGAAACAAGATGAATGAACAAGGAGAATTTGTAAGAAACAAAGCAAGATTGGTATGTAAGGGATACTCACAGCAAGAAGGAATTGACTATGAAGAAAATTTTGCACCAGTAGCAAGAATTGAAGTAGTAAGAATGTTTTTGGGCTATGTAGCTTTTAAGAAATTCAAAGTGTATCAGATGGATGTGAAGTCAACATTTCTGAATGGAGAATTGGAAGAAGAAGTCTACATTGAGCAGCCTGAAGGTTTTCCTTTGACTCAAGAAGGAGACATGGTATGTAAACTAAAAAAACATTATATGGACTAAAGCAAGCACCTAGACCTTGGTATGCAAGATTGGATAAGTATTTGTTAAAGTTAGGATTTGCTAAAGGAACAACTGATAGCAATCTATATACAAAAGAAATTGAAAATAGTTTGTTGATTATAGTTATTTTTGTTGATGACATTATTTTTGGAGGAGAAGATGAAGCTAGTGACAAATTTGCCAATGAAATGAAGATTGAATTTGAAATGAGTATGATTGGTGAGATGAAATACTTTTTCAGATTATAGATAACGCAAAACAATGATGGTATCTTTGTAGGTCAGACAAAGTACTTGAATGATTTTATGAAAAGATTTGGATGGAGGACTGTAAACCAATTGGAACACCTATGGTAATCAGACATAAGTTATCTAGCACAGATGAAACACAAGTAGTTGAGTAGAAGAAATATAGATCCATGATTGGAGGATTGTAGTATTTGACACACACAAGACTAGATATAGCACATTCAGTTGGAATTGTTGCAAGATTTCAAGCTGAACCTAGAGAATCACATTATGCAATAGTAAAAAGGATACTGAGATATTTAAGAGGCACAATGGACTATGGATTGTGGTATGAAAAATTTGATGATTTTACCCTATGTGCATATAAAAATGCTGATTGGGGAGGCAGTGTTGATGATAAGAAAAGCACCAGTGGAGGAGCATTTTTCCTTGGAGGAAGATTAGTTTCTTGGCTAAGCAAGAAGAAGAATTGTATTTCATAGAGCACAATAGAAGCAAAGTATGTAGTAGCAACAAACAATTGTAACCAGATAATTTGGATGAAGCAGATGCTGGAGGATATTGGAATTAAATTTGTTGAACCCATTGTTCTACATTGTGATAACACCAGTATATTCAGTATGTCTAAGAATCATGCACTACATTCTAAGACAAAACATATAGAGATCAAGTATCATGTTGTAAGAGAGAAATTTGCTGAGAAAGAAGTCAAACTGAAGTACATAAGCACAAAGGAATAGATAGCAGACATATTTACAAAGCCTTTGCCTAAGGATACATTAGAGTATCTGAGAGGTATGCTTGGGGTTATACCATAGCCTACTTTTGAGTAATGATGTAGTTGGTTGAATCTGTCTAGTAATATATGAGCCCTATCTTTCTTCTGGACTGGATGTTGGTACTTCCTCTATGGGGGAGTATGTGTATCTGAGCTGAGTCATGAGCACTTTAGTAAATGTATTTTTTGAAAAAGTGTCTTTTGACATTGAGTTATTGTTGACATAGTGATGAAATTTTTGTCATTGATGTCAATGGGGGAGAAGTATGCATAAAAAACTATATGAGTAAAACAATATGAGAGAACTGAATAGGACAACGAAGCAAGATTTGATTGATGAAGACGATTTGAAGAAGCAGTGTTGTAGTATTGGATTTTTGGAACATTGGATGTTTTTCATCTATGTTTCCATCAATGCCAATGGGGGAGATTGTTAGGAATGAATGCTAAAGTGTTTGGCACCCATTCTATAGCATTTGTTGTTGCATTCATGACTATGATTGTCATTGATGTCAACACAGTGTTTTACCGAAGACTTGCAGAGAAGAAAACAATTTTTTGATTAGCGCACATGGGATATTGTAGTTGGAGCTATGAAAAATTGAGGATATACTCTTTGATATGTTATATGTCTATGTTTAAGAGTGTAGAAAATAATTATTTTATTCATGGAAGTTATGATCATTTTGGTGGAAGCAGTATTCAGGCAGTGTTCCTGAGTAGTGGTTTTTGGCAATCGGATGATATCTCCTAATTGGGATGGAATATGGCTTTGTGAACTTAAAGGGAAGTTAGAGACACATTAATAGTGATGTGGATGATAGTGTAAACTTCAAAGTCACATGAGTGAAGATTTATTGTATTTGGAAGCCGATAGTTTTATGTAATTTTGGTGTAGCGTGTGGAATATTTTATTTTGTAATTGTGTGCTGACTCATTTTTAATTATTTGAGTGTGGTATAAAGGAAGGAATGTTTTTCCTTGTTTTAGAGTTGAGATGTGATGTGGTATGTATTAAATGAAGAAAAGAGCTAAGTATGAGAGCGAAATTGTGAAGGAAGACATGCGAAGTACATAGATTTGAAAGTGAGATCTGATGTAGCAATGAGTGCGGTTTGGCATAGTCAGAGAAGAGGTAACATATTATTCTATTGAATAATGCAAAGATTATTTGGATAGTGAGTTCAGTGATCTTACCCTGAAGTTGTTTGGGCAGTGGGTCCTTTTGTCTTCCATAACTCTTAACAAGGTTAGAATCTTTTAACAGGGATTCAAAATCTCCTAATAGGGATTTATATGTACTGAAAGCATTTCATAAGACTCCTAAAAAAGTCCATCCTTTCACAAGGAATATTCATATTAGTGTATCTTTTGTGGGCATCATTCCCACTAGGGTTTACTCTTTGATCAAGAGGTTCCCTAGTCAACATATCTTGTGTTATTGTGTAATTGTGTATGAATATCTTTCTATGGTTGGTAATTATATTTCTTATATGGTTTAATGTTGTTGAAGATGATAAAAGTTATAATTATCTGACTGATTCACCCACCCCCCCCTCTCAGTTATCATGGTGGACTTTACTTTCTAACAAAATTGATGCAGAAGATTGTCATACTTTAGGGCTAGCCTAGAGTTGTGAAAAGGAGAAAAGACAAGGAATCAGTCATAAGAAAGATGACAAAGGGAGAAACATTGAGCTGCAGAAATATTATCTACATCTAATGGATGTATGTTTTAGTTGCTGCTTTGGCATTTTTGTCAAGGAGGGAGATGAACTGATATGATAACACATGACACTAAAAAGTAAGGGTGTCAAATATTCTACTGTAGCATATTTGATGTAGTGCTCCTAGCTTGACTAGGCAGCTTCAGTTAGGGGAAGGACCCCTAATTGAATTCTCAAATACTCATGAGCTTCTTTGGGTAGATATTTAGTGAATATGTCTTCTAATTGTTCTTTTGTATTCACATATTCCATTCGGACTTCTTTATCTTGTACTAATTCTCTCAAGTAGTGATACTTGATTGCTATGTGATTGGTCTTAGTGTGCATCACTAGATTCTTAGAAATATTGATAGCACTTGTGTTGTCATAGAAAATAACAATAGGTTCAATGATTTCTTCTTTCAGGCCTATCAACAATTGTTTTATCCATACCAAATTCAAATAGTTTACTGTAGCAGCAACATACTCGGCCTCAGTAGTAGATTGGGAAATGCAATTTTGTTTCTTTCTCATCTAGGAGACTAATCTCTATCCAAGAAAGAAAGCTTCACCACTAGTACTCTTTCTGTCATCTAGATTTCCTACCCAATCAACATCTGTATAAACTCTGAGTTCAAATTTGTCATCCTTCTTATAATATAGACCATAGTCAGTAATTCCTTTCAAGTATCTCATAATTATTTTCACAGTCATTATGTGTGTTTCCTTAGGATTGGTAGAGGATCTTGCCACAATCCCAACAATTAGTGCAATATCTCATCTACTATGTACAACATACTGCAATTTTCCAATCATGGATCTATACAAAGTCTAATTCACTTCTGTAGCATCATCATTCTTAGATAACTTTTGTCTAGTAACCATAGGAGTACTCACTGTTCTAGCATCTTCCATCCCAAAAAAATTTAGTATTTCATTAACATACTTAGACTATGTAATGAAAATTCCTTTCTTCATCTGATATGTTTGTAAACCAACAAAGAATTTGATCTCACCAAACATGCTCATTTCAAATTCAGTTTGCATTTCATTTGAAAATAATTTACACAATGCATCTTGTCCACCAAAAATAATGTCATCCACAAAAATTTTTGCCAATAGGATACCTTTACCTTCTTCATCTTTCATGTACAGATTGCTTGTGTCATTTGTTCTTGAAAATCCAATATGTATCAAGTAGTTGTGCAACCTCTCATACCATGCTCTAGGAGATTATTTCAATCCATATAGTTCTTTGTTCAGTTTGGACACCATGTGTGTTCTATTTGGATCAATAAAACCTTCTGGCTATTCTATGTAAACTTCTTCTTCTAGTATACCATTTAAAAATGTAGACTTTACATCCATTTGATATACTTTGAAATCTTTATAAGTAGCATATGCAAGTAGATTTCTTACTCTTTCCAATCCAGCTACAAGTGCAAATGTCTCCCCATAATCTATTCCTTCTTCTTGTCCATAGCCTTTGCATACCAGCCTAGCTTTGTTCCTAGTTATTTCACCATTTTCATTCATGTTATTCCGAAACACCCACTTTGTCCCTATAACATTTTTGTTTTCAGGTCTCAGTACCAGAGTCCAAGTATCATTCTTCTCAATCTGGTCAATCTCTTCATTCATTGCTTGTATCCAATCTTCATTCTCCAATGCCTCTCTAGTTGAATTGGGTTCAAATTCACACAGTAGGCATGTTGGATCCTTAGTCTTACTTCTGGTCTGAATTCCACTATTTTTGTCTCCAATTATCTATTCAGGCTTGTGATGTTTTCTTACATATTTTTCCAAAATAGGTTCATCTCTTCTCTCCTCTATTTCATCAGGCTCCCCAACAAGATTGTTAGATTCAGCTTTTGAATGCTCGACAACCTCTTCCTGATACTTGACATCATTTTTTTGTAGCTTGACATGTTCTTGTTCTCTTTCAGCATTGTTTTCCTGATGCTCAGCAACATCTGTCTATCACTCGGCATCACTTACCTGACAGTCAGTATTAGGTGCAAGTCTATTACTTGCCTCTTCTTCCTAAATGTACACAAAATATCTATAATCTTCTAGTTCTCTTTTTCTATCAACTTCATTACTTTTTGCATACTCATCAATTTTCACATTCACAATTTCCACAATTTTGTTAGTGTTAGAGTTCAAACACTTATAAGCTTTACTTTTTGTGGAATATCCTAGGAATATGCCTTCATCACTCTTAGCATAAAACATTCCATTCCTAGTGTCTTTTAATATATAGCACTTACTTCCAAAGATTCTAAAGTATTTAACACTCGGTGCATGCCCATGCCATAATTCATAGGGTGTTAGATTTGTAGCTTTCTTGATTTGTACCCGGTTAAGAGTGTAGACAATAGTGCTTATCATTTCTTTCCAATATTTATGTGCCACATTCTTTTCAATCAACAATGTCCTTGCACAATCCAAGGTAGATTTGTTTCTCCTTTTTGCTTTACTTTCTGTGGAGGTGTTCTAGGTGCAGACATTTGTCTTTTAATTCCTTTATCATTGCAAAATATATTGAATTCATTTGATGTAAATTCTCCACCTTGGTCAGATCTAAGACATTTCAGGTTCCTACCTATCTCCTTCTAAACCTTAGCCAAATACCACTTAAAGAATTGAAAAGCTTCATATTTTTCTTTTAGAAACATTACATGCATCATCCTAGTATGATCATCAACAAACAAAATAAAATATCTAGCACCACAGTAACTTTGTACACCCATAGGTCCACAAAGGTCAGTATGAACCAAATCTAAAATGTTTTCAGAAGTAAAGGATTTGCTCTTAAAACTTGACTTTTTCATTTTTCCTAACTGGCATTCCTTGCACACCACATTCTCAAGTTTCTTCAATCTAGGTAGATCTCTTACCTTTTTCTTCTTACTTATCTCTACTAGATTGTCAAATTTAGCATGACATAGCCTTTTATGCCATAACCAAATATCATCAAGTTGTGTAATTATACATGTTTCTTCAGATAGGTCAAGATAGAACAAATTACCTCTAGTCTGATCTCCATTTCCAATTAGTTCTTCAATAGCATCAAATATTTTAGCTTTCTTGTGATGAAATTCCACTTGGTAACTAGTTCTGTTGAGCTGAGCAACACTTAACAAATTATAATTAAGACTTTCAACCCAATATGCATTTTCACAAGATATCTTATTAGTCAGTTTAATCAAACCTTTTCCTCTAACATGACATGGTGCATCATTACCAAATATTACACTTTTACATCTGTAATGATGTAAGGTCTCAAACTTATTTTTGTCACCAGTCATGTGATGTGAACAACCACTGTCAATAATCCATTTATCATTCTTGTTCACATAAGATATCAATGCAATTTTCTCATCCTCATCAGATTCATCTTTCATTGCAACATAGACTACTTCAATTTCAAAATCATCAATATCAGTTTCAGTTTCTTCTTTAGCAATGTAACAAGATTTCTTACCTTTTCCTTTGTAGTCCTTGTTCCTTCGGTAGCTTCTATCATCTCTTATGTCTTTGTGTTTTCTTTTTCTTTCATCTTCTTTATCCTTCCTGTCAGGACATCTAGTAGCTATATGGCCAACTTTATTACATGAAAAACATATAATAGGGAGTTTACCTTTATAATTTCTTTTTGCTCTTCTCAGTCTTCTAGCCATAAGAGCTTCTAGATCTTCCAGTTCTTCATCAAAAGTGTCACTATCACTTTCACTTTCACTTTCATTGATGCATCTTTCTTTTTCTTTCTTTGGCTTGTTTAGAACTAGCTGTGACTTGAAAGCAGATTCAACATTACCAATGCTACCAACTGTGAAATTATCATAGTTAGAGAGTTCAAAAGTAGTCAACTTACCAACCAAACTTTCCAAAGTAAGCACATTAGCAGATTTGCATCTAAATTCTTGAATAGCTAAGATCTTAATAGAATATATAGGACGTAGGGTTCTTAGTACTTTCTCAATTATAGTTTCATCATCAATAATCCCATTTTCTCCTCTAGTAGTATTCACAACTTCTTTTATTCTACCACAATATTGTGTAATGTTCTCACCTTCTTGCATTCTCATTTCATCAAACTTACCTCTAAGATTCTCAGCCTTTGCTTTCAGTACATTTAAGTCACCACCATAGATCCTTGCAAGAGTGTCCCACATCTCCTTAGTAGTTGTGCAATCCTTAATGTCCTCAAATTCTGGATAGCTTAGGGTAGATGCAATTTTCAGCATTGCCTGATTATGTTCTTATTTAGCTCTCATTTCTTCAGTAGTCAAAGGTTCGATAGGTGAGACATAGCCATTCTCAATGTAGTACTTTTTAGAGTCACCAATACTAGCCAAATGTAGCTTCATCAAGCTTTTCCATGCATGGAAGTTTTCCTTATTCAGCTTCGGTACCTCCTTCTTATACATCCTGATCATTTGCTTCAAGTCCCTCTAAAATTGATTTCTGTAAACACTAATAATAAGCAACAAAGCTTTGATACCAATTTTTAATATGATTTAGAACAATAGAGAGGGGGGGTGAATCAGTTGTTCTCATGTCCTAATGTATAAGACAAACTTAAAAACTTTTCCTTAAATCAGATCCAATAAGCAAAACAAACTTGATCATCACTGATTTAATAATAGAAACATATAACATTGTGGTCCACTACCCAGCTGTAACTTAACTTGTAAAACACAAAAATGTTCAAACCAAAACATTCACACAAGTATTAACACCAAGATTTATAGTGGAAACCCAATATGGGAAAAACCACTTTGTAACATGCTACTATTATTTTCACTCTTCTGAAGTGAGCTCGATTAAAAGCCAACCCTATCAAAGGTTACAATACACAATGTTAGGTGTGACCTGGTTAAAGGATTTCAATCACCCTGTTAAAAGTGAGCCTTGTTATAGGACTTACATACACTCCATTAGAATGCAACCTTGTTCAAAGGATTTATCATATGACTGTTAGGTCAACCTCCGTTAAAAAGATTTTGACTGTTACAATGGTTAGAAAGTATCAACAATATTGATCTAAAAAACATACAACTCACTTTGCAAATATTAGATCCAATTCCGTACACTAATGCTGGTTTATTAACTTTGAAACTTTTCCATCTCCATCTCTGATCTACTTGGAACTTTTCTTCAAGCAACCACCACAATTCTCCTTTAGCCTTTTCTTCTTATACAATCAATAAAACTTTACCGATCTTCCATCATTCTCTTTTTCACCCATGCACATGCATATCCAATGCTTAGGTTCCCTTAATACTTTCCTCTATTAGGGTAACTCATCTTATTCCGCTCAATCTCATTCATAGATCTTAGGGTTAGGTTAGATTCATTGAATCTACCTGCTTCATGTTCTTTGACTTCATCTCAAATCTCTTAAAGATTTACAATAAAATGTTTTACACTACATTTAATGTTTTCAGACAATCAATAAATAAAGTCAACACATTTTACATAATCCAAGAATACAACAATGTCAGCTCCAAAACTAAATTCTCTTCAAATATAAAAATATTGATGCTCGGTCAATACTATGATCAACTACTCGATCTTCATGTAGAAAGCTTGGTCATTACCAAAAATGTTTCCTCAGCTTATACTATCTTCCTTGGTAATTAACTGTTGTTTGGTTGACACTAGAATTTTTCTCGGCTTACACTTACTCAGTCGACACTAACATTACTTGGCTTAAGCATGATTTCTCCATTTTTGCTCGGTCAAGCCTACTGGTTTAGTCTTTAGTCTTACTAGGATAAACAATACATTGTCTCATCATTGTACAACATAGTCAAGTACACTTTGTATTATCAAGATAACTCAACCTTTCTGTAGGTGCTATTGTTACCAACCTTGCCCCAATCCTTTAGAACAATACAATAGATATAGTACTTTCCTAAGTAGCAATAGTCTAACCAATTAAAGTTTGACATCAATGACAATACAACAATTGTTTCAATTACAGTTTCCAACACAATTACCTAATTACTTCTAAGAAGTTTAAGGTAATAGGATCAAGTTGTGAATTGTAGAATTGTTCAACTATTTTAGTAAGCTACTTTCAATTGTGGACTTTCTATCAATTTGGTGGATCACTTAGTTCAAGTTAGTTTTAGTTATTTGTTTCACGCACTCTCTCCCTTTCCTCCAAAATTTAGTCAATTTTTGAGTGATCCAAGGGGAAGTTGGCCCCTAATCCGAATGTCTACTTTCTAATAGGTCACGAACAACCTTCAAGTAGTCCCATGTTTCATAGGATTGTTGGGTTTTAATAGTTAGCAAATTGGGTGTAATCCTTAGTGAAAATAGTTTACCTTTGTATCTTCCTTTACCTTTCTGTAGCCTTTTAGCTATTAATGATTCAAGCTCATCAAGTTCATCCTCATCATTGTCACTATCACATTCATTTCTTATCATGTGTTACTAATTTATTTACCAATTTTCAAGGATGATATAAATGTAGATTCAACATTCAGAATAACTTTTGTTATCAACATTATTCAACTCAAAAGTAGTCAATTTACCAATCAAGCTATCAAGTGTAAGATTATTACCTGGGGCTAACCTCATTTCATGAATTGTAGAGATTCAGGTAGCATAGATAGACAAAAAGGTTATAATAATTTTACTCACAATATTGTCTTCACTAATAACACTTGCTACTCCTTAGATAGCATTAAAATCCTCCTTAATTTGGTTACTATATTGTGAAATATGTTTTCCTTCTTTCATCTTCATATCATCAAACTTTCCTCTTAGAATCACATCTCTTTCCCTCAACACATTCGCATCTCCTCTATGAACTAGTGCAAGTTTGTCCCACATTCGTTTAATAAAAGGTACATGTCTTGACATCTTCAAATTATCCATCTGATAAGGCAGCATCAATTTCTATCATTGTCATGTTATGTTCATCTCTATCTCTCAACAAATCAACAATCAAAGGTCCAATCATTGGTTGAGTGTAACCATTGTTCAAGTATAATACTACAGATTCTCCAATTATAGATATATGCAAATTCATTCTTCTTTGTCAAGTCGAGAAGCTATCTTTGTTCAAATTTGGCACCTCTCTCTTATACATCTTGTGATATTTAGCTTAAATCCTTTACACTTGCTTTCCAAGCAACCTCTTCTCTTATACCAATTGTTAGAGAACTGATAGTGGTTGAATCAGTTAATTCTAGTTATCCTATAGTCCCAAAACACTTAGATGTATATATTCAATCTTTCCTACCAAATTATCAACTCAGTAAGATATCAAAAATATTTTTTTCTTCATCTATCAATTGGCAGTCAATTCAAAACGGTATTTACTAATCTGACTAGTTATGCAATGTGTAAAGTAAAATAACAATTTAATCACATAGAATAAACATAACACATAGATTTTGAACATGGAAACCCTATTAAGGGAAAAACCACCTGGGACCGATAACCCAAAATAATTCACTCTTCTAAAGTAAGCTCGGTTAGGAGCCAACCTTGTTAAAGGTCACAAAACAAATTGTAAGGTGTGACTTGGTTAGAGGATTTATCACTAAGAATTCTCTCTTGACCAACATTCACTATGGGGTTATCAAGAAAACAATCAACATTCATTGAATGCCATATAGAAATATATAAAGACTTTTAAGTATACTCGATTAAGAGATTTTGTTGTAACAATGGTTAAACTGATATATTAATGATCTGATTCAAATACAAATATTATTTGTAGATTTTCAAATCTATGCTAAGCTCAAAATACCTCCTCTAATCAATAATAAATTCAATCATTTATGTCCTCCAACTTTACTTCACTTAGTGTATGATTCTCTGATGCTCGATAATGTCTATAGTTTAGATTAGTTCTGTGTGTAGCCAGTTTGATTAGAGAAGTGCATGAAAAATAGTCCTTTCACATGAATTCTTTTGCAGTGTCAATAATCCCAGACTCAATAATGCATCCCATGTCTCTTTAAATAGACTTCATAAACCATTTTATTCTCATCCATTAGATGTTGCCTCTTAATCTCAATCATTCATTTTGCCCAATCAACTATCCTCGACAATTGTGTCTATAACTCATTTCATTCTTCTCCATTTGATCAATCTTGAATTTTGTTAGCCATTATATCATCATAAAAAACTTTATCATCTACCTTGGAATCATAAGTAATTATCCATCTCATCAATTCAATCGACTATTATAAACTTTATTTATTTCTTTCACTCAGTCAATACCAAAATGTGTCAATGAATACTTGCTCCGTTAATATTGTACTCGGTATACACTACACTAGCTCTATGTATACATTAATCTTTAATTATTGACCACATAAACTTATTTAGTTCTGATCTTCAATACATAAAAAAATCATGTGGTACAATCAAGTCAACAACATGATGCCATAGATTCATCAATAAGTTTTTGATTAAGTAAAATAGGTTTTACATGGATCCTAAAACCCACATCAGTTTAAAGTCAAAAGAAAGGCATGAAAACCAAGAAAAGAAAAGTAGTTCAAAGTAGCTAGGAACAGGCCACTACTGGGCCAAACAAGAATGATGCCATATATTCATCAATAAGTTACCCAATGTATACCATAGCCATATCTTCCATATCCATCTCATCTTTATGTAGATATCTCATTGCTTTACCATTTTTCTTCTTCAAATGTGTGTAACCATTATGATAAGTACAGTCAAAACTAGTTGACATCAATGACAATACATTGACTAATTTAATTTCATTACATATCACTTTAGCAGCTCAGTGACCTTAAGTCACTGTCTTTTACTTGTCCATTCATTCCATCAATATATTCAATCAGTTGTAGGTTATCATCACTCTCATAATAGAATAATTGAATTCACCCTTCACCCTAATGTTGTCAAAACATTTTTAGGAAATCCACTTATTTCACCACTGTAATTATTTGGGTATAATATCACCACTATCATTCTTTTTCATTCTACCCATTCTAACTTTAACTAGAATTAGTATATCCTTGCCTCTACAACTACATAGTTTGATGTAGCATAATTTATAATAACATTAATATTACAATGGTATAACCTTTCTTAAGCTAATAGAGAACTTATAAGAAATAAAAATAATAACTATTTAAATACTATATTATAAAACTCCCATTTCCTCGGTCTCTTGGGAAAAGACAAATATGCCAAAGAAGAAGGTGAAAGTAAAATCATTTAGAGTAGATAAAACCCAAAGGTGTAGCCTTCATGGGTTTATATTGTTAGAATAACTGAGAGGGGGGGGGGGGGGGGGGGTGTGAACCAGTTAGATCAGTTATCCAATAGTCCCAAATACAAAATGTATATCTTTAAACAAATTCAGTGAACTTCTATAGTTTGGTAACATAATCTACTAAACTGTCTATGCTTTTACTAATTACTAGTTAATTTCTCATAGTGATTATAGACCAAATAAAATATGTAATATGTAAAGTATGATAACTAAATAATCATCATAAAAACACATAACATAAAGATTTAATGTGGAAACCCAATAAAGGGAAAAACCACCTAGGACCGGTAACCCAAAATATTGTTCACTCTTCTAAAGTGAGCTCAGTGAAGAGCCAACCTTGTTAAAGGTTACAAAACACACTGTAAGGTGTGACCTTGTTAGAGGATTTAAGACTAACAATTATCTTCCAATGAGAATTCACTATGGGGTTGACAGGATAACAATGTACATTCTATGAATGACATAGGGCATAACAAAGACAGTTAAGTCCACTTGGTTAAGAGATTTTTTCTGTTACAATGGTTAAACTGAAAAAATTAGGTGATATGATTACAATACAACTTGATGTTACATATGTTTAGATCTATTCTAATCCCATACAAATCCTTTGAGTAATATACTAATTCAGTTCTTCAATATTCAATAACTTACTGTCCCTCATTAATAGCTCTCTGACACTCCGTAATCTTTGCAGTTCAGTTCTCCTTCAACCAGTCTGATTAGGTATGCATGAAGATGTCTTCACATGAATTCTTTGTAGTCTTCTTTCTTCTGGCATAGTTTCAACAAAGAAAGCAATGTCTTTTATATAGATGAGTAAACCATCTTCTTTTCATCCATCATATTTTGCTGCTTAATCTCCATCATTCATTTTGCCACTTAAACCTTCTTGGTAGATGTGTCAATAATATGTTTCATTTCCATCCTTTAGATCTTCTTCAAATTTTGTTAGCCATGGCTCTCATAAAAAACTTTATCTTCAAGCTCGAAATCATGCACTTTCCAGCTCATCAATTTCTGTTGGCTAAACTAAACATTTAGTTCCTTCATCCATACTCAATTAATAAAAAAATGAGTCAGTGAAAACAAGTTCGATTGATACTATCACTCGGTATACACTACACTAGCTCGATGTATACTAAAGTGCTTCATTTACTAACCACACTTCTTCATGAATTTTTTCTCTCTTCTTCATCATAGATGAATGCAACATAATCAAGTCAATAACATAAGATCATAGACTCATCAATAAGTTACCCAAAGTATTCCTTATCCTCATCTGTCATATCCATCTTTCTCATGTAGATATATTAGTTCTGTTGGAAATATAAATGTAGTAACTGAGAGGGGGGGGGTGAATCAGTTAACCACAAAATATTACCACTGATCCCTTAGATGTCCTATTAAATTATTTACTGCTGACATACAGAGAAATGCTGAAACTCGATAATTGCAGAGAGTGTTATTTATAACTGTTCTTAAGCATTCATCAGTGATTAACATGCATGAATAAAGAAAATACCATGAACACAAGAGACACCAAATTTAACGTGGAAACCCAATATGGGAAAAACCACCAATGTAACTAGTTACTGATTTTCACTCTTCTGAAGTGATGCCCTGTTAGGAGCCAACCCGGTAAAAGGTTACAAAACACACTATTAGGTGTGACCTTGTTAGAGGATTTAATCACCCTGCTAGGAGTGGCCCTGTAAGAGGTCTTGAAACAATTCAATAGAACTACCACCTTGTTAGAGGATTTACAAAATGGCTATTAAACCAACTCGATTAGGAGATTTTGAAATCACTGCTACAATGGTAAGAAAGTAACAATGAAGTGACTTGAATAGTGATGCAACTGAATTGCTGATTATAGATCTCTATTCTGCTTCACTAGATCCTTCCTGATCAAATATATCTCTACTGCTCTTCAAGGATATCTAATCATCCTTCAAAATTTGCTCATACTATTCTTCCTTTCACTTGCATCCTCATAATTCACAACTTGACCTTTTATATATATACCATTCAGATTGTCAAGTCAGCACTAATAATTATTACAAAACATTACTAATCATTACAACAGTCGGCTGGAATAAACTAACTTTATTTCTCAAATTGACAAAATCCTTTACCGGGCTGACCTTGCTCGGTAAACATTAATCCAAAAAATATTTCCTTTGGTGACCAAGAGAACTCAGTAAGTACTATGAATTCTTCAACATCCTTTGGAGACTGAGTGAACTCGGTAGACACTAACTTTCCTTCGATAATCGAGGAAGCTCGGTTAACACTATTTTCTACCATACTTTTCTTTTGACACCTGAAAGGTCTCGATAGACACTGGGAACTGCTTTGCTGACCGACTGAGCTGACAATTGATATGACATTTGTGTGACATCAAAGACAACACATAATCATTCCAACAATCTCCTTCAGACAATTGTATCGAACAATCTCCCTCTTTGGCATTGATGGCAACACAATATGTCATAGCACAATGAAATTTCACAGCAAACATAGAATAAGGAACATATCCTTAGCTTCATTCTGATTCTCATCTCCCTCTATCAGCAAACTTCTCTCTCTGACTGAAAACTCTCCCTCTTTTCTCTTTTTTCTTTTTTTTTTATAAAAATTCTCTTTCTTAGAAATTTCATGAAATGATAGAAAACTCTCCCTCTTTGACAACACATGCCAAAGATAACACACTTTCAGTGAATACCAATGTACCTTAAGTACTGATTCATATGCAATGATTCCTTGACTATGCTAAATCAACTAACTGATCTTCAACATGCTCTGGTTGATGCATTACTAAAACTCAATTTAGTGAGCCTCGGATAGGGGAATGACCCCTAACTTATCTCTTAAATACAAGAATGCATCCTTAGGTAGTGGCTTGGTGAAGATATCTACAATTTGTTCTTTTGTATGAACATATTCCAATCTGATTTTCTTGTCCTGCACCAATTCTCTGACGAAGTGATATTTTATATCAATGTGTTTGGTTTTGGAATGCATTACTGGATTCTTTGAAATATTTATTGCACTTGTATTATCATAGAACATAACAACTGGTTCTTTGATCTCAACTTTCATGCCTTCCAATAACTATTTGAACCAAACAATATTAGAGTAGTTTACTGCTGCAACAATGTATTCTGCTTCTGTTGTGGATTGGGATGTGCAATTTTGCTTTTTACTGGTCCAAGATATTAACCTTTTACCAAGAAAAAATGCTCCACCACTTGTACTCTTTCTATCATCAATGTTTCCTACCCAATCAGCATCAGTAAACACTTTTAAGTCTAGATTGCCTCCAAATTTATACCACAAGCCATAATCTTCAGTTCCTCTTAAGTACCTCAAGATTCTTTTGATTGCCATCATGTGATTTTCTCTAGGTTTTGCTGAGAATCTTGCTACTATACCAACTGCTAAGACAATATCAGGCCTTGTATGTACTACATACTGTAATTTTCCAATCATTGATCTGTATAAGGTCTGGTCTACTTCTTTTGAATCATCATCTTTGGTAAGCTTTAGTCCAGTACACATGGGTGTACTAATTGGTTTTGAATCTTCCATACCAAACTTCTTAAGTATTTCCTTGATGTATTTAGACTGAGTAATGTAGATACCATACTTGCTCTGCTGAATTTGAAGTCCAACAAAGAATTTTATTTGACCAAATATAGACATTTGAAATTCTTTGTTCATTTTCTCTGAAAATTCTTTGCACTGATCATCATTCCCTGTAAACACAGTATCATCCACAAATATTTCTGTCAAAACAATTTTTTTATCTGGTCCTTCTTTGATGTATAAATTACTGTTGTCATTAGCTCTTTTGAAACCAATCTGAGTTAGATAGTTATGTAATCTTTCATACCATGCTCTAGGGGCTTGTTTCAAACCATACAGTGCTTTGTGTAACTTGTAGACCATATCCCTTTTGTCTAGATCTATAAAACCTTCAGGTTGCTCAATGTAGACTTCTTCATCAAGAAGACCACTAAGAAATGTAGATTTTATATCCATCTGATATACCTTAAATCCTTTATGTGCTGCATATGCAAGTAGAGTCCTTACACCTTCTAATCTTGCAACAAGAGAAAAAGTCTCTCCATAATCTATACCTTCTTCTTGAGAATATCCTTTACATACCAATCTTTCTTTGTTTCTTGATACTTGACCATCTTCTTTCAACTTATTTCTGAATACCCATTTTGTCCCAATTACATTTTTATCTATAGGCCTAGGTACAAGAGTCCATGTCTTATTTTTCTCTATTTTCTCTATTTCTTCATTCATAGCCTCAATCCAACTTTCATTTTCTAATGCATATTTGACATTTTTAGGTTCAAAATCAGCAAGTAAACATGTACCTTTTAGTTTACTTCTTGTCATAGTGCCATCTAATTTGTTTCCAATCATCTGATCTGGTGTATGATGCTTCCTGACATACTTGGCCAATACAGGTTCCTTTCTTCTTGAATGAGTTACATTGTCATCTTCTTGAATTTCATCTTTAGGTTCAGTTTGCTCTGGCTCGGTAGATATTTGCTCGGTAGCTTCAGGCTGAGACTCAGTTTCTTGTGACTCAGTCTGAACTTCTTCTTGTGACTCAGTTATTGTACTAGGCTTAGTTGATGTAGTCTCCTTATTGATAGATGTGTCTGGCAATGTATCAGGTTCAATGTAAACAAATCTTTTGTAATCCTCTAGTTCCGTTTTGCTTTCTTCTTCAGTCTTTTCTACAAACTCATCTACTTTCACATGTGCACATTTTATGATTTTATGAGTAGACAAATTTAGACATTTATATGCCTTACTTTTGCAAGAATATCCCAAAAATATTCCTTCATCACCTTTTTCATCAAGTTTTCCTTTTCTAGATTCTTTCAAGATGTAACATTTACTACCAAATACTTTTAGGTAACTTACATTGGGTTTATAGCCATACCATAACTCATAAGGAGTTTTGAATGTGTCTTTCCTCAACTGTACTCGGTTCAAGGTATGAACTGTAGTGCTAATAGCTTCCTTCTAGTATTTCATAGCAATGTTCTTTTCAATCATTAGAGTCCTTGCACAATCCATGATAGATCTATTCCTCCTTTCAGCTATTCCATTTTGCTCAGAAGTTCTTGGAGCTGATACCTATCTTTTGATTCCTCTTTCAATGCAGAAATTATTGAATTCATGGGAGATGAATTCATCACCTCTATTTGATCTCAAGCACTTCATTGTTTTTCCTATTTCCTTTTCTACTCTTGCCAAATACCATTTGAATTTCTCAAATGCTTCTGACTTTTCTCTTAAATACATAACAGTCATCATTCTAGAGTAATCATCAACAAAGAGAATAAAGAATTTTTCTCCAGTATAGCTTTCAATTCCAATAGCTCCACATAAGTCAGTATGCACAATATCCAAAATATCTTAAGACTGATAGTTTTTACTTTTAAAGCTAGTCTTTCCCATTTTACCAATCTGACAATTCTTGCATAGACCAATATCAGGTTTCTTCAAAGTAGGAATACCTCTTACTTTCTTGAATTTGCTTATTTTCACCATATTATCAAAATTTACATGACATAACCTTTTGTGCCATAACCAAATTTCTTCAATTTGAGCAATAAAACATGAGCATTCACCGAGATCAAGATAAAACAAGTTACCTTTGGTTAGTTTTCCTGAACCAATCAGTTTTCCTTTGTCATCCAGTAGTCTTTCTTTGCCATTCATGAATTCAACCTTGAGTCCACTGTTGATTAGCTGTGCTACACTTAGAAGATTATGTTTTAGTCCTTCAACCCAATATGCATTATCACATATAATTTCTTTGGTTAATGAAATTCATCCTCTTCCTTTTATACAACAAGGTTCATTGTTTCCAAACCTTACACTACCACCATCATAGTCTTCAAAATGTTCAAACTTAGTTTTTTCACCAGTCATATGATGTGAGCATCCACTGTCTATAATCCATGTATCATTTTTTCTTATATGAGAGATAAGTGCCATCTCATCTTCATCATCATCAGATTCATCTTTTACAGAAATGAAGACAATTTCTTCTTCACTATCATCAGAATCCTTAGCCAAAAAACATGTTTTCTTACCTTTATCCTTGAATGACTTGAAATTCTTCTTGCCATTGTACTTGTGACCTTTCTTCTCATCTTTGCTTTGTTTGTTTGGGCACCTAGCTGTAATATGACCAATTTCTTCACATGAAAAATAGATTAAGGGAGTTTTACCTTTGTATTTACCTCTACCTCTAGTATATTTCTTTGCGAGTAATGCTTCAATAACTTCAAGATCACTATCTGAACTTTCCTCTGATTCTTCTTCACTTTCTGACTGGATTTTCTTGCCCTTCTTAAGTGAAAGTTTGGCCTCAAATGCTGATTCAATATTTTTAGAAGTTGGAACATAGTTATCATAGTTGTCCAATTCAAAAGCTGTGAATCTTCCAACTAAGGCATCCAAAGTTATATTGTGATTTTGTTCACATCTTCTTTCTTGAATAGCAGATACTATTATTGCATAGATAGGAAGCAATGTTCTAAGAACCTTACTTATAATAGTTTCATCATCATTTTTTCCTTTAGAAGCTCTGATTGCACTAACACTCACCTTGATCCTTTCAACATATTTTGCAATGTTTTCATCTTCTTTCATCTTCATCTGATCAAATTATCCTCTTAGGATTTTTGCTTTGGCTCTTTTCACATTGTCATCACCACCATAAATTTTCTTCAGCTTGTTCCACATTTCATAGGCAGTTGTGCAGTCTTTGATCTCATCAAATTCTTCATAGCTAAGGGCTGATGCAATATCTATCATCATGGTGTTATGGTTCTTTTTCTCTGCAATGTCTTCAACAGTTAATGTGCCAGTAGGAATAGTATATTATTGATCAATATATTTGCATCCTGAATCACCAATGGAAGCCAGATGAAGTCTCATGAGACCTTGCCATGCTGAAAAGTTATCTCTGTTAAGCCTTGGAATTTCTCTCTTGTAAGACATCTTGATCTTTAGCTTAGGTCCTTAAAACCCTTCCTGCAAGCACCAAAAGCTCTGATACCAATTGTTGGAAATATAGATGTAGTAACTGAGAGGGGGGGGCATGAATCAGTTAACCACAAAATATTACCACTGATCCCTTAGATGTCCTATTCAATTATTTACTACTGACATACAGAGAAATGTTGAAACTCGGTAATTGTAGAGAGTGTTAATTATAACTGTTCTTAAGCATTCATCAGTGATTAACATGCATGAATAAAGAAAATACCATGAACACAAGAGACACCAAATTTAACGTGGAAACCCAATATGGGAAAAATCACCAATGTAACTAGTTACTGATTTTTACTCTTCTAAAGTGATGCCCTGTTAGGAGCCAACCCGGTAAAAGGTTACAAAACACACTGTTAGGTGTGACCTTGTTAGAGGATTTAATCACCCTGTTAGGAGTGGCCTTGTAAGCGGTCTTGAAACAATTCAATAGAACTGTCACCTTGTTAGAGGATTTACAAAATGACTATTAAACCAACTCGGTTAGGAGATTTTGAAATCACTGCTACAATGGTAAGAAAGTAACATTGAAGTGACTTGAATAGTGATGCAACTAAATTGCTGATTACAAATCTTTGTTTTGCTTCACTAGATCCTTCCTGATCAAATATATCTCTGTTTCTCTTCAAGGATATCTAATCATCCTTCAAAATTCTCTCATACTATTCTTCCTTTCACTTGCATCCTCATAATTCACAACTTGATCTTTTATATATATACCATTCAGATTGTCAAGTCGGTACTAATAATTATTATAAAATATTACTAATCATTACAACAGTCAACTGGAATAAACCAATTTTATTTCTCAAATTGATAAAATCCTTTACTGGGCCGACCTTGCTTGGTAAACATTAATCTGAAAAAGATTTCCTTTGGTGACTGAGAGAACTCGGTAAGTACTGTGAATTCTTTAACATCCTTTGGAGATCGAGTGAACTCGATAGACACTAACTTTCTTTCGATAACCGAGGAAGCTCGGTTAACACTATTGTCTACCATACTTTTCTTTTTACACCCGAGAGGTCTCGGTAGACACTGGGAACTGCTTTGCTGACCGACTGAGCTCGGTAGACACTGGGAATTGCTTTGCTAACTGACTGAGCTGATAATTGATATGACATTTGTGTGACATCAAAGACAACACATAATCATTCCAACAATCTCCTTTAGACAATTGTATCCAACAAGTTCTTCATCTCTTTCTCCCTTCTATAGATGTTTAGGTATTGGTAACTTACAAGATAAGTACTGTCAAAACTAGTTGACATCAATGACAAGATGTCACTAATTTAATCATCTTACATAGCTATTCAATAACTTGGTGATCTCTAATCATTGATCTTTAATTCATTCAAATATTCAATCATTTTTAGTTAATCAATCTCTCCCTTTGGCATTGATGGCAACACAAGCAATATGAAATATGCCATACACATACCAAACATGTATCCTAGAACTATATAAGTAAATGTTGTAGCTCGGTAAGCTCTCCCTAGCTTTATTTAATTTTTTTAATTACTATGTTACATAACATCATTATATGTGAAGACTTTCTTCTACGGATTTGATTTGTTCAACTGTTCTCAGATTCCTTCTGTTCTTAAAGAAAGAAATATTCAAAAACTCTCCCTGACTTCTTTAGTTTATCTCTCCCTTAGATAGATCTATCATGATTTCTATCCATACTAATAATATCAAGATCTCTCTCATTCTTCATTCTAGTTTCATATTGAGATCTCTCTCCCTTTGACAACAATGCCAAAGAATAATATAAAACATACAAATTTGTAGTAACCAAGTAACTCACTATTGTTCAGTGCAGACTATGTATCTCAATATGTTGATATGCAAATCTCTATTCTAGTTCCTCAAACCTTTCACAACCTTAGACAGAATCCAAAGTGTGAACTATGCTCAATCAAGATGAATGATCTTCTAATAAGATTAGGTTGATGCAACCATCAGATCACATTAGTGACCGATAGATGGGGGATGGACCTCAAGTCTAGTCCTCAAGTATTCAAAAGTTTCCTTTGGTAGAGGCTTGGTAAAAATATTAGCAAGTTGTTCTTTTGATGTAACATATTCCAGTCTAACTTTCTTCTCCTATACTTGTTCTCTTAAGTAGTGATACTTAATAGAAATATGCTTGGTCTTTGAATGCATTACAGGATTCTTAGAAATATTCATTGCACTAGTGTTGTCACAATATATAATCACCGGCTCAGTGATTACCTCATTCATACCTTCCAACACTTGTTTGATGTAAGCAATGTTTGAACAATTTGTAGTAGCAGCAAAATATTCTTCTTTGGCAGTGGACTGAGAAATAGAAGGTTGTTTCTTACTTGTCCAAGTAACAAGTCTTTCACCAAAGATAAATGCTCCTCCGCTTGTGCTTTTTCTATCATTTATATTTCTAGCCCAGTCTGCGTTGGTGTAGACTCTTAGGGTATGTGCAGGATCATGGTATGCCAAACTAGGCCCTTAAGTGGCAATGAAAATTCAGAAAATCAAGTTTAGGAAAGTTGACATAAAAATTTGAACAAGTTATAAATATTATATCAAAAATATGTAAGAAAAGAATCTGTAGAAAATTACATTTAGTTTTTGAGATACTAAGCCTTTTTTGAAAAATAATTATTCTACATGTTGAAAATTTCAAATTTCAATGTAGTAGTATGAAAATTTTAGGAAAAAAAAGGAAGTAGGTGTATGTCTGACCACATTAAACACAATCAAATGATAATTTTTTTTTACAAGATTCTAGATATAAGTAATAGACTCATGTCCAGATGTGACACATATTGTTTTGTAATTTTTTCTAAGTAAATAATTAATTATGATTTTTCTTCTACAACTTTTACAGAATACAAAAACTCTCGTGTCTGACCATGTTAACTTAGTGTAAAATTTATCAAATTGAATTTTATTTTTATTTTTCTAGTAGTAGGAAAAGCATAGAATGTGACACATGTTTTGGATTTCAAAAATGTTATACAATTTGAAAGTTATAGCTATATTTTAAGAATATCAATCATGACTAGAAAGATAATAAGTAGGAGTATGTCCGATCACATTAAACAAAATCAAATGATAATATTTTTTAATAAGATTCTAGATAAAAGCATTAGAATCATGTACGGATGTGATATATATTTTGTTTTATTTTTTTTCCATAAATAATTAATTATGATTTTTCTGCTACAAATTTTCTTGAATATAAAACATCTCGTGTCTAACCACCTTAACTTAGTCTAAACTTCATCAAATTGAAATAATTGTTTATTATTATTGTATTAGGTGAATCATAGAATGTGATGTATATTTCAAATTTCAAAAATTTTATATTGTTTGAAAGTTATAATTATTTTTTCAAAGAATATATCAATCAGGACTTCTTTTTAATATCACCACTTTTTGGCATACCATGATCTTGGACATACCCTTAGTTCAAACTTGTCTTCCTTTGGATACCATAATCCATAATCTTATATTTTCTTCAGGTATCTCAAGATTCTTTTTGTAGAAACCATGTTTGATTCCTTAGGATTTGTATAAAATTTAGCAACAATCCCAATAGCATGTGCAATGTCTGGTCTGCTATGTTTTACATACATCACTTCACCAATCATAGATTGGTACAATGTCTGGTTTATCTCTATAGTTTCATCATCTTTAGTCAATTTGGAGCATGGTACCATCGGTGTTCCAATTGGTTTAGCATCTTCCATGCCAAATATTCTCAATACTTCCTTTATGTACTTTGATTCTGTGATGAATATTCCATCATTCTGTTGAATAACCTGTAAGCCTAGAAAGAACTTAATCTATCCAAACATAGAAATTTCAAATTATTTTCTCATTTCATCAATAGATGATTTACATACAGGATATTATCCTCCAAAAATTATATCATCCACAAATATTTTAGAAATCAAAATAGTATCATCAGAATCTCCTTTCATATATAAATTATTGTTCTCACTAATTCTAAAAAAACCAATACTTAACAAATAAGTATGCAACCTTTCATACCAGGCTCTCGGTGCTTGCTTCAAACCATATAAAGCTTTATGTAATCTACACACCATGTCTTTCTTGTCTGAATCAACAAATCTATTGGGTTGTTCTATGTAGACCTCCTCTTGTAGTATACCATTCAAAAAAATAGACTTAACATCCATTTGATAGACTTTAAACTTCTTGTGTACAGCACATGCAAGTAACATGTGGGCTCCTTCTAGTCTAGAAATAGGTGCAAAAGTTTCACCATAATCTACAACTTCCTCCTGTGCATATCCCTTGCATACAAGTCTAGCTTTGTTCCTTGTAACCTCTCCATTCTCATTCAACTTATTTCTGAAAATCCATTTAGTATCGATAACATTCTTATCTTTAGGTCTAGGTACTAAAGTCCATGTCTTATTTTTCTCAATCTGTTCTATCTCTTACTTCTTTGCATTTACCCATTCATCATTTTCCAGTGCAACATTAACATTTTTTGATTCAAACTCACAAATTAAGCATGTACCTTTTCTTAACTTACTTCTTGTCATCATGCCAACTTGTCTGTCTCCAATGATTTGGTTCTCAGGATGATGTCTTTTGACAAATCTTACTAGCACTTGGTCTCTTCTTTTTTGTTCATCCTGTGCAGGTTCATTCCCTTGCTTAGAAGCTCCTTCTTGATCCTTGATTTCCCTTTGATGTTCCTCAGTGTTGTTTTCCTGATGCTTGGTCGACTCAACCTATGGCTTCGATAGGTACTATGGATTCTCAATGTAAGTGAATCTACCATAGTCTTCTGGCTCCTTTTCTCTTTCTTCACCATTTTTATCATCAAATTCATCAACTATGACATTAGCACTTTTAATCATTTTATTAGTAAGTTTATTCAGACACTTGTAAGCTTGTCTTTTATTATAAGGGTATGTGCAGGATCATGGTATGCCAAACTAGGCCCTTAAGTGGCAATAAAAATTCATAAAATCAAGTTTAGGTAAGTTGACATGAAAATTTGAACAAGTAATAAACATTATATCAAAAATATGTAAGAAGAGAATCTATAGAAAATTGAATTTAGTTTCTAAGATACTAGGCCTTTTTTGAAAAACAATTATTCTATATGCTAAAAATTCCATATTTTAATGTAGTAGTACAAAAATTTCAGGAAAAAAATAAGAAGTAGTTGTATGTCTGACCACCTGAAACACAATCAAATGATAAATTTTTTTACAAGATTCTAGATATAAGTAGTAGACTCATGTCTGAATGTGACACATAGTGTTTTGTAATTTTTTTCTAAGTAAATAATTAATTATGATTTTTCTTCTACAACTTTTCTAGAATACAAAAACTCTAGTGTCTAACCACGTTAACTTAGTCTAAACTTTATCAAATTATTTTTTTTTTAATTTTTCTTGTAGAACAAAAATCATAGAATGTGACACATGTTTTGGATTTCAAAAATGTTATATAGTTTGAAAGTTATAGCTATTTTTAAATAAGTCTATCAATCATGATTAGAAAGATAACAAGTAGATGTATGTCTGACCACATTAAACAAAATCAAATAATAATATTTTTTTATAAGATTCTAGATAAAATTAGTAGACTCATGTTCGGATGTGATGTATATTTTTTTGTATTTTTTTTCGAAGTAAATAATTAATTATGATTTTTTTTGCTACAATTTTTTTTGAATATAAAAACTCTCGTGTCTGACCACCTTAACTTAGTCTAAACTTTATCAAATTGAAAGAATTTTTATTATTATTGTACTAGGTGGAGCATAGAATGTGATGTATATTTTAGATTTTGAAAATGTTATATTGTTTGAAAGTTGTAGTTATTTTTCAAAGAGTCTATCAATCAGGACTTGTTTTTCACATCACCACTTTTTGGCATACCATGATCCTGCACATACCCAAAATATCCAAGAAATATCCCTTCATCACCTTGTCAAACTTTCCATTTATATCATCTTTCAAAATAAAACATTTGCTACTAAAAATTTTGAAGTAACTTACAATCGGTTTGTGACCAGACCATAACTCATAGGGTGTTTTATTTGTGTCCTCCTTCAATTGTACTTGGTTCATAAAATAAAAAGTTGTGCTAACTACCTCTCTCTAGTATGTCTGAGCTACAATATTTTGTATCATTAGTGTCCTTGCACAATCAACAATTGATCTATTCCTTCTTTCAACAATCCTGTTCTGTTGAGGTGTTCTCAGTCCAGAAACCTGTCTTTTTATACCATGCTCATTACAATAGTTAGTGAATTCATTAGAAATAAACTCACCACCTCTATCAAATCTCAAGCATTTTAGTTCTTTCCCAGCTTCTTTCTCTACTTTTTCTTTATGCCATTTAAATATTTTAAATACTTCAGATTTCTCCTTTAAAAACATTACAGTCATTAATCTAGTGTAATCATCAAAAAATAGAATGAAATATCTATATCCATAGTAACTCTGAGTTCTTATGGGACCACATAGGTCAGTGTGACCTAACTCCAATATTCTCTTTATTGAATAGTATTTACTTTTGAAACTAGATTTTTTCATTTTACCTTTTTGACATTCATGACACATAACATGATCAGACTTTGTTAGGCTAGGTAGACCTCAACCTTTTCCTTTCTACTAATCTTAATCATGTTATCAAAATTTACACGACATAACCTTTTATGCCATAACCATGCATCCTCATTTTTCATCATTAAACATGAAGACTCGGCATTGTCAAGATAAAAACAAGTTGCCATTTGATTGTGCTCCTGTTCCAACAAGTTTTCCTCCATCATCAAATATCTTTACCTTCTTGCTCTCAAACGCTACTCGATGAATTGAGTTGTTAAGCTATGCCACACTTAGAAAATTGTAATTTAGTCCTACCCAATAAGCATTATCACATTTGATTTTATCATTTATTAGTAAAGATCCTTTTCCTCTAACCATACAAGTTGTATCATTACCCATTTTTATAGATCCTCCATTATATTACTCAAGATGATCAAATTTTTCTTCATCACCAGTCATGTGATGTGTACAGCCACTATCAATGATCCATGTATCATTTTTTTTAACTTTAGAAATCAGTGCTATCTCTACATACCTTTCTTCTTCCTCAGAATCATCCTTCATTGCAAAAAATACTACTTCACAATCATCATTTACATGAGTATCAGTATCATTCTCTTCAGCAATGTAACATACCTTTTTCCCCTTATCATTGTTGTCTTTGTTGTAGTATCGGTAACTTCTGTTGTTTCTCCTCTCATAGATTCCTTCACTAGATCGATCTTTGTTTCTATCATCTTCTTTCATGTTTGGGCATCTAGCAACAATATGACCAAATTCTTTGTAGTTAAAACATGCTAAAGGTAATTTACCCTTATATCTACCTTTACCTTTAGGCAATCTCTGGGCCATAAGAGCTTCAAGTTCATTAATCTCATCATCAGTATTACTATTATTGTCATCATGTCTACTACCAAACTTACCGATCTTTAGAGAAGACATAAAGGCAGGTTCAACAGATGGTACAACACTATTATCAAAGTTGTTAAGCTCAAAATTATTAGCTTACCAATTAGATTATCAAGAGTAAAAGTACTGCGAAGTACATACCTCATTTCATGTATTGTAGATATTCTGATCACATATGCATGCAATAAGGTTATCATAATTTTTCTTACCACTATATCTTCATCAATGACACCACCAAATCCTTGGATAGCATTAAATACCTCTTTTATTCAATTTGTATATTGCACAATTTTATCTCCTTTCATTTTCATATCATCAAATCTCCCTCTTAAAATTTCATCTCTGGCTCTTTTCCCATTTTTATGTCCACCATAAACTTGAGCAATTTTATCCCACTTTGCCTTGGAGGTAAGACAATCCTTGACATCTTCAAATTCTGCATCAGATAGAGCAGCAACAATCTGCATCATAGTAATATTATTCTCATGTCTATCTCTTAATTGATCAAGACTCAAAAGTCCATGATGTAAGAGCATCCAGGGTGTAAGAGAAATCTTGCATCACCCAAAAATATTTCTATTTTTATATTCAATAAGGGCTATCTTGTGCAGAGCTGCTATTTATGGGAACTTTCTATTTTTGGTAAGTTGGTCATACAATCTCAAAATGTTTTGATTTTACATGTGGAGGTTCATCTCAGTCATATCAGTCTGCTAGTAAAGTTTCATGGCTGGATGAGGTCTAGTTTTGAAGATATTGAAGATTTTCGGTATTGGCAGCAGGGTACAGAAAATTTGAACTCAATTTTGAAGGCTTTAGAAGCCTCGAATGAGGTCAAAAATTTGGGTGACAGGTGCTTGAGTGAGTCAAGCCTGGAGAGTGCTTCGTGGCCTTTCTAAAATGGGGTTATAATAGCTCATCGGGTCAACTGGTGATGACTTATGGTCTCCGAAAGTTCAGTCACCTGAAATGGCAGAAAATAATTTTCCTTCAAAATTTTTGTTCAAGTTCCAAAAGCTATTTTTGAGCTGACTTTGACGTAATAAATTGAAAAATAAAATAATTCTAAGTTTGGTCAGCCCTAAGGGCTAAATTTTTGGAACCTTCTCGGATGGTGGAAAATGCCTATATAAAGAAGGCCTGTAGTGTTGTCTAGGACAGTTTCGGTAGTAGATCTGGGTATTGATTCGAGGCTTTGTCCTATAGAATATTGTAAGGGAATGTCCATGTGGCTTTGCATATTGTAATTTTGAAAGTTTGTAATTCCACTTTTGTGGAGATAATAAGAAGCCAATTTTCTGTTCTTGCATATTGTTGTTATTTCTCTGTTTCTTTTATGTGTTTGTGGTATTAAGGGGAGCACCCTTCATCAAGTGGTATCAGAGCAGGAGTTCTTGAGTGTGTAAATAGATCACCCACTGTGAGGCAGTTTGCACTAGGATTATGGTTAGGGTTTCAGTATGCATCATGAAAATGCCTCTGCAAAGGGAACGTGGTGGAAGAGCTAGTGTTGTAACACTTGAGGTTAGAGTACTCCAGAGACAAGTGCAAGCATTGCAAGAAGAGATTCACAGAGGAATGAATCTTAATGTCAGAGATGAAAGTGAGGATGAAGCCGAAGAAGGAAATGATGATCAAGAAGAAGAAGGAGAAATTTTGAATCAAGAAGAAGAAAGGCTTTTCCGGGCCATTTCCAAGATCGAAAAAAGACCTAAGATTGAGGTTCCTACATTTTTAGGAAATCTTAACCCAGAAGAATTGATCGACTAGATCAATGAATGTGAAGAATATTTTGAGCATGAAGATATTGAGGATCCTGATAGGGTCAAATTCACGAAGGCTAGACTGAAAGGTCATTCAAAGATCTGGTGGTAAGAGATTCAATTGGAGTGAAATAGAAGAGGGAAAGATAAAATCACAAGATGGGATCAGATGGTGGATAAATTGAAGTGACAGTTCATTCTTGTTGATTATGAGCTTGACCTATTGAAGAAGATGCAAAGTTTGAAGCAAGCAGGAAGATCTATTCAGGAGTATACAGAGGACTTCTATCGAATCCTCATCAGAATAGGCCATGCGGAAGCTGATAAAGAGAAATTTGCTCATTACCTTAATGGGTTGAGGCCAAGCATTTAGGAGGAGCTGAATCTAGTTCAAATGAATAGTATTCAAGAGGCATACCAGTTTTCCCTAAAAGTGGAGGAAAAGCTGAACAAGAAGTTTGAGAGTAGACAAAATGGAAGAGGTTGCAGTGGACGATCTAGTGGACAGTCATATGGAGGCCAAAATGAAGATCCAAAAAAGAAGGATGAGGCTAGTAGTAGTCAAAATTAGAGAGGAAACAATTCCAATCATTTCCAAGATTAGAATAATAAAGATTAGAGAGGAAGAGGAAGAGGACAAGGTTTAGGAAGAGGAGGCTTCCGTTGAACATGTTTTCACTGTGGAGAAGAAGGTCATAGGGCATTTGAATGTCCTCAATGCCAATGAAGGATAGATAGGAGGAATGAAGGCTAGACCAGAGTTGCACATGTAGATGAAGATGCCAGATCATCAAATTCAAAAGATGTTGAAATAGGAGAAACACTGATTAACAGAAGAATCCTGCTGAGTGGTGAGAATGAACCTGAACAAAGGAGGAGCCTATTTCACACTAGATGCAAGTGTGAGGGAAAATGTTGTGATGTGATTATTGATAGTGGAAGCACTGACAATTTGGTATTAGAAGAGATGGTGAAAAAGATGAAGCTCAAGAGATAGAAACACCCACATCCATATCGGATTGCCTGGGTGCAGGATGAACACAAGGTCATGGTCAGTGAACGGTGCTTGGTAAAGTTCAAGAACAGTGGGTACCAAGATGAGGTACTATGTGATATCATATCTATCGATGCATGTCATATGTTGTTGGGTAGACTATGGTAGTTTGACAGATGTGCTATACACAATGGTCGTGCGAATACCTATTCTCTGAAAAAGGATGGAGTGCGACATAAGCTAAAGTCATTGAAGGAGACCGAAGAAAAGGTATGTCATAATGCAAGAATAACATTTGTTGATGGAAGAAAATTCCTAGATGGTATGAGGCATGAGCATGTGTGTTTTTCTTTAATTCCAAAAGCTGGTAAAGAAGTAGAGGATGTACCTATAGAGGTTGCAGATTTGTTGAATGAGCTTCAGGATATTGTATCTAATAATGTACCTGATGGATTACCATCGGTAAGGAAGATCAATCATCAAATAGATTTGATTCCAGGAGCCAATTTTCCAAGCAAGGCAGCACACAAAATGACACCAACAGAAAGTGAAGAGTTGAACAAACAAGTACATGACTTGTTACAGAAGGGATTGATTCGGTAGAGCCCGAGTCCATGTGTTGTACCAGTAGTATTAGAACTAAAGAAGAATGGAGAATGGAGGATGTGTATAGATTCTAGAGTAATAAACAAGATCACAATCAAGTATAGGTTTCCATTGCCACGAATGGATGATATTATGGATTGTTTGAGTGGAGCTGTATATTTTTCAAAGATAGATTTGAAGAGTGGATATCACCAAATTAAGATTAGAGAAGGAGATGAATGGAAGACTACCTTCAAGATAAAGGAAGGACTATCTGAGTGGTTAGTCATGCCTTTTGGGCTAACCAATGCACCGAGCACTTTCATGCGGCTCATGAATGAGGTTCTAAAAGAATTTCTAGGTAAGTTTGTCATTGTTTACCTAGATGATATTTTGATCTTTAGCAAGACATTGGAGGAACATATGATGCATATTTGTATGGTGTTTGAGAAGCTGAGAGATGAGAAATTGTTGACTAATTTGAAGAAGTGCAATTTTGTGAAGAAGGAATTAGTGTATTTGAGATTTTTAGTTTCAGCAGAAGGTCTAAAAATGGACCCAGAGAAAGTATAGGCTATCGTTGAATGACCTAATCCAAGGAGTGCTACTGAGGTAAGATCTTTTCATGGTTTGGCTAGTTTTTACAAAAAGTATATCATAAATTTTAGCAGTATTTGTGGACCCTTGACTGAAACAATGAGAGGGGATAGAAAAGAGTTAAAGTGGACTAATGGGGTGGATAAGAGTTTTAAACTATTGAAACAAAAGGTTACGGAACAACCTATTTTAGCACTTCCTAATTTTAATAAGGTGTTTCAAGTAGACTTTGATGCTAGTGGTACTGCAATAGGAGTTGTTATGAGCCAAGAAGGTAAACCTATTGTTTATTTTAGTGAGAAGTTAAATGATGCCAAGAGGAAATATTATGTTTATGATAAAAAAATTTATGCTATAGTTCAGGCATTGAAGAAGTGGAAGCACTATCTGCTTCCTAAGGAGTTTTTTTTTTATACTGATCATCAAGCTTTGCAATATTTGAATATTCAAGGAAAGTTGGATCAAAGACATTTAAAATGGGTTGAGTTTTTGCAGAGTTATACATTTTTTTTGAAACACAGGAGTGAAAAGTCTAACAGGGTTGTAGATGCTCTTAGCAGAAGGCAACTATTGCTAACTGAGATGCAGATTGAGGTGGTTGGGTTCAAGGAACTCAAGAATTTGTATCCAGAGGATCCTAATTTTGGTGAAGCTTGGAAAGCTTGTAAAGAATCTGTTACTCTAGACAGGATGATGTGCTATTCAGAGGGAGTCAGTTGTGCATTCCAAGAAGTTCTATGAGGGAGAATCTCATCAAGGAGAAGCATAGCAGAGGATTGGCTAGACATTTTGGTCATGATAAAACCATTGCTTTGGTTACTGAGAATTATTGTTGGCCATAGTTATAGCAAGATGTCAAGAAGTTTGTACAGAGTTGCAAAGTATGTCAGATGGTGAAAGGAGTGAAGCAGAATACTGGGTTGTATCAGCCATTACCTGTACCAGAGAAGCCTTGGGAGGATATCAGTATGGACTTTGTTCTTGGTTTACCAAGGACACAATAGGGACATGATTCAATTTTTGTGGTAGTTGATAGATTTTTAAAGATGGCACATTTTATTCCTTGCAAGAAGACTAATGATGTTGTTCATGTAGTAGAATTATTTTTTAGAGAAGTGGTGAGACTACATGGTTTTCCAAAGAGTATACTTCAGATAGGGACAATAAGTTTGTTGGATATTTCTGGCGTACATTGTGGAAGAAGCTGAAGACAGATTTGAAGTTTAGTTCATCACGTCATCCATAGACTAATGGACAGACAGAGGTGGTGAATAGGATTTTGTGAAATTTGTTGAGATGTTTGGTTGGAGATAAGCCAACAGGATGGGAATTGACTTTACCACAGGCAGAATTTGCATATAATAATTATGTCAATAGGAGCACTGGTAAATCACCATTCTAGATTGTATATGGGAGTAGTCCCAGAAATGCATCTGAGTTGAGAAAGATAGATAAAGGAGAAATAAGTAGTGCTAAAGCTGAGGATTTTGCAGAACATTTGAAGAACATCCATGAGGAGGTGAGGAAGCATATTACCAAGATGAATGCATAGTATAAGGCTAAGGCAGATGAGAAAAGGAGGCATAAGGAATTTTAGGTTGGAGATGAAGTCATGGTTCATTTGTGGAAGGAGCGATTTTCGGTTGGTACATATAACAAGTTGAAAATGAAGAAGTTTGGGCCATGTAAGATACTGAAGAAGCATGATTTAGGAAATACATATGAGGTAGAATTGCCTACTGAGCTAAATATTTCACCAGTGTTTAACATTTCAGATTTGACATAGTATCATGAAGGAGGTGTTGACGATGAGGTTATAGTAGCATAGTGGAGTATTCTAGCAACTAGTTCAGATACCAAACAGATTGAGGATATATTGGATAGTCATGTTGGCATAAGCACAAGGAACAGGACATATGTAGAATATCTAGTCAAGTGGAAAGGATGACCTATTGAAGATTCATCATGGCTGAAAAAAGAGGAGGTTAACCGTCTTGGTTTTCCTCTACACACTTGAGACATGACAGGGTCACTTCTCAAATTACCCTGGGTGTCTGATGCAGGAGCATCTAGGGTGTAAGAGCAATCTTGCATCACCCAAAAATATTTCTATTTTTATATTCAATAAGGGCTATCTTGTGCAGAGCTGCTATTTATGGGAACTTGCTATTTTTAGTAAGTTGGTCATATGATCTCGGATTGTTTTGATTTTACATGTGGAGGTTCATCTCAGTCATATCAGCCTGCCAGTAAAGTTTCATGGCTAGATGAGGTCTTGTTTTGAAGATATTAAAGATTTTTGGCATTGGCAACAGGGTACAAAAACTTTGAACTCAGTTTTAAAGGCTTTAGAGGCCTCGGATGAGGTCAAAAATTTGGGTGACAAGTACTTGTGTGATTCAAGCCTGTAGAGCACTTTGTGGCCTTTCTGAAATGGGGTTGTAATAGTCCATCGGGTCAACTGGTGATGACTTATGGCCTCAGGAAGTCGGGTCACCTGAAATGGCAGAAAATAATTTTCCTTCAAAATTTTTGTTCGGTTTTCAAAAGTTATTTTTGAGCCGACTTTGATGTAATAAATTGAAAAATTAAATAATTCTAAGTTAGGTCAGCCCTAAGGGTTAAATTTTTGGAACCTTCTCGGGTGGTGGAAAATGCCTATATAAAGAAGGCCCGTAGTGTTGTCTAGGATAGTTATGGTTGTAGATCTGGGTATTGATTCAAGGCTTTTTCCTATAGAATATTGTAAGGGAATGCCCATGTGGCTTTGCCTATTGTAATCCTGAAAGTTTGTAATTCCACATTTGTGGAGATAATAAGAAACAAATTTTTTGTTCTTGAATATTGTTATTGTTTCTTTGTTTCTATTATGTGTTTGTGGTATTAAGGGGAGCACCCTTCATTAGTCCAGTAGGTGGTGCTAAGTAACCATTTTATAATAGAGTGAGGGAATAATTTCCAATTCCAGATATATGTAGTTTCATTCAGATTTGCCATATTGTAAAGTTTTCCTTGTTCAACTTTGGCAGTTCCCTCTTATACATTTTGTGATCTTTATGCTGAAGTCCTTAAAACTTTATTTTGAACAACCAACGCTCTGATACCAATTGTTAGAATAACTAAGAGGGGGGTTGAGTCACTTAGATCAGTTATCCAATAGTCGTAAATAAAAAATGTATATCTTTAAACAAATTTAGCAAACTTCTGCAGCTCGATAACATAAAATACTAAACTATTTGTACTTTTACCAATTACCAGTTAATTTATCCTAGTGATTACCAACCAAATCAAATATGCAATATGTAAAGTATGATAACCAAACGAATCATCATAGAAACACATAACACAAATATTTAATGTGGAAACCCTATAACGGGAAAAACCACTTGGGACCGACAACCCAAAATATTATTCTCTTTTGAAGTGAGCTCAATGAAGAGCCAACCCTGTTAAAGGTTACAAAACACACTATAAGGTGTGACCTTGTTAGAGGATTTAAGACTAATAGTTATCATCCAACCAACATTCACTATGGGGTTGACGGGATAACAATGTACATTCTATGAATGACATAAGGCATAACAATGATGGTTAAGTCCACTCAGTTAAGAGATTTTTTCTGTTACAATGGTTAAATTGAAATAGTAGGTGATCTGATTACAATACAACTTGATTTTGTAGATGTTTAGATCTATTCTAAGCCCATATAAATCCTCTGATCAATATATCAATTCAGTTCTTCAATATTCAGTAACTTACTATCCCTCGATAATAGGTCTTTGACACTTGGTAATCTCTTCAGTTTGGTTCTCCTTCAACTAGTCTGATTAGGCATTCATGAAGCTATGTTCACACCAATTCTCTATAGTCTTCTTTCTTCTGTCATAGTTTCAACAATGAAATCAATGTCTCTTATATACATGAGTAAACTGATTTCTTTTCATCCATCATATTTTGCCACTTAATCTCCATCATTGATTTTTCTACTTAAACCTTCTCGACGGATGTGTCAATAACATGTTTCATTTCCATCCTTTAGATCTTCTTTGAATTTTGTTAGCCGTGGATCTCATAACAAACTTTATCTTCAACCTTGAAATCATACACTTTCCATCTCATCAATTTTTGTCAGCTAAACTAAACATTTAGTTCCTTTATCCATACTTAGTTAAGAAAGAAATGCGTCAGTGAAAATAAGCTCGGTTGATACTACCACTCGGTATACACTACACTATCTCGGTGTATATTGGAATGCTTCATTTACTGACCACATTGCTTTGTGCATTTTTTATCTCTTCTTCATCATAGATGAATGAAACATAATCAAGTCAATAACATAAGATCATAGACTCATCAATAAGTTACCCAAATTATTCCTTATCCTCATCTATCATATCCATCTTCCTCATGTAGATATATCAATTAGACTTCGTAAAAGCACAAAGTTGTGTCATGTTTCAGGACATCTTATCAGCACAACATAATTTGAGTATTTCTAACTAAAATTATTTTTTGTCAAACATATGGTCTAGTTAGATTCATTCTAGCTAAGTTAGATAAGTGCTTCACCTTTTCCAATTGGAAATATCTATTAAATGCATGTTTTATACCAATTACTAAAGAAATAAAATTATTTCAAAAAAGTGATGTTTCAATAACTCCTACTCTTTTTAATGATATTTTTTTACAAATATAAAAATACCCTTTTTTAGAGCATAGAATCAAGATTATCATCATATAATTTTTATAGTATTTTAATTAGATCTAATATATTATAATTTCAAAATAATGCAAGTAGGTATTTTAACATTCAAGAACAAGCTGCTTCAAAAATAGAAAAAAATAGTAAAATTTATCAAAAAAATTGAAATTTTATATTTAACACTAGAGGAGAGAGTTATCTTCAAGAATGTGTAATTTTTTTTCTGAATGGTGTACATTTGCTAAGGGAAATTTGGTGCGAGATGAAAAATGTCGATTCAAGGTATGTTCGACTTTGAGTAGTTATAATGGAGAAAATATACATTGAAAACTAATTTTTCTTCTTTTTTGCACTGGCTATACCTTTCATCTATAACATATTTTGAAATCAAAGGAAAACAAGATTATTTGCATATACTTTTTTGGTGCGAACAAGACCCTCATTTTTCAGCATTTTTCAGCAAGTAAAAAATGGACTTCAAAAATTAAAAAACTATATGCATTCTTGTTCAAATTTTTTTAAAAAAATTATAGGAATAAAATTCATCCACTTTTACACATTTCATTAGTTTACATCATCTCCAAATTCTAAACATAAATGCCATTTTTATGTTGTTAAAGTTAAAAAGTTTGTGTTGTTGACCTTTTTCTTTATAAAAGTGTGACACATCTTTTTACTTTTATATTTTAAAAATAAAGTTGTGGATCTTATAACAAACTTTATCTTCAACCTTGAAATCATACACTTTCCATCTCATCGATTTATGTCAGCTAAACTAAACATTTAGTTCCTTTATCCATACTTGGTTAATAAAGAAATGCGTCGGTGAAAACAAGCTCGATTGATACTATCGCTTGGTATACACTACACTATCTCGGTGTATATTGAAGTGCTTCATCTACCGACCACACTGCTTTGTGCATTTTTTCTCTCTTCTTCATCATAGATGAATGCAACATAATCAAGTCAATAACATAAGATCATAGACTCGTCAATAAGTTATGCAAAGTATTCCTTATCCTAATCTGTCATATCCATCTTCCTCATGTAGTTATATTAGTTCTTCATCTCTTTCTCCCTTCTACAGATGTTTAGGTATTTGTAACTTACAAGATAAGTACTATCAAAACTAGTTGACATCAATGACAACATATTACTGATTTAATCATCTTACATATCTATTAAGTAACCTAGTGATCTCTAATCACTGATCTTCAAGTCATTCAGATATTCAATCAATTGTAGTTCATCATATATCAACTTTGAAAGTCCTATTTCAGGACTTCACATCTACATTAATACTCCACTCCTATAATTATTTTCAATTGTCCCTATTATAATGCAACCATGCTTGAAAATATACAATCATAAAAATCAATATTGTCATGTCCTATTCAAGATTACAATGTCCTAGACATAAAGAGAGACCAAGTTATGTTATTGGGGCATGCCTAATAACTAACCTTCCTTGGACACTCTCCTATCTCATTTTTTTTGATTTTGGCTTTCTTATCCCTGACTGCAATTTGTCTCTCCTTATAATTGAAACTACATAGCTTGAGGTAGCATGATTTATAATAACCCCCAAAATGGAATGACATTATCTTCATGAACCTAATAGTATAGTTATAAGAACAAAGAGAATAGAGATAAGATAATATAGTAAATGAGGAATAGTGAAGAAAAATGCTTCCACTCTACTCTAGGGATTCTTCATAAGGACATATGCCCTATACTATTTATGTTTAAAGGATATGACCAATGACATGGGAAAAAAATTATGTTCATAATTTAAGGAAGAAAAATGATTGAAAGAAGGTGAATGTGTGATATGCTTCCAAATACTGCCAAAACCCTTATTTTTATTGGCCTCCTACTTTGGGTGTATCTAACACTTTGTAAACTTCCTCATCTATGTTTTTCGATCATAAAGGGATTGCTTTCTCTCTCCTATGTCAATAATTTTGTGGCTCTCAATTATTAGGGTCTCCTTTGCCATCTTTCAATAGGGGAAACTTGCATGGGGTCATGAATGATGATTTTGTCACCAATGAAAATGATAAACAAGTGTTAGTTAGCAATGGGATTTTTAGCTCTAGACAATATGGAGTAGAGAGAGATAGGGTGATTATCACCGATTCAGGCAATAAGTGTACATCAAGCCTTTAGATGGAAGTCTTTTTATTTGTATGGATGGTGATATCAACAAAGATAAATTTCAAAAAATAAAGAATATTTATCTAAGATAGGTCAGATTCTGAGATTTAGGGGCTTCTACTCAAGTCTCCAAGAACTCCACAAATGGATTTTGGAGGCTCATTCTAGATGGAGATGTTCAAATCTATCCATCTTGAGGTTTTTTGGTGGTTGTTTTTGAAAATTTGTACAATACAAAGAAAGTATTTTGTGACTACTAGTGGAGTTGGGAGGGAAAGTTCATATTAATGTTGAAACCATGGTATCCAACATTCAATTCAATCAGTATATCCTTTGATAAGATTTCATTATGGGTATGACTTCCTAACATTCTAGTACAATATTGTGTTGAATATTTTTTTGAGGCTCTTGGTGATACCCTAGGTAAGCTTTTTAGAAGTGGATGAGGGATCCAAAGGTTTCCTTCATACTACCTATGCTTTCATTCTTGTTGAGTTGGATATAAAGAAGGAACATCTAGAAAAAATTATTTTGAAATCTGCAACTAGAAATTGGTTGTGGCCTATAGATGATGAAGGAATTCCCTTCTGATGTAGGCATTACTTTCAGATTCATCATATGATGGAAAATTATGCCAAAATAAAAGACAACAAAAAAGATACTTGGTGAAAGGAGGAATATCCAAAACACTATTTGGTTAAAAAGGATGTTCTAAATACTAGAAATGAGAAGGGACATAGCGAGGGACAAATAGAAAAAAAATTAGATTCTATTAGTACTTTGGAAAGGACAAAGACTAGGACAATTAATAATGTTAATGTTGATTATTGTTTAGCAAGGAAATAAGATATTAATCAAGTTTTTATGAAGAGTTATAGATAGGGGGAGAGCCCACTCTTCTCTTGTAATGCCTAAGGAGGATTGTTCCCATTGAAAAAAGATAATAATGGTGTTGGTTGCAAATAGATTACAAGGACTTTAGTGGATTTTATCATGGGGATGAGAGGTCTCTATTTGGTGAGTCCTTGACTTCACATAAGGACATTTCTATGGAGAAGGAGGGATGGAAAGTTGTGAAAGGGAAGAGAGACAAGAAGACAATAAACAAAGGCACATCTGAAATTATTCTTCATCCATAAACTAACGTTTAAATTTTTTTAACTTTTTATTTATAAATTGTTAATACGTCTTTCTTGTGGGGTACTAAATTTTCCTTGTAGGTGGTTCCCTATTTGTAGCCACCCCTAGTTTAGGGCCAAGATTAAGATTCAAGTCATAATAAAACTGGTGCTGGCCCTTCCAACTATTAATCTACCAGAAAAATACTATACTGAATAATTAAAAGATGACATCCCTACTGGCTCTTTACAACAAATTTCTCTAGAAGGTTTCCTTGTCTAATAGAGTAATTTTTCATTCAATAAAGATAATATTTACATATCCTAAATAGAGTCTAATTCGATTGTCTCAATGTCTTGAAAAGTGTAAATGATAAAAATCATGCTTGAAATTGTAGAATCATGCTAATCAAGATTAGTCATGTATCCAAAATGGATATATCCTTAAAAAATTAAAGTATACACAACTTCTTGAGAGAAATATAATAAAGGAAAAAATTTAGTCGTGTAAAATCAATGTCAATAGTGATAAATTATATTCATCAATTGTGAGTATTGTGACAAATCAAAACTTGGGAACCAAATCATTTTTTGGCAGCGAGGAGTGCTATCATTCCTCTTCAAAAATTATGAAAGTACATTTCCATTCTTTCTCCCATGCAGGTTATTATTAATGAGGATTATTTCCCAACTCTTTGAAAAGAGTATGTCTTGAAAAATGCAAAACTCCATAAAGCCACATGGTCGATGATTTATCGACTCCTTAACAATTCAAAGTTAAGGGTGCAGATGTTCCAATATCCCCGACTAATTGATTACAAGGACTTGAAGACTACACAAAACTTATAACCACAAAATATGCAATAAAGGTAGTTGGATGATTGGGTATTATTTAAAATTATGAACCAAAGAGAGTAGCTTCAAAAACTCATTAACTTGTTGACTAGATTCTAAAACTAGAGCAATTAGAGTTCAAAACAAATAGGAATATTGAATAAATGATTAGGCTTTATTATTTTATAGATTTGTTACTTAACTCTAGGACAACAGAAAGTACCACTTGGGTCAAATATAATCATATTTTACACTAACCTTCTAGCTCCCTTACAAGGAACAACTATCTTCAAATAATATTTAATGAATGAAAACCATCTATGGTTTTAACCATACAACGAATAAGTTGGAGATTTTAACCAACCAACTTTAGAAAGGTAAGAATGTAAGATAAATTATAGTAGAATAGAATATAAATATTCTACACAAAACCAACAAACTTTGTAGCATTAAAATAAATATCACTTCAAATACTTGTTTAAATAAATATTATCCCAAACAATGTGCATAAATAATATTTTGATAATCTAATCGATATCAGATAAAGATATCCAATCATGATATATTCAACATAAGAATAGAAAGTCATTTATTCACCATAACATATGGCTTAAGATTCCTAAAATTCTATTCAAATAAATTCTATTAATATCTATGAAATATTAAAGCATAAAAAAAATTCTTATTATAAGCATTCAATCCAAATATTTAGTCCAATCCAAGTAACTTTTTTTTAGATAATGGTTTCTTAAAGATAACCATTTTAAATAGATACTTAAAACTCAATTAAAAATAAAATAGAAATGGTCTTCTAGAGTCAATAGTTTTGTTTTTAACATAAAAAGAGGTTATAAAATATCATTAAGAAAGGTTAATTTTGGAGGATCACCTCCTCAACTGCCACTCTTTCCTCATCTCTTGGTGGCTCCTGCATTACATTTTCTCCCTAAGGTTCTTGTGCTACATGTGATTTCCTTTTAGTTTCTATATTTGCAAAGGATGGAAGCCAATAATTTAAAATTTGAGCATTTAGTGATATTGACCATTAACTTTTTCTTACTAATATTCCAATCTAAACCCTCTAACTGATGCATGAGCATCTTGGGTGTAAGGAAAATCTTTCATCACCCAAAAATATTTCTCATTTCTTTCCAATAAGGTCTATCTTGTGTAGAGCTTCTATTTAGGGAAACTTACTATTTTTAGTTAGTTGCTCATACAAGCTCAAAATGTTCTGATTTCATGGGTGAAGGTTGATCTTGGTCATATCAGTCTACTAGTTGAGTTTCATTGTCATATCATCCGTATTGGTGAGGTTATTGAAGTTTTTGGGTACAAAATCTTTGAGCTCAATTGTGAAGGCCTTAGAGGCTCCAGATTACAATCGAACCTTGGGAGATTTTCACTTAGGCGCTATAGATCAAGACTTTCAATTTTTGAAGAGTAGTTATAATAACCAAATAGAGGTACGGTTAAAAAGTTACGGCCTCTGGAATTTGGGCTACCTAAAAATAAAATTTATAATTATTTTGAGCTGATCCTAATGTAAAAAAAAAGAAAAGAAAATAATTCTAAGGCCGGTCAGCCTTAATGGCTAAATTTATGGAAACTTCTTGAGCGGTGGAAAATTGCCTATATAAGGAAGGTGCATAGTGTTGTCTAGGATAGTTCTGGTAGCAGTGCTGGGTTGTTATTCAAGGCTTTTTCTTATCGAATATTGCAAGGAAAATGCGCATGTGACTTTTCATATTATAATTTTGAAATTTTTAATTCCACACATGTGGAGATAATAAGAAGCCCATTTTCTATTCTTGCAATTTGTTGTTTCTATGTTTTTGTTATGTGTTTGTGGTATTAAGGGGAGCACTCTTCATCACTAACCTTGGACACATGTTGTGAATATGATTTTTGAAAGATGATAGATAAATGACTATACTTGACAAAGCTTTAAAATATCTATCATTCATTATATTTGTAGACAAATCTTGTTTTGAAAGTTTGTGCTACATTAGTTCCTTTATGCAATATTTCCCCAAGGTCTTCAAAGATACATCCCAAATTTAAAGGGTTGTGCTTAATTCTTTTTGTTTGCAATGACACTAAGCTAGGGGATTTCTTACTTGTGTATCAAGATCCTCAACATAGAAAATTTCCATTCTCACATGTCCACCCAGACTATCAATTCATTTTCTTTAGGTTGACTAATGGCCCCTTGAGTAACTAGAATACAAGTTTATATTTTTAAAATTTCTTTTAATTTAAAGAAAATTAAAATCAGATTATTCTTGTTCTTTTCAATATTTTGTATCTTAGTATTCCAAGCTTTAATTTTCTATAATACTTGTGTAAAAAAGTTCACACTATTCAATGAACATTATCCTATCAAACATTATCTTGTTAATCCATGAGTTGACTACTTTAGTGACAAGTTGACTTCTCTTGATCTGTTTCAATTTGTTGGGTTCTAATCTTTTTTCTATGTGAAGTATTGGAACTTGAAAAACAAGTTGATCATCTTATTCTAAAATGGATTAAATAAAATAAATCAAAGAAGTCACATGATTTTGTAATTTTTTTTGTTATTTTCTTCATTTTTAGCCCTCTTTAATAGCATACTCACTGATGAATCTGCATGGTAAATGTCACCTTCAAGATTTTTTGGATGCATATAAACTCTTCCCAGAATGAATTAATTCTTTGTGACTTTGTTCTTGTTTTTGTCCCCCAAAGGGTCAACAATCTCAAGAATCAAATGGCCATAGATATGGTTTCCAACCATCCATGACATCCTTTTGTACTTTTTGTGTTTTGGGTGTGTCATGTAGAAGCTTAGCTACGATATCCACTTCTACATCTAGAATTGGCACATGTGTATCTCTTCTTCTTCTTCTTCTTCTCCACAACCTTCTTCAATGGAGGGGAACCAATCATAGAGGAATTGGGTTGATCATTTGTAATAACATTTTTGGATGGCACACAGTCATAATAAATTGAAATTAATTTTATAAGAAAGGAAAGGAAACTATTATAAATATTATTTTCATTTCCTCTCAAATATTCTCTATAATAATGATAAGATTTTAAACAAAGGTATATCATGAGTGGGAGAGTGATGCAGTGCAAGGTAGGAGAATCCCCAATGGAGATGTCCTAGCCCCCAAAAAATAACCACATAATAGAACATAATAACAATACAAAGATTTAGAACCACACAATGCCAAAACTCATAATAGAATTATCATATTTTCATCCAACATGCCCGGCTGTAAGGCCTTCCGGGTTATGGCCAAATACAATGCAATTCCAATAGTAACCTTGCAAGATCAAGGTAGGAGAATCACTGATGGAGATGTCCTAGCCCCCAGCAAATAACCACATAATAGAATATAATAACAATACAAAGATTTAGAACCACACAATGCAAAAACTCATAATAGAATTATCATATTTTCATCCAACATGCCTGGCTGTAAGGCCTTCCGAGTTATGGCCAAATACAATGCAATTCTAGTAGTAACCTTGCAAGATCCCTCAAGATCCAATCCAAACCCTAGCCACCCTATGGTAGAAACCTCTAGGAAGATCTAAACTTGTGCCTGCAAGCCCTCCAAGCAATCTCCTTGTTTCCCAAGCCACAACTACTAGTTCTCCTCAAAATTTGCTCCTCTACCTCTTCCTCTTCTCCAAGATGGATGAATGATGCCTAAAGACTTCCACCACAACCCCTACTTATACCAATCTAAGCCACAGATCGGCCCTAAACATAAATTAAATGCCACAAGTCAGCCAACAACAATAATTAAATGCCCAAAATTGATGTCTTAGTAAAATCATGATATCTCCTCTCTCTAAATGAATTAGAACTCATGCTTCAAACAGTAGGTAGAAATATAGGCCCTCTTCAATCCTTGAAATTTTCATCCTCTAACTCTTTGTGAAAGATTGCTTATATGGCCTGTAATAGACACCAAATTCCTAAGCAAGGCCGAGCTCCTCCTAGGTCATGCTGAGCAACCAAGACCATGCCAAGTTCCATTAAATACATCAAAACCAATTACCCCAGACCCAAGTTGGTTTATCCAACTCTACCAAACCCCTCACATATGAAAATAAGTCCACAGGACTCCATCAAATCTCCCAAACATGCAGGATAGCCAACTACCCTGGGATGCTCCTGCATCAGAGAGACTAGGGTTTTTACTCTTGGCCTAGTAGATTCCTTTGAAGAAATGATAAAAATTAAGAAATAGCACATATAAAATAATCCCTTATGCCTTACATTGGTGTTCCTAACTACCAAAAAAATTCTATGAGATAGCCAATATTTAATCATTAACGTTTTGGATTAGTTCCCAACTTAACAAGATGTGATCACAATCCTCTCTACTTTGGATTTCCCAAGCCTAGGCAAGTGAATGTAAAATAATATCCTTTTGATTAAAGTTTTCTTCTTATGGATATTATGACATATATGTTTCCAATTATATATAATCAAGAAATTGTATGATCCCCTTTCATTTTGTCTATATACTTTACTTATCAGACTTTGAGGTCTTAGAAATAAAATAAAAAACTCTAACTTTAAAATTAAATACTAAAATAAATTAAACTTAAAACAACATGAAATGAAAGGTTTTTAATTTTATTTTTAGAGTTCAAACTAAGGTTAATGAACATAGTAATTTGACTAGTGCCCATCTAGGGTATGTAGAGTCATGAATAAGGCCCAACCTTGTAGATATCATAATATAAGGATGGGAAACATAAGATCCTACTTTATTAGCATCGTATAGTAACCGAGCTTATGATAATGAAGAGAAAGTCATACATAACCTATATACACCTCTTACAAAATCTCTACAAATGATTTAAGACCTTTTAATTTTTTACTTTAGAGACATTAAAAACCATTTGAAAAATTGTGACATAGTACAAAAGATAAAACCAAGAAATTTTTAATTTATAGTTTCATAAGATCTTGGACATACATATGAAGAAAACTTGGAGATCATTGTCTTTGATTTAAATATGTTTCCTTAATTAAAAAGTATACAAAATAACAAGTATCATAGAATCTGCATACAAACATAGTATTGAGAACAAAGTTGTTTATCTGATTACAAAGTTTCTTTCTATTGAAAGGGACATTTATGGTACACTTGTGTTTATGTGTATTTAATTATGTCGTAGGCATTTCCATTTTGGAGAGCCTCAACCTATTTTGTGTCAACAATGGTTGTAATAGCTAGAAAAGAAAATGACTACCATCCGAGCAATCCTTACCATTCATCGCAACTGAAGCTATACACAGTTTCCAATATAGTCTTAAAGAAAGATATTTGACATGAGAAATTTTGAACTCCAACGTACTGTTATAGAATCGTGAGATTGACCGGGATAAGGTGAGGTGGCTGAGTAGCAAGGACGGTCCATGTTTGTCATGCAAGTTGATGGCCAAGAGAAGATTATATTACTCCTTTCATTGATGTATGGGAAAGTAACATTAAAATAGTTTTAATAAATATTAACTCTACCATGTTTAATGGTGGACTTATTATGGTGTACAGTTAGGATTATTTAAATCATGAAAAATATAGTGTATATTAATTTTTTATTTATTTTTAAATTTGATAGTCTAAAGTTTCATTATTGTTTTTACCAAAAAATATTATGATATTTCATTTACATATAAAAGAAAAAGAAGATACTAATTAGAAAAGTAAAATGACTATTTTTTGAATTTATGTATTAATTTAGTTGTTAAATAATGAATAATAATTTAATATCTCATTCATATGAAAAAGAAATAAATATTTATAAATCAAAATAAATGTTTATTATTAAATTACTCTATGTAAGAATAGCTAAGTTTATATCTTACTTCTATTTATATTCTTTAATCTAACTATTTATATTTAAATATTTTCTTTCTAAACTGTAAGGGCCCGTTTGGTAGTGGACCATTTCCAGCATTTGTCTGGAATTGGCATTTGTTATTGCCCATTTTGTCAAATCCTCAGTTTGGTAGTGCAATATGAAAATGGAACAGGAATGTGTTAATGCTCATTTTGGTTCAAAATGAGCATTAACATCTTCCATCTAAAAAGGTGTAATTGGGATTTGAAATTGGAATTTGAATGGAAGGAAAGCAAATTTTTAAATTTTTCATGTTGGGGGGGATTTAATTTATTTTTTATTTGTCTGGTGGTTTGTAACTTTGTTGTTTGTAAATTTTTTGCCAAATTTTTTTTTCAAATTTTTTTCAAATTTTTTTCCGATTTTTGTCGAATTTTTTTTCAATTTTTTTTTAAAAAAATTGATTTTTTATTTTTTTGAAATTTTTCTCGAATTTATTTTCTAAATTTTTTGTCAAATTTTTTTTGAACTTTGGTTGCAGTGATTGTAACTTGGTTGCCTGCCACCAACTTTGGCTACCTAAAACGGTCTGCGATTACATTTTAAATTCAATTCCATTAATAAAAATGAAATATTGAATTTAAAAACATTAAAACAATTCAAAAAAAAAATTTTTAAAAATCATACTCAAATTCCAATTCCAATTTCAAAATGTGGAACCAAACAGTCGAAAAATAATCCAGAAATGAAAAATCGGATTTTCAAATCCATGATTTGACCATTTTCAGCATTTGATCAAATTCATCATTTCCTAATTCCCGCTACCAAACGGGCCCTAATATGTAAATTATTTTTTAAAAAAGAGGATAAGTATCATAAATTATAATTTTATAATAGCTAAAAAATAGAAAGTAATAAACATAACTCATATAACTTTGAGGAGGTTTTGACGATCCTCACATTGTTGAAACTTTGACTGTTAAACATAAATTGCTGTTAGAAATTTGTAATAGTTATCAAAATAATAATTACAAAATAGTGTACATCTAATCTTTAGAAATAAGAAAAGTTCATTAAAATAGTTCTAAGATTAAGAAGTATGTATTGGAAAAGGGAGGAAAAAAAATATGTTAAGACATAATAGGCCTTGAAACTTATTTACATTTAAATGAAGTTGATATAACTCCAAATTGATAGAAATAGAGCGAGATGGGAAGAAAGAGGGAGAGGGAGAGAGGAGAGATAATGAGATAGAGATGGAGAGAGAGGGGAAGGAGAGAGGGGAGATACCGAGAGATTGGGGTAGAAAGAGGGAGAGGTGTAGAAGTAGAAGAGTGAGTAAGGAGATAGAGAGAGGTACGAAAATGGAGATTGAGAAGAAGAGGGATATGTAGAGAAGAGGGAGAGATAGAGGGAGAGAGTGGGGATGGAAAATACATATATATATAAAGAAGGGAGAATGATAGAGGGTCGGATTTAAATATAAATATAGACATAGAAAGTGATATATATATATATATATATATATATATATATATATATATATATATATATATATATAGAGAGAGAGAGAGAGAGAGAGAGAGAGATGTGTCTAGATATGGAGGGGGCAGAGGAAGATAGAGATATAGATAAATATAGAGTGAGAGAATGGGAGAAAAATATATTGAAGATAGAGATAGATTGAGAGGTAAAGTTTGAAAGAGATCTAGCAAGATAGAAAGAGATACATAGAGAGGAAGAGATAGAAAGAGATATAGATGGTGAGATAGATTGATAGAGAGATAAGGAGGTACATAAAGAAGATGAGAGGTAGAGACAAACAAAGGAACAAATTCTTTGTGGACATTCCATACCTCTATGGCGTACCCATTGCACACTAAGATGCGATTGCTAGTAGTAGTTTCATTCATACCATTGCTATCTCTATTGTTAGAATAGTTACAATATCTATAATATATTACTATAGAATTAGTTCTTTGTTTCTAAATTAAATTATTCTAAAGATTCCTACGGCCTTGAGCTCAGCTAATAATGACAATGAATTTGTAGAGTGTAACAACTGTGCGATTTCATTCTTGCATTATTTATGCTATTTTTTTTTATAAGATGTATTTTCCGAGGGTTATGTGGTATCGCCGTATACGTAGCTGCTCCAGAGCAGCAATAAATAAAGGAAATTATGCGGAGCATACAAAGGAGAATTGGCTGGTGGCTGAGCTATATTAACTTATAATTCAGTCCTCGCAGAACATGGCGAAAGGCATAAGAATATGCGTGTTTCTTCTCTTTTCATTGCTCACGGCTAGGCCTGGTAATAATCATATTCGTCTCTCTCTTCAATTTTAATATTAATATTAATACATGGTTTTATGTGTTGATGTTCTGAACTAGTTATTACTGATTTGTAACGTGATGATGGCTTTTGATTACAATTAGTGTCCATGAACTCTGTCTGCGATGACTATGGCGATTGTTATTGTAGTGAGTTGAGCGCTTTATTTCACGGGCAATGCACGATATGGAGAAAAGACGAGTGCAACGATCTGTGTAAAAAAGGAGAGGGCAAGCATTTCGGATATTGTGATTGGTGGAATCCACACGGATTGGCTTGTTGGTGTGCATTCGCAAGTACTATTTGTGATTCAATGTCACAACATTCCCCACAATCACCTTGAAAATCAGCCTTCAATAAGGAGGAGAAAGATCTATAAGAATAAAAACAGTAGTCTACGGTTCCTCTTGTAAGCTTGCTTAGGTGTTTAAGTGACCTAATTATTTGGGCATAATCATATTTAAGCGTTTAGGTAACTTCTTCATGTAACAAGATCAATTAATAGTAATCTTCAGCTTGGTCTTGAGTAGCCATGATCAAAATAAACTATTTCTATAAATAAATATTAATAAATTGGTCATGATGAATAATACTAGTATCAAGAGACTTCTTATGGGACTTTCAAGCCATTTTATGTAAAGGTTAAGTGATGTAAAACTTTGATATTGAGATTTGTTGATTATCTATAAGGAGTATTTGTACTAAGTTCTTCCTTTTTTTTTTTCAAAAATATGTTATCTTGTAAGACAAGGGCACTGAGATCTTAAGTAAAGATTAAAAATATTTTTTTTCTAACAGATTTCTAGATGCTATAATAATATCCAACAAACAAAATATTTTGGACAAATAGGTCTTACTACATGGTAAAATTGGTGGAGAAGATCCTTGTATTTGATGAATCAAAGTCTTCAATTTCACAATTATTAAATCTCATGAAAACTTACATTCATGGCTTACAAGCTTGAGTTTCACAATTATTAAATCTCATCAAAATTTACATTCATGTGCTTCAAATTTGAGTGCTTTCTAAAATTTGAGATTTTGAATTATCTACATGTGTAGTTTTATTTTCAAATGTTCTTTCATAGTAACACTAGTGTCCAACAAATCTAGTTTGAAAAAATAAACTCTTCATAGCCCAAGCATAGTGCTAGTTTGAAGAGATGAATGCAGGTTATCAAAATCTTTTTATTGTTTTCCTTTTTAGGAATGCCAATTTTTGTCAAGAAAAACCACATAGTGTTCATTTTGGCTTAGTTTATATTGGTTCAAGAAAAAGAAATACATATATTGCAACATAATAGGATCTCTTGAACATCGAGAACATAGGAAACGGTTACAAAAGTACAATGCATAATAATTTTAAATGGTTTTTAATTTAAATATTTAATAGTTTTAATGTACAACGAGAAGGCTCCCTATAAATCCTTGTTCCAATCTAATAATAAATTTAAAGTTATTGGAAAAGCTGTTGATTAATTATGATTACAGAAAAATGATAATATTTTACTAATGTAGATTGGTGTGTGTTTGTTACTTTTGGTGTTAAAAGAAATTATTGTAACAAATAAGAATTAATATAAACATATGTAAAACAAGGTAATATGATCATTGAATATAATTGCATGTGATCATATGCATATCATTATATATGGTTGTAATATAAAAAATCACTTTTAAATGTGATGAATAAATAAAATTACAAGCTAGAAATTTTGTGCTTTTAGGGGTGCAACGATTAACTAATAGGTTTTATAAATTTCAAGGAGAGTGGAGAGTAATAGTAAGTGTTAATGTTGAAAAGGTTTTATATTTTCTTTCTCAAATAATTTTATTGCTTGAATTTATAATGGAGCTATTAATAATTATACAACTAAGGTTTCTCATACATTGAATCAAAACATAAAACATTATAGAAATATAAACAATAAAGATAATTATTTAATGTAAATATGGGAGCTTCATTAATGGGGAAATAATATCACATGCATTAATATTGGGTGGTTTAAAATCAGCAAAAAACATGACAAAATATTTCCTCTATTGGGAGACGGGGTTGGGTGGAGGGTTGGGGATTAAGAGGATTTATAGAGGAAAAGTGGTATGTGTTGTATTGGTTGACTATTGGAGAATGATAAAAAATGAGTTTGGGGCAATTTTTTTTTAGATAAGGGTATTATTTAGTATGTCATGAATGCATATAATATGACCCCATGTTCATGAAGTGAAGCCCCCATGACTACAAATGAATAATGAATGACACTGACATTGTTGGATTATAACTATTCATTACATATTAATAGTGAATTACTATTGCATGGTACATATTACATCTATTTTAATAATAGAATTCTTTTATTTAGTGTGTCAATAACACGTCATTTCTATAGTTGAAATGTGTCACAAGTCACACTAATATACTAAAAATATTATAGAATTGAGCATTTATTGAATCATAATTAGAGTTGTAGGATAGGTCAATGAATAGTTTAATGTTGTAATAAATCATTGCATAGATTATTATCCTAGATAATACACATTATTTTGACTCTAGCTTCAGGATCTACACCATGTCCTTAAACCTATTGTTGTCACAAAAAAATGGTGCACATGTCTTGAGAAAAGACCAATGGATCAAAAAATAAGACAAAAGTCAAATAATCCATTCTCATTTTTAAAAAGCATGTACTTCATTACAAACAACACAAAACCTAGAAAGGGAGCCTTCACGGGTTCATACCAAATTAAAAATCCCTATTTCAAGACTTTTATCCTAGATGATTCTAGTGCTCTAATTCTTCCCAATTCCCCCATTCTAACTTAATCACTCTCATAATAGAATAAATGACTTCATCCTTCAACCTAATGTTTTTGAAACATTTTTAGGAACTCATGTTATTTCACCACTCTAATTGTGAGGGCATAATGTCACCACTATCATTCTTTCTGATTCTACCCATGCTAACTTTGACTAGAATTTGTATGCCCTTACCTCTATAACTACAGAGTTTGAGGTTGCATAATTTATAATAACATAAATATTACAATGGTATCATCCTCCTTAACCTGATAGAGCACTTGTAAGAAATAAAAACAAATAATTAAAAATATTATATTATAAAACTCCCGTTTTCCTTAGTCTCTCAGAAAAAGAAAAATGTGCCAAAGAAGAAGGTTAAAGTGGAATCATTTGGTGGAGTAGATCAAACTCAAAGGACTATCCTTCATGAGTTGATATCAATTTCATAGGTCCTATTTCAAGGTTTCACATCCACATTATTCCACTCCTATAATTCTTTTCAATTACTCCTCTTCTAATATTGCAACCATGCTTGAAAATATACAATCATGACAATCAATATTCTCATGTCTTGTTCAAAGTTATAATATTATGGACATAATGAGAGACCTTAATGTTGTTGGGGCATTCTTAGGAACTAACCTTCCTTGAATACTCTCCTATCTCATTCTTTCAAATTTTGATGATCCTATCTCTGACATAGCTCGAGGTAGCACAATTTATAATAACCCCCAAAATAAAATGGCATTATCTTCATTAACCTAATAGTATAGTTATAAAAACAAAGAGAATAGAGATAAAAGCAATATGCTAAATGTGGAATCAGGAAGAAATGATGCTTCCACTCTACTCTAGGGATTTAGGACAAGGGTAGATGCCCTCTACTATTTACGTTTAAAGGAGTTGACTAATGACATGGGCACTAAATCATGTTCATAATACACATAAGGAAATGATTGTAAGAAGGTGGGTGTGTGAGATGCTTCCAAATACTATCAAAACACTTGTTTTGGTTGGCCTCCCGCTTCGGGTGTTCTAAGTGATTAGGGGCTCATTTCCCCTCTTTCAATAGTGGAAACTTACACAGGATCATGAATGATGATTTTTTCACTAATAGAAATGACAAACAAGTTTCATTCATACCATTGCTATGTCTATTGTTAGAGTAGTTACAATGTCTATAATATTTTACTATAGTTTTAGTTCTTTGTTTCCAAGTTACGTTATTCTAAAGTTTTCTACGGCCTTGAGCTCAGTTAATAATGACATAATGAATTTGTGTAGTGTAACAAATGTGCGATTTCATCCATCCATTATTATGCTATTCTTTTTTATAAGATGTATTTTCCAAGGGTTATGTGGTATCGCCGTATCGTTAGTTACTCCAAAAGAGAATTTAAATAGGATTCGTGGTGGCAATAAAGTTTAAAACAGCAATAAACAAAGGAAATTGTGCGGAGCATACAAAGGAGAATTGGCTGGTGGCTGAGCTATATAACTTATATTCATTCCTCACAAAGCGCATTAATTCCAATTAAATAGAGTATCTCTGAAGGGTCTCACATGGCGAAGGGCATAATATGCGTCTTTCTGCTCTTTTCATTTGCTCACGGCTAGGCCTGGTAATAATCATATCCGTCTCTCTCTCTCTCTTCAATTTTAATATTAATATTAATACATGGTTTTATGTGTTGATGTTCTGAACTAGTTTTACTGATTTGTAACGTGATGATGGTTTTTTATTACAATTAGTGTCCATGAACTCTTTCTGCGATGACTATGGCAATTGTTATTGTAGTGAGTTGAGCGCTTTATTTCACGGGCAATGCGAGGCATGTAGAAAAGACGAATGCAACAATCTGTGTCAAAATGATTGGCTTGTTGGTGTGGTACTTATTGTGATTCAATGTCACAACATTCCCCAGCATCGCCTTGAAAATCAGCCTTGCATAAGCAGGAGAAAGATCTGTGAGATTAAAAATGGTAGTCCATGGTTCGTCTTGTAAGTATGCTTAGGTCACTTAATTCTTTGTGCATAATCATATTTAGGTGTTTAGGTGATTTGTTCATGTGACAAGTTCAATCAATAGTAATCTTAAACTATTTTTATAAATACATACTAATAAATTGGTCATGATGAATGATACTAGCATGGGACCTTAAAGTTTTTTTTTTTAAAGTTGAGTGATGTAAAAGTTTGATATTGAGATTTGTTGGTTATTTGTAAGGAGTATTTGTACTAAGTTCTTCTCTTTTTTTTCAAACATATGTCATCTTGCAAGACAAGGCCACTAAGATCTTAAGTCGAGATCACAAACACTAATTTTTCTAACAAAATTCTAGTTGACTTAGTGATTTCTAGCAAACAAAATATTTTTGATAAATAGGTCTTATTATATGGTAAATTTGGTGGAGAAGATCCTTGTATTTGAGGAATCAAAGGCTTGAGTTTCCTAATTATTAAATCTCATCAAAAATCACATTCATGTGTTTCAAATTTGAGTTCTTTCTAATTCTTGAAATGTTTAAATTATCTACATGTGTAGTTTTGTTTTCAAATGTTCTTTCATAGTAACACTAGTGGCCAACAAATCTAGTTTGAAGTAATAAACACTTCATAGCCCAAGCACGATGCTAGTTTGAAGAGATGAGTGCAGGCTATGAAAATATTTTTATTGTTTTCTTTTTAAGGAATGCCCATTTTCATCAAGAAAAACCACATAGTGTTCATTTTGGCTCACTTTATATTCGTTCCAGAAAAAGAAATAGATCTCTTGCATCTCTTGAACATCAAGAACATAGGAAATTGTTACAAAAGTACAATGCATGATAATTTTAAATGGTCAATGTGGATATAAATGAAAGGTCAAGTGAAAGATGAGGTCATGTATTTGATGGTTGTCAATTTAAATATCTAACAATTTTTATGTACAAGGAGATGTTAGCTTGTGGTGACTGATCAGGAAAGTATTATATACTTTTGCTCCCAACCTCGCTGGGGTTCAGGGTCGGGCTAGGCCCTGAGTGGGGGTTTGGGGGCAAGAGCCCCTAAGAAAGGGGGTTCTAGGGCACATCCCCCAAGGCAAATTTTTTTGAGGCCAACATATTTTTGGTTATTTTTGGGCCGACATATTGTAACTCATTCTAACCCTAAAGCAAAAAAAATATTGTATAATATGGCTTACAGTTAGGGATTTTCATTATGTATGATTTTAGTACTTGTGGCGGAATTGAGTTATAAGGGATTACAGATTGTAATCAAGTTGTAATCACTGGATAATAAAATGTTGGACTCGTTGTTGGTGGACATAGCCCAGGGATTGGGTGAACCACGTTAAATCTTTGTGTCTTGTGTTCTCTTCTGTGTGATTTATTATTTTCTGATATTGGTTATATTTGCATGTAATTGTTATTTCTTCCTTGTTAATCCTAACAAGTGGTATCAGAGTGAGGTTATTTCATTTGTTCTTTCATCTATTCTCTGAAGCAGGTCTCACGAGTTAGTGGGAGATTCTCTCGGTTAAGTGGGAGAAATGGTAGATGAGGGTAGGCTGAAAGTTGATAAGTTTAATGGGCAGAACTTCCAATTATGGAAGATGTAAATGGAGGACTATCTCTATCAGAAGGATCTATGGCGACCATTAGAGGGAATAGCCAAGAAAGAGGCAATAATGTCTCAGCAAGATTGGGATATTTTGGACAAGAAGGCACTGGAGAGTATTCGTTTATGCCTGGCACAATCGGTGGCATTCAATATTATTGGAGCAACAAAAGCTAAAGATCTGATGGATACCCTAGCGAAGTTGTATGAAAAGCCTTTAGCTTCAAATAAGGTATTTCTTATGAAGCATTTATTTAATATGAAAATGGTAGAAGGTGGATTAGTTGTTGATCATTTGAATGAGTTTAATACAGTTACAAGTCAGTTAGCCTTAGTTAAAATTACTTTTGATCAAGAGGTTAGGGCTCTCTTGATTTTGTGTTCTTTGCCACAAAGCTGGAATGGCTGTTAGTAATTCTATTTCTGGTTCTAATACCCTATAGTTTGATGATGTTATTGGTGTTATATTGAGTGAGGAAATTCATAGCAAAAGCTCAGGGGCATCCACATCGAGTAGTGTATTGAACGTAGAAAGCAGAGGCAGAATAAGAGATAGAGGAAACAACTCTAGAAATCATGGGAAATCAAGAGGAAAATTGAAAGGAAAGAGGCCTGAATCCAAAGGGCCAAATGATTGCTAGTACTATGGAAAACCAGGTCATAAGAAGAAAGATTGTTGGTCTCGGAAGAAAGATCAAGGAGACAAACATGATGAAAACAAGGAGGCAAATGTGGTAAGTAACAAATCCGAAGATGATGCGTTGCTCTTGTCTTTAGAAAATGTTGATGATTCATGGGGTGTTAGATTTGGGGGCTTCATTTCATGCTACACCCCATAGAGGTTGTTTTGTTGATTATGTCCAAGGGGATTTTGGACTAGTTTATTTGGGAGATAATGAACCCTGTCAAATTGTTGGAAAAGGGAAAATCAAGATTAAGTTGCATAATGGGAATCATTGGCTACTACAAGAGGTAAGACATGTTCCAAGGCTGAGTAGAAATTTAATTTCAGTAGGGCAACTCACTGATGAGGGTTGCACCGTTACTTTTAATGATAAAAATTGGAAGGTTTCAAAAGGTTCCTTAGTAGTAGAAAAAGGTGTGAAATTAGGCACCTTATATCTTTGTACATGTCATACCATTCCTTCTACTTTAATTGTTTCAGAAGATAATGAATGTTCGGGAACAGTGGCTGCAGTTGAGCAGAAAGAACATCAAACTGTTGCTATAGATTCTGACACAACACTGTGGCACAATAGACTCAGGTAGATGAGTGAGAAAGTTATGAAATTACTTCATTCAAAGAAAGTTTTCCCTGGTCTAAAATGTGTCAATATGGATTTTTGTGAAACTTGTGTTTATGGAAAATAAAAGAGAGTTATTTTTGTGAAGAGTGGGAAGGAAAAGAAAAATGAGAGATTAGAGTTTGTGCATATAGATGTATGGAGTCCAGCTTAGTTATCTTCCCTTGGTGGCTCTCTATATTATGTTACATTTATAGATGATGAAACAAGAAAAGTATGGATTTATTTCCTTAGACAAACATTTGATGTATTTCAAACTTTTAAGAAATGGAAATGTTTGGTTGAGAATGAGACTGATAAAAGGTTAAAATGTCCCAGATCTAATAATGGTGGTGAGTATTGCAACATAGAATTTGAAGATTATTGTTCCTATAATGGTATTCGTAGGTAGAAAACTATACCAAGGACTCCACAAGAAAATGGGGTGGTTGAACGCATGAACAAGACAATAATGGAGCGTGCAAGGACATTTTAGGTCTTTCCCCTAAGAATAAGTTATTATTTTTGTTGTGTACATGTAGCCTTTGATGATGAAAATGTTGGACAAAGGGCATCCCAAGTTGATTCAACCCAAGGTCAAACAAGTATGTGTTTCTCTCATTAATGTATAATAATTTATAGGTAGAACATGTTCAAGAGCTTGTAAATACATATTTCATGAAGGTCCCCTTAAGATGAGATATTAAGATTTTTTATTTTATTTTATTTGCAGTGGAAGTGCAAGAAACATATGTGAATGATAGTCTACTCCAATAGTTGAAGAGAAAAATTAATCATAAAAACATAGATCATTTAATTGAAATGGATGTGAAAAAATTGAGAGATTATGCTAAACAACCCATAAATATTACAAAGAGGGCATTGAATAAAAAGTCTAAGCAAATAATGAAACAATTTGAGAATCTTGGTAGACTTGAAAAAACTCAACTATTATCAATTACACTTCTTAAAGATGAGTTAAAAGAGCCATTAAAATTATTGGGTGTAGATGCAAGTTTGAAAAAGTTAAAATCAAGTAACGTACAAAAAAATATTGTTGACAGTGTTAAGGAAGGTTTGCATTCCATTGGGAAAACAACTAGATCTACAGATAGGTCCATTTCAAGAAGAGTGATACTGACATCTATTTTAAATAAAAACATGTCCCAAAGAAGACAAATTTCTTCACTTTCATCTCAGATCGAGTACAGTAGGAAGACAATGACACACTATTTGAAAAGAAGAATCAATTTGGATGATACTACATTGGAAGGTAATTGGGCACTAATGTGTAGAGCTCCTCGGTCTGATAGAATTAATGAAATAGTTAGGAACTTGGTTACGTCATTTTGGACTGATCATACTCATCCTTCACCAAATACAAGAGACGTTATCAAGAAGAGGACTGGGCCTAAGGAATATTTCCAGCACACAAAACATTGGTTGGACACCACACAACATGAATTGTATCTCTCATTTTGTAACTCAAATCCTGACATTAAGATTGGACAAACAATGTTTGAAAGATTAAAGCCATTTTTTGTAAAGATAAATAAATCTTTTGAAACTTCTTTTTGTCGATATCACATTGAATTCGATCTCTACTACCAAGGGTTTAGAAAGATGATAGAAGAAAGTGGTGGTTCTCAAAATGATTTTCCTAAATGTCCAAGTCAATTCATAACATCAATCTTATGTAACAAATCAATTGATCATGAAATACCTGAAATAGATTGCATAAGAGGAACTTGTCAAACATGCAGGGATTTGGCTAAATTTCCTTTGAGACTTGAAGATACTGACATGGTGAGGATGATAAAATGAAGTACATAAAGTCTAAAACAAAAGTTAGGAAAGAATCAACAAGGTTGGAATATGTAGAAGATGAGATACTTGTTGCAACATTTATGGAGAATTTTCATAAATTGATTCAACCATACATACGACATGTTTTTTTCGCTAAATGGTAGGCAGAACAATTCCAAATACAAAAAGAATCTTTTCCATTTGGAACGATTTTATCAGTTGTTGATTTTGCAGAGAACTATTCCTTTGTATCTCAAAAACAACATCAAGTAGAATACTACTATACATAGCACGTGACTATCATGATACATGTGTCTTATCGACATGCACAATTAGATTTGGATGGTGTTGAAAGTACATATGAAGCACAAGTCATAAAGAAAGAATATCACTTTTACATTAGTGATGATAAAGAGCATGACATACATTTTGTCAAACATTGCTTTGAGACATTTTTTGGATATTTGGAAAACAAAGGCATCAAAATTGAAAAGCATTTTGTTTGGTCGGATGGATGTGCAACACAATTTAAATCAGAAAGGCCATTTTACACACTATGTAGATATCATCGATACCAAAAGATACCACATATTTGGAGTTTCTTTGAGAGTGGACATGGAAAGGGAGAGCATGATGGTGCAGGAGCTTGTATCAAATGTGCTTTAAGAAAGTATCAACTGGACTATCAGGGATATCATATAAATAATGCTCATGATGTAGTTGAGTGGTGCAAGATGCATTTTATGGTGCCAAATTGTGATAACACATCATCATGATCAGATCGAGTCATACCATTCTGAGTATTCTAGGAGATAACAGTTACTAATTTTAAATTTATTGATCATTGTTTGAGTTAACTTATATATATGTCTTTAATTTTTACATGTGACCTCTCTATTGTTCAGGTGTTGACAGAAGATCAATCCATGGATGCAAGAGAGTAGACAAAACAAGATCCCTATATTCAATTATGAGTACAGATAGTAATGTGTGGTCATTGTACACTAGAGATTATTCATGCTTTTGTTATGACTGCATTTTTTAAAACTATGATGAATGTATCAACCAAAAATGTGGATATGTTAGTGAATGGAATTTGGTTCCACTAGATGTTACAAACAAAAATGACGTTCAAGATGAAAGCTTTGACGACATTCCATTGATTTCTACAGATTATGACCATATTTCAGGTTTGATCAAAATTGGTATGTGTGTGTTTATGTACATGTTTTTAAAAAGGACTCATAAGTTCTCAATTCATTTAAATAAAGTTTGTTTAATTTATATTTACAAGTTCCTAAAATTAAAAGTTCACTTTAAATGCAGGACATATTTTTGCAGTAGTAGCAGAGCGTGGAAATGTGGAAGGTGTTAGTTACTGTTTATTACGTTGCTGTAAGGAGAGGATGAAGCTAACACAGAGTGAAACAAGCGATGGAATTATGTTTCCCACAGGTTCTAATACTGTATTTAAGTTTGTTTATATGGTTAGTATTTATCACATCTATATATTTAACATTGAGGAAGACATTGTGCAGGTTCAGTTGTCATGCAAGGAACATATTTGAAGTAAACCAAAATACTTAAACAAGGGATTCATTTTATTTATTATCAACCTAACAATAATGTTTATTAGTATAGTCATCTTGTATGCCACCATCCTATCTCTTGTTCCTATGACAGGACGTGGCATTCGTAAGTGGAGACTTGATACTAATGACCATGAGAGAATATTAAATGTTATTTGAGAGAGAGATGAACCACTTGATGTGGACTAAATCATGCATGAAATATGATTTGAACTAAATTTTTCATAGGTGAGACCAGAGGTTTTCTTAGCTCCATTCTTTCCAACTAGTGCCCATAGTGAATGGAGCTTGAATTAAATTAAAAATTAAGAATATATAGATCTCAAATTTATGTCTTACAAGTGGATATGATATATTAATTATCTACTTGAATATGAAGTACTCTAAGTTTGGAATATGAATTTGTGTGTATGTATTGAATTTGCATGTGTTACATTAGGATGTGCATGTTTTAAATATAAAATCTACTTGAAGTACAACAACATTAAATTAAAAGTATGTGCACACAACTATTATCGAATGTACATTTAAATCAAACATGTGTACAATCAAACATCATTCATGTATGTAATCTATTGAATTCAAACATGATTCATGTATGTTTAATCTATTGAAATCAAGTTCATCAAATTTAAATTAAACATGTACATGTGTATATGTAATCTATTGAAAGTATTGAAAATTTACAAGTTCATCACACACACGCACATGTATCTAGAGTGAAAGTATATATATAATGTATGCATGAAACATCAATCATGTGTGTAGATCAAGTATTGTAAATATGAAACATATGAATCAATCATGCACGTCAAACATTCTATCAAAAGGCAGTCTAAAAATGAAATATAGTTCATCAAACACAAATATATATATATATATATATATATATATATATATATATATATATATATATATATATATATATATATATATATATATATATATATATATATATATATATATATATATATATATATATATATATATATATATATATATATATATATATGAAATATGTCTCTGATCAAATATGAAAGTGCCTAGGACTCATCATGTCGAATCCTCACTAAGCGGTCACACCGAGAGTGACTATCATGTTGTGAAGGATGTCCAGATCCCTACAAAGAAAGAGATATATAAATTAAAACATATATAAACATTGTACAAAGATCTCTTAAGTTTGATTTAAAATATTGTACAAGAAAATATGTTATAAAGTGTGTACACACAGATAATAAATTAAAAACTCACCTGTCCACTACTGATGTCATCATCGAGTGAGTCCCAACGATGTACATGATCAATACCCAAAGAAGGAATAACAAGAGGCATATCCTGGTAGACAAAAAATAAATCAATTGATTGAAATTTTGAAAATAAATTTAAGTTTAATTATAACATTAAATACATGTATATAATCTGATTTATACCTGTGTAGGTGGTGGAAATGGATAGTACTCGGATTCACTGGCCTCAATCCTATCAACCAAGGTATCAAGATTTTGCTATGCCTGGTCTAAGCTCAAATCTACATCTACAACATGAGTAGACTACACACGCCTCTCTAATGATGAATTCAATGGACTAACCAAATGAGATGGCATGGAAGTCATATCATCACATGTCAACAAATCTAGATAACCTGTAGTGGTCATGCTGAACTCAACATCATCAAGACCAACATCAGAGAACTGATTACCTGCACTGACTGAAGGTTCTGTACATTTTGCCTCTCCATGTGCAGCAATAGAGTGGTCACTAGGTGGATCCTCACGAGCACTACCACTATGGCCACAGTCTAGGTGAGAAGGATGTGACTAAGCGTATCTGATGGTACCCACATGAGATCTAACCTCTGATATGGGGATATCATTCTCTACTGCTATAAATGCATATGCATCCAATAGATCCTCAGCCAAGCTAGTCAGTGTCACCTGTGTCATCTCCCCTGTAAGTCCCTCCAAGCTAGAAAGTGAAGGGATGCCTGTTGTAGTGTACATGTAATCTACGGTCCTGCTAGTGGATGCTCCACCTAATGATCTGGAGTGTCATCGAGACATTAGGTACTGACCACCCTGATCACTAGATATGGATGTGGCAGCTGTTGCAATGCCCCCACACTATCAATCATAGCTCAAAGCTAGGTGCTATAAATAACATCATCTACAACAGGGACCAATGAAGGAGTTATAGCAAGTGCCCTTTGACCAACAATAGCACTATGTACTGGTCTTTGTCGATCAGCTCGATGATAAGCATCTCTATCAACAAGCCTACCATGCCCCTATCTTAGATGTCCTAGAAAATTAGTGTAATTAACAGCTTGACCTAAACAAACCTCATCAAAAATCTGCTGTGCAAAGTACAGTGGAATCTAGTCATTATTCAGATACCAACCATGGGCAGCTAGAAATCTAGGGTATATCAATCTTGATATAGCAAGATCCTCACACCTAGTAACTTGATATCTCTTCACATAATTTTTATCTGCATAAGATGGGAAAACTTCCCCTTTCAGGGTCGCTTTAGGCACTAAAGCCTATAACTCCTTAAGAGAAATACTAGAGCCAACATCTTGTCTCTTCCTATCAAGTATGGAATCTATAATATCTAGGGCATATGGAGGTACTATGAATGTCATCCCTAATGCTACTCAAGCTATTAAGGATGGACTGACCCGTGCTCTTATAGACAGTAGAGCTAGATGGATTATTTATAGATTCTTGCAGCTGTTGAATCTCTCTATTAGTGCATGAAAATAGTTCTGTAGGGGGAATCGGTGCATCTGCCATGTGTGATGTGTAATTGATGAAGGGTGCTCCCCTTAATACCACAACACATAACAGAAATAGAGAAACAACAACAATATGCAAGAATAGAAAATTGGCTTCTTATTATCTCCACAAATGTGGAATTACAAACTTTCAGAATTACAATATGCAAAGCCACATGGGCATTCCCTTACAATATTCTGTAGGACAAAGCCTCGAACTATTACCCAGATCTACTACCCAAAACTATTCTGAACTGCCTAAGACAATAATACAGCCTTCCTTATATAGGCAATTTTCCACCGCCTAGGAAGGTTCCAGAATTTTAGCCAATAAGGCCGACCAAACTTAGAATTATTTTATTTTACATTTTATTACATCATAGTCAGCTCAAGATAACCTTTGAAACCCGAACAGAAATTTTGAAGAAAATTATTTTCTGCCATTTCGGGTGGCCCAACTTTCGAAGACCATAAGTCATCACCAGTTGACCCGATCGGCTATTATAACCCCATTTTGGAAACGCCACGAAGCGCTCTACAGGCTTGACTGGTGCAAGCGCCTGTCACCCAAATTTTTGACCTCATTCGGGGCCTCTAAAGCCTTCAAAACTGAGTTCAAAGTTTCTGTACCTTGCTGCCAATACCAAAAATCTTCAATATCTTCCAATATACACTTGATCTGGCAATGAAACTTTACTGGCAGACTTCTATGACCAAAATGAACCTCCAAGAAAGAAATCAGATCATTCTGAGCACATACAAAAATTACCAAAAATAGTAACTTTCCATAAATAGCAGCTCTGCACAAAATAGCCCTTATTGAATATAAAAATAGAAATATTTTTAGGTGATGCAAGATTGCTCTTACACCCAGGATGCTCCTGCATCAAACACCCAGGGCAATTTGAGAAGTGACCTTGTCACGACTCAGGTGTGCAGAGGAAAACCAAGACAGCTAACCTCCTCCTTTGTCAGCCATGATGAATCTTCAACAGGTCATCCTTTCCACTTGACCAGGTATTCTTCATATGTCCTGTTCCTTGTGCTTCTGCCAACATGACTGTCCAGTATATCTTTGATCTCCTTAGTGTCTGAACTAGTTGCTGGAATACTCCACTGTGCTGCTGTGATCTCATCTTCAACACCTCCTTCATGATACTCTGTCAGATCTGAAATGTTAAACACCGGTGAAATATTTAGCTCAGTAGGCAATTGTACCTCATATGCGTTTCCTGAATCATGTTTCTTCAGTATCCTACATGGTCCAAACTTCTTCATTTTCAGCTTGTCATATGTACCAACTGGAAACCGCTCCTTCCGCAAATGAACCATGACTTCATCACCAACTTGAAATTCCTTATACCTCCTTTTCTCATCTGCCTTAGCCTTATACTATGCGTTCATCTTGGTAATATGCTTCCTCACCTCCCCATGGATGTTCTTCAAGTGTTCTGCAAAATCCTCAGCTTCAGCACTACTTATTTCTCCTTTATCTATCTTCCTCAATTCAGATGCATTTCTTGGACTACTTCCATATACAATCTGGAATGGTGATTTACCAGTGCTTCTATTGGCAGAATTATTGTATGCAAATTCTACCTGTGGTAAAATCAAATCCCATCCTGTTGGCTTATCTCCAACCAAACATCTCAGCAAATTTCCCAAGCTCCAATTCACCACCTCTGTCTGTCCATCAGTCTGTGGATGATGTGATGAACTAAACTTCAAATCTGTCTTCAACTTCTTCCACAATGTACGCCATAAATATCCAACAAACTTAGTGTCCCGATCTGAAACTATGGTCCTTGGCAAACCATGAAGTCTCACTACCTCTCTGAAAAACAATTCTGCTACATGAACAGCATCATTAGTCTTCTTGCAGGGAATGAAATGTTCCATCTTTGAAAATCTGTCAACCACCACAAAAATTGAATCATATCCCCACTGTGTCCTTGGTAAACCAAGAACAAAGTCCATACTGATATCCTCCCACAGCTTCTCTGGTATAGGTAATGGCTGATACAACCCTGTATTCTGCTTCACTCCTTTCGCCATCTGACATACTCTGCAACTCTGTACAAACTTCTTCACATCTTGCTGCAATTGTGGCCAATAATAATTCTCACCAACCAAAGTAAGGGTTTTATCACGACCAAAATGTCCAGCCAATCCTCCACTATGCTTCTCCTTGATGAGATTCTCTCTCATAGAACTTCGTGGAACGCACAACTGACTCCCTCTGAATAGCATATCATCCTGGATGATGAAATCCAACCATTTTGTCCTGTCTAGAGTAACAGGTTCTGTACAAGCTTTCCAAGCTTCACCAAAATCACGATCCTCTGGATATAAATTCTTGAGTTCCTTGAACCCAACCACTTCAATCTACATTTCTGTCAGCAATAGTTGCCTTCTGCTAAGAGCATCTGCAACCCTGTTAGACTTTCCACTCCTGTGTTTCAAAACAAATGTATAACTCTGCAAAAACTCAACCCATTTCAAATGCCTTTGATTCAATTTTCCTTGACTATTCAAATATTGCAAAGCTTGATGATCAGTATACAAAACAAACTCCTTAGGAAGTAGATAATGTCTCCACTTCTTTAATGCCTGAACTATAGCATAAAATTCCTGATCATAAACACAATATTTATTCTTGGCATCATTTAACTTCTCACTGAAATAAGCAACAGGTCTACCTTCTTGGCTCATAACAGCTCCTATTGCAGTACCACTAGCATCACAATCTACTTGAAACACCTTATTAAAATCTGGAAGTGCTAAAATAGGTTGTTCTGTAACTTTTTGTTTCAACAATTGAAAACTCTTTTCTGCCCCATTAGTCCACTTAAACTCTTTTCTATCCCCTCTCATTGTCTCAGTCAAGGGTCCACAAATACTGCTAAAATTTTTGATAAACTTTCTGTAAAAGCTAGCTAGACCTTGAAAAGATCTTACCTCAATAGCACTCCTTGGAGTAGGCCATTCAAGGATAGCCTGTACCTTCTCTGGGTCCATTTTTAGACTTTCTGCTGAAACTACAAATCCCAAATACACTAACTCTTTCTTCACAAAACTGCACTTCTTCAAATTAATCAACAATTTTTCATCTCTCAACTTCTCAAACACCATACGAATATGCATCATATGCTCATCCAATGTCTTACTAAAGATCAAAATATCATCTAGGTAAACAATGACAAACTTACCCAAAAATTCTTTCAGAACCTCGTTCATGAGCCGCATGAAAGTGCTCGGTGCATTGGTTAGCCCAAAAGGCATGACTAACCACTCATACAGTCCTTCTTTTGTCTTGAAGGCAGTCTTCCATTCATCTCCTTCTCTGATCCGAATCTGATGATATCCACTCTTCAGATCTATCTTTGAGAAATACACAGCTCCACTCAAATAGTCCATAATATCATCCATTCGTGGCAATGGAAACCTATACTTTATTGTGATCTTGTTTATTGCTCTGGAATCTGTACACATCCTCCACTCTCCATTCTTCTTTGGTGCTAATACCGCTGGTACAGCACAGGGACTCAAACTCTCATGGATCAATCCTTTCTGTAATAGTTCATGTACTTGTCTGTTCAACTCTTCACTTTCTGCAGGTGTCATTCTGTGTGCTGCCTTGTTTGGCAAACTGGCTCTTGGAATCAAATCCATCTGATGACTGATCTTCCTTACCAGTGGTAATCCATCAGGTACATTATCAGATACAATATCCCGAAACTCATTCAACAAATCTGCAACCTCTACAGGTACATCCTATGCTTCTTCTTTACCAACTTTTGGAATTAAAGCAAAACACACATGCTCATGCCTCATACCATCTAGGAATTTTCTTCCATCAACAAATGTTATTCTTGCATTACCACATACCTTTTCTTCAGTCTCCTTCAATGGTTTTAGCTTATGCCGCACTCCATCCTTTGTCAGGGAATAGGTATTCGCATGACCATCATGTACAGCACATCTGTCAAACTGCCATGGTCTACCCAACAATATATGACATGCATCCATAGATATGATATCACATAATACCTCATCTTGGTACCCGCCAATCTTGAACTTCACCAGGCATTGTTCATTGACCATGACCTTGTGGTCATCCTGTACCCAGGCAATCCGATATGGATGTGGGTGTTTCTGTCTCTTGAGCTTCAACTTTGTCACCATCTCTTCTGACACCAAATTGTCAGTGCTTCCACTATCAATGATCACATCACAACATTTACCTTCACACTTGCACCTGGTGCGAAACAGGCTCCTCCTTTGCTCAGGTTCATTCTCACCACTCAACATGACTCTTCTGTTAATCAACGTTTCTCCTCTTTTAGCATCTTCAGAATTTGATGATCTGGCATCTTCATCTACATGTGCAACTCTGGCCTGGCCTTCATTTCTTCTGTCTGTTCTGCCTTGGCACTGAGGACATTCAAATGCCCTATGACCTTCTTCTCCACAGTGAAAACATGTTCCACGGAAGCCACCTCTTCCAGATCCTTGTCCTCTTCCTCTTCCTCTCTAATCTCTATTATTCTGATCCTGGAAGCGATTGGAATTATTTCCTCGCTGATTCTGACTGCTACTGGCCTCATCCTTCTTTTTCGGATCTTTATTTTGGCCACCATATGACCGTCCACCAGATCGTCCACTGCGACCTCTTCTATTTTGTCTGCTCTCAAACTTCTTGTTCAACTTTTCCTCTACTTTTAGGGCAAACTGGTATGCCTCTTCAATACTGTTCATTCGAACTAGATTCAGCTCCTCCTGAATGCCTTGCCTTAACCCATTAAGGTATCAGGCAACTTTCTCTTTATCAGCTTCTGCATGGCCTGTTCTGATGAGAAGTCGGTAGAACTCCTTTGTATACTCTTGAACAGATCTTCCTGCTTGCTTCAAACTTTGCATTTTCTTCAGTAGGTCAAGCTCATTATCAACAGGAATGAACTGTCGCTTCAATTTATCCACCATCCGATCCCATCTTGTGATTTTCTCCTTTCCCCTTCTATTTCGCTCCAACTGAATCTCTTGCCACCATATCTTCACATGACCTTTTAGTCTGGCCTTCGCAAATTTGACCCTATCAGGATCCTCAACATCTTCATACTCAAAATATTCTTCACATTCATTGATCTAGTCGATCAATTCCTCTGGGTTAAGATTTCCAAAAAATGTAGGAACCTCAATCTTAGGTCTTTTCCCAATCTTGTAAATCGCCCGAAAAAGTCTTTCTTCCTCCTGGTTCACAATTTCAGCTTCTCCTTCTTGATATTCTTCTTCGGCTTCATCCTCGCTTTCGTCTCTGACATTAAGATTCATTCCTTCGCGAATCTCTTTTTGCAATGCTCGCACTTGTCTCTGCAGCTCTCTAACCTCAGGTGTTACAGCACCAGCTCTTCCGCCACGTTCCCTTCATGGAGGCATTTTCGCGATGCACGCTGAAACCCTAGCCACGGTCCTGGTGCAAACTGCCTCACAGTCAGTGATCTTTTTACACACTCAAGAACTCCTGCTCTGATACCACTTGATGAAGGGTGCTCCCCTTAATACCACAACACATAACAGAAATAGAGAAACAACAACAATATGCAAGAACAGAAAATTGGCTTCTTATTATCTCCACAAATGTGGAATTACAAACTTTCAGAATTACAATATGCAAAGCCACATGGGCATTCCCTTACAATATTCTATAGGACAAAGCCTCGAACTATTACCCAGATCTACTACCCAGAACTATTCTGAACTGCCTAAGACAATAATACAGCCTTCCTTATATAGGCAATTTTCCACCGCCTGGGAAGGTTCCAGAATTTTAGCCAATAAGGCCGACCAAACTTAGAATTATTTTATTTTACATTTTATTACATCATAGTCAGCTCAAGATAACCTTTGAAACCCGAACATAAATTTTGAAGAAAATTATTTTCTGCCATTTCGGGTGGCCCAACTTCCGAAGACCATAAGTCATCACCAGTTAACCCGATCGGCTATTATAACCCCATTTTAGAAATGCCACAAAGCGCTCTATAGGCTTGAGTGGCGCAAGCGCTCGTCACCCAAATTTTTGACCTCATCCGGGGCCTCTAAAGCCTTCAAAACTAAGTTCAAAGTTTCTGTACCCTGCTGCCAATACCGAAAATCTTCAATATCTTCCAATATACACTTGATCTGGCAATGAAACTTTACTGGCAGACTTCTATGACCAAAATGAACCTCCAAGAAAGAAATCAGATCATTCTGAACACATACAAAAATTACCAAAAATAGTAACTTTCCATAAATAGCAGCTCTGCACAAAATAGCCCTTATTGAATATAAAAATAGAAATATTTTTGGGTGATGCAAGATTGCTCTTACACCCAGGATGCTCCTGCATCAGTAATAATGTCTGATAGATCTAGAATATGTATGTACCTGAAAGATTTTATTTACTGTCAAATAAAGTCTACATATATACATGTACGTTTTCCTAATTTAAATAAAAATAAAATTAAATACTATGTGTGCATTTCACTACATTATTTGAAAGTAAAATCAATTACATAAATTACATGTTTAAATGTAAATTACATTTTAATAGGTCTAATGGGGTCTTAAAGGGTCATATAACCTATCATAGGTCCAATTAGGTATGTTTAATAGGTTAAATTAGGTATAATTAGGTCTAATTGGGGTGTGATTAGGTCCCAATTGATCTAATTGGGTCTAACTAGGTGAGGCACTAATAAGTCTTAAGCGGTCATATTACTCATAGTGGGTCTAATTCAGTATTAAATGGGTCATATAACAGGTCTAGAATTAGGTCATAACAACTAATTGGGTCTAATTAGGTTCTAATAGGTCTAATTAGGTGCTTTAATATAGGTCTTAAGGGGTCATGTTACTCATAGTGGGTCTAATGGGGTCATATAACCTGTCATAGGTCCTAATAGGTTTAATTTGGTTGAATTAGGTCCTAATAGATCTAATTGGGTCTATTTAGGTGCTAATTAGGTCTAATTCCATTGTAATAGGTCTTATCTAGGTCTAATTAGGTTGTAATACATCTAATTGGGTCTAATTAGGTCCTAAAAGGTTTTAAGGTGTCATATAACCTATCATCTACCTCTTAAAATAGAGCTAGATAACTAGGAATTATGAAGTCCTAATAGGACTAATTGCATCTAAGCAGGTCTAATTAGGTGAACTAATATGTCTACTTTGGTCTTAAGAGCTCATATTAAGCATGTATTGAGTCTAATTAGGTCTTAAAGGGTCATGTAGTACTCGAGTACATATTAGGTGTTAATTAGTCTTTAAATTTGATCTAATTATAAGGTTAGAAGGGCTCCTATTACTCATATTGTACATAGATAATTAGGGAAAGCTATTATGACTAATTTGGTCTAAGGGGTCCTATTACGTTCATAAATATGTCCCTAAGTAGGCATTATTACTATTCAATATTAGTTCCTATTACTTATATTAGCTATGTATTAATCACATGTATTTAAAGGTAAATTAAATAGTATAAAATTAGGTTTAATTTAAAGGTCTTGTTATGGGTTAATTAGTCTTATTATGCCTAAGGGATCGTATTGCTCATATTAGGTGTACTAGCAAGTCCTATTACTCATGATATTAGGTGTTAATTAGTCTTAATTAAAGGTCTAATTAGGTCTAATTAGGTCTTAAGGGGTCCTCAAACTCATATTAGGTATACTTGAGACTAGTTACACATGTCTTATTAGGTGTTAATTGGTCAAGTATTAGGTCCAATTACATCTTTAAAGCCCATCTTATTAATGATATTAGGTCCTAATTTGGGTCTTATTACTCATATTAGGTTAGGTAATAGGTTAAAAATTAGGTCTTAATGGGTCACAATTTACTCAAGGGGTCTAATTTTAAGTATATTTAATTATGTCTTCTTAGTCAAGTATTAGGTAGATAATTAGTCTTATCTAGGTCTTATTAGTCTTAATTAGTCTTATCTCTAGGTCTTATTAGGTACATAATTAGTCTTATCTAGGTCTTATGTACATACACAATGTATACATAAAAATCTATCTATACACATGTACATGTATGTATACATACATATATACATGCACATGCATACATGCACATATGTATATATATAGATACATGCATACATGCACATACATATATATACATTCCTTCCTCCAAAAAATTGTAACCCAGTATTGTGGGTTCACCCAATTGGATTTCTTGACTACAAAAGGTGGTTTCTTTATCCACTATAGAGGAAAAGTATGTTGCTGCTATCGAGGAAGCCAAGGAGATGATATGGCTTCAATTCTTCATGGAAGAATTGGGACATCCACAGAAGGATAATTTTTTGCATACAGATAGCCAAAGTTTCATTCATCTTGCAAAAAAATTTTCTTTCCACAAAAAGACAAAACACATACAGCTGTGGTACCATTTCATTCGGTCAATTTCGAATGATGGGAAGTTAAAGCTGGAAAAGATTCATACAGATGATAATCTAGCAGATATGTTTACAAAGGTAGTAACAAGGGAGAAGTTGAACTCATGTTCAGCTTCAGTTGGTCTTCTAGACTGAACAAAATAAAGAAATAGCTGAGTTTGGGGTAGTTCAATCTAGTGGGAGCCTCATATGGTAGCGGTATTTCTATAGGATCAGTCTACAAGTGGGAGGTCTTTTAGTGTGGATACTGATCAGTCACCAAGTGGGAGATTTTTAGCTTGTGGTGACTGATCAAGAAAGTACTATCCAGTAAAGTACTATACACTTTTCCTCCCGACCTCGCTTAGTGAATTTTTTTGAGGCCGACATATTTTTGGTTATTTTTGGGTTGACATATTGTAACCCATTCTAACCCTAAGGTGAAAAAAATATTGTATAATATGGCTTAGGGTTAGGGATTTTCATTATGTAGGATTTTAGTACTTGCGGTAGAATTGAGCTATAAGGGATTACAAATTGTAATCAGGTTGTAATCATTGGATAATAAAATATTAGACTTGTTGTTGGTGGACATGGCCCAGGCACTAGGTGAACCACATTAAATCTTTGTGTCTTGTGTTCTCTTCTATGTGGTTTATTGTTTTCTACTATTGGTTATATTTGCATGTAATTGTTATTTCTGCCTTGTTAATCCTAACAAGTGGTATCAAAGAAAGATTATTTTTTTTGTTCTTTCATCTTTTCTTTGAAGCAGGTCTCATGAGTCAGTGGGAGAGTCTCTTGGTTAAGTGGGAGAAATGGCAGATGAGGGTAGGCTGAAGGTTGATAAGTTTAATGGGCAGAACTTTCAGTTATGGAAGATGCAAATGGAGGACTATCTCTATCAGAAGGATCTATGGCGGCCATTAGAGGGAATAGCCAAGAAAGAGGCAACAATGTCTTAGGAAGATTGGGATATTTTGGATAGGAAGGCACTGGGGAGTATTCGTTTATGCCTAGCACAATTGGTGGCATTCAATATTGCTAGAGCAATGAAAGCTAAAGCTATGATGGATACCCTAGCAAAGTTGTATGAAAAGCCTTCAGCTTCAAATAAGGTATTTCTTATGAAGCATTTATTTAATATGAAAATAGTAAAAGGTGGATCAGTCACTGATCATTTGAATGAGTTTAATACATTTACAAGTGAGTTAGCCTTAGTTAAAATTACTTTTGATGAAGAGGTTAGGGCTCTCTTGATTTTGTGTAGTTTGCCAGAAACCTAGAATGGCTCGGTAATGGCTATTAGTAATTCTATTTCTGGTTCTAATACCCTAAAGTTTGATGAGATTATTGGTGTTATATTGACTAAGGAAATTCATAGGAAAAGCTTAGGGGCATCCACATCAGGTAGTGTATTGATCGCAGAAAGCAGAGGCAAAACAAGAGAGAGAGGAAACAACTTTGCAAATATGGGAAATCAAGAGGAAAATCAAAGGGAAAGAGATTTGAATCCAAACGGCCAAATGATTGCTAGTACTATGGAAAAATAGGTCATAAGAAGAAAGATTGTTGGTGTCGGAAGAAAGATCAAGGAGACAAACATGATGGAAACAAGGGGACAAATGTGGTAAGTAACAAATCCGAAGAGAATGCTTTGCTCTTGTGTTTAGAAAATGTTGATGATTCATGGGTGTTAGATTCGAGGGTTTCATTTCATGCTACACCCCATAGAGGTTATTTTGTTGATTATGTCCAAGGGGATTTTGGGCTAGTTTATTTTGGAGATAATGAACCCTATCAAATTGTTGGAAAAGGGAAAATTTAGAGTAAGTTGCACAATGGGAATCATTGGCTACTACAAGAGGTAAGACATGTTTCAAGGCTGAGTAGAAATTTAATTTCAGTAGGGTAACTCACTGATGAGGGTTGCATAGTTACTTTTAATGATAAAAATTAGAAGGTTTCAAAAGGTTCCTTAGTAGTAGCAAAAGGTGTGAAAGTAGGAACCTTATATCTTTGTATAGGTCATACTGTTATTTCTACTTTAATTGTTTCAAAAGATAATGAATGTTTAGTAACAGTGGCTGTAGTTGAGCAAGAAGAACATCAAACCATTGTTGTAGATTCTAACACAGCACTGTGACACAATAGACTCAGGCACATGAGTGAGAAAGGTATGAAATTACTTCATTCAAAGAAAGTTTTACCTGGTCTGAAATGTGTCAATATTGACTTCTATGAAAGTTGTGTTTATGAAAAACAAAAGAGAGTGAGTTTTGTGAGGAGTGGGAAGGAAAAGAAAAATGAGAGATTAGAGCTTGTGCATATAGATGTATGGGGTCTAGCTTAGGTGTCTTCCCTTGGTGGCTCTCTATATTTTGTTACATTTATAGATGATGGAACAAGAAAAGTATGGAATTATGTCCTTAGACAGAAATCTAATGTATTTCAAACTTTTAAGAAATGGAAATGCTTGGTTGAGAATGAGACGGGTAAAAGGTTAAAATGTCTCAGATCTGATAATGGTGGTGAGTATTGTAGCACAAAATTTGAAGATTATTATTCCTCTAATGGTATTCATAGGAAGAAAAGTATACCAAGGACTCCACAAGAAAATGGAGTGGTTGAACACATGAACAGGACAATAATGGAGCATGCAAGGAGTATGAGGTTGCATGCTAGGCTGCGCAAAAATATGTGGGTAGAAACTATGAACACTATTGTTTATTTAATCAATAGAGGCCCCTCTACTCCTTTGGACTATGGTATTCCAAAGGAAGCATGGAGTGGTAAGAAGGTGAGTTATTCTTTTCTCAAAACCTTTGGTTGTGAAGCTTTTGCACTTATAGATTCTAAAAATAGAACCAAGCTGGAAGCTAAGTCAAAGAAATGTGTATTTGTTGGATATGGAATTGATGAATTTGGTTATAGGCTTTGGGATTTTGAAAATCATAAAATTGTAAGAAGCAGGGATGTCATATTCAATGAGAAAGTATTGTACAAAGATCTATTGCAGTAGCATGAGAAGAAAGAAAATGATTATGTAGTGCTAGATGATAGTCCAAATGATAATGTTCCAAAAATTTCTTATGCCCCACAACAACAGCAACAAAAAATACCACACACCCCAGTGAATGTTAGATGGTCAACAAGGCTAAGTAGACCTCCAGAAATATTTTCTCCATCTTTGTATTCTATTTTGTTAATAGATGTTGGTGAACCTGAATGTTATAATGAAGCTGTGCAAGTGGATACAAAGCTTCAGTGAGAGTCTGCAATGACAGATGAAATGGACTCTTTGCTGCAAAATCAAATATGGGATTTATGTAAGTTACCTACAGGTAAAAGGGCTTTACAGAATAAATGGGTTTACAAGATAAAAGAAGAGGATGGAGGTAAGAAAATATTTAAAGCTAGATTAGTCGTAAAAGGATTTGCATAGAAAAAAGGTATTGATTTTGATGAGATTTTTTCTCCAGTTGTTAAAATGACTTCTATTCATATTGTTTTAAGTATTGTGGCTACTGAAGATTTCTATTTAGAGAAGCTTGATGTTAAAATAGATTTTCTTCATGGTGATTTGGATGAAGAAATATATATGGTCTAGCCATAAGGTTTTGAGGTCAAGGGTAAGGAGAATTTGGTGTCAAGATTGCAGAAAATTTTATATGGCTTGAAGCAAGCACCTAGGCAATGGTATATTCAATTTGACACTTTTATGAATGAGCATGGATATAGTTGGTGTCATTCTAACCATTGTGTTTATTTTAAGAGGTTGAATGATGATAGCTACATTATTTTATGTTTATATGTTGATATGCTTGTAGCTAGGTCTAACATGGATCACATTAAGGGGTTGAAACAACATTTAGCACATTCATTTTCAATGAAGGATTTCGGGGTAGAAAAACAAATCCTTGGTATGAAAATTTGTAGAGATAGGAAAAATAGGAACTTGTCTCTATCTTAGGCTGATTATATTGAGAAAGGTGTTGCAACGTTTCTCTATGGCGAATGCCAAAGCTGTCAGTACACCTTTGCCTGGTCATTTGAAATTGACTAAGGATATGTGTCCCAAGACACCAGAAGAAGAGACTAAAATGTCTAAGTTACCTTATGCTTCATCTATAGGGAGCTTAATGTATGCTACGGTATGTACTAGGCTAGATATTGCACATGTAGTGGGATTTGTTAGCCGATATATGAGTAACCCTGGTATTGAGCATTGGAATGCAATCAAATGGATTCTCAGATATTTGAGAGGTACATCTAGTAAGTTTTTACACTTTGGGGATTCTACTACTATTGTACAAAGCTATGTTGACTCAGATAGATTTTGGAGGCTCATTCTAGATGTATATGTTCAAATCTATACATCTCGAGGTTTTTTCATGGTTGTTTTTGATAAATGTAGGATACGAAGAAAGTATCTTGTGACTACTAGTGGAGTTGGGGGGGGAAAGTTCATATTAATTGATGAAGGGTGCTCCCCTTAATACCATAAACACATAATAGAAATAGACAAACAACAACAATATGCAAGAACATAAAATTGGCTTCTTATTATCTCCACAAATATGGAATTACAAACTTTCAGAATTACAATATGCAAAGCCACATGGGCATTCCCTTACAATATTCTATAGGAAAAAGCCTCAAATAAATACCCAGATCTACTACCCAGAACTGCCCTAGACAACAATATGGGCTTTCTTTATATAGGCAATTTCCACCACCTAAGAAGGTTCCAAAAATTTAGCCCTCAGGGCCGACCAAACTTAGAATTATTTTATTTTACAATTTATTACATCAAAGTCAGCTCAAAATGACTTTTGAAACCCAAACAAAAATTTTGAAAGAAAATTATTTTTTGTTATTTCAGGTGACCCAACTTTCGAAGACCATAAGTCATCGCCAGTTGACTCGATTGACTATTATAACCTCATTCTGGAAACACCATGAAGTGCTCTATAGGCTTGACCAGTGCAAGTGCTTGTGACCCAAATTTTTGACCTCATCCAAGGCCTCTAAAGCCTTCAAAACTAAGTTCAAAGTTTCTGTACCCTGTTGCCAATACCAAAAATCTTCAATATCTTCAAAACTAGACCTAATCTAGCCATGAAACTTTACCGACAGGCTGATATGACTGAGATGAACCTCCACATGTGAAATTGGAACATTCTAAAATCATATGACCAACTTACTAAAAATAGAAAGTTTCCATAAATAGCAGCCCTACACAAGATAGCCCTTATTGAATTCAAACATAGAAATAGTTTTGGGTGATGCAAGATTGCTCTTACACCTAGGATGCTCCTGCATCAGACACCCGGGGTAATTTGAGAAGTGACCATGTCACGACTCAGGTGTGAAAAGGAAAACCAAGATGGTTAACCTCCTCCTTTGTCAACCATGATGAAGCTTCAATAGGTCATCCTTTCCACTTGACTAGATATTCTTCATATGTCCTGTTCTTTGTGCTTCTACCAACATGATTGTCTAGTATGTATTCAATCTCCTCGATATCTGAACTACTTGCTGAAATACTCCACTGTGCCACTATGATCTCATCTTCAACACTTCCTTCATGATACTCTGTCAAATCTGAAATGTTAAACACTAGTGAAATATTCAGCTCAATAGGCGATTCTACCTCATATGCATTTCCTAAATCATGCTTCTTCGGTATCTTACATGGTCCAAACTTCTTCATTTTCAGCTTGTTATATGTACCAATAAGAAACCACTCCTTCTGCAAATGAACCATAACTTCATCCCCAACCTGAAATTCCTTATGCTTCATTTTCTCATCTACCTTAGCCTTATATTGCACGTTCATTTTGGTAATGTGCTTCCTCACCTCCCCATGGATGTTCTTCAAATGTTCTACAAAATCCTCAGCTTCAGCACTACTTATTTCTCCTTTATCTATCTTTCTCAATTCAGATACATTTCTTGGACTACTTCCATATACAATCTAGAATGGTGATTTACCAGTGCTCCTATTGATAAAATTATTGTATGCAAATTCTGCCTATGGTAAAATCAAATCCCATCCTATTGGCTTGTCTCCAACCTAACATGTCAGAAAATTTCCCAAACTTCTATTCACCACCTCTGTCTGTCCATCAGTCTATGGATGATGTGATGAACTGAACTTCAAATTTGTTTTCAACTTTTTCCAAGATGTTCACCAGAAATATCCAACAAACTTAGTATCTCGATCTGAAACTATGGTCTTTGGTAGATCATGTATTCTCACCACTTCTTTGAAAAACAATTCTACTACATGAACAACATCATTAGTCTTCTTGCAGGGAATGAAATGTGCCATCTTTGAAAATCTATCAACCACCATAAAAATTGAATCATGTCCCCGCTAAGTCCTCGATAAACCAAAAACAAAGTCCATACTGATATCCTCCCAAGGCTTCTCTGGTATAGGTAATGGCTGATACAACCCTGTATTCTACTTCACTCCTTTTTCCATCTGACATACTCTGCAACTCTGTACAAAATTTTTCACATCTTGCTGCAACTATGGCCAATAATAATTCTCACTAACCAAAGCAAGGGTTTTATCACGACCAAAATGTCTAGCCAATCCTCCACTATGCTTCTCTTTGATGAGATTCTCCCTCATAGAACTTCATGGAATGCACAACTGACTCCTTCTGAATAGCATATCATCCTAGATGATGAAATCTAGCCATTTCATCCTATCTAGAGTAATAGGTTATGTACAAGCTTTCCAAGCTTCACCAAAAATAGGATCCTCTGGATACAAATTCTTGAGTTCCTTGAACCCAACCACTTCAATCTGCATTTCTGTTAGCAATAGTTGCCTTCTGCTAAGAGTATCTGCAACCCTATTAGACTTTCCACTTCTGTGTTTCAAAACAAATGTATAACTCTGCAAAAACTCAACCCATTTCAAATGCCTCTAATTCAACTTTCCTTGACTATTCAAATATTGCAAAGCTTGATGATCAGTATACAAAATAAACTCCTAAGGAATTAGATAATGTCTCCACTTCTTTAATGCCTGAACTATAGTGTAAAATTTCTGATCATAAACAGAATACTTTCTCTTGGCATGATTTAACTTCTCACTAAAATAATCAACATGTTTATCTTTTTGGCTCATAATAGCTCCTATTGTAGTACCACTAGCATCACAATCTACTTGAAACACCTTATTAAAATTTGGAAGTGCTAAAACAGGTTGTTCTATAACTTTTTATTTCAACAATTGAAAACTCTTTTTTGCCCCATTAGTCCACTGAAATTATTTTCTATCCCCTCTCATTGTTTCAGTCAAGGGTCCACAAATACTGCTAAATTTTTTTATAAACTTTCTGTAAAAGCTAGCCAAACCATGAAAAGATCTTACCTCAGTAGCACTCCTTGGAGTAGGCCATTCAAGGATAGCCTGTACCTTCTCTGGGTCTATTTTTAGACCTTCTGCTGAAATTGCAAATTCCAAATACACAAACTCTCTCTTCACAAAACTGCACTTCTTCAAATTAATCAACAATTTCTCATCTCTCAACTTCTCAAACACCATACGAATATGCATCATATGTTCCTCCAATGTCTTGCTAAAAATCAAAATATCATCTAGGTAAACAATGACAAACTTATCCTGAAATTCTTTCAGAACCTCATTCATGAGCCGCATGAAAGTGCTCGGTGCATTGGTTAACCCAAAAGGCATGACTAACCACTCATACAATCCTTCCTTTTTCTTGAAGGCAGTCTTCCATTCATCTCCTTCTCTGATCTGAATCTGATGATATCCACTCTTCAGATCTATTTTTGAGAAATATATAACTCCACTCAAACAGTCCATAATATCATCCATTCATGGCAATGGAAACTTGTACTTGATTTTGATCTTGTTTATTGCTTTAGAATCTGTACACATCCTCCACTCTCCATTCTTCTTTGGTGCTAATACCACTAGTACAGCACAAGGAATCAGACTCTCATGGATCAATCCTTTCTACAACAACTCATGTACTTGTCTTTTCAATTCCTCACTTTCCACAGGTGTCATTTTGTGTGCTGCCTTATTCAGAAAACTCACTCCTGGGATCAAGTCCATCTGATGACTGATCTTCCTGACTGGTGGTAATCCATCAAGCACATTATCGGATACAATATCCTGAAACTCATTCAACAAATTTTCAACTTCTACAAGAACATCTTCTACTTCCTCCTTACCAGCTTTTGGAATTAAATTAAAAGACACATGCTCATGCCTCATACCATCTAGGAACTTTCTTCCATCAACAAAAGTTATTCTTGCACTACCACATACCTTTTCTTCTATTTTATTCAATGGCTTTAGCTTATGTCACATTCAATCCTTTGTCAGGGAATAGGTATTTGCACGGCCATCATGTACAACACATCTGTCAAACTACAATGGTCTACCGAACAACATATGACATACATCCATAGATATGATATCATATAGTACCTCATCGTGGTACCCACCAATCTTGAACTTCACTAGGCATTGTTCATTAACCATGACCTTGTGGTCATCCTTTATCCAGGCAATCTGATATGGATGTGGGTGCTTCTATCTCTTGAGCTTCAACTTTATAACCATCTCTTCTGACACCAAATTGATAGTGCTTCCACTATCAATAATCACATCACAACACTTACCCTCACACTTGCATCTAGTGTGAAATAGGCTCCTCCTTTGTTTAGGTTCATTCTCACCACTCAGTAGGACTCTTCTATTAATCAACGTTTCTCCTCTTTTAGCATCTTTAGAATTTGATGATCTGGCATCTTAATCTACATGTGCAACTCTGGCCTAGCCTTCATTTCTCCTGTCTATTCTACCTTGATGCCGAGGACATTCAAATGCCCTATGACCTTCTTCTCCACAGTGAAAACATGTTCCACGAAAGCCTCCTCTTCCAGATCCTTGTCCTCTTCCTCTTCCTCTCTGATTTTGATCTTGGAAACTATTGGAATTGTTTCCTCACTGATTTTGACTACTACTGGCCTCATCCTTCTTTTTCAGATCTTCATTTCAGCAACCATATGACCATCCACTAGATCTTCCACCACGACCTCTTCCATTTTGTCTGCTCTCAAATTTCTTGTTCAAATTTTCCTCTACTTTTAGGGAAAATTGGTATGCCTCCTCAATACTATTCATTCGAACCAGATTCAACTCCTCCTAAATGCTTGGCCTTAACCCATTAAGGTATTGGCCAACCTTCTCCTTACCAGCTTCTACATGGCCTATTCTGATGAGAAGTCAGTAGAAATCCTCTATATACTCCTGAACAAATCTTCCTGCTTGCTTCAAACTTTACATTTTCCTCAGTAGGTCAAGCTCATAATCAACAAGAATGAACTGTCACTTCAATTTATCCACCATCTAGTCCCATCTTGTGATTTTATCTTTCCCTCTTCTATTTTTCTCCAATTGAATTTCTTGCCACCAGATCTTTGCATGACCTTTCAGTCTGGCCTTCACAAATTTGACCCTATCAGGATCCTCAACATCTTCATACTCAAAATATTCCTCACATTCATTGATCCAATCGATCAATTCTTCTGGGTTAAGATTTCCAGAAAATGTAGGAACCTCAATATTAGGTCTTTTCCCAATCTTGGAAATGGCCCAAAAAAGTCTTTCTTCCTCCTGGTTCATAATTTCAACTTCTCCTTCTTGATATTCTTCTTTGGCTTCATCCTTGCTTTCATCTCTAACATTAAGACTCATTCTTCTATGAATCTCTTCTTGCAATGCTCGCACTTGTCTATGCAGCTCTCTAACCTTAGGTGTCACAGCACTAGCTCTTCTGCCACATTCTCTTCATGGAGGCATTTTCATGATGTGCGCTAAAACCCTAACCACGGTCTTGGTGCAAACTACCTCACAGTCAGTGATCTATTTACACACTCAGGAAAACCTTCTCTAATACCACTTGATTAAGGGTGCTCCCCTTAATACTACAAACACATAACAAAAATAGAGAAACAACAAGAATATGCAAGAACAAAAAATTGGCTTCTTATTATCTCCACAAATGTGGAATTACAAACTTTCAGAATTACAATATGCAAAACCACATGGGCATTCCCTTACAATATTCTATAGAACAAAGCCTCAAATCAATACCTAGATCTACTACCCAGAACTGCCCTATACAACACTACAGGCCTTCTTTATATAGGTAATTTCCATCACCCGAGAAGGTTCCAGAAATTTAGCCCTCAGGGCCGACCAAACTTAGAGTTATTTTATTTTACATTTTATTACATCAAAGTTGGCTCAAAATGACTTTTGAAACCCAAATAGAAATTTTGAAGGAAAATTATTTTCTGCCATTTCAGGTGACCCAACTTTTGAAGACCATAAGTCATCGCCAATTGACCTGATTGACTATTATAACCCCATTTCAGAAATGCCACAAAGCACTCTATAGGCTTGACTTGCACAAGTTCCTGTCACCCAAATTTTCCACCTCATCCGGGGCCTCTAAAGCCTTCAAAACTGAGTTTGAGGTTTCTATACCCTGCTACCAAAACCAAAAATCTTCAATATCTTCAAAACTAGACCTGATCTAGCCATGAAACTTTACCGACAGGCTGATATGACTGAGATGAACCTCCACATGTGAAATCAGAACATTCTGAGATCATATGACCAACTTACTAAAAATAGCAAGTTTCCATAAATAGCAGCCCTACACAAGATAACCCTTATTGAATTCAAACATAGAAATAGTTTTCGGTGATGCAAGATTTCTCTTACACCCAAGATGCTCCTGCATCATTAATGCTGAAACCATGTGGTATCCAACATTCAATTCAATCATTATATCCTTTAATAAGATTTCATTATAGGTAAGACTTCCTAACCTTCTAGTATAATATTGGGTTGAATCTTTTTTTGAGGCTATTAGTGATACCTTGTGCAAGGAACCCATGGCCCTTCCTTGGATTCAAAAATAGGACTCACAGGGTTAAGTAGAGCTAATAGGATCCATGTGGATCTTTTGAGTTGTAATAAAAACCATTGTAAGGTTAATTGGCTCTAAGGTGAAGTTATGAACCTAGAGACCTAATTATACCAAGGGTCTCAAATGCTTAGAATAGATGGGTTTTAGGTGGATAAGATAGGTTTAGGAATTAGGTGGTTGGATTTGATCCATTTGGCTTTGGAAAGGTCCAATAGGGGCCTAGGAGAAAAAATGACAAAGTTGTAATGCAACAATTGAAAGTTGCATGCAACTTTTGAAAGTTCCTTGACAACTTTTCAAAAGTTGCTCGACAAATTTTGAAATTTTTCTCATAAGTTTTAAATCGGTTCAAAACCCCTCAAAAGGTGGTTATAACCACTGGGAAAGGATTTTAAAATCCCAAAATGTGATCAGACACCTAGTTGGATGAAGTGGTGTATAGAGACTTGAAGAAATCAATTAAAAACCTTGAAATTCTAGGAAAACTCTCTATTGCAGCAAATTGTATGATCTATTATGAACCTCTAATGATTGGATAATGTATTTTTTGTGTTAAGGTGTGATTCAGTGTTTGAATGCAAGTGATTTTAATCAAATTGGTGACACATAGTGGGAGTTATACTTCTTTCTCTTTGGATTGGTCTGGATAACCTTGAATTTATGTGTTTGGTGCATATGGACTCCTAACTTGGCATCCCACCAATGTATCCTCATGGCCCTTAGGGGAATAAAATCTAGGAGTTCCCTCTCAAAGATTCTAGAGGCTCAAGTCATGAAGAGTTGGTCTGGTCAAGTTTCTAGCCAGCCCCAGGCTAAGCATCCCTATGTGTTTAGCCATGGAAGAAGAAAACCAGTTGGGAAAGTCGGAGTGGAGGCCCAGGTAGACTTAGTGGAGAGTTTTTTGTGATCACATTTGATGTGATAATAATTTTTTGAGAGGTTTTGAGGACTCTAAGAACCCATCTTCTTCCAATTTCTTTGTGTTCCTAGTCTAATCTGGCTAATTAGGCGTGTGGACCTAGTGAGTGTTTGGGGGTGTCAGATTAGAATCAACCCAAGATCTCTTGGGATACTTAAGAGATTGAAAAAAGGGTGACTAAAAATATGGGGAGTTACCCAAATTTTTCATGATTTTTTCAAGTTAGGTGTCAAAAATTGGGTGATCAGGACTACAAAGATTGTAAGCCTGATTTAGAGAAAGTGTGTTGTGGGTATTAGAGATTCCTAAGGGGTATTGATCCTAGTTGGTTTAGGTTCCTTAAGATTTTCTCAACTATTGGTTGTAGTTACTTTATGGTGAGGGGTGAATATCCCTTATTGAGCTCATTCAATGCTTATTCCCAAGGAGTGACTCTAGGATCAAGGAGGAACCTAGAAATAGGTGTAAGTTGGTTTAGGGTAACTAGACCCTAAAATTGGTTGGTAGCTATATAGTCTACATCAAGTGGTATCAAAGCCACTAAGATCTTGATTGGAAGGCATGAGTCAGTCAAGATGTTAGATAATGAATAAGGGGAGAGGGAGATCTCTTTAACAATCACCAATGTGGAGTTGGCCAAATTGGTCAAGGAGCAAATGGTAAAAGGTAGAGCCATAAAACATGAGAATAGAACCTTGAAAAGGGAGATGGACCAGTTGAAGGGAAATACGGGTAGGGAAACCCAACAAGAATCTGAAGAAGAAGGAAATGATGAGGAAGAGAGAGAGGAACCTTGGCATGAAAGGATAGGGATAGATGCAAATCAAGGGATATTTTTAGAAGTCCTTGAGAAGGTAGGAAGTAGAGACACCAAGGAAGATGTGTTCACCTTTTATGGAAAATTAAACCTTGAAGATTATGTTGATTGGATAGAGGAAATGGAAAATCATTTTTATTGTGAAAGTGTGTTAGAAAACTAAAAGGTCAAATTGGCCAAATCCAAAATGAAGGGCCCTGCCCTCAATTGGTGGAACTTCCTTCAGAGTGAAAGGATGGATGAGGGAAAGAGACAAATATCAAAATGGAGGAGGATGAAGGGTGAGATACAGAGGTGGATCATATCGGAGGACTATGAAGTCACCATGCATAAGAAGTTGCAGAGCCCAAGGAAGAAGGACTTGGATGTAGGAGCATATATAGAGGAGTTTCACAAGCTCACACTAAGGGCCAAGGTACCTAGGAATGAGAAGCATAAATTGGCTAGATACTTGAATGGGCTCAAGTATTCCATCCAAGATGAACTGACTTTGCTCATTCCCAATTCAGAGAACTCATATTTTTAAATGGCACACAAGATAGAGGAAAGAAAAAAGAGGAAGAATGACTCTCAAGATAGGGGAAGAGGAATAAACAATAGGGGGAGAGGAAGATTCAATGGAAGAGGACCATTCAATAGATCCCAAGCGGAGTCTAGTAACTAGGAGAGCTAAGAAGGAGAAGCCAATCCAAGAGGAGGATATCAGGGGAGAAGAATTAATAGTAGATGAAGATCAAGAGGGAGGACTCTAAGGGTGTTCGCTAGAAGGTTCTTTAGTTGCAACCAAGTAGGACACCAAGCCTCAAGGTGCCCTAAGAAATAAGGGAACAACCATCAAGGAGAAGATATGAGGGTGCACCTAGCACAAGAAGATGACACACAAAGTATATAAGGGGAAAGAGGGAATGAAGACCCAAAGTGAGGAGAGTTCCTCATGTTCAATACGACCCTATTGAAGAACCCTGCAAGTAAGGAGCCACCATAGAGGAAGAACTTATTCAGGACAACATGCAAGGTGGAAGGTAAAGTGTGTAAAGTAATAGTGGATTATGGTTCTATTGATAATTTAGCATCCATTTCTATGGTTGGTAAGCTTGGTTTAAAGAAGATACCTCACCCTAACCCCTATAAAGTATCATGGTTGAACAAAGAGAAACAAGCCTTGGTTAATTAAGAGGTGCATGTAGAGTTCCAAATTGGAGAGTACCATGACAACATCCTATGTGATGTAATCAACATGGATTCTTGTCATCTGCTGCTAGGAAGCCCTTGGAAGTATGATGTGTGTTTGAATCATAATGGAAAAACCAATGTCTTTGAGATCACTAAAGGAGGAAGACAATTCACTAAGAGACCCTTGCTTGATGATGGAAAGGAAAATTTCCAAGAAAATAGTATGCTAGTTGTGGGAGAGAAAGAATTCTTGAAGACAGTGGAGGTGAAAGACACTCCATGCTTTTCCATTGTGGTGAAGCCATAGAAAGAAAAGGAGGAATGGATACAGGAAGTTAAGGGGCCACTAAAGACTATAGGTCCCAAGGAGCTACATGAGTTATTAGGGAGCTATAAGCATGTGATTGTAGATGGTAAGACAAAGACTCTACCACCAATCAGAGATGTAAGTCATTGTATTGACTTTATACCTGGTTCTACACTCCCTAACAAACCAGCATACAAACTTACCCATGATTAGAATGAGGAGTTAGTAAGATAGGTGGAGGAACTCTTGAGCAAAGGGTTCATAAGGAGGAGAATCAGTACTTGTGCGGTACCAACCCTATTGGCCCCAAAGAAGGATGGTACATGGAGGTTGTGTACTGTGTCCTAGGCTATAAACAAAATAACCATAAGATATAGATTTCTGATGCCAAGGATGGAAGACTTGATGGATTTCCTAGGAGGGGCAAGGTACTACTCCAAGATGGACTTGAAGAGTGGATACCACCAGATAAGAGTGAGGGAAGGATATGAATGGAAAACTACTTTCAAGACCAATTAGGGGATATTTGAGTGGATGGTGATTCCCTTTTGTCTCTCAAATGCACCAAGAAAATTCATGAAACTCATGAATGAAGTGCTTAAGACATTCATTGACTATTTTTTTTTGGTCTACATAGATGACATAATCATCTATAGTAGTGACAAGGAGGAGCACCTAGTTCATGTAGAACAAGTCTTGAAGAAGTTACATGAGGAGCAGCTGAGAATCAACTTGGAGAAATGTGTTTTCTTGGAGGAGGAACTGATATTCATAGGCTTTGTCATCTCAAGAGGGAATCTCAAAATGGATCCATCTAAGGTGGATGTCATACTAGAATGGCCTAACCCAAGGACTGCAAGTGAGGTAAAAATCTTCCATGGCTTGGCAATTTTTTATAGGAAATTTATTAGGGGATTTAGTAATGTGAGTGCTCCTATGATTGATACTATAAAAAGGGGGTAAGAAATGTCACTTTGTGTGGACTCTAGAAACTAATAGGGATTTTGAATTCTTGAAGAGAAAAGTTGCAGAACAACCCATACTAGTTCTACCAGACTTTAATAAAGTCTTTACAATTGAGTATGATGCCAGTAATAGGGCCATAGGAGGAGTCCTATGCCAATAAGGCAAGCCTGTAGCCTTCTTCATTAAGAAGATAAATGAGGCAAAAAAGTGATACTTCACCTATGATTTGGAGATGTATGCAATGGTGCAGTCCTTGAGGAAATGGAGGCACTACTTGTTGCCTAAAAAATTTGTTGTGTATATAGATAATCATGCACTAAGCTTCTTGAATAGGTAGGAAAATCTAAACCACAGGCATGTGAAATGGATGGAGTACCTCCAATCCTACACTTTCACAATAAAGCACAAGAAAGGGGTAGAAAACAAGGTTGCTGATGCCCTTAGTAGGAGAAATATAAAATTTCAGGAGATGAGATTGGAAAGCATGGGAATCCACTCTATAAGGGACATGTATGAACAAGATGAGGATTTCAAAGAAGCCTACCAAGTGTGTAAGACCATGACAGGTTAGTACATCATAGTGTCTTTTTCGATTACATGTTGTAGGAGGGGTTACTCTTTAAAGTAAGTCACTTGTGTATCCCTAGGGGATCATTTAGAGACAACATTGTAAAGGAGAAACATTGTGTGGGCTTGACAAGTGATTTTGGGTTTGACAAGACTTTGGAATTGGTGAGAAGGTTCTATTAATGGTCCAATATGCCAACTAATGTTTGAAATTTTGTGGAGAGTTTCCCAGTGTGTTGAAGAGCCAAGGGGAGGAGTTCTAATATAGGTCTTTACACCTCTTTACCCATCCAAGATAGACCATGGGATTCAGTGAGCATGGATTTTGTGCTTGGACTTCCTAGGACGAAGCAAGGATATGACAATGTATGTGGGCGTGGTGGATAGGTTCTCAAAGATGGCTCATATCCTACCTTGTAAGACAAGTCATGATGCCTCACATATAGCAGGGATATTCTTCAAGGAGATCATAAGACTACATGGATTTCCCCTAGCCATAGTCTCAGACAAAGATTCCAAGTTCCTTGGTCACTTTTGGAGGATCCTTTGGAAGAATCTTGGAATAGACTTGTCCTATTCATCTTCCCACATGTTGGCATTAAGTATGATTGTCATCAGTGACAAAACTTATTCAAACTTTTCATGCTTACTGAGTAGATAGTGCTTACTGAGTAGAATAGTGCTTACCGAGCAGAACAGTGCTTGCCGAGCAAAATAGTGCTTACCGAGTAGGACAGTGCTTACCGAGCAAGATAGTGTTTACCGAGTCTCCAGTATATACCATGTTTGAAACTACAACTGAGTGGTTAGTATGGACTGTGCCTCCACTTCTACCAAGTGCATGACAATGTCGAGTAACACAGTGGATGTCAAGTATCAGAAAGTCACCGAGTTTGTTTGCAGTAACCGAGTCACTATACTTGGGCTGACTCAGTAATATTTGTGTTAGCTTGTTTAAGAGCTGACTTTGTAATTATGTTGTAATTGTTTTAGATTGATATATAAACAATGTTTTATATCATATCCAAAAGTGGTGAGAAATAGCGAAGTATGAAAAAGAGAGAAAGACATAGATAAGCGAATTACAAAGGGCTATATCAGTATAAGAAGCAGCAAAGATCTATCCATCACAAAAAGTGATCAGTACATCAGAGAATCTCAATCAGCAAGTACAGTTGCAAGTAAGAGATCTACTCTTTCATCCTAACAGGTGAATTAGCTTGAAATCCTTTAACCCGGTAGACTTAACAGTCTTTGTAAAATCTCTTAACCGAGTGCATACTTCATTGTATGTTTGGAAATCCTCTAACAAGGTGGACCTGGTAGTCCTTATTGCTCCTAACAGGGCAGATCATCAAAAGTGATCATTGTAAGCCTTAACCGGCAAACTTTATACTGCAGTATTGAATTTTTGTGGGTATCATCCCCACCCCAGTTTTACTTTCTACTTGGTAGGTTTTTGGGTCACCAAATCTCTGTGTTCAAAGTGTTATGAATGTTTTATTCTTTCTATTACTCATGCATGCAGTCAGATTATCAATCTAATATTATTAAGATCTGAATCTGTTAAAAGTTTTGAAGTTACTGATTCACCCCTCCCCTCTTAGTAACCTGGATAGTCTTGAATATTTCCAACAATTGGTATCAAAGCTTCGTGGTTCTCAGAATAAAGTTTGACAGCTTGAGAAAAGATTCAGGACAATGGAGATATTCAGACTTAACAAAGTAATTGAGAATGAAAAGCTAGATCTGGAAATGGCCATAACTCAACTCAAAGAAGCAAGAGAGCATCTTTCCCTTTCCCTAAAGAGAAGGAAGGAACTTGCAAATCAGATCAATGACCACCAGTATGTTGAAGAAAAGATTGAAGACTTTTTTCCTTCAAGCAGCTCAGATGAAGAAAACAATGCAATCAAAGAACTTCTAGAAAAGAGTGGATCTCTGCAAGAAGAAGTGAGAAAATTGAAAAGAGAACAGGAAATTCTGTCAACAAGATTTTGTGAAGTCTTGAAACAAAGAAACAAAATGAAAGATGAAATAGATTGAAAGAACAATGAAATCCAGAATCAAACCCTTCAGCTAGAAAACCTTATTGATCATATCTCCAATGCAAATGAAGAAATCTTGACTCTGAGATCAGAAAATGAAAATATAAGAGAGGAGCTGAGATCTGAAAAGCAAATCAATTTAAGAGTGATGAGTGACCTAGATGCTGAAAGGAAAATCAATGAGAGAATGTTGAAATCTCAAGAAGATATGAATCAGGTGTATGAACGAAACCTTCATAGGCAAAAAGGAAAAGTAGGACTTGGATACAAAGAGGAAGGTGAATCCTCCAAACAAGGTACTCAAAAGAATCAGAAACCTACTTGTAATCACTGTGGCAAAATTGGTCATACTTCAAACAAATGTTGGAGCAATGGAAAAGCAAAATTCAATGGAAAATGCTACAATTGCAATCAGCTTGGTCATAAAGCAAATGAATGCAAGGAGAAACCAAGATTTGAAGGCAAATGTCACAAATGTAGCAAACAAGGTCATCAGGCATCAGAATGCAGAACTAAAACACCCAATCCAGCGGAACAAATTATTAAAGCAATGTTTGGTTGGGATTACAACACTTGGTGTAGATGTCATTACTGTGGAGAATATGGACACATTGGCATGAATTGTGTAAGGCACCACTTGAGAAAAAGGGATTCTACCATAAGATGTTATAATTGCACTAAGCTTGGTCACATAGCTAAAAATTACATGAATTTAGGCAAAGTTGAAGATGAAAAGAAAGAAAAAGCAAATAGCATTAGGAAGCCAATGAGACAGTAGTGGATTCCTAAACCTACCGAGCAAACTAGTCCAAGTAATGTAGTCACTCATGAATGGAGTGGCTCTATGAACTCTAACTAGTCTCCAAGAAAGCACTGGAACTGTATCTTCTTAGACATATTCCAAAATAGTTCCTAAATTGAAAGGAAGACAGATCCAAATCAGTATACGAGATACAATAGGATCACAAGAAGGTTGGTATCAGTTACCACCGAGCAAGGTCGGGAGTAACCTAACTTCATTTGGTTACCGAGTAAGGTCAGAGAAGTATGAATTTGTATGTTCTCCAAGTTGTAGAATCTTCACTGAGCATTTAATGCATAGTGGATGAAAGTCTGTCAAATTCAATACCCTAATTCCTATGGAGCATTAATGATAAAGTTTTAACAAAAAGCATGAAATCAAGTTCATTCTTCACCGCGAATATCAACATTTTGGGCAAAGAAATTTCTAGTGTGATCAAGCAATTCGAAGCAAAATTTTAAAGCAAAAATTTTTCTACCGTGCTACCATGGCTTCATCCAGCACCAAAGTAAAGAAAGGTTTGGAAATGTTAGTTCATGGAGAATGGAAAGCACCAGATTTCAAACTCGTGCCCGCGATTGCAGAAACCCTAGATCTGAGTGGAGCTCAGTCTCAAATTCCTCCAAAGGTACTTCTTGTAAATGACATTCACAATCATTTTAAACGTACAATTCAAGAACTTGGAACCCTAGAGATAGATGTTGCTCATGATGAACTATGTGTTGATGGTGTTCTCAAACTAGGACATAAACATTTGGAAGAAAAGGGTTTAACACATATCACCCACTTGCCTCAAGGTTTCCAGATAAAATGGATAAGATATATTCTGAGCCGAGTACATGAAGGTAAAATTTGGCTTGAGCAACCAGTGGAAATAACAAAGAAGATGATTCACCAAATCACTGGTCTTCCCATGCTTGCCCAAGCTAAATCTACAAAAACCCTAGGTCGGGTAGAGCTGGAAAAGAAAACCCTCACCGAATGGGGTGATAGAGGTATGAAAATTAATAGTATTACCGATGTAGAACTAAAATTTGGCACATATGTAATAGCACACAAGATATACAGTTCAAGTCGGTAGAATAGTGTTCCGTGTGAAGCAGTTGACCTAGCCTATAAAATTGTGAAGAACAATCTATCATTTGACCTAGCAGATCTTTTGTTGAAACAATTCAACAAGAACATGGAGAGCATCCAAACCTCAAAAAACAATCCATGTAAGTTTGGCTCACTATTGGTTTATTTATTTTTCTATGCTCAAAAGTTTTTCCCATCAAAAGGCACAGTAAAATGGAGAAAGGATGTACCTATTCTTTATCAGATAAATGAGTATATTGCAAAAATGGGTGAAAATTTTACAAGCATAATGGATAACTATTTTGAATCTTTTAAGGAGAAGATGAATAACAGATTTTGAATTCCACTAAAACTGGTGGAAGATTATAAAGATGATATTTGTTTCATGGTTGATTGTGATAGAGTATACATTTAGGCAATAAGGCCCAGGATTGTATGGGTGAAACCTCTTCCTTGTGAGGTAGACATTGATGAAACAAAGGATATAATTGAAGCCCTAGTAAATCAACCTGTTGATCCAAAGGCTCCATACTTTGGAACATATGACGAAGCTAAGATAAGAATTGAGCTAAGCATAAAACTTCCACAGGCGGTTAACAAAGGCAGAAAGAGGATGGCCAAGATGCAATCTACCACACCTCTAATGTTAACCGAGGGCATAGGAGAAGATATTGTAGAAGAAGAAGAAAAGGATGAGAATAAAGAAGAACAAGTGCCTGTAAAGAAGAAAGGAAAGGTAACTATCACCAAGGAACCCACTGCAGTATTCACAAGGAAAAGATCAAGGGGAAATGAAGGTAAAATCAATGATGATATAGTACTCAAAAAGCCTCCTCCCTCATTTGAACAAAAGATTAAGGATTTGAGAGAAGGATCTGGAATTACAAATTTCAAATCTCTCAAATATGAAATTAAATCAAAGGCAGAGCAGCAGGAAATAGAAGATGTTGTCATTGAGAAAATGGGAAAATGGAAGTACTCACCTGATGATATGGCTTCTCAAATTCCAGGTGTTCTATTGGATAAAGTCAAGTTGAGATGGTCCAATGCAAGACAAACTCTCAAGGACATATATGCTCAAACCTTAAGACAATTAATGCCAAGTTTGAAAGATGATGAAATAAATAAGGCATTGATAGAAAATGAGTGCAAGATGACACTAAAATTCAACAGTTGTTTAATTTTGATCAAAGATATAGAGTCAGTTGTGAAGAGTGCAAATTCTACTTGGAAAAACATCTATCATCTTCACAAACCGAGTGCTGAAACTGTGATAATCAAATATATTGAAGATGATAGTGATGAAGAAGAAGAAGAAGAAACAGTTCAAATTGATAATGTTGTGACAGAGGAAGTAGGGATAGAAGCTACTGAGGAAGCTGAGGAGAATGTTGAGGAAGATGATCCAGTTCAGATAGCTGCAGAGGTAATTGCCTCACTTCCCCACTCTCCAGTAAAAATTGCTACATCTAGCTCAGAGAAAACTTCAAGTGTGATTGTAAAAACTCCCTTAGATACATCAAATGTCCAATCATCATTAGCACAGCTCAATGTATCAATGACAAAAGTGGCTACCACTTCATCTACCGAGCTTCAGCCTCCTTCTTCCACCAAGTTGCAGTCCTCTGTACCTTCTTCAAATTTGAGTTTTTCAGCAGTAAGTACTTCAGATTCTACAGTTGTAAATAGTTCAGTTTTTGATTTATCAAGTATTCTAGTTAGCATCCCATCAGTCAGAAGTTTATCAATTTTCACTACTAGTCCTACTGTGTCTACAATAATTTCTACTACAAAGGCATTAAGTATAAAGACTCAACCAAGTACAAAATTTATGAGTAAGAGTGTAGTAGAAGGTATAGATCTAGATGAGGAGATACAAATTCCCCAGCTAGATTTTGCAAACCTCACTGCAGATCAAATGCAAACAGTTGGTGAACTCCTCCAGAAGAAAGCAAAGCTGAAGAAACTAAAAGAAGAAAGAGATAAGGAATATAAGATCATTGAGGATGCCAAGAACATTTTGACAGAAGCTATAGGTGTTAAAGTTGATTCCTCTCAACACATTTTGTTGCAGTTGGCAGAAGCAATTAACAGGTTTAATGATGATTCCTCTGGAACAGACAAGTTGCTTGAAAAGGCTGAGAAGAAGTTTGAAAATGAAGTGCTTGAGCACATTGCTCAACAAATAGCTATCAGTCAGACAGGGTTATCTTCAGTTTTGACTAGCATTGAGTCCTCCTATTCCAAGGTAACATCTCTTTTTGTCAAAATCTGTAATGTTGCCGAGTTCTCAATGGAAATTAAAGAAAAAATAAATAAGATTGATGAGGATCTGAAGATTAGTGCACAAAAGTTGCAACTTGAACCTAGTTCAAGTTCTGCACATCAAATGACAGTCAGATACCTATCTAATAAGCAGTCAGAGTTATTGAAAGAAGATGCAAGGATCAGATCAACATTAATAGATATTCAGAACATGATCCTTCCCATCATGGATACAATGTAGAAGCATATTGCATACTCAAAAACATTGATCCATGACAATCAGTTTTCAATTGTAGATCACATGATTGAACTCTCTGCAGAAGTCCAAGTTGCACTCCATAAATGAAAGATTCTACAAGAGAATTGGGATAGAACTCTAGCACTAATTGGAAAGGTGCATTCTAATTTTCTCTCATGTTTTGGTATCTCCATGTAAAATATTTGTATATACACCTTTGGCATTATTGTCAAAAAGGGGGAGAAAGTATATGAGATATGAAAGGGGGAGAAAGTATAAATAGAAAATATGAGTATGAGGTGAAATAAGATATTTGTATATATACTGTATAAGGGAAACATGAAATGTATATACAAAACTAGTGTTAGCATGATTGTGTATATAAGTTCTGGGCAATAAGTGTTTTGTCACTAATTCAAAAGGGGGAGATTGTTGGCATTAAGTATGATTGTCATCAATGACAACACTTATTTAGACTCTGTGTGCTTACCGAGCAGAATAGTGCTTACCGAGCAGAACAGTGCTTGCCGAGCTGAATAGTGCTTACCGAGCAGGACAGTGCTTACTGAGCAAGATAGTGTTTATCGAGTGACACTATATCTACCGAGTCTCCAGTATATACCATGTTTGAAACTACAACCGGGTGGTTAGTATGGACCGTGCCTCCACTTGTTACAAGTGCATGATGATGCCGAGTAACGCAGTGGATGCCGAGTATCAGAAAGTCACCGAGCTAGTTTGCAGTAACCGAGTCACTATACTTGGGCCGACTCAATAATATTTGTGTTAGCTTGTTTAAGAGCCAACTTTGTAATTATGTTGTAATTTTTTTAGATTGATATATAAACAATGTTTTATATCATATCCAAAAGTGGTGAGCAATAGCGAAGTATGAAAAAGAGAGAAAGGTAGAGATAAGTGAATTACAAAGGGCTACAACAGTATAAGAAGCAGCAAAGATTTATCCATCACAGAAGGTGATTAGTACATCAGAGAATCTCAATCAGCAAGTACAGTTGCAAGTAAGAGATCTACTGTTTCATCCTAACAGGTGAATAAGCTTCAAATCCTTTAACCAGGTAGACTTAACAGTCTTTGTAAAATCTCTTAACCGAGTGCATACTTCATTATATGTTTGTAAATCCTCTAACAAGGTGGACCTAGTAGTCCTTATTGCTCCTAACAGGGTAGATCATCAGAAGTGATCATTTTAAGCCTTAACCGACAAACTTTATACTGCAATATTGAAGTTTTGTGGGTATCATCCCCACCCCATTTTTACTTTCTACTTGGAAGGTTTCTGGGTCACCAAATCTCTATGTTCAAAGTGTTATGAATGTTTTATTCTTTCTATTACTCATGCATGCAGTGAGATTATCAATCTAATATTATTAAGATCTGAATCTGTTAAAAGTTTTGAAGTTACTGATTCACCCCTCCCCTCTCAATAAGCTGGATAGTCTTGAATATTTCCAACAATTGGTATTAGAGCTCCGTGGTTCTCAGAATAAAGTTTGACAGCTTGAGAAAATATTCAGGACAATGGAGATATTCAGACTTAACAAAGTAATTGAGAATGAAAAGCTAGATCTAGAAATGGCCATAACTCAACTCAAAGAAGTAAGAGAGAATCTTTCCCTTTCCCTAAAAAGAAGGAAGGAACTTGCAAATCAGATCAATGACCACTAGTATGTTGAAGAAAAGATTGAAGACTTTTTCCCTTCAAGCAGCTCAAATGAAGCAAACAATGCAATCAAAGAACTTCTAGAAAAGAGTGGATCTCTCCAAGAAGAAGTGAGAAAATTGAAAAGAGAACAGGAAATTTAGTCAACAAGATTCTGTGAAGTCTTGGAACAAAGAAACAAAATGAAAGATGAAATAGATGGAAAGAACAATGAAATCTAGAATCAAACCCTTCAGCTAGAAAACCTTATTGATCAAATCTCTAATGCAAATGAAGAAATCTTGACTTTGAGATCAGAAAATGAAAATATAAGAGAGGAGCTGAGATCTGAAAAGTGAATCAATTTAAGAGTGATGAGTGACCTAGATGCTGAAAGGCAAATCAATGAGAGAATGTTGAAATCTCAAGAAGATATGAATCAGGTGTATGAATGAAACCTTCATAGGAAAAAAGGATAAGCAAGACTTGGATACAAAGAGGAAGGTGAATCCTCCAAACAAGGTACTCAAAAGAATCAGAAACCTACTTGTAATCACTGTGGAAAAATTGGTCATACTTCAAACAAATGTTGGAGCAATGGAAAAGCAAAATCCAATGGAAAATGCTACAATTGCAATCAGCTTGGTCATAAAGCAAATGAATGCAAGGAGAAACCAAGATTTGAAGGCAAATGTCACAAATGTAGCAAACAAGGTCATAAGGCATTAGAATGCAGAACTAAAACACCCAATCCAACGGAACAAATTATTAAAGAAATGTTTGGTTGGGATTACAACACTTGGTGTAGATGTCATTACTGTGGAGAATATGGACACATTGGCATGAATTGTGTAAGGCGCCACTTGAGAAAAAGGGATTCTACCATAAGATGTTATAATTGCACTAAGCTTGGTCACATAGCTAAAATTTAGGCAAAGTTGAAGATGAAAAGAAAGTGAAAGTAAATAGCATTGGGAAGCAGATGAGGCAGCAGTGGATTCCTAAACCTACCAAGCAAACTAGTCCAAGTAATGTAGTCACTCATGAAGGGAGTGGCTCTATGAACTGTAACTAGTCTCCAAGAAAGCACTAGAACTATATCTTCTTAGACATATTCCAAAATAGTTCCTGAACTGAAAGGAAGATAGATCCAAATCAGTATGCAAGATACATCGGGATCACAAGAAGGTTAGTATCAGTTACCACCGAGCAAGGTCAGGAGTAACCTAACTTCATTCGGTTACCGAGTAAGGTCGGAGAAATATGAATTTGTATGTTCTGCGAGTTGTGGAATCTTCACCAAGCATTTAATGCATAGTGGATGACAGTCTATTGAATTCAATACCCACGACCCTTCCTTGGAGTAAAAAATAGGACTTAGAGGGGTAAGTAGTTAATAGGATCCATGTGGATCTTTTGAGTTGTAATAAAGACCATTGTAAGGTCAATTGGCTCTAAGGTGAAGTTATGAACTGAGAGAGCTAATTGTACCAAGGGTCTCAAATTCTTAGAATAGATTGGTTTTAGGTGGATAAGATATTTTTAGGCATTAGGTGGGTGGATTTGATCCATTGAGGCCTTGGAAAGGTCCAATAGGGGCCTAGGAGAAAAAGTGACAAAGTTGTAATGCAACAATTGAAAGTTACATGCAACTTTTCAAAAGTTGCTCATAAGTTGTAAATCAGTTCAACACCACTCAAAAGGTGACTATAACCATTGGGAAAGGATTTCAAAATCCAAAAATGTGATTAGACATCTAGTTGGATAAAGTGGTGTACGAAGACTTGAAGAAATCAATTAGAAACCTTGAAATTTTAGGAAAACTCTTTGTTGCAGTGAATTGTGTGATCCAGTATGGACCTCTAATGATTGGCTAATGTATTTTTTGTGTTAAGGTGTGAGTTATTGTTTGAATGCAAGTGATTTGAATCAAATTGGTGACACATAGTGGGAGTTATACTTGTTTGTCTCTGGATTGGTCCGGATAACCCTAAATTTGAGGGTTTGGTGTATATGGACTCCTAACTTGGCATCCCACTAGTGGATTCTCATTTCCCTTAGGGAAATGAAATTTAGGAGTGCCCTCTCAAAGATTTTAGAGGCTCAAGGCATGAAGAGTTGGTCTAGTCAAATTTCTAGCTAGCCCTAGGCTAAACATCCCTATGTGTTTAGCCAGGAAAGAAGAAAACCAATGGGGATAGTCAAAGTGGAGGCCCAAGTAGACTTAGTGGAGAGTTTTTTGTGATCACCTTTGATGTTTTAAGTATTTCTAAGAGGTTTGGAGTATTCTGAGAACCCATCTTATTCCAATTTCTTTTTTTTCATAGTTTAATCTGGCCAATTCGGCTTGTGGACCTAGTGAGTGTTTGGGGGTGATGGATTATAATCAACCCAATATCTCTTGGGATCCTTCTAGGATTTTAAAAGGTTGCTTGAAACTATGGGGATTTTCCCAAATTGTTCAGGATGTTTTCAAGTTAGGTGTGAAAAAATGGGTGATTAGGGCTACAAGGATTGTAAGGCTGATTCGAAGAAATTGTGTTGTGGGCATTAGAGATTCCTAAGGGGTATTGATCCTAGTTGGTTGGGGTCCCTTAAGATTGTCTCCACTATTGGTTGGATTTAATTTGTGGTGTGGGGTGAAGATCCCTTATTGGGCTCATTCAGTGCTTGTTCCCAATGAGTGGGTGTAGAATCAAGGAGGGTCCTACAAACAAGTGTAAGTTGGTTTAGGGTATCTAGACCCTAAAATTGGTTGGTAGCTACATACTTTGCATCAATACCCTAGGTAATATTTTTAGGGGTGGATGAGGGATCCCAAGGTTTCCTTCATACTACCTATGCTGGGATTATTGTTGAGTTGGATATAAAGAAGGCACCTCTAGAGAAATATTTTTTGAAATATGTAACTAGAAATCAATTGTAGCCTATAGATGATGAAAAAATTCCCTTCAGATGTAGGCATTACTTCCAGATTCATCATATGATGGAAAATCATGCGAAAAGAAAAGACTGCAAAAAAGCTACTTGGTGGAAGGAAGCAAATCCACAACACTATTTGGTTCAAAAAATGATGTTCTAAATACTAGTAATGAGAAGGGACATAGTGAGGGACAACCAAAAAAATTTGGATTCTATTAGTGCTTTGGAAAGGGCCAAGACTAGGACAATTAATAATGTTAATGTTGATTATTGTTTAGCAGGGAAAGAAGATATTAATCAATTTTATATGAAGATTTTATAAATGGGGGGAGATCCCACTCTTCTCTTGTAAGGCCTAAGGAGGATTGTTTCCATTGAAAAAATGTAATGATGGTGTTGGTTGTAAATAGGTTACAAGGACTTTGCAGGATTTTATCATGGGGATGAGAGGTCTCTATTTGGTGATTCATTGGCATCACATAAGGAAATTTCTATATAGAAGGAGGGATTGAAAGTTTTGAAATTGAAGAGAGACAAGAAGACAATAAAGGAAGGCACATCTAAAATTATTCTTCATCCATAAACTAATGTTTAAAAAATTTTAACTCTTGATTTATGACTTGTTAATAGGTCTTTCTTGTGAGGTACTGAATTTTCCTTGTAGGTGGTTCCTTGTTTGTAGCCACCCTTGGTTTTGGGCCAAGATTAAGATTCAGGTCTTAATTAAATGGGTGTTGGCCCTTCGAGCTATTAATGTAACAAAAAAATACTATATTGAATAATTAAAAGTTGACATCCCTACTCGCTCTTTACAACAAATTTCTCTAGCAGGTTTCCTTGACTAATAGAGTAAGTTTTCATTAAATAAAGATGATAATTAAATAGCCTAAATAGAGTCTAATTTGATTGTCTCAATTTTTTGAAAAGTGTAAATGATAAAAATCATGCTTGAAAATGTAGAATCATGCCAATCAACATTAGTCATATCCAAAATGGAGACATTCTTAAAAAATTAAAGTATACAAAACTTCTTGAGAGAGATATAATAAAAGACAAACTTTAGTCATGTACAATCAATGCCAATAATGATAAATGATATTCATCAATTGTGAGGATTGAGACAAATCATAAGTCAGGCAACAAATCAATTTTTGGCGGCGAGGAGTGATATCATTCCTCTTAAAAAATTATGGAAGTACATTTCCATTCTTTCTCCCATGAAGGCCATTATTAATGAGTATTATTTCCCAACTCTTTGAAAAGAGCATGTCATGAACAATGCAAAACTCCATAAATTCATGTGGTCGATGATTTCTCAACTCCTTAACAATTCAAAGTTAAGGGTGCACATGTTCCAATATCCCCGGCCGATTGATTACAAGGACTTGAATACTACACAAAATTGATACCACAAAATATGATATAAAGGTAGTTGGATGATTGGGTATTGTTTAAAATTATGAACCAAAGAGAGTAGCTTTAAAAAATCATTAACTTGTTGACTGAATTCCAAAGCTTGAACAATTAGAGTTCAAAACAAATAGGAATATTTGAATAAATGATTAAACTTTATTATTTTATAGATTTGTTACTTAATTCTAGGACAACTGAAAGTACCACTTGCATCAAATATAATGATATTTTACGCTAACCTTCTGGATAAATTACAAGGCACAACTACCTTCAAATAATATTTAATGAATGAAAACCATGCATGGTTTTAACAACACAACGAATAAGTTGGAGCTTTTAACCAACCAACTTTTAAAAGGTCAAAATGAAAGATAAATTATAGTAGAATAGAATATAAATATTCTACACAACACCAATAAACTTTGTAGCATTAAATAGATATCACTTCAAATACTTGTTTAAAGAAAAATTATTCCCAACAATGTGCATAAATAGTTTTTAGATAATCTAATCGATATCAGATAAAGCTATCCAATCATGATATATTCAACTTAAGAATAGAAATTCATTAATTCACCATAACATAGGTCTTAAGATTCCTAAAATCCTATTCAAATAAATTCTATTGATATCTATGAAACATTAAAGCATAAAAAAATTCTTATTATAAGCATTCATTCCAAATATTTAGTCTAATCCAAGTAACTTTCTTTTAAATAATAGTCTCTTAAAGATAACCATTTTAAATAGATACTTAAAACTCAATTAAAAATAAAATAGAAATGGTCCGCTAGAGCCTACAGTTTTTAGTTTTAACATAAAAGAGATTATGAAATATCATTAAAGAAAGGTTAATTTGGGAGGATCGCCTCCTCATCTCTGACTCTTTGCTCATCTCTTGGTGCCTCCTGCATTGCTTTTTCTCCCTAAGGCTCTTGTGCTACACATGATTGTCTTGTAGTTTCTATATTTGCAAAGGATGGAAGCCAATAATTTAAAATTTGAGCATTTAGTGATATTGACCATTGACTTTTTCTTACTAATATTCCAATCTAAACTCTCGAATTGATACAGGAGCATCGTAAATGTGTAAGGGCAATCTTGCATCACCCAAAAATATGTCTAGTTTCTTTTCAATAAGGGCTATCTTGTGCAGAGATGCTATTTGTTGAAACTTACTATTTTTAGTAAGTTGGTCATACGAGCTCGAAACATTTTGTATCTTAGTATTCCAAGCTTTCATTTTTTATTACACTTGTGTAAAAAATTTCACACTGTTCAATGAAGATTATCCTATCAAACATCATCTTATTAATCCATGAGTGGACTACTTTAGTGACAAGTTGACTTCTCTTGATCTCTTTCAATTTCTTGGGTTCTAATCTTTTTTGTATGTGAAGTATTGGAACTTGAAAAACAAGTTGATCATATGATTCTAAAATGGATTAAATAAAATAAATCAAAGAAGTATCCTGCTTTTGTAGTCTTTTTTTCTTATTTTCTTCATCTTTCACCCTCTTTAATAGCATACTCGCTGATGAATTTATATGGTAAATGTCACCTTCAAGAGTTGTTGGATGCATATAAACTCTTCTCAAAATGAATTATTGAACTTTGTGACTTTGTGTTTGTTTTTTTTCCCCAAAAGGTTCAACAATCTCAAGAATACAATAGCCATAAATATGGTTAGCAATCATCCATGACATTCTTTTGTACTTTTTGTGTTTTGGGTGTGTCATGTAGAAGCTTGGTTACTATATCCACTTCTACATCTAGAATTGGCACATGCGTATCTCTTCTTCTCCACAACCTTCTTCAATAGAGGGAAACCAATCATAGAGGAATTGGGTTGATCATTTGTAATAACATTTTTGGATGGCACACGGTCATAATCAAGTGAAAATAAGTTTATAAGAAAGGAAAGGAAAGTATTATAAATATATTTTCATTTCCTCTCAAATATTCTCTATAATTATGATAAGATTTTAAACACATGTACATCATGAGTGGGAGAGCCTATTGTTTTTACTCTTGGCCTATTAGATTCCTTTCTAGCAATGATATAAATTAAGAAAGAGCACATATAGGAGATAGCCAATCTCTAATCATTAAAGTTTTGGATTAACTCCATACTTAACAAGATGTGATCACAATCCTCTCTACTTTAGGCTTCTCAAGCCTAGGCAAGTGAATGCAAAATAATATCCTTTTCATTAAACTTCCCTTCTTATGGATATTGTGACATATATTTTTCCAATTATATGCAATCAAGAAATTGTATGATCCTCTTTCATTTTGTCTAAATACTTGACTTATCAAAATTTGAGGTCTTCAAAATTAGAAAAACTATAACTCTAAAACTAAATACTAAAATAAACTAAACTTAAAACAATATGAATTGAATGGTTTATTATTTTATTTTTAGAGTTCAAGTTAAGGTTAATGAACATAGTAATTTCACCAGTGCCCATTGTAGGGTATGCAGAGTCATGAATAAGGCCCAACCTTGTAGAGATCATAATATAAGAATGGGAAACATAAGTTCCTACTTAATTAGCATCGTATAGTAACCGAGCTTATGATAATGAAGAACAAGTCATACATAACCCATAAACACATCTTACAAGATCTCTACAAATGATCTAAGACATTTTAATTGTTTACTTTAGAGACATTAAAAATCATTTGAAAAAACGTGACATAGTACGAAAGATAAAACTAACAAATTTTTAATTTATAATTTCATAACATCTTGGACATACATATGTGGAAAACATGGAAATCATTGTCTTTGATTTAAATCTGTTTCCCTGATTAAAAAGTTTACAAAATAACAAATATCATAAAATCTATATACAAACATAGGATTGAGAACAAAGTTGTTTATCTAATTACAAAGTTTCTTTCTATTGAAAGGAACATTTATGGTACACTTGGTGTTTATGTGAATGTTTAATAGTAGTTTTATTCATACCACTGCTATCTCTATTGTTAGAGTAGTTACAATGTCTATAATATTTTACTATAGTTTTAGTTCTTTGTTTCTAAATTGAATTATTCTAAAGATTTCTGCGACCTTGAGCTCAGCTAATAATGACAATGTATTTGTAGAGTGTAACAACTGTGCGATTTCATTTATGCTATTTTTTAAATAAGATGTATTTTCCAAGGGTTATGTGGTATCGCCGAATACGTAGCTACTCCAAAAAGAATTTTTAATAGGATTCGTGGTAGCAATAAAGTTGAAAACATCAATAAACAAAGGAAATTGTGCGGAGCATACAAAGAAGAATTGGCTGGTGGCTGAGCTATATAACTTATAATTCGGTACCTTCAGATAGGATATGTGTGAAGGGTCTCACATGGCGAAGGGCAAAATATGCGTGGTTCTGCTCTTTTCATTGCTCACGGCTAGGCCTGGTTTTACGTCTCTCTCTTCAATTTTAATATTAATACATGGTTTTATGTCTTGATGTTCTGAACTAGTTATTACTTATTTGTAACGAGATGATGGTTTTTTATTACAATTAGTGTCCATGAACTCTGTCTGCGATCAATATTCATAATCGTATTCTTCTCTCTCTTCAATTTTAATTTTAATATTAATACATGGTTTTATGTGTTGATGTTCTGAACTGGTTATTACAATTAGTGTCCATGAACCCTATCTGCGATCAATTTAACCATTGTTGTGGTGAGTTGAGCGCTTTATTTCACGGGCAATGCACGTTATGGAGAAAAGAGGAGTGCAACGATCTGTGTCAAAAAGGAGAAGGCAAGCGTTTCGGATATTGTGAATTTTTGGACTGTACACGGATTGGCTTGTTGGTGTGGTATTAATTGTGATTCAATGTCACAACATTCCCCACCATCGCCTTGAAAATCAGCGTTGCACAAGGAGGAGAAAGATCTAGAGGACTATGGTTCGTCTTGTAAGCATGTTTAGGTGTTTAGATGACAAGATCAATCAATAGTAATCTTCAGGTGGGTCTTAAGTAGCCAGGATCATAATGAACTATTTCTATAAATAAATATTAATAAATTGGCTATGATGAATAATATTAGTATCAAGAGATTTTTTATGGGATCTTAAAGTCTTTTTTATGTAAAGGTTGAGTGATGTAAAAGTTTGATATTGAGATTTGTTGATTATTTGTAAGAAGTATTTGTACTAAGTTATTTCTTTTTTTAAAAAAATATGTCATCTTGCAAGACAAGACCACTGATTTCTTAAACAAAGATCACAAATAATAATTTTTTTAACAAATTTCTAGTTGACTTAGTGATTTCTAGCAAACAAAATATTTTGGATAAATAGGTCTTACTATATGGTAAAGTTGGTGGTGAAGATCCTTGTATTTGAGGAATCAAAGTATTGAGTTTCACAATTATTAAATCTCATCAAAATTTATAGTCACATGTTTCAAATTTGAATGCTTTCTAATTCTTGAAATATTTAAATTATCTACATGTGTAGTTTTGTTTTCAAATGTTCATTCATAGTAACATTGGTGGCCAACAAATCTAGTTTGAAGAAATAAACTCTTCATAGAAAACTCTATGCAATATTGTTTGTGGACAATGTATGATAATTTTAAATGGTCAATGTTGGTAGAAATGAAAGGTCAAGTGAAAGATGAGGTCATGTATTTAATGGTTGTCAATTTAAATATCTAATAGTTTTTATGTAGGACGAGAAGGTTCCCTGTGAATACTTGTCAGTCTAATAATAAATTTAGATTAATTGGAAAAGGTATTAATTAATTATGATTACATATAAATGATAATATTTCACTAATATAGATTGGTGTGTGTTTGTTACTTTTAGTGTTAAAAGAAATTATTTTGACAAATAACAATTAATATAAACATATGTAAAACAAGATAATATGATCATAGCATATGATTGCATGTGATCATATGCATATCATTATATATGATTGTAATATAAAAATCACCTTTAAATGTAATGAATAAATAAAATTACAAACTATAAATTTTGTGCTTTTAGGGGTGCACCGATTAGCTAATAGGTTTTATAAATTTCAAGTGGAGTGGATAGTAATGGTAAGTGTTAATGTTGAAAAGGTTTTATATTTTCCATTTTAAAATTATTTTATTGCTTGAATTTATAATGTAGCTATTAATAATTATACAACCAAGATTTCACATACATTGAATTAGAACATAAAATATTATAGAAATATACATGATAAAGATATTTATTTAATGTAAACATAGAAGATTCATTAATGGGGAAATAGTGTTCCACATGCATTAATATTGGGCGGTTTAAAATGGGCAAAAAATAGGGCAATATATTGCTTATTTTGGGAGGCAGGATTGTGTGGAGGATGGGGGATTAAGAGGGTTGATAGAGGAAGAGGGGTATGTGGTGGATTGGGTGAGTATTGGAAGAGGATGACAAAAAAGGAGTTTGGGGCCAAATTTATTTTAGATAGGGGTATTATTTTGTATGTCCTAAATGCATATAATATGACCCATATTCATGAAGTGAAGCCCCCATGACCATATTTTGACACTAGCTTCAAGATCTACACCATGTCCTTCAAAATATGCTTTGCATGTCCATCCTCTCCCTGCATAAAATTTGGTCTCCTCAGTTTGTCCATTCTCGACCGTGTCTACACTTCTCAAAACAAAAGCACCATTAACAACACCAAATTCCATTTGTCACCTCTTGAAATGCTTCAATTCAACACACCATATTTTTTACTTTGAATAGCACCATTCTTCAATGAATTTCAAGTTTGACCTATTCAAACATAATACACTTTCTCTATAAATACAATATACTTTCCTTATTGATACCCATTCCCAATCTTTTCTCTGTATCACACAAGATATTCTCTCATTTTTCCTTTCTTCACATTTATTTTCTCAACATTATCATTGTTGGTGTTAGTTAACTCCAACTGCCACTCCAGATCAGTTCTATATGGTGATTTATAAGTAAACTTTAGTTATCTTTTATCTAATCCATGATTCATGGTTGATAGTTTGTTTAACTATTCATTTTGATTGGTGATAACTGAAACTCTTCACCGTAAGTTTCTCTTGCAAATGGTACTTTAGTTCTATATAAATCATGCACTATGTGCATATTGTAATCAACAAATTTTTTTATTGAATCATGGAATGAGAGATAGAATTTCATCGTTGATCTGCTCTATTTTTATGCTATTTTTGCAAGCTGTCATTTTTCTTATTTCCTAGCTAGATCTATGCTGAAAACTCTACATGGTATCAGAGCTTAGGTGCTATGAAGGAGAAATGCAAGTCTTTTTTTGTAGGTTCTAAAGATCAGATTCTTGCAAAGAGTGGAGTTTTCAGCCTCTTCTCTTCTCATACCATTCAACTATTTGGAATGCACGCCACATATCCTGTTTTGGCCCACAAGTAGAGGCTTGTATCAAATAGTTATGGCAATAGAGGCTAAGCTGGATTTTGCATTAGAGATAGGTCAAGGTCATGCTTTCTTCGCATGGACCTTGCCTTCTTTTCCTATTTAGTGACACCATGTCAGTGGACTTGTCATGCCTCTCTTTTCAACATTATGGAGGGGTTTTCTACTATTTGTGTTGATGATTCTTTGCTTCCATAGTTGATCAGTTGTATAGCCAATTGATACCTCTATTTTCAACCAGCACTTTATCCTTGCATAGTTGAGTAGTGTCGATAGAGTCAGTCATACAGATTTATGTGTCATCTACATCCTTGAATGATAGATGTTTTGCCTTTGTTAGCCATCTATTCATTGTTTGGGACCACATATGAAAATTATTATCTTTTGTGTCTTCGATTGACAGATGTTCTACTTTTGTTTTCCATGTGTTCTTGGTTCGAGTAGTGTCACTGGGGGCACTCATGCAAAATGATTCTGATCTTCATTTTGGTTTCAGAGGAATCTCTTCATTCAGCACTATGGTAGCTATCATTTGATAGATGTCTGCATTTTTCTTGTCACAAATGATTTTCAGCTGCGTCTTTTCTTTCTTTAGTTTTTATTCTCCTTAGTTGGAATTAAGGGGGGGTGTTGATGTTAGCTAATTCAAACTGCCACTCCAGATCATTTCTATACAATGATTTATAAGTAAACTTTAGTCATCTTTTACCTAATCCATTATTCATGGTTGACAATCTATTTAACTATTCATGTTGATTGGTGATAACTGAAACTCTTCACTGTAGTTTGCTCTTGCAAATGGTAGTTTAGTTCTGTATAAATCATTCACTATGTGCATATTGTAATCAACAATTTTTTTTATTGAATCATGGAATGAGAGATAGAATTTCATTGTTGATCTGCTCTATTTTTATTTTTTTTTGCAATTTGTCATTTTTCTTATTTCCTAGCTAGATCTATGCTGAAAATTCTTCAATCATAGTTAGTATGGCGAGATCAATACTCCTGAAAAGATATAAAAATGAGATAGAAAACTAAGGTTTTAGAAATGAAATACAAAGAAGAACATCAATCATGAGTTGCATACAAAGACAAGCCTTAATATGTATCCAATATGTTGTATATTATCCTTCAAGGAATAAAATACTAGTCACTCTCCTACAACAATAGCTGAAATAAGCACAATGTAAAGGACAAAGTCTGTCACATGACATAGGTTATCTCCAAAAATTGAACTCTCATCCCTGAAATAGTACAAAAGAGCTATATATAGAAACCTCAAAACCAACCAATTTGGCACCCAAAAGGTGAAATTGTATTTCAAAAATACAACTTAGATAGAAACCAAACCCCTCAAAAGAGGACTCTGAAAACTCCAAAAAAGTGTCTAAAAGAAATAAAAGAAATGAATGATGACAACTCCAAGTTGACTGCACAATTCTCCTAAAAAGACTCAATGAGCTAGCTATTTTATCTTTGAGTTAAAAATGAACTCCTATGATATGAGGATATAGCAAGGTGCCACCCCTCCCTCATAAATGCTCCCAACAAAAACAAACTTCAAGTCAAATTCCTTCCTCTAATCTCAACAACTGTATTTATTATTGGCTCACTGTTATCTCACTTTGTCCCTCTTTTTACTACTGGAGAAGTTTCACCATCATGGATGTGTGTTTAATGAACTAAATTAGTAGAAGCCTTCATGTCTATTGTATACCCAAAAAATGTGCCTACATGTAGCATCACAGTCTCCTCTAACTGTAGGAAAAGTCCAAAAATCCATGGCCTTGTTTGAAACTTGAATTGGAACAAAAATAACCCTTCATCCGTGTAGGTCCCACCGATAAATAATTACCTCCTTGGCACCATCAGAAAAAACTTATTACTCACTCTCTAAGCTTTCACTTCATGTTTCCATTGACAAAACTCAAACTGAAAAACCTATTGGGGATTGACATGGTGCAAAAAATGTTCCACGGCTGAGAATTTATATACTGATGATTCCCATTGGCACAAATCCCCCATATGTCTTCTTTCCTTCCTCATTGGCATAAGCTTAACTAATAGCCTCGTTGGCTTTCGAAAAGACCCCAAAAAATCCTTCACCGCTCATGCAAGTCATGCCAATGGAACACATCGGTGAGAGTCCTATCGATGAACTCACCAGGTATCAGGGTAGCACAAATAATGGTTTACCAATGGCCCCAGCTACTCTAATGCCACACATTAGACAAAGCTACATTGAAAGAGCACCCTCGTTTAGATAACTATCAGCATAAGTCTTACCGATAACCTCATCGACTATCAGCAAGATAAAAGAATGCTTTTCCGCTGGAACAGGTTTCACCAATGAAGCTCATCGATGAAAGACAACCCAATAACCCCATCATGGTATGTTTTACCGATGAGCTCATCGGGCATCAACAAGACATAAAAGTTTTTTCATCACTACAGAATTCCATGCCGATGAAGCACATCAGTGAAAGTCACACTGATGAGTCATTTTCCCATTGCTCACTTGATATCATTGGCATAAAATACACCGACATGGATTCTCATGTAGTGTTGCACTCTACAATCAATGTAAGTGATCTTGATTACATATGTTGTCATTTTGTTTAAGTGTCCTCATTAGGGAAAGTCATGCTGATGATGCACACCTCCATCAGTATAACCCTTTGTCTTCCAACTATGATGCTTTTGCATCTCTGATCCCCTTTGCATCATCTTATATCTTTATTTTAGGTTCCTGTAGCATGTTATTTTTGCACTTCTACAGTTGTACATAATCACTTTGTAACATTTGACTCCACTATATCTTATTTTCTATGCTAAGCTCTACCCTTGTGGGAGCCCATTTTACCCCACGTGCTTTAGGATAAACATGTGTAGAATTTTTAGCATAGATCTAGCTAGAAAATAGAATTAAAAAAATAGCAGATCAACAATGAAATTCTATCTCTCATTTCATGATTCAATAAAAAATTCATTACAATATGCACATAGTGCATAATTTATACATAACTAAACTACCGTTTGCAAGAGCACATTACGGTGAAGAGTTTTAGTTATCACCAATCAACATGAATAGTTAAACAAACTATCAACCATGAATCATAGATTAGATAAAAGATAATTAAAGTTTACTTGTAAATCACCATAGAACTAATCTGGAGTGGCAGTTGGAATTAACTAACACCAACAGCTCCCCTTAATTCCAACTAAGGACAATAAAAACTAAAGAAAGAAAAGATGCAGCTGAAAATCATGTGACAAGAAAAAATGCAGACATCTGTCAAATGATAGCTACCATAGTGCTGAATGAAGAGATTCCTCTAGAACCAAAATGAAGAATAGAATCAATCTACATGAGTGCCCCCAGTGACACTACTCGAACCAAGAATAGATGGCAAACAAAGGCACAACATCTATCAATCGAAGATACAGAAGACAATAATTTGCATATGTTCTCCCAAACAATGAATAGATGACAAACATCGGTAAAACATCTACCATTCAAGGATGCAAATGACACATAAATCTGTATGAGTGACTCTATCGACACTACTCAACTATGCAAGAATAAAGTGCTGGTTGAAAATATGGGTGTCAATTGTCTATACAACTGATCAACTATGGAAGCAAAGAACCATCAACACAAACAATAGAAAACCCCTCCATAATGTTGAAAAAAGGAGGCATGTCAGGTCCATTGACATGGTGTCACTAAAGAGGAAAAGAAGGCAAGGCCCATGAGAAGAGAGCATGAACTTGACCTATTTCTGATGCAGAATCCAGCTCAGCCTCTATTGCCATAAGTGTTTGATACAAGGCTCTACTTGTGGGCCAAAGCAGAATCTGTGGCGTGCATTCAAAATAGTTGAATAGTGTGAGAAGAGCAAAGGCTGAAAACCCCATTCTTTGCAATCGATCCGATCTTTAGAACCTACAAAAAAAAACTTACATTTCTCCTTGCTAGCACCTAAGCTCTAATACCATGTAGAATTTTCAGCATAGATCTAGCTAGGAAATAAGAAAAATGACAACTTGCAAAAACAGAATAAAAATAGAACAAATCAACAATGAAATTCTATCTCTCATTCCATGATTCAATAAAAAAAAATTGTTGATTACAATATGCACATAGTGCATGATTTATATAGAACTAAACTACCATTTGCAAGAGCAAATTACAGTGAAGAGTTTCAATTATCACCAATCAACATAAACAGTTAAACAGACTGTCAACCATGGATCATGGATTAGATAAAAGATAACTAAAGTTTACTTATAAATCACCGTATAGAACTGATTTGGAATGGCAGTTGGAATTAACGAACACCAACAATATGTATCTGCACATGAGGCTAACAAGTCAAAAAAAAGATTCAGATGGCCTTTTCTTCTTTCAAAACTACATATGGCTCCACTAAATCAAAACATGTGTGAAAATTTAGTAATAGTACTACCATAAGTTCTACCGGTGTAACAGTTGCATTTACTCCACCTGATGCAGATGAAGGAGAAGGATCCTCTAGGAAAAGAAGACTCACAAGATCAGTATCCAGTACAAAAAAGAAGGTGAAAGGTAAAGTTGCTAAGGATGTATCTTTCATAGTCGATTCCAGTAATGAGTTTTCGGACAATTCTTCTGATCTTAAATCTGACCAGTTCATAATTAAAGTAACTAAAATGGGAAAGAAGATTGAAGTAATTTCTAAGTCTGACTTAGGGTCTAATCCCTTGGACGGAAGTATTTTGTTTGATTATCTATCTACAGAAGAAATAAACTGTTTCGGTAAGCTCTATGATCTTCCTGCTGCTGATGGGCAACATGCCATCATTGAAGCTTTTCTTTAGTTTAATTTTGAGAAAAATATGGATTTAGAAGAGTAGAAGAAGGATATTCCTAGTTCTCTTTGTATCTATGTTATCGGTGAACAGTATGTGGACTCCTAAACAGGAGTTGCTAAAGGTCACTCTCTTAAATCCAAAAAGAGAATGAGATTTTTTATGATGGATAAATCATGTATTGTGTAATTGAGGCAAGACATGATAAAGGATTTTATAAATCTTCCCGATGAGCTAAAAATGTTGGATAGAAAGGAAGCTACAAAACCTAATAAGGATTAGCACATCTCAAAATTTACTGATAATGATGTATAGAACCTTGATCAAAATCCTCCTGATTTTGAGTAGTTGAATGGCACTCTGGAAGGATCTTCCATGTTAATTTAAGAAGTAACCGCGGTAGAAGATAAGATCGATCACGATGTTATAGTTGCTTCTGAACATAGAACTATTGATACAGATCACAATTCAAAGAAACTAGTTTCACCTAAATCTGATGTATCGGTGAAGATTGTGGTCCTTATTGACATTGAGGACAATTAAGAGAAGGAGTTACTCGAAGATAAGAGATAGATAATATAACTCAAGACTGCGACAAGCCTATGGAAGAAGAAAAGATTGAAGGAAATTATGAAGAAATTGTTCCAGTGGAGAAACTAGAAGAGAAGAAGGATGTAATGGTATCGGTATCCACCGACACCATTAAATCACACGTTGAAGTTATTAATTGAAGATTATTAATTAGGAATAGTTCTCAAAGATTGTTGACGAACTTTATTCCATCCCCTATCTCCATTCGATCGCTCACCTCCTCAGTCTCCATTGAGTTCAATAGGGTTACCGCTAGACATAAGTTGTAGATTGGAGAAACTATCACTGCCATAGCTCAGGATGAATTATTGAGAGAATCTGAAGAAAAAGGTAATATTATTGAAGAAACTATCTCTTATTTGCATGCTATCATTCCTTCTTATCATTTTTCTTCCACATCCTCTACCAAATAGAAATGCATGTTTTTAGTTGCTTCTGTTAAAAATTTGGCTTCATCAGTCGATGACCTAGTTTTGATGAAAGACTAAGAACTCAAGTAGTCTTTTCTATTACAATTTCAAATCGATTACAAGAAATCCTTTGCTGAGTTGAAAAGTTTAATGTCTCAAGGCTTAGATCTTATTGAGGATAGAAATGGACCATATTGGTACACGCTACAATGGCCTACTACTATCAATAAGATAAAGAAAATAATGGATTCCATTGAGCTACAGATCAAAAATGCCTACGCGTCTTTCAAGTTAATTGATGATCTTGACGGTTCCCTTCGTTCTCAGATTGACATCATGAAAAAAAAAATCTTTTCATTGTAGCATCAGCATGACTCTTTCACTGTGCCTCTCAGTAATCTTCAGTATTTATGTGTTCTGAGTATATATTGTCTATGCAATGTCATTCACCATGATCAAGCATACTTTGAAGATGTACTAGCAACTCTTGCTGAGGCAAAAGAGAAGTATACCTCTGTCAGAGTTCGCATAGTTCAGCTACACCATGTGATTGATGAATGGAACAACCACAAGGACATTTGGAATGAATAGCTTCAGGGTTTGAAGAAAATAGTGGAGGTTGTGCTCCAAGATTCTACTAGTTAGCGAGTACCCCTTTCTCATTTATGGAAAAATGGGGACACTAAATTAGATAAGAGTATTTTACAAAAAGAAATTTGAAAACGTTTTTAAAAAAATATTGTTAGTTAGTTCCTTATACTGGAGCGTCCCTCTTATATAACAGTAGCTGAGGTCTCACGTGGCGAAGGTCATAATATCCGTGTTTCTGCTCTTTTCATTGCTCACGGCTAGGCCTGGTAATAATCATATTCGTCTCTCTCTCTTCAATTTTAATATTAATATTAATACATGGTTTTATGTGTTGATGTTCTCAACTAGTTATTACTGATTTGTAAAGTGATGATGGTTTTTTATTACAATTAGGGTCTGTTTGGAAGTTGGAATTAGACTGGATATTTCGGAATTAGATTTTCGGATAATGTCAATTTCATGTTTGTGTCCATTCAAAAAATTGGAATTGAAAGTTCGAAATTCCAATTTTGCTCTCAAAATGCTCATTTCATCTTCCACTCAAGTAGGTGGAATTGTAATATTGAATTCTAATTCCAATTTTTATAAAACCAAATCTAATATTTTGTGGGATCTGTGACTATAAGGATGTATACTATATTGCTATAAGCATGTATATATACATGTGTGTATATACATATGTATATATATACATACATGTGTGTATATGTACATATATATACACAAATGTGTATATATGTATATATACACACATATATGTGTATATATGTATATATATACACACATATGTGTATATATACACATGTATGTATGTATATATACATGTGTATATGTGTATATATCTATGTGTGTATGTGTATGTATACACACACATCTACACACATGTGTGTATGTGTTTATATATACACATATGTGCATATGTGTATATATGTGTGTGTATACACACATGTATACACATGCACACATGTGTGCATGTGTATATATAGATATGTGTGCATATGTGTTTATACACACATGTATGTGTGTATATATAGATATATACACACACCATATTTAAAGAAATTAAAATAAAGAATGCATCTTCTTAGTCATCTTCCAGGTGAACCAAATAGGTCAGCCCATATTCCAGAATTCATTTTCACGATTTGTATATTCCAGAATTGCAGCATCTTCCAGAATTGACTAGAATTGTCATTTTGTATTCTAGCACCCAAATGGGCCCTATAAGGTGTTATCCATGAACTCTGTCTGTGATCAATTTGGAAATTGTTATTATAGTGAGTTGAGCGCTTTATTTCACGGGCAAAGCACGATATGGAGAAAAGATGAGTGCACCGATTTGTGTCAAAAAGGAGAGGGCAAACATTTAAGATATTTTGATTGGTGGGATCAACACAGAATGGCTTGTTGGTGTGCTACTTATTGTGATTCAGTGTCACAACATGCCCCACCATCGCCTTCAAAATCAGCCTTGCATAAGGAGGAGAAAGATCTAGAGGACTATGGTTCATCTTGCAAGCATGCTTAAGTGTTTAGGTGACTTAATTCTTGGTGCATAATCATATTTAGGTGTTTAGGTGACTTGTTCATGTGACAAGATCAATCAATAGTAATCTTCAGGTTGGTCTTAAGTCATAGGACCAAAATAAACTATTTCTATCAATAAATTAATAATGATGAATAATATTAGAATGAGATTCCTTATGGGACCTTAAAGTTCTTTTATGTAAAGGTTGAGTGATCTAAAAGTTTGATATTGAGATTGGTTGGTTGTTTGTAAGGAGTATTTGCACTAAGTTCTTTCTTTTTTCTCCAAAAATATGTCATCTTGCAAGACAAGGGCATTAAGATCTCAAATAAAGATCACAATTAATAATTTTTCTAACAAATGTCTAGTTGACTTACTGATTTCTAGAAAACAAAATATTTTGGATAAATAGGTCTTACTATTTGGTAAAGTTGGTGGAGAAGAATCTTGTACTTGACGATTCAAAGCCTTGAGTTTCACAATTATTAAATCTCATCAAAATTTACATTCACGTGTTTTAAATTTAAATTCTTTCTAATTCTTGAAATATTTAAATTATCTACATGTGTAGTTTTGTTTTGAAATGTTCTTTCATAGTAACACTAATGGCCAACAAATCTAGCTTGAAGAAATAAACTCTTCATAGCCCAAGTACAGTGCTAGTTTGAAGAGATGAGTGTAGGTTATCAAAATTTTTTTATTGTTTTCTTTTAAAGAAATGCCAATTTTCATCAAGAAAAACCACATAGTGTTCATTTTGGCTCAGTTTATATTGGTTCAAGAAAAAGAAATAAACCTCTTGCAACATGATAGGATCTCTTGAACATCAAGAACATAGGAAATTGTTACAAAAGTACAATGCATGATAATTTTAAATGGTCAACATGGATAGAAATGAAAGGTCAAGTGAAAGAGGAGGTCATGTATTTGATGGTAGTCAATTTAAATATCTAATAGTTTTTATGTACAAGGAGAAGGTTCCCTATGAATACTTTTCGGTCTAATATAAATTTAGATTTATTAGAAAAGGTATTAATTAATTATGATTACAAATAAATGATAATAGTTTACTAATATAGATTGGTTTTTGTTTGTTACTTTTAGTGTTAAAAGAATTTATTCTGACAAATAAGAATTAATATAAACATATGTAAAACGAGATAATACGATCATTGCATATTATTGCATTTGATCTTATGCATATCATTATTTATGATTGGAATACAAAAATAAATTTTAAATGTGACGAATAAATAAAATTACAAACTAGAAATTATGTACTTTTAGGGGTGCAACGATTAGCTAATAGGTTTTATAAATTTGAAGGGGAGTGGGTAGCAATGGTAAGTGTTAATGTTGAAAAGGTTTTATATTTTCCTTCTTAAATAATTTTATTGCTTGAATTTATAATGTAGCTATTCATAATTACACAACTAAGGTTTCTCCTACATTGTATTAGAACATAAAACATTACAAAAATATACATAATAAAGACAATTATTTAATGTAAACATGGGAACTTCATTAATGGGGAAATAGTTTGTCACATGCATTAATAATGGGTGGTTTAAAATGGACCAAAATAGGGCAATATATTGTCTGTATTGGGAGGTGGGATTGAGTGGAGGGTGGGGGTTTAAGAGGGTTGATAGAGGAAAAGGGGTATGTGGTGTATTGGGTGAGTATTGGAGGAGGATGACAAAAAAGGAGTTTAGGGCCAATTTTTTTTAGATCGGGGTATTATTTAGTATGTCTTGAATGCATATAATATGATCAATATTCATGAAGTGAAGCCCCAATGAGCCATATTTTGACTCTAGCTTTAGGATCTACACCATATCCTTCAACATGTTTTTGTCACAAAAAAATTGTTGCACGGGTATCAGGCAAAGACCAATGGATCAAAAAATAAGACAAAAGTGAAATAATTCATTCCCCTTTTCAAAAAGTATGTACTTCATTACAAACCACACAAAGCCTAGAAAGGGAGTCTTTATGGGTTCGTATCAAATTAAAATCCCTATTTCAAGACTTTTAACCTAAATTTCTTTAGTGCTCTAATTCTTTCCAATTCCCCCATTCTAACTTAATCACTCTCATACTAGAATAAACAACTTCATCCTTAAACCTAATGTTCTTGAAACATTTTTAGGAGCTCCAATTATTTCACCACTCTAATTATTAGGGTATAATGTAACCACTATCATTTGTTTTGATTCCACCCATGCTAACTTTGACTAGAATTAGCATGTCCTTACCTCTAGAACTACATAGTTTGAAGTAGCATAGTTTATAATAATCTCAATATTGCAATGATATCACCTTTCTTTACCTAATAGAGTAGATATAAGAAATAAAAATAAATAAATATAAATATTATATTATAAAACTTCCTTTTTCCTTGGTCTCTCAGGCAAAGACAAATGTGCCAAAGAAGAAGCTGGAAGTGGAATCATTTGGAGTAGATAAAACCCATAGGGGTAGCCTTCATGGGTTTATATCGAATTCATAAGTCATATTTCAAGGCTTCACATCTACATTATTCCACTCCTATAATTCTCTTCAATTGTACATATTCTAATGCAGCCATGCTTGAAAATATACAATCATGACAATCAATATTTTCATGTCTTGTTCAACGTTACAATGTCCTAGACATAATGAGATACCTTAATGTTATTGTGGCATTCCTAGGAGCTAAACTTCCTTGGACACTCTCCTATCTCATTCTTTCCAATTTTTTCCATCCTATCTCTAATTGCAATTGGTCTCTCCTTACATTTGAAACTACATAGCTTGAAGTAGCACCATCTATAATAACCCTCAAAATAGAATGAAATTATCTTCATTAACCTAATAGTATAGTTATAAGAATGAAGAGAATAGAGATAAAATAATATACTAAATGGGGGATAGTGAAGAAATGACACTTCCACTCTACTCTAGGGATTCTGCATAAGGACGGATGCCCTCTACTATTTACATTTAAAGGATTTGACCAATGATGTGGGGACCAAATTGTGTTCATAATACAAGGAAGGAAAATGATTGCAAGAAGGTGGATGTGTGATATGCTTCCAAATACTGCCATAACCCTTATTTTTATTGGTCTCCTACTTCGGGTGTATCTAACACTTTGTAGACATCTTCATCTATGTTTTTCAATCATAAAGGGATTTCTTTCTCTCTCCCATGTCAATAATTTGGTGGCTCTCAGTGATTAGGGTCTCCTTTCCCCTCTTTCAATACAGGAAACTTGCATTCGGTCATGAATGATAATATTGTCACTAATGAAAATGATAAAAAAGTGTCAGGTAGTGGTGGGGATTTTAGCTCTGGACAATATGGAGCAAATAGAGATAGGGCGATTAGTACTGATTTAGGCAAGAATTGTACATCGAGCCTTTAGATGGAAGTCTTTTTATTTGTATGGATGGTGATATCAACAAAGATATTTCAAAAATACTTCTCTGAGATAGGTCATAAATTATGAAATTTAGGGGCTTCTGGCCAAGTCTCCAAGAACTCCAAGTTTCCTTTATACTACATATGTTCTCATTCTTGTTGAGTTGGATATAAAGAAGACACCTCTAGAAAAAAAATTGTTTTGAAATCTACAACTAAAAATTAGTTGCATCCTATAGATGGTGAAGGAATTCCCTTCAGATGTAGGCATTAATTCCAGATTCATCATATGGTGGAAAATTGTGCCAAAAGAAAAGACCACAAAAAGATACTTTGTGGAAGGAGGCAAATCCACAACACTATTTGTGATGCAGGAGCATCCTGGGTGTAAGAGCAATCTTGCATCACCCAAAAAAAAAATATTTCTATTTTTATATTCAATAAGGGCTATTTTGTGCAGAGATGCTATTTATGGAAAGTTACTATTTTTGGTAATTTTTGTATGTCCTCAGAATGATCTGATTTCTTTCTTGGAGGTTCATTTTGGTCATATAAGTCTGCCAGTAAAGTTTCATTGCCAGATCAAGTGTATATTGGAAGATATTGAAGATTTTCGGTATTGGCAGTAGGGTACAGAAACTTTGAACTCAGTTTTGAAGGTTTTAGAGGCCCCGGATGAGGTCAAAAATTTGGGTGATGGGTGCTTGTGCGGGTCATGTCTATAGAGCGCTTCGTGGCATTTCTGAAATGGGGTTATAATAGCCAATCGGGTCAACTGGTGATGACTTATGGTCTTCGGAAGTTGGGCCACCTAAAATGGCTGAAAATAATTTTCTTCAAAATTTCTGTTCAGGTTTCAAAGGTTATCTTGAGTCGACTATAATGTAATAAAATGTAAAATAAAATAATTCTAAGTTTGGTCGGCCTTATTGGCTAAAATTTTGGAACCTTCCCAGGCGGTGGAAAATTGCCTATATAAGGAAGGCTGTATTATTGTCTTAGGCAGTTCAGAATAGTTCTAGGTAGTAGATCTGGGTATTGATTCGAGGCTTTGTCCTATAAAATATTGTAAGGGAATGCCCATGTGGCTTTGCATATTGTAATTCTAAAAGTTTGTAATTCCACATTTGTGGAGATAATAAGAAGCCAATTTTCTGTTCTTGCTTATTATTGTTGTTGTTTCTCTATTTCTGTTATGTGTTTGTGGTATTAAGGGGAGCACCCTTCATCAAGTGGTATCAAAGCAGGTTTCTTGAGTGTGTAAATAGATCACCGACTGTGAGGTAGTTTGCACCATGACCATGGTTAGGGTTTCAGCGCGCATCATGAAAATGCCTCCACGAAGAGAATGTGGCGGAAGAGCTGGTGCTGTGACACCTGAGGTTAGAGAGCTATAGAGACAAGTGCGAGTATTGCAAGAAGAGATTCACAAGGGAATGAATCTTAATGTTAGAGATGAAAGCGAGGATGAAGCCGAAGAAGAATATCAAGAAGGAGAAGCTAAAATTGTGAACCAAGAGGAAGAAAGACTTTTTCGGGCAATTTCCAAGATTGAGAAAAGACCTAAGATTGAGGTTCCTACATTTTTTGGAAATCTTAACCCAGAGGAATTGATCGACTAGATCAATGAATGTGAGGAATATTTTGAGTATGAAGATGTTGAGGATCCTGAGAGGGTCAAATTTGCGAAGGCCAGACTGAAAGGTCATGCGAAGATCTGGTGGCAAGAAATTTAGTTGGAGCAAAATAGAAGGGGAAAGGAGAAAATCACGAGATGGGATCGGATGGTGGATAAATTGAAGCGACAGTTCATTCCTCTTGATTATGAGCTTGACCTACTGAAGAAAATACAGAGTTTGAAGCAAGCAGGAAGATCTGTTCAGGAGTATACAAAGGAGTTCTATCGACTTCTCATCAATACAGGCCATGCGGAAGCTGATAAGGAGAAAGTTGCCTGATACCTTAATGGGTTAAGGCCAAGCATTCAGGAGGAACTGAATCTGGTTTGAATGAACAGTATTGAAGAGGCATACCAGTTTGCCCTAAAAGTAGAGGAAAAGCTGAACAAGAAGTTTGAGAGCAGACAAAACAGAAGAGGTCGCGGTGGATGATCTGGTGGACGGTCATATGGTGGCCAAAATGAAGATCTGAAAAAGAAGGATGAGGCCAGTAGCAGTCAGAATCAGTGAGGAAATAATTCCAATCGCTTCTAGGATTAGAATAATAGAGATCAGAGAGGAAGAGGAAGAGGACAAGGATCTCGAAGAGGTGGCTTCCGTGAAACATGTTTTCACTATGGAGAAGAAGGTCATAGGGCATTTGAATGTCCTCAGCGCCAAGGCAGAATAGATAAAAGAAATGAAGACCAAGCCAGAGTTGCACATGTAGACGAAGATGCTAGATCATCAAATTCTGAAGATGCTGAAAGAGGAGAAACGCTAATTAACAGAAGAGTCTTGCTGAGTGGTGAGAACGAACCTGAACAAAGGAGGAGCCTATTTCACACTCGATGCAAGTGTGAGGGTAAATGATGTGATGTGATTATCGATAGTGGAAGCACTGACAATTTGGTGTCAGAAGAGATGGTGACAAAGTTGAAGCTCAAGAGACAAAAACACCCACATCCATATCGGATTGCCTAGGTGCAGGATGACCACAATGTCATGGTCAGTGAACAGTGTCTAGTAAAGTTCAAGATCGGCGGCTACCAAGATGAGGTACTATGTGATATCATCTCTATGGATGCATGTCATATGTTGTTGGGTAGACCATGATAGTTTGACAGATGTGCTGTACACGATGGTCATGTGAATACCTATTCCCTGACAAAGGATGGAGTGCGACATAAGCTAAAGCCATTGAAGGAGATCGAAGAAAAGGGATGTGATAATGTAAGAATAACATTTGTTGATGGAAAAAAATTTCTAAATGGTATGAGGCATGAGCATGTGTCTTTTGCTTTAATTCCAAAAGTTGGTAAAGAAGAAGTAGAGGATGTACCTGTAGAGGTTGCAGATTTGTTGAATGAGTTTCAGGATATTGTATCTGATAATGTACTTGATGGATTACCACCAGTAAGGAAGATCAATCATCAGATGGATTTGATTCTAGGAGCTAGTTTTCCAAACAAGGCAGCACACAGAATGACACCAGTAGAAAGTTAAGAGTTGAACAGACAAGTACACGAGTTATTGCAGAAGGGGTTGATTCAAGAGAGTCTAAGTTCCTGTGCTGTACCAGCGGTATTAGCACCAAAGAAGAATGGAGAGTGGAGGATGTGTACAGATTCCAGAGCAATAAACAAGATCACAATCAAGTATAGGTTTCCATTGCCACGAATGGATGATATTATGGATTGTTTGAGTGGAGCTGTGTATTTCTCAAAGATAGATCTGAAGAGTGGATATCACCAGATTCAGATCAGAGAAGGAGATGAATGGAAGACTGCCTTCAAGACAAAGGAAGGACTGTATGAGTGGTTAGTCATGCCTTTTGGGCTAACCAATGCACCGAGCACTTTCATGCGGCTCATGAATGAGGTTCTGAAAGAATTTCAGGGTAAGTTTGTCATTGTTTACCTAGATGATATTTTGATTTTTAGCAAGACATTGGAGGAACATATGATGCATATTCGTATGGTGTTTGAGAAGTTGAGAGATGAGAAATTGTTGATTAATTTGAAGAAGTGCAGTTTTGTGAAGAAAGAGTTAGTGTATTTGAGATTTGTAGTTTCAGCAGAAGGTCTAAAAATGGACCCAGAGAAGGTACAGGCTATCCTTGAATGGCCTACTCCAAGGAGTGCTACTGAGGTAAGATCTTTTCATGGTTTGGCTAGCTTTTACAAAAATTTTATCAGAAATTTTAGCAATATTTGTGGACCCTTGACTGAAACAATGAGGGGGGGTAGAAAAGAGTTTAAGTGGACTAATGGGGTAGAAAAGAGTTTTCAATTGTTGAAACAAAAAGTTACAGAACAACCTGTTTTAGCACTTCTAAATTTTAATAAGGTGTTTCAAGTAGATTATGATGCTAGTGGTATTGCAATAGGCACTGTTATGAGCCAAGAAGGTAAACCTGTTGCTTATTTCAATGAGAAGTTAAATGATGCCAAGAGAAAATATTCTATTTATGATCAAGAATTTTATGCTATAGTTCAAGCATTGAAAAAGTGGAGGCACTATCTGCTTCCTAAGGAGTTTGTTTTGTATACTGATCATCAAGCTTTGCAATATTTGAATAGTCAAGGAAAGTTGAATCAAAGGCATTTGAAATGGGTTGAGTTTTTGCAGAGTTATACATTTGTTTTGAAACACAGAAGTGGAAAGTCTAACAGGGTTGCAGATGCTCTTAGCAGAAGGCAACTATTGCTGACAGAGATGCAGATTGAGGTGGTTGGGTTCAAAGAACTCAAGAATTTGTATCCAGAGGATCCTGATTTTGGTGAAGCTTGGAAAGCTTGTACAGAACCTGTTACTCTAGACAAGATGAAATGGCTGAATTTTATCATCCAAGATGATATGCTATTCAGAGCGAGTTAGTTGTGCATTCCACGAAGTTCTATGAGGGAGAATCTCATCAAGGAGAAGCATAGTGGAGGATTGGCTGGATATTTTGGTCGTGATAAAACCCTTGCTTTGGTTGGTGAAAATTATTATTGGCCACAATTGCAGCAAGATGTGAAGAAGTTTGTCCAGAGTTGTAGAGTATGTCAGATGGCGAAAGGAGTGAAGCAGAATACAGGGTTGTATCAGCCATTACCTATACCAGAGAAGCCTTGGGAGGATATTAGTATGGACTTTATTCTTGGTTTACCGAGAACTCAGCGGGGACATGATTCAATTTTTGTGGTGGTTGACAGATTTTCAAAGATGGCCCATTTCATTCCCTGCAAGAAGACTAATGATGTTGTTCATGTAGCAGAATTGTTTTTCAGAGAAGTGGTGAGACTACATGGTTTGCCAAAGACCATAGTTTCAGATCGAGATACTAAGTTTGTTGGATATTTCTGGCAGACATTGTGGAAGAAGTTGAAGACAGATTTGAAGTTCAGTTCATCACATCATCCACAGACTGATGGACAGACAGAAGTGGTGAATAGTTGCTAAGATGTTTGGTTGGAGATAACCCAACAGGATGGGATTTGATTTTACCATAGGCAGAATTTACATACAATAATTCTGTCAACAGGAGCACTGGTAAATCACCATTCTAGATTGTATATGGAAGTAGTTCAAGAAATGCATCTAAATTGAGGAAGATAGATAAAGGAGAAATAAGTAGCGCTGAAGCTGAGGATTTTGCAGAACATTTGAAGAACATCCATGAGGAGGTGAGGAAGCATATTGCCAAGATGAATGCATAGTATAAGGCTAAGGCAGATGAGAAAAGGAGGCATAAGGAATTTCAGGTTGGAGATGAAGTCATGGTTCATTTGTGGAAGGAGCGATTTCCGGTTGGTACATATAACAAGCTGAAAATGAAGAAGTTTGGACCATGTAAGATATTGAAGAAGCATGATTCAGGAAATGCATATGAGGTAGAATTGCCTAGTGAGCTAAATATTTCACCAATGTTTAACATTTTAGATCATCATGGCTAACAAAGGAGGAGGTTAACCGTCTTGGTTTTCCTCTGCACACCTGAGTCGTGACAGGGTCACTTCTCAAATTACCCCGGGTGTCTGATGCAGGAGCATCCTGGGTGTAAGAGCAATCTTGCATCACCCAAAAAAAAAATATTTCTATTTTTATATTCAATAAGGGCTATTTTGTGCAGAGCTGCTATTTATGGAGAGTTACTATTTTTGGTAATTTTTGTATGTGCTCAGAATGATCTGATTTCTTTCTTGGAGGTTCATTTTGGTCATATAAGTCTGCCAGTAAAGTTTCATTACCAGATCAAGTGTATATTGGAAGATATTGAAGATTTTCGGTATTGGCAGCAGGGTACAGAAACTTTGAACTCAGTTTTGAAGGCTTTAGAGGCCCCGGATGAGGTCAAAAATTTGGGTGATGGGCACTTGCATAGGTTAAGCTTGTAGAGTGCTTCGTAGCATTTCTGAAATGGGGTTATAATAGCCAATTGGGTCAAGTGGTGATGACTTATAGTCTTCGGAAGTTGGGCCACCTGAAATGGTGGAAAATAATTTTCTTCAAAATTTCTGTTCGGGTTTCAAAGGTTATCTTGAGTCAACTATAATGTAATAAAATGTAAAATAAAATAATTCTAAGTTTGGTCGGCCTTATTGGCTAAAATTCTGGAACCTTCCCAGGCGGTGGAAAATTGCCTATATAGGGAAGGCTGTATTATTGTCTTAGGTAGTTCAGAATAGTTCTGGGTAGTAGATCTGGGTATTGATTCGAAGCTTTGTCCTATAGAATATTGTAAGGGAATGCCCATGTGGCTTTGCATATTATAATTCTAAAAGTTTGTAATTCCACATTTCTGGAGATAATAAGAAGCCAATTTTCTGTTCTTGCATATTATTGTTGTTGTTTATCTATTTCTATTATGTGTTTGTGGTATTAAGAGGAGCACCCTTCATCAATTTGGTTAAAAATGATGTTCTAAATACTAGTAATGGGGTATGTGCAAGATCATGGTATGCCAAAAAGTGGCGATGTGAAAAAATGAACTTTTCACTCATCCAAAAGCACACTAGAAAGTTTCTTTACTTTTTAGTTGGCCTAGGTTTCAGTTCATCTGGCCAAGCCAAAATCCAAAGCACAAGCCTAATCAGATATCCGATTTTCACTAGTAAATTGTATTTGTAGCCCGTGGCGACATTCAAAATTTTTATTATGAAAACCTTGAAAAAAACCCATAGAATTTTGCATATCAAAAATAATCTGATATCTTATTTGCTCAAGATCGAATGGTAAGTTCAATTTTTAAGTTTTAATGATTTTTATTATTTTTAATGGAAATTTGTAGTTTTTTTATAAAAACTAGGGTTTAAATGATATTCTTTATTTTTTTAAAAAAATTGATTATAATTGTCTATTTTGGTTTTAATTGTAATCAAACATGGACTCAAACAAATCAGAAAACCCTCCCAATGATCCCGCAAATAATCTAGAACCACCTCCAAACAATCTCCCACCTTCAAAAGACCAACCAGTCTCAAACCCTTGACATTTAGAGGATCTCATAGGAGACAATCTAAATCAACTTAGAGGATATCAAACTACATATGTCAATATCCCCAAATTGTGCCCCGTGTTTTCCACATTGAACTCCATTATTGAAAACATGGAGAAACTTACAAAGCAACACAATGTTGCACTTCTTTGGTACAATTCCATGCATGCCTAGTTTGACGATGGACTTTACTATGATCAAGCTATGAACCTAAATATAACAAAACATGACATATGTAATCTTTTTGTGGATCCCAAAACTAGTTTAAAGGTGGACCCTAAAAAACCCAAGTTGTCAATTAAATGGTGCACAAATGATGAAATACATGACAACTTTTGGGACCGTTGGTGGATGGTTTTTGATAGGCCACCCCACAATAATTTGATGTCCCATTCTATTCCATAAAAAATGGTATGCTGAATTTGTGCTCAGTCACAAGGTAAATTCTTTGAGCAAGAGACAGAGCCAGGGTGTAGGCTTAGGTGCTCCTTAAGATATGCCATGGGAACACTAGATAAAATCCCACACATATGTCCCCCCTCTCAAGATTTCACCACCTCCTATATTGCAATAGCCTGATATTATTGTTGATGCTAGCCCAAAAAATATTTGATCCATTCACACCTCAAGTGATCTACTGGTTACACAGAGCGTGAAATTATTGCCTCCTCATGTTGATTCTTCTAGCCTTTCCACATCCTCCATCAGATCACATGTTTGTTTTACCCACACTTGCATTATGTGTACGAATCTATGTTGATTGGGTCCCGTGAATGATAATGACACATATAACTATGTCTTCAAGGTGGATGATACTACACATCACACTACAGTCACCAAAGAACTTCATGAAGATGTGCATCATGAGCATATAGAGCCATGGAATCCTATTGTTATGGTAAAAGCAAACATTTCACTTGTTACATTGTATTTAATTTTAAACGTTCATTGTTTTAGTAGAATTTTCTTATAATGATTTCCCACTTATGTTTTATTATGTGTTCCATTTATGTTCAGTTCATGATAGAGGAGGAGATGGCATAGGTGGAGGGGTCCATGCTTATAGCCATTTTTTTTGGCCTTGACATTTCCATGGTACATACATTTTAATGTACTCGTTGGTTTCCTTTTATTCTAATAGTATATATATATATATATGTGTGTGTGTGTGTGTGTGTTTTCTAATTCTCATGATCAACTTATTACATAGTGATGCAGGTGTCACTAGTTACCACTAGGGGGTAATGTGGGGGGTTCAAGAGTGATATCTTTGAGTACTTTGAATCAAATTATGAGATAGAAGATGATCTAGATTATCCTAAGAAGAACAAAGACATCATTGAGAAGATCTTGAATAAAAGAGTGAGCAAGAGTACAAGAGGAAAAGACTACATGGAATATCTAGTTTAGTGGAAAGATAAGCCACTTGAAGATAGTTCATGAGTTGGATATTTATGATTCGGGTAAAAATATGAGAATTTCCTAATGTGGACATCAATTCTTTATTTACCCTAGGTGTCTGATGCAAGAGGATCTTGGGTCTATGAGCAATCTTGCATCAACCAAAAACATTTCTTGATTTTTGTACCTATTTGCTATTTTTTTCTTTATAATCTTTGCATTTGATGGTTTCATGTTGTGTGATGCTTACATGATTTTGAGGACCTATTTTGGAACCTTCTCCTATGAGCACATAAAGTTTGGATGGACAGTTTCAAAGTTACAATTGTTTTCCTTACCGTCAGAACCGTGTTTTCCTAAAGTTTTGGTGCTGATTGTTCATAGTGGAAATCTTGATCCATAAGGAATCCGCCTTTGTGATCTTAAGGAATTTTATAGGACCTAAATTAATATCATTTTCCAAGAGTGCAAGCCCTAATTCATTATGAGAAAAAATTTATGCCCATTTGTCTTGGGGACCTATTTTCTGCCAGTTTTCAGGTGAAACATGTGGTGTTTCTTCTTGCGATGTTTCGTGTGATCAAATGGGACCTTGCACCCTTAAAGGAATGTTCTTGGGTCATGTAAGGACCTAAATCAAAAGGTTCATCAATTTATATTAATTCTATTATTAGTTTTAGTTTAAATCTTCCAGACTAGACCTATAATGTAATTAAATGCTCGACTGGCCGACCTATGGCTTAGCTGGCTATATAAAGAGTCTAGATTGATGTAGTAGGGAATAAAGGAGATCCAAGAGGGATAACTATCAAGAAATATCATTGGAGACAAAGATAGGATGCAAGCTATGATTCTGATTTCATAATTCTCATTGTATAAGGCCGAAACTTGGAAGGCCTCACAATCGGGCACGTGGAAAGAAATAATATAATTCTCTATTGTTGCTGCCAGTTGATTGTCTCATATCAATTTTGATTTCATTTATTTCATGTGATATTACATTTCTTTCATTGTGTAACTCTGAGCAAGGGCCTGTTTGTGGATCCAAGCGGAGTCAATTTTGCTTGATTCTGCTTGTGTCTACCCTACCCCTGCGTCAAGTGGTATCATCATGAGTTCTTTCTTGTAGATTGGATCATGGAGAACCTTAGTGGATTGGTTGTAGGGTGGTAGATCTAAGATCTAACCTATAACTTGTAGAAGGTTACGATCTTACTGAAACCTGATTGTCAAGATGGTTCATGGTAGAGGAAATGATAATGCTATCATGGATATGTTGAGGCAGATTGCAACTAGGCTTGAAGCTATAGAGATAGCCCAGAGAAGAGAAGCACATCTTGAAGATGTTAGTGATGAAGAAGAAGAAGCAACACCTAATCCTGAACCTGAAGTTGAACAAGATGAGGAAAGACTTTTGAGAGTTTTGTTTAAGGCTAACTCCAGACCTACAGTTGAAGTTGCTTGCTATGATGGAAGACTTGAGACCGATGTACTTTTGGATTGGATCTCTAAGATGGATAAATAATTTGAGTATGAAGGTACTCTTGATAATAAGAAGGTTAAGATAGCAGTCACAAAATTGAAAGGGCATGCATGTCTTTGGTGGGATCATTTACAAATTGAGAGACAGAAGAGAGGAAAAGAAAAGATCAAGACATGGATGAAGATGCCTGGAAAGATGAAGAAGAAGTTTCTTCTAGCTAACTACCAAGTTAGTTTGATGAGAAAGATACAAAATCTAAGACAAAAGGACATGTGGGTTAAAGAATATACTAAGGAATTTTACAAATTGGATATCAGATGTGGACATGTGGATGATGAAGTTGAGAAGGTGGCTAGATATTTGAATGGCCTAACAACATCTATTCAAGATGAGATCAACTATGTGAAGATTGATAGTGTGGAAGAAGCATACCAATTTTCTTTGAAGGCTGAAGATAGATTGACAAACAGACATGAACAAAGACAAAGAGGAAGAGGTGGTAGATTTAAAAGAAGTAGAGGTAGATCTTATGGAGAAAGTAGTGGATCTGACAATGCAGTACAAGATAAAGAATGGGAAGATGACCCTGCTGGTAGAAAGGTAATTACTCTAGAGGTAGCTATACTGGTTACTCTAGGAATAATAATAATGGGAATAGAGAAGATAAATCTTGGTTTAAAGGTACTTTTTACAAATGTGGTGAAGGACATAGAGCTTTTGAATGTACTAACTCTAGAAAGAAGACTGGAGGTAATGATAGAAATAATTTGGCTTGTGAAGAAGTTGAGGAAATGTCTAATGAACCCGAGCATGGTGAGAACTTGATGCTAAGAAGGATCTTGTGGAATGAAGAAGCTGATGAGGAACCTATTTTGAGGAAAAGTTTGTTTAGAACTAGATGTAAGATAGCTAATAAGTGTTGCAAGGTAATCATTGATAGTGGAAGTTTTGATAATTTGGCATCTGAAGAGCTGGTTAACAAATTGTAGTTGCAAAGATTGAAACATCCTAAGCCTTACCATATTTCTTGGATCCAGAAGGAGCATAAACTACTTGTAAGTGAACAATGCCTTGTTAAGTTCAAAATTGGGAATTATCATGATGAAGTCTTGTGTGATATTATGCCTATGGATTGTTGTCATATTCTTTTGGGTAGACCTTGGCAGTATGATAGGAAAGCTTTGCATGATGGTAGATTGAATCAATATACTATTTGGATGGATGGAAAGAAACAAGTATTGTTTCCTTTGATAGAAACTTTTTATGAAAGTCATTGTACCACAGTCAAAGTATGCTTGTTTGATGATAAAACATTTACAAGAGAAATGGAAGAACAAAATATTTGTTTTTCATTAAAGCATAAAAGTGGACAGTCAAATAAGGTTGTTGATGCCTTGAGTTGAAGAAGAAGTTTTCTGATAGAGATGAGAGTTGAGGTACTTGGTTTTGATGATTTGAAGTGTTTATATGAGATTGACATTGATTTTGCAGAACCTTGGAAAGCTTGTAAGGAACACACAGTGAGTGATAAGTGGACTGATTATTTCATTCAAGAAGACATGTTGTTTAAAGGAGTTCAATTGTGCATACCTAGAGGATCTATGAGAGAGAAAATAATGAAGGAGAAACATAGTCGTGGACTTGCTGGACATTTTGGGATTGATAAGATTGTGAATTTGATTTTAGAGAGATAATTTTGGCTACAGATTTACAGAGATGTATAGTGAATATTAGAGGTTGCAGAATTTTCCAAATAGAAAAAGGAACTAGTCAGAATTTGGGATTGTATACACCTTTGCCTGTACTTGATAGACATTGGGAAGATGTGAGTATGGACTTTGTCCTTGGATTGCCTAGAACTCAGAGAGGTAATGATTCTATTTTGGTAGTGGTTGAAATATTTTCTCAGATGGCTCATTTCATACATTGTAAGAAGACATCTGATGCATTGCATGTAGCTGAATTATTCTTTCCTAAGTCTATTGTTTTAGACAGAGATACTAAGTCTATTTTTTTAGACAAAGATACTAAGTCTAGCTGAATTATTCTTTCAAAGATTGCATGGTTTGCCTAAGTCTATTGTTTTAGACAGAGATACTAAGTTTACTGGTTATTTTTGGAGAACACTTTTGAAGAAGATGAATACTAATTTGATATTTAGTTCTACATTTCACCTTCAAAAAGATGGATAGACTGAAGTGTTGGAAATATAGATGCAATAACTGAGAGGGGGGGTGAATCAGTTAACCACAAAAATATTACCACTGATCCCTTAGATATCTTAACAAATTATTTACTGTTGCCACTCGGTAAACATACAGAGAAATGCTGAAACTCGATCTTTGAAGTGTGTAATAATTAAACTGTTCTTAAGCATTCATCACTGATTAACATACATGAATAAAGAAAATAACATGAACACAAGAGACACCAGATTTACCATGGAAACCCAATATGGGAAAAACCACCAATGTAACTAGTTACTATTTTTCACTCTTCTGAAGTGATGCCCAGTTAGAAGCCAACCCAGTAAAAGGTTACAAAACACACTGTTAGGTGTGACCTTGTTAGAGGATTTAATCACCCTGCTAGGAGTGGCCTTGTAAGAGGTCTTGAAACAATTTAATAGAATTGTCACCTTGTTAGAGGATTTACAAAATGGTTGTTAAACCAACTCGGTTAAGAGATTTTGATATCACTGCTACAATTGTAAGAGAGTCACAATGAAATGACCTGCAACTGAATTGCTGATTATAGACCTCTGTTCTGCTTCACTAGATCCTTACTGATCAAATAAATCTTTGCTGCTCCTCAAGGATATCTAACCATCCTTCAAAATTCGCACACACCTTTCTTCAAAATGATTTTTGCATGCCCTATATCTTATTCACCACTTGACCTTCTATATATATATACCATTCTAATTAACATTTAGATTGTCAAGTCGGTACTAATAATTATTACAACAGTCAGCTGGGATAAACAAACTGTAATAACAAAATCCTTTGAAGGGCCGACCTTTCTCGGTAAACATTAATCCTAAAAAGATTTCCTTCGGTGACGGAGTGAACTCGGTAACCACAACAAATTCTGCAACATCCTTCAGAGATCTAGTGAGCTCGGTAACCACTAATTTTCCTTCGATAACTGAGGAGGCTCGGTTAACACTTTTTTCTGTCATGTTTCCTTTTGACACACAAGAGATCTCGGTAGACACTAAAAACCACCTAGCTGACCGACTGAGCTCGGTAGACACTTAGAACCACCTAGCTGACCGAATGAGCTAGGTAGTGTCTACCGATTTCCTTGTCTTGCACCAATTCTCTGACAAAGTGATATTTTATAGCAATGTGCTTGGTTTTGGAATGCATTACTGGATTCTTTGAAATATTTATTGCACTTGTACTGTCACAAAACATAACAAATGGTTCTTTGATCTCAACCTTCATGCCTTCCAAAAAATGTTTAAATCATACAATATTAGAGTAGTTTACTGCTGCAGCAACATATTCTACTTCTGATATGGATTGGGATGTGCAGTTTTGCTTTTTACTAGTCCAAGATACTAACCTCTTGCCAAGAAAGAATGCTCCACCACTTGTACTCTTTCTGTCATCAATGTTTCTTGCCCAATCAGCATCAGTAAACACTTTTAAATCTAGATTGCCTCCAAATTTATACCACAAGCCATAATCTTCAATTCCCCTTAAATACCTCAAGATTCTTTTGATTGCCTTCATGTGATTTTCTCTGGGTTTAGCTGTGCCACTATACCAACTGCTAAGGCAATATCAGGCCTTGTGTGCACTACATACTATAATTTTCCAATCATTGATCTATATAAGGTTTGATCTACTTCTTTTGAATCATCATCTTTGGTAAGCTTCAGTCCAATACACATGGGTGTACCAACTGGTTTTGAATCTTCCATACCAAATTTCTTAAGTATTTCCCTTATATAATTAGACTGAGTAATGTAGATACCATTTTTGTTCTACTGAATCTGAAGTCCAACAAAAAATTTTATTTGACCAAACATAGACATTTTAAATTCTTTGTTCATATGCTCTAAAAATTCTTTGCACTAATCATCATTTCCTGTAAACATAGTATCATCCACAAATATTTTTTCCAACACAATTTTTTTATCTGATCCTTCTTTGATGTATAAATTATTGTTGTCATTAGCTCTTTTGAAATCAATCTGAGTAAGACAGTTATATAATCTTTCATACCATGCTCTAGGAGCTTGTTTCAGACCATACAATGCTTTGTGTAATTTGTAGACCATATCCCTTTTGTCTGGATCAATATAACCTTCAGGTTGCTCAATGTAGACTTCTTCCTCAAGAATACCATTGAGAAATGCAGATTTTATATCCATCTGATATACCTTAAATCCTTTATGTGCTGCATATGCAAGTAAAGTCCTCACACCTTCTAATCTTTCAACAGGAGCAAAAGTCTCTCCATAATCTATTCCTTCTTCTTGAGAATATCCTTTACATACCAATCTTGCTTTGTTTCTTGATACTTGACCATCTTCATTCAACTTATTTCTGAATACCCATTTTGTCCCAATTACATTTTTATCTTTAGGCCTAGGTACAAGAGTCCATGTCTTATTTTTCTCTATTTTCTCTATTTCTTCATTCATAGCCTCAATCCAAATTTCATTTTCCAATGCATCTTTGACATTTTAAGGTTCAAAATTAGCAAATAAACATGTACCTTTTAGTTTACTTCTTGTCATAGTACCATCTGATTTGTTTCCAATAATCTGATCTGGTGTATGATGCTTTTTGACGTACTTGGCCAATACAAGTTCCTTGCTTCCTGAATGAGTTACATTGTCATCTTCTTTATCTTCAGGTTCAGGTTTCTCAGGCTCGGTAGATACTTGCTCGGTAGCTTCAGACTGAGACTCAGTACTTTCTGACTCAGTCTGAACTTCTTCTTGTGACTTGGTTACTGTACTGGGCTTGGTAGATGTAGTTTCCTTATTGACAGATGTGTCTGGCAATGTATCAGGTTCGATGAAAACAAATCTTCTATAATCCTCTGGTTCCTTTTTGCTTTCTTCTTCAATCTTTTCTGTAAACTCATCAATTCTCACATGTGCACTTTCTATGATTTTGTGACTAGACAAATTTAGACATCTATATGCCTTACTTTTGTAAGAATATCCCAAAAATATTCCTTCATCACTTTTTACATCAAATTTTCCTTTTCTAGATTCTTTTAAGATGTAACATTTACTACCAAATACTTTTAGGTAACTTACATTTGGTTTGTAACCATACGATAGCTCATACGGAGTCTTGAATGTGTCTTTTCTCAGCTATACTCGGTTCAAGGTATGAACTGCAGTGCTGATAGCTTCCTTCCAGTATTTCATAGCAATGTTCTTTTCAATCATTAGAGTCCTTACACAGTCCATGATAGATTTGTTCCTTCTTTCAGCTATTCCATTCTGCTCAGGAGTTCTCGAGGCTGATACCTGTCTTTTGATTCCTCTTTCAATGAAGAAATTATTGAATTCATGGGAGATGAATTCACCACCTCTGTCTGATCTCAAGCATTTTATTCTTTTTCCTATTTCCTTTTCTACTCTTGCTAAATACCATTTGAACTTCTCAAATGCTTCTGACTTTTCTCTTAAATACATAACAATCATCATTCTAGAGTAATCATCAACAAAGAGAATAAAGAATTTTTCTCCAGTATAGCTCTCAATTCCAATAGGTCCACATAAATCAATATGCACAATTTCCAAAATATCTTTAGACTGATATTTTTTACTTTTAAAACTAGACTTTCCCATTTTACCAATTTGACAATTCTTGCATAGACCAACATCAAGTTTCTTCAAAGTAGGAATACCTCTTACTTTCTTGAATTTGCTTATTTTCATCATGTTATCAAAATTTACATGACATAACCTTTTGTGCCATAACCAACTTTCTTCAATTTGAGCAATAAAACATGAGTATTCACCAAGATCAAGATAAAATAGGTTACCTTTGGTTTGTTTGCCTGATCCTATCAGTTTTCCTTTGTCATCTAGTAGTCTTGCTTTGCCATTCATGAATTCAACTTTGAATCCAATGTTAATTAGCTATGCTACACTTAGAAGATTATTCTTTAGTCCTTCAACCCAATATGCATTATCACATATAAGTTCTTTGGTTAATGAAATTCATCCCTTTCCTTTTATACAACAAGGTTCATTGTTTATAAACCTTACATTACCACCATCAAAGTTTTCAAAGTGTTCAAACTTAGTCCTGTCACCAGTCATATGATGTGAACATCCACTGTCTATAATCCATGTATCATTCTTGCTTATATGAGAGATAAGTTCCATCTCATCTTCATCATTATCAGATTCATCTTTTACAACAATGAAAACAATTTCTTCTTCACTATCATCCAAATCTGTAGCTAAAAAACATGTTTTCTTACCTTTATCCTTGAATGATTTGAAATTCTTCTTGCCATTGTACTTGTAACCTTTCTTCTCATCTTTGCTTTGCTTGTTTGGGCACCTAGCTACAATATGACCAATATCTTCACATGAAAAATAGATTAAGGGAGTTTTACCTTTGTATTTTCCTCTGCCTCTTGAATATTTCTTTGCAAGTAATGCTTCAATAACTTCAAGATCACTATCAAAACTTTCCTCTGATTCTTCTTCACTTTCTGATTGGATTTTCTTCCCTTTCTTGAGTGAAAGTTTGGCCTCAAAAGCTAATTCAATATTTTTAGAAGTTGGAACATAGTTGTCATAGTTATCCAGTTCAAAGGCTGTCAATCTTCCAACTAAGGCATCCAAAGTTATATTGTGATTTTCTTCACATCTTCTTTCTTGAATAGCAGAAAATCTTATTGCATAAATAGGAAGTAATGTTCTAAGAACCTTACTTATAACAGTTTCATCATCAATTTTTCCTCCAGAAGCTCTGATTGCACTAACACTTGTCTTGATCCTTTCAACATATTTTGCAATGTTTTCTTCTTCTCTCATTTTCATCTGATCAAACTATCCTCTTAGGCTTTCTGCTTTGGCTCTCTTCACATTGTCATCACCGCCATAGATTTTCTTCAGCTTGTTCCACATTTCATGAGCAATTGTGCAGTCTTTGATTTCATCAAATTCTTCATAGCTAAGAGCTGATGCAATGTTTATCATCATGGTGTTATGGTTCTTCTTCTCTGCAATGTCTTCAACAGTTAATGTGCCAGTAGGAATTGTATATTCTTGATCAATATATTTGCATCCTGAATCACCAATGGAAGCTAGATGAAGTCTCATGAGACCTTGCCATGCTGAAAAGTTATTTCTGTTAAGCCTTGGAATTTCTCTTTTGTAAGACATCCTGATCTTTAGCTTAGGTCCTTGAAACCCTTCCTACAAGCACCAAAAGCTCTGATACCAATTGTTGGAAATATAGATGCAGTAACTAAGAGGGGGGGGTGAATCAGTTAACCACAAAAATATTACCATTGATCCCTTAGATATCTTAACAAATTATTTACTGTTGCCACTTGGTAAACATACAGAGAAATGTTGAAACTTGATCTTTGAAGTGTGTAATAATTAAACTATTCTTAAGCATTCATCACTGATTAACATACATGAATAAAGAAAATAACATGAACATAAGAGACACCAGATTTACCGTGGAAACCCAATATGGGAAAAACCACCAATGTAACTAGTTACTATTTTTCACTCTTCTGAAGTGATGCTCGGTTAGAAGCCAACCCGGTAAAAGGTTACAAAACACACTGTTAGGTGTGACCTTGTTAGAGGATTTAATCACCCTGCTAGGAGTGGCCTTGTAAGAGGTCTTGAAACAATTCGATAGAATTGTCACCTTGTTAGAGGATTTACAAAATGGTTGTTAAACCAACTCGGTTAAGAGATTTTGATATCACTTCTAAAATTGTAAGAGAGTCACAATGAAATGACCTGCAACTGAATTGCTGATTATAGATCTCTATTCTACTTCACTAGATCCTTACTGATCAAATAAATCTTTGTTGCTCCTCAAGGATATCTAACCATCCTTCAAAATTCGCACACACCTTTCTTCAAAATGATTTCTGCATGCTGTATATCTTATTCACCACTTGACCTTCTATATATATATACCATTCTAATTAACATTTAGATTGTCAAGTCAGCACTAATAATTATTACAACAGTCAGCTGGGATAATCAAACTATAATAACAAAATCCTTTGAAGGGTCGACTGATGCAGGGGCATCATATGCTCTTCATGGGCATAGTGGAGATCCAGGCCATCAAAGAGATCATGGATCATCTCATGTCATCAATTGGTCAATCCTAAAGCTAATCATGGCATTTGAAAGAAAAAAAAGTTACAATGTTGGATGATGTCTTGTTAAAATTCATATTGCAAAAGTTGTAATTGATCCCTGGAAGAGGATCTAGAGGATGTTTAGGATAGAGAAGTCATTGGGTAGGGTCTAGTAAGATGTTATAATAGTCTCAAGTTGTTGCATAAGTTAAAATGTTCAATAAGTTCATTTAAACATAGTTTGTTGCTTATAAAAAATTCAAATCTTGTATGTAACAACTACATGAGTATTTTGGATGGAAAGTAGTATTAGTTTGTTTTATGCTTAATTGAGCCTCCCAACTACCTAAAGTTGGTTGAGGTAGGTGGGGGGAAGATTAATAAATACCCAAAGGACCATTGTACGGGTAGATTGAGGAAGGACAATTACTGATTTGTACGGACTGTCCCAAACAGTGAATAATAACATTCCATTTTGCACTATTTCATTGGTATCTTGAACTTTTCTTTGGTTTTTCTTGTCATGAATATGAATTAGGAGGGTTTTTATTGTTACATTCTTCACTGTTATATAGATTTCAGATTGTTTTGAAGGATTTCACATGCCACTAACACTGTAACAGATAGATTTCTCATAGTTTTGGGGATAGTTTTGATTTCTTAGTGAAAATGAACCTCTCATGATCTTCTAGGGCCCAAGAGGCATGAGAGGAATGTTTTCTAATATGTACAATATCAGCCTAATAGTTTATGATGCAAAACTATTGAAAGGATAGCAAGAATGTTGAAGACAAGGGAGTGTTCCAAGAGGAAATTAATGGCTAACATGTAGCAGCAGAAGATTTACCTGAAGAAGAGGGTTGTGTGATGACTTGGAAGGTCCTAGGGTGTTGATATAAAGGTTTTTTAAAAATATTTTGATCTCCAAGGTGAGTGGAGATAGGATTTTGGTGAAACCCTCTTGAAAAAAGGGTTTGCAGAGCCTATAAAGGTGAGTTGAATGATTCTTGATGAATGTGACTGAAATCATTTGGATCTAGTATTTTTATGCTATAATATGATTGTGCTAAGAATTTGGAGTGGTGAAGAGTGAGATAAAACACAATTTCTTTGTTATTTGTTTGATTTTGATGCCATTTGAAGGCCACATTATGAAGGAAGTACAAACTGGTCCAAAGGAGTTGGGTTTAAATTTGACATATGTTTTGCATCCCTAAAAAGGGTATCCCAAAATATAATTTTTTTGTCTACTTGTTTGGAAGAAGTCAGGGAAAAGGGTGGAAAACTAGTTCAGGAGGGCTAATTGGGGTTCACAGGGCTAGAAGGGGATTTGAAGAGTTTTGTCAAATGGGTATTTCTTTGGTCGACAAAATTGGTTGAATCCCATTGAATATGTGTTTTTAACTTCATCTAAATCTATCTTGTCTGTTTGGAAGCCAAGTTGAGTCATTTTGGGTATTTAGCCTCTAATAGGCCTAAAGGGTTAGTAAGGAAAGTGCATTGTTGAAGAAACATCTATACTATTTCCACCACATCTGCATGCCACTCTACATCAGGTGGTATCAAAGCATCAACAAGATCTCCTTGGGTATTGGAAGGTTAAGTTTTCATCATCATTGAAGTCTTTTGGTGTCTTTTGTATACTGGTTCCATTGTTGAAACCTTGGAGTGTTTAATTCCTCCTTGTGTGTACCAAAGTTGAAAGGTGTACTTAAGGTGTCAGAAGGATTCTTGGTGAGGAAAAAGTATTGGCTAGTAGAGGTATCTTTTATTTGAATTGATTTTTTTGATATAATGGCTCCCAGGAATGCAGGTTGGGCGAGAAAGGTTCAAGACTTAGAGGAAAAGAATGCTAAGTTTCAAGACTCATACAATGTATTATTGGCAAGGCTAGAGACAATTGAATCAAATCAAAGAAGAGTAGTAAATGATGATGAAGATACTAAAGAAGAAGAAGAAGAAGAAGAAGAAGAGAACAATGAAGAAGTGCAAGAGGAACAACAGGTTGATCCTGAAGAGCAAAGGACACTCAGGATCCTGAAAGCTATGAAAGGAGATAGCTACAAGGTAAGGAAAGACATTCCAATGTACGATGGAATTCTGAAAGAAGAGGACCTACTAGACTTGATTGCATCTATGGATGCTTATTTTGAAAGTGATGATATACTTGAGGGACAGAGGGTCAAGTTGGAAAAGACCAAACTGAAAGGGCATGCACTCCTATGGTGGGATCATGAGGAGGCTAAAAGAAGGAAAAAAGGTAAGTCTAAAATCACTTCTTGGGATAGAATGGTTTCAAAAATGAAAATTAATTTCCTTCCTAAAGATTTTGAAGTTCAAATGCATAAGAAGATGCAGGGCTTAAAGCAAAAGGACTTGGATGTAAAGGCATACACGGATGAGTTCTACAAATAGAGCATGAGATCAAGTTTGGATGAAGAAGAAGTTGTCAAGGTTGCAAGATATTTAGGAGGTTTGAAGTTTTCCATTCAAGATGAGTTTACTACTAAAAATCCCAGGAGTGTGAAAGAGTGTTATTAGATTGCTTTAAGGATAGAGGAGAAACTGAAAAGGAGAAGTGAAAGACACAATGCTAGGGGAGGATGTTCCATGAGAGGAAGAGGAAGAACAACTCAAGTTTGGGAGGAGAAGGACAAAGGTCCTAGTTATGATTCTAGAGGAGGAAAAAATTAGAGAGGTGGTAGGAGTGGACAAGGAAGGGGGAGTGGTTTGTTTATAGGTACATGCTTCACATGTGGAAAGGTGGGGCATCAATCCTACCAGTGTCCTGACAAAGAGAAGAGGGTACACCTGGTCCAGGAAGACAACAAGGAAGAAATGCCAAAAGGTAATGTAGACCTTGAGATAGGAGAATTCTTAATGTTTAGGAGAGGCAAGGAATGGACACCACAAGTAAGTATTTTTAGGACAAATTGTTTGATACAAGGTGAAGTTTATAAATTAGTCATAGATTCAAGTACTTGCAGCAATTTAATTTCATGGGATGTTGTCAATGCATTGAAGTTGCCTATTCAACACCATCCTAAGCCATACTATGCTACATGGGTGGAAGACAATCAAAATTTCATAGTGCATCATTAGACCATGGTAACCTTTTCAATAGGTGAGTACACCGATCAAGTACTATGTGATGTTGTCAATATGAATTGTGCACATGTCATCCTAGATAGAACTTGGCAAGTCTCTAGGTGAGTTGCACATGACTGCTACACCAATGTTTATACCTTATGGAGTAATGGAAAAAAGATTCAATTGACACCATTACCTTTCAAAGGGCATGAGTCTCTTCTCATAGGAAGTATTAAAGGACTTGATACTGGTCAGACAGAGGATAGAACAAAGATAAGACAACAAGAAGTGATGAAGGGTAAAGGATAGAAAATACTGAATTCTGTGACAGGGGTAAGGGAAGAATTTCAAGGTGGTGAAGGAGTAATGGTGGGTGATTGAAACTATCCTATCCAAGGACATGATAAGGACAGTAAGGAGATGAAGAAATATCAGGTGAAAGGACAGTTAAGGCACTGTCATAGGTAGGCAGAAAAGAGGACTATTCAGACAGTAATGAATATAACTGAAACAACAGAGGTGACTACCTCAAAGGCAGAGATTATAAAAGCTAACCCATGTTTGAAGTTTTTGCATGCAAGTACTAGGAAGAGAGGGAATTTTACATTAGGGGACTTCATTCCCAAGCATCAAGTGCAGAGACATGGAGCAGTCATCGATGCAAGACAATGTTCTTGGGACAAGAACAACTTTCAAGGTGGTGAATTTGATGCAGGGGCATCATATGCTCTTCATGGGCATAGTGGAGATCTAGGCCATCAAAGAGATCATGGATCATCTCATGTCATCAATTGGTCAATCCTAAAGCCAATCATGGCATTTGAAAGAACAAAAAGTTACAATGTTGGATGATGTCTTGTTAAAATTCATATTGCAAAAGTTGTAATTGATCCCTGGAAGAGGATATAGAGGATTTTTAGGATAGAGAAGTCATTAGGTAGGGTCTAGTAGGATGTTATAATAGTCTCAAGTCGTTGCATAAGTTAAAATGTTCAATAAGTTCATTTAAACATAGTTTGTTGCTTATAAAAAATTCAAATCTTGTATGTAACAGCTACACGAGTATTTTGGATGGAAAGTAGTATTAGTTTGTTTTATGCTTAATTGAGCCTCCCAACTACCTAAAGTTGGTTGAGGCAAGTGGGGGGAAGATTAATAAATACCCAAAGGACCATTGTACGGGTAGATTGAGGGAGGACAATTACTAATTTGTACGGACTGTCCCAAACAGTGAATAATAACATTCCATTTTGCACTATTTCATTGGTATCTTGAACTTTTGTTTGGTTTTTCTTGTCATGAATATGAATTAGGAGGGTTCTTATTGTTACATTGTTCACTGTTATATAGATTTCAGATTGTTTTGAAGGATCTCACATGCCACTAACACTGTAACAGATAGATTTCTCACAGTTTTAGGGATAGTTTTGATTTCTTAGTGAAAATGAGCCTCTCATGATCTTCTAGGGCCCAAAAGGCATGAGAGGAATGTTTTCTAACATGTACAATATCAGCCTAACAGTTTATGATGCAAAAATACTGAAAGGACAGCAAGAATGTTGAAGACAAGGGAGTGTTCCAAGAGGAAATTGATGGCTAACATGCAGCAGTAGAAGATTTACCTAAAGAAGAGGGTTGTGTGATGACATGGAAGACCCTAGGGTGTTGATCTAAAGGTGTTTGAAAAATAGTTTGATCTCCAAGGTGAGTGGAGATAGGATTTTGGTGAAACCCTCATGAAACAAGGGTTTGGAGAGCCTATAAAGGTGAGTTGAATGATTCTTGATGAATGTGACTGAAATCATTTGGATCTAGTATTTTTATGCTATAATATGATTTTGCTAAGAATTTGGAGTGGTGAAGAGTGAGATACAACATAGTTTCTTTGTTATTTGTTTGATTTTGATGCCATTTGAAGGCCACATTGTGAAGGAAGTACAAACTGGTCCAAAGGAGTTGGATTTAAATTTGACATATGTTTTGCATCCCTGAAAAGGGTATCCCAAAATATAATTTTTTTGTCTACTTGTTTGGAAGAAGTCAGGGAAAAAGGTGGAAAACTGGTTTAGGAGGGCTAATTGGGGTTCACAGAGCTAGAAGGGGATTTGAAGAGTTTTGTCAAATGGGTATTTCTTTGGTCCACAAAATTGGTTGAATCCCATTGAATATGTGTTATGAAGTTCATCTAAATCTTTCTTGTCCGTTTGGAAGCCAAGTTGAGTCATTTTGGGTATTTAGCCTCTAATAGGCCTAAAGGGTTAGTAAGGAAAGTGCATTGTTGAAGAAACATCTATACTATTTCCACCACATCTGCATGCCACTCTGCATCACCAACCTTGCTTGATAAACATTAATCCTGAAAAGATTTCCTTCGGTGACGGAGTGAACTCGGTAACCACAACGAATTCTGCAACATCCTTCGGAGACCGAGTGAGCTCTGTAACCACTAATTTTCCTTCGATAACCGAGGAGGCTCGGTTAACACTATTTTCTATCATGTTTCCTTTTGACACCCAAGAGATCTTGGTAGACACTAAAAACTACCTAGTTGACCGACTGAGCTCGGTAGACACTGAGAACCGCCTAGCTGACCGACTGAGCTCGGTAGACACTGAGAACCACCTAGCTGACCGACTGAGCTCGGTAGACACTGAGAATGATAATTGATATGAAATTTGTGTGACATCAAAGATAACACATAGCTAATCCAACAATGTCCTTCAAACAATTGTATCCAACATGAAGTTGTGAACAGAAGTTTGGGAAACTTGTTGAGATGTTTAGTTGGAGATAAGCCTCCTAATTGGGATTTAGTTTTGGCACAAGAAGAGTTTGCATATAATAATTCTGTGAATAGAAGCACTAAGAGGACACCATTTGAGATTGTTACTAGATTTCATCCTAAGGGAACCACAGAGCTGAGATATTTACCTACTGAGACAAGAAGAAGTGTTGAAGTTGATCATTTTGCAAAATACATGAGAACTTTACATGATGAAGTCAAAAGGAATTTGGAGGACAGTAATCTAAAATACAAATAGAGAGAAGACAAGCGAAGGAGACATAAATATTTTGAAGTTGAACATGAGGTTATGATTCATTTGAAGAAGAATAGATTTCCAGTTGGTACCTACAACAAGCTGAAAATGAAGATGTTTGGACCTTGTAAGATTCTGAAGAAGCTTGACAATGGAAATGCTTATGAAGTGGAATTACCAGAGGACATGGATATATCACCTATATTCAAAATTTTTAATATCTTTGATTAATTTGAATCAAATTATGAGATAGAAGATGATCTACATTATCCTAAGAAGAACAGAGACATCATTCAGAAGATCTTGAATAAAAGAGTGAGCAAGAGTACAAGAGGAAAAGACTACATGGAATATCTAGTTTAGTGGAAAGATAAGCCAGTTGAAGACAATTCATGGATTACACAAGCTGAGTTGGATCTTTATGATTCAGGTCAAAATATGAGAATTTCTTGATGTGGACATCAGTTCTTTATTTACCCCAGGTGTCTGATGCAGGATCATCTTGGGTCTTTGAGCAATCTTGCATTAACCAAAAACATTTCCTAATTTTTGTACCTGTTTGCTGTTGTTTTCTTTATAATATTTTCATTTGATGGTTTCATGTTGTGTGATGCTTCCATGATTTTGATAACCTATTTGGGAACCTTCTCCTATGAGCAAATAAAGTTTGGATGGATAGTTTCAAAGTTACAGTTGTTTTCCTTGCCGTCGGAACCGTGTTTTCCTGCATTTTTGGTGCAGATTGTTCATAGTGGCGATCTTGATCCATAAGGAATCAGACTTTGTGATATTAATAAATTTTATAGGACCTAAATTATTATCATTTCCCAAGATCACAAGCTCTAATTCATTATGAGTAAAAATTTATGCCCATTTGTCTCGGGGACCTATTTTATGCCAGTTTTCGGGTGAAACATGTGGTGTTTCTTCTTGTGATGCTTTGTGTGATCAAATTGGACCTTGTACCCTTAAAGGAATGTTATTGGGTCATGTAAGGACCTAAATCCAAAGGCACATAAATTTATATTAACTATAGCATTATTTTTGGTTTAAATCTTCCAGACTGGACCTATAATGTAATTAAATGCCTGACTAGTCGACCTGTGGCTTAGCTGGCTATATAAAGAGTCTAGATTGATTTAGTAGGGCATGAAGGAGATCCAAGAGGGATAATTATCAAGATATATCATTGGAGACAAAGATAGGATGCAAGTTGTGATTCTGATTTCATAATTCTCATTGTATAAGGCCGAAACCCGGAAGGCCTCACAGCCAGGCATACTGAAAGAAATAATATAATTCTCTGTTGTTGCTGCTAGTTGATTGTCTCATATCCATTTTGATTTCATTTCTTTAATGTGATATTACATTGCTTCCATTGTGTAACTTTGAGCAAGGGCCTATTTGTGGATCCAAGTGGAGTCAATTCTGCTTGTATCTACCCTACCCCTACGTCAAGGAGTCTAGCATTTACAAGGGGAAGGTAAATAAGTATTTTAGATTATTTATGCATACATGTATACTTGCTAGTTGTTTGTATGTATTTTTAATTTACATGGTTTATTTAAATGAAGGTAGTTTATGATGATGTCGTGAGACCCTTTTTCCACGATAGAGTCACAAACATATCAATTTTTAGTGATAGCCCCATGGTATGTATATTTATAAATTTATTTGTGTGTATTTTACTATCAAGTATATATAATATGATCAAGTCATGATTTTATTCAAAGTATCTATTTAAATTTTGTAGGTCACCCCTAGTTTGAGGGAAGTACAATGCTAAGGGTTTGTATTGCTAATGACTCAACTGATATTTCATGAAGAAAGTTCAACACATGTAAGTTTTAATGTTAATTCAGTTATTTTGTAAACATATATTTGCTACTAAGGAATTAACATTAAATAGAATAACTCGTAGATCAATCTCATGTTCACAAACATATATTGGTTAGAGTCTATATTGGTGGCATTGTCCCTTCACTAGCAATGGCATATATTAGGTCTCATGTCTGTGTGAGGAGACAGAGAGGCGAGGTACATGAAAGTTCAATTTTAAATTTTATTTATTTATTATTGTTGACTATGATTTTGAATTTTTATTTTTTATTTGTAGAAACCATATAAATTAAGTAATCTAACATGGGCTTTCACTTTTGTGTTTTAATACAAGATCCATCAGAGCCAAAGAGTACTTCAAAGAGCCTATATTTTGATGATCTGCCAGTAGAATAGGATGTCCTAGAAATATTTGTAGTTAAACTTCTTATCTTGAGATTCCATATGACACATTTTGAGATGATGTATGCAACATTGTATCTAGATATATTTATTTTGTAAATATGTATATAATTATCGTTCATTTATATATACATGAAACATGATATTCAATTCAATTTGTTAATTATGTGTTCAATTGTTCATTGTTAGTATGTAAATATGCTTGTTTGTATATACTCATGTGTAGGATTTATGCCTCAAGTATATTCATGTATATTCAAGTATATTCTTCAAAACCTAAATTCATGTGTATGGTCTACGTGCATGACTTAAGTGAATTCACGTGTATGCTTTATAATCTAGATGTACTACATGTATGCTTCATGACTTAAGAAAATTTATGTGCACGCTTTATGTGCTACGTGTGTTCACATGTGTAATTAATTATTTAAGTGAATTCATGCTTTATGTTCTACATTGTATTCATGTGTATCTGATGCTCTCAACCAAGAAAATCCTTCAAATTTTACTTCACAAATCACGTGATCACCTTGTCAAATCAACTCTTTTGCAATGTATCATGTTAGAACTATATTATACATGTCAAAGACACATCATTCCATGAGAATTAGTAAGAACACTTATGTAATGAGGCTTATACATCAAGATTTTGTCAAAATTCTATTGAGAAAATAATGACATATCATTCTAGGTACCAAACCCTCCTTTCTAGGGTCTCTAGGCTAGGGCTTGTTCAAAAAGACTCTTGTAAATCTCTCTTGATTTTTCCAATGGATCTAACACATCCCTATGGACCCAAATAGCATAGATCCACCAAAAAATATACTCATCCTTTGTATTATATGCTTGCAACAATGACTGGTGTTGCTTCATGCACCTTCAATTAATATTTACCACCATTTGTGGTCTCTCCACCACCATATATCCTACATATCCCTACAACCAAACACTATTGTACAAGACACCAGTTAATTCCTTTCCTTCAAATTCCAAGGAAATGATGTGATATGGACATGAAAGTGATAAAAAGACAATAGACAATCAATTTACTCTATTTCCAATCACAGACACATTCCACAATGCATTCAAATGCCCTGGTTTAATGACTGTACCCACGGGCCAGTGGACTAGGTTACAAGAATATATATTTGTTTTTTGATTTGAAACCATTTAAATTGGTTCTCTATCACACCACTATATATACTAAACCATACTCACCCAGATCTCCTCTAGTAGATCCCCAAACACTCTAAAATCGACAATAACTAACTCTAAAACTACCTACAATAGTCACAAACTAACCCTTAAGGCTTATTTTGCCAATAAGGCACTATTACACCATTTTAGCATATTTGGTGCATTTACATAAATTTAATGGCTTTATTTACCACATTAAAATCAATGTTTACCTTCAAGGTCTTTATCAATTTCACACAATGATCATCAAAGCATTAAAAACATGTTTAAAACACATTTAAATGACCATCCTTGGTCTCTTTACATTTGCCAATGACCCTTTATGGTCATGTCCCCATATCCCTTGGAGAAGAAACATATGTTCATTTTGGGCACAAACTAATTCTTCCATCATGTTTGGTTGGGTAGGTTTACCTTATGAATGGTCCCACTTTTCCTCTTGACACACCAAAACGCTCACCAACATACCCAATGGTGCTTAGTGCACCTTGGGGACACTTTGGTTCGGCATGGTCACAAATGTTCTAGTGACTTTGTGTTCAAAACAAGGTTTTCACTAGTGTTTAACCACCCAACAAGAGCTAATGGCATAGACCATTTGGTGCTAGGACAAATAGTTCAGAAGAAACCTAGTGGTGCAACTTTTAACTGGCCCTCACTGCAAGTTTTAGCATCAAGCGAGATTGGCATGCAAATTTCAAAAAAATTCAAATCTCCCAGAATGGAGAGAGGTTATTATAGGCCTCAAAAAAATGGTCTTCTAGCATCTTATAGTTCACTGATACCTCTCATGGGGTTCAAGATATGAGCCTTGAAAGATCACTGCCCAATTGTGATTAGTGCACCTTGGGGAAACTTTGGTTCGACATAGTCGCAAATGTTCTAGTGACTTCATGTTTAAAATGAGGTTGTCACTAACATTTAGCTGCCCAATGAGAGCTAATGGCGTAGACCATTTAGTACTAGGATGAATGGTTTGGAAGAAACCTAGTGGTGCAAATTTTAACTGACCCTCACTAGAAGTTTTGGCGTCAAGCGAGATTGGCATGCCAAATTCAAAAAAAATTGAATCTCCCATAATGGAGAGAGGTTATTGTAGGCCTAAAAAAATGGTCTTGTAGCATCTCATAGTTTTTCTATACCTCTCATGGGGTCTAAGATATGAGCCTCGAGAGATCAAAGCCTAATCATGATTAGTGCACCTTAGGGATACTGTGGTTCAACATGGTCGTGAGTTTTCTAGTGACTCCATGGTCCAAATTAGGTTGTAAAAAGAATTTACCCACCCAACCAAAGCTAATGGTGTAGACCATTTGGTGCTAGGATGAAGTGTTTCGAAGACCTAGTGGTACAACTTTCAACTGACCCACACTACAAGTTTTAGTGTCAAACAAGATTGGCATGCCAAATTCAAACAAATTTGAATCTCCCAAAATGAAAAGAGGTTATTGTAGGCCTCAAAAACATGGTCCTATAGCATATCATGTGATTCACCAATACCTCTCACAGAGTCTGAGATACAAGCCTCGAAAGATGGTTGCCCAATCATGCTTAGTGCACCTTGGGGACACTTTGGTCCAGCATGGTCATGAACATTCTAGTGACTCCGCAGTCAAAATGAGGTTGTCACTAATGTTTACCCACCCAACCAGATTTAATGGAATAGACCATTCAGTGCCAGGATGAATGGTTTGGAAGAAACCCAGTGGTGAAACTTTCAAATGACCCTCATTGTAAGTTTTGGTGTCAAGCGAGATTGGCATGCAAAATTCAAAAAAACTCAAATCTCCCAGAATGGAGAGAGGTTATTGTAGACCTTAGAAACATGATCATGTAGCATCTCATAGTTTTTTGATATCTCTCATGGGGTTTGAGATACAAGCCTCAAAAGATCACTTTCCAACCATGCTTAGTTGACCTTGGGGATACTTTGGTCTGGCATGGTTGGGAATGTTCTAGTGACTCCATGGTTGAAATAGGGTTTTCACTAGCATTTAAATGCCCAACCATAGCTAATGGTGTATATTGTCTAGTGCCAGGATGAATAGTTTGGAAGAAACCTAGTGGTGTAACTTTCAACTAACCCTCACTCCAAGTTTTGGTGTCAAGTGAGATTGGCATGCCAAATTCAAAAAAACTTGAATCTCCTAGAATGGAGAGATATTATTTTATGCCTTAGAAACATGGTACTATAGCATCTCACATTTTTTTGATACCTCTAATGGGGTTTGAGACACGAGCCCCAAAAGAATATCTGCCCAATCATGCTTAGTACACATTAGGGACACTTTGGTCTAGCATGATCACAAATATTATAGTGACTATGTGGTCAAAATGAGGTTGTGACTAGTGTTTACCTGCCCAACCAAATATAATGGTGTAGACCGTTTAGTTCTAGGATGCAAGGTTTTGAAGAAACCCACTAGTGCAACTTTCAATTGACCCTCATTGCAAGTTTTGACAACAAGCGAGATTGGCATGCCAAATTAAAAAAAAATGAATCTCCCAGAATGAAGAGAGGTTATTGTAGACCTCACAAACATGGTCTTATAGAATCTCACAGTTTGTTGATACCTATCCCGGGGAATGAGATAGGATCCTCAAAAGATCACTGCCCAATCGTGCTCAGTGCACATTCATGACACTTTGGTCTAGCATGGTCACGAACATTCTAGTGACTCCATGGTCAAAATGGGGTTGTCACCAGTGTTTAATCACCCAACTAGAGCTAATGAAATAGACTGTTTGGTGCTAGGATGAATGATTTCAAAGAAAATCATTGGTGCAACTTTCAACTAACCCTCACTGTAAGTTTTGGCATCGAAGGAGATTGGCATGCCAAATCCAAACAAATTTAAATTTCCCAGAATGGAGAGAGGTTATTATAGGCCTCAAAAACATGGTCTTGTAGAATCTCAATGTTTGTCAATACCTCTTATAGGGTCTAAAATACAAGCCTCAAGAGATAGTTACCCAATCATTCTTAGTGCACCTTGGGGACACTTTGGTCTGGCATGGTCACAAATGTTCTAGTGACTCCATGGTCGAAACAAGGTTGTCACTAGCATTTAATTGCCCAATCGGAGCTAATGGTGAAGAACATTTGCTATTAGGATGCAATCCTTTAACACTATCCCTTTACCATAGGGAATCACCATTTTACTTTGGACACATTTGACCAATTTTAACTCAATGAATCCAACTATTACATTTTTTGACGATATAAATGTACATGGAATTAAGAAAAAAAAATGTAAGGATATAAAATTAACATGATACAAATATAAGGATCTACAAAATTCATAGTAAGGAATCACAATTTTTTCACTTTACTTAGCATTAAGATGATACAAATGTAACCTGATACAAATGTAACCTGATACAAAATTAAATATGTATTTATAATTGAATGGTACAAATTAGGATATACAAAATGTGGGCTCTTAATATTTGCAAATCAACCCTATGGGCACTTTTATATTTCAAATTTTGCATCTAATACGCATGATGAAGCTCATTTTTGTTTATATATACAAAATTTTGCATCTATATGTGCACATTACTGTTGATTTTTATTTTTATATACAAAAATTGGCATCTAAATATACACATTACAGTCAATTATTATTTATATATAAAAAAATTGGCATCTAAATATGCACATTACAATTGATTTTTGTTTTTATATACAAAATTTAGCATCTAAATATATGCACATTAAATATCATACAAATTCATTGTATATCATTGATACAACATATTATGTTCATAAATTTATCAATGTTATCAAAAGTCTGAGATATAGAATTACTCAAAATCTTAGATACCCAACTATATATCAAAAATAAGTATCATTTCCTCTCCTAAAGTGTATAAGTTTAACAGATGGTACTCGATGGCATTTACATTCCAATCCCTTCATTCATAAGGCAAATGAAAAGTTAATAGAGAAAAAAAAAGTTTATAGGTTGAAAAAAAGATTATGAATGTATAAGTAACTAAATGAACCAAAGAACATAACTAGCCAATGCATACTGAAGTTTATCATCATAAAAGATGGGATGATCAAATTCACACCTCGATCTTCTATATCTATCATATATGTATCCAACTGCACTTGCAATCCGCATGCAAAACCAAGTTTATTGGTTCAAACAAATAAATTAGAAAACTGCAATTAATTTATTGAACGTAACCATAATAAACATGGAAAACCTTGCAGTGAATTAAACTTACCTACTAAAGTGTGCCTGAAGGGTCATCTCTCTGCTTGAGGTTATTCAATATTGCTTCATTATCAGCAGTACTAATAGTCCAAAGGTCCTTTATCTTTGGTTTTACTTGATGTTTCAATGACTTAACATTGGCTACTATAACAAGGTGTGAATACATGACTATGGTTTTGTGCTTTTTGTAGTCTTCAAACATAGGAATGCCATTATTTCTAATCATTTATGTGCAAAACCATGTTCCTACAACAACATGTGATCATGTTAGATATGTGAACATATCATAATCTGATGTCGATTATGCAAGTTTCTACTTTCCTCATACCAATGAAAAAACATGTCCTAGCTGTAGAAGATTTGAAAGATGGTCAAAGTCAAGTGAACAACTGATGTCATAATTTATTACAAAGAGTGTGATGATAAAGGAGTTAGATAATTTGGAGCCCATATATCGACCCACTCACTTGACTCGTACTAATCCCAATCACACTGAAGACACCTCGTATAATAACAAGCCAACTCTTGTGTCCAAATGGTCCATGTACTAGTATTCGAGCTTCAAAATAGATGTATTTTTTAAGAATCTTTCACGGTTTGACAATCCAACCTATCTCCCATTGTTCCCAACTCAACCAACCAAAAGAATTTGTACACCACTGAATCAAGAGTCCCCCCTTGTGACAATGCTGAAGTACATGAATCAAGAATAGAAAGAGCATCAAGGATTTTTGTACCTGAAATCCTCAAGTGCTCCTTAAATAGAGCTCTCTTTACACCTGCACCTTCTCCATCAAGCTTTCATTTTCCATGTCTGGTCTAAAAAAACTTCAAAAATAAGGTACACCTCTCTCTACATGCATTTTACATAACCAATAAAACATATGAGCATTTTTTAATTGACCTGTGCAGTTATCTGACCAAATGAGATTTCTATCCATAGCAATATTATTTTCCCACACCCACTCAAAATAATTCTCAAAGAAATGTTGGACATACTTGTGAGAGTGAGATCTATCATCGCTCATATAAAAATGGTACACTCTAATTATCTTCCGGTCATGGTCTGTACTATCAAGGGAATGTGTATATGTTATGTGCATAAAAATAGAAACCTTCATAGAATTTTAATATTGATCTTGCAACTCATTTTGGTGCTACGATGTATAGTTCACTAAAAAGTCAACGATCGATATAATAGTGCCAATCAAGAAAGTGTCCTTACACATCTTGATTTTTTGATCCAACCACTGAGACTTGTGACTATGCCTTGCATACTTGTAAAACACATTCTTCCTGAAATCTGAAATAAAATCAACTACATTGCATTCTTTTGTAACCAACTCACATCTAGAGCCTTCGCCTAGAATTTTTAATGTATATTTAATGGTTTCATATACCTTTTTGTGGATGATTATCTTTCCAAAATCATGTGTGCAACCCTCATGAAAATATTCAACAAACTTCACTAGCCCACCACACTTTGAGAAATTTTCATTTAAGCAATCTTTTCTATAAAAGAAACATACATCATCTCTAGGACATAAAAAATGATCTAGCAAGTCTCTTGATGATTGTAGAAGAACACTAGCACCACACTCCTCCAAAATTTCACTAGTATGCAAAGTAGAATGAAGGGATTGTAACAGTTCTTGGTGCATTGAAAACTCCACATGATATTTGCAACAACAAGTATTTAAAATCTTCAGAGGCACACAAAAAAAGGCTTGAGGTTTTCAAAATATCTTTGTGATATTTTCAATGTTGGATGTGTCTCACAAATTTTTTTGAACAACATTATTTGACTCACCTCCAAATAATGTTTGTGATGTAGGGTGCAGTCTCGAATGCCAATTCTCAACTTTAAGAAATCCTTCACATTTGGTGACACTCTTGAGTTAGATTGACAAAATAGTTGAATTTGATCCAAGTCACACCATCGGTAAGACTCTTATCAAAATGTGAAAATCTCCTAACATAAGCCCACGTATCATTATGAAGAGGATCATCAAGTCTTTCTTTTCTCGCAAGTTCTCTATCCAAAGTTGTACAATTTAGTTTCAAGTCAACACAAGTTTGTCTCATTAAATGAGCCTTTCTTAAATGATGACTTACAAAGGAGGTTGTAATAACCATCCTAGAGGCTCTCTTATCTTTTTCCTTGGTACTCATCCCAGTGGAATTGAGAGCACTACAAATATTTCTCACAATAATAGCATTCCTCTCCTTTTTCTTGTTCATGCTAATCTTCAATTTGACTACTATATGTCTCATCTTCTGCATCTTTAACAATTACACAAACATTTGACATTGCTCTACCAATATCTTGTGGTTAAAAAATTGATCAAAAAGTTTTAAAATCTACACTCAAACGGTTCTTTCTGATCTCTTGCCATCAAAATTTCTCATTATGTTTTCATCAATTTCAAGTAACCCTATTTTTGTTCTTCAAGGTCTTAAATTTGAACTTTGTCTTTCTTCCCCCAAAGGGACTTCATTTCTCATATAATTTGGAGATGTGATATGTTGATTTGGTTTGTGTACACCATTATCATTGTCAATTCCATCATATTCAATCAATGGATTGTTATTATCAATGTCCACACTTCCATTGTCCACATATACATGTTCATTTTCAAAACCTATGTTTTCATCTTCAATCCTTACCTTCTCATTTTCAATATTATTGTCATAAATAATTTTAAATTTGTGTTCTTCTTCACTTGAAACCACATTTAAGGGTGGGCCTATGCTCATATCTTCATTAATATTTAACATATCTTGTCTCTTGTTCTAATGGGAAACCATATCCATTTCTCTATACATTCCAATCTCTTCATTTGTGATTTTCCTCTTCCATTTATGCTTTCGATGACTACTACTCCCCATGGTGAGACCAACAAGATGATGCAAAAATCTTTGATAATAGAGAAATTCCAACAAAAAGGGTGCAAAAAGTAATTTTTATCTTTTAGAATTGCAATCCCATGATATTCTCTGTAGAAAAATGTGGTTGTCGAACTGAAGGACCCAAAGAATAAACTTTTTCTTTTCGATGCCAGTAAAAAAAATCGAAGATCTGGACATATCAGATATCCAAAATCTCCCGATCAAATTTTGCCTCAACTTTTTCTATTTTCATCTCTCTCTCTCTCTCTTAGGTATTATTGTTATAATATAAATATTTTAATAAATATTAAATACTAATATTATACTATTATACAATAGAGAAATAAATAATAATAATAATAATATAATACTAATTTGTATAATACAATACTTAAATAAATAATTATATAATACTAATGCTATTATCATTTAATATTAATATTAAAAAAATATTTATAATATATAACTTAAAAATCTAAAATCATAAAATTGAAAAAAACATTCAAGATGAAATTGGGTAGAAGATATTGGATATCCAATATTATTAGATATATGAAATTATCGGATATGCAATTTTATCATATATGCGATATTATTTTAGATAGCCGATTAGGCTTGGTATTTGCCTTGGGTTTTCACTTTGAAATGCCAAACGTCGATGGTCAACCCAAAAGATGCATTCAAAAAATTTCCTTTGATCTCTAGACTTCGACCATGTAGCAGACGACCTTTTTTTCACCCAAATTGATGAAACAAAAAAGGGTTTCTTAAAGACATTATCAAATTTCCATCAATATAATTACAGTCAAATTTTGAGTTCAGTAAGTAATTATTACTTATTTTCTAATTGAGTTATATTTAAAATCCTAATTGATGAACTGATTGAAAAACAACTATAACTTTCAAATGGTTTATCCTTTTTGAAACCTGAAACATGCATCACATTCTATGCTTCGCCTACTATAAGATTTATTTTTTCTTCAATTTTGTAAAGTTTATAATTAGTTAAGATGGTTAAACATGAGAGTTTTTTTTATTCTGAATAAGTTGTAGCAGAAAATCCATAATTAATTTTTTATTTTGGGAAAAATTACACAAAAATATGCATCACATCTGGACATGAGTTTACTACTTATATCTATAATCTTGTGAAAATATATCATCATTTGATTGTGATTAAGGTGGTTAGACATACACGTACTTGTTATCTTTTTCTTATAATTTTTTGTACTGCTACATTGAATTATTATTTTTTGAATAATTAGATTATTATTTTTTTAAACAAGGGCTAGTATTTTAGAAGCTACATTCAATTTCCTATAGATTCTATTTTTACAACTATTTCACATAAGGTTGATAAGATGTTCAACTTTTTACGTCAAGCTGACTAACCCTGAGTTTTTTATTTTTCATTGCCACTTCAGGCTATAGCTTGGTTTACCATGATCCTTCATATAACCAATGAGAAGGGACATAATGAGGGATAACCAAAAAGAAATTTAGATTCCATTAGTGCTTTGGAAAGGGCCAAGACTAGGACATTTAATAATGTTAATGTTGATTATTGTTTACCAGAGAAAGAAGATATTAATCAAGTTTGTATGAAGAGTTTATAGATGGGGGAGAGCCCATTCTTCTCATCTAAGGCCCAAGGAGAATTGCTTCCATTGAAAAAAGCCAACGATGGTGTTGGCTGCAAATAGGGCAAGGAATTGGGAGGATTTTATCATTAGATGAGAGGTCTTTATTTGGTGAGTCATTGGCATCACAAAAGGACATTATTATGTAGAAGGAGGGATGAAAAGTTGTGAAAGGGAAGAGACACAAGAAGACAATAAAGTAAGGAACATTTGAAATTATTATTCATCCATAAACTAACATTTAAAAAAAAATTAACTCTTGATTTATGACTTGTTAATAGGTCTTGGTTGTGGGGTACTAAAGTTTCCTTATAGCCGGTTCCCTGTTTGTAGCCACCCATGGTTTTGGGCTAGGATTAAGATTCAGGTCTTAATAAAATGGGTGCTGGCTCTTCCAGCTATTAATCTACCAAAAAAATATTATACTGAACAATTAAAAGTTGACATTCCTAATGGCTCTTTACAAAAAATTTCTTTGGTAGGTTTCCTTGTCTAATAGAGTAAGTTTTCTTTAAATAAAGATGATAATTACATATCCTAAATAGAGTCTAATCTGATTGTCTCAATTTATTGAAAAGTGTAAATGATAATAATTGTGCTTGAAAATGTAAAATCATGCCAATAAACATTAGTCATATCCAAATGGAGACATCCTTAAAAAATTAAAGTATACACAACTGCTTGAGAGAGATATAATAAAAGACAAACTTTAGTCATGTGTAATCAATGCCAATAATGATAAATGATATTCATCAATTGTGAGGACTAAGACAAATCACAAGTCGGGAACCAAATCATTTTTTGGCGGTAAGGAGTGTTATCATTCCTCTTCAAAAATTATGGAAGTACATTTCCATTCTTTATCTGATGCAAGTGATTATTAATGAGTATTATTTCCCAGATCTTTGAAAAGAGTATGTCTTGAACAATAAAAAACTCTATAAAGTCATGTAGTCGATGATTTCTCAACTCCTTCACAATTTAATGTTAAGGGTACACATGTTCCAATATCGATGACTGATTGATTACAAGGACTTGAATACTACATAAAACTAATAACCACAAAATATGCTATAAAGGTTGTTGGATGATTGGGTATTGTGTAAAATTATGAACCAAAGGGAGTAGCTTTAAAAACTCACTAACTTGTTGATCGGGTTCCAAAAATAGAACAATTAGAGTTCAAAACAAATAGGAATATTTGAATAAATTATTAGACTTTATTATTTTATAGTTTTGTTATTTAATTCTAGGATAATTGAAAGTACTACTTGGGTCAAATATAATGATATTTTACACTAACCTTCTATCTATCTTAGAAGGCACAACTACCTTAAAATAATATTTAATGAATGAAAACCATCTATGGTTTTAACCACACAACGAATAAGTTGGATCTTTTAACCAACCAACTTTAAAAAGACAACAATGAAAGATAAATTATAGTAGAATAGAATATAAATATTTTACACAACACCAATAAAATTTATAGCATTAAAATAGATATCACTTCAAATACTTGTTTAAAGAAAAATTATCCCCAAGAATGTTCATAAATAATTTTTAGATAATCTAATTGATATCAGATAAAGCTATACAATCATGTGATATATTAAATATGAGAATAGAAATTCATTTATTCACCATAACATAGTCACTTCACTAGTCATATGAGAAAGACCCCACCCTCAAATACATTATTGTAACTCTCCCCTTATAATAGTAGGGCTTATCCCTCCCATTCAACATAAGAATAGAAAGTCATTTATTCACCATAACATTAGACTTAAGATTCCTAAAAATCTATTCAAATAAATTCTATTGATATCTATGAAATATTAAAGAATAAAATAGTTCTTATTATAAGCATTCATTCTAAATATTTAGTCCAATCCAAGTAACTTTCTTTTAAATAATGGTCTCTTAAAGATAACTATTTTAAATAGATAATTAAAACTTAATTAAAAATAAAATAGAAATGGTCTTCTAGAGCCAGTAGTTTGTAGTTTTAACATAAAAAGAGATTATGAAATATCTTTAAAGAAAGCTTAATTTGGGAGGATCAACTCCCCATCTCCCACTCTTTGTTCATCTCTTAGTACCTCTTGCATTTCTTTTTCTCCCCGAGGTTCTTGTGCTACACATGATTACCTTGTAGTTCCTATATTTGCAAAGGATTGAAGCCAACAATTTAAAATTTGAGCATTTAGTGATATTGACCATTAACTCTTTCTTACTAATATTCCAATCTAAACCCTCTAACCTCGGGTACATGTCATGAATATCAGTTTTGAAAGATGACAAATAAATAACTATACTTGAAAAAGCTTTAAAATATCTTTCATTCATTAGCTTTGTAGACAAATCTTGTTTTGAAAGTTTGTGCTACATTAGTTCCTTTATGCAGTATTTCTCCATTTTCTTCTAAGATACATCCAAAATTAAAAAGGCTCTACTTAATTATTTTTGTTTGCAATGACACTAAGCTAGGGGAGTTCTTACTTGTGTATCAAGATCCTCAAGAAAGAAATTTTCCATTCTCACATGTCCACGCAGATTATCAATTTATTTTATTTAGGTTGACTAATGGTCCCTTGAGAAACTAGAATAAAATTTTACATTTTTAAATTTCTTTTAATTTGCTGAAAATTAAAGTCAGATTATTCTTATTATTTTCAACATTTTGTATCTCATTATTCAAAGCTTTCATTTTTTATTATACTTGTGTACAAAATTTCACACTATTCAATGACCATTATCCCATCAAACAACATCTTATTAATCCATGGGTGGACTACTTTAGTGACAACTTGACTTCTCTTGATCTCTTTCAATTTATTGGGTTCTAATCTTTTTTAAATGTGAAGTATTTGAACTTGAAAAATAAGTTGATCATCTGATTCTAAAATGGATTAAATAAAATAAATCAAAGAAGCCACCTTCTTTTGTAATCTTTTTTTCTTTTTTTCTTCATCTTTAACTATCTTTAATAGCATACTCACTGATGAATTTGCATGGTAAATGTCACCTTCAAGAGTTGTTCGATGCATATAAACTCTTCTTAGAATTAATTATTTCTTTGTGACTTTGTGTTTTCTTTTGTCTCCAAAAGGGTCAACAATATCAAGAATCCAATGGCCATAAATATATATTTTTAATTGTTAAATGGAAAGTGAATGAGCAGGAGCAGGAGGATTTTTGAATTTGAAGGTGGGCACAATCCCAGGGTTATAGGATGCGGGATCCTCTCGTGATGGCATTCTTGTAGAACAAGACCCTGCAGGCCTAAAGAAAAAGGATGGGGTCCCATGGGAAAAGCAGAAAGACCTAGGAAAGGAAGCAGGGAGGGGGGATGAGAATCTGGCTCTTCCTCCCACATCTCCCATAGTCACAAAGACCTAGGCATGTGATCAGAATGGAATATCCCTCAACCATCAGTGGTCTACTCTCTTTGGAGTTAAACCTACAGGCAAGTCCTCTTTCCCCTCCATTAAGGATTTATCTGATAAGGAAAAAGGAAAATATGCCATAGAAATTCCTGATGAGCTGGTAGATCACAACATTGCTTCAATGGACCATACTCTGGTTGCAAAATTTGTGGGGTCTAGACCTAACATAGATATTGTTAGGATTTTTCCTCAAAAGAAATGGGATTTAAAGGGTCATGTCCAAGTCATAGCCATGGCTAAGGGATTTTTGTGCTTTGAGTTTTCATATAAGGACTTAGACAATATCCTTTGTGTGGGTACCTCGGCTATATGAAAGGCTACCCGTGCATTGCAAAAATGGACATAGATGCTAGATCTCAATGACTCTTTCTTTTTCCAAGCCCTGGTGTGGGTTAGACTCCTAGAACTTCCTCTAGAATTCTTGTATGAAGATGTTTTTGATGGAATAGCCAGCTCTTTTAGTACCCTTCTCTTGATAGACCTAGTGACAGTTGCTAGAAGTCACCTAACCTATGCCAGTATTTTCATAGGGTGGAAGAGGGCCAAGACATGTCAGAAATTATAGAGCTTTGATCAAAATTGGGCAAACATGTGCAGAAGTTGGATTACGAAAGTGTCCCATTTTCTTGTTTCCTCTGCAAGAAAGCTGGACACAGCTAAAGCATGTCTAGCATTCCAAAACTCAGAGAAAGAAATGAAAGCAAAAATCACTGAAAGAAAGAAAAAGTCAGGCAATAACACCAAATGCGACAAGGTAGGCCCATCTAGGAATAACACTAAATCACAAGTGGGTATAGAAGCCAACACCCACAGAGTGTGGAAAAAAAGGATCAACCAGAGACCTCACCTAAGATCCTCGAAACTAGGGATGAAAAGGATAATTTAGCTGATAGGGAGTCGACAAGATAATAGGTTAACTTGAAAGAGCTAACATGTCAAGGAAAAATAGATCTCAGAGAGGATTTTCCCACTTTAGAAGGCATAGGTCTGGAAGTCAACATCCAGTAAGATGCCATGGAAGAAACTAAGATGGCCTGGTAGAAGGAGGTGACTCGTGCCCTGGGTCTATCTTCATTTCCATTGTTGCAGATTCCCTAGAATCCCCGCTGGAAGATTGCTTTTCCAGTCCGATAAGGGACAAGGCTAAAGGTTCCCCATTACAAGAATCCTACCCATGTCTTTAGATGCAAGACTCAAATAAAGTCCTACAAATGGAAGAACTTTTGGTCACTGTTTCCCTAAGGTAGCTCACCAAGAAGGAAGAGCTCTTTGCAAAATACAAAGATGTAAAGGAGGCCTGGTCCAAGGTCCAAAATAAGAAGAGATCCAACAACAAAGAACCCTCTCCAATTTCCCCTGCTTCTACCAAGAGCAGAAAAAAAAGCTGATGTCGGGGCTAAACTAAAAACTCAAGGAAGAAAGAGAGAAAGTCATATGAGGCAAGAAGAATCTAGTAAGAACATTGTAGATGGAACTCAAAAAACCATCCAGGTAGCCTTTACTCCAAGTAAGAAATGAAAGTCACCTCAAGGAACCCTTATGGGATCATCAACTCACACAAGTAGGATGGTAAAAGGAACACAATCTAGAATCAAAGAACACATATTTTTTTAAACCAGGAAACCATGATGCAGAAGGATAAGTTAGAGGAAATAAATCTATGGTTCTCTACTTATCTTAATGCTAAAGTCACCTACAAAGAAGGAAAGGCCATGGATGCAGCTCAGAAGAAAAGACAAAACAAAAAAGGAAATTCTTCTCAACCTAGCTAGCCCAACGGAGTGGCCAATGAGGACCCAGGCTAGGCAGGCAGAGGTGGAATCGGATTCGGTTTCATTGTGGTCATCCTTCCCTTAGGATACCAAACTATTGTGGAAGTTGGTATGACCCTCCATTTCACTCTTGATACTGGGGTCAAACATCTCTGGTTGGAAGCCGACTCTTTGTACATCACCAAAAGTGCCAACACATTTTCATGGGCCATTCAAAATAACCTTGAAGCGGTCTACTTTAATCACGTATCCATGGATGTGTTAGAAATAGGGAATACTGAGTGGGGGGTGAATCAGTATTCTATAAACTTTTACTTTTTCCCAATTATGGATATAATAGATAATCTTAATGCATGCATAACATAGAAAGCTAAACAATGTGCATAGCAATAAAACAAAAGAACTCATAACACATTATTTGTCCTCGAAGAAACCATGGCCAAGGGAAAACCCCGGTGGGTATGGTACCCATAAAGATCCACTAATCAAAATTATCATGTTAAGGATGTTAACCCTATTAGGAGTCTATTACATGCATATAGTGTCTCAGTCCTGATTAAGGGACTATAGGCCTTGTTAGAAGCCTCAACCCTATTAGGAGTTGATAGTACAAAATGTGATTACCAGATGAGCCTACTGCCCAAACAAGTAATGTACAATATTCAATGATTACAAAAGTAGGTCAAGGTATATAACCTTATACTACTTGCATCAATATCTCTTCAATGCTCTTTCACTATCGCTATTACATATACATCATATATCTCTCATCATATCACTGCTTTTTCTTCTTACAATTTACAATTACATTTATACAAGTTATTAAGGCTAATAACTTTTTAGTCAACTACCATATTACAAAATAGCTTTACCCAAGGGTTAACATCTAGGATGTCATCCCTTTATATTGTTAATTCATTATTTTGATAAACAAAATAATCCCATAACTCTTTATCAATTTTCTCTTCATATTCTATCTTGTCGGCTCGACACTGTCTTTAAAAACATTGTCATAACTTCTTCTGTACATGTCGTACTTACTTGCACTCTGATCTGAGTCTTCAATAGTCACCATAGAGTCTATGTTCAAGTGTGCAAGCATTGAACTTACTCCAATCAACATCCCAAACCATAACTATCTTCAAGTTCACTGGTAAAAATATTGTCTCATACTTAGATAATTTTGCATTGCGCTCTGACATACTAGCTCTCTAACCTGTGTGATCTTCATGTAGATCATATGTTTCCATAATAAAAACATCTATGTAACCAATTCATCCAAATTTATAATAATCTCCCCCTTTGTCATTGGTGGCAACATATGAGAAAATTGGCTAAGTCTTACAACTTCAAAATCTCAAAATTGTGGCCATAATACAAAACATATATACATTGTCCTTATAACTTTATTAATCCTTTCTATGTATTGTACTCCCCCTAAGAGTATGTATGCTTAACAATTTTTTGCTATATATCTCTCCCCCTTTGACAACAATGACAAAAAAAAAGGTAAGGAGGGTAACAAAACTGTGCTCACAAAAAGTTATACCTTAATTCAATATTGCAAAGCTGGTAGGCTTGCAACACAATCTACAAAATTGATCTTCATAGCCTCTAACTCTTTCTCCCATGATTTCTTAATTGAATCTACCACACTAAGTAGTGTGCATAATCCATAAGATGCTATCTCACACACTTGGAGATTCTCATAACTAAACTTTTGAAAAGATGTCTTACCTGAAAGACATTTTTCCAATTGCCCTTCAATAATACTTAACTTCATAGAAGTGTGATCTCCTAAAAGAGTGAATCTCTTCAACTTCTTGTCCTTTTCATCTTGAAAATTTTTGATCTCATCATATATCTTATGAATTTTCTTCTCAACATCAGATACCTTCACATTGGGGCTTGAAAGGTTTGTTTCATATAGAATTTTTTCTTCCTTCATCTTCATCTTCTCATCTTCTTCTGCTACCAAGTTCTATGATTTTGTACATTGAATGTACAAGGATTTACCTCTTTCTAAATTCTTGCTCAAGTCCTTTATATAGATATCAAGGTTATTGATATCATTCCTGATATTCTAACTGATGTCCAAGAGTGTTTTGGCCTCATAAGCTGCTTGAGCTTTCACTTTTTCTATATCAGATAAGTTTGTAAACTCATTATCAAAAGTCTTCATTACTTCCTTTTCTCTTTCCAGAGGGTCATCTTTTGCAATCTATGTAGTCACAATGCCTTGTAATTTGTCAGTAAGCTCCTTCAAGCATTCTTCAAGACTCTTTACTTTCTTATTCTTTCCAATGATCTTGTTCAAGGATGTGATCAGTTCCATTTGATCATCATCATCTACTTCCTTTCCCAAATTTTCAATCATAGAGCCAATCTGAGTTTTCTTGCCAGTCTCAGGTGTAACACTGATTTCTTCTTGAGTGGGAATAGGTACTTGTTTTTTTTTCACTTCAATTTCTACAATGATGGTCTTTGTTTTCTCTTCTCCTTTGGTAGTCTCCTGCTCTTCAAAAGCTGAATTGTCAACAATGTTTTTAAGATTCTTGAATAAGTTATCATCACTATCCAAGGTGATCTTAGTTCCTTCTACATGCATGACTTCATCCTCAATGTTTATGGCTGGTGGAGAGGGAATGTCCTCTTGTTCTTCTTCTTCTGCTACTTGATCTTTAGATTTTTCTACAACTAATGATTCTCCAGCATTCTTTGAGATTACTTTAATGATTGCTTGCTCTATTTCTGCATTAACTTCTTCATATCTACCTCCCATAATCTGAATAGTTCTCTTCTTGGTTCTCAAATGGGTGCTTAAAGCTTTCATAATCTGATTGAAGTGTACTTCATCTCTCACAACACAAAGCTTTCTTACAGGATTTTCTCTAATAGATGTGTCCTCTTTTGATGCTCTCTTCTTCCTATTTGCATGTTTATTATACAAATCATCATGTATCTTACCCTGAATTTTATCAAACTTCTTATTAGATAAAATCATATGCTTTACCACTGCATTTTCTAGATTTTTTCTTTCTGCATAATCATAGAGATCATAATACTTATTCATCTTTGTAAAGTCTCCATCTTGAATGATCTTCTCATTAACCGTTTCAACTCTAGGTTTCCAAGTTTTCTTCTTAATAGAAGTGCCATCATCTTTGATTTATGAAATTTTCCTTGGAACTAGTGGCACCAATGTTTTCTGGCTCTTACCCGGTCTAGTAGCACTCTCTTTTACTCTTTTTCTAGGTGTGGAGGAGGTGGATCTAGTGGATATCCTTGCTTCTTGATCCTTCTCTATTACTTCTACTTTCACCTTAACTTGTGTTTCTTCTTGCTATACTACAATTGATGATAAAGGTGGAACAAAAAAAACTTCTTTTTGTCCAATATCTCTAATTGTTGCTACTATTTTCTTGCCTACCAAGAATTCATGTTCAGTCATCCTTGTATCTTTTAGAATTTTCTCTGATACCAATTGTTAGAAAGTAAAGTCCACCAAGATAACTGAGGAGGGGGGGGGGGGGGTGAATCATTTATCAGATAATTATAACTTTTATCAACTTCAACATCATTAAACCACGTAAGCAATATAATTACCAACCATAGAAAGATATTCATACAAAATAACACAATGACACAAGATATGTTGACTAGGGAACCTCTTGATCAAAGAGTAAACCTCAGTGGGAATGATGCCCACAAAAGATGCACTAATATGAATATTCCTTGTGAAATGATGGACTCTGTTATGAGTCTTATGAAATACATTCAGTACATATGAATGCCTATTAGGAGATTTTGAATCCCTGTTAAAAGATTCTAACCCTGTTAAGAGTTATGGAAGACAGAAGGACCCACTGCCCAAACAACTTTAGGGTGAGATCACTAAACACACTGTCCAAATAATCTTTGTATTACTCAACAAAATAATATGTTACCTCTTCTTTGACTATGCCAAATTGCACTCACTGTTACACCAGATCTCAATTTTAGATCTTTGTACTTCACATGTCTTCCTTCACAAATTTGCTTTCACATTTAGCTTTTTTCTTCACTTCATGCATACATCATCTCATCTAACCATTAAAACAATCTTCATCACCATTAAAAAAAGGAAACACATTCCTTCCTTTATACCACACTCAAATAATTACAAATGAATCTGCACATAATTACAAAATAAAAGTTTCCACACACTACATCAAAATTACACAAAACTGTCAGCTTCCAACTACAATAATTCTCCACTCATGTGACCTCAAAGTTTGCACTATCATCCACATCACTATCAATGTGTCTTCAACTTCCCTTTAACTGTGCAAAACCAGATTCCATCCTGATTAGGAGATATCATTCGATTTCCACAAACCGCTACTCAGGAACACTACCTAAATACTGCTTCCACCAAAATACTCATAACTTCCATGAATAAATGAATTATTGTCTACACTCTTAACCATCAACATATAACATATCAAAGAGTATATCCTCAACATTGTATAGCTCCAATTGCAATATCCCACATGCGTTAATCCAAACTCTATCTGCTTCTCTGTAAGTCTCCAGAAGATCACTGTGTTGACATCAATGACAATCAAAGTCATGAATGCAACAAAAACTACTACAGAATGGCTGCCAAACATTTATAATTCATTCCTAACAATCTCCCCCATTGGCATTGATGGAAACATAGATGAAAAAACATCCAATGTTCCAAAAATCCAATACTACAAAACTGCTTCTCTGACAAACATTTCCAATCCTTTTCATCAATTAAATCTTGCTTCATTTTCCTATTCAGATAGTACAAATAGTTTTTTCATGTACACTTCTCCCCCATTGACATCAATGATAGAAATCTCATCATTATGTCAACAACAACTCCAATGTCAAAAGACACTATTCAAAAAATACATTCACTAGAGTCCTCATGACTCGGCTCAGATACACATACTCCCCCATAGAGGAAGTACCAACATCTAGTCCAGAAGAAAAATAAGGCTCATACACCACTGGACGGATACAGCCAACTGCATCACTTCTCAAAAGTAGGTTGGGGCATAACCCCAAGCATACCTCTTGTAATACCTCAAAAATGGGCTATAGGTTCATTAATCTCCTACATCGACATATCGAACGAAATTGACATCAATGTCCTAACCTAAGGCACATCTGCACATTATCGAATCTTAATTGATTATCCTAAATTCTGCATCGAGGAATATTCCTTATTTCCTATTTTACCCTAATTATCTTTGATTTAATAATTATTTGGTGATAAATCCTATTTATACTAAAGTTTGATCAATTGAATATTTTTGAATATTTAATTAATTAGATTTAATACTACCACTTAATTATTTAATTGGATTTAATTATATTTATTCCTAAATTGTATTATTTCATTTTGGCAATAAATTAAATATCCTATGACTAATTGATTAAATTCTTATTTAATTAATTAATGTCAATTGTCAAATTTAATAATATAATTTTTGAATAAAAGTTTGATTTAATAATTGATTAACCCATAAATCAATTGTTATATTTTTAAAATCAGTTAAGTTGACGATAAATCACTTTATTTATTTAATTAATTCATATTAATTATGCACATCCAAAAAAATAGTTAAACTTTAAATCAGAAAATCAATTCAAGTTGTTTTAAAAATAAACTCATCTCTCTTTTGAGTTGAAAGGTGATCTCAACTTTTGATTTAAATCAAAAAGCTGATTTGCATGATTTTTGTGAGTTAATCTATCTCTAAATTCTTGATAACTCAAAAATCAACCTGAGTTTATCAAGAGTGATTTATTCCTTTTTCCATGCACCTCCAAAGTCCTAGATTTCCATAAATTAAGGCCTTAGCTCTTCATTTTGAATCCATCCACAAATTGCATCCTCACGCTGCCAAATTGGTGATCGAAGAGTCAATCTTTGCGAATGAAAGTTGTTGTGAGATTTTCATTATTTTAAGCATTCATATCATTTAGTATATCATTGTTAGATTAATTGCATGTCATATCAATTTCTCATATAGAATAGATTTAAATCAAATTGTTCATCTTCTTGCATAGAAAATCCAAAAATATAGACCAATTTGCATTTATCTCATATCTAGATTCTCCATTCAAATCTTTCATTTAGGTGTCGTGAAGGTCACTGATCTCAGTCCAATCTGAGAATACATACTTGCATCTACTAGAAGGCAGTAAATCACCTGCTTAGATTAGTTTCCATTTCACTACATGATTTTGATTTTAACTAACCTCTAATGTTTTACTGAAGTGTTGTGTCTACAGCTAGGTACAAAATTCACACACACATTTTTGGTGCCCACCATGGGCCCTAAAACAGGTTTCCATTCAATTTCTATCAATTTCTATCATCTTCTTGTCATTTTTTGTTCCAAGTTGCAATTTTTAATTTCTGTCCGTACAATTTCATACAAGTTTTGTCAAAAACTCATATCAGGAGGTACCCACTTTCGTATGATAGTTGATTTGATCAAGGATCGTACCATCAAAAACACAGTGTCATTTGGAAGCTCTTTTGTTGTATGATCTGATACCCATTATTGTATTAGTTTCTGGATTATCATCTGGTATGTGACCCACTGTCGTATGAGTTTCCATGCTAGGTTTCAATTATTGTTTCACCTTTTCAGGCAGTTTTCCAAATTTATTTTTTTGATTTGGACTTGCAGCTAACATTAACAATTGAAATTTGTTGTTTCTGATTGATTTCTGCTAATTTTGATTGGGAAAAAGTGTGAGAATTGCTAAAAATAGGTAAGAATCTACTAAGTGCGTTGTGAGGAATTCAGGTAATCTTCTCAATTGATAACATTTTGATTTGGATTAAAAAGAACTCTTGCGTGTCAAGCTTGTGTGATCTTTATCGCTTTCATATCATAGATTTGATTTTGGGCTATAAAAATGAACATAGATTTTCTTTTCAACATCTTTGTTACACATAGTAAATAGGCCCTATGAACACTATTTGTAGTTCTTGAAACAGTGGGTTTCCAGCAAAACTCTTCTCAATGAAGGAACCTTGTAGGTAGTGAGGTTATTGAGACTGTCTCACATTCTACTATATTTCTGTGTCTTCAGCTTTTGATTGATACATTCTCTCTCCAGAGGGGTTGATAGATCATAAGTGGTTGACATCATAGATCTTTGTGAGATAATCTTGGTCTTAGTGTGTAAGATTAATTTGTCTATTTTATTTGGGTTAAAAGTGAAAAGGCTAGAGGACTATGCTCTACTCCCTTTTTGGGTAGTATCAAAAACTCAAATCCTTGAATCTGGAACCAGTCTCCATGTGGTATCTTTTGTGAGTCACCTTTAGAGAGGGTTAACCATAGTGGATATTTCCTTAATTGGGTCAACCAGGTTGATGGAACCTCAAGCAGTAATAGCCATTTTTACCATGGTAGCAGCAGCCGCTATATAAATGTCCTTGTGGAGGAAATCTTCATAGGTGTGGTCTCTTGTTGGGCTGTCAAATCTCCCTAGCAACTCCTGATTGATTAATTTCTCAGACTGTGTCAAAACCCCGGTGCACCTGGATTGGAGTTTGCCCTCTTGAGATCACAAAAGTTACAGAGTCAGACCATTACTAAAAACCCTAATGAGGCCAAATTTTCATTTTCTAGGAATATGTTCATTATTGCAAAACTTTTTGAAACATACACTATTAGCACTCCTAGGGATTAGCACATTCAACCACTTGGTTGTTCATGCACAGGGTTTCTTTGTCCCCTATTTATTTTTTTTAGATGTGCTTGAAATCACTTGCTTGCTATTTTGCATGCCTATTTATCTATCTAGTTACTAAGACTGAATCAATCCGTACAATCTTCAAATTTGGACAGACAATTTTGTGAACAATCTCAAACTGAAAATCTAAAAAATTGCAAAATCTGATGTCAAACACCTTTTTGGAGTCAAAAGTCATCTTTTAAAGTTAGAAAGTCATACGACTTTTAGAAAGTGTCATTTCATTGCCCCCAGATTATCGTATGGTAGCTAGTATATTATCATACAAGTTTTGCTACCAGTTAATTCAAAAAGTCAAAAACCCTGCTATGAACTGTCATGCGAGTTTTACAACTATTGTACAAGTTTTTCAATTGTCGTTTCATATCCTACCCACTATCGTATGAACCTACAAAAAGTCATTTGAGAAATTTTGAAAAATTGCCAAAAAGTTGTCAAAACTGTCAGAGACCCAACTTTTCCATCCTATTTCTAGAGTCTGTCAAGAATATCACTGTGTCAAGAATAGAGCAACAACTACTAAGAATCCAATCATTTTTCCTAAAGTGTCCTTTTGAATTCGATTTAGCCTTCTGTTTAATCGATTTGAGTCCTTTTCATCTTGTGTCAAAACCTTGTCATAATTATCAATCTTCAATCCATCTTCAAAATGGCTAAGTGTTGTGAACTCATGTTTGCTATCTTTTGGACATCTACCCATACATCCAAGGCAAATTCTCCTTCATTTACATCTAATCTAAGCTTCAATCAATCAAACCTTGACAAGGTTGCATCATTTGATCTTTTCGAATCAGATCTTTCTTCAGTTGTCTTCATCATATTCTTTTGTTTCACCCAAGGTTAATGGTGGAAACTAGAGCTTCCTCTCACAAGAAATCTAGAGAATCATCCCATACCTTACCTATAACCACTATCAAGGGTCTAACTCTTGAGCAACTCTACAATTTTGGTCTTTATGAAGATGATGGTCTTGGCAACTTTCGATTAAAAACCAAATACATATCCCCTCCATCAACTCATAGAGGTAATCAACAAACTCCTCCTTGATCTATCCTAGGGAGTCTTAAAACTCCTACCATGTCTCAAGCATGGACAAACCATGGCTCTCAAAGAGCTCAATCTCAACATGGTGCAGATCAGGAACCCACACCTGAAGAAATTGCTCAGTATCAAAATGAAGATGACTTCAAAAGAATGATGAAGCATTTCTTGAAAGAAGATAGAGAAACATACTTTTTACAATTAGCTTTTCAAGGAGCTAAACTTCCTCGCAATTTTAATGTGGAAGATATCATTACACATGAGGAAGAAATGCCTATTTCAACTATGATGAAACAAATGCACACCATGCAAGTAAAACTTTAAAAAATGGAAAAAGAAAAAGAACCTCAGGAGTTCTCCATGGAGGCCTTATGTTCTTTTCCATTTGATAAAGACTTGTATATGCCACCATTCCCTAAAAGGGTGGAAATGCTAAAATATGATAAGTATGTGTTGGATACAATTGTCTGAAGGAGATTGTTGAAATAATTATGTGTTGTCTTTGATGTCACACAAATGTCATATCAAGTATCTACCTAGCTCAGTCGGTCAGCAAAGTAGTTTCCAGTGTCTACCAAGCTCAGTCGGTCAGTAGGCAGTTTTCAAGTGTCTATCAAGATATCTCGGGTGTCAAAGAAATGTATGGAAGAATACAATGTTAACTGAGCTTCCTCGGTTATCAAAGGAAAGTTAGTTTTTACTGAGTTCACTCGGTCCCCAAAGGATGTTGCAAAATTCATAGTGTTTACCGAGTTCTCTCGGTCACCAAAGGAAATCTTTTTGGATTAGTGTTTACCGAGCAAGGTCGACCCAGTAAAGGATTTTGTTAATTTGAGAAATAAAGATTGTTTATTCCAACTGACTGTTGTAATGATTGGTAATGTTTTTAAATAACTATTAGTGCCGACTTGATAATTTGAATGGTATATATATAACAGGTCAAGTTGTCAATTATGAGGATGCAAGTGAAAGGAAGAATAGTATGAGTGAATTTTGAAGGATGATTAGATATCCTTGAAGAGCAGCAGAGATATATTTGATTAGGAAGGATCTAGTGAAGCAGAAAAAAGATCTGTAATCGGCAATTTAGTTGCATCACTATTCAGGTTACTTCATTGTTACTTTTTTACCATTGTAGTAGTGATTTCAAAATCTCCTAACCAAGTTGGTTTAACAGCCATTTTGTAAATCCTCTAACAAGGTGACAGTTCTATTGAATTATTTCAAGACCTCTTACAAGGCCACTCCTAGCAGGGTGATTAAATCCTCTAACAAGGTCACACCTAACAGTGTGTTTTGTAACCTTTCACTGGGTTGGCTCCTAACAGGGCATCACTTCAGAAGAGTGAAAATCAGTAACTAGTTACATTGGTGGTTTTTCCCATATTGGGTTTCCATGTTAAATATGGTGTCTCTTGTGTTCATAATATTTTCCTTATTCATGTATGTTAATCACTGATGAATGCTTAAGAACAGTTAGAATTAATACTCTCTGCAATTACCGAGTTTCAGCATTTCTCTGTATGTTAGTAGTAAATAATTTAATAAGACATCTAAGGGATCAGTGGTAATATTTTGTGGCTAACTGATTCACCCCCCCCCCCCCCCCCCGCCCCCCTCTTAGTTACTACATTCATATTTCCAAAAATTGGTATCAGAGCTTTTGGTGCTTGCAGCAAGGGTTTCAAGGACCTAAGCTAAAGATCAGGATGTCTTACAAGAGAGAAATTCCAAGGCTTAACAGAGATAACTTTTCAGCATGGGAAGGTCTCATGAGACTTCATCTAGCTTCCATTGGTGATTCAGGATGCAAATATATTCATCAAGAATATACTGTTCCTACTGGCACATTAACTGTTGAAGACATTGCAGAGAAAAAGAACCATAACACCATGATGATAGATATTGCATCAGCTCTTAGCTATGAAGAATTTGATGAGATCAAAGACTACACAACTGCCTATGAAATGTGGAACAAGCTAAAGAAAATTTATGGTGGTGATGATTTTTGTCAAAAGAGCCAAAGCAGAAACCCTAAGAGGACAGTTTGATCAGATGAAGATGAAAGAAGATGAAAATATTGCAAAATATGTTGAAAGGATCAAGGTAAGTATTAGTGCAATCAGAGCTTCTAGAGGGAAAATTGATGATGAAACTGTTATAAGTAAGGTTCTTAGAACATTGCTTCCTATTTATGCAATAAGAGTATCTGTTATTCAAGAAAGAAGATGTGAACAAAATCACAATATAACTTTGGATGCCTTAGTTGGAAGATTGATAGCTTTTGAATTAGATAACTATGACAACTATGTTCCAACTTCTAAAAATATTGAATCAGCATTTGAGGCCAAACTTTCACTTAAGAAGGGCAAGAAAATCCAGTCAGAAAGTGAAGAAGAATTAGAGGAAAGTTCAGACAGTGATCTTGAAGTTATTGAAGCATTACTTGCAAAGAAGTATACTAGAGGCAGAGGTAAATACAAAGGTAAAACTCCCTTAATCTATTTTTCATGTGAAGAAATTGGTCATATTGCAGCAAGGTGCCCGTACAAGAAAAGAAAAGATGAGAAGAAAGGTCACAAGTACTATGGCAAGAAGAATTTCAAGTCATTCAAGGATAAAGGTAAGAAAACATATTTTTTGGCTAAGGATTCTGATGATAGTGAAGAAAAAATTGTCTTCATTGCTATAAAAGATGAATCTGATGATGATGAAGATGAGATGGAACTTATCTCTCATATAAGAAAAGATGATACATGGATTATAGACAATGGATGCTCACATCATATGACTGGTGACAAAACTAAGTTTGAATATTTTGAAGACTATGATGGTGGTAGCATAAGGTTTGGAAACAATGAACCTTGTTGTATAAAAGGAAGAGGACGAATTTCATTAACCAAAGAACTTATATGTGATAATGCATATTGGGTTGAAGGATTAAAACATAATTTTCTAAGTGTAGCACAACTAATCAACATTGGATTCAAGGTTGAATTCATGAATGGAAAAGCAAGACTACTTGATGACAAAGGAAAACTAATTGGTTCAGGCAAACAAACCAAAGGTAACCTATTTTATCTTGATCTCAGTGAATGCTCATGTTTTATTGCTCAAATTGAAGAAAGTTGGTTATGGCACAAAAGGTTATGTCATGTAAATTTTGATAATATGGTGAAAATAAGAAAATTCAAGAAAGTAAGAGGTATTCCTACTTTGAAGAAACCTAATGTTGGTCTATGCAAGAATTGTCAAATTGGTAAAATGGGAAAGACTAGCTTTAAAAGTAAAAACTATCAATCTGAAGATATTTTGGATATTGTGCATACTGAATTATGTGGACCTATTGGAATTGAAAGCTATACTGGAGAAAAATTCTTTATTCTCTTTGTTGATGATTACTCTAGAATGATGACTGTTATGTATTTAAGAGAAAATTCAGAAACATTTGAGAAATTCAAATGGTATTTGGCAAGAGTAGAAAAGGAAACATGAAAAAGAATGAAGTGCTTGAGATCAGACAAAGGTGGTGAATTCATCTCCCATGAATTCAATAATTTATACATTGAAAGAGGAATCAAAAGATAGGTATCAGCTCCAAGAACTCCTGAGCAGAATGGAATAGCTGAAAGGAGGAACAGATCTATCATGGATTGTGCAAGGACTCTAATGATTGAGAAGAACATTACTATGAAATACTGGAAGGAAGTTATTAGCACTGCAGTTCATACCTTGAACTGAGTACAGTTGAGGAAAGACACATTCAAAACCCCTTATGAGTTATGGTATGGCTATAAACCCAATGTAAGTTACCTAAAAGTATTTGGTAGTAAATGTTACATCTTGAAAGAATCTAGAAAAGAAAAATTTGATGTAAAAGGTGATGAAGGAATATTTTTGGGATATTCTTGCAAAAGTAAGGCATATAGATTGGAAAATTATAGTATGTAGTGCATACAAGGCCTGATATTGCCTTAGCAGTTGGTATAGTAGCAAGATTCTCAACAAAACCCAGAGAAAATCACATGATGGCAATCAAAAGAATCTTGAGGTACCTGAGAGGAACTAAAGAGTATGGCTTGTGGTATAAATTTGGAGGCAATCTGGACTTAAAAGTGTTTACTGATGCTAATTAGGCAGGAAACATTAATGACAGAAAGAGTACAAGCGGTGGAGCATTCTTTCTTGGCAAGAGGTTAGTATCTTGGAGTAGTAAAAAGCAAAATTGCACATCCCAATCCACAACAGAAGCAGAATGTGTTGCTGCAGCAGTAAACTATTCTAATATTATTTGGTTCAAACAGTTATTGGAAGGCATGAAAGTTGAAATCAAAGAACCAGTTGTTATGTTTTGTGATAATACAAGTGCAATAAATATTTCAAAGAATCTAGTAATGCATTCCAAAACCAAACACATTGCTATAAAATATCACTTTGTCAAAGAATTGTTGCAGGACAAGGAAATCAAATTGGAATATGTGCATACAAAAGAACAAATTGCAGATATCTTCACCAAGACATTAACTAAGGATGCATTCTTGTACCTAAGAGGTAAATTAGGGGTCATTCCCCTATCCGAGGCTCACTAAATTAAGTTTTAATAATGCATCAACTAGAGCATGTTGAAGATTAGTCAGTTGATGCAGCACAGTCAAGGAATCATTGCATATGAATTAGTACTTAAGGTACATTGGTATTCACTGAAAGTGTGTTGTCTTTGGCATGTGTTGTCAAAGAGGGAGAGTTTGCTGTCATTTCATGAAATTTCTAAGAAAGAAAAAAAAAAAAAAAAGAGGGAGAGTTTTCAAAAGAAGTTTTTTGACAGAGGGAGATGAGAATCAGAATGAAGCTAAGGATATATTCCTTATTCTATGTTTTCTATGAAATTTCACTGTGCTATGACATATTATGTTGCCATCAATGCCAAAGAGGGAGATTGTTGGATACAATTGTCTGAAGGAGATTGTTGAAATAATTATGTGTTGTCTTTGATGTCACACAAATGTCATATCAAGTATCTACTGAGCTCAATCGGTCAACAAAGCAGTTTCCAGTGTCTACTGAGCTCAGTCGGTTAGCAGGCGGTTTTCAAGTGTCTACTGAGATATCTCAGGTGTCAAAGAAATGTATGGTAGAATACAGTGTTAACTGAGCTTCCTTAGTTATCAAAGGAAAGTTAGTGTTTATTGAGTTCACTTGGTCCCCAAAGGATGTTGCAGAATTTGCAGTGTTTACCGAGTTCTCTCAGTCACCAAAGGAAATCTTTTCAGATTAGTGTTTACCGAGCAAGGTCGGCCCAGTAAAGGATTTTGTTAATTTGAGAAATAAAGTTTGTTTATTCCAGCTGATTGTTGAAATGATTAGTAATGTTTTTTAATAATTATTAGTGCCGACTTGACAATCCAAATGGTATATATATAAAAGGTCAAGTTGTCAATTATGAGGATGCAAGTGAAAGGAAGAATAGTATTAGCAAATTTTGAAGGATGATTAGATATCCTTGAAGATCAGCAGAGATATATTTGATCAGGAAGGATCTAGTGAAGTAGAAAAAAGATCTGTAATCAGCAATTCAGTTGCATCACTATTCAGGTTACTTCATTGTTACTTTCTTACCATTGTAGCAGTGATTTCAAAATCTCCTAACCGAGTTGGTTTAACAGCCATTTTGTAAATCCTCTAACAAGGTGATAGTTCTATTGAATTGTTTCAAGACCTCTTACAAGGCCACTCCTAGCAAGGTGATTAAATCCTCTAACAAGGTCACACCTGACAGTGTGTTTTGTAACCTTTCACTAGGTTGGCTCCTAATAGGGCATCACTTCAGAAGAGTGAAAATCAGTAACTAGTTACATTGGTTGTTTTTTCCATATTGGGTTTCCACGTTAAATCTAGTGTCTCTTGTGTTCATAATATTTTCCTTATTCATGTATGTTAATCACTGACGAATGCTTAAGAATAGTTATAATTAATACTTTCTACAATTACCGAGTTTCAGAATTTCTCTGTATGTCAGCAATAAATAATTTAATAAGACATCTAAGGGATCAGTGGTAATATTTTGTGGCTAACTAATTCACCCCCCCCTCTTAGTTACTACATCCATAATTCCAACAGTATGATGGAAACTCTAATCCTCAAGATCATGTCAGAGAATTTTGTACTCAATCTATGGAGTTCATGCATGAACCAATCTATATAATGCATCTTTTCCCTCGATCTCTAGGAGGAGTAGCCATTCATTGGTTTTCTAGGATGCCTCCTAAAATTAAAACCTTTGAGGAATTGATCAAATTGTTCTATCAGAAATACTCCTACAACATCCAACATCCAGTCACCATGATTGATATTTGCAATCTCAAACAATCTTGTTCTAGAAATCAACTACCCTCTAAAAATTTAAAATCATACATCTTTTGACAAGATGGTTGATAATGCAATCAAAATTGAAAAAGTACTTGTGAAAAAAGGAGATGTCACACTTCAAGAGGACAAGTATGAATCTAGTTCTAAGGATAAGAACAAAAATTGGAACAAGAATAAGGGCATCATCATAGATGGTGTTGTTGATAATCCCCATGCCCCATCTAAGGAACCTTCTTTCAATCTAACCATTGGTACTCAAGCCATCAAAGCTTCAGAACAAAAGGTGTCAGAATCATCTCAAAAGAAGCTAGAATACAAATCTTGGTCCACTGATAGTAAATGAAAGTTCACTCCTCTTGGAGAATCTTTGGAATCAGCTATGAGAACTCTATTGGCTAATAACATCATCTCTTTTCTTCAGATCTGATAATCTGATCCTGATCCTAAGCCAAAATGGTGGAGAGAGAATGAATTTTATGATTTCCATTGGGGTAAAGGTCACAAAACTAATAACTACTTGCACTTGAAGCATACCATTCAAGACAAGATTGATAATAGAGAAATCATGATTGATAATCCTAAAAGCAATAATGATCACACAACATTCACCGAACCATTTCCAAAGCATAGCCAAGGAGATTCATCTTCTTAGCCTAATGTGGGTGCTAAGGTCAATTATGCCTATCCTGGAAATAATACTATTATCAATATGGTTGAACCAAGCCTATCTGAGCTTTGCAATGTCATCACAATTGTAAGAAGAGATGGAGAAAATCAATCAGCTAACATCTTTTGATTTTAACTAACCTCTAATGTTTTACTAAAGTGTGGTGTCTATAGCTAGGTACAAAATTCATAGGCACATTTCTAGCACCTGCCATGGTCCCTAAAATGGGTTTCCATTAAATTTCTATCAATTTCTATCATCTTCTTGTCATTTTCTATTCCAAGCTATGATTTTTAATTTTTGTTCGTACAATTACAAGTTTTGTCAGAAACTCATATCAAGAGGTACCCATTGTCGTACGATAGTTGATTTGATCAAGGATCGTACCATCAAAAACACAGTGTCATTTGGAAGCTCTTTTGTCGTACGATCTGATACCCATTGTCATATTAGTTTCTAGATTATCATCTAGTATGTGACCCACTATCATATGAGTTTCCATGCCAGGTTTCAATTGTTGTTTCACCTTTTTAGGTAGTTTTCTAGATTTATTTTCCTGATTTGGACTGACAGCTAACATTAACAATTGAAATTTGTTGTTTCTGATTGATTTCTGCTGATTTTGATTGGGAAAAAGCATGAGAATTGCTAAAAATAGGTAAGAATCTACTAAGTGTGTTGCAAGGAATTCAGGTAATCTTCTTAGCTGATAAAATTTCAATTTGGATTAAAAAGAACTCTTGTGTGTCAAGCTTGTGTGATTTTTATTGCTTTCATATCATAGATTTCATTTTGGGCTATAAAAATGAACATATATTTGCTTTTCAGCATCTTTGTTACACGTAAAAAATAGGCCCTATGACCACTATTTACAGTTCTTGAAAGAGTGGGTTTCCAGCGAAACTCTTCTCAATGAAGGAACACTTGTAGGTAGGGAGGTTACTGAGAGTGTCTCACATTCTACTAGATTTGTGTGTCTTCAGCTTTTGATTGATACATTCTCTCTCTAGAGGGTTTGATAGATCATAACTGGTTGACATCATAGATCTTTGTGAAATAATCTTGGTCTTAGCGTGTCAGATTAATCTGTCTACTTTATTTGGGTTAAAAGTGAAAAGGCTAGAGGACTATGCTTTACTCCCTTTTTGGGTAGTATCATAAACTCAAATCCTTGAATCTAGAACCAGTCTCCATGTGGTATCTTTTGTGAGTCAACTTTAAAGAGGGTTAACCATAGTGGATATTCCCTTAATTGGGTCAACCATGTTGATGGAACTTCAAGCGGTAATAGCCATTTTTGTCGTGGTAGCAGCAGCCGCTATATAAATGTCCTTGTGGAGGAAATCTTCACAGGTGTGGTCTCTTGTTGGGCTGTCAGATCTCCCTAGTAGCTCCTGATTGATTAATTTCTTGGACTGTGTCAAAACCCCAGTGTGCCTAGATTGGATTTTTCCCTCTTGAGATCACAAAATTTCCAAAGTTAGACCATTACTAAAAACCCTAGTGAGGCCAAATTTTCATTTTCTATGAATATGTGCATTATTGCAAAAGTTTTTGGAACATACACTATTACCACTCCTAGGGATTAGCACATTTATCCACTTGGTTGTTCATGCATAGGGTTTCTTTGTCCCTTGCTCATTATTTTCAAACGTGCCTGAAATCACTTTCTAGCTATTTTGCGTGCCTGTTTATCTATCTAGTTACTAAGAACGAATCAATCAGGTATAATCTTCAAATCTGGACAGACAATTTTGTGATCAATCTGAAATTGAAAATCTAAAAAATTGTAAAATCTGATGTCAAACACCTTTTTGGAGTCAAAAGTCATCTTGTAAAGTCAGAAAGTCGTACGACTTTTGGGAAGTGTCATTTCATTATCCCCAAATTGTCGTATGGTAGCTGGTATATTGTCATACGAGTTTTGCTGCCAGTCAATTCAAAAAGTCAAAAACCCTACTATCAATTGTCATGTGAGTTTTACAACTGTTGTATGAGTTTTTCAATTGTCGTTTCATAGCCTACCCACTATCGTATGAACTTGCAGAAAGTCGTTTGAGAAATTTTGAAAAATATCCAGAAAGTTGTCAAAACTGTCAAAGACCCAACTTTTCTAGCCTATTTCAAAAGTCTATCAAGAAAATCACTGGGTTAGGAATAGAGTAGCAACTATTGAGAATCCAATCATTTTTCGTTAAGTGTCCTTTTGAATCTGATTTAGCCTTCTTTTTAATCGATTTGAGTCCTTTTCATCTTGTGTCAAAACCTTGTCATAACTATCAATCTTCAATCCATCTTCAAAATGACTGAGTGTTGTGAACTCATGTTTGCTATCTTTTGGGCATCTACCCATACATCCAGGGCATAGTATCCTTCATTTACATCTAATCTAAGCTTCAATCAATCAAACCTTGACAAGGTTGCATCATTTGATCTTCTTGAATCAAATCTTTCTTCAGTTGTCTTCATCGTATTTTTTTGTTTCACCCAAAGTTAATGGTGGAAAATAGAGCTTCGTCTCACAAGAAATCTGGAGAATCATCCCATACCTTACCTATAACCACTATCAAGGGTCCAACTCTTGAGCAACTCTACAATATTGGTCTTTATGAAGACGCAATCTTGGCAACTTTTGATTAAAAACCAGATACATATCCCCTCCATCAACTCACGAAGGTAATCAAGAAACTCCTCCTCAATCTATCATAGGGAGTCTTAAAACTCCTACCATGTCTCAAGCAGGGACAAATGGCTCTCAAAGAGCTCAATCTCAACATGGTGTAGATCAGAAACCCACACCTAAATAAATTGCTCGGTATCAAAATAATGATGACTTCAAAAGAATGATGAAGCATTTCTTGAAAGAAGATAGAGAAACATACTTTTTACAATTAGCTCATCAAGGAGCTAAACTTCCTTCCAATTTTAATGTCGAAGATATCATTACACATGAGGAAGAAATGCCTATTTCAGCTATAATGAAACAAATGCACACCATGCAAGTAAAACTTAACAAAATGGAAAAAGAACCTAAGTTGCTCTCCATGGAGGCCCTATGTCCTTTTCCATTCGATAAATACTTGTATATGCCACCATTCCCTAAAAGGGTGGAAATGTCAAAATATGATAAGTATGATGGAAACCCTAATCCTTAAGATCATGTTAGAGAATTTTTTACTCAATCTATGGATTTCATGCATGAACCAACCTATCTAATTTGTCTTTGCCCTTGATCTCTAGGAGGAGCAGCCATTCATTGGTTCTCTAGGATGCCTCCTACAATCAAAACCTTTGAATAGTTGATCAAATTTTTCTATCAAAAATACTCCTAAAACATCCAACATCCAACCACCATGATTGATATCTACAATCTCAAACAATATCTAGGAGAACCATTCCTGATGTTTCTCAAGAGATGGAGAAAGAAATTCTCTCTATATGCTAGGCCTATTCTAGAAACTAAGAAGCTAGAAATCTTCATCAACAATCTTGTTCCAAAAATCAACTACCCTTTACAAATCTAAAATCATACATCTTTTGACAAGATGGTTGATAATGCAATCAAAATTTAAAAAGTACTTGTGAAAAAAGGAGACATCACACTTCAAAAGGACAAGTATGAAACTAGTTCTAGGGATAAGAACAAAAATTGGAACAAGAATAAGGGCATCATCATAGATGGCATTGTTGATAATCTCCATGACCCATCTAAGGAACCTTCTTTCAATCTAACCATTGGTACTCAAGCCATCAAAGCTTCAGAACAAAAGGTGTCTGAATCATCTCAAAAGAAGCCAAAATACAAATCTTGGTCCACTGATAATAAATGAAATTTCACTCCTCTTGGAGAATCTTTGGAATTAGCTATGAGAACTCTACTGGCTAATAACATCATCTCCTTTCCTGAGATTCAACAATCTGATCTTGATCCTAAGCCAAAATGGTGGAGAGAGAATGAATTCTATGATTTCCATTGGGGTAAAGGTCGCAAAATGAATAACTACTTGCATTTGAAGCATACCATTCAAGACAAGATTGATAATGGAGAAATCATGATTGATAATCCTAAAATCAATAATGATCACACAACATTCACCAAACCATTTCCAAAGCATAGCCAAGGAGATTTGTCTTCTTAGCCTAATGTGGGTGCTAAGGTCAATGATGCCTATCTTGGAAATAATACTATTATCAATACGGTTGAACCAAGCCTATCTGAGCGTTGCAATGTCATCACAATTGTAAGAAGAGATAGAGAAAATCAATCAACTAACATAGTTACTCGATCACAAGCTTAGGCACACCTACAAGGACAAATCCCAGATCAATCAAATGTCCCTAAGGTTCCTTTCAATCTATCTTTCACTTCTAAACAGAGGGCAACATCTAAATCTTCAAATCCTAAGGACACGAGGCCTACTTCATATAGTATCATTCAAAAATTCCAACATACTAATGCTAAAATCTCCACGTTTGAGTTTCTTTTGATATCTCCAGCTCATAGAGCCATTCTAGACAAGGCTTTGCTCGGATCCAATGTTCTTGATAACCTTGATTTAGGTAGATTCTAGGCTATGGTTGGTCATCTTACTTCTCCACAATATATCTCCTTTTCAAAGGATGATGATAACTCCTTGAGTCATCTGCATAACCAGCCCTTGCATATTGAAGTCTTGATCCAAAACCATTGTGTCAAACGGGTGTTGATGGATGGGGGCGTTGGTCTAAATATTTGTTCTTGTAGCTTGATCACACAACTAGGATTTTTAGAAATAGCCATTGATCCTAGAAAGAAAATAACTATCAAAGCATATGATGAAGAAGAGAGATCCTCCAAGGAAACAATTGTCTTGCCTATCAGAACAAGTCCTATCATCAGAGATACTATATGTCAAGTTCTTCATATACCTTTGGCTTACAACATCCTTCTAGGAAGACCCAAGATACATGAGATGAGAGATATTCCTTCCACATACCATCAGTGCTTGAAATTTCCTTGTGATGGAGTAGAGGCAACCATTCCAGCTGACGTGTCAACAACTTGAAATGCATTGAAGGCAAATGTGGATAAACTTGTTCCTAATAACAAAGAATCTTCCACTAAGAAAATAGATGTAGCATCTACCTCTAAGATGGAAGACATTGCAAAAGAGGTCAATATCAAAGAAAATGGTATGGGAGAATATATTATAGACCCAGTTTTGTCTTTGACATCTCTCCCTATCTTGCCTAAGTCTTATGGGCAAGCTCAAAAATAGTTCAAACCAGAATCTAAGGAACCTCTTGCAGCATATAAAGGAAAATTTGTTGCAAAGAAAGTACCTAAGAAAGAATTTGAAGAAGATGAAGCTATGCTTGCATAGCTTTACAATGATGAACCTGAATCCCAATTTGTTCCACCTAGTGACTCTAAAGTATTGAAGGTTCCTTTTAAGTCATATGGCCCAGGGGATAAACCGATAGCTAAGATGGGATATAAAGGAAAAGGACCTCTAGGACTACAAGGTAAAGGTCTTCTATCACCTCTTGAACATTGTGGTCGAGCCAACAAGAATACAATAGGTCTAGGATACACAAAGAAGCCTTTTTGTCTTAGCAAGAACTCACCACATGTTCTAGAACAAATTGATCCTTCCATAGAAAATTAACTAAAGAAGGAAATAACTGAACAATCTGATAGTGATGATTCAGACATCACTGATGAACTCATTCCTTATGTGCATTTGCCTAAAGAAATCAAAGACCTCCTTGATGCTGAAGATGATCTAATAAAAAGAATTAATGTAGTAGAAACACAAGAACCTACTATAGAACAAGAGATAGTTGCAACACAAGAACCAACTAATCTTGAAGATAATCAAACAGAAAAGGAGGAAGGTGGTACTTATTCTAAGATAGATTCCCATGAGTATGAATTCAAATTAGAATCAAAGGGTAACCCTTCTTGGGGTATTCATCCTGAATCTACTCATGTTCTTAGATTTTCTAGAGGAATAGATGAAGAATCTAATGACTATGAATGGGGAGCCATTCCAGAAGAAGATGAGCTTATTATAGAGAAACATGTTGATGATATTCACCAATATGCACCTAAACCCAATGTAAGTCTAGAGAGAAATGATGAACTTATAGAGTCTGATCCACTGATGGCTGAAGTGAACTATCACAATGGCATTGAGCCTATTCACTAATTGAATGTCTTAAGTTTTAATATCACCTTTGAACTTGAGCGTCAGGTTAGGACCAATGATGATAGATCCATATTCGTAAACACTCTTTCCCAATCTTTCACCACTTTGACTATCCAACATCCTGAACTTCTTGATCAAACCTCCACAAATCCAAGCCATGGTATTTATACCTTCCCGAATGACTATGCCCTTGCTTGCTACCTCAATGCAATTGAGCCTATGAGGACTTCCATCAGTGAACCGAGCGTTAGCATAATGGATTCGGACATCAAGTATCTTATTCAAAAAAATATGAATAAGAATAAAAAGAAAAGGAGTTCTGAGGGTGAAAACCATTTTGTGGCAGTCTCAAAACCTACAAAAGTAAAAATAAAAGACATATTTGAAGGTGAAAACCTCTCTGGGGTGCCTAAGGATGAGATTGTAATCATCTAAAAATGGTCATCTAGACTATTAGCCCCTTTCTAGAATTATTTGCCAAAATCATCAATTGCTTATTCTTGATCAAATCCTAGTTCTATCATTTATTCAATTATTTCCTATGGGCTAACCATATTATCCTAAGTCTTTATTTAATTAAAAGAAATTTCCTCCTCTTTTATTAAATAAAAGCCCCCACTTTTCCTCTTATCCTAAGTTGAACAAGTAAAGCATTATTCTTATTTTTAAAAAGAAGAAAAGCACTTTTTATCTCATATGGACACAAAAGTCAACTCTTATTTTCTCATTGAAGGAATCATGTGCACATGGATTGATCTTCTTTCAAGATCCACCGTTGATTAAATCTTTTGCCTCTTAATCTCCATGGTCCATTCTTTCTCATTTCCTATAAAATAAGAGCTCTCTTCTCATTTTAGAATCCATCTTTTGAATACTAACCTTATGCTGCAGGATTTCTTGGAGACTTTGGAGCTTTTTAAAGACATTATTGCATCCATCTTTCATTTCTTTCATCTTAGCTTCATATTTATGATTTCTTAGATTAGCTTCATTTCTATGCTCTAGATTAGCTCACATACTCTAAATAGGAAGGATTTGTAACACTTGTTCTTTCCTTTCATAGCTTAGTTGCATTGTTCTTTCATTTCCATAGCTTAGCTTGCATTTTCATTCTTAGCATAGCTTGCATTTCATCTCCATTTGGATTCTTGAAGATATTGGCATTCTTGCCCTTGTCTCATTGAATCTCCCATTACATGGTTTACTAGCAAGGTTATTGGCTTAATAGCTCTAGCTGAGAGCACTCTTAAAACCCTTGTACTCCATGTCTAGGGAGCTTTAGGTCAATTTTCAAGGTCTCCCATTCATGGATTCCTTTGGAAGTAATGATTTAGAGAAGTCCACAATGTTAGTCCATTTTCCTGTTAATGCAAAATCCTATGAAAATGGCCTTTTCTCTGCAATTCTTGAAGATGTCCCACCCTACTGCAAGCTTGTTTTAATGTGTGATGAAATCCATAGTGTTTCATGGTTTGAGCTCTTAGCCCTGTGTTCTTCATGTTGTCACCTAGCTCTACTCCAAATTGCATGTGATGAATTGCAAAACCCAGGGAGATATTCAAGTTCTAAGGTCTGCAGGAAATAAATTTTAAAATCTGCCCAAGTGTCGAAAACCCAATATGTTTTTAAAAATCCATGATGTTTTTGGTCTGTGTGAAAACCTTCATTGTCTTTGACCTTGTGCCTTCCCTCTTTTGTGCACTTGTCTTTTGGTGTCGAAAACTTTGTATGTTTTCAGCCTTGGTGCTAACTGCGCAAGCGCGATCGGTCGGTGGTACCCAGTTCTTCTTGTTACCTGGTGCGGTTAAAGTTTGGACAAGATCAGTGGTCAGTGTAAGTTTGCATAGAAGAGTTTCATGATGTTTATTTCTTATGAAGTTGTGACTGCTTGCCACCTGTCTGCGTGGGTCCTAGTTCTTAGTGATGTTTAGCTGCCTAGTGGTTAAGTTTTTCATTCTGTGATCTAGCGACTTGTGGTTATCTCCTAGTCTCCTGATTCTGGTGGTTAGGCCCTTAACATCTAGTGACTTGGCTGGTGGTTTACTTTTCCTTAGTCGCGAGGTCACATAATGCTGGGCCTGGGTCTTCAAAACTTTTAAAGGGTAAAGCTTCTTTGGCAGTGGTCCCGTTGGCGGTGATGTAGCAGCCTATGGTTGGCTATCGCATGATCACATGTCAGAGATTTTAGACATGCGATCATGCAACCAGTTGACACTTGTCCCTATGGTGTTCAAGTGTTGTGGTCCCACTGTCTAACATGGAGGCTAAGGTGGCAGTCTTGTTGCCTTGTCACGTGATCGCAAGGGTCATCTTTCGGCCATGTGATCATGCGACAAGGGTGCCATGTTGTGTTGGGGCCCGATGGGAGGTGGTGACATGTTTAGTTTTGATTGGTAGCTAAGCAGTGATGTGGAAAGGGTTTTTAGCATGTATCTAGGTTAGGGTATTCTAAGATTCTGTGACTGGCAGTCATCACTAGGTCTCTTGTTTCTGGCAGTTAGGTGCCTAACCTTCAGCGACCTGGTGAGCAGTCTATTTATCTTTAGTCACGTAGTCTCTGAATGTTTGGTGGTCTTTTGACCTTGTCACATGATCGCAAGGGCCATTTTCATGGCTTGCGACCATGCGACAAGGTTCCTTCCTTGCGCATGGGGCCAGTTGGTGGCCTTTGGTTGGCTGTCGCATGATCACATAGCCCAATTTTTTGCTATGCGATCATGTGACTAGTTGACACATGTCTGCGGTAGTGAGGTAGAATTTCATTGGTGGGCCTGGGAGATCCAGAGAGAAGGGTGACTTGGCAGATTACCAGTGGGGGCGAGGGTTGCAATGTTTGAAGGGAGGGCCCAGTTGTTCAGTCTCCATGATGTGGCAGTTCCTGATTGGTTGGTGGGTAGGTAGCAGTGGTGATTGTTGATGGCTAGTCGCATGTTCACATAGCCTTTTTCAAAGCTATGCAATCATGCAACTGACATTTTTTGTTAACCCTCAGCGGTGGCGGTTGCGGCAAGGTAAAGGTCTACGGGTTGTCGCATGTTCACATAGCCCATTTTTGGGCTATGCGATCATGTGACAATAGTCTGATTGCGCTATTGCAGAGGTAAAGGTTTATGGGTTGTGAGGGTGACATGGCCAAGGACTTCTCAAAATAGTTTGTGATCAGCATTGCTCGGTTAAGAAATCGCAGTCACATGATCGCAAAGGTTAATATGGAGCCATGCGATCATGCGACCAAGCACAAATGTAACCTTTTCCTGTTGCAGTTAATCTTGTCAATGCCTGGGAAAATGAAGATCTGATGGCAGGGATATAAGGTTGATCTAAGCTCAAATGATGACCACTGATTCACTTTTGGTGCCATGAATATAGCCGTTAACCTACAGATTCTAATTTTTAAGTGTTTCTTGTGACCTGGAAGTACCAAAATTTATGGTTTCTTCAGCGGATTTTGACTAGTTTGGTGGTGCCAGTGGTTGCAGAGTGGTCCAGTGAGTTGGGTGGTTGCTTATGGGACTAGTACCGTGTGTTTTTGAGCTCAAGAAGTTGTTTATAGGTGGCCGAATTGACTAATTTTCATGGAAATTCTTGGTTTTCTATCCTAGCTCATAGATTTTCATAATTGCAGATCTGCCTAAGATTTGTTCTTTTAGGTTGCTTGATTTCCTACCCCTGCAGTAAATTCTTGATTGGTTCTGATTGGTTGGGTAGTTGAAATCCTAACCCTAGTTACCTATAGCTTGTTGCATCCTACTAGTTTAGGATTCCAAGGTGACCACTGGTATAAATAGTTTAATTTTGACTTTGTAGGGGTTCTAGCTTCGAAGTTCTGAAGTGTTCCTAGTCTTAGATCCAAGATTGTAACACTTTTGCATTCGGTATTCTATTGATGATAGAGAAAAAGTTGCAGGTCTAAGCTGTAATTTGCAAGCTTGACTCCTCTGGATTGATTATTTACACTTAAGGATTCTTCATACTTAATACAAGTACATGACTCTTATCTCTCCTTTGTGTCAACTTAGATAGATTCTGAACTTTCTAGTCCTCTGCATATTGTTTTATGTATATGTATTCACTCTTGAGTTCTAATCTAGGATTAGATGAAATGATGCTTTAGATGGGACATAGATCTATCTTATTATCTATGTAAGGATATCTCATAAGTAGTAAAGGGGATTGTAGGTGTGTTTATAGCTTGGAATCTTAGCTATTGTCTAGTGTGTGTAGCATTCATGTTCTAGGAGATCTTGCCCAATGGATGAGGCACTGACCTAAATGATTATCTTTTTATCAACAAATACTGATTGTTGTTGTTATGATCCCAAAAGCATAAGTTAAGAACCATCCTTTTAAGTTTTGAGTATTTGGTTGTATGTGGTTCTACCCATAGTAATGGAGAGTCAATGAGTGTGTGGTTAACACTTAGTACTTTCTTACTATCCTACTATCTATTATTCAAACCTAGTTCTTGGTGTATGAAGTATATTTTATACTAGGTTAGGTGCACTCGCCTTGGTTTTGCAGAACCAAAAGTAGAAGAGGGCATATTAAGTCCCTATAGTTGGTCCAGTTATCTTGCAGAGCTCTCATACTTGGAACTAACCGCTCCTAACATCAGTCTCAAGGCATATTGGTAGCCCTAAGTGGCATAAGCATTTTTAAATGCCAACAAGATGGTGACTCTACTAGGGAAGAAGTAAATGACAGCAAGCTTCCTTGCTTGGCTGGATCATTCCAGAGTCTTGGTTAAAAGTATAGAGTTAGATAAACAAAAAGGCATTGACTACATCTTCTTACTAAGTGTTGAGTGGCGACTCTAAGTTTTTTGTTTGATCAGTGTATTTCCTGATAGACAGTGTGTAAATCCTGGTGAAGTGTTGGTTGACTAAAGGAAGAAGCACAGAGCAAGTACAAAAAATTCTCTTCAAGGAGGTGGTGACTCTACACTGCAAAGAACTTGATGGAGCTGCATGCTGAGCTCTAGATCTACCCTGCTTCTAGCCAAAGGTCTTCTGCTGCAAGATTTCTAGGTATTTTTCAAAGATCTAAAATGTCTCCTTATTAAGTGGTCAAGCACAAGGAAAAGGAGTAAGGTGTGAGTAGAGGTTAGCATACTTCAAGTTTTCAGTTGTAGTTTGGAAAAATTATATGGAAGTATTGCATTAAGTTTAATGGATAAGTTGAATAAGGAGTTGGCTTTCCTTGAGGAGGGCATCCTTAGGAATTGCATAAGATTAGTAATATTAAAAGTGGGAAGTAGAAAGGATTTATCCATATCTTTGTTCTATGATAGATTTTGTAGTGTATATGATGAGCTTTCTGAGGATGTTGAGTTTCCTAAATCTGACTTCGTTGGTTTATTCTTAGATCTTTATTTTCCTGAATCAACCAATTGGTCAAATGCCTTGTGGGAAGAGCATTATATATGTATCAGGGATTGGGTACTTGGTGATGGTAGTCTTGAGCTTGAGGATGCACTTGGGGTTTTTCTCTTTGGTATTGATATTGAGAATGATGAAAGTTATGAAGGAGATGTGTCAAGTGATGACTCTCTTTCTTACTATCATGAGAGTGATGCTCTTTCTCAGTATGGGGTAGAAATTTTATGCAGTCAATCAGATGAAGAAGAGGATTGGATTGATGAATATGTTGCTGATGATTGTATGTCAGAGGAGGGTGTTCTTGTGGACAGTTGTTCACTTCATAGTGAACAAATTTCAAATCTCCTATCTTCTGAATATCTCAGGTATGCAGGGAGGGATGACTCTGAGTCCCTACATCTAACACACATTGATTTTGACCGAGAGGATGAGTCAATAGGGTTTGACTTTGACATGTGTGCCTTTGATTTTTTTGTTGATCCCACATTACTAGATAGCAACCAAGATGCTCATATTTTTGATGATTCATGTTCATCAGAGATCCCCTCATGTAATGACTCTACAAAAGGAGAGGTAGAAGGACATGATAGTGTGTTTTCCTATTATCAAGATTACATTAAGGAACAAGTTTCCTATTCATATCCTTTTCCTCCTTTTACCAAGAATGATACTAATTGTGACAGTGTTGAAGACTTTGCTTTCAGCAGTTGGGACAAAATTTATTTTGATGAAAATGATAATGCAGATCAATTGTTCCCCTCTCACAAAAATTTCAAAATAGACCTTCACTTGGTTTATGATCTAGTCAGTGAGGACATCATTGATGAACCAAGTTGCTCAATGGCTGGGATAATGCATGAAGGTAAACCAGAGGATTCAAATCCTTTTCAGCCAGGTAACTCTGATGTAATGCATGATGCTCAGTATGTTTCATTTTTTGATGCATTACTAGATGAAAATTATATTTGTTCCAATCATCAAGAAGTAAGTGATGTTCCTTCTTAGAATTTGAATATAGATGTAACAGTCATGATTGGAAGAACATGGGTAGTGACCAACATAGTTTCATTTCTTAGCCCATGAGTATTCACATATGTTTGCAGCAGAATGGTAAATGGATTTTTAGATGTGGGGTCACATATATGGATGAAAATAAGATATTTAATTTAGGAGGGTCCCTGATTAAAGTTCTCTTGTAAATTCTATAAATATCTTTCCCTTTCCTATTGTGTGTTTCTTTCCTGGCTTGTTCCCTCTATTTTTTGAGGTCTCTATGTTTTTCCAGTGGGTGGTCTACTTCTTCTCAGAGATCTGAGGTCCTTATTATATCTACATGAGATACATGTCCCCAACTAGAGCCACTGTTAGTCTATTTTCCTGTCAATGCAAAATCCTGTGAAAATGGCCTTTTCTCTGCAATTCTTGAAGATGTCCTGCCCTACTGCAAGCTTGTTTTAATGTGTGATGAAATCCATAGTGTTTCATGGTTTGAGATCTTAGCCCTATGTTCTTCATGTTTTCACCTAGCTCCACTCCAAATTATAGGTGCTAAATTGCAAAACCCAGGGAGATATTCAAGTTCTAAGGTCTGCAAGAAACAAATTTTAAAATCTGCCCAAGTGTCGAAAACCCACAATGTTTTTAAAAATCCATGATGTTTTTGGTCTGTGTGAAAACCTTCATTGTTTTCAACCTTGTGCCTTCCCACTTTTGTGCACTTCTCTTCTGGTGTTGAAAACTTTGTGTGTTTTCAGCATTGGTCCTAACTGGGCAAGCGCGATTGATCGGTGGTACCTAGTTCTTCTTGTTGCCTAGTGCGGTTAAAGTTCAAACAAGATCAGTGGTTAGCGTAAGTTCACATAGAAGAGTTGCATGATGTTTATTTATTACGAAGTTGTGACCACTTGCCACTTGTCTACGTGGGTCCCAATTCTTAGTGATGTTCAGCTGCCTGGCGGTTAAGTTTTTCATTCTGCGATCCGGCAACTTGCAGTTATCTCCTAATCTCCTGATTCTGGTAGTTAGGCCCTTAACATCTAGTGACCTGGCTGGCGGTTTACTTTGCCTTAGTCGTGAGTTCATGTAATGGTGGGCCCAGGTCTTCAAAACTTTTAAAGGGAAAAGCTTCTTTGGCGGTGGTCCCGTTGGCGATGATGTGACGGCCTGTGGTTGACTGTTGCATGATTGCATGTCAGAGATTTATGACATGTGATCATGTGACCGGTTGACACCTATCCCTATGGTGTTGGAGTGTTGTGGTCCTATTCTCTGACATGGAAGCTGAGGTAGTAGTCTTGTTGCCTTGTCACCTGATCGCAAGGGTCATCTTTCGGCCATGTGATCATGCGACAAGGGTGCCACGTTGTGTTGGGGCCCGATGGGAGGTGGTGACATGTTTAGTTTTTATTGGTAGCCAAGCGGTGATGTGGAAAGGGTTTTTAGCATGTATCAAGGTTAGGGTATTCTAAGATTCTGTGACTGGCAGTCATCGCTAGGTCTCTTGTTTCTAGTAGTTAGGTGCCTAACCTTCAGCGACCTGGTCGGCAGTTTATTTCTCTTTAGTCACGTAGTCTCTAAATGTTTGGTGGTCTTTTGACCTTGTCACATGATCGCAAGGGCCATTTTCATGGCTTGTGACCATGCGACAAGGTTCCTTCCTTGCGCATGGGGCCGGTTGGTGGAAAGGGTGTGGTCCTACTGGCAGTCATGTGGTGCCCTTTGGTTGGTTGTCGCATGATCGCATAGCCCAATTTTTGGCTATGCGATCATGCGACTAGTTGACACGTGTTCACGGTAGTGAGGTAGCATTTTTTCGATGGGCCCGAGAGATCTAGAGAGAAGGGTGACTTGGCAGATTACCAGTGGGGGTGAGGGTTGCAATGTTTGAAGGGAGGGCCCAGTTGTTTGATCTCCATGACATGGCAGTTCCTGATTGGTCGGTGGGCAGGTAGTGGTGGTGATTGCTGGTGGTTAGTCACATGTTTGCATAGCCTTTTTCAAGGCTATGTGATCATGCGACTGACATTTTTTGTTAACCCTTAGTGATGACGATTGCGGAAAGGTAAAGGTCTATAGGTTGTGGCATGTTCACATAGCCCGTTTTTGGGCTATGTGATCATGTGACAATGGTCTGATTGTGTTGTTGCAGAAGTAAAGGTTTGTGGGTTGTGAGGTTGACATGGCTGAGGACTTCTTAGAATGGTTTGTGATCGGCATTACGCAGTCAAGAAACCATAGTTGCATGATTGCAAAGGTTAATATGGATCCATGCGATCATGCAACCAAGCACAAATGTAACCATTTCTTGTTGTGGTTAATCTTGTCGATGCCCAGGAAAATGAAGATCTGACAGAGGGGATATAAGGTTGATCTGAGTTCAAATGATGACCACTAATTCACTTCTGGCACCATGAATATAGTCGTTAACTTGTAGATTTGAATTTTTAAGTGTTTCCTGCGACCTGGAAGTACCAAAATTTATGGTTTCTTTGGTGGATTTTGACTAGTTTGGTGGCGCCACTGGTTGCAGAGTGGTCCAGTGAGTTGGGTGGTTGCCAGTGGGACTGGTACCATATGTTTTTGAGCTTGAGAAGCTATTTGCAGGTGGCCGATTTGACTAATTTTCATGGAAATTCCTAGTTTTCTGTCCTGGCTCGCAGATTTTCATAATTGCAGATCTGCTTGAGATTTTTTTTTTTAGGTTGCTTGGTTTCCTGCCCCTGCAGTAAATTCTTGATTGGTTTTGATTGGTTGGGTAGTTGAAATCCTAACCCTGGTTACCCATAGCTTGTTGCATCCTACTGGTTTAGGATTCCAAGGTGACCAGTGGTATAAATAGTTGAAATTTTGACTTTGTAGGGGTTCCAGCTTCAAATTTTTGAAGTGTTCCTAGTCCTGGATCCAAGATTGTAACACTTTTGCATTTGGTATTCTGTTGATGATAGAGAAAAAGTTGCAGGTCTAAACTATAATTTGCAAGCCTGACTCCTCTGGATTGATTTTTTACACTTAAAGATTCTTCATACTTAATACAAGTACATGACTCTTATCTCTCCTTTGTGTTAGCTTAGATAGATTCTAAACTTTCTAGTCCTCTGCATATTGTTTTATGTATATGTATCCACTCTTGAGTTCTAATCCAGGATTAGATGAAATGATGCTTTAGATGGGACATAGATCTATCTTATTGTCTATGTAAGGATATCTCATACGTAGTAAAGGGGATTGTAGGTGTGTTTATGGCTTGGAATCTCAAGTATTGTCTGGTGTGTGTAGCATTCATGTTCTAGGAGATCTTGCCCAATGGATGAGGCACTGGCCTAAATGATTATCTTTTTATCAACAAATACTGATTGTTGTTGTTATTATCCCAAAAGCATAAGTTAAGAACCATCCTTTTAAGTTTTGATTATTTGGTTGTATGTGGTTCTACCCATAGTAATGGAGAGTCAATGAGTGTGTGGTTAACACTTAGTACTTTATTACTATCCTATTATCTATTATTCAAACCTAGTTCTTGGTGTATGAAGTATATTTTATACTAGGTTAGGTGCACCCACCTTGATTTTACAGAGCCAAAAGCAGAAGAGGGCATATTAAGTCCCTATAGTTGGTCCAGTTGTCTTGCAGAGCTCTCATACTTGGAACTAACCACTTTTAACATCAATCTCAACGCATATTGGCAGCCCTAAGTGATGTAAGCATTTTCAAACACCAACACACAACTTAGTGTGTATAGAGATATTTGATATCCTTCGAAGTCATTTACAGGATAGATCTCCAATTCTAATTGAGCCCACTCAATCTATCAACTTGGGAATAGCAGAGGAACCAGAGTTGATCCATGTAGCACAATCTTTATCAAAAGAAGAAAAGAAAAAATTTACAACATTCCTAACAAAGAAGAAGATCAATTTTGCATGGAAATATTCAGATATGCTAGGGTTGGATCTTGATCTTATAATGCACCATTTATCTATAGCTCCAAACATTAAACCTGTTAAGCAAAAATTGAGGAAGATACATCCTCATGTTGCACTCTTGGTAAAAGCTGAGTTAGAGAAACTTTTAAAAGCTAGATTCATCCACGTTATTGATTATGCAGAATGGATCTCTAATATTATACTTGTTTCAAAACTAGATAAATCAATCAAAGTGTGCACAGAATTTAGAGATGTAAATAGAGCATGCCCTAAGGATGATTTTCCACTACCTAAAATTGATATGATAGTGGACATGACTGCGGGCTTTGAGTTGTATTCTTTAATGGATGGCTTTTCTGGATATAATAAAATAAAAATTGCTCCAGAGGATCAAGACAAAACCGCTTCTACATGTGCATGGGGTACCTTCTATTGGAATGTCATGCCATATGGGCTTAAAAATGCTGGTGCTACATATCAAAGAGCCATGACATCTATTTTTCATGACATGATGCATAGGACTATGGATGATTATGTTGCTGATACTTTAGCAAAATCTATGATTAGAACTGAACATCTAAATGACTTGAGCAAGATACTAGACAGAATGGAAAAATTTAGTCTCAAACTAAATCCTACGAAGTGTTCTTTTGGTGTCACTTCTAGAAAGCTCTTAGAATACATAGTTTCAAAGAAGGGCATTGAAGTTGATCCAGCTAAAGTAAAGGCTATAATGGAGATGCAACCTCCAAAGAATATTAGCCAAATGATGACTTTGCAAGGAAGAGTTCAATCTATCAGATGCTTCATATCTCAACTAGCAGACATATCACAGCCTTTTACAAAAACATTAAATAAAGGTGTGACATTTGCATGGAATGAAGAATGTGAGAACAACTTTAACCTTATCAAGAAGTATCTATCAAATCCTCCTATCTTGATTCCTCCCATTCTAGGGAAGCCTTTGATCTTATATGTCTCCGCGATAGATACATCACTGGAGGCATTGCTTGCACAACATGATGAGAACAAAAAGGAAAGAGCTATATACTATATCAGTAGGACATTGGTGGCATATGAAGAGAATTATTCTATGATTGAGAAGGCTTGTCTAGCTGTGATCTTTACATCACAGAAACTAAGACACTACATGTTGGCTCATACCATACATTTAGTAGCTAAGATTCATCCACTAAAGTACCTACTCAGCAAAGCTTCCCTCATGGGTAGATTAGCTAAATGGGTCATGCTCTTAAGTGAATTTGACATTGAATATGTTGAAAGAAAACCTATAAAAGGATAGGTTATTGTTGATTAATTAGTAGATGCACCTATGATTGATGATACACCAATGCAAATGGAATTTCTAGATTCCTCTATCCTGACTCTTTCTTCTAGAGGATGGCAGTTATTCTTTGATGGCTCCTATACACAGAATGGTCTAGGAGTAGGCATATTATTTATAACTCCTCAAGGATACTCCATACCTAAAGAATTCAGATTTAAGTTCCCTTGCACAAACAATATTGCAAAATATGAAGCCCTTCTTAATGGAATGAAACTAGCAATTGAGTGGAGAGTAACAGAGATACACATTCATGGAGACTCTCAACTTGTTATCCATCAAGTCAATGATGTGTACCAGACTAAAGATGAAAATTTTATTCCATACAAAAGAATGGTAGATGATTTAAAGAAGTATTTCATATCTATCGCATTTGAGCAAATACCTAGAACAAAGAATAAGGTTGTCGATGTAATGGCAACACTATCTACTTTATTACATTTGCCTGAACATGAGCTACACTACGAGTTCCTGGTGGAAGCACTATCTTATCCTTCATATGATTCCCCTGAAACCCGCATGATCTGCACTATTGTTGGTCATGATTTATCTTGATAAAAAACCTATTCTCCTATCTCAAAGACCAAACCATTCTTGATACCTTCAATGGCCATGAAAAGAGATACCTTATCTATAATGCCTCCCAATATGTCATCATTGGTCACAATTTGTACAAATGAGGTCTAGATGGTACACTACTTAGATGTTTATAATGGGAAGAGTCTCAATGTGCATTAGAGGAAGTCCATGATGGTATTTGTGGGTCACACTCAAATGGTTTAACACTAGCTTGAAAACTTATTAGGGCTAGGTACTATTGGCCTGAAATGGAGAAAGAGTCTATCAAGTTTGCTAAGAACTGTCAAAAGTGCCAAGTGCATGGCAACTTAATTCATGCTCTAGGGAGAGATCTAATTCCCTTTACTATACAATGGCCTTTTCATCAATGGGCCTTGATCTTATAGCAGCTATACATCCTCATTCTTCTAATGGACATACCCATATAATCACAGCTACAGATTATTTTACAAAATGGGTAGAAGCAGTCTCTTTGACACAAGCAACTAGAAAACAAATATCTATGTTCATATTGAACTATATCATATGCAGATATGGGATACCTCATTCCATAATCATAGATAATGGTGGACAATTCAAGAATAAAGATCTTAATGATTTATGTGCTAAATTCAAGATTACACAACATTGGTCATCTATCTACTATCCTCAAGGGAATGGACAAGCAGAGCCTTCTAACAAGAATCTAGTGAAAATCTTGCACTGTACAGTTAATAAAATAGGAAGAGATTGGCATCTAATGATCAATCCAACTCTTTGGGCCTATAGAACAAGTATCAGAATGCCTATTGGGCCTACACCTTTCACTTTAGTTTATGGGTCTGAAGCGGTATTGCCTATTGAGGTTGAAATCCCATCACTAATAATCAGAATGCATGGTCTAGTAACTGATGATGACTATAGAGTGTCTAGGTTGCAAGAACTTGAACTACTATATGAGTGAAAACTAGCAACATATGATCATCTCAAAGTATATCAGAAGAGAATGTCTAGAGGTTACAACAAGAAAGTCATACAGAGAATTTTAGGTTGGTGATCTAGTCTTGAGAGAGAATCCTAAAAATCAATCACATAGAGAATGCAAGGGGAAGTTTGAACCCAACTGGCTAGGTCCCTTTTTTATCACTACTACTTTTGGCTCTAGCACCTATCAACTCTCAATGACTGAAGGAGAACAGCTCTAAGAACCAATCAACGTTCTCCATCTAAAGAAATTATACGCCTAAGGCATTCAGTGTATGGTAAATTGTCTTGAAAAAATCTTAAAAATTGGAAAAAGTCTTAAAAAAATGAACATCTTGGTGAAAACCTAGCAATGGGCACCTTGATGATTCACAAAAAAAGTAAAAAATATCAAAATTACAAAAAAAAGTAAAAAATATCAAAAGTACAAAAAAAATTGAAAAAATGAAAAATACAAAAAAATGAGAAAAAAAAAAAGTGCCTTGGTGGAAACCTAGAAATAGGCACCTTGGTAGCAAAAATAGAATCTCTACCAAGATGGTGAAAACTTGAAAAATGAGCACCACTTGTTTCAAAATGCTCCATCTATCAGCACAATCTTGGTCTTTCCCATCTTTCAGTCTTGCTTTAGTTTGTACATATCTCTTGGTTTGTTCCTGCATTCTTGTTTTCAATAAGTCAGTTTATACACTAATCAGCTCAAGCATCTGTATCCTATCAATGTTCAAACTTGGGGAAAATCAATGTCATATCCTATGGCCTCCAATGTATCTTAGATGTATCGTATCCAATCAGAGTCCTTTGAAGCTTCATACGAGTCAGACAGCCAGTCTTGTCTCCAAAAAGGATTTTGCATCTACAACATTGCAATCAAACACAAACTGAAAATAATCTATGGTTTTTACATGCTTTTCTCTCCTTGTATGCTTACTGATTCACATTGAGATTTTTGCATATTATGTTCCCTTGAGCTCTTTGATGATGTCCTTTACAGGATTTAGAGAGTGATGACTAGGGGCATAATCTTTTCTTTATTTTCTGCTTGTATGTGAAAATCTAACAACTTTGAAAATTTTGGATTGAAATGGTGCCCAACTGTAAGAGGCTCTATCTCGAATTGGATGGCCATGTGTACCTCGACCATTGATACCAAGAAAATTCAAGGAATTTTGATCTAACTATTATCTTTTTTTTGAGTGAGTTCTTTCTCCTATTGTGAAATGTGATCTTACCTAAGGATGTGAACAATAAAGGATCACTATGGGTAATTCACACTAGAATTAGAATGATCTCTTGACTGTTTGATGTGTTTGTAATGTAGGGCATATTCAGGTCATCACAACATTTATGTTTTGATGCTTAATACAAATTGCTATATCAAAATGGACATGATATTCAGGTCATCCTGGCATTTGTGCCTTGGTGCTTATATCTAATTTGACATTCTGAAACTAAAATCAATATTCATATGTCCATGGTTGCCTAACCAGTGGGTGTTGTATTGATTCCTGAGTATACAAATTGATATTCATATGTCTATGGTTTCATAACTAGTGGGCATTGTATTGATCTATCTGGTTACCTAAAAATTCAATGATGACAAACGACTGACACATGATTAGTGACTAGGTCCTAGGTCTTAGGTTTGCATATCATTTTGCATTTCTCTTTTCATTTTTGCACTTTGCATGATCTCACAATGGCTGAATAAACTTCAATGCTTAAACGATTCTTCAATCACATCTTTGAATCTAACAAGAGCTGAATCTCATATGAAGGTTCCTCCAATGAAACAATAAGTAGAATCCTTTTTCAGGATCAAAATTGAAATCTAAGATCATTTATATTATTCACTACTTGCATAATCAACCTTCAATCATCAAAGAAATCTAGTATTCAACTTAACTAATTATCTTACATCAAACTATCAAAATTTCAACTTGGTCAACCATGATGGACTCATGGTCAAACCTAGTCAAACTCGGTCTTCTAGACCTCCAAACGATGTAGAATGCATTCTCGAACATGTACAACCACTTCTCAAATCAATTAACATGCTTCTAACACTACAACGCTGACTTTTCTTGTCAGATTTCACTTTTTATCCTGAAGGGGGCATGGTATTGCACATCATTTAAAGTTTGTAATCTAAATTTCAAATCATATCTTTCCCCAGTAATCAAGATAACAACCACGTCTAGTTGTTGATTCATCAAAAAGACCTCATCACTTGGGGAAAATCAATCATGGCTTAGGGCATATCAGATTCATCAAGATCCATATCAATCTGGTATTCTCTTAATCTTGTAAACTGTATCAGTCTTTTGTAACCATCGGTTCATTAGTGTTATTTCCTTGGTTCTTCATAACTGAAGGGTTTAGATGTGATACCAATGTGATTCTTATCGACAATTAGGTCTGGAATTGGTCACTCACTTCTTCACAATCATAAGGTTCAAATTTAGGCATTTTGACACTTTTTCGCAATCATCGGTTCATTTGTTGTTATACGTAACATTATCTTTGGTCATTCAAGACCTAATATCTTTGAATCTTTCAATCAATTTTTGTTTCATATCAATTTTAATTTCAAACATCAGTTTCAACATCATACACAGACTGTCTTTGAGCCACTGTGCTTCGCACAACAATTCAAAGAGGCGCAAAATGTAATACCCTAAAAATGGGCAATAGGTTCATTAATCTCCTATATCGACATATCAAATGAAATCGACATCAAAGTCCTAACCTAAGGCACATTTGCACATTATTGAATCTTAATTGATTATCCTAAATTCTACATCGGGGAATATTCCTTATTTCCTATTTTATCCTAATTATCTTTGATTTAATGATTATTTGGTGATAAATCCTATTTATACTAAAGTTTGATCAATTGAATATTTTTGAATATTTAATTAATTAGATTTAATATTGCCACTTAATTATTTAATTAAATTTAATTATATTTATTCCTAAATTGTATTATTTTATTTTGGCAATAAATCAAATATCCTATGACTAATTGATTAAATTCTTATTTAATTAATTAATGTCAATTGTCAAATTTAATAATATAGTTTTTGAATAAAAGTTTGATTTAATAATTGATTAACCCATAAATCAATTGTTATATTTTTAAAATCAGTTAAGTTGAGGATAAATCACTTTATTTATTTAATTAATTCATATTAATTATGCACCTCCAAAAAAATAGTTAAACTTTAAATCAGAAAATCAATTCAAGTTGTTTTAAAAATAAACTCAACTCTCTTTTGAGTTGAAAGCTGATCTCAACTTCTGATTTAAATCAAAAAGCTGATTTGCATGATTTTTGTGAGTTAATCTATCTCTAAATTCTTGATAACTCAAAAATCAACCTGATTTTATCAAGAGTGATTTATGGCTTTTTCCATGCAACTCCAAAGTCTTGGATTTCTATAAATTAAGGCCTCAGCTCTTCATTTTGAATCCATCCATGAATTGCATCCTCACACTAGCGAATTGGTGATCGAAGAGTCAATCTTTATGAATCAAAGTTGTTGTGAGATTTTTATTGTTTTAAGCATTCATATCATTTAGCATATCATTGTTAGATTAATTGCATGGCATATCAGTTTCTCATATAGAATAGATTTATATCAATTTGTTCATCTTATTGCATAGAAAATCCAAAAATATAGATTAGTTAGCATTTAGCTCATATCTAGATTCTGCATTCAAATCCTTTGTTTAGGTGTCGTCAAGGTCACTGATCTCGGTCCAATCTAAGAATACATACTCGCATCTACTAGAAGGTAGTAAATCGCCTACTTAAATTAGTTTCCATTTCACTACATGATTTTGATTTTAACTAACCTCTAATGTTTTACTGAAGTGTTGTGTCTACATCAAGGTACAAAATTCACACACACACCTCTCAGATACTCAAATGTATCCTTAGGAAATGGCTTTGTAAATATATCTTCTATCTTCTCCTTTGTATTTATGTACTCAAGTCTAACTTCTTTCTCAATAACTTTCTCTCTTACAACATGATACTTGATCTCTATATGTTTTGTCTTAGAATGTAATATAGGGTTGTTAGACATACTAACTATGTTGGTGTTGTCACAATGTATGAGAACAGGCTCAAAAAGCTTTATTCCAATATCCTTCAACATTTGCTTCATCCAAATTATCTAGTTACAATTGTTTACTACTGCTACATATTCTGCTTTTGCTGTGCTCTGTGAGATACAATTCTGCTTCTTACTTAGCCAAGAAACCAATCTTCCTCCAAGGAAAAATGCTCCACCACTGGTGCATTTCTTATCATCAACACTACCTCCCCAATCAGCATTTGTATATGTACATAGGGTAAGATCATCAGATTTTTCATACCACAATCCATAGTCCATTGTTCTTCTTAAATATCCTAGTATCCTCTTTATTGCTGCATAATGTGATTCTATAGGTTCAACTTGAAATCTTGCTACAATTCCAACTGAATGGGCTATATTAGATCTTGTATGTGTCAAGTTCTACAATACTCCAATCATAGATCTATATTTATTCTGTTCCACTACAGGAGTCTCATTTGTGTTAGATAATTTATGTCCAGTTACCATAGGTGTTCCAACTGGTTTACAGTTCTCCATTCCAAATCTTTTCAACAAGTCATTTAGGTACTTTTCTGAATTACAAAGATACCATCATTGTTCTGTGTTATCTGTAATCCCAAAAAGTATTTCATTTCACCAATCATACTCATTTCAAATTCAATCTTCATTTCATCAACAAATTTATCGCTAGCTTCATCTTCTCCTCCAAAAATAATGTCATCAACAAAAATAACTATAACCAACAAACCATTTTCAATTTCTTTTATGTACAGATTGTTATCAGTTGTTCCTTTTGTAAATCCCAACTTTAAAAGATACTTGTCCAATCTTGCATACCAAGTTCTAGGTGCTTGTTTTAGTCCATATAAAGCTTTCTTTGGTTTACATGCCATGTCTCCTTCTTGAGTCAAAGGAAAACCTTCAGGCTACTCAATGTAGACTTCTTCTTCCAATTCTCCATTCAGAAATGCTGACTTTACATCCATCTGATATAATTTGAACTTCTTGTAAGCTGCATAGGCAAAAAACATTCTTACTACTTTAATTTTTGCAACAGGTGCAAAGGTTTCTTCATAGTCAATTCCTTCTTGTTGTGAGTATCCCTTAGATACCAATCTTGCTTTGTTTCTTACTACTTCTCCTTGTTCATTCATCTTGTTTCTAAATACCGATTTAGTTCTAATAACATTCTTGTCTTTAGGTCTAGGGACCAATTCCCATGTCTTGTTCTTTTCAATCTGATTAAGTTCTTCTTTCATAGCATTGATCCAACTTTCATCTTCACAAGCTTCACTAGTAGTTTTAGGTTCAATTTGAGAAATCAAACATAATTGTTGTTGTACCTTATTCCAAGTTAGAAATCCTCTTTTGATGCTTCCAATAATTTTCCCAAAAGGATGATTTCTTGACAAACTCTAGTTAGGTGTCACTATCTCAGATCTCACTTCAAGTGTAGGTTCATCAATGACTTCACTGTGGCTTTCATTCAACAAATCACTGTTAGTCTCATAAAATAATTTAGTAGATCCAGTGTTAGGTTTAGGATGAGCTTCTTCATCTGATTCATAATCAAGCATTCTTTCTTGAATTTTGAATTTTTCATCAACTTTAACATTTGCGCTCTCAACAATAGTCTTAGTTCTTTTATTGTAACATGTATAGGCTTTGCTTTTCAAATAATATCCAAGAAATATACCTTCGTCCCTTCTAGGATCAAACTTTCCAATATCATCATCTCTTTTTATATAACATTTGCTTCCAAAATTTCTAAAATACTTAACTAAGGGTGCATGTCCGAACCATAATTCATAGGGTGTCTTGTCTTTGTCTACTCTGATTTGTACTTTGTTCATTGTATACACTATTGTGTTTACTGCTTCTCTCCAAAATATCTTCACCAAATCATTCTCAAATAACATAGCTCTTGCTGCTTCAGTCACTAATATGTTTCTTCTTTTTGCAATACCATTTTGTTCAAGTGTTCTAGGGGCTGAAAACTATCTTTTAATGCCATTTTCTTCACAAAAGGTGTTAAACTCTCTAGAATTAAATTCTCCACCTCTATCAGATCTCAAATATTTAATCTTCATTCTAGATTCATTCTCAAATTTATTCTTAATGATCTTAGACTAATCAAATGCTTCGGACATTCCTTTAAGAAATGCAATCCACATCATTCTTGTAAAATCATCAACAAGAATCATAAAATACCTTTCTCCATAGAATCCTCTAGTCTTGGTAGGACCGCTCAAGTTTGTATGAACAATCTCCAGCTTTTCTGCAGATGTAAACTTCTTACTAGGAAACAAACTTTTTTTCTATTTAGCCATCACACATTCTTTGCATATCATCTTAGTAGGCTTCATAATTTTAGGCAAATCTCTTACTGCAAGTGTAGTACTTACTTTCACAATGTTGTCAAAGTTTATATGACAAAGCCTTCTATGCCATAGCCAACTATCATCAATCTTAGTAATCAAACATGTCATCTACGTAGGATTCAACTGAAATACATTACCTCTAGTTCTAGATCTAGTTCCAATTAGATTTCCATCTTTATCCTTTATCACACAAGTTTTCTCAGTAAACCAAACTTGATATCCCTTATCAACTAACTATCCAACACTCAAAAGATTATGTTTTAATCCATCCACAAAATAAACATCATCAATATTAGTCTTTACATCAAGAGTAATAGATCATATACCTTTAATCAAGCAAGGTGCATTGTTTCCAACTTTATGAACATTTATGTCTCCAGTCATATGATGTGAACAACCACTATTAGTTTTCTTTTCAACTTGAGAAGCTAAGGATTTTTCTTCCTTAACATCAATTTCAGGATTCTCTTCTTTAATTGCTACAAATCCTATGTCATCATTATTCTCAGTATCACTTTCATGTAGAGTTCTCTCTATACTAGCTTCAAGAGCTTCATCAGTAGCATAATAACATTCCTTAGATCTTCTAGGTTTGAAATTGTTCTTGTACTTTTTAACTCTCTCAGGACATTTAGATGCAAAATGACCATATTCTTGACAAGTCCAGCATTTAAAAATTTTCTTACCACCTGGTTCTCTCTTCACAAGCAAGGAAATGCCTTCTTCAATCTTCTTGTCTTCTTCATTTCTAGATCTTCTGTTGCCAACATAATCTCCACTCACACTGATGCTTCTTGACAAAGTAGGGCAAACACTAAGAGCACTGAATGTTGTCTCCATTCTAGGTAACTCTCCTGATAACCTCAGGTTCATCTCTGTTGCTTCCAATCTTCCAAGAAGAGTCTCTCTTGTAAGGTTTGTAGTACAAGGTATAAATTGTTCAATCATCTATGTTGTTTGCTAAAATACAGGAGTAAATGTTCTCAGAATTTTTCATATCACTTCATTCTCTATCTTTGTTCCTCCACAAGATTTTATACTTGTAACAATTTTTGACATTCTACCAATATAGCTTCTAACAGATTCATCTTCCAACATTCTTATATCTTCAAATGCACATATCCAATTATGTAATCTAACTCTTTTTACATGTTCATCACCTTCAAAAGTAGTGTACAAAGCACTCCAAATTTCATGAGATTTTTTCAAACATTTTACTTGATTGTATTCATTCTCTGGAAGGGCTGTCAAAAGTGCTTCTCTTGCAAGTATGTTACACATGAATAGATCTCTCTCATCAGTAGTACATGTTTCAAGATTGTCCTCTTCAATGATAGTCTTATCAATCTTTGTAATCAACCAATAACCTAGTCCTAAACACAGTAGGTGTGTCTTCATCTTTTCTTTCTAGCTATCAAAATTTACTTCATCAAACTTAGGGCTTTCTTTCTTCAAATTCACCACAGATCTCCTTAAGCTATTAAACTTCTTTTTCAAGGACCTACCACTCTGATACCAATTGTTAGAAATAGAGAATACTGAGAGGAGGGGTGAATTAGTATTCTACAAACTTTTACTTTTCTCAATTATGGATATAACAAATAATCTTAATGCATGCATAACATAGAAAGCTAAACAATGTGCATAGCAATAAAACAAAAGAACTCATAACACATTATTTGTTCTCGAGGAAACCCTAGCCAAGGGAAAACCCCGGTGGGGATGGTACCCACAAAGATACACTAATCCAAAGTATCTTGTTAAGGCTGTTGACCCTATTAGGAGTCTATTACATGCATATAGTGTCTCAGTCCTGATTAAGGGACTATAGGCCTTGTTAGAAGCCTCAACCCTGTTAGGAGTTGGCAGTACAAAATGTGATTACTAGATGAGCCCACTACCCAAAAAAGTAATGTACAATATTCACTGATTAAAAAAGTAGGTCAAGGTACATAACCTTATACTTCTTGCATCAATATTTCTTCACTGCTCTTTCACTATCCCTATTACATATACATCATATTTTTCGCATCATATCACTACCTTTTCTTCTTACAATTTACAATTACATTTATATAAGTTATTAAGGCTAATAAATTTTTAGTCGGCTACCATATTACAAAATAGCTTTACCCAAGGTTTAACATCTAGTATGTCATCCCTTTATATTGTTAAGTCATTATTTTGATAAAAAAAAATAATCCCTTAACTCTTTATCAATTTTGTCTTCATATTTTGTCCTATCAACTTGACACTATTTTTAGAAAAACTATCATAACTTCTTTCGTACATGCCATACTGACTTGCACTCTAAGATGAGTCTTCAATAGTCACCATAGAGTCTATGTTCAAGTGCACAAGCACTGAACTTACTCCAATCAACATCACAAGCCAAAACTAACCTTAGGTTCACTGGTAAAAACACACTGTCTCATACTTAGACAATTTCGCATTGCACTCTGACATACTAGCTCTCTGACCTGTGCGATCTTCATGTAGATCATATGTTACCATAATGGCAACATCTATGTAACCAACTCAGCCAAATTTCCAAAAGGATGTCACTTGGGTCGTTGACTGGATCGCCAACCAAATAGTTAGCAAGGAAGATAACATGATCTGGCACCATGTTGAAGATTTCTTAGGTTATGTGAAGGATTCTCTCAATGGGGACAAACTCCAAACTACTAAAGAAATAATAAAAGATGATTAGAAAAGGGGTTTTTTGGAGGAGTTATTAAATTAATGGCAAGCACTGGAGGGATAGTAAGGCTAATTACTACGTGTCCCCTCCGTATTCTTTTTGGGTTTCCTTTCCCAAGAACTATAATTACCTTCAAATTCAAAAATCTAGAAAGCTAAGAAATAAGGTTGCAAGAAAGATGGAAAGCATTAAGATCCCGCCTTACTAGAGAATAACCAACACCCAGACAATAGCCATGGTTGGAGAAAGACACGGAAGGGAGCCAAACAATGATAGCAATAAGTGGAAGAATCACACTAAAGTTTGGAGTGCCCTTCAAAAAGGGGAAATTATCACCTTCATTGAAAGACTCCATGGTAGCAAGAAGGAGATCACCAAAAATTTTGTTAAAAGCTGGAACGAAGGAATGGTGGAAATAGAGGGTAAGTCCTTCACTGTCACAGAGGAGGTGATTTCCATGGTTGCAAGCATCCCCATTGTTAGGAAATTTTTTACAGGGATCGTAAAATTTCTTATAATGCTATCAATGATTTCATGAGAGACGACAAGGAGAAGAAGGCTATTATCAAGATGAATACCTACTACCAGCCGGCGGGAATGAAAATGCTATGGTAGTTTGTTCTCAAGGCCCTCATATCATACATCACTCTAGATACCAGGTTTGATAGAATTTGAACCTACCACTTTGTCTTGTTGAATCACTTTAAGTATGGAAAAAAATATTTCCATCCTGTTTTATCTCTATAGAAGATAAAACTAACCTTGCCTTGCATGAAGGTTTGTTACTGCTGGTTTATGATTTCTTCAAAGCCCAAATTCTAGGTAAGGAAATTGCGGATAAAAAAGCTAACAGTGAAGATTCTGGGTTGGAGTACATCCTGTCGGGTAATAGCGAGGGTATTCATTTTGAGGATAGAGTGGAAGAAGAGTAGGAAAATTTGAAAAAGGGGTCCTCATCCAAGAAGAGACCCTTGAGCTCGATCAAAATAAAAAATTCTCCAAAAAAGAAGAAAAGAAAGGATATAAACTCAGATGAGGAGTATAATGACAATGAGGAAGACATGAATACAGATGATGAGGAGGGCAACCCAAACAAGGAAGCCACAAAAATGCCAAAATAGGTCATAGGGGAAAACCTCAACACTACGAGGGATTGCTCGGGTCATCTCTCTGTTGATATCACGATCAGTGATGATAACTCCCTACCTCTCCAGCACCTGTCAGGAACCAAAAAAGAGGCTCAAGACCCTATTTCTAAGGACCCTAAAGAAGAACAAGGAAATCCCTCTACATAGTCTCCCATTATGCTTGAGACCTCAGAAGATAAGTCCAGAGGGGAATATCAAAGTTAAGATTCTAGAAAAGGGAAAAAGGTTTGGAGGAGCTTCAATATCAACACAGTGTGCATGGGGATCATAAGGGAGGCCATTTACCCTAAAATTCTAGAGGATACCGATGGCAAAATCCATAAGGAGGAATTGATTGACCCCGCTCTGGTGGTTCTCAATGATAAGGCTAGGGAAATGGAGATGGATTTCCTCAATAATACTAAGAATAATGTGGTGGATCAATACAGGTCCTTCAAATGGATCTTCCATGAAATTGAAGACCTCAAAGATAAAATTTAGAGTACTGATGACAAGGATCACAAAACCACCGAGCATAAGCAAAGCCTCGAGGCTAGGGTTGAGCACTTGGAATCTAAAATGATCGGCCTAAAGGACACCCTAAAGGGCATTGCCAAAAAAAACTATAACATTCTTAAAGCGTTGATTAGAGGACTATGGAGGAAGAGATAAAGAAGCCTAGCAAGGGTCCAAGCAAAAGAACCAGAGCCAAAACTAAGAAAAACAAGGAGGATGATGGCTGATGGAGAATCCCAAGACATTTAGAAAGTTAAAGAGGTAGTAGAGATGATGGAGGTTCTTGAATGCAATATTGTCATCATGCTTAGGAGCCTGGCTTAACTTGACTCCTAGTGCCTGCCTCTTTTTGCTCCATTTTGTCTTTCCTTTTTTGTGGTTGTTTCTTAGTTGGCCTTTCCGTGGCCCGTCCCTTTGTTTTTTAATGTTTTAACTCAGAATTGAACTCATTTTTGCTTCTTTTAAACTATGTTGTGGGTTTTAGGCACCCTATAAAACCTGTTTTGCTTAATAAAAAATATGGTTAGCAACCATCCATGACATCCTTTTGTACTTTTTGTGTTTTGGGTGTGTTGTGTAGCAGCTTGGCTACTATATCCACTTCTACATCTTGAATTTGCATATGTATCTTCTCTTCTTCTTCTTCTTCTTCTTCTTCTTCTTCTTCTCCACAACCTTCTCCAATAGAGGGAAACCAATCATAGAGGATTTGAGTTGATCATTTGTAATAACATTTTTGGGTGGCACATGATCATAATGAAATGAAAATAATTTTATAAGAAAGGAAAGGAAAGTATTATAAATATTATTTTCTTTTCCTCTCAAATATTCTCTACAATTGTGATAAGATTTTAAGCATAGGTACATCATGAGTGGGAGAGCTTAGGGTTTCTACACTTGGCCTTGTAGATTCTTCTTAAACAATGATACAAATTAAGGAAGAGCAAATATAAAATAATCCTTTCTACCTTGTTGGCGTTCCTAATTGCCAAAAAAATTCTACGAGATAACCGATCTTTAATCATTAAAGTTTTGGATCAGTTCCCAACTTAACAAGATGTGATCCCAATCCTCTCTACTTTAGGCTTCCCAAGCCTAGGCAGACATTTTAATTCTTTACTTTAGAGACATTAAAAATTATTTACAAAATTGTGACATAGTACAAAAGATAAAATCAAGAAATTTATAATTTATAATTTCATAAGACCTTGGACATACGTACGAAGAAAATGTGCAAATCATTATCTTTGATTTAAATCTTTTTCTCTGATTAAATAGTTTACAAAATACCAAATATCATAGATTCTATATACAAACATAAGATTGAGAACAAAGTTGTTTATCTGATTACAAAGTTTCTTTCTATTTAAAAGGGACATTTATGGTACATTTCGTGTTTATGTGTGTTTAATAGTAGTTTCATTCATACCATTGCTATCTCTATTGTTAGAGTAGTTATAATGTCTATAATATTTAACTATAGTTTTAGTTCTTCGTTTCTAAACTGAATTATTCTAAATATTTCTATGGCCTTAAGCTCAGCTAATAATGACAATGAATTTTTAGAGTGTAACAACTGCGCGATTTCATTCATGCATTATTTATGCTATTTTTTTTAAAAGATGTATTTTCCAAGGGTTATGTGGTATCACCGTATCCCTAGCCACTCCAAAACAACAATAAACAAAGGAGAACTAGCTGCTGGTTGAGTCCTCAAAACACTTTCATTCCAGCTAAATAGAATATGTCTAAAGGGTCTCACATGGCGAAGGTCATAATATGCATGTTTTGATTGCTCACAGCTAGGCCTGGTTTTATGTGTTAATGTTCTGAACTAGTTATTACTTATTTGTGATGTGATGATGGTTTTTGATTAAAAAAAAATTTGTAGTGAGTTGAGCACTTTATTTCACGGGCAATGCACGATATGGATAAAAGATGAGTGCAACAATCTGTGTCAAAAAGGAGAGGGCAAGCATTTCGGATATTGTGATTGGTGGGATCCACATGGATTGGCTTGTTGGTGTGCTATTATTTGTGATTCAATGTCACAACATTCCCCACCATCGCCTTGAGAATCAGCCTTGCATAATGAGGAGAAAGATCTAGAAAACTATGGTTCATAATCATATTTAGGTGTTTAGGTGACTTAATTATTTGTGCATAATCATATTTAGGTGTTTATGTGACTTCTTCATGGGACAAGATCAATCAATGGTAATTTTCAGGTTGGTCTTAAGTCGTCACGACCAAAATAAACTATTTCTATAAATAAATATTAATAAATTGGTCATGATGAATAATACTAGTATCAAGAGACTTCTTATGTGACCTTAAAGCTCTTTTATGTTGAGTGATGTAAACGTTCGATATTGAGATTTGTTGGTTATTTGTAAGAATTATTTTTACTCAGTTCTTCTTTTTTTCTCCAAAAATATGTTATCATGCAAGACAAGGCCACTAAGATATTAAGTAAATATCACAAATGATAACTTTTTATAACAAATCTCTAGTTGACTTATTGATTTTCGGTAAACAAAATATTTTGGATAAATAAGTCTTACTATATGGTAAAGTTGTTGGAGAAGAAAGATCCTTGTATTTGAGGAATCAAAATCTTGAGTTTCACAATTATTGAATCTCATCAAAATTTACATTCACATGTTTCAAATTTGAGTTCTTTCTAATTCTTGAAATATTTAAATTATCTACATGTGTAGTTTTGTTTTCAAATGTTCTTTCATAGTCACACTGGCGGCCAACAAATATAGTTTGAAGAAATAGACTCTTCATAGACCAAGCATAGTGCTAGTTTGAAGAGATGAGTGCAGGTTATCAAAATCTTTTTATTGTTTTCTTTTTAAGGAATGTCATTTTTCATCAAGAAAAACCACATAGTTTCATTTTGGCTCAGTTCATATTGGTTCAAGAAAAAGAAATAGATCTCTTGCAACATAATAGGATCTCTTGAAAATCAAGAACATAGGAAATTGTTACAAAAGTACAATGCAGGATAATTTTAAATGGTCAATGTGGATAGAAATGAAAGGTTAAGTGAAAGATGAGGTCATGTATTTGATGGTTGTCAATTTAAATATTTAATAGTTTGTATGTACAAGGAGAAAGTTCTATATGAATACTTGTCGGTGTAACATAAATTTAGATTTATTAGAAAATGTATTAATTAATAATGATTACGGATAAATGATAATATTTTCCTAATATATATTGGTGTATGTTTGTTACTTTTAGTGTTAGAAGAAATTATTTTGACAAATAAGAATTAATATAAACATATGTAAAATGATAATACGATCATTGTATATGATTGCATGTGATCATATGCATATCATTATATATGGTTGGAATACAAAAATAACTTTTAAATGTGACGAATAAATAAAACTACAAAATAGAAATGTTATGCTTTTAGGGGTGCAACGATTACCTCATACATTTTATAAATTTCAATCGGAGTGGGTAGAAACGGTAAGTGCTAATGTTGAAAATATTTAATATTTTCCTTCTTAAATAATTTTATTGCTTGAATATCTAATGTAGCTATATTTGCAATGCCCACAATTAGGGAAAAACACACCTACATTTTTTTTAAGCACAAAAGTCATCCTAGGATATAACATTCTAAGGTACACTAACATTCATGTAAAGCTAAACACAACTAAGTTAAAACTCAAGAGGTATCATGTCAAGCGTTGGCTTACCAACGTTCCTTGGTTGAAAATTGTGTTAAATAACTTCGAACCCCTAGCTAAGTCTCTAAGAAAACCTAACAAGATTAAAAACAAAGATTTCAAATAAAATAAATAATTAAATAAGTAAATTAAACTTGTTGATTAACATAAGTTCCAATTAGGTTAACTTATTTAAAATGATTTAATTAAATGATTAATTTAACCAACATATGATAATAACCCTCAAGGTTCCAAAACATGAACCAGGTTACTATCTTAGGGTCGGATTCACAAGGAAATAATAAATTAATAAAACAAGGTCATAAAAATAACCCTATTTGAAACCTAGGATAACAATTTAAAAATACTTAATGTTAATAATGTCCTAATATTTTAATTAAAATATTATACTTTAATTCATAACATAATGTTTACCTTGGTTTATTTAGTTGAAGTAAATTTAAATTATAAGATTAAATTAACCATTATAAAGTAATAATAAAATATTTAATTTAAAGGCTAAAGGAATAAAGAAATATCTAAGTCCCAACTTAGGACGATAAAGTAATTCCCCTTAGATTATTTCATCATAATAAAAAAATTATTAAAACAATAAAAGGAAATTATTACTAAATATTACCACAAAAATTAATCAATAATAAAATAATATCCCATTTAAGTAACCATTAAATTTTAAATTCAAATATAATCAAATTCCAAGAATAGCCTTAAAAGATTAATTGACAATTTAATAATATTATTTGCTAAAATAAAGTAAGTTTAAAGATATCTAACGATAAAATAAGTAAATCGCACCTAAAATAAATAAAATTTCTATTACAGATTCCAATGAATAAAGATATAAATAATTCAAAATTTGAAATAAGACAACTTACAAAAGAAAAAAAATATTAATTAATAATAATCAGAGATCCAATTTTTAAAATAGAATTTAATAAAACTCAATTTAAAACTTGAAGAGCCCAAAGGCCAGCCCTAACCCTAATTCAAAATTAGCGTTGGGCTATAATATAAAACACCAAACTAACCCTAATTCTTCATCTCGTGTGTGCAGGTTTGGTTGGAAAAAGAAATAGAGAAAAAAATCAAGTTTTAATATACACATTAGTATACATGTGTCTATATACACACCTAGTGTTTGTATATACACACATATATACTTTTACATTGTTGGTGGTGGGTCAGCATCCCTCGTAGGATTTGTGACATGGTTTAACCACCTCATGTGTCTTCTATAAGTCTAGTGGTTGTATCGGGCATTAACAATGTGATCTTTTGGTGCAATGTTAACCACTACTTGTAACAAGTGGTATCAGAGCTTGGTCACAGGTTCGAATCCATGCAAGCCACAATAAGTGATGCTGGGAGGGGGATTGTTCGTAGTAGGTCAGCATCCCTTGCAAGATTCATGACATGGTTTAACTGCCTCATGTATTTTCTATAAGTCTAGTGGTTGTATCGGGCATTAACAAGTTGATATTTTGGTGCAACGAAAACCTCTACTTGTAACATGTCTATATATACATAAGGGCTAAATGAGATGGACAAATAAAATCAGAATATTTATAAATTAAAATAAAAAAGAGGGTTTATCAAATCTTTCTTCCATTATCATTGTATAGCCTATTTTGAGAGAATTTTGTTGCAGGTCAAAATTGGAGCTTGCTGGTGAAAATCAGAGGTTGGCATCACATTGACGAGGTCCAAAAGCCCCTAAATTAAATTTTGTTTTGGAAGTGCGACAATGAAAATTTAGAAAAAATAATTTCAGAGGGACTTTTCAAACAATGATATCTCAGTCATCTGGACTCCTTTTTTCGAGCATTTTTATTTGTTTTGGGGTGGAATTTTATGATCTACACAATGGTTTAGGTGGTTGTTGATCTCTTCTTCTGAAATATTTTGAAAATTATAAATCCCAATTTTTACAACTTTAGAGGCTTCGTTCGGGCTCGTATGGACACATTTTAGGTACTATGTTTTTTACATTAACATAGTATGTTATCTTTTGCAAATAGTGTATATAAATCAATGTATATGCATAACTGTATATATATATACACACACACACACACACACACACATAGGTGTACATACAAGAGTCTTTTAAACTAACTTGATATCGAAATGAAATCCTCTACTAATATATGACTTTAGGAAATCAAATCTACATTTATTTTTATCTTTTCAAATAAGAAAACATGAAGAATATTTATCTACATAGAAGAGAGAGATTTTTGTTTATAAGAGAATCTAACTTTTCTTTCTGCACATAGGAAATAAAAGAACGAGTTTCTTTTCTTCTAAAGAAAGAGGAAATCAATCTTTTTATACATTTATTTTCCCTTAAAATACATAGAATATAAGTAGAATCTTTGCACATTCTAATACATCTTTTACAAGTATTTTACATGTAATAAGAATTTACATGGACTTAAAAAACCTTATATTTTTACACATGTCTCATGACCCATTTTACAACATAAAAATCTGCAACAATACATGACATCTAGATCTCTCTTTTTTTCTTCAAATGAAACTAGAAATATCTTCAATGAAAAATTTGTAATAAAACCACTTTGACCATGGAGGCTCACCTCCCAACCTAGGCCATTACATGGAAACCTTGGAGCTTGGGGAAATAAATATGGATGAGGGTTACATACATGCTTCAACACACATACACATAAAAACTAGAAGGAACAAGTAAACACAAAATTCCCATCCAAAGGATATTCACACAATGAGTTACCTTGGACCCATAAAAGGGGTGAAGGTGAAAGTACCCAAATAGGTGAAGTCATTCAAAATTAAAAACCATGCCTTCAACAAGGCCCAAAATCCATATACATTTCCTTCATAAGGCCATAACAACAAGTACCAACCCTTCCAATTCCTTTCACAAAATAAAACCCTTAAGACCCCCAAAATAGTCTCTAACAAGAATGGCAACACCAAGTCCATAGATCCATGCCTCATCCCCTTCCTCATTGAGGAAAGACTCTACACTAGATGGGCATTCCAAAATTAATCCCTTCAGCCATCAAGGGTCTCTTCCCTCCCAAGAGTGAGTTTGGCCTTGCACACCCCAATAAAACAAAACACTAAAACAAAACCAACAAATAGACATAACAAGGAAGCCATCAAACCAAGCATGAAGCTTCACAAAACTATTACAATAACATAATAAAGAAATCTACATTTTACATACAAGAAAAGAAGAGTCTTCCATGACAATGCAACCAACCTTAGTCCAAGCTATGACAAAAGAGGGTTGAGAAGAGCTCCCTTTCCTACAATCCTTCCTTCCTTGCTAAGTCCATGAAAACCTACTAAGTCCACTAGAAGTCTTGAAGAGTTGGAGAGTGGGCAACCAACCTACCAAATTCCTCTTCATCCCACTATATCATCTTAAAATGGAAGCACTTCCATGTTAAGAGTGTTTAGCCCTCTAAGTGAGTGGTCTGGGGTCATGTTAAGCACCTTGATTGGGTCTTTGCATAGATCTAGCTTTTTTCCCCTGTTCTACTTCTCTCTCCACCTATTTTCACTATTTTTTTGTATTTCCTAGCATTCTAGATTGAGGTCTTGAGGTTTTTGACCTGAAGGTCAAAGATGACCTTGAGGGTCAAAGATGACCTGAACCCTAACCTAGGTCAGGGATGACCTTGACCATGACCTAGGGTGGGGTCTACCTTATCCTTGACCCAAGGTTCAAATTTTAAGGTCCCATGATTTTCAGATGTCGGGTTTCAGAAAGATTTCTTTTCCCACTTCCAGGTCGGCCATTTTGGGTTTCTGAATGGTAAATCCTTAAATTGCATTTAATCTAGGTATATTTCTAAGGATTAGGGCCCAATTGGAATTTAATTCCCCAAGGTGGCCCTTCTAGAGGTTTGTGCCCTAGATCACTATAAAAGGAAGTCTTCCTCTCTTATTTTCTCCATCTCATTCCATCATGCATCAAGCACTCTCAAGGAGACATTGGTGATCAAGAAAGCAATATCAAGAAAGGATTCTCAATAAAGAAAGTATTCCATCAAGAAATCTCCCATTCAAGTCCTCTTCTCCATTCAAGTTCTCCATTGAAGATCAAGGATTCAAGCATTCAAGCCTTTGAAGGGATTTGGTTCAAGCAATCAAGATTCATCATTCAAAACCCTAGATCTAGCCATCATGGTGGTGTGATCTTCCTTCAAGATCCTTTGTTCATCTTCAAGATCTATTCATTCTTCCCTCAAGGTGGATTTCAAGCATACAATCATGGAGGTTTTAATTTAGGGTATGTGTAGGGTCATGGTATGCCAAACTAGGCCCTTAAGTGGCAATGAAAATTCAGAAAATCAGGTTTAGTCAAGTTGACATAAACAATTGACCAAGTTATAAATATTATATAAAAAATATGTAAGAAGAGAAACTGTAGACAATTGAAATTAGTTTCTAAGATAGTAGGCCTTTTTTGAAAAAAAATTATTCTATATGTTGAAAATTTCAAATTTCAATGTAGTAGTACAAAACTTTTAGGAAAAAATATGAAGTAGGTGTATGTCTGACCACATTAAACACAATCAAATGATAATTTTTTTGTACAAGATTCTAGATATAAGTAAAAGACTCATGTCTGGATGTGAGACATATTTTTTGTAATTTATTTCCAAGTAAATAATTAATTGTGATTTTTCTTCTACAACTTTTCTAGACTACAAAAACTCTCATGTCTGGTCACGTTAACTTAGTCTAAACTTTATCAAATTGAAAAAAAAATTTATTTGTCTTGTAGTAGGAAAATCATAGAATGTGACACATGTTTTGGATTTCAAAAATGTTATACAGTTTGAAATTTATAGCTATTTTTCAATAAGTGTATCAATTAGCACTCGAAGGATAACAAGTAGGTCTATATCTGACGACATTAAACAAAATCAAATGATAATATTTTCTATAAGATTCTAGATTAAAGTAGTAGACTCATGTTCAGATGTGATGTATATTTTTTATATTTTTTTTGCAAGTAAATAATTAATTATGATTTTTATTCTACAAATTTTCCTAAATACAAAAACTCTCGTATTTGACCACCTTAACTTAGTCTAAACTTCATTAAATTGAAAGAGTTGTTTATTTTTATTGTATTAGGTGAAGCATAGAATGTGATGTATATTTCAGATTTCAAAAATGTTATATTGTTTGAAAGTTATAGTTATTTTTCAAAGATTCTATCAATTAGGACTTCTTTTTCACATCGCCACTTTTTGGCATACCATGATCCTGCACATATCTTTACATTTGTTAATGTTATGTCCAAGTTTTCATATCAAAATACTTGTTTATATTTGAAATACAATTGCATATCTATTGAATATCATAGCTTCATTATTAGATCTACTTGTAATACTTGCTAGAATTCTCTACTTCAATTACATTATTAAGGTTGATTCCAAACTGGGGTTTGACTAAGGCAAATCCCCCATCCAAACAACAAAACTATTTTTATTTTAGGTATAGGTACAGGACTGGGGATTGGAGCTTGGATCTGGATACCCTTTTTGACAAACTTCCAAGATCCACGAACAAAGTTAAAGATGACCTTGAAAATTCTAAAGTAGTCTTCGACCTTTTATTGGGGTCAAAGACTACTTGCTTCCAGAAAGATAAAAGTTTTCTAGGTTTTCTCCTTCTCAGTATTTCCAGTTTGAAACAGGTTGCAGAATTGCCCGAAACTGCACATAGACATCAGAAATTAGCATTTTCTAGATTTTCCCTATTTTTGAGGTTATTATTTGCATACCTTTGCATGTTCACAATATTTTCCGTCACACACATCCCTCCACTACATTTCCAAATCTATCCAATAAGGTGAACCCTAATTTCACCTTATACATTTTGGTGAACCTGACATACTTGCCCCTTTTCTTTTTTGGATTTAGATGCCCTATTGTGTTAGATCTCCCTTTGTATTATCTTGTGTGTTCACCTTTACATTTTGGTGAACCCTTGATAGACAACTCTTTCTTTTTGGTGTTAGATCATTTGTTTTCTTGCCTTAAGAGTAGATTTCTTTTATACTATTGCATTTATATTTGAAAACTACAAAAAAAATTGCAAATTTTCTTTCAAAAATACAAAAATATTTCCATTTTTTCATGCTTGTAGTGTTACTTTGTGTTCAACATGTATGATTTTTGTTTTCAATACTTTGATGAAGCTTTTATTGAAAGAGAGGATAGATTCCTTAATGAGGTACATGGTAGTGAGGATGAAAATTATTTGAATGAGATCTCCATTGATCATATTCCTATTTCACCCTCCTCTACAACCTCTTCAATCAACCTTTATAAAGATGAGTTGGGGATTGATGTTCATTCTTCTCCTCATATATGTCTTTTCTATGAGCCTATTTTACAATACAATTTACGTTCTTTCCCCTTTAGGGATCAAGTTTTAATGACTTATGGAACTCCTACAATGTGCTTTATGGATAGGGGTGATAATCCTCCTATTTGGGATGAACCTTTGAATTTGGGTGTTGATTACTCTCTTCCTCATGAAACCGTTGTGGATAATCCTCCTATTTGGGATGACCCTTTGGATTTGGATGTTGATTACTCTCTTCCTCATGAAATCATTGTGGGTAATCCTCCTATTTGGGATGAACCTTTGGATTTGGATGTTGATTACTCTCTTCATGAAACCATTGTGGATAATTTTAATTTTTGGGATGAACCCTTGGATAAAGACATTGATTTATCCCCTCCTCGTGAAGATTTTTTGATACAAGATGATGAAATATTCTGTAAAACACATTCCCCTTATGCTAAATAAGATGACATTATAGATTCTTCACCTACATTTAGGATTCCTTCTAGTGATGAGGCATTAGTAGAGAAATATATGAATTCCTTTAACACTCTTCCTCTTAGTGGTGATCTTATGGGAAATCTAGATCCTACCTCATAGCCTTCTTACCATAGTATTACTTATATCTATTCAAACCCTTTTCCAACTGTGGTTCCAAGTGTTCCTACGATTGGGTCTTCCATTCATATCACTTCCTACACTTTTCCTAGTATTCCTAAACTTCCTAATCCTAATTGTATCCTTCCTAATATAGTTCATAATCTTCCTAATCCTAATCCTATCTTTCTTAATCTGATTCCTAATATTCATATTCTTAATTCTCCTTCTTCTATTCCTATTTCTTCCCACACTTATGTTGAGGTTCAAACTATGGTTCATGATGTGCAAAAATTCTTCAAAGTACCTTCTCCTTATTATCTGATGCATAAAGATAAAAGAAAAGAAACTTCTCCTTTGAGATTCCTTCATAATTTTACCCCTCATTTCTATATAACATAGATCTTTTCTCCTCTCGACTAGGGGGCAAGAGGTATATTTCTTCATGTCTTCTAGAATCCATTATGTTCATGCTTTGAGCTTAATTGGTTATTCTTTCATTTATCTAGATGGTTTGTATTATGGTATATTTTCATCCATTGCTCTCTTCTATTATTCAAGATATCTCTTCTAAGACATTTGTCTTGTAAAGGTATCCCTTTCTTTCATCCCTAGGGGGCAAGATTCTCCCTTCTTTCTCTTTATCTAGGGAACTGCTTTACTTAGCTAAGTGGTCTTTGTTTATATTGCAATATTACTTCATCATATTGATGGATGTTTTGACTATGGATAACCTTTTTATGAGAGGTTGTTGTCCTAGGTCATCACCTCTTCTCTATGTTGCAAATTATGTTTTTTATAAACTCTTACCCTTACTTTGGTGTTAGAGTTGTTTCCATCATTCCAAAGATTCCTCTTCCTCTTATTTTATAGGGGGCTTGATGATTGAATCTTTGTTCCTGCTTGATTTATCTTTTAAAGTTGATATTTTATCTAAAGCACTCCTCTATGGTGGGGGTCTTGTTGATAAGATATCTTTCATTGAGGATCCTTTTCCATGAGTGACATATCCTTTTCATGATTATGTATACTCTTGGATATAGGGGTCAATATCCCTCGCTAAGAATATGGTATACATTGTTACTAAACAGGATATCTCCTTGCATTGTGAAGTAGGTATCCTCTTCCTCTTCCTTATCATGATAAGGAGGGGGACATATATAGGGTCTCCCTTGTACTATAGTTTTCTATTTATTTATATGCTAAACCTCAGAAGGTAATGCACATAAGTTGCTAAATCCTGAAGAGGCACACATTTTCAATTTCAAATATGCTAAATCTTCTGATGGTAACACACATAAGTTGCTAAATCCTAAGGAGACATGCATTTTCAATATGCTAAATCCTAGAAGGTAACACACATAAGTTGCTAAATCCTGAATGGACATGCATTTTCAATTTCAAAATATGCTAAATCTTCTGAAGATAACACACATAAGTTGCTAAATCCTAAGGAGACATGCATTTCATATTCATAGTGATACAAGAAGGTGGATCTATGGGTATTCCAAAAGCCATAACAAGACACACTACAATTTTAAGGCATAGTTTATGGGTGACCCTGTTGGGCTCTCCCTCTAGGGTGATTCACGATAAGGTGGGCATCTTAGTTGGCGAGGAAATCACTTTTTCCTTTCTTTGTTTTTGCTTTCATGCTAGTAGGACTAGATCATGAAGCTATGTTATTTATAGTGTTTCTCTTTTCTTTCTTATGTAATCATTTATTCTTTTATGATAGCTTTCCAAATATGATATTAGTATGAGAAATAATTCTTAGTGAGGTTTCTTATGCTAATTGATTTGGGTTGTTTAGTACTAACCCATGTTCTTTTCATTTTCTCTTTTCACACCCTTGTGTGTATATGTTGAGTTAAAATCCTTAGCATGGGGGCTTGTGCCCTTAGCTAAGTGTTATTTTATCTCATTGTGAATCCACTTGGCTCTTTTCTTTCATCTCCTTTACCAAGAGTTTGCATCAAGTCAATACTTTTGCTAAACTGGGGGCTTAATGTATTGTCGTAAAATGGAAGCACTTCCATGTTAAGAGTATTTAGCCCTCTGATTGAGTGGTCTGGGGTCATGTCAAGTGCCTTGATCAGGTCTTTGCATAGATCTATCTTTCTCCCCCCATTCTGCTTCTCTCTCCACCTATTTTCACTATCTTTTCTACATTTCCTAGCATTCTGGATTGAGGTCCTAAGGTTTTTGACCTCAAGGTCAAAGATGACCTTGAACCTGACCTAGGTAAGGGATGACCTCAATCCCGACCTAGGGAAGGGTCTACGTTGTCCTTGCCCTAGGGTTCAAATTTCAAGGTCCCGTGATTTCCAAATGTGGGGTTTTGGAAAGATTTCTTTTCCCACTTCCAGGTTGGCCATTTTAGGTTTCAGAATGGTAAATACTTTAATTACATTTAATCTAGGTATATTTCTCAAGGTTAGGGCCCAACTAAAATTTAATTCCCCAAGGTGGCCCTTCTAGAGGTTTGTGCCCTAGATCACTATAAAAGGAAGCCTTCCTCTCTCATTTTCTCCATCTCATTCCATCATGCAACAAGCACTCTCAAGGAGAGATTGGTGATCAAGAAAGAAAGATAAAGAAAGCATTCTCAATCAAGAAAGCATCCCATTCAAGAAATATCCCATTCAAATCCTCTTATCCATTCAAATTCTCCATTGAAGATCAAGGATTCAAGCATTCAAGCCTTTGAAGGGATTTGGTTCAAGCATTCGAGATTCATCATTCAAAACCCTAGATCTAGCCATCATGGTGGTGTGATCTTCCATCAAGATCCTTTTTTCATCTTCATGATCTATTCATTCTTCCCTCAAGGTGGATTCCAAGTATACAATCATGGAGGTTTTTATTTACATTTGTTAATGTTATGTCCAAGCTTTCATATCAACATACTTGTTTACATTTGAATTACAATTGCATATCTATTGAACATCATAGCTTCGTTGTTAGATCTACGTGTACTACTTGCTAGAATTCTCTATTTCAATTCCATTATTAAGGTTGATTCCAAATTGGGGTTTGACTAAGGAAAACCCCCCATCCAAATAATAAAACCATTTTTCTTGTAGGTATAGGTACATGACTACAAATTGGAGCTTGGATCTGGATACCCTTTTCAGTGAACTTCTGAGATCCGCAAACAAAGTTAAAGATGACCTTCAAAATTCTAAAGTATTCTTTGACCTTTTATCAGGGTCAAACACTACCTGCTGTCAAAAAGACAAAAATTTTCTGGGTTTTCTCTATCTCGGCATTTCTAGTCTGAAATAGGTTGTAGAATTTTTTGAAACTACACAAAGACATCATAAATTAGCATTTTCCAAATTTTCCCTATTTTTGATGTTAGTATTTTCATTCCTTTGCATGTTCACAATGTTTTCCATCACACACATCCCTTCACTACATTTACAAATCTATCCAATAAGGTGAACCCTAATTTCACCTTATGCACCTACTAAAAAAGAAAACCCTACCTAACCTCAAACATGATTTGGCACACTATCCTAGGTTTCTCTCTTCAAGAAGAGAGAAATTTGAAATTGAAAAAAGAGGAAGACATGACACACTTCCCAAATTCGTCACCTTTCAAAAAGACATCTTAAGAAGAGGCAAAAATGGTCTAAAATAAACCTATTGGCCAAAATTTGACCCCCAACCCAAAGGACACCTATGGGGCTATCTTACTTTAACCCTAACTAACCCTTTGGGTTACTTTTTGCCTCTCAAAAGTCCACTAAGAGTTGACTCACAAAAATTTAAAATAAGATTCCCTCTCAAGGCTCAACAATAAGATACCTAACTTTGGAATTCTACAAGGTGACCCAAAGGTGGAAGAAAACTAATAAACAATGCACTTGGCCATGCCAACTCACAACACGTGTCAATTGACAACACAAAAAGGTTACAACACATCACTACACACATGGCATGCCAAGTAGACATTAATTTTAAAATAAAAATAAACATAATTAAATAATATGCTCAAACATTACTTTACAAAATTATACATCATAACGAGATTATTTCTCCCTTTGAAGATAACCTTGGCTTCACATGTTTTTTTTCACATGCATCCATCTTTAATTTCCCCTTATTTAATTTATGGTCAATTTCTTACACACTTGATGAAAATGACAGTAGCTCATGAAAGATCAAATGCCATATACATATATCATACATCATAAATAATCACACATAAGTATATTATATAATCCAACTACATCCTCACTACATCACAAAAAATTCATATAGATTTCTCAATAATATGTTTCTTAATTTAAATAAAGTTAATTCAAGAACACATAAATATATCAATCAACCTAATTCATTAATCATGATCATCTCACATAAATATTTCTTGCATTAATATGAAATTAGGGCATAATATTCTAAATTAAATAATTCATCAAATATCATAACATTAAGATCTAATAATCAAATAAAAAATAAGTCCTAGAAATCATTATTCACATAATCATAGATCATCACATATAGTATAAAAAATATTAAATCCTTGTCCAAAGAGTCTAATATATCAAAATAAGATATCAGTAGTTCAAGAAGAAACCACAAAACATACATAAAAATGCAACATTAATGGTCACATATAATACACCATAAAATCAACTTTGCATTTTTCACAACATTCTATAATTTTGACTTATCTATTGTTAATTTACTTCATCACAATATCTCTTGAAACACAATAATTATGTAAGCATCCCAAAACCTTTACTTAATCAAGACAATATTTAACATTTCAATTGATTTCAAAAATATACTTGATTCACATTTTCTGCACTAATATATCATCAAAGCCTAATATTCATAATTTCCTTCTTAACATTGTTACGAGTAGTAGTTTTCAATGCACCAAAAGATCGACCTGTTAATGCTTGATGCAACCACTAGACTTATAGAAGACATGGGAGGCTGTTAAACCATGTCACAAATCCTGAGGGGAGCGCTGACCATTTTTTCAACAAACATCAAGACCTGAAAATAAACTTCCTATTAATTTACATCTCAACATAATATAAATTCAAATGGTCATTTATGTAAGCATACATTTCCAATAGTAATATTTCAATATTCTTAAGTGTACATAACTACCTATTTAATTTATGACTCCACACACCTTTCCTGCCACATTTTCGATTAGAGATTATATAAACAAGGAAAATACCATTTGAATTCATTAAAATCTACATCTCATCTTATTATAATTTAAATTTCCTAGTTCCCATAAAAATCCCTCAAAACATGCACTCAACTTCTCTATTAAGAAAATTAGTTGAATTTGTTTATCCCTTAAGCAATCATAGTGCATCTTAGAAACATTGACATGAGTATATAAGCAACATGAAATAGAGTGCATCACAAAATAGTGTGGTCAAGCCTCTATTCATCAAAATATAAATCCATAATACATCAACATAGCGTATCTAAATACTAAGTCTATAATGCATAAAGGAGAAATGATGTGACCGAACTAGGGTAGGGTCCCTCAATAACCCATCACAAACCCAATGATAACCTCTTGATTAAATCAAAACAAAGTTGAACTAGGTGCATCTCATGATGCCATCATAAGACATAATGTGGGGAAAAGTCACTGCATCTCAAGATCGACTCAAACCTATCACTAAGGATCACCAAAATATGATCCTTGACTAAACCCAATGCCTCAAACTAATGCAAAGAATTGAAAATATGCTCTAAAATCAGATCCTCCTAGTGGTTCACCCTCACATGGGACCAACATGTTCATACTCAACGAGTGTGAAGTTTGAAACCACACCATCAAGATGTTCCTACTAAGGGTAAAATAAGGGAGGCACTACATCATGCCCCTAAGGACTAGGATTACTCCTAGAAGCCAACAAGTCAAGCTAAAGGAAACACTACTTGTGCATGGTCCAACTATCCAAGAAACAAGAATACTTACCAACCTTTGCAATATAAGAACTTTGATCCATCTATTAGAAAATCACTAAAGGAATATATACTTCAAAAGAGAGCATCACCATGCCTCTCAAATTCATTCAATCATGGCCCAAAACAAAAGGAGGTCACATAAAAGTATTTCCTTCACCATTATGGTGTAATTCTACCTCAATACTTCACCATGAGACACTTGAAATACAACATTTCTCCCTAAGATGTCTCTAAGGTTGCGACACCAAAGATTTTAGTTAACTCAAAAACAAGGACCAAATTCCTAATACCAAAATTGCATTCTCCTAAGGAATGTTATATCCTACTAAAGTGTACCATGTGCACATCTCAAAATATTTCCTTTTGCAAGGAAGGGCTTTCCCAAATTAGAGGTCCACTAATGCACCCTTCCATTTCTAGGGATAATAGAGTACCTTAAAAGAATTCTAGGAGTGTGATAATTATGTTTCCATGATGATGTGTGGTCATTAACCTTGGGGAATAGGGTGTCTTACCCCAAAGTATCTTAGTCCTACCATAAGGCAGAAAATGAGTTCAAAAATAAAATGACCTTAACAACTCAACCTCCAACCCCAAACTTTATAAGGACAAGCCTATGAATTCATTACCTTCTAGTGAAGCCTAGGGATGCCTCAAATGAAGCCATCTCCTAATAACTACCAATAATAACATGGATTTTACCCAAGAGGGAACAACTTAATTGATAAAATAGCATGACTAGAACATAACCAAAAGGGTGTAGACACCACTAAATAGTAGGGCCATCAATACCCACCACTTGGATCAAAACTTCAAAGTGGTCTAAGTTGCACCAAACACTCCATAAACCATGCTAAGAAGAGGAAACTTTATTGGTTTCCCAGAACACATCACGGCATCAAGGAGGTTTCCTATTAATCATATATGCTAGAATTGTCATGGAAAAGAAAGGTTTATACATCATCGCATAAGCCATAAAAAATACTTAATCCTAATTGTCATTTCTGCACTAGCTCAAAATATTTCCAAGTGAGGTATGCTCAACCTCCAACCATAAGATTAATGGTACACACCCACTATAGTCCTCACATCCTTGGTATGGTTTAACCAATAGGTTTACAATGCAATGTTTACAATGCATAATGCAGCTCCCACCAAAGGGAAAATTTTGATCTATGCTCCAAGGCAACAAAAATCTCCAGCATGCACCCGCTTCACTACCTACTTGAACCACATCTTTATCATTACAAAAGTGTAATACAGTATGTTCCTCCTGGTGTTCCCCCTTTATACATACTGTAAATGATCCAAAATAAGCTAGATAGAGTCACAAACATAAGACTGGCCAACAAGTCAAAAAAAATTGGAGCAGTGACCAAGAACCAAAAGAAAGGTAAACCCTGATGGAATATATCTTAATTTCAACAGTAAATAAAAAAGTGAGCTCAATTAAACAATAAGTAGAATGTTTCATAAGTCATAAAAAGATAGATTGGTGACTTTTTCCAAGCATAGGAAATAACAAAAATATGCTAGCCCACACAACATGAGGAAAGATCCTCCAAAAAATAAAAAAATAAAAAAATAAAAAAATAAAAAAATAAAAAAATAAAAAAATAAAAAAATAAAAAAATAAAAAAATAAAAAAATAAAAAAATAAAAAAATAAAAATATAAAAATATAAAAAAATAAAAAAATAAAATATAAAAAAATCCAAGAGTCATTCACAAAACATTGCGACTGAAATTAGTTATGTAAGAAGGAGGAATGACCATAGGACACTGAGTGAACCACTTCATAGAAACCTTAGAGAACATAACCACCACATACGGTTGACAAATATAAGCATTACTAAAATTTTGGTAGTTGCAAAAAATTCTTATCCTTAAAATTTCCTCACACATATGTAGGAATATTTTCTCAAGCTCACAACATGAACCTCAAACACTTAGGGGGGAGTTTGTCTTTGTGCTCTAGAAATAGTTTTAGGAACTCCCACAAAGGTTCTTTCCATAGCTAGGGTATACTCAACTTATGCTACGAACATGGAAAAGACTTCTGAAATAAGATATCATTCAAAGGTGTGGTATAACTCTCCACAATATACAAATGATAGATAAATTCAACTTCACAAAAGGAATCATTATGCAAGTGGAAGGGTAAAAGTATGGTTCAAGAGATCATAATACTTAGTACCCATGGTTCCACAACAAGGAATAACTCAATAAGATATCACACATCAACAACAACAATACACCCTTCCTCAAATATCAAGACAATCATGAACAAGCCATTACTGACGATATTTCTTACTTGATGAAGGGTGCTCCCCTTAATACCATAAACACATAACAGAAACAGAGAACAACAACAATGTGCAAGAGCAGAAAATAGGCTTCTTATTATCTCCACAAATGTGGAATTATAAATTTTAGAATTAAAATATGCAAAACCACATGGGCATTTCCCTTACAATATTTTGTAGGACAAAGCCTCAAATTATTACCCAAAACTACTCTGAACTGCCCTAGATAACACTACGGACCTTCCTTATATAAGCAATTTTTCACCACCTAGGAAGGTTCCATAAATTTTAGCCTATAAGGCCGACCAAACATAGAATTATTTTATTTTTCATTTTATTACATTAGAGTTAGCTCAAAACAACTTTTGAAATGCAAACAGAAATTTTGGAGGAAATTTATTTTCCACCATTTTAGGTGGCCCAACTTCTGGTGACCATAAGTCATCACCTGTTGACCTAATTGACTATTGTGACCCCATTTCAAAAAGGGCACAAAGTCCTCTTCAACACCAAAATTAACAAAGCTTCATTCAACCAAAGTTTAGAGCTCATCCAGGGCCTCTAAAGCCTTCAAAACTGAGTTCAAAGTTTATGTACCCTGCTGCCAATACCAAAAAATTTTAATATCTTCAAAACTAGACTTGATCTAGCAATGAGACTTTATTGGTAGGCTAATATGACCAAAATGAACCTCCAAGGAAGAAAATAGCACATTCTGAGCTCGAACAGAAAACTTACTAAAATAGTAAATTTCCAAAAATAGCTTCTCTGCATAAGATAGCCCTTATTGAAAAGAACCCAGAAATATTTTTGGGTGATGCGAGATTGCTCTTACACCCAGGATGCTCCTGCATCATTACTCTCTCTCAACACATTATCCCAAGACCCTAACACAACAAAATCAACACATTCTCCTTGTGCCATAACAATATAAACAACAAATGTACCACATCCTACAAGGATATAGTTAACAGGTTCTCATACCAAGCATGGACACCAATATTTTGTTGTGACCACACAAAGTCTTGCTAGCTAGAAAAACTCTATAGGGATACCAAGAGAAATGAAGGACTCAACAACATACACTAGCCACCATGCCACGCCTAGTGGAATCGCTACCACCATCGCCAAGCCTATCACACTATAGACCATAGTAGTATTGCTAGGAACTTAATCTAAAATTAGTTTTGAACATCTTAGGATGCGTTCCTTCCCAATCTACAAGTTTCTTGGGTTAGTTTACTTCAAAGTCCCAAGTTGCAACAGAAGAACGAGCAAGCTTTAGGTCAACTAAAAGCTTACAATACTTTAAGGATGAGAGCACTCATCATTGAGATTGGAGAGAAAGTGCAAGGGATCGGTCAAGTACCTACCTCCGAGGAAGTTACTATATTTAATTTCTAGGTCCGGAGCTATTTAGGAAAGGGGGGGATCTTCATTTCCTTCCAGTATCCTCAAACTCCCTACTCCACTTCCTCACATGCTAAGAAGTATATCTAAGATCTTCTCATGTCTACGCACTTTTCACACTCAAGAGACATCCCAAAAATGAAAATACAAAGGGGAAACACAATGGCTTAAGGTTTCAAGTGTTGAAATTGTGCTCTAATACCCAAATTTCATGTCAAAAATTAGGGCAAAAAGACAAAAACAATTTTTTTTTAAGCAAAAACGTCATCTTAGGATAACATTCTAGGTTACACTAACATGCACGTAATGTTAAACACAACACAAGTTAACACTCAAGAGGTATGATGTCAAGCATTGGCTTGACAATGTCCCTTGATTGAAAACTATCCTAAATAAATTCAAACCCCTAAATGAGTCTCTAAGAAAACCTAACAAGGTTAAAAAAAAAATTAAAATAAAATGATTAATAAAAGATGTAAATTAAACTTGTTGGTTAACATAAGTTTCAGTTAGGTTATCTTACTCAAAATGATTTAATTAAATGATTAATTTAAGAAACATATTATAATAACCCTCAAGGTTAAAAAATGTGAACCGAGTTACTATCTTAGAGTAGGATTTGCAAGGAAATAATAAATTAATAAAAAAAGGCCATAAAAATAACCCTATGTGAAACCTAAGATAACAATATAAAGTATTGATATAGTAATGATTCGATTCAAATACAACTATGATTTGTAGATTTTTAGATCTATGCTAAGCACAAATACTTCCTCTAATCAATAATCAATTCAACCCTTTATGTCCTCCAACTTTACTTCACTCAGTGTATTCTTCTCTAACGCTCGTTAATGTCTACAGTTTAGCTCGGTTATGTTTGTAACTAGTTTGATCAGAAGTGTATAAAAAATAGTCCTTTCAGGTGAATTCTCCTACACTGTCAATAATCTCAGACTCAATAATGAATCTCATTTCTCTTTAAACAAGTTTCACAAACCTTTTTCTTGTCATCCATTAGATTTTGCCTCTTAATCTCGATTGTTCATTTTTCCACTTCAAGATTTCCCTGGCAGTTCTGTCTATAACACATTTCATTCTTCTCCATTCGATCAATCTTGAATTTTTTCACCCATTAGATCATAATAAAAAACTTTATCTTCTACCTTAGAATCATAACAAATTATCCAATTGATCAATTCAGTCACCTGTTATAAACTTTATTTGTTTCTTTAACACGATCAATACCAAAATGTGTTGGTGAATACTTGCTTGGTTAATACTATACTTTGTATACACTACACTATCTCGGTGTATATAGAAATCTTCAATTACCGACAACATAAACTTGATCAGTTCTAATCTTCAATACATTAAAAGTCATGTAATACAATCAAGTCAACAACATCATGTCATAGACTCATCAATAAGTTACCCAATGAATACCATAGCCATATCTTCCATATCCATCTCATCTTTATGTAGATATTTCATTCCTTTACCATTTTTATTCTTCAAATGTTTGTAACCATCATGATAAGTACAGTCAAAACTAGTTGACATCAATGACAATAAATTGAATGATTTGATTACCTTACATATCACTTTAATAGCCCGATGACCTTCAATCATTGTCTTCTACTTGTCTCTTCATTGCATTAAGATATTCACTCATTTTTACATTAACAATCTCTCCCTTTGGCATTGATGATGACACAATATTAAATATGCCATAAAATACCAAACATCTATTCTACAACTTTATAAGTAAATGTTCCAGCTCAGTAAGTAAGTGTTGTAGCTTGGTAAGCTCTCCCTAGCTTGTTCATTTAATATGTTTAATCACTACACAAAATTTCATGTAGACTCTTTGTACAAATTAGATCTTCTTCTTTCTATGATTCTTCTCTCCTCGTGGATAAATATTTCATTGATTCTTTATCTCCCTTTGACAAAAATACCAAAAAGAATAAACAAATCTTCATTAGCCAAAATATTGTCTCTGGTGTGCAGTTTAGATCAATTACCGTCATCACCGAAATGCAGTGTTCTTTGTTCTAGCTTTCACAACCTTAGGAAACCTAAAGTTTGAATAATATGTATCAACATAATTTGATTTTATGTTAAATTATAAGTTGATGCAACCTCCAAATCACCTTAGTGACTGATAGACAGATGATGGACCCCTAGTCTAGTCCTCAAGTACTCAAATGTATCCTTAGGTAACGGTTTGGTAAATATGTCTCAAAGTTGATCTTTTTCTTCACAAACTCCAGTTTTAGTTCCTTTTCTTGCACTTGTTCCCTCAAGTAGTAGTACTTTATAGATATATTCTTTTTCTTTGCATGCATCACTAGACTCTTGAAAATGTTTATAGAACTTGTGTTGTCACAATATATTATCATTGGATTAGTGATCTCTTCATTCATTCATTTCAAAACTTTTTGTATCCATGAAATATTTGAACAATTTGTAGTAGCAACAACATATTATGCTTCAGTATCATCTTAAAATAGAAGCACTTCCATCTTGATAGGTTTATCACCCTCTTTTAGTACATTTATCATGATAGACTTGCATTTAGGTTGCATTCTACACTTGATTTCTTCATTCTAGGTGAAATTAGGGTTAGGATCTTGAGGATTCTCCTTAATTTCCCTCTTCCATGGCTATATTTTCTAGGTAGGATTTATAAATAGGTCCTCCTAGAATTCATCATGATCATCATAGGATTTTGTGCCTTTCCCCAACATTTTGTCCCACTCTGGCATCATTTCTAGGTCTCCAAGCATCCCCAAGACCTCCTGTCCTAATTCTGGCTGGATCTGGGCTCACTAGGTCAAGGAAGAGGTCATCCCTAAACTAGGTCAGAGTTGAGCTCATCCCTAACCTAGGTCAGAGATGAGGTTGTCTTTGACCTCCTTTGGAATTTGTTCCCCTTTTTCCAAATTTGGTCCCGATGGGCCCCAAAATCAATGTCGGGCCCTCGAATCTGAGTGCGGAATGGTTTTAATTCAAAATTAATTTAATTATTTTCCCTCCTTAGTTGGTTATTGTGATTGGACCTTAATTTGAGGTGAAATTTGAATTATGGGTCCTCACATTGCTCTAGGAGCCTCAACTTGAAACCTCTATATAAAGACTCTCATTTGCCTTCATTTTTACACAACACCACTAAGAAATTTCATGATCAAGTGCTCTTAAGGAGATGATTTCATGAACAAGGAGATTTCAAAAAAGAAAGGAATGGTGAAGTGAAGATACAAGATTGCAAGAGGATGATATAGAATATCAAGCCATTTTGACATCAATCATCCTTTGTGAAGCACACCATTCTGAATACCTACTTGGAGCAAGAGAGATCATTTATTCCTTGATCCACCATTACCAAAATTCAAGAATTCAAAGATATAATCATGGGGTAACAATTACAGATTGTGAGTTTGGTTGTAATTTAGCCTTGGGGGCTTGGTATGCTTTCCTATCTCATTCAAATCTATGCATTGTTCTCTCATACATATTCATGATAGGGTTTTAATCTAGAGGATTAGAACCTGGCATTACACTTTCAATACATACACACACACATTCTATTTCAATTGGCTATCTGTGGAGGTGGAGATCACCAAAACAGGGGTTTGACTAAGGCAAAACCCTATATAGCCACCCCAAAAATACCCTTCTTCAAATATCTATGGTCATTGTTTCGAGAATTGGAGGACAGATCTAAGTACCCTTTTCGATCAACATCCGAGATCCATGAACAAAGTCAAAGTCAACCTTTAGAATAAAAATGTAGCCTTTGACCTTTTATTGGGGTCAAAAACTACTTACTGCCAAAAAGATGAAAGTTTTTTGGGTTTTCTCTATTACAGTTTTTTTGTCCTAGATCTAGTTGTAGAATATCTTGAAACTCCGCACTGGCTATAGAAAACAAGTATTTCTAAATCTATTTCATGATGAGGTATGTATCTTAACCTAATTAATGTTCAAGTATTTCCAGATTTACTTTACTTATGTTATTCCAATTCTAGATACATACAAATGAATAGTTTTGAATGTTAGGTGCATTATTAAGGCTCCATTTTCCAACTATTCATTTTGGTGAACCCGATTACGAAAACTCTTTCTTTTTTGTGTTAGATTTAAATCTTGCATGCTTATAAGATTAGATTTCTTACATTTATATTTCAAAAAAATAAATACAAAAAAGTTGCAAAATCCCTTTAAAAATATAAAAATATTTACATTTTCATGCTTTTAGTACTTTTTGTGTATTCAACATGTATGATTCTTGTTTTGAGTACTTTTATGAGGCTTTTATTGTGTAAGAGGATAGATTCCATAAAGAGGTACATGGTAGTGAGGATGAAAATAGTTCGGATAAGATCTCCATGGATCCTATTCCTATTTCATTCTCCTCCACAACCTCTCCAATTGACCTTTACCATAGGGTGTGTGCATGGTTACCTTCATGTCCCACTATTTGTAACATTGATAAATCTAAAATGATATGTCCTACACCTTCAATGATGGTAAAAGGATGTCCTTGTATAACAATTAAGGGTAAACCTAGAGATCCTTTGGATTTCTTTGATAAAACTGATTCTATTTCACATGCTTATTGCACGTGGAATAACCCTCAGCCTACTATTCTAGTTTCTTTACTGCCTTCTCAACCTATGCTTCCTCAAGCACCTAGTTTTCCATTTACATTTAAGGAGTATAACTTAGTTGACCAATTATGTGCCACTCCTACTAAGATATCTTTATGGGAATTACTTCAAAGTTCCTCGACATATCATGAGGCATTGCAAAAAGCTTTATCTACTCTTCTTGCTTCACCTCCTAATCAAGAAAACATTCATTCTATTTTGGATTATATGCATACTATGCCTTATGTACCTCCTATTGTGTTTTTTGATAATGATTTACCTTCCCTAGAGGTGCAGAATCAATATGATGCTCTTATGCTTGTTGTCTCTATTAATCAGAGTATCATTCAAAGAATCTTAATTGATAATGGATCTGGGCTTATTATTTTTAGTATGGATATGCTCAAGGAAATTAAGGATTATCTTACCACTATTCAACCTGATAATGTTCCTATACATGGATTTGAAAATATTGCAAAGAGAACTTTGGGCATTATTACCTTACCTGTTAAAGATGGTCGAGTTATTCTAAATACTTCTATTCATGTTATGCCTAGATCTCTCAATTATAACCTTCTTTAAGGAATACCTTGGTTACATACTATGCATGCAATTCCTTCTACTCTTCATCTCAAGGTTAGGTTCATTTATAACAACTTAATGTATACATTACATGTGAAAAATGCATCGAATCCTTGCTTAAGTGCAGAATGTGCCAAAATCGCTGAGCCTCTTCAACCTAGTAAAGAGACTGAAAAACAATTGGAGATACAACAATCTGAGATCAAACAACCTAAGATTCAACAACAGGAAGCTCCTTATTCTTCTTCTTCTTTGATGGAGGATGATTGGGGGACATTGGATTTTAATCCTACTTTTATTGGAGAATACAAGGTCTCTGATTTGGAATTTATGAAGCAATAAAATAAATTTGAGAAAAACATTTTTGCTCCTTCTCCGCTTTTGGAGGAACTAAAAAGTAATTTTTTTACTACTTTGATTAGTGAAACAATTGAAACTATAAGGCCTGATTATTATGATATTGTGACATATGTTTCTCCTCGGACTCCTTCATATATGATTGATCGATATAGTCCTAGTTATCATTTGCTTAAGAAATCAGGATTTAATGGGAATGGATGTGGTAAATATGAACAAGGAATACAAGTACCTTTGGATAATGAAGTTTATGATCATACATATGGATTAGGATTCAATCCTTATAGAAAACCATCAGCTTTTCCTCTTAATGTTAATCATATTTGCAGTGGATAGTTGAAGTCGGTTAACCCATTGCTTATTGACCTTAATCAAGAACCCTCTTTGGATATTTTTCCTAAAGATGAAGCACTAATGAATTTTTTAGGGGTTTATGAAGATTTACCCAAGTTTCATCACAAATGAGGAAAGCCTTATTTTTTAAACACCAATGCTTATTTTGGAGAACATGATAAACAATATATTCTCCCATTACTGATGGATCCTACGATTAGAAGTGATTTGTTAATAACTGAAACTATTGATGTTCAAATGGATGAAAACAACTCTGAAAGGATGATAAAAATTGGGAAATGTTTGAATGAGGATGAACGTGATCAGTTGGTTTCCCTTTTGATTGAATTTAAAGACATCTTTTCTTGGACATATTTAGATATGTCATGTATTGAATCTAAGATTGTTACTCATAACATTCTTTTAAAACCAAATATGAAACCTATGAAATAGAAAATTCAAAAGATGAATCCACGAATTGCTTTATTAGTCAAAGGTGAAATTGAAAAATTGTTGGATTCTGGATTTATTCATTCTATTGATTACTTAGATTGGATTTCAAATATTCTTCCTATGTCAAAAGGAGAAAATAAGATAAGGATGTGTACTAATTTTAGAGATTTAAATAAGGCATCCTTGAAAGATGATTTCCCGTTACCTAATATCGATATGATTGTGGATTCAACAGCGGGTCATGCCTTGTTATCTTTTATGGATGGTTTTTCAAGATATAATAAAATATTTATCCCTCTTGAAGATCAATTTAACATAGCATTTATACAACCTTGGGGAACCTTTTTTTGGGTCATGATGCCTTTTGGATTAAAAAATGTAGGAGCGACTTATCAAAGAGCTATGACTCTGATTTTTCATGATTACATTCATAAGATCCTTGAAGATTATGTGGATGATATCTCAGAAAAATCTATGCAAATAGAAGATCACGTTACTATTTTACGACAGATATTTGAAAGGATTAGAAGTTACGACATGAGATTAAATCCTAAGAAATGTGTCTTTGGAGTAGATTCTGGAAAATTATTAGGATTTATAATCTCTAAGTGAGGCATAGAGGTAGATATTGAAAAGATTGAAGCTATTGTTAATATGCCTCCTCCTAATAATATTTCCTAGTTATGGATTTTACAAGGAAAAATACAAGCTATTCATTGCTTTATTTCTAATTTAGCGGACCGAACTATCCCTTTTACTTCCTTGCTTAGAAAGGATACCACTTTCTCTTGGAATGATGAGTGTAAACAAACTTTTGAGAAATTTAAGGAGTATCTTAAAAATCCTCCTATCTTGTAGCCTATTAATTTTGATAAACCGTTCCATTTATACACTTCAGTGACTCCACGGGCCGTGAGTGCATTGTTAGCTCAAATTGATGATGATGGTAAGGAAAGACATGTGTATTACATTAGTTAGACTTTACTTGATTATGAAACAAGATACAAATATTTAGAAAGATAATGTCTAGCTATAGTTTATGCATGTCAAAAACTCAAGCATTATCTTATAAATGCTAAAGTTAATGTGATTTTCAAATTTGGTCCTCTGAAACATCTTTTCTCACAAACGGATCTCTCTAGCCGGTTGGCAAAGTGGGTGATGTTGCTTACAGAGTTTGATCTTAATTTTATTTCTTAGAAGTCTATTAAGGGACAAGCATTAACAAATTATTTAGTTGAAGCTCCTTTTCCTCACACAGATACATGTTCTACTTCAATAGAATTTCCTAATGATAATATTCTAGCTATTCAATAGGATGATATTTGGGAATTATATTTTGATGGGTCTAAGTGTAAGATAGGTTCTGGTGTGGCTATCATCTTGATTTTGCCTACAAAAAATCCCATCCCTTTATCATATAAATTAACCATTCCTTATACCAATAACATTTTGGAGTATGAAGCTCTTATAGCTGGCCTACGAGAAGCTTCATCCCTTAATATCAAACATTTACAAATATATGGAGATTCACAACTAATTGTTGAATAGATTAAAGGATGATACTAGACTAAGAATGACAAAATGACACAATACACAGATTTAGCTCTTTATGTTCTTTCATAATTCTCCTCTTATACAATTTAGACTTTACCTAGGAAGGATAATCGACATGTAGATGCCATGGCAAGCATGACTTCTTTGGTTTTTCTCGAGAATAATGCTGAAAATTTTCAATTTACTATACAAACTCTCAAAAGCCCTGCAATTTTTGACAAGATTACCTCTGATTGTTTCAATTTGCATTTGGATGATTGGTATTCACATATTTTTCATTTTTTGAAGGATAGTACTTTTCTTGAATTAGCAACAAGGAATAGACGTAATCGTATTAGGAATCTTTTAGCATGTTACATTATTTTAGGAGATACACTTTATAAACTCTCTTATGAAGGATTATTATTAAGATGTCTCAATAGAACTGAACTCCCTGTAGATTTGGCAAAAGCTCATTCTGGTTCTTGTGGGGGACATTTTGGTGGAAAATCCTTGGTTAATAACTTTCTTTGAATGGGATATTATTGGCAAACAATGGAACATGATTCTTTCATGTTTGTTAAAAAATGTCCTCAATGTCAACAACATAGTAATTTGATTCATGCTCTTGCTCATGAGCTTTGTAATCAGGTTTCTCCATGTCCCTTTAGTGTTTGGGGTTTTGACCTTATTGGAAAAATCTCATTGGCTTCTTCTCAATGACATAGTTACATTCTGAGTGCTATGGATTACTTCACGAAGTGGGTTGAAGTTGTCCCTCTTCATTCTACAATGGTGGATGTTATTTGTGATTTCATCCTTAATAATATCATAACAAGATTTGGGATTCCTGCAATGATAATTTTAGATAATGGAACCTCTTTTAAAAACAAAGAAGTCACAAAATTTTTGGAGAAATATAGGATTCAACATAGATTTTCAACTCCTTATTATCCTCAATCTAATGGACAAGTTGAAGAATCAAATAAAATCATTTAACAAATTTTGAGAAAAATAGTTAGTAAGAATGCGAAAGATTGGCATACTCAACTGACTTATGCTTTATGGGCCCATAGGACTAGTGTTCGTACTGCCATGGGGACTTCTCCTTACAACCTTATCTATAGTAATGATTATATTATGCCTTTGGAACTGGAAATACCCTCTTTATGTGTTTCATTTCATGGGATAATTGATAAAGATACTTTTCGTGAACAACGCTTACAAGAGTTAGAAATTTTGGATGAACAATGAATACATGCATTAGAACATATAAAAGCTCATCATAAATCTCTTTAGGAACAATACAATCATAAGGTAATTGAATGAACATTTTTGGTTGGTGATTTATTCCTTTATGAGAATCAATGAAATGTGAATGCTTTATTGGGCAAAAAAGGAAAATTTAGCCCTAGTTGGCTTGGACCTTTTGTTGTTATTGAAGACTTTGGTTCGGGTACTTATAAACTTGTTGATATGGATGGTGTTTCTTTTAAGGAACCCATTAATATTATGCATCTAAAAAATTATCCTTAATTTCATTTCATTCCTTGTCCATTTATCTATTCCTTATAAAGTTTATTTTATAGGTTATGTAGTTCTAGCAAAATTACTTATTGAATATATTTATGCACTTTCTTACTTTCTTTCTTTCTATTAAGTTTTATATTGATGAAAACATAGTAATCAAACATAGAACTAATTAGTAGAGAAAGTTTTTCATTCATCAAAAATAATTTTCAAGTTTTGATACATATGGCTAATGCCCCTATCTATCACTACATCTATTACTACACTCCAATGGATGATGGCTTCTAGATCTCTCTCCCCTATGATAGGAAGATGAAGATTTGTGTGTCCATGTATGGCTCCTCGATATGCTTATACCTTCTAGATGCTCTCAGGCACTCTGTAGCTCAGCTATGAGCTTCTCCTCCCTTTCTCTCCACAATCTTAGCTCTCACTAGATGCATGCAAAGATATCAGCATGCCTACTAGGATCTCTACGACCAATGGAAGAATCTCGCTCATCAACTGGTAGTCAGTAGGATATAATTGTATCCTTGAGAATATCAGATACAAAGCTCCTCCACTCTACTACGCTAGTTGTAGAATGAAAACATTTATCAGTCTAGTATCTTTTTATCTCTAATCAAATCACATATTCAATCAAATTTCATATTTCATACCTAGGTCTCCCTCTTGGATGTCACTAAAGTGTCTAGATGGTGGGGGTATGGAGTGACTACTCTCTCCACACTTTCTATATCTATGTCTTGGTGGTGGTGTCTCTATGTGGGGCCATGGGGGCCATCATGATCTCAATGGTGATGTGTGAGTAATGGGTATATCTACAACAGTATCTCCAGCTGGGGGCATGTCCTCAGCTCTCTCCTCTTCTCTCTGCTCTCTCCTCCTCCATGCGATCTCCCTCAGAGATGTGCTCCTCCTCATCTCTGATATCCTCATCCTCCTCTATCATACCACTATCCCAATGTGTCCTCTCTATAGAACCTAGATTACCTATGGGATAATCCTCAGGAAAGATAGGATGGATCCCCTATAGACTCAAGTACCTAATGTAATCCTAGCTCACACCTGAATAGGTCACATCTGATGGTACCTCTATGTCCTCTATCTCATCATCATCACTATCCTCTATGTCTACTATCAATGGTCAGTGCATGGCATCGAGTCTCTAATAGTACCTCATCGGATGTACATAGCAAGGTACTACTTTAGGGGCTCCCTGTAAGAGGTCAAACTGCCTCATCACCTGATCATAATAATAGGACATCACTATATGAATCTAATGACCCTCTAGAAGCTTACACTATTATGAATTTCTCATCTAGAATTGTGTATCAAGTGTTGGCATTACACAGAATTGCCACTAGTGACAACACTTATTTGCATTCTGGGTGCAAACCGAGTAGACAGTGCAAACCGAGCAGACAGTACAAATTGAGCAGATAGTGCAAACCGAGCAGATAGTGCAAACCGAGCAAGTTTGTACAAACCAAATAGGACAGTGTAAACCGAGTAACATCATGTCTACCGAGTCACCAGTATTTACCGCGTTCAAAACCTACCGAGTGATCAGTATGAACCGTGCCTTCACTTCTACCGAGTGCATGATGATGCCGAGTAATGCAGTGGACGCCGAGTATCAGAAAGTCACCGAGTTAGTTTGAAGGAACCGTGTAACCATACTTGGGCCGACTTAGTAGCACTTATGTTTATTTGTCAAGTCGACTTTGTAATTGTAATTGTAATTAATTGTTTAAGACTTGTATATAAACAATGTTGTAAAAATGTCAAGAGTAATGTAAGAAGCATATATGTGAAAAAGAAAGAAAGGCAGAGATAAGCGAATTACAAAGGGCTTCAGCAGTATAAGGAACAGCAAAGACAAATTCATCACAGAAGGTGATCAGTACATCAGTGAATCTCAATCAGCAATCCAGTTGCAAAGCAAGAGATCTACTGTTTCATCATAACAGGTGAATCAGTACTAAATCCTTTAACCGGGTAGACTTAACAGTCTTTTGTAAAATCTCTTTACCGAGTGCATACTTCATTGTATGTTTGTAAATCCTTTAACAGGGTGGATTTAGCAATCCTTATTGCTCCTAACAGGGCAGATCATCAGAAGTGATCAAATTGTAAGCCTTAACCGGCCAACTTTATTCTGCAGTATTAAAGCTTTGTGGGTTTCATCCCCACCCCAGTTTTACTTTCTTTTTGGAAGGTTTCTGGGTAACCAAATCTATGTGTCATTATTGTGAATGCTTTTAAGTTTCATGCTTTCTGTATGCAAAGGTTAAAGTAAATTACATGTTAATACATCTGTAATTGGAAGAAAATTTGGAGTTACTGATTCACCCCTCCCCTCTCAGTAACTCAGTTAATTCCTGAATATTTCCAACAATTGGTATCAGAGCTATTAACCAAGTAGAATTGTCTTCAGTTTTGTCAAACATTGAATCTATCTATTCGAATGCTACATCTCTTTTGGCCAGATTGTGCAATATTGCCTAGTTCACAAAGGATGTTAAGAATAAAATGGATGAGGATATGAAGATTAGCATACAGAAGCTGCAACTTGAACCAAGTTCAAGCTCTGCTCATCACATGAAAATCTCACACCTATCAAATATGCAGTCTGATCTACTGAAAGAAGACACAAGGATCCGGTCCACACTGCTAGACATCCAACACATGATTCTTCCCATCATGAATAAGCACATTGATTCATGACAATCAGTTCTCTATAGCAGATCACATGATTGAACTCTCTGCAGAAGTCCAAATTGCAATACAAACATGTAAGATTCTGCAAGAAAGTTGGGACAGAACCCTGGCACTAATAATGAAGGTACATTCTGATTTTCTATCAAATTTTGGATTCTCTCTGTAAATAACTTGTATATACACCTTTGGCATTATCGTCAAAAAGGGGGAGATATGTATAGAGGGAGATATATGTATAGAAGAAGATCTGTATAGAAACAGTTAGCACATTGAAAGGGGGAGACAATGTATAAAGCCCTATAACAAAGACAAATTTTGAAAAATCAAAATAAAACTCAGCATGATTCATGTATATAAGTTTTGGCCAATAAGTGTTTTTGTCACTAATGCCAAAGGGGGAGATTGTTGGCATTAAGCAGAATTGCCACTAGTGACAACACTTATTTGCATTCTGGGTGCAAACTGAGCAGACAGTGCAAACCGAGCAAGTTTGTACAAATCGAACAGGACAGTGTAAACCGAGTAACATCATGTCTATCGAGTCACCAATATTTACTAAGTTCAAAACCTACCGAGTGATCAGTATGAACCGTGCCTTCACTTCTACCGAGTGCATGATGATGCCGAGTAATGCAGTGGACGCCGAGTATCAGAAAGTCACCGAGTTAGTTTGAAGGAACCGTGTAACCATACTTGGGCCGACTTAGTAGCACTGATGTTTATTTGTCAAGCCGACTTTGTAATTGTAATTGTAATTAATTGTTTAAGACTTGTATATAAACAATGTTGTAAAAATGTCAAGAGTAATGTAAGAAGCATATATGTGAAAAAGAAAGAAAGGCAGAGATAAGCGAATTACAAAGGGCTTCAGCAGTATAAGGAATAGCAAAGACAAATTCATCACAGAAGGTGATCAGTACATCAGCGAATCTCAATCAGCAATCCAGTTGCAAAGCAAGAGATCTACTGTTTCATCATAACAGGTGAATCAGTACTAAATCCTTTAACCGGGTAGACTTAACAGTCTTTTGTAAAATCTCTTTACTGAGTGCATACTTCATTGTATGTTTGTAAATCCTTTAACAGGGTGGATTTAGCAATCCTTATTGCTCCTAACAGGGCAGATCATCAGAAGTGATCAAATTGTAAGCCTTAACCGGCTAACTTTATTCTGCAGTATTAAAGCTTTGTGGGTTTCATCCCCACCCCAGTTTTACTTTCTTTTTAGAAGGTTTCTGGGTAACCAAATCTATGTTTCATTATTGTGAATGCTTTTAAGTTTCATTCTTTTTGTATGCAAAGGTTAAAGTAAATTACATGTTAATACATCTGTAATTGGAAGAAAATTTGGAGTTACTGATTCACCCCTCCCCTCTCAGTAACTCGGTTAATTCCTGAATATTTCCAACATCAAGCCACTTTGTCATCTAGTAGTATGGTCTCCATTTCACATCAGTGCTTGCAATGTGGTCTAGACGTACTCTCTAGTAGAGCATATCTCTAAACTTCCAAACATATCTCAAAGGCTACGTGAAGACTCTTAGTGTAGTCACATCTATCATCACTAGAACTCCTTGTGGATGTGTACATGTGAAATTCTCAAACAACCAAATCTACAAGAGTGTGCATATCGACAGACTCTCCCTCTGATACCTCACTAGCTGACCTAGCTCATGGTATAGCTGAGCTAACATGCTATGACCCCATGAGAACACGGTCCTCTCTCTCTCTCCATCCTTTGTATGAGATGTGTAAGAGGTGCAAAAAATATAGTAACCTTTGAGTTGGGCAACACAACCAAGGATACTATACAAAGCATCACCCTTCATACTAAAGGTGTAGGGCCTGATAGTATGGATGATAATAGGACCTGATCTATTGGGTTCACATATGTGGAAGCCATCTTGTACAATAATTTTCATTTGTATAAATCTCCTCACAAGTACGTTGTTCTCTAGGTCTGATGGCCTCACCTCAGACTAGAAGCCACATGATCCTGTAGACATCCTCTAATGTCACTATGATCTCGCTAGAGGGAAGATGGAAGGAACATGTATCCTCATTCCACCTCTCTATCAAAGCTAATATCATGGCTTGGTGTAGTATGATTTGTGGAAGGACTGATACCCAATATAGTCCCACATCCCTTAGTAATTTCATCTCCTCATCATCAAGCTCGGACAGTCTCTCTCTTACCATGACTAGAAAATCTCCAAAGGGATGCTCTCAGAAACAAACCAAGTCCTGCAAGCACAAACATATACCATATCAGTCATCTACATCATCAAATATGCAAATCTCACTGAACTAGGTCAAATTCAACTTTAGTTCATTCAAGGACAACCTTACTGGGTCAATGTTGACTTTTTTGGGTCAGGGTGGACCTTTTTGGGTCAAGGTCAACCTCATCCCAGAAACAAACAAAAACCCTCTAGTCAATGTCAACTTTCATGGGTCAAAGTTGACCTAGATGGGTCAATGTCAACCTAGATGGGTCAAGGTTGACCTAAGAGGGGTAAAGTAAACATTGCCTATAAAAAATAGGAATTTGGAAAGTACAAAAGTAGACAATAGCAAACTCACCTTAGGTAGTGACCATCTGGTAGCCAGGTTGTGTCTCAGAAGCTCCAGGTGTGTCACTCAAAGTTAATCTCTCTTCAGCATCTTTCTTCCTTGTTTCTAATTTGCAAATGGTAAGAATGAGTAAGTATTTCTCTCTTTTCCTTATTTATAAGTTCATATTAGGGTTTTATTAGGGTTTCTTTTAGGTTTTCCTCAAGATAAACTCAAATTTCCCTTCTTATGCATTTAGACAAACATCCACTCTTTTTATCATAACTTGAGTCTGGTAACCTTTTTTTTAGTGCCATTAGTGGCGTTGGAATATTGATTCAAATATCTAACTCCTTGAACTAGTTTAGGAAGGTTAGGAATCCTTCTAATTGGTTTAGGAAAAGACTTTTCAACACACTACATATATAGTGTGGGGCATAAGGGGCTCTATACACTTCTCAAATTATCATATAGTAAGCCCTAGGTGATTTATATTAACCTTGTGTGTTGCAAGTTCTAACAGTTTTCTACAGGATCTTTACATCAAGGACTTGGCTATATCCTTTTTATTTACTATGATGTTTTCTTACTTTAGCTTGCATATTCACAATGTGCCATATCTGAGCTAAAGTGAGAGCTAAATGTATCATCTTAAAATGGAAGCACTTCCATCTTGATAGGTTTAGCACCCTCTTTTAGTACATTTATCATGATAGACATGCATTTAAGATGCAGTCTGCACTTGATTTCTTCATTCTAGGTGAAATTAGGGTTAGGATCCTTAGGATTCTCCTTAATTTCCCTCTTCCATGGCTCTATTTTCTAGGTAGGATTTAGAAATAGGTCCTCCTATCCTTCATCATGATCATCATAGGATTTTGGGCCTTTCCCCAGCATTCTATCCCGCTCTGGCATCATTTCTAGGACTCTGGGCATCCCTAGGACCTCCTGTCCTGATTCTAGCTAGATTTGGGCCCACTAGGTCAAGGATGAGGTCATCCCTGACCTAGGTCATAGTCGAGCTTTTCCCTGACTTAGGTTAGAGATGAGGTCTTCTTTGACCTCCTCTAGAATTTGTTCCCCTTTTTCAAATTTGGTCCCGACAGGCCTCGAAATCAATGTCGAGCCCTCAGATTCGAGTGCAAAAACATTTTAATTCGAAATTCATTAAATTATTTTCCCTCCTTGGTTGGTTATTGTGTTTGGACCTTAATTCAAGGTGAAATTTTAATTATGGGTCCTCACATTGCTGTAGGAGCCTCACCTTGAAACCTCTATATAAAAACTCACATTTGCCTTCATTTTCACACAACAACACCAAGCAATTTCACGATCAAGTTCTCTCAAGGAGACAATTTCATGAACAAGGAGATTCAAGCAAGCATGGAATGGTGAAGTGAAGATGCAAGATTACAAAAGGATGATATAGAAGATCAAGCCATTGTTGACATCAAGCATCTTTTTTGAAGCACACCATTATGAACACCTACTTGGAGCAAGAGAGATCCTTTCTTCCTTGATCCACCATTACCAACATTGAAGCATTAAAAGATATAATCATGGGGTAAAAATTATAGATTGTGAGTTTGGTAGGAGTCCTTTAGCCTTGGGGGCTTGGTATGCTTTCCTATCTCATTCAAATTTGTGCAATGTTCTCTCATACATATTCATGCTAGGGTTTTAATCTAGAGGATTAGATCTTCGCATTACACTTTCAATACATACACACACACATTATATTTCAATTGGCTATTCGTGGAGGTGGAGATCACCAAAATGAGGGTTTGACTAAGGAAAACCCCTATATAGCCACCCCAAAAACACCCTTTTTTAGATATCTACAGTCGCTGTTTTGAGAATTGGAAGATAGATTTGAGTACTCTTTTTGGTGAACTTCCAAGATCTATGAACAAATTCAAAGTTGACCTTCAGAATAAAAATGTAGCCTTTGACCTTCTATCGAGGTCAAAGACTACCTGCTGCCAAAAAGATGAAAGTTTTCTAGGTTTTCTCTGTTACAGTTTTATGGTTCTAGATCTAGTTACAGAATCTCCCAAAACTCTGCACAGGCTACAGAAAATAGGTATTTCTAAATCTATTTCATCATGAGGTATGTATCTTAACCTAATTAATGTTCAAGTATTTCCAGATTTACTTTACTTATGTCATTCTAGTTCTAGATACATACAAATGAATAGTGTTTAATGTTAGGTGCATTATTAAGGCTCCATTTTCCACCTACTCAGCTTTGATAGTGGACTAAGAAATACATGCCCATTTCTTACTTATCCAAGTAACTCATCAATGTTTCCAACCCAATCAACATTGGTGTAAACTTGTAGTTCAAAATTTCCCTCTTTCTTGTACCATAAACCCTAATTCTCTGTGTTTTTCAAATATCTCAGAATCCTTTTAACAACAATCATATGTGATTCTTTAGGATTAGCAAAAAATCTTGTTACAATCCCAACTACATGTGCAATATCAGGTCTAGTATGCACAACATACATCAATTTCCCAATCATTCATCTGTATAGTGTTTTCTTTACCTCAGTTGAGTGATCATCCTTTATTAATTTGCATCCTATGACCGTCAATGTACCAACCAGTTTTGAATCTTTTATTCCAAAGGTCTTTAATAATTCTTTGATTTACTTTAATTATGTAATGAATATACCTTAAATTTGTTGTAGAACTTGCAAACCAAGAAATAATTTAATCACTCCAAACATTGACATTTCAAATCCCTTTCTGATTTCATCAACAAATGATTTTCATAGATTATCATGTACTCCAAGTATGATATTATCATTAAAAATTTCAGCAATAAGAATCTTATCATCTACTTCACCTTTCAAGTATAAATTTCTATTGTCACTTGTTCTTACAAATCCAATACTAATAATATACAAATGCAGCCTTTCATATGATGCTCTCGGTACTTGTTTCAATCCATACAATACTTTGTGCAACTTAGATACCATATTTTTTTAATTTGGATCAACAAAACCTTCAGGTTGTTCAATGTAAACTTCTTCCTCAAGAATTATAATAAAAAAAGAATATTTGACATCTATTTAATATACTTTAAATCCTTTGTAGGTAGCATATGCAAGTAATAGTCTAACTCCTTCAAGTCTCACAACTGGTGAAAAATTCTCACCATAATCAATACCCTCTTCTTGTGCATACCCTTTTCATACAAGTCTTGATTTATTTCTAGTGACCTCACCATTTTTAATCAACTTGTTTTTGAACATCCATTTAGTCCTAATAATATTCTTATTATTCAGTCTCGGTACCAAGGTATGTGCAAGATCATGGTATGCCAAACTAGGCCCTTAAGTGGCAATGAAAATTCAGAAAATCAAGCTTAGGCAAGTTGACATAAAAATTTAAACAAGTTATAAATATTATATCAAAAATATGTAAGAAGAGAATCTGTACAAAATTAAATTTAGTTTCTAAGATACTAGGTGTTTCTTAAAAAAAATTATTTTATATGTTGAAAATTTCAAATTTCAATGTAGTAGTACGAAAATTTCAGGAAAAACAAAGTAGGTGTATGTCTGACCACCTTAAACATGTAATCAAATGATAATTTTTTTTACAAGATTCTAGATATAAGTAGTAGACTCATGTCTGGATGTGACACATATTTTTTTGTAATTTTTTCCAAGTAAATAATTTATTATGATTTTTCTTCTAAAACTTTTCCAGAATACAAAAACTCGCGTGTCTAACCACGTTAACTTAATCTAAACTTTATCAAATTGAGTTTTTATTTTATTTTTCTTAGACTAGGAAAATCATAGAATGTGATAGATGTTTTGGATTTAAAAAATGTTATACATTTTGAAAGTTATAGCTATTTTTCAATATGTTTATCAACCAGGACTAGAAAGATAACAAGTAGGTGTATGTCTGACCACATTAAACAAAATCAAATGATAATATTTTTTTATAAGATTATAGATAAAATTAGTAGAGTCATGTAAAAATGTGATGTGTATTTTATTTTATTTTTTTTCCAAGTAAATAATTAATTATGATTTTTCTGCTACAAATTTTCCTGAATATAAAAACTCTCATGTTTGACCACCTTAACTTAGTCTAAACTTCATAAAATTGAAATAATTGTTTATTATTATTATAATGTGTGAAGCATAGAATTTGATGTATATTTTAGATTTCAAAAATGTTATATTATTTAAAAGTTATAGTTGTTTTTCAAAGAGTCTATCAATCAGGACTTCTTTTTCACATCGCCACTTTTTGGCATACCATGATCCTACACATACCCCCTAATGTCCATGTTTTTTTCTCTAGTATTTTCTCACTTTCCTCATTCATTTCCTTAATCCATTCATCATTCTCAAGTGCATCCTTAACATTTTTAGGTTTAAATTCACAACCTAAACATGTGGTGTTTCTCAACTTAATTTATGTCATCATGCCATCTTCCTTGTCACTAATAATCTGATTTTGTGGATGGTGTCTCCTCACAATTTTTTCTCACACTTTCTCTCTTCTTTTTTCATCATTCACTACAGGATCAAGATCTTCCTTGGTAGCTATTTCCTGATTATCAATCTCTATAGGCTGATGCTTGGTGTCATTATCCTTTTTCTCGGTAATTTCAACCTGTTTCTTGGGTAGAATGTCATGTTTCTCAATGTATGTAAATCTAATATAGTCTTATGCTTCATTTTTTTTTCCTTCATCATTTTTCTCAGCAAACTCATCAACTCTAACATTTTCACTTTCAATCATGTTGTTAGAAACCTTATTCAAACATTTGTAAGCTTTTCTTCCAGTAGAATATCCTAAGAATATTCCTTCATCATCTTTTTAATTAAAATTTTCATTTCTAGATCCTCTTTCAAAATCTAACTTCTACTTCCAAATATTTTGAAATAACTTACATTCGGTGTGTACCCATACCATAAATCATAGGGTGTCTTGTTTGAATCTTTATTGAGTTTTACATAGTTTAATGTGTATACATTAGTGCAAACAACTTCTCTCCAGTACATCTGTGCAACATCTTTTTCAATCAACAATTTTTAGTACAATCAACTAAAGATCTATTTCTCTTATTAGTAATTCCATTCTTTTGTAGTGCTCTCAGTGCAAAAACCTATCTTTTGATTCCATGATCATTACAAAAGTTAGTGAACTCATCAAAAATAAACTCACCACCTCTATGTGATCTTAAGAATTTTATCTCTTTTCCACTTTAGCTTGACACCATTTAAACATCCTGAAAGCTTCATATTTTTCTTTTAGAAACATAACAGTCATCATCCTAGAGTAGTCATCAATAAATAAAATAAAGTATTTGTCACCATAATAACTCTAAGTTCTCATAGGACCACACAAGTCAGTATGAACCAACTCCAAAATAGCTTTACATGAATAGTTCTTTCTCTTAAAACTAGATTTTGACATTTTTCCCATTTGACATTGTTTACACATGACATGGTCAGGCTTAGATAAGCTCGATAAACCTCTAACTTTTCTTCTCTTATTGATCTTAACTATGTTGTCAAAATTCACATGACATAACCTTTTGTGTCATAACCACAAATCTTCAGTTCTAGCCAATAAATAAGAGGTATTAGCATTGTTAAGATAGAATATATTACCCTTTGATTGTCCACCAGTATCGATCAACTTTCTAGTCTCATCATAGATTTTCACCTTTCTACTTTCAAATGCAACTCGGTGACCTAAATTATTCAGCTGTGCTACACTCAACAAATTTTAATTAATTCCTTTCTCCCAATATGCATTCTTGCATCTAATCTTATTGTTCAACAAGATAGATCCTTTTCCTTTTACTCAACAAGGTGTATCATTTCCCATTTTAATAGATCCACCATTATAATATTCAAAGTATTCAAATTTGTGTTCATCACTAGTCATATGATGTGTACAACCACTATCAATAATCCATGTATCATTCTTGCTAATTTAGAAATTACTGTTGTTTCAACATACCTTTCTTCTTCTTTTGAATCTTCTTTCAAAGCTATGAATACCACCTCAATATATTCATAAGTGTTGGTATCAGTATCATTATCATCATCTTTAACAAGGTAACATGCCTTATTGCCTTTGTTTTTGTAGTAACGGTTACTTCTTCTATCATATTGTTGGTTGCCTCTGCAATCTTGGTTATCTCTCCTTTCAGACTTTCTATCACTGGATGGTTCATTGTCTTTGTCATATCCTTTCTAGTTAGGACATCTAGCTATAATGTGGCTAATCTCTTTACAGTTAAAACATACCAAGGGAAGTTTCCCTTTGTATCTTCTTTTACCTTTCTACAGTCTTCTAGCTACTAATGCTTCAAGTTCATCAAGTTCATCCCCATCATTGTTACTATCACTTTCATTTCTTATCATGTTTTTATTACTTGATTTATGAATTTTTAAGGATTACATAAATGTAGATTCAAAATTTAGAACAATATTGTTACCAAAGTTGTTCAACTCAAAAGAAGTCAATTTATCAATCAGGCTATCAAGTGTAAAAGTGTTACCTGGGACTAACCTCATTTCATGAATTGAAGAGATTCTAATAGCATAGAGAGGTAGCAAGGCTTCAAGAATTTTACTCACAACATTGTCTTTACCAATAACACCTCCTCTTCCTCAGATAGCATTGACAATCTCCTTAATTTGGTTACTATACTGTGAAATGTTTTCTTCTTCTTTCATCTTCATATCATCAAAATTTCCTCTTAGACTCACATCTCTTTCCCTCAGTACATTCTCATCTCCTTTGTGAACTAGTGCAAGTTTTCCCACATTCTTTTAACAATAGTACATGTCTTGAAATCTTCAAATTATGCATCAAATAAGGTAGCATCAATCTCTATCATTGTCATGTTATGTTCATGTCTATCTCTAAACTTATCAACAATCAAAGGTCCAATCATTGGTTGAATGTAACCATTGCTCAAGTAGAATACTAAAAATATGCAATTCCTAATATATACAACTTCATTCTTCTTTTTCATGTTGAGAATTTGTCTTTGTTCAGCTTTGGCACCTCTCTCTTATACATCTTGTGATATTTAGCTTAAGTCCTTTCCACTTTCCTTCCAAGAAACCTATTCTCTGATACCAATTGTTAAATAACTGAGAGGGGGAGTGAATAAGTTAATTCTAGTTATCCTATAGTCCCCAAACTCCCATATTTATATATTCAATCTTTCATATCAAATTATCAGCTCGGTAAGCTATCAAAAATATGTTTTTCTTTATCTACCGATTGACAGCCAATTCAATATTGTATTTACCGATTTGACTAGTTATGTAATGTGTAAAGTAAAATAACAATTCAATCACATCAAATACACATAACACATAGATCTTTAACATGGAAACCATGTTAAGAGAAAAACCACCTGGGACCAATAACCCAAAATAATTTACTCCTCTGAAGTGAGCTCGGTTAGGAGCCAAGCTTGTTAAAGGTTACAAAATAAACTTTAAGGTGTGGCCCACTTAGAGGATTTATCACTCATATTTCTCTCTTAACTAGCATTCACTATGGTGTTAACAAGAAAATAATCAATATTCATTGAATGTCATATTGAAATATATAAAGATTGTTAAGTCCACTCGGTTAAGAGATTTTTGTTGTAACAATGGTTTAACTAATATAGTAATGATCTAATTCAAAGACAACTATGATATGTAGATTTTTAGATGTATTCTTAGCTCAAAATAATTCCTCTAATCAATAATAAATTCAATCCTTTATTTCCTCCAACTTTACTTCACTCGGTGTATGATTCTTTGACACTCGGTAATGTCTATAGTTCATATTGGTTATGTGTGTAACTAGTTTGATCAAAAGTGCATGAAAAATAGTCCTTTCACATGAATTATCCTACAGTATCAATAATCCTAGACTCAATAATGAATCCCATGTCTCTTTAAATAGACATCATAAATCTTTTTTTTCTCATCCATTAGATTTTTCCTCATAATCGCAATTGTTAATTTTTACCCTTCAATATTCCTCAGTAAGTCTATCTCTAACACATTTCATTCATCTCCATTCAATCAATCTTGAATTTTTTCAGCCATTAGATCATCATAACAAACTTTAACCTCTACCTTGAAATCATAAGCAATTGTCCAGCTCATCAATTTAGTCAGTTGTTATAAACTTTATTTTTTTCTTTCACTCATTCAATACCAAAATATGTCAGTGAATACTTGCTTGGTTAATACTGTACTCAATATACAGTACACAAGATTTGTGTATACAAAAATCTTCAATTAATGACCAAATAAACTTATTCATTTCTAATCTTCAATGCATAACAAAATCATGTAGTACAATCAAGTCAACAACATGATGTCATAGACTCATCAATAAGTTACCTAGTGTATACCATAGCCATATCTTCCATATCCATCTCATCTTTATGTAGATATCTCATTCCTTTACCTTTTTTCTTCTTTAGATGTTTGTAATCATCATGATAAGTATATTCAAAACTATTTAACATCAATTACAATACATTGATTAATTTAATTGCATTACATATCACTTTAGCAGCTCGGTGACCTTCAATCACTATCTTTTACTTGTCCATTCATTCCATCAAGATATTCAATCAGTTGTAGGTTATCATCACTCTCATAATAGAATAAATGAATTCATCCTTCACCCTAATTTTGTTGAAACATTTTTAGGAAATCCACTTATTTCACCACTCTAATTGTTAGGGTTTAATGTCACCACCATCATTCTTTCTAATTCTAGCCATTCTAACTTTGACTAGAATTAGTATATCCTTACTTCTAGAACTACATAGTTTGAGGTAGCATAATTTATAATAACATAAATATTACAATGGTATCAACTTTATTAACCTAATAGAGAACTTATAAGAAATAAAAATAATAATTAAAAATACTATATTATAAAACTCCCCTTTTCCTCGGTCTCTCGGGAAAAGACAAATATGCCAAAGAAGAAGGTGAAAGTAGAATCATTTGGAGTAGATAAATCCAAAGGGGTAGCCTTCATTGGTTTATATCAACTTCAGAAGTCCTATTTCAAGGCTTCACATCTACATTACTCCACTCCTATAATTATTTTCAATTGTCCCTATTCTAATGCAACCATGCTTGAAAATATACAATGATGAAAATTAATATTGCCATGTCATGTTTAGCATTAAATGTCCTAGAAATAATGAGAGACATTAATGTTATTGGGGCATGCCTAAGAACTAACCTTCCTTAGACACTCTCCTATCTCATTTTTTATGATTTTGGCTATCCTATCTTTGATTGCAATTGGTCTCTCCTTACATTTGAAACTACATAGCTTGAGGTAGCACGATTTATAATAACCCCCAAAATGGAATGATATTATCTTCACGAACCTAATAGTATAGTTATAAGAACAAAGAGAATAGAGATAAAACAATATAGTAAATGAGTAATAGTGAAGAAATGACTCTTCCACTGTACTCTAGGGATTTTGCATAAGGGCAGATGCCCTCTACTATTTACATTTAAAGGATTTGACCAATGGCATGGGCACAAAATTATGTTTGTAATATAAGGAAGGAAAATGATTTTAAGAAGGTGGATGTGTGATATGCTTCCAAATACTACCAAAACCCTTGTTTTTGTTGGCCTCCTACTTTATGTGCATCTAACACTTTGTAAACTTCTTCATCTATGTTGTTTTATCATAAAGGGATTTCTTTCTCTCTCCCATGTCAATAATTTTGTGTCTCTTAGTTATTAGGGTCTCCTTTCCCCTCTTTCAATAGGGGAACCTTGCATGAGGGTCATGAATAATGATTCTATCACTAATGGAAATGATAAACAAGTGTTAGTTAGTGATGGTATTTTTAGCTCTAGACAATATGGATTAGAGAAAGATTGGGTGAATATCAATGATTCATGCAATAAGTGTACATCAAGCCTTTATATGGAAGTCTTTTTATTCATATGGATGGTGATATGAACAAAGATATTTTGAAAAATAAAGAATATTTCTTTGAGATAGGTCATATTGTGAGATTTAGGGGCTTCTAGCCAAGTCTCTAGGAAGTCCACAAATGGATTTTGGAGTCCCATTCTAGATGGAGATGTTCAAATCTATCCATCTTGAGGTTTTTTCATGGTTGTTTTGTTGGTTATTGCTAATGAATTGGGGAGATTGTGGATACATTTTACAATATATTTAATCACTACATTGAGTGATGTTGGAAATATTATTATTGTCATTCATGTTTTGTCACTAATGTCAACATATATTTCTATCAAGAGAACATGTTGGTTATTACAGTGTACAGATACTATATGAATGTTTCTAAATGTGCAAAGTCAATCGTGTGTATAGGAAGGTGTTTTGATCTTATATCTAAGATTTTATGATGTAATATTGAATATTGGCCAAGTTACAAAAGATTTAGTGAAGACTGGTTACTAGATAGTGGCAGTAGATGTTGACAGAGTAAGTTTATGACTTTTAGGTATATCTTACTAGTGATGAGGATTTAGTGTATGTGAGTTTAAGGGATGATAGATAGGGTAGTAAATAATGTTTGATGGTTTGTGCAAGGTATGAAAAGTAGGATGATGTCAATTGTGGTGTGTGTTCTAGAGATGGCCTATTTGGGAGCTGACTTGAGAGATGTAGCATGCATCATGAATGGAGAGCATAATTTAAGGATGTCAATCCTTAATTATTGAATTGTAATTATTGTATACCTATTTTAAATACCATGTGTATCTTAGCAAGGAGTTATATAATTATTTTTATATTAGGAAAGCCTAGTTGGCCGACCTGATGATTTATTTTGTAATAGGGTATATATGTAAGATCTTTACTTTCGAAAGGACATGTAGAGGATGTATGTGATGTAAAAGAGGATTGTGGAAGCTATGAGCTTGATTCTGGTAGATGTAGAGTAGAGGATAGATTATATACTTCATTGGAACTGATGAAGAAAATTTATTTTCTATCAGACAATTCAAAAGATTGTGTATTTCTTTATATACACTTGTGTTGTGAATAGTGAGTTCGAAAGGTGGACATAACCTTCTTTGGGCAGTGAGCCTACCATTATTTTTCTTGAATCCTAGTAGGGTCTATCCTCTAACAAGGACTATGTACTATAATGCTCTAATCAGCTCCTAACATGGATAAATCTTCTAACAAGTATACTATACTCTTAGTACATAACTAGTGGGTGTTAATTCCCATTGGGGTTTTACCGTTAACAGGGTTTCCTCAACAATAAAATATTATGTTATTGTGTTGGCATGCATTGTGTTCATTGGATTTGATATTTATGCTATTCAAAGATTAACATTTAATAATCTATCATACAACTAATTCAACCCCCCCCTCTCAGTTGTATTGTTGGACTATGTTAGGAATAAGGTGTCTCAAACTTGGATAATTCCTATTCTTATTATTTGTTTTGTAAAATGTATTTCTTGCAAATAATGTAATTAAGTGTGAGTGTACATGTCTAGTTGGCATGTTGATGTGTCACTCCACTTGATGTGTCGGCATCTTGAATTATGTGTAAGGAGATCATGGTTGAAACAGTTATGATGGATTCCTATGACACATAAGAGCTATGTCTGGAAGACTCAATGATAGGTGAAGACATGTGGAAACTAATAAAATTGAGTATTTTACACTCTTCCCCAATTGTGGGGTTTGGGGCAATGGCCTGAAAAAAAATTTTGAGTTCCTATTTTCTTAGAGAATGGTAAAACCCTAATATGACTATCTTTGGAAGTTTCCCTAAAAAAGGAAGTGCATGATATAAGCATTTTTAGGGTTGCGAAGATAGGTGAAGTTAGTGTATTGTTGGTGTTAGGGATTTTTCTTGTAGGATCAAACTTGGCAAAGATATGGGCTTGATTCTCAGTTTAAGGGGACTCCAAGTTTGCAAGAAAAATCTAATTGATGAGGATTGGATAAGATCCTCCTTCTGCTTCAAGCTCCATAGGACTCAGGCGGGTATTGCCTATGAATAGGTTACTATGTTTCAAGTAATTTTTTGATTAGTGGATTAGGTCTTCACTATCATGCTATTATGTTACTCAAATCTACTTCAATGAAAGATGATTTTGTAAATAGCTGAGAACAACCTATTATAGAATATGACAAATGAAACTACTAATTTAATAGCATGAACAGTGGGATAAGGATGTGAATCCTTCTTCTTTTTATGAGTGCAACTCGAGGAAGGTTAACCTCTGGATTCTCTCTTCAAGGAATCAGAAAATGTGAACTGTATCACCCAGATGTAGTCCTTTCATAGTATGTACGAACTTAAAAATATAAAAGAACTGGTAATGATTAAATTTTGTGCTTGATGATAGAAAGATAGTTGCATGAACAAAAATCAAACCAGTGCCTAATACTTTGGGAAAAAGAGTCTAACATGAATCAATAGAGGAATTTCAAGAAAATACAGTAGTACACCTTGCAAGCTACATACAATTTAGATAGAATGCCTGACAGACTATCTTCTCAATCTTAGATTGTTATCATCAAGATCCCAACAGATGTGTTCATTCTCTGAAACTGCATGAGGATTTAATCCTTTCCTTGAAAGAAACTCATGAAACAATTAGAGTAATTTCCTGACAACTAGTATGTTTTTGTGTGCCTTACAGATAAAAACATACAAGAACAAACATAGAGCCAAGAGACATTAACAGAACCAAGACATAAATTGTATTGTATTTCATGAAAAGTGTATCAATACATACAAAGAAAAACTCTTTACTCAAAGACTCATACTCAAAAATAAGAAGTCTGCTCTACAAAGCTTGTATTTTCAACATTCATCATCAAGAGACCTGCTCATAACAGAGCAACTATAGGAGCCCTCCATAAATAGGAATAGGAACCCCAAAAATAGAGAAAAGAAGATAATAAATAGTAGAAGGAGAAACCCTAAAATCTGCACTTGACCAACACCTATCCATTTGGAAAATCTAATCTCATTTGTCCTCTCTCCTAAAAAATCTGATATCCTCGAGCACTTCAAAATTTGATTTTATTTGCCCCTTCATATCTAATGTACTTTGTCCTTTTTCTCTCACTTCATATTTGATCTTATCTTATTCATCTGTTTGCAAATCTAATTCAACAACCCTTTGTCTTCTAAAAATCAAATCTTGTCCTTTGTTCCTGGGAGAATAATCAATAATGAAAGCCCTCTATCAGCTCTGCAAAATAAAATATGCCCAGAATAAAATATCTTTGCAAAATTTGATCCCGAATGCAAATGCCTTTACTGCTCTCATCTGCTCATTTAAATCTGATTCTATCCACCACCATCATCTCTGTCATCTTCTGGCATTTCCGGAAACATATCATACTGCTATATTCAGACAAAAAATGAATCTCCAAGGATAAAAACTCTGAGCAGCTTCCTGTCATGAAAAATTTCGAGTTTATCCAAAGTTGAACTATATGATTATTTAAATCTTTTATTTCTTTTAAAAAATTTCATAGGCCACTAGAAAGTGCCACTTGTCATCTTCTCATTCGCTGCTTGGACTAACTCACTTTTAACCCCAGATGATCTAGAGATTTGGAGACTACAGTAGTCTCCAAATCTCTGGGGATTCTTCTTAACCATAGTTACATCTTGAGACTTGGAGAAACTCCTTAGTCTCCTAATCTCCTAATTGTCTTCTTAACTACAGTTGGATTGGGAGACCAAGTGACTAGCTTCAGTCTCTAGATCTCCAAGTCTCCAAGTCTCCAGATTTTCCCTCCAGCAACCTGGCGACAAATGCTAACTCATAATCTTTGAATGCTCAAGCTCTAACCACCAACATTATGAGACCTCGCGACTAGGCTAATCTCACAATCTTGGAACATATTGCACTTAACCACTAGCATTATGAGACTGGGTGACTGGCGGTTTGCTGACTACTACCACCTGGCGACTGGACGACTGGAAGTTTTCTCTAGGTCACAATGGTTATCCCTCCTTGCGGTTATCTTCTCATGACCTCGTGACCTCGTAACACATGTCCAATTTCATCCTTGCTATTACTATCAACGCTCTATAAAAAAAATTCTTTTTGGGCCCGCCGGCATGAAAACCAAGGCAGTCGCACAGGCTTGCACAACCATAGCTTCCTCCATTTCAATTTACTTCATATGTAAGGTCCTTTGATTATAAACACCTACAATTTCAAAACCGGGAGCAACGTGGGATATATGTTTTAAGATTTTTTAAAGACTTTCCATAAAATACCATAGCTCGCCTAGCTGGCAGCCACCCCAAGGTGGGCCCACAAAGTAGAGACAACCATAGGCTCTCCTTCCACTTGATTTACTTTATGTTGGAGTGCGTTTGCTTATAAATGTTATCTGGAAACCTATCGTAGCAGATGTGGGATATTTTCTTTACATTACTTTTTGAATTTCAGCCGCCCAGCTCCACTATTTTAAGTGTTCTCCTTTGAAATTTGGGACACAATAGTATTCCCAACATACTCATCTTAAAATCCTATGCCATGCCTCCACTGGCATTCATGCAGGCTACAAATGCGTGAACCCCACATAGTGTGCTTACCTATTTTTACGTGTTGGGCACCACATATGCACCCTACATATATGCTACCACAAACCTCCAAATCTCTATGCAAACAATGGATTGGCTTTATAATCTCCTATTCCTCATTTCAATATGCATCTTCCACAGACATATCCCCCCATCACATGAGCAACATCAAAACACGCAAGGCCTGGTCCCTTATCTTATGTAGGCAGGTGTATGGGATCCCACTATGCATGAGAAGCCCCTTTTAGCACATGAGTCTTTCTATACTTGCGCCTAGCTTTATTTTATTCACACTGCTAGCTTCCAATTCTACATGGCCTGACATCTTCAAATTGGAAGGCTCCTTTTATTTTTATGTTGGTCTCCTTCAAATTGTACGAGACTCCCGTTGGCAATGGCTACTCAAACAAATGCGCAAACCTCCAAACCTTTAAAGCAAGCCTCCAATGAGCTAGTGCAGATATTTGTAATGTAAATTCTCCTTATATTTTGATGTAAAAAAGAGGCTTAGTGCGCACCATATCATCTAACTATGGTCCACAAACTTTTAAAGAACAAGTGGTGGCTTCAATCTTTTCAAACCTGGCAACTCCTCTATTGTCTATGCCAGCATTCCATTTAACATTGTGTAAGGTATTCAATCTTCAAAATGTGTAAGCAGCCTTTAACATGCATGAGACTTCATTTTAGCTTGACTTGTGTGAGCTTTCATATGGACTGCCCGTCCTCTAACAAGAGCTCACTTCTTTACATGCCAGCCTCCAAAAACGTGCCCACCATTTTTCATATAGTCTTCTTCTAATGCCGACTACATTTCCTCATATGCTCCATGCCTAAATGCAAGAAGCTTCCCTTTGTTAGTGTGTAGCCTCCTAAACTAATGTGTGGGCTTCCTCCTTCACGTGGACTCTTTTCAAACATGAGCTGGTTGTTTTGAATACAAGAGATCCCCACTTTACTGTGTGTAAGGCACTTTGCCCCTTCATTAGTTTGCTAGCATTTATTTATTAATAAGAAACCCCTTCATTTTACGCAGTCTGCTCAACCATCATTGTTTTATTTCTTCCATATTGTCATGGGATGGTGAACTCATACCATTTGGCAATAGTATGGATGTTTCTGCTTTATTATTGTCCACATTATCATTGTCATTTTCATACATAAGCTTCCTCTTACCAGTCCTTTTACCACACACTGGTCTCTTTGTTGATTGGCACAAAACATGCATAAATTCATCTCCAAGCTTCCACATAAGACAAGCTCAAATTTGCTTATGTGCCCAAATCCTGAATGCTCTTCAAAATCTCTTTTTCGCAAAGCATTCCATTTATTTCAAATGTGGATAGTTTCCATTCAAATGTGCAAGACAATCATCCAGATTAATTAGTAGGCCATCCATCTTATCCATAGGCATATCCTTTTCTATTTTGTTTGGTCCTCCAACCCATCACTAGTAGTCACCCTCTCTGCACCATTTCTAGCTTTGCAAGATCTGGAACACAACATGTTGCCCTTGACCACCATATGTTGAGTCGCCTTCATAATGCTCATGCATTGCCAAGAACTAGCCCTCTATTCTATTTATGTTGACCTTTTTTCTTTGCTTCAATTAATCCATCATACAAGCTCAAAATGAAAAACAATGATTCATCAAAATTTAAACACTCCATTCAACTTCTACAACTCTGGAAAACTACCAAATAACATTAATTTGGCCTTAGGAACTAGCTTCAAAAAATTGACAAGAAGCCATCATGGAATCGTGCCACTGGGAACACATACTCACCCTTGATACTATTTTAAATCCACATGCGAGATATCCCTGATCAAATCTGACAACTCTAAAAACATGTGCAAACGCAGATGTGAAAACATCATAAATTGCCTCTGGATTTGCCCTTGAGAAGACATCAAATCAACTCATGAAGATCTAAGCTTCTGGATTTTGAAAATATTTCATATGGTGAGTATGAATCTAGAAGGGAAACTCATGATGATCATCTAGGAAGATTCGACAAACCCTCAAAATAGCCACTTGGAAAATTAGTACAAGAAAACATGAGGAAAAACTGATTTCTGCCAATGAAAAGCATCTAGGAAAGTGTGCATACAAAACCCTCATGACTTGAGACTTTGCAAACTAGAAGTGAATTTGTTCTACAATATAGGGGCATCATTCTCTTGATATGACCAATCATAACATTGGAGATATAACATCATGAATAGGGCCTCCAACTAAAATTAGGCAAATGATTTGCACCAAATTGTTAGAAACTACAAACGGAATCAGATTGGCGAGCTGGGAAAACAGATTCATCATGGCCTGAAAATCTTCATGGTAGCACATTTCCATGTTTTGAATACTGAACAACCTTCAATTCTTCAGAAACTTGAACCGGGTATGAAAAATGAAAGCTCAAAGTAGGCTACTTAATTCTAGATTCTGCACTTTCAATGAAATTTTTAATAAATCTGATGTGGAAATACACTGGCAAAGTGGATATCTGGATTGGTATGAGTCTAAAAATCCATGGAATAGCACACTTTAATTATTGCAATACAGGGGAACACTCAATTATGCAGGGCGTTCAACTGGATACAAATAACAAGACCCCAAAAGTAGGGCGTCAAGAAATCTGCATTTGCCAATCTAGCATATTGATAGAAGCTAACAAAAAGGGCTTGGCAAACTGACCAAATGAACTCTTCGTGATCTAAAAATTGAAACATAAGAAGAATTTGACCACTGGAATACAACACAAATGGAATTTTATCAATTGGGTCAAATGGTCAACATTTATAATTAGTCAAATAGCGCCACTCAGAAAACTAGGCAAAACAAAGAAATAAGACAATTCTGGAAAACCAACTTTGGGGGATCCAAAAACCTATCAAACCGATTCGAAGAGGCTTGAGCTTTGAAAAATAAACTGAGTGATACACATTTAAAACACTCCCAAAGTGGTAGGCTATGAAACTCAATAGAGTACAAGGTATTCAAAGACAAACAGGGGCTGTAACAGTGATTTGACACTTAGGCAAAAATACAAATTTCAGTGAACACCTTAAAATGGCTACTCCCTAAACATATCCAATTTGAAATTTAGGAGCTGAAACCTACTGCATATGTCATATGAAAGGTGTTGAATCTATTACCCAAGTTGTACCTTATGAAAATCATCAGGATATCTTTTTACCTGCACACCAGTCAAACCTTTTCACAAAAACTTTAAGAGTACCCACTTTTCCTTATAGAAAATTTTCAATTGGTCACTCCAAATTTGAGCCAAATTTGAGAGTACCAATAGTCGAAACATTTTATGCTGCTACGATTTTTCTTCAAGAGTCGAAAAAAATCTTCTAAAAGAACTTGCATTGCAAGTGTATTGTAAATTGTAATAGTTTTGATTAATACACTGTGCAGGTTTTGGAGTGCTGGGGTTTTTACCGAAAGTTTTCCCTAGGGTAAATATTTTGTGTCATTCTCTATTTTCTATATGCATGTTATATGGCTGCAATATCATTATTAAAGTAGTTAACGAATCTGAAATTGTAAGGATTTAAAAGAATTTGCACAATACTTTCCTTAAGAGATTAGTGTAGGAAGTTGTTTCTGCACCTGAGTTTCCTTACAAGTGGTATCAGAGCCTGATCAAATTTTGATCCTAGTTGTTGGGTAGGGTTTTTTGAGCTAATCTCAAGTTGAGTGGGAGTTTTGTGTAGAGCATTCTGAATCTTATTTGCAGATTGAGATGGCAAGTTCCTCATACAGTAGAATAGAGGTGGAGAAATTTAATGGCACTAATTTCAAGTTGTGGAAACTCAAGATGGAAGAAATGCTTGAAGAACATGATCTATGGAAGGCTACTTCACTTGATGTGAAACCTGCAATGATATCTCAAGCGGATTGGGAGATCAAGGATCAGAAGTCTAAGGGTCTCATCAGACTCTACCTAGCAGATGTCATTCTTCTGAATGTTCTTGATGAGACTACTGTAAATTCATGGTGGAAATGGCTTGGGTTTGTGTATCAGGCCAAATCTCTGGTGAATAAGTTGTTCCTGAGAAAGAAGTTGTATTCTTTAAAAATGGAGGAAGGTGGATCTGTAACTGATCATCTCAACACATTCAATTTATTGATTGCACAATTGGCATCATCCGGTGCCAAGATTGAGGAGGAGGATCGTTGTATGACCCTTCTTTGTTCCTTGCCAGATTCATGGGACCATCTTGTGATGGCTCTTGAAAGTACTATAGTCACATTCTATATGGGTGATGTGGTGTCTTTGCTGCTATCTGAGGAGATGTGAAGAAAGACTTCAAATTCATCTAAGGAAGCCCTTTCTATTCATGGGAGATCCAATGACAAAGGAAAGAAAAATGACAACAAGTCAAAGAAGGGAAGATCCAAATCCCGTGGGAGTTCTAAGACTCCTAGAAAGTCCAAGGCGAAATGTTGGAACTGTGATAAAACTGAGCACTTCTGGAGGGACTGTAAAGAACCAAAGAAGAAGAAGAAAGGCTTAGATTTAGCTTCTAAAATATCTCAAGAAGATGGAGATGCATTTATTGCAGCTTTGGTAGCCCATGCATCTAATGACATGTGGTTGGTATACTCGGGTGCTTCTTTTCACATGACCTCTCATCAAAATTGGTTCTCAAAATATGAAGAGTTCAATGGTGGAAAGCTGTACTTGGGTGATGATTCTCACCTAAAGATACTTGGACGTGGAAGGGTCACTATCAGATTTCCTGATGGATGAATAAAGGGAATCAACGAAGTTATGTACATTCCAGGATTGGCATGAAAACTATTATCTGTAAGTATGCTGAATGTAGGTGTGCAAGTTGTTTTTTTGAAAGAAGGATGCAAGATGATGAGAGGACTGATAGTGCTTGCAAGGGGTACTAGGAGAGGTACCTTATTTTAGCTAGATGCATGTATTCCTCTATGTAATAGTTCTTCATCCTCACCATCTAAATGAGCAGTGAAGAAGTTTGTGCTTATTGGTTCCGATGGTAGTGCAAACACTTTGGAAGGTAAGCTTCCTACAGAAAAGACAATGTTGTGGCATATGAGATTTGGCCACATTGGTGAAAAGGGTCTCAGAACCTTGAAAAATAAAAACCTCATTGAGGGGTTAAATGATTGCAATCTCAAGTTCAACTTCTGCGAACACTATGTCTATGGTAAACAAAATCGTGTTTAGTTTTACTCTAGTTCTCACAAATCTTCTCATGTTTTGGATCTTATTCATTCTGATGTATTTGGTCCTGTAAAAGTTCCTTCAATCTCCAAGTTTGTATTTTTTGTATCTTTCATAGATAATTACAGTAGAAGGACTTGGATTTATTTCCTTAAAAGTAAGACACAAGTCTTTAGTCAGTTCAAAGAATTTAAAGCTCTTGTAGAGAATCAGACTAGTAAGAAGATTAAGTGTGTGAGAACTGACAATGGTGGTGAGTTTTTCTCACTAGATTTTGAATAGTTATATAAAGAACAAGATATTTAGAATCATAAGACAACTCCTTATACCCCACAACAAAATGGAGTTGAAGAGAGAATGAACAGGACACTGATGGAGAAGGCTAGGAGTATGCTTAGTGGAGCTGGTTTAGAACAAAGGTTTTGGGCCGAAGCTGTGGCCACTACTTTCTATCTGGTTAACAGTTCTCCTACATCAGCTCTTGTTGGCAAGACACCCATGGAGGTGTGGTCTGGTAAGAATCCTTCAATTAGACATCTTCATGTTTTTGGTTGTGAAGCTTATGCACATGTTCCAAAGGAGAAAAGATCTAAGTTGGAAAGCAAAGCTGTCAAATGTATTTTCATCGGATATAGTGTTGGTGTGAAAGGATACAAGCTTTGGGATCCTGTGACTAGTAAGGTGTTGTATAGTAGAAATGTTATTTTCAGAGAGCTAACATCTTCTCCTATTGTGCTACAACCAGATGAAAAAGAAAAGGAAAAAGATGTTGTTCAGTTGCCTCCTACCCCTGAGAAGACTAAACAGAGAGACCATGTTGGGTCTAATGATGAGGAGAGCTCTAGCAGCTTTGATAGTTCAGAAGAAGAGGAAGAACAACCTCAACCTCAGCCCTTAAGGAGATCCATGAGAGAAAGAAAGAAACTAGAAAGGTTTGGTTATTCTATGTTAGATTCCAATTGTACTTTTGCTTTGATTACTAACACTGATGAGCCTAGATCTGTGAAAGAGGCTTTGGGCATGGAAGATGCAGGTTCCTGGATTGAGGCTATGGATGATGAGATGGCTTCATTGGAGAAAAAAAAACTTGGGACCTTGTACCTTTGCCTAAAGGGAGAAAGCCTATTGGCTGTAAATGGGTGTTCAAGAAGAAATTTTGTGTAGATGGTAGTGTTGAAAGGTACAAAGCTAGATTGGTTGCAAAGGGGTATTCACAGGTAGAGGGAATAGATTATGGTGAAATATTCTCTCCTATTGCAAAGTTGACATCCATTAGATTTTTGTTGTCTCTTGTTGCATCATATGATTTAGAGATAGAACAGATGGATGTGAAGATAGCTTTCCTTCATGGTGATTTGGAGGAAGAGATTTATATGTCACAGTCTGAGCACTACATTGTTAAAGGTAAAGAATCCTTAGTTTGCAGATTAAAGAAATCTCTATATGGTTTGAAGTAATCTCCTAGGATGTGGTCCCTTAATTTTGATGCCATTGTGTTGTTAATTAGATTTGTAAGATTGAAATCAGATCATTGTGTTTATTTTAGAGTTGAAAATGATCGCCTTCTTATTGTTTCATTATATGTTGACGATATGTTGCTGTTTGGGAAGGGTAAGGGTATGATTTCTAATTTTAAATCTCAGTTGTCAGCACAGTTTGAGATGAAAGATCTTGGGGTAGCAAGGTACATCTTGGGTATGGAAATCAGTAGAGACAAGTCTAAAAGAAAATTTTGGTTGAGTCAGAGTAAGTATGTGAAGTCTGTATTGGACAGGTTTAGCAAGGCAAATTGTAGACCACTATGTGTTCCTATTTCTATGGGAACAAAGTTATCTGTAGATGATTGTCCAAAATCTCCTAGTGAGGTGGAGGACATGAGTAGAGTACCTTATGCTAGTGCAGTTGGCAGTCTTATGTATGCTATGGTCTGTACTAGACCAGACATTGCCCAAGTAGTGGGAGTCCTAAGTCGGTTTATGGCTAACCCTGGATGGGTACATTGGGATGCATTTAAGTGAGTATTCAGATATTTGAGGTGTACATCAAATTACTCCATATGTTACCATGGTAACTCTTCTAGATCTCCACATTCAGTTTGTATTCATGGGTTTGTGGATTCAGATTGGGCAGGTGATATTGACAGAAGGAGATCCACCAGTGCTTATGTGTTCACTATGTTTGGTGGTGCTATCAATTGGATGAGTAAGAGACAACCTGTGGTTTCTTTTTCCACTATATAAGCTGAGTACATGGTCACTACTCATGCTTGTAAGGAATCCATTTGGCTTAGGAGATTGTGTTATGATTTTGATGTTGATGTAGAATAGATTACTATTTGGTGTGACAGTCAGAGTGCTATTTTCCTTGCAAAGAATCCAACTTTTCATGCCAGAATGAAGCACATTGATGTGCAGTTTCACTTTGTGAGAGATATGGTGGAAGATGGAAATGTAAATTTGGAAAAGGTAGATACTGTGAAGAATGTTGTAGATGCATTAATGAAACCAGTGGGCACTGAGAAGTTCAGATGGTGTTCAGAGTCTATGGGCCTTTTGGCCTATAGCGGTTAGTTCCTATTATGTTCCTATTTCTCTTACAAGGTGTTTGACAAGTGGGAGAATGTTAGGAATAAGGTGTCTCAACCTTGGATAATTCCTATTCTTATTATTTGTTTTGTAAAATGTATTTCTTGCAAATAATGTAATTAAGTGTGAGTGTACATGTCTAGTTGGCATGTTGATGTGTCACTCCACTTGATGTGTCGGCATCTTGAATTATGTGTAATGAGATCATGGCTGAAATGGTTATGATGGATTCCTATGACATGTAAGAGCTATGCCTGGAAGATTCAATGAAAAGTGAAGACATGTGGATATTGATAAAATTGAGTACTGTACACTCTTCCCCAATCGTGGGGTTCGGGGTATCAGCCTGAAAAAAAATTTGGGGTTCCTATTTTCTTGGAGAATGGTAAAACCCTAATACAGCTATCTTTGGAAGTTGCCCTAAAAAAGGAAGCACGTGATATAAGCATTTTTAGGGTTGCAAAGATAGGTGAAGTTAGTGTATTGTTGGAACATTTTAGGCTACTACGATTTGTCTTCAAGAGTAAAAAAAAATCTTCCGAAAGAACTTGCATTGCAAGTGTATTGTAAATTGTAATAGTTTTGATTAATACACTGTGCAGGTTTTGGAGTGCAGGGGTTTTTACTAAAAGTTTTTCCCAGGGTAAATCTTTTGTGTCATTCTCTATTTTCTATTTTCATGGTATATGGCTGCAATATCATTTTTAAAGTAGTTAACGAATCTAAAATTGTAAGGATTTAAAAGAATTTGCACAATACTTTCCTTAAGAGATTAGTGTAGGAAGTTGTTTCCACACCTGAGTTTCCTTACAGACTATTATTTCTAGAAATCAGTATCAGAGCTACCAGTCCTTAGAGAGAAAACTTAACAAATTAACATGATCTTAGATATGGAATTATATAGTAAGGATAGTCCAAAATTTGATCTTGAAAAGTTTGATAGTTGGAAGAACAAGATGCAAACTCATTTTCTATGTTCGAGCATTGACTAATCGATCATTACAAAGAATTAGGTGACTATGAAGGCTGAGGATGAATTGGAAAAAGATACTGATGATGAAAAGAAGATATTTTCATATAATATGGTCATAAGGGAAGCACTAATCAGCACTCTCTGAAGGATAATTTACTGAAGTTAAAGATCTGGATTCCGCACACAAGATTTGGACAAGAATAGAAGCATTGTATGAAGGAGACAAGTTTACAAAGAAATTGAAGTTACAAATCTAAAAAAAAAGGATGGAGAAGCTACAAATGAAGTATGATGAGAACATTATGGCTTATGTACAAAGAGTTACATAGGTTGTGATTGGAATCAAAAATTTTGGAGGCACTTATGAAAAGTAAGAAGTTATTGCAAACATTATTAGATCATTGACACCAATCTACAAGACCAAATTTGAGGCTATAGAAGAGATTATATCTTTGACTCCAAACTTTAGCAGAGAATTGTTGATTGCAAATCTAACTACCTTTGAAGCTATATCAATGGGAGATTATCTACCTAAAGTTGAAACAACATTTAAATCATCTACACATAGAAAGATAATGTCTACACTTTCGAGCACTAGTAGTGAGAACATAAGAGAAGATCTCGGTGAACATGATGATGAATGGGAATAGATAAAAGAAGAGGAAAGAAAGCTAGATGAACTTGTTGACAATGTACTACTATTGATGGACTTAACCATAACTTGTTGAGTGTTGGACAACTAATGGATAAGGTATTTCAATTAAAGATCTTGTATGAGAAATTTTTTATTAGAGGTAAGACATGAAACTTGATTTCAATTGGTACTAAATCTAGACGTAATTTATTTGAGTTAAATACAATTGGATATTCTCATTTTATTGGGAAGGTAGATGATAGTTCGTAATGGCACAAAATATTTTATCATGTGAATTTTGATAATATTATGAAGGAAAGTTTGACTAATTCAATAAGAGACCTACTAAAGATTGTGAAACCATCTAACACTGTATGCAGAGAATGTGTTATGGGAAGCCAGACTAGAAGAAATTATAAAAGTAAATCATATACAACAAAAGGAAAGTTAGATATGGTACATACAAACTTATGTAGAAATACAAGGACAAGATCATACTATGGTGAAAGGTATTTTATACTTTTTGTTGATGAATTTTCTAGAATTATGTGGATCAGTTACTTGAAAGAGTAATCAGAAGCATTTGATAAATTCAAGATATTCAAAGAAAAAGTAGAGAATGAACCAGGCTTAAAGATAAAATGTTTGAGGTTAGACAGAGGTGGAGAGTTTACTTCAGAGCTATTTAAGTCATATTGTGAAAAGCATAGAATACAAAGAAATACATCTCCTCCTAGGACTCCACAATAAAATGGGATAGTAGACTAAAGGAATAGAACAATACTGGATGCTTCTAGGACAATTTATCTTGAAGGAAACATATCTCATGTGCATTGGAGAGAAGCTGTTGGGACAAAAGTGTACACTTTGAATAGAATTCAAATCAGAGAAGCTACAAGTAAGACTCCTTATGATATATAGTTTAATCATACTCCTACTCTAAAATATTTTAGAATATTTGGTAATAAATGCTATATCAAAAGAGATGATGAAATAGGAAAATTTGATGCCAGAAGTGATGAAGGAATTTTCCTTGGTTATTCGACTAAGAGAAAGGCTTACAAATGTTTTAACCCAAGATAAAGGAAGATGATTGAAAGTAACAATGTGAAGATAGAGGAAAAGTTTCAGATGCAAGAGAGAATGTATGACTATTTCAAAATATAGAGATCAAGGAGGCTCCTACTACAGAAGAAGAACTTTTTGATATAGAATGTAAAAATGAGACTTGTGAGGATGAAACAAATGAGTCTACTGAGATTCCTAAGATTCCTAAGTCTCAAAGATATGTAAAGAATAATCATCCTCAAAATTTAATTATTGGTAATACAAGTCAATGAGTAACAACTAGGTCAAAGACAAGGGAAGAAATTTGTTTGATTTCTCAAGTTGAACCAAAGCCTATAGATGAAGCTTGTAGAGATGAATCTTGGATAAAGGATAGGAAAGAAGGGTTAGATCAGATAAAGAAAAATAACACTTGTGAATTGGTTCCTAGACCTAATGACAAAAATGTAATAGGAACTATGTGGGGTTTTAGAAACAAAATGAATGAAGAAGGAATTGTTGTAAGAAACGAAGCAAGATTGGTATATAAAGGTTATTCAAAACAAGAAGGCATAGATTTTGAAGAGACATTTTCTCCAGTTGCTAGGATAGAAGCGGTAAGATTATTTTTGGCGTCTATTGCACATAAGGACTTCAAGGTATATTAGATAGATGTGAAATATGCATTCTTGAATGGGGATCTTGAAGAATAAGTTTATATAGAACAACCTAGATGGGCTTCTTGTATGCGATGATGAAGACATGGTATGGAAGTTGATGAAGGCACTTTATGGACTAAAGCAAGCTCCAAGGGCTTGGTATGCAAGGTTAGACAAATACTTACTTCACGTTGGGTTCAAAAAAGGTAATGCTGATAGTAACTTATATTTAAGAGCTAGTGAAGATGGAATTTTGATAATAGAACTTTTTGTTGATGATATTATCTTTAGAGGGAATGATGAAATGTGTAAGAAATTTTCTAAAGAGATGGAAAATTAATTTGAGATGTCCATGATAGGTGAAATGAAATTCTTTCTAGGACTACAAATAAATCAGAGGAAGAATAATATTGTTATTTCTCAAACTAAGTATCTTAAAGAAATGATGAAAAAGTTTGGAATGGAAGATTGTAAACCATTTGGTACACCCATGGTGACTGGTTATAAACTATCAAATAATGATGAGACAAAGTATATTTTTTAGACCAAGTATAGATCAATGGTTGGAGGATTACAATATCTGACTCACACCAGACCAGATATTGCTAATGCTATTGGAATTGTGGCTAGATATCAAGAAGAACCTAAAGAGACACACCTAGCTATTGTGAAAAGGATACTTAGATATCTGAAAGGAACAATAGAATATGGCTTATGGTATGATAGAAATTATGTATTTGAACTTCATGCTTATACTGATGCTGATTAGGCATGGAATATTGATGACATGAAGAGTACTAGTGGAGGTGCATTTTTCCTTGGGAAAAACTTGGTTTCATGGCTATGTAAAAAGAAAGATTGTATATCTCAATCTACTGCAGAATCAAAGTATGTTCCTAATGTTATTAATTGCACTCAAATTATTTGGATGAAAAAAATGCTGAAAGATATTGGAATAAATTTTGATGAACTAGTGATTATCCATTGTGATAACACCAGTACACTAAACATGTCAAAGAATCCTGTAATGTAGTCTAAAACTAAGCATATTTATATTAAGTATCACTTCTTGAGATAACTTGTGACATTCTATAAGAAATTATTTATCCAAACACCAAATCACCAAAGGCTAGTGATGGTGATGGACCCACCATAGATAAGGTAGCAGATAAGGAGATAAGGTTGGAATACATTAGTGCACAAAGAAATAGATAGCAGACATCTTTACAAAGTCATTGCCAAAAGATTCCTTTGAGTATCTAAGAGGTATTCTTGTGGTACATTCCCCTCCTATTTAGAATTAATTGATGCAGGGATGGATCATTCCAGAGGTTTTCAGAGCCTTATCATATTCTAGACTTGATGTAGGGTTCTACTCCTCAGAGCGAGTGATCGTTGAAGACAGTTGTTGAAGACACTTATGGAAGACAGTTGATGACTTATGGAACCCCGTGCTATTTTTTTCAAAGGCGGAAAGAGACTATGTGAAAATCCTACAAGAAAGAGACTATGTATAGGGAAAAGAGACTATGTGGTAAAGGTACTGAGAGAATACATTTGGGTTGATGGATTTTCCTAGAGATTGCCACTAAAGCCAAAGGGGGAGATTTTTGGATATTGCTAATGCATTGGGGAGATTTTGGATATATTTAATATGTTAATCACTACATTGAGTTATGTTGGAAATGCTATTATTTTCATTCATGTTTTTTCATTGATGTCAACATATATTTCTATGAAGATAACAGGCTGGTTATTACAATGAATGGATACTGTATGAATATTTCAGAACATGTGAATTCATTTGTGTGTATAGGAAGGTGTTGTGATCTTATATATAATATTTCATAATGTAATATTTCATATTGGTTGAGTTAAAAAAGATTTAGTAAAGACTGGTTACTGGATAGTGACAGTGGAAGTTGATAGAGTAAGTCTCTGAGTTTTGGGTATATCTTACAGGCGATGAGGATTCAATGCATGCAAGATTAAGGGATGGTAGATATGGTACTGAAGAATGTTGAATGGTTTTTACAAGGTAAGAAAAGCATGACAAAGTTAGCTATGGTGTGTGTTCTTGAGATGACCTATTTGGAAGCCAACTTGAGAGATGTAGAGTCTATCATGAATGGCAAGCATAATTTAAGGATGTTTGTCCTTAATTATTAAATTTTAAGTGTTGTATACTTTTTTTAGTTACCTTTTTTATCTTAGCAAGGAGTTATTTATTCATTTATATATTACAAAATCCTAGTTGGTTGACCTGATGATTTATTTTTTAATAGGTTATATATGTAAGATCTTTTCTTTTGAAAGGACATGTAGAGAATGTATGTGATGTAAAATAAGATTGTGGAAGCTGTGAGCTTGAGTCTGGTTGATGTAGAGAAGAGGATAGATTATATACTTCATTGGAACTGATTAAGCGAAGACAATTTCTATCTGAGAGTTCAAAAGATTGTGTATTTATTTATATACACTTGTGTTATGAATAGTGAGTTTTGAAGGTGGACATCACTTTCTTTGGGAAGTGAGCCTAGCCTTATTTTTCTTGGCTTCTAACTAGGTCTTTCCTCTAACAAGGATTATCTATTGCAATGTTTTAATTAGCTCATAATAGGGCTAGATCTTGTAACAATGATACTATACTCCCAGTACATCATTAGTGGGTGTTCATTCCCACTTGGATTTTACCTTTAACAAGGTTTCCTTGACAAAAAAAAATTATGTTATTGTGTTGGCATTCATTGTGTTAATTGGAATTGATATTGCTTCTATTCAAAGATTAAAGTTTAATAATTTATTATACAAGTGATTCATCCTCCGCTCTCAGTTGTATTGATGGACTGTTATTCCTAACATGTTTTTGAAAATGTGTAGGATACAAAGAACATATTTTGTGACTACTAGTGGAGTTGGGAGGGAAAATTCATATTAAAGTTGAAACCATGGTATCCAACATTCAATTCAATCATTGTATCCTTTGATAAGATTTCATTATGGGTATGAGTTACAAACCTTCTAGTACAATATTGGGTTCAATCTTTTTTTGAGGATCTTGGTGATACCCTAGGTAATATTTTTAGAAGTGGGTGATGGATCCCAAGGTTTCCTTCATATTAATTATGCTTTCATTCTTGTTGAGTTGGATATAAAGAGGGTACCTCTAGAAAAAAAAATGTTTTTAAATGTACAACTAGAACTTGGTTGTAGCCTATAGATGATGATGGAATTTCCTTCAGATGTAGGCAATGTTACTTCTAGATTCATCATATGATGGAAAATTGTGCCAAAATAAAAGACCACAAAAAAGATAATTGGTATAAGGAGGTAGATCCATAAAACTATTTTGTTAAAAAGGGATGTTCTAAATACTAGTAATGAGAAAGGACATAGTTTAGGACAACTAGAAAAAAATTGGATTCTATTAGTGCTTTGGAAAGGGCCAAGACTAGGACAATTAATAATGTTAATGTTGATTATTGTTTAGCAAGGAAAGAAGATATTAATCAAGTTTGTATGAAGAGTTTATAGATGCGGGGACAACCCACTCTTCTCTTGTAAGGCCTAAGGAGGATTGTTCCCATCGAAAAAATATAATAATGGTGTTGGTTGCAAACATGTTACAAGGACTTTAGAGGATTTTATCATGGGGATGAGAGGTCTCTATTTGGTGATTATTTGACATCACAGAAGGACATTTCTATGTAGAAGGAGGGATATAAAGTTGTGAAAGGGAAGAGAGATAAGAAGACAATAAAGGAAGGTACATCTAAAATTATCCTACATCCATAAACTAACGTATACAAAATTTTAACTCTTGATTTATGAGTTGTTAATAGGTCTTTCTTGTGGGGTACTAAATTTTCCTTGTGGGTGGTTGCTTGTTTGTAGCCACCCTTGGTTTTGGGCTAGGATTACTTGAGTCAGGTCTTATTAAAATGGGTGCTGGTCCTTCCAACTATTAATCTACCAAAAAAATTACTATACTGAATAATTAAAAGTTAACATCCATACTAGCTCTTTACAACAAATTTCTCAAGCAGGTTTCCTTGTCTAATAGAGTAAGTTTTCATTCAATAAAGATGATAATTACATATCCTAAATAGAGTCTACTTTTATTGTCTCAATTTCTGGAAAAGTGTAAATCATAAAAATCATGCTTTAAAAAGTAGAATCATGCTAGTCAACATTAGTCATATCAAAAATGGAGACATCCTTAAAAAATTAAAGTATACACAATTTCTTTAGATAGATATAATAAAAGACAAACTTTAGTCATGTACAATCAATATGAATAATGATAAATTATCATCATCAAGTGCAAGGATTGTGAAAAATCAAAAGTCAAGAACCAAATCATTTTTTTGTGGCAAGGAGTACTATCATTCCTCTTCAAAAATTATGGAAGTACATTTCCATTCTTTCTCCCATACAGGCCATTATTAATGAGTATTATTTCCCAACTCTTTGAAAAGAGTATATCTTGAACAATGCAAAACTCCATAAAGTCATGTGGTAGATAATTTATTGACTCCTTAATAATTCAAAGTTAAGGGTGCACATGTTCCAATATCCTTTGCTGATTGATTACATGGACTTGAATACTACGCAAAAGTGATAACCATAAAATATGCAATAAAGCTAGTTGGATGATTGGGCATTGTTTAAAATTATGAACCAAACTGAGTAGCTTCAACAACTCATTAACTTGTTGACCGGATTCTAAAACTGGAACAATCAAAGGTCAAAATAAATAGGAATATTGAATTATAAATGATTAGGCTTTCTTATTTTATAGATTTGTTACTTAACTCTAAGACAACTGAAAGTACCACTTGGGTCAAATATAATCATATTTTACATTAACCTTCTGGCTACCTTACAAGGCACAACTACCTTAAAATAATATTTAATGAAAGAATAACATCTATGGTTTTAACCAGACAATGAATAAGTTGGAGCTTTTAACCAACCAACTTTAAAACAGTAAGAATGAAAGATAAATTATAGTAGAATAGAATATAAATATTCTTCACAACACCAATAAACTTTGTAGCATTAAAATATATATCACTTCAAATACTTGTTTAAAGAAAATTTATCCCCAACAATGTGCATAAATAAGTTTTAGATAATCTAATCGATCGATATCAGATAAATCTATCCAATCATGATATATTCAACATAAGAATAGAAAGTCATTTATTCACCATAACATAAGGCTTAAGATTCCTAAAAATCTTTTCAAATAAATTCTATTGATATCTATGAAACATTAAAGCATAAAAAAAATTCTTATTATAAGCATTCATTCCAAATATTTAGTGCAATCCAAGTAAATTTATTTTAAATAATAGTCTCTTAAAGATAACCATTATAAATAGATACTTAAAACTCAATTAAAAATTAAAAAAAAATGGTCCTCTAGAGCCAATAGTTTTTATTTTTAACATAAAAAGAGATTATGAAATATCATTAAAGAAAGGTTAATTTGGGAGGATCACCTCCTCATCTTCCACTCTTTGCTCATCTCTTGGTGGCTCCTGCATTAATTTTTCTCCCTAAGGTTCTTATGCTACATGTGATTACCTTGTAGTTTCTATATTTACAAAACATGGAAGCCCATAATTTAAAATTTGAGCATTTAGTGATATTGACCATTAACTTTTTCTTACTAATATTCCAATCTAAACCCTCTAACTGATGCAGGAGCATCCTGGGTGTAAGGGAAATCTTGCATCACCCAAAAATATTTCTAGTTCATTTTAAATAAGGGCTATCTTGTGTAGAGTTGCTATTTATAGAAATTTACTATTTTTAGTAACTTTCTCATACGAGCTCAGAATGTTCTGATTTCATAGGTGGAGGTTCATCTTGGTCATATCAACTTGTTAATTGAGTTTCATTGCCAATCATCCATATTGGTGAAGTTATTGAATTTTTTGGGGTACAAAATCTTTGAGCTCAATTTTGAAGGCCTTAGAGGCTCTAGAACGTGATCAAACCCTGGCATATTTGTCCTAAGGTGCTATAGATCAGGAGTTTCCACTTTTGAAGAGTGGCTATAATAGCCAAATAGAGCTATGGTTAAAAATTTATGGCCTCTGACATTTGGGCTACCTAAAAATAAAATTTATAATTATTTTGAGCTGACCCTATTGTAAAAAAAAAGAAAAGAAAATAATTCTAAGGCAGGTCAGCCTTAATGGCTAAATTTATGGAACCTTCTTGGGTAGTGGAAAATTGCCTATCTAAGGAAGGCCTGTAGTGTTGTCTAGGGAAGTTTTGGTAGTAGTTCTGGGTTGTTGTTGGAGGCTTTTTTGTATCAAATATTATAAGGAAAATGCCCATGTGACTTTTCATATTATAATTTTGAAATTTGTAATTCCACACTTGTGGAGAAAATAAGAAGCCCATTTTTTGTTCTTGCAATTGGTCATTGTTTCTATGTTTCTGTTATGTGTTTGTGGTATTGAGGGGAGCACCCTTCATCACTAACCTTGGACACATGTCATGAATATGAGTTTTCAAAGATGATAGATAAATGACTATACCTGACAAAGCTTAAAATATATTTAATTCATTATATTTGTAGAAAAATCTTGTTTTAAAAGTTTGTGTTACATTAGTTCCTTTATGCAATAATTCCCCACATTCTTCAAAGATACATCCAATATTAAATGGTTTTTGTTAATTCATTTTTTTTTTGCAATGACACTAGAAGCTAGGGGAGTTCTTACTTATGTATCAAGATCCTCAAGATATAAAATTTCCATTCTCACATGTCCACCCAGACTATTCATATTCATTTTCTTTAGGATGACTAATGGCCCCTTGAGTAACTAGAATAAAAGTTTACATTTTTTAAATTTCTTTTAATTTGCAGAAAATTAAAGTCAGATTATTCTTGTTCTTTTCAACATTTTGTATCTTAGTATTCCAAGCTTTCATTTTTTATTACATTTGTGTAAAAAAGTTCACACTGTTTAATCAACATTATCCTATCAAACATCATCTTGTTAATCCATGAGTGGACTACTTTAGTGACAAGTTGACTTCTCTTGATCTCTTTCAATTTATTGGGTTCTAATCTTTTTTCTATGTGAAATATTGGAACTTGAAAAATAAGTTGATCATTTGATTCTAAAATGGATAAAATAAAATAAATCAAAGAAGTCACCCACTTTTGTAATCTTTTTTTCTTTTTTTCTTCATCTTTAGCCCTCTTTAATAGCATACTCACTAATGAATTTTCATGGTAAATGTCACCTTCAAGAGTTGTTGGATGCATATAAACTCTTCTCATAATGAATTATTTCTTTGTGACTTTGTATTTTTTTTTGTCACCAAAAGGGCCAACAATCTCAAGAATCCAATGGCCATAAATATGGTTAGCAACCATCCATGACATCCTTTTGTACTTTTTGTGTTTTGGGTGTGTCATGTAGAAGCTTGGATACTATATCCACTTGTACATCTAGAATTGGCACATGTTCTTCTTCTTCTTCTTCTTCTTTTTCAATACTGGGGAACCAATCATAGAAGAATTGGGTTGATCATTTGTAATAACATTTTTGGATGACACACAGTCATAATCAAGTGAAAAAAATTCTTATAAGAAAGGAAAGGAAAGTATTATAAATATTATTTTCATTTCTTCTTAAATATTCCTTATAATTATGATAAGATTTTAAACAAAGGTATGTCATGAATGGGAGAGCCTGGGGTTTTTACTCTTGGCCTTGTAGATTCCTTTCAAGAAATGATATAAATTAAGAAGGAGCACATATAAAATAATCCCTTCTACCTTTATGGTGTTTCTAACTGCCAGAAGAATTCTATGAGATAGCTAATATTTAATCATTAAAGTTTTGGACCAGTTCCCAACTTAACAAGATGTGATCACCACTCTCTCTACTTTAGGCTTCCCAAGCCTAGGCAAGTGAATGTAAAATAATATCCTTTTGATTAAACTTCCCATCTTATGGATATTGTGACATATATGGTTCCAATTATATGCAATCAAGAAATTGTATGATCCTCTTTCATTTTGTCTATATACTTGACTTATCAGACATTGAGGTCTTCAAAATAAATAAATAAAAATCTAACTTCAAAACTAAATACTAAAATAAAATAAACTTAAAACAAAATGAAATGAAAGGTTTTTTATTTTATTCTTAGATTTCAAGCTAAGGTTAATGAACATTGTAATTTGACTAGTGCCCATCTAGGGTATGCAGAGTCATGAATATGGCCCAACCTTGTAGAGATCATAATATAAGTATGGGAAACATAAGTTCCTAATTAATTAGCATTGTATAGTAACCGAGCTTATGATAATGAAGAGCAAGTCATACATAACCTATATACACATCTTACAAGATCTCTACAAATGATTTAAGACTTTTTAATTTTTTACTTTAGAGACATTAAAAACCATTTGAAAAATTGTGACATAGTAAAAAAGATAAAACCGAGAACTTGTTAATTTATAATTTCATAAGATCTTGGACATACATATGAAGAAAACTTGGAAATCATTATCTTTGATTTAAATCTATTTCCCTGATTAAAAATTTTACAAAATAAAATATATCATAGAATCTGTATACAAACATAGGATTGAGGACAAAGTTGTTTATCTGATTACAAAATTTCTTTCTATTGAAAAGTACATTTTGGTACACTTGGTGTTTATGGGTATGTGCAAGATCATGAGGGGCCAAAAAGTGGCGATGTCAGTTCAAAACTTTGACATTGTAGCTGACGACTTTTTTTTCACCCAAATTTGATAAAACAAAAAGGGTATCTTAAGGAGATTATCAACTTTCTATCGATATAATTGCTATCAAATTTTGAATTCAGTAAGTAATTATTAGTTATTTTCTAATTGAGCTACCTCTAAAGTGCTGATTTATATACTGATTGAAAAATGACTATAACTTTCAAACGGTATAACATTTTTGAAATTTGAAAAATGCGTCACATTCTATGCTTCGCCTACTATAAGGAATTTTTTTTTTTTGAATTTTGTAAAGTTTTGAATGAGTTAAGGTGGTTAGACACGAGAGATTTTTTATTTTGAAAATGTTGTAGCAAAAAAATTATAATTAATTTTTTTTTTAGAATAAAATTACAAGAAAATATGTGTCACATCCGGGCATGAGTCTACTACTTATATATAAAATCTTATAATAAAATATTATCATTTGATTATGATTAAGGTGGTCAAACATACACCTACCTCTTTTTTTTTCCTGAAATTTTTGTACTACTGCATTGAAATCTATACTTTTCACCAATCATAATCACTTTTTTCTCAAAAAATGCCTAGTAGTTTAGAAACTACATTCAATTTTCTATAGATACTATTCTTACAACTTTTTGATAATAGGTTCATAGCTAGTTAAATTTTTCACGTCAAGTTGACTAACTTTGATTTGCTGATTTTTCATTGCCACTTAAGGGCATAGTTTGGCCCCTCATGATCTTGCACATACCCTTATGTGTGTTTAATTACACCGTAGACGTTTCCATTTTGGAAATCCTCGACCTCTTTTGTGTCATCAACGGTTGTAATAGCCATAAAAGAAAATGACTACTGTTAGAGAAATCCTTACCATTCATCATAACTGAAGCTATACACGATTTCTAATATAGCCTTAAAGTAAGATATTTGACATTAGAAATTTTGAACTCCAACATACTACTACAAAATCATGAGATTGACCGGGATAAGGTGAGGTAGTTGAGTAGCAAGGGCAGTCCATGTTTGTCGTGCAAGCTGATGGCCAAGAGAAGATTATATTACTCCTTTCATCGATGTATGACAAAGTAACTTTAAAATAGTTTTGAATTTAAATATTAATTCTATCAAGTTTAATGGTGGACTTATTATGGTGTACACTTGGGATTATTTAAATCATTAAAAATTTAGTGTATATTGATTTTTTATTTTTTTAAAATTTGATAGTGTAAAGTTTCATTATTATTTTTTATGAGAAAATATTATGATATTTCATTTGAATATAAAAGAAAAAGAAGATAATTTAATTAGAAAAGTTAAATGACTATTTTTTTAATTTATGTATTAATTTAGCTGTTAAATAATGAATAATAATTTAATATCTCATTCATATAAAAAGTAATAAATATTTATAAAACAAAATTAATATTTAATTAAATTATTTCGTGTAAGAATAGGTGAGTTTATCTCTTACTTCTATTTATATTGTTTAATCTAGCTATTTATATGCAATTCTTTTCTTTCTAAACTATAATATGTAAATTATTTTTTAAAAAATAGAGTATATGTATCATAAATTATAATTTTATAATAGCTAAAAAATAGAAAGTAATAAACAAAACTCATATAACTTTGAGGAGGTTTTAACGATCCTCAAGTTATTGAAACTTTGACTGTTAAACATAAATTGTTGTTAGACATTTGTAATAGTCATCAAAATAATAATTATAAAATATTATACATCTAATCTTTAGAAATAAGAAAAGTTCATTAAAATAGTTATAAGATTAAGAAGTATGCAATGGAAAAGGGAGAAAAAAAAAATGTTGAGACCTAATTGTAATCACCTAAAAATGGTCATCTAGACTATTAGCCCCTTTTGCTAAATCATAAATTGCTTATTCTAGATCAAATCCTGGTTCTATCATTTATTTGATTATTTTCTATGGGCTAACCATCTTATCCTAAGTTTTTATTTATTTAAAAGGAATTCCCTCCCCTTTTATTAAATAAAAAGCCCCCACTTTTCCTCTTATCCTAAGTTGCACAAATAAAACACTATTCTTATTTTATAAAAAAAGAAAAAAATAAAAAAATAAAAATATTATTTAATTAATGCACACTTTTCAAAGTGAGTGGAATATCTTTTTGCCTCTTAATCATGTCCATTGATTTTGCCTCTTGAGAATCTTGAGAACATGGATCAACCAAGATTTAATTTCCACCTTTGATAATTCTTTTTGCCTCTTAATCTTGACCATCCATTCATTTATAAAATCCTTTAAAAGGAGACTCTCTCCTCATTCTTAATCATTCATTTTTGCATTCATCTTTTGCAAGATCCATCGTTTGCATGATTTATCTTTTGCATAATTCATCTCTTGCATTATCATTCTCTTGGAGTCTTGACATCATAGATCTTGGAATCTTGGAGCTTCTCAATCTTGGCATTTTGGAGCTATGGTATTCTTAGATCTCTCATATTGAAATATTGCATCATCATTTCATTTTTATTCTTGCATCATAGCTTAGTTTCATTATTATTGCATTTTTAATCTAGTTTCCTTGATGCTATAGATTAGCTCACATAGTTTAATTAGCAAGGATTTGTAATACTTCTATTTTTTATTTTTATAGCTTAGCTTGCATCTTCATTCTAGCATAGTATTGCATTGCATTCTTATTTAGAATTCTTGTGGATATTGGCATTTTTGCCCTTTTCTTCATTGAATCTCCCATTGCATGGTTTACTAGCAAGGTTATAGGCTTAACAGCTCTAGCTGAGAGAAAACTTAAAATACCCTTGCACTCCATGCCTAGGGAGGTCTAGGTCACTTTTTCAAGGTTTCCCTTCCATGGATTCCCTTGGATATAATGACTTAGAGAAGTGCACTTTTTAGAGTACACATTTTTTTTTGGTGCCCACCATGGGGCAGAACACTCTTGTTTTGTCCTTCATTTTATGAATTTTTCGTCATCATTTAGCTTTAGTTTATTTGTAGTTTATTATTGGATTTTTGATGTGCTAACCATTGTTAGATTTTGGATTTTGCTAACCTTGTGGGCCTAACTAGTTATTTTGTAGGTGCTCTTGCTTGAAGGAAATTGATACATTGCATTAAAAAGGGCTACTAATAGTTTTTGCAGGGCTGCCCAAAGCATAATCAAAAGTTAAAAAAAAAGAAAAATTTTCAAGTGTTTGTGATTTATTTCCTTTCAAGTGTGGCATTTACTAATTGTTTTAGGAACTTTAATACCTTGTGAAAGAGATTTTGAGGTGGTAGGAGAAGTATGCTCTTCACCTTTAGGTGAATCAGAAAATCTTGACCCATCTTAAGGTTTTGGAAGCAAGGGGGTAATTGAATTTGCTTCATGTGTTTGGGAGAAGTTTTTGAGATAGGGGAGTATGCTCTTCACCCTTGAGGTGAATCAAAAACCTTGAACCTCAAAAATCATCCATTCTTTGTTTAGTTTAGGATCTTTTAGCGGGCCTGCTCTTGAGCAATCAAGAGGAATGACCCAAGTGGGGACACGCCTTTTGCCGGCTATTCCAACTCACTATAAAATCAAGGCTACCTCAGACATTAAAAACCTTGGTAGATATAACACTTGTCTTCACTTGATGTGAGTAGCTCATGAGATTGCAACCATGGGGAAAGCATTGAGCAAAAATGCTTAAGGTACTCTTGAGGCCATGAGGTCCTAGTCCTTTATGAGGAGCAAGAGGGGTGTTATGAATGGAAGCCCTTACTAAGAACCTTAGGTTAGAAGCCACCTATTTTAGCCACTTATCTTCTTAGTGCAAGGATTGATCCAAGTGGACTAACTCGGATCACCCCAAGATACTCACCATATGTGTCCCTTTGGTTGTGTTATTTGACACTTCCACGACAAAGCCAATATCTCTTGTGGGCAACCACTTGGTGTGAGGCAAGGGGGCATCAAGTTGTGGGCTAAGTTGGTAAGTATTGAGCCTTGTCTTGTAAGTAGATATTGCTTGAAGTGTTTTCGAATGTTCTAAATCAATGTAAACATTTTTACATACAAACAATCGGTAGCTTCTATAGGGTGCAATTTTATTTTTGATATCACAAGTGCTTGTCTTGGCAAGGTTGCTTTTGCCCTTGTTCCAAGTGTTTTATGACATGTTTGATCACCTATTGTTTGCAAACTTGCCTTTTACTTGCTATTATTGTCTATCAAACTGAGAAATTGCACTATCCAATCTTTGAAACTGATCAAAATGCTTTAAAAATGAAATCTTTATGTTCACTGGTCAAAGAATCGCCCAAATCTGCAACAATATCACGCGCCTTACTGAGAAATATCATGCGATAGTTCGCACCTGCTATCTATCACTTGCTTTACCTAAAGTCTATCGCTCTGGTCTAAGGCAAAGTATCACTCTATCTTAGGAGTGTCACCTTATTTTCCTGAGAACTATCGCCTGCATCATTTCTATTGTCCTATCATGGCTGTAATCTGGAGCTGCTAAACTTGCATTTTAACCTATCATAGAGTGTCCTTTCCTATTCTTACCTGAAACTGGTTTGTTATCTGCATCCTTAGATTTGTTATAGACTGAAACAAATGAGCTAAAACTATTGGATTTGAGCTTAACAAATGCTATTCTTGATCACTTGTAGCATCACGGTTACCTCTCTAGCTACTTGCTTATTGAGCTTCTTTCTCACTGCTCAGCTTTAGTCAATTGATTGCTATAAATGCTTGAGCACTTTTGATGAGCCATCTCTCTCTATTATTCTACTTTAACAAGTGATCCTTATTAGCTTTTCTTATCTTAAATCTAAGAAACTTTGTCTCATTCTATTAGTCAATCAACATCTCTTTTCATGCCGGTTACAACTCGGTCTCAATTTAAGCAAGAGAATCACCCTTCATTCACTTATACACAGTTACCTTCTCCAACTAGACATTCAAAAGCACCCATTAGTAATGAAAGTTCTAGTTCTAACCAATCTAAGAATTCCAAGGCTACACCATGGTACAAAGGAGGTTTCCTCTTTTCCGCATTCAAGACCCCCAAAAACACAGACAGTTTCTCACTCACTTTGACTGAACAAGAAAAATTTCAATGCCTGCAAGAACACTTTGAGCATAAGGATAACCGAGCGCGCTTAGACAAAGAACACAATCAACAAAGGATGGATGCTGCTAGGCGCATGGCTTCTAGAGGAATGTCTTATGAGCAACCCGAGACTAGTAACTTCGAGCATCAACCTCTTTTCAATGACAACAATGGCAACAACACGCCACCAAATCTCCACCAAGGCCAACTTTTGCTATGCCTTCTTCACCTCCTAGGCCTCCTCCCTCTCAACATGAGGTAGAGGCTGATGATGAGATTTCTAGTGAGGATCTTATGAGATTTGAACAAGATGTGGTCTCCCAATGAATGATGCATAAGCTTTTAGAGCGTAATGGCGATCAATATTTTCAATATATGACTTCTAGAGGATACAAGCTTCCTCCCGGCTATGATGTCAAACAAATTGTCCAACAAAGAGTACCAACTGAATTGGAAGTCCTTCAAGAAGAACTATGTCGAACAAATCAACACCTTACCCAAATGGCAATAGAAAGAGAGCCTCCAAAGGTCTCTTTTGTAGAATCAATTTGTGCTCTTCCTTTTGATAAAAGTCTATACATGGTCCCATTTCCTAGGGATATTGAGGTTCCCAAATATGACAAGTATGATGGAAATGGTGATCCCCAAGACCATGTGCGTCACTTTTATGCTCTTAGTATGGACTTTCTTCATGAAGACACATTTCTTCGACGATTATTCCCTCAAAGCTTAAGAGGCTAAGCTTTAGAATGGTTTGCAAAATTGACACCACCTCTTAAGACTTTTGATGAGTTGGCTATGCGATTTACCTAGCATTATTCTTACAACATCCAACAACTTGTCACCATGATAGATCTTGGTAATCTAAGACAACATCAAGGTGAGCCATTTACAACTTACTTACAATGTTGGAGGCCATTGTATTCTCGATATCCTTGTCAGCTACCCAAAAGAGAAAAGATTGACATTTTTGTCAACACACTTGTGCCTAAGCTATTTTATGATCTAAGGAAGCAACTGTTCTCCTCCTTCCATGACATGGTTGAAAGTGCATATCAAATTGAGGATGTAGCTATAAGAAAAGGGGACATTGTTATTAATAAAGATGCTAAAGGCAATGGAAAAGACAAGAACAAACTTTGGAATAAGAACAAGTATGTTGTTACTGATGGGGTTGTTGACGCTCCTAAAGTTAAAGAGCCTACTTTCAATCTCTCCAATGCTATCTATGTGATAAAACAATAAGAAGCTGCCAATGCTCATAGTGCTCCTAAACTTCAATATGCAGATAAGCCTAAGAAGTCATTTCAAAAGTGAGTTTATACCAAGTTGGGAGAACCTTACGATGTGATCCTTAAGACTTTGGTTGACAATGGATAACTTATGCTTCCTAATAAACCTAGTAACTATGATCCACCTGTTAGACCTGATTGGTGGAGAGAGGATCATTACTACCATTATCACAGAAACAAGGGACATCTGACAGACAATTGTTTTAAGCTTAAGGATGATATTCAAGACCTCATTGATAACAACATAATTTCTACTAATGGCTTAACTAAAAATTCTAATCACATATCTTTCAGCGATCCTCTACCTAAGCATGACAAGGGGGAAACCTCTCAAACACATAGGAAGAATCATGATGCAAAGATCAATTACACATATCCTTCTAATACGCCTGTGATTAACATGGTAGAGCCCATTGAGAGTGTTCTAATGATGAGGTCTCAAGATGATAATAAAGCCAATCATGGTAAGCCAAAGTTAGTCTTGGAAACATGTGGTAGTTCATCTTCCTGAAGTGAGACACTGAATGCTGTTACTAGGGGGCAAGCCAAGATTGTCCTTAAAACTACGCAAGATCCAAAGCAAGCTTTTCCTTCCAAACAAGCAGCTCCTTTAGCCACCCTTAGCTATGATCTTGTCCAACATTTGTAAAAGACACCAGCACAGATATCTATCCTTGAGTTGCTTCAGTTATCCCCTTCGCATAGAGAGATTCTTGATGAGGCTCTACGTACAACATGTGTTCCCAATGACATTGATCTAGATCAATTTGAGGCTATGGTCAACCACATTTCATCTCCACTATCTCTCTACTTTTTTGCAGAAGATGACATATCTATTGCTCGCCCGCATAATCTAGCTTTACACATTGAAGTTCTAATCTACAATACCCGAGTCTATCAAGTCCTGATAGACAATGGTGCAGGGTCAAATATTGTTTCTTTCAATGTCATACAATAGTTAGGTTTGTCAGAATTTGCTATGGATTATAAGAAGAAGGTTACTATAAAAGCTTATGATGAAGTGGAAAGATCTTCCAAAGGTCTTGTTACATTGCCTGTCCGAGTGGGCCCTATCATGAAAGATATTAACTTCCAAGTATTGGACATTCCACTCACATATAACATTCTTTTGGGTCATCCTTGGATCCATGACATGCTAGCTATTCCTCCCACTTATCATCAGTGCATCAAATTTCCATACAATGGCACTGAAGTTGTGATTCTTGGAGACCATACTATAGCTATTAATGCTCTTGCTGCTACTAAAAAATTTGTTCCTCACAATGAACCTACTATTGATCCTAGTATGTCTCTAGTTGCTACTAAGAAATCACTTAAGATGATGAGCCTTGGTATAGGTGAATATACACTGGATTCCTTTGCCTCTATACCTATTTCTCCTAGGTCATATGGGAAACCTTCTGATAACATGAAGGCTTCCACTTTTGCTATGGTGATCTTTGATACTTTTGTTCCTTCATCTATTCCTTTAGAAGTAGAAAGAGAAGAACAAGCTATTCAAGAGTGGATCTATAGAGAAGATTCGAGAAATACTACCATGCTTGATAATTCAAACATAAATACATATGAGTCACCACTACACACTATGGCTCGCATGGGAGATGATCTTCCTTCTACTTCACTTCTTTGGAGAGAAGAATGTATATCTACTGATGATATGGCTAAGGCCTCTATGTCTAGAACCTATGTGCCTAAAGAATCATTGCACTATGATAGAAAACATCACAACATTGCACGACTGCTGCAAAGAGGTCATCTCTCACATAATGACATGAGTATCTCTACTTCTCGACATCTTAAGCCTCTTCCAAAAGATTCTTCCATGATATATATGGATGTTGATGTAGTTCATACCTCTCATAACCATCCCAATGTAGTTGATGAGTCTCACGAAGGGTTTGATGGGTTTGTTCCCTGTATTGCCTTAGTAGACTATGTTGGTCCTTCTATGAAAAATCTAGATCTAGCTACTTTTGGAGCTTACCCTATAGGCTCAACTTCTCTTGTCACCAAAGATGACACCCCTCACATAAATTCTATTGAACCAATCACTTCATTTCATCTTGCATCAATACTTGTTACTTCTTCCACCAGCAAACTAGCAATAAAAAGGATTGAATCAACAATCAAGTATCACAAGCATTGAATCAAAAGAAAAGAGCAATGGTCGGATGGTGAAAACCACATTGTGGTAGTATTCACACCTAAGAAAAGTAAAAATAAAAATCTGCTCAAAAATTCTCAAATAAAAGATGACAAGCTGATTCTCTACAAAAAAATGGTGCACTACTTCAAGCATGATCTCATATCTGGTATACTTCAGCCCATTCCTAAAGCTAAGAACAAAGTTGCTAATGCCTTGGTTACTTTGACATCCATCTTACGAATGAAAAGGCATAAATCTCACTTCAAGTTCCTAGTGGATGAATTACACTATCCTTCTTACAAATCCTACAATCCTACCATCTTTTCATGTCTTCCACCTCATATGCCTCTTGGAAATCCACCACACCATTCTTCCTACCATCCCTTACACTTTTCCTTTGTCTCTGGTGACTTGTATAGGAAGGGTCTAGACTGAACTCTCCTTAAGTGTCTAGAAATAGAGGAGTCAGAAAAAGTGCTAGCTGAAATCCACGATGGCATATGTGGATCACATTCTAATGATCCTCCACTAGCTCAGACATTACTTAGGGCTGGTTATTATTGGTTGAACTGGTTGAGACCTCCTATCGTCATAGCTACAGCATTTGGGCCTGGGGCCTATCGGTTCTCTACATTAGAGGAAGTAGATTCTTGATGCCCATTTCTGTCTGGGGCATTCTTTGTACATATTTTTATTGATCCTAAAAAACTCCAAAAAAAATCATATATGATGTTGACAAAATCCTAAAAAGTATAAAAAGTACTAAAAAAATGAGCATCCTAGTGAAAACCTAGCAATAGGCACTTTGATGTCTCACCAAAAAAAAAAAAATTTAAAAAAAAAAAAAAAAAAAAAGTGCCTTGGTGAAAACCTGGAAACAGGCACCTTGGTAGCAAAAATACAAAAAAATTGAAAAAAGTCTTGAAAAAAATCTATCAAGTGGTGAAAACCTAGAAACAGGCGCTACTTGAGACCCTTGCACCTATGTCTATCAGTCTTGCATGGCGCTCATTCCCTCCACTTCTCTCTTTGCCTCTCCTAGCCTAGAATTGACTCTTGTCTTAGTCTATGGGGCATCTGTTGTTTTGAGCTTATCTTGGGTCTCTTTGTGTGTATGAGTTTCTTAGGCATCTCGCAAATGGTATTTTTCAACACCACCCCAACTGTCTTTTTCAACACTAGCCTAGCATCGAGTGTTTCTTAACACTTATCAGATGTCCTACCCACAGTCTAGATGATGCAATATTTCTCACTGGCAGATGCAATACTCAAAGTTTGGCTCTATGACCTACACACACACACTTGACTTGCTGAGATTTGTTTGATTTTATTTCTTTGTGTGCTATCTATGATGATTTCTTTGCTGAGTGTTCTCCCCCTATGATCATTTTCGATGATGCATAGCTAGAAGACTGAGGTAATGAGAATATGTTTTATTTCTTTTTCTGCTTGTGGGTATATTTTGTTGGTCCTAACTATCATGAGCATTTATGCTAGTCTTACTTGACACTATGGACCTACAAGGTATTATCCTTGACTGTTTCACAAGTGCATGCTTATAGTCATCTTGACTTTCTTGTGTCTCAATGTGAGCATAATCTTGCTATATCAAACGTAAGTAATCTCACTGCACTAGTCATCTTGACCTACATGTCTTTGATACCTAGGTGAGATTTCCACATTTCTATCTAATAAAGATCATATTCTTATTCACATAGTTATGCTAGTGTGCATTGTATGATCTTCTGACACTACCAATAATGCTCGATGATGATAATTAGATGTCTATTGGCTTTGTAACCTTGCAAGTAAACCACTTTTCATGTAGTTTGCATTCTTAGGTTCATGTTAGATTAGTTTTGCATCTTGCATATGGAGAGAGCTCTCTTTTCATCTTACGTGGACTTGTTAATCAACTACACTCGCCTTTCACTTCTTCTCTATCATGTCTTTCACTTCTTGTCTTTCATATCACATCATTTTCTATTCATTTCAGGATCAAAACCGAAATCCGCATTCACCTTGATGGTCCAAATCATCTTTCTCCTTCTTCCATGCAGTCGGCTAACCTTTTGAGGCCTGATCTTTCCATCTTCACTGGGGCATTCTTCACCTCTTCATCCCCATCTCTTTTAAACTTCCATTCTTTCATTCACTTTCAAATCCCAAGTTCAACTCCTCTCTCCGTGGTGTTTACGGGTTGAGGGACCGATAGGTTCGTGCCCCGTGTCCCATGTGTGGGGCATATCTTCACTGCTTGATGGTTATTCTGTTCTCTTTCTTTGATTATGATTTCTAGTGATTTGATCATGTCTCTCTTGCTTCTGCTTTCCCTCTACCTGGATTTCACTTTCAATCCCGAGGGGGCAGACACATCATATCTTATTGGCTATCTCTTTCCTAAGTGTTCAGTACTGTCACTACCAGGCTGACCATGCTGGATTTGCTATCTTTTTGCACTTCATTCTTCAGAGTCAGATCGCTATTTGCTTTCCTTTTTGGCTATCTCTTGCCTTCTTGGCTGATCTATTCTTTGACATAATGTGTTCCCAAATTGATCACACATTAGTCAAAAAGGGGCAAATGTAATCACCTAAAAATGGTCATCTAGACTATTAGCCCCTTTTGTTAAATCATACATTGCTTATTCTAGATCAAATCTTGGTTCTATCATTTATTCGATTATTTTCTATGGGCTAACCATCTTATCCTAAGTTTTTATTTATTTAAAAGGAATTCCCTCCCCTTTTATTAAATAAAAAGCCCCCACTTTTCCTCTTATCCTAAGTTGCACAAATAAAACACTTCTTATTTTATAAAAAGAGAAAAAAATAAAAAAATAAAAAATCTTATTTAATCAAAAGAACATGCTCCCTTTTAATTAATTAAAAAGCTCTTAAAAAAATCTTTTTAATGGAAACCACTTTTCTAAAAATAATAAATAAATAAAAATAAAAATAAAAATAAAAATAAAAATAAAATTTGTCTTCACATGAATGCACACTTTTCAAGGTGAGTGGAATATCTTTTTGCCTCTTAATCTCTTCCACATATCTTTGTGCCTCTTAATCTCTTCCACATATCTTTTGCCTCTTAATCTCTTCCACACATCTTTTTTTTGCCTCTTAACCATGTCCATTGATTTTGCCTCTTGAGAATCTTGAGAACATGGATCAACCAAGATTTAATCTCCACCTTTGATAAAAAAAATTTTGCCTCTTAATCTTGACCGTCCATTCATTTCTAAAATCCTTTAAAAGGAGACTCTCTCCTCATTCTTAATTATTCATTTTTGCAAGATCCATCTTTTGCATGATTTATCTTTTGCATAATTCATCTCTTGCATTATCATTCTCTTGGAGTCTTGGCATCTTAGATCTTGGAATCTTGGAGCTTCTCAATCTTGGCATTTTGAAGCTATGGTATTCTTAGATCTCTCATATTGAAACATTACATCATCATTTCATTTTTATTCTTGCATCATAGCTTAGTTTCATTATTATTGCATTTTTAATCTAGTTTTCTTGATGCTATAGATTAGCTCACATAGTTTAATTAGCAAGGATTTGTAATACTTCTATTTTTCATTTTTATAGCTTAGCTTGCATCTTCATTCTAGCATAGTATTGCATTGCATTCTCATTTAGATTTCTTGTGGTTATTAACATTTTTTCCCTTTTCTTCATTGAATCTCTCATTGCATGGTTTACTAGCAAGGTTATAAGCTTAATAGTTCTAGCTGAGAGAAAACTTAAAATACCCTTGCACTCCATGCCTAGGGAGCTCTAGGTCACTTTCTCAAGGTTTCCCTCTCATGGATTCCCTTAGATATAATGACTTAGAGAAGTGCACTTTTTAGAGTACACAATAATAGGTCTTGAAACTTATTCACATTTAAATGAAGTTGGGAGAGGGAGAGAGGAGAGATAATAAGATAGAGATGGAGAGAAAGAGGGGGAGGGGAGAGGGGAGATACCGAGAGATTGGGATAGAAAGAGGGAGAGGTGTAGAGGGAAGAGCACAAGAGAGTAAGGAGATAGAGAGAGGTATAGAAATGGAGATTGAGAAGAAGAGGGATATGAAGAGAAGAGGGAGAGATAGAGGGAGAGAGTGGGGATGGAAGATACATATATATAAAGAAGAGAGAATGATATAGGGTCAGATTTAAATATAAATATAGAGGTAGCAAGTGATATATGTGTGTGTGTGTGTGTGTGTGTGTGTGTGTGTGCATACATACACACACACACAAAAAAAAAATGTATATGTATATGTATATGTGTGTGTGTGTGTGTGTGTGTGTGTAGAGGGAGAGAGAGAGATGGCTATAAAGATGTAGATGTGTCTAAATATGGAGGGGGGAGAAGAAGATAGAGATATAGATAAATGTAGAGTGAGAGAATGGGAGAAAAATAGACTGGGGATAGAGATAGATTGAGAGGAAAAGTTAGAAAGAGATCTAGGGAGATAGAAAGAGATGCATAGAGAGGAAGAGATAGAAAGAGATATAGATGGTGAGATAGATTGATAGAGAGACAAGGAGGTACATAGAGAAGATGAGAGGTAGAGACAGACAAAGGAACAAATTTTTGTGGACCTTCCATACCTCTATGGCATATCCATTGCACACTAAGGTGCAATTGCTAATAGTAGTTTCATTCATACCATTGTTTTCTCTATTGTTAGAATAGTTACAATGTCTATAATATATTACTATATAATTAGTTCTTTCTTTTTAAATTGAATTATTCTAAAGATTTCTACAGCCTTGAGCTCAGCTAATAATGATAATGAATTTGTAGAGTGTAACAACTATGCAATTTCATTCATGCAATATTTATGCTAATTTTTTTTATAAGATGTATTTTCCAAGGGTTATGTGGTATCGCCGTATATGTAGCTACTCCAAAAGAATACTCAAATCGGTTTTGTGATAGCAATAAAGTTGAAAATAGAAATAAATAAAGGAAATTATGTGGAGCTATATAGCTTATAATTCAAGCCTCACATAACACATTAATTACAAAGGAGAATATGTTTGAAGGTTCTTACATGGTGAAGGGCATAATATGCGTGTTTCTACTCTTTTCATTGCTCACAGCTAGGCCTCATAATTATCATATTCATCTCTCTCTCTCTCTCTCTCTCTCTCTCTCTCTCTCTCTCTCTCTCTCTCTCTCTCTCTCTCTCTCTCTCTCTCTCTCTCTCTCTCTCTCTCTTCAATTTTAATATTAATATAAATACTTGGTTTTGTGTTGATGTTTTGAACTAGTTATTACCAATTTGTAACATGATGATGGTTTTTGATTACAATTATGTCCATGAACTCTTTCTGTGATCAATATGAAAAATTTTATTGTAGTGTGTTGAGCGCTTTATTTCACAGGCAATGCATGTTATGGAGAAAAGAGGAGTGCAATGATCTGTGTCAAAAAGGAGAGGGCAAGCATTTCAGATATTGTGATTGGTGGGATCCACACAGATTGGCTTGTTGGTGTGGATTTGCAAGTACTACTTGTGGTTCAGTGTCACAACATTCCCCACCATCACCTTGAAAATCAACCTTGCGTAAGGAGGAGAAAGATCTAAAGGACTATGGTTCATCTTCCAAGCATGCTTAGGTGTTTAGGTGACTTAATTCTTGGTGAATAATCATATTTAGGTGTTTATGTGACTTGTTCATGGGACAAGATCAATCAATAGTAATCTTTAGGTTGGTCTTAAGTGGCGAGGACTAAAATAAACTATTTCTATAAATAAATATTAATAAATTGGTCATAATGAATAATACTACCATCAAGAGATTTCTTATGGGACGTTAAAGTTCTTTTATGTAAAGGTTGAGTGATGTAAAAGTTTGATATTGAGATTTGTTGGTTATTTGTAAGAAGTATTTGTACTAAGTTCTTCATTTTTTCTCCAAAAATATGTCATCTTGCAAGACAAGGCCACTGAGATCTTAAGTAAAGATCACAAATAATAACTTTTTCTAACAAATTTCTAGTTGACTTATTGATTTCAAGTAAACACAATATTTTGGATAAATAAGTCATACTATATGGTAAAGTTGTTGGAGAAGCAAGATCCTTGTATTTGGGGAATCAAAGGCTTGAGTTTCACAATGATTGAATCTCATAAAAAATTGCATTCACATGTTTCAAATTTGAGTTCTTTCTAATTCTTGAAATATTTCAATTATCTACATGTGTAGTTTTCTTTTCAAATGTTCTTTCATAGTAACACTGGTAGCCAACAAATCTAGTTTGAACAAATAGACTCTTCCTAGACCAAGCATAGTGCTAGTTTGAAGAGATAAGTGGAGGTTATCAAAATCTTTTTTTTATTTTCTTATTAAGGAATGTCATTTTTTAACAAGAAGAACTAGACAGTTTCATTTTGGCTCAGTTTATATTGGTTCAAGAAAAAGAAATTGATCTCTTACAATCTAATAGGATCTATTGAACATCAAGAACATAGGAAATTATTACAAAAGTACAATGCATGATAATTTTAAATGGTCAATGTGGATAGAAATGAAAGGTGTAGTGAAAGACGAGGTCATGTATTTGATGGTTGTCATTTTAAATATCTAATAGTTTTTATGTACAAGGAGAAGGTTCCATATCAATACTTGTCGGTCTAATATAAATTTTGATTTATTAGAAAATGTATTAAGTAATTATGATTATGGATAAATGATAATATTTTACTAATATATATTGGTGTGTGTTTGTTACTTTTAGTGTTGGAAGAAATTGTTTTGATAAATAAGAATTAATATAAAGATGTGTAAAATGAGATAATACGATCATTGTATATGATTGCATGTGATTATATGCATATCATTATAATTGATTGGAATACAAAAATTACTTTTGAATGTGACGAATAAATAAAATTACAAACTAGAAATTTTATGCTTTTAGCGGTACAATGATTAGCTCATATGTTTTATAAATTTCAAGGGGAGTGGGTAGAAATGTGATGAAGGATGCTCCCCTTAATACCACAAACAAATAATAGAAATAGAGAAACAACAACCATATGCAAGAACAAAAAATTGGCTTCTTATTATCTCCACAAATGTGGAATTACAAACTTTCAGAATTACAATATGCAAAGCCACATGGGCATTCCCTTACAATATTTTGTAGGACAAAGCTTCAAATCAATACCCAGATCTACTACCTAGAACTGCCTAGACAATACTACGGGCCTTCTTTATATAGGCAATTTCCACCACCTGAGAAGGTTCTAGAAATTTAGCCCTTTAGGCCGACTAACACCAACTATACATAGAATTATTTTATTTTCACAATTTTTACAATAGGGTCGGCTCAAAAGAAATACAAAATATGCTTTTAGGTAGCCCAACTTCTAGAGGCCATAAATTTTTAACTATAGCTTTGTTTCTCTATTGTAACCACTTTTCAGAAATGCCATGACGAGATTTACAGTGCTTGACACGCGCTAGTGCTAGTCAACCAAGGGCTGATCATGATCCAGAGCCTCTAAGGCCTTCAAAATTGACCTGAAAGATTTCATACCCAGAAACCTCAATAACTTCACCAATACTGATGATGTGGCAATGAAACTCAACTGGTAGGCTGAAATGACTAGGATGAACCTCCAACTGTGAAATCAAAACATTCTCAGATCATATGACTAACTTACTAAAAATAGTAAGTTTCCATAAATAGCAGTTCTGCACAAGATAAACCTTATTGAAAAACAAACAAAAATATTTTTGGGTGATGCAAGATTGCTCTTACACCCAGGATGCTCTTGCATCAAAATGGTAAGTGTTAATGTTCAAAAGGTTTTATATTTTCCTTATTAAATAATTTTATTGCTTGAATTTCTAATGTAGCTATTTTTCATGCCCAAAATTATTCTAAAAACATACCAATAATTTATTTTTAAGCACAAAAGTCATCATAGGATAACATTCTAAGGTACAATAAAATTCATGTAGCACTAAACACAACACAAGTTAACACTCAAGAGGCATCATGTCAAGCGTTGGCTTGCCAACATCCCTTGATTGAAAACTATGTTAAATAACTTTGAACCCCTAACTGAGTCTCTAAGAAAACCTAATAGGGTTAAGAACAAAGCTTTAAAATAAAATAAATAATATAAGAAGTAAATTAAACTTGTTGATTAACATAAAACTAGCCAAACTATGAAAAGATCTTACCTCAGTAGCACTCCTTGGAGTAGGCCATTCAAGGATAGCTTGTACCTTCTCTGGGTCCATTTTTAGACCTTCTGCTAAAACTATAAATCCCAAATACACTAACTTTTTCTTCACAAAACTGCACTTTTTCAAATTAATCAACAATTTCTCTTCTCTCAGCTTCTCAAATACCATACGAATATGCATCATATGCTCCTCCATTGTCTTACTAAAGATCAAAATATCATTTAGGTAAAAAATCACAAACTTACCTAGAAATTCTTTCAGAACTTTGTTCATCAACCTCATGAAAGTGCTCGGTGCATTGGTTAGCCCAAAAGACATGACTAACCACTCATACAATCCTTCCTTTTTCTTGAAGGCAGTCTTCCATTCATCCCCTTCTCTGATCCGAATCTGGTGATATCCACTCTTCAAATATATCTTTGAAAAATACATAGCTCCACTCAAAAAATCCATAATATCATCCATCCGTGGCAATGAAAACCTATAATTGATTGTGATCTTGTTTATTGCTCAAGAATCTACACACATCCTTCATTCTTCATTCTTCTTTGGTGCTAATACTGCTAGTACAACACATAGACTTAGGCTCTCTTGAATCAATCTCTTCTATAACAACTCATGTACTTGTTTGTTCCACTTTTCACTCTCTGCTCATGTCATTCTGTGTGCTGCTTTGTTTGGAAAACTGGCTCTTGGAATCAAATCCATCTGATGACTGATCTTCCTTACCAATGGTAATGCATCAGGTACATTATCAGATACAATATCCTAAAACTCATTCAACAAATCTGCAACCTCTATAGGTACATCCTCTACTTCCTCTTTACCAACTTTTGGAATTAAAGAAAAACACATATGCTCATGCCTCATACCATCTAGGAATTTTCTTCCATCAACAAAAGTTATTCTTGCATTACCACCTACCTTTTCTTCAGTCTCCTTCAATGGCTTTAGCTTATTTCACACTCCATCCTTTGTCAGGGAATAGGTATTCGCACGACCATCGTGTATGGAACATCTGTCAAACTATCATAGCCTACCCAACAACATGTGACATGCATCCATAGATATGATATCACATAGTACCTCATCATGGTACCTACCAATCTTGAACTTTACTAGGCACTGTTCACTGACCATGACCTTATGGTCATCCTGCACCCAAGCAATTTGATATGGATGTGGGTGTTTCTATCTCTTGAGCTTCAACTTTGTCACCATCTCTTCTGACACCAAATTGTCAGCACTTCCACTATCAATAATCACATCACAACATTTATCCTCACACTTGCATCTAGTGTGAAACAAGATCCTCCTTTGTTTAGGTTCATCCTCACCGCTCAGCAGGACTCTTTTGTTAATCAATGTTTCTCCTCTTTCAACATCTTCAGAATTCAAAGATCTGACATCTTCATTTACATGTGCCACTTTGGCCTAGCCTTCATTCCTCCTTTCTATCCTTCCTTGGTGTTGAGGACATTCAAAATGCCCTATGACCTTCTCCACAATGAAAACATGTTCCACGGAAGCCTCCTCTTCCTGAACCTTGTCCTCTTCCTCTTCCTGTCTAATCTCTATTGTTTTGATCTTGGAAACAATTAGAATTGTTTCCTCTCTAATTTTGACTACTACTGGCCTCATCCTTCTTTTTTGGATCTTCATTCCGGCCTTCATATGACCGTCCACCAGATCGTCCACCACGACCTCTTCCATTTTGTCTACTCTTGAACTTCTTGTTCAACTTTTCTTTGACTTTTAGGGCAAAATGGTATGCCTCTTCAATATTTCTCATTCGAACCAGATTTAGCTCCTCCTGAATGCTTGGCCTCAACCCATTAAGGTAACGAGAAACTTTTTCTTTATCAACTTCCACATGGCCTGTTCTAATGAGGATTTGATAGAACTCCTTTGTATATTCCTGAATAGATCGTCCCACTTGCGTCAAACTTTTCATTTTTTTTAGTAGGTCAAACTCATAATCAATAGGGATGAACTCACTAATACATTTGGGGGCATTTTGCGATGGCTATGTGTCGCAATTGCGACAGCTATGTGTCGCAATAGCAACACCCATAGACATCGCTATTTTTTAGTCGCAAATTGCGACGTCTATGGGTAGCCGTCACAATTGCGACACATATCCCGTCGCAATGTGACTAAGATTTGTTAGCGGCATGGCCGTCGCCCCCCCCGTCGCATGGCTTCGGAGGGCCGTCGCAATCGCGACGGACCTCCCAAGTAATTACGACGGGCGCCTGCATCGCATTGCGACGGGTTGCCGTCGCAATTGCGACGCCCGTGGGTGGATTAAAAAAAAAAATTAATTTAATACATTGCTAATGAACCACATTAATGCTTTTTTCTTTCAACAAATGAGGACAGCCACTGTAAAGACAACATGATAATGTACACTCACTGTAAGGACAGTCACAAATGAGGACATCTCACAGTGACTGTCCCTAGTGTAATTACCACTTGAATGTATTGCTATTCAGCCACATTAATGCTTTTCTTCTTCAACAAATGAGGATAGTCACTGTAAAGACAACATGATAATGTACACTCACTGTGAGTGTACATTATCATGTTGTCTTTACAGTGACTATCCTCATTTGTTGAAGAAGAAAAGCATTAATGTGGCTGAATAGCAATACATTCAAGTGGTAATTACACTAGGGACAGTCACTGTGAGATGTCCTCATTTGTGACTGTCCTTACAGTGAGTGTACATTATCATGTTGTCTTTACAGTGAGTGTACATTATCATGTTGTCTTTACAGTGTCAATATATGCATTATTACTTAAACTGAAGAGTACTCTAAATAATATGTCATTGTGGAGTTCTGATTGCTTCCAATTTGATATACGCTTGTTCTACTTATGTATCCAGCATCATGTAAGAAAAGTTGATGCTTTTAAATAGATTCATTTAGCCATGAAATGCCTGTGCATGTTACATACAAGATTCCAAGGCCCAAAACTGATTACTCATTATAATTCATGTACAGAATGATAATCAACCACAACGAGGCATGCGTAGGCGCTGCTTAGATTTTGAGGCATCAGAAGCTCATAGAAGAAACTTGACCAATGGCTCATGGAATGCAACAAACTTATTGCCTAAAACAGGAGCATTGGTAACCACAGATGATGGTTTTGAAAAGAACACTTCACCATCAATGTCACGTGAGGGAACTGCAATTTCTGATGGCAAGTAACTTGTAGTATATAAGAGAGATGCAGGTACAGATGCTGGGAATACATTGCTAATGAACCACATTAATGCTTTTTTCCTTCAACAAATGAGGACAGTCACTTTAAAGACAACATGATAATGTACACTCACTGTAAGGATAGTCACAAATGAGGACATCTCACAGTGACTGTCCCTTGTGTAATTGCCACTTGAATGTATTGCTATTCAGCCACATTAATGCTTTTCTTCTTCAACAAATGAGGATAGTCACTCTAAAGACAACATGATAATGTACACGGGCTGTAAGTGTACATTATCATGTTGTCTTTACAGTGACTGTCCTCCTTCAAGTGGCAATTACACAAGGGACAGTCACTGTAAAGGCAACATGATAATGTAGAGAAACGTTGTCATTTGTATTTTCAACAGTGCCGAGAGAGATTCCCTCCGTGAAATCACAGCTACAATTTCTGAGTACGTTGGGTTTATTTTTCTTTTGTCATTATTATGTAATCTGGTATTCAGCTGTTACAGAGCTAAAATACCCAGAAATGAGGACATATCTGTGTTGAATTTATTGTTAGCGGCTTTGGTTATTTAGAAGTTTAATTTTATTTGTTCATCTTTCAAGCACAAACATTTTGTGGACCGTAACATCTTCATTGTTTCAGGTATGCAATGAAATAGCCGTAACTTGCAAGTACCTTCACGGTACTTGTGTACATTATCATGTTGTCTTTACAGTGACTGTCCTCATTCAAGTGGCAATTACACAAGGGACAGTCACTGTGAGATGTCCTCATTTGTGACAAGGACAGTCACACATGAGGACATCTCACAGTGACTGTCCCTTGTGTAATTGCCACTTGAATGTATTGCTATTCAACCACATTTATGGGCCCATTTGGACCACAACACACAGTAGCATCTACAGAGAAGAATATCCCAGGTGTAACAAGTTGTAAGAATATACCAACAGTTCTAAGAAGTTCCCTAGCACATAGTAGCATCTACAGAGAAGAATATACAACATGAGGGCAGCCACTGTAAAGACAACATGATAATGTACACTCATTGTATGTGTACATTATCATGTTGTCTTTACAGTGACTGTCCTCATTCAAGTGGCAATTACAGAAGGGACAGTCATTGTGAGATGTCCTCATTTGTGACAAGGATAGTCACACATGAGGACATCTCACAGTGATCGATTGTCCCTTGTGTAATTGCCACTTGAATGTATTGCTATTGAACCACATTAATGCTTTTCTTCTTCAACAAATGAGGACAGTCACTCTAAAGACAACATGATAATGTACACTCATTGTAAGGACAGTCACAAATGAGGACATCTTACAGTGACTGTCCCTTGTGTAATTGCCACTTGAATTACACAAGGGACAGTCATTGTGAGATGTCCTCATTTGTGACAAGGATAGTCACACATGAGGACATCTCACAGTGATCAATTGTCCCTTGTGTAATTGCCACTTGAATGTATTGCTATTGAACCACATTAATGCTTTTCTTCTTCAACAAATGAGGATAGTCACTCTAAAGACAACATGATAATGTACACTCACTGTAAGGATAGTCACAAATGAGGACATCTCACAGTGACTGTCCCTTGTGTAATTGCCACTTGAATGTATTGCTATTCAGCCACATTAATGCTTTTCTTCTTCAACAAATGAGGATAGTCACTCTAAAGACAACATGATAATGTACACGGGCTGTAAGTGTACATTATCATGTTGTCTTTACAGTGACTGTCCTCCTTCAAGTGGCAATTACACAAGGGACAGTCACTGTAAAGGCAACATGATAATCTAGAGAAACGTTGTCATTTGTATTTTCAACAGTGCCGAGAGAGATTCCCTCCGCGAAATCACAGCTACAATTTCTGAGTACGTTGGGTTTATTTTTCTTTTGTCATTATTATATAATCTGGTATTCAGCTGTTACAGAGCTAAAATACCCAGAAATGAGGACATATCTGTGTTGAATTTATTGTTAGCGGCTTTGGTTATTTAGAAGTTTAATTTTATTTGTTCATCTTTCAAGCACAAACATTTTGTGGACTGTAACATCTTCATTGTTTCGGGTATGCAATGAAATAGCCGTAACTTGCAAGTACCTTCACGGTACTTGTGTACATTATCATGTTGTCTTTACAGTGACTGTCCTCATTCAAGTGGCAATTACACAAGGGACAGTCACTGTGAGATGTCCTCATTTGTGACAAGGACAGTCACACATGAGGACATCTCACAGTGACTGTCCCTTGTGTAATTGCCACTTGAATGTATTGCTATTCAACCACATTTATGGGCCCGTTTGGACCCCAGCACACAGTAGCATCTACAGAGAAGAATATCCCAGGTGTAACAAGTTGTAAGAATATACCAACAGTTCTAAGAAGTTCCCTAACACATAGTAGCATCTACAGAGAAGAATATACAACATGAGGGCAGCCACTGTAAAGACAACATGATAATGTACACTCATTGTATGTGTACATTATCATGTTGTCTTTATAGTGACTGTCCTCATTCAAGTGGAAATTACACAAGGGACAGTCACTGTGAGATGTCCTCATTTGTGACAAGGACAGTCACACATGAGGACATCTCACAGTGACTGTCCCTTGTGTAATTGCCACTTGAATGTATTGCTATTCAACCACATTTATGGGCCCGTTTGGACCGCGGCACATAGTAGCATCTACAGAGAAGAATATCCCAGGTGTAACAAGTTGTAAGAATATACCAACAGTTCTAAGAAGTTCCCTAGCACATAGTAGCATCTACAGAGAAGAATATGGGTCAACGAGGTTGACTTCAAAGCCATGCAATCTAATGGTAATAGTAATATCATAATTTGACATACTATCAGAAATACTTCCTAAATAGACTATTCAATCTTATAAGAGATGGATTCATGAGAACTATTATTTATGAAATATGAGTCAATGACTTTAATTAAAAAAATTACACAATCTAATTCTTGTAAAAATATCAAAATTTGACACATTGAAAATACCTTCCAAAAGTATCGTTAATTGATTAATATGAATCACTACTCATGAAATATAATTTTATAAACCTAATCTAAAAACTACACAATAAAAATCTTAATAGCAATATTGTAAGAAACTATTCCCAAAAGCAAGCCTAACAAAATTTGATGAAAATAATTTTTGTTTCACTCAACTTTGACATTCACAACTTCCTCTTTTATTATAATAAGAAAAAAAATGTCTTTTTAGATATACCTCATGAACCATACTCGAATAATCTATCATTTTTCTTCTCAAAAACATATTTGCAGAGCCTGCTTCTTTTACTTGTTTGTACTTTTATCTCTCTGATGGAAAGGGTTCCTTCAGGACACATTTTTCCAAGTTCACTGCTTGAGATATTTGAGGAGGGTTCCCCTGCTTGAGTATCCATCCAACCCATATTCGAGTAGTTCTACAATTGCACAGTCTAAATTAATAATACTGACAATTGAATGACGAATGATGATACATAGAATTGATATAAACTAATCCTAAAAACACTAAAACATTATTAATATATTTATATTTCATAAATAAAATTGATATAAAAGATTTGGAAAGATACATTAAAAAATAGAAAAACAGTAATTTATAATAGAAGGAAACTTAAATTGCTATTTAAAAAAAAAAACAAGAGTCTTAAATCTTATCATTTTGTTTCATTATCATCCATAAGTACACACCTCTAGCATAATAATTATATTTTACCACCCATAAAATGAAAAAAAGATTTTCACAAGAGAAATTGAAGCTAGATTATAAAAATGAACCATCTTATTGGAAACTGGAACTGTTATCATACCCAAAAGGACTACAAAATTTCACCTTATCATACCCAGATTGTTGCTTTGCCTGGCGGAGGGAAATTTGATCAGTAAAATTGACACAGAGTATGTTGTCTCCATTGTCATGCTGGATAACAAAACACCAACTTTAATGGGCATGTACTGTCCCTTGTGTAATTGCCACTTGAATGCATTGCTATTTGATGCAGGGGCATCCCTAATGCAAGCCAAAGACACCATGATTGAAGGAAGTTGCCATGAAGCCAAGGAGTCAAATCCTATCAATTGGAACATAAGATTTTCACCTTGGAGCTTTGAAGGATTGACTGGTGAAAGGTCCTTTTGATTGACAAATCAGAGTCTTTTTGAATGACAAATCAGAGTCTTTTTGAATGACAATAAATTAGAATAGGAGTTTTAGATGTTTTCTTGGTTTGTAATAAATATCAAGGATTGATTTTATCTCCTTATAAACATCCACTTGTTGGACACAAGACCCCTTGGTGACTTATAAACCTTGGGCATCTTTTGAGTCCTTGGATGAAATGAGCATAGTAAGTGTTTATTAGGTGTCTTTTAGATGTTGTTAAGAAGTTTGAAGGTCCAAAATAACTTTAATAAGGTTCCTAAAGTTTCACAACACATTTTTAACCTTCTCGGCAAAGTTGTTTGCAAAGTTGTAATGCAACTTTAAAAGTTGCTTAGCAAAGTTGACATTTGTTGGATAAACTGTTCTAACCACCTAGATGGTTGAACCAAAGTTTGGAGAGCCTATTTTAGGCTTCAAATGGTCGAAGACAGACAGAGAACCAGTATTGTAATCATTTTGCTTTCATAAAAAATAAAAATAACCCTGTTTTAGTGCATTTCTGGTGAAAAACGAACTCTGTACGGCTGTACGGATGGTGGTTGGATGATAAAATTTGCCTGGAAGTTGTAATAGTGACATCTGATGCTTTGGAAGTTGGTTTGATTGATTCTCTTTGTTTTATATCTAAGTTATTTCAAATTTTCTGTGCATTGTTTACAAACCCTCATTTTCAGGGTTTGACTGATGTAAAGACCTTAACTCACGTTTCAACCATTGGAATTCCTTCTTCCTTGGTGGAATGAGAGTTAAGGATGTATATTTGTATATTCTAAAAGCCCTGACTACTCTGCATCACTATTGAACCACATTAATGCTTTTTTCCTTCAACAAATGAGGACAGTCACTGTAAAGACAACATGATAATGTACACTCACTGTAAGGATAGTCACAAATGAGGAAATCTCAGAGTGATTATCCCTTGTGTAATTTCCGCTTGAATACATTGCTATTGAACCACATTAATGCTTTTTTCCTTCAAGTGGCAATTACACAAGGGACAGTCACTGTGAGATGTCCTCATTTGTGACAAGGACAGTCACACATGAGGACATCTCACAGTGACTGTCCCTTGTGTAATTTCCACTTGAATGTATTGCTATTCAACCACATTTATGGGCCTGTTTGGACCACGGCACACAATAGCATCTACAGAGAAGAATATCCTAGGTGTAACAAGTTGTAAGAATATACCAACAGTTCTAAGAAGTTCCCTAGCACATAGTAGCATCTCCAGAGAAGAATATACAACATGAGGGCAGCCACTGTAAAGACAACATGATAATGTACACTCATTGTATGTCTACATTATCATGTTGTCTTTACAGTGACTATCCTCATTCAAGTGGCAATTACAGAAGGGACAGTCATTGTGAGATTTCCTCAACTTTTTATCTTGGTTATTCCACCTTTTAAGTAAAAAAAAAACATGTTAGACTCATAAATGAAGAGAAGCTACCTTTAATATAGTTCAAGAAATTGATGAAAAGGAAAACTATTCTAGCAATGATATGAAATCAAAATAGTGGTTTGGGGTTTTAGTTAGGATATGATGTTCCACCATGTACGTATGGTGGGCCCGAATATCCGCAAACACTCATCACCAAGTTTTCACCAAAAAATATCATTCCCTACAAAATAATCATGGGATCATTAGTCGATGAAGAGTGATCAAAAACTAAATTACTATTATATCACTATAGAATAATAATAACTTTAAAGTACCTGGAAGTTTGGATACTTTTAAGGGAACGCCTTCATCGTCGCTGATGATCAATACGCAATCCTTCACTGTTCCAGTACTAGGAACATGGGAACATCCAGGAAATGATGTTGCATCGGGACTTGTTGCATCTCCTATTGCAAAAAATGAAAACCATTATCAAATGCCTCCAAGAAATAATACTTCAAGGGAAATAAATTGGTGCAGAGCACCCATGGCACAAACACAATCAAGGGATCTACATCGTAAACACATAACACTTAAACACATAACAAAAGAGAGAAAAAGAGGGATTTGTGTACCAGTAGATGGTGCAACAGTTGGTGCATTTAGGCTATGTGTTGTTGACATGGCAGTCGGCAAGACATTTGTGGCTGTCTTGGATGGAGGCGGCGTTGTCATATCATCATGGAAAGGAGCTGAAGAATAAAATTGTTAGAGCATGCATAAATATAGAACGCGTGGACTAGCATGGACAAGATTGTTAGAGCATTAAAAAAAAAGATTGTTCGAGCATGTATTGTCAATGATTATGATCATTCCTATATATATTCAGTGGAAAACACAAGTGGGGAATGGAACATGTGATCTACCTGAACCACTTGCAATACCGGCCTCATCATGGGAATGGGGTTCAAAATTACGCAAATAACTCTGTAAAGACAATGCATCCATATTTTAATTAATGTCATAAAGGAGCATAACATAAAAACCATTATTGAACTCTTGTAATAATTAAAAATTTCATTAATACTTACTTTAAAGTTTTCAGAAGTGCGCAACAACTCAGCTGCCCTGTCTTTTATTTCCTGAGTCTGAGGATGTATGGATACCAAACGTAGAAGTTCTTTCCCAATTTTCTTTAGCAGCTTTTTAATGGAACTGATCGGGTCATCGGTCTCTGCTAAATCAATAAAAAAAGGGTCCACAAGGGGGGACTCCTGAGGGACTGCAGGTTGCTTTCCCTCTCTCCGACCACCGGCCCTCTGTGACAACAATAGTATTAGTATTATCAAAATTACTCCAAAACAATGAAGAAAATAACATTAAAAAAAATAACATTTTGCTTCTATCTAGTTTGCACAATTACAATGAGTTTTACCTGCTCATGTGTAGATGAGCTAGGAATATCGTCACCATCACCTTCGGGCGGTTGCTCCATATTGTGCCCCTGTGTCAAAGATCAAGTATAAAAATGTTAGCCAAAAATTTAATAACTAAATGGTATGTTGGAGTCATTGATTAGAAGTTGGTTTAATAGTATGTACCACCCCCATGATAGTAGCCTCGTTTGTATCTATGCGGTTCAAATTGTAATCAATAAGCAGCTCTTCCCCTGCACGTATTGATTTTATCGCACAGATGAATACACGATTTCCCTCGCGTGACTCAAATATGCAATTGGGTTGCTTTATAGTTGACCCAGGTCGTGTACTATTTATAAAACCCACAATATTCCCTGTTGCTTTTGGCCTTCCATCAATGTATATAGCCACACTTTTACTTTGATTATTGTCTTGCTGTTGTATATAATTTGCCAAGAGTGCATACCTACGCATACTTTTTTTATATTGAACAATATGCATCCAACTTTTGTAATTGTAACATGGTCCAACATACTCCATCAATTTAGAAACTTTGTTGTAAGACACCTTTATGCCATCCATAGAAAATAGGCCCAAACCATGTAATGATGATGGTGCTATGCGATATATCCTCTCATTAACACAAAAATCAGTGTTTATTGGAGGAAGTTCCTTGGGTACCCAATGTTTCTGTAGATGTTGGTACCTCAAGGGCACCTCGATGTCACCTTTCGTCTCATCATCATAAGAACATGACCCCCCTTGAGCAAGGAAAAATTTCATGTGTTTATTGAATTTCCTTCTAGTCCTTTGACCTCTAGTTAATCTCCCTATTCTAGATAAACTACATGTCTCACTTTCCTCTTCTATTCCTATATTTCCCTCACTCGAGGAAGACACTTCTGACAAATACCTATTTTCTGGTACCTGCAAATGGGAGAGATCTTAGAAGACATCAATCTTACTATTGATAAGTGTATTAAATAGACTTTCTATAAGGTGTATTGACTTATACCTGTCGATCCATGAGACTATGCGGGATGCTCTTGAAAGGGGTTCAATTTCCTGCAAATGTAATTCAATTATCGTGAGCATAATCACATCATAATCATAATCACATCCATCATAAGCATCACATAAAAATTAAAAACATTAAAACGTACACATTATAACACTTATAGCTTTTAAATAGATAATGAATAAACTATGTAACCATTTAAGACAAATATATTTCTATCAAGAAATGAATATTAAATACATTAAGGATTGATGGCATACCTTTAAATTTCATCATCATCATCCTCATCATCATCATCATCATCATCATCATCATCATCATCATCATCATCATCATCCTCGTCATCGTCGTCATCATCATCATCATCATCATCCTCGTCATCATCGTCATCATCATCGTCGTCGTTGTCGTCGTTGTCGTCATCATCAACATCATCATCATCAACATCAACATCATCTTCATCATCATCATCAGTAGCAGCATCATCTTCTTCTTCTTCTTCATGAAAATTTGTCTCAGGAACATCATCCAATAATTGTCGATCTTGATCATCATCTACATCATCTTCTACTTCTTCGGTATCTTCTTCTTCCATCGCATTATACTTTATCGGTCTTCCTCTCGGTTCATGTCTAACAACAAATGACCAACCCGGTTTATGTGAAACTTCTGAGTAAAATACCTGCTCACATTGGCTTGGAAGAACATAGGGCTCATCCCCAACTGGCTCAAATGACCTTGTATTAACCATTGTAAATCCATTATCATGTTCAATAACAGTTCTATTAGGATCATTTGGATTAAGTCGTAGCCTGTACCATTTGACAACGAAGAGTACTAATTTGAAGGAACTAAAGTCGCACTCAAGTATATCATCCAAAATGCCATAGTATTGATTTTTAGACTCTTGAGGATCTAAGTCATTTCTAGATGAAATATTAGTCACTTGAAAGACTGCAGTTATTCCAGAATCACAAGTTTTCTTCGTGTCATCCAACACTTTGACGCGAAATTTTTGACCATTACAGAACATACCCTTGTGGTGTTTAACCTGCAATAATATGTGAAACATGTCAAAATTATTATATCGTGAGTTGATAAACATACGGGTGATTAATAATTTTGTACGTACCTAGAAATCTCTTAAACCATATGCTAAATCTATTTCCCTTTGCGTAACATTAGAATCTCCATTACGATGAGCTTCTTTAACCAATGAAGATACACCTTCCCATGTTAATGTGTGACCAGAATGTTGACATCGTTCAATCCATACCGTCATCCAATCAAGATTGTTTGCAATATACAAATGTAGTGCATCCCACTCTCGAGCAACTGTACAAAAAAAAAATAGACGACTTAAAACCGATTTATTTTGAAGATTAAGAAATAATTTATTACAATAACATCTTATAATTTATTACCTATCACTTTCCTCAATCTACCTTTCCCCATCAAGTACTCCCCTTTGAATTTTTTAAAAGGGTCGAGATCCCAAATGCGATCTACATGGATATTTGAAGCAAACTTAGGAAGATATTTAGTAATGTACACCATAGTCTGGTATACCATGTATCCCTCTACCATAGAACCCTCAGGATGTGCTCTTTGTCGAACCAAAGGCTTCAAAGATTTCAAGTACCTCTCAACCATCCACATTGACCTAGTGTGTGCAGGTCCACACAATTCAATCTCCTCAACTTGGTGTATGAGGTAGTGTTCTTGTGCATTGAAAAAAGTTGGAGGTAGACACTTTTGCATTTCACACAATAAATGAGGAATTCTTCTCTTCCAATAGTTTATATCTTCTTTATGGATTTCTTTAGATGACAACCACCTACATTAAGAGATTCAAGTCACAAAAAATATATAAATACGAGACTTTACAAAATAATATACAATAGATTACATAGCAAGAAAAACAAATCGCGAATATAATAAATATATACAACAAATTGAACAGATATTACCGCTTACCTCATGTATTTTCCAAGATCATATATCACTTGTTTGATGTTATTGTTGAAGTGCTCTGGGAGAGATAGAGGTAGCACATATTGCAGTAATTATAAACCAATCATTTCATTATTTTCTAACATAACATAATGAATAGTACACGTAGTTTATGAATATATTGTAAATACAAAAGAACATAACTTACCTTGATGAAAGTATGCCAATCATGCATTTTGAGCCCTGGCCCAAATTCACTTTTCTTTGATATGAGATTGCTTATGTTCCCAGCAAATCCTGTGGGAAATTGAATTTTTCGTATGACTTCTTTTATGGCATCACTTTGCTGCTCCGTTAATAACCAAGGAAGGGCACTTATATTAATTTGATCTCTATTGCTATTTGAGTGAATGAAATTCTTCAGTGCATGATTGGATTCATGAATGTCATTACAAATTTTGACAATTTTTTCTTTGTCACGCCTTCCATCCAGTATTTTCCACAATGTCTCTGTTATATTCTTTCCAACATGCATAAGATCAAACAAATGCACAATTTGTAGGTCCTCGTAGTAGGGCAACCTACTAAATTGTCTGGGATAGCTTTTTAGTCCCTTTGGAAGGTTGTCAATAGTGCCTTGACGACCTTCACGATCATCAATTACATAATTAGTAAACAAAAATCACAATAGAAATATATAAATTACAAACATAAACCATTAAGTGGAATGACATTACCTCGACGATTAATTCTATTATATTCCAACTTCCATAGGCGAGGTGTCATTCTTCGTGGCTTTGATGTAGTCTCTTCTTTCCCATTGAAAAGATGTTTTTCCATACTTCGATACTTATGATTCCTGTGGAGGAAGTGTCTGTACTCATCAAACACATGCTTTCCTAAACTTTTTGAATGACGAGATTTCATCTTTGGACCACAAACTGGACATGCAAATTTTCCCTTTGTTTGAAGACCTACAAGATAATGATATAATTGGATTATTAAATATGTTGATTTTTATAATTAGAATTATCATGCGCAACTTGAATTCACTATAACATACCACAAAAATGTGTTAGCCCTGGGGCATCATGTATTGTCCATACAAGTATTGCATGGAATTGAAATTGTCTTTGTCCTATTGGTCTAGACACGTCATACATAGTGACACCGTTCCATAACTCCACCAACTCGTCAATAAGAGGCTCAATATATACATTCATATCTTTAACTTGATATTTACCTACTTGAATGAACAGTAACATTACATAATTATTGTGACCATTTTACTGTAAGATTTGTAAGTACATGTAAATTAATAACTATCAAATGATAAAATACCTGGAACAATCATTGCCAACATAATGTGCTCCCTCTTTATTGACATCCACGGAGGAATGTTATTGTTGATAACAAAAACAGGCCACACCGAGCAAACAGATCTCATCTCTCCAAATGGATTGACACCATCCGCTGCCAATGAAAGCCTGAGATTACGAGGTTCTTCTTTGAAGTGTTGCCACTTTTCCTCTATGTGCATAAATGCCGAACCATCCGTAGGGATTCGAATAATGTCATCTCGACTTCTATTGCGTGCATGGTAATCCATAAATTGTGCCAAGCTAGTACACCTGAATAATTGTCGCATCCGTGGAATAATGGGGATGTAACGAAGAACCTTGTGAGGCACCTTTTTTGTTATTCGATCTGTTCGATATCTACTCGTATGACATACAGGGCATTGTGTTGCAAATTCATGTTCTTTATAATATATAATATGATCATTGGGACAAGCATGTATTGCTTGATACTCCATTCCAATATCTTTCATAATAGAAGATAATTCTCGATATGAGCGAGGTAGAATATTTGATGGTGGTAACAAAAACTCACCTATCAATCTACAGCAAAAAATATAAGTTGTTAATATAAATAATATTAGTGGTACATTATTCACCCTTTGTTAACTATAAAGACATATATGACATACTTTAACATACGTGACATTGTTATGTTGGATAAACCATTCATAACCTTCAAGTTCAACAACAACAATACAGCAGAGAGAAGATTTGTTTGGGAGTCTTTGTATAGGGGCTCGTATGCCTTCTCAAGTAGAGGTACATCAAGGCTATCATCATCATCATGATCAGATCTGCTTGGACTAAATGTGTCATGGATCAATGTATTTATACCATCATCTTCAATTGTGTTTTCTGGCGCATGATCATCATCTTCCATGGGATCATTATCTTCACCTTGGATATTCGCACCCCCATGTTCCTCCATAACATGTACTTCCCTAGGGAGATCAACCTATATAAAATTGATTAACATAAATAAACCATGATCTTCAACTCATCATCAAGTGATTTCATATGTATATAAATTGTTAAAATGATATAATGAACAACTTACCAGTGGATGATAGTCATGCCCCCCTTCAATGTGACCATTCTCCCTACAATGTCTCTTAACTGTTTTGATTAGCAATCTTCTACGGTTTAAGCCCTTACAAATTTTGCAGGGACAATAACATTTTCCATCACCTTTTCTTTTCAAGTTAGACCACAATCTAGCGATTGTCTCCCTATTTTGTTCTTCACTTATATTATCTGACATGATCGTTCTTCGCAGGAAGCAAAAATTGGGCTATGAAAACTTCGGTCTACAACTTTCAGTGACTAAGCAAAATTGTCAAAAGTACACAAATCTTCTTAGACCTAGTTAAATCCTTTAATATTTTAAAAGTCTAGTTAAAATATACATTAGATTAAAAAATATACAATTTTCATGCTTGAGCGCGCGGCTACGACTAGTGCAATGGTCTTCTTGTTTAGCTCTAGAAGCTCTCTAGCAATCAAAACATATAAGCTACAAGGCCTAACAGCAATTTCAAAACATATAAGCTACAAGGCAAGACATATTACATGACATGGAAAAAGGATTAAAATATACATTAGATTAAAATATATACAATTTTCAAACCTGAGCGCGCGGCTATAACTCGTGCAATGGTCTTCTTGCTTAGCTCTAGAAGCTCTCCAGCAATCAAAACATATAAGCTATTAGAATTCATTAACTTTCTGTAATTGGAAAACTCTATTTGATATTAGACCGTAAACTACTACTATTCTCTCCATAAGAACTAAGTACAAAATTCTTTCAAGTTCACATCCATGATTCCCTTTAGATTAAAATACACAGTAAAAATAAGCTAAAAGTCTAGTTAAAATATACATTAGATTAAAAAATATACAATTTTCAAACCTGAGCGCGCAGCTATAACTCATGCAATGGTCTTCTTGCTTAGCTTTAGAAGCTCTCCAGCAATCAAAACATATAAGCTACAAGGCCTAATAGCAATTTCAAAACAAGGGTCATCAAAAGAACCAAAAACAATGTGTGCAAACAATACCTTGTGAAGTGGTATAGACAATTAGAAGATGCTACTATGTGCTAGGGAACTTCTTAGAACTGTTGGTATATTCTTACAACTTGTTACACCTGGGATATTCTTCTCTGTAGATGCTACTGTGTGCCGTGGTCCAAACGGGCCCATAAATGTGGTTGAATAGCAATACATTCAAGTGGCTTACACAAGGGACAGTCACTGTGAGATATCCTCATGTGTGACTGTCCTTGTCACAAATGAGGACATCTCACAGTGACTGTCCCTTGTGTAATTGCCACTTGAATGAGGTCAGTCACTGTAAAGACAACATGATAATGTACACATACAATGAGTGTACATTATCATGTTGTCTTTACAGTGGCTGCCCTCATGTTGTATATTCTTCTCTGTAGATGCTATTACGTGCTAGGGAACTTCTTAGAACTGTTGGTATATTCTTACAACTTGTTACACCTGGGATATTCTTCTCTGTAGATGCTACTGTGTGTCGTGGTCCAAACGGGCCCATAAATGTGGTTGAATAGCAATACATTCAAGTGGCAATTACACAAGGGACAGTCACTGTGAGATGTCCTCATGTGTGACTGTCCTTGTCACAAATGAGGACATCTCACAGTGACTGTCCCTTGTGTAATTAAGTATTGTGGGGAAGCATTCTAAATAACCAAAGCCGCTAACAATAAATTCAACACAGATATGTCCTCATTTCTGGGTATTTTAGCTCTCTAACAGCTGAATACCAGATTAAATAATAATGACAAAAGAAAAATAAACCCAACGTACTCAGAAATTGTAGCTGTGATTTTGCGGAGGGAATCTCTCTCGGCGCTGTTGAAAACACAAATGACAACCTGCTTGATTTCGCAGAGGGAATCTCTCTCGGTGCTGTTCAAAACACAAATGACAACCCGCTTTGTTCAAAACACAAATGATAACCCGCTTGATTTCGCGGAGGGAATCTCTCTCGGCGCTGTTGAAAACACAAATGACAACGTTCCTTTTTTTTTTTGCACTTATATCCCGACCAACATAAGGTCCATTTGTAATACAACATGATAATGTACACTTACAGTGAGTGTACATTATCATGTTGTCCTTAGAGTGACTATCCTCATTTGTTGAAGAAGAAAAGCATTAATGTGGCTGAATAGCAATACATTCAAGTGGCAATTACAAAAGGGACAGTCACTATGAGATGTCCTCATTTGTGACTATCCTTACAGTGAGTGTACATTATCATGGTGTCTTTAGAGTGACTGTCCTCATTTGTTGAAGAAGAAAAGCATTAATGTGGTTGAATAGCAATACATTCAAGTGGCAATTACACAAGGGACAATCACTGTGAGATGTCCTCATGTGTGACTGTCCTTGTCACAAATGAGGACATCTCACAATGACTGTCCCTTGTGTAATTCAAGTGGCAATTACACAAGGGACAGTCACTGTGAGATGTCCTCATTTGTGACTGTCCTTACAATGAGTGTACATTATCATGTTGTCTTTAGAGTGACTGTCCTCATTTGTTGAAGAAGAAAAGCATTAATGTGGTTCAATAGCAATACATTCAAGTGGCAATTACACAAGGGACAATGTCATGAGCCGTGACATATTGAACTTAGTATAATAATAAAATGATTAGATGATATATAATAATCTATTATTAACGGTATATAACAATAATATATAATTATTATCAAAAGATAATAATAATATATAGTTAGCATAATAAGTAATATGTTAATTAAATAATATTAAAATATTAATAAATAATATAATTATGATTATAATTATAATATAAATTAATAATAAATAATTATTAATAAATTATATATATTATATTATAATAATATATTAAGTAATAATATTAAATCAATTATTGATATAATAATTTTAATATATAAATAATATTAATAAACCTCTCAATATAAAACAATATGTTATCACTATAATAATATTTATTATAATATTATTAATATTACTAACATCATTAATTATAATATTTAATAATAACAATAACATTAATAATAATAATAATAATAACGTTTAAAGCAATATCGAATATCTGTAATCGATATACATCTACATTAAACATCTGCATTATCTATCACGATGAGGAATGAAGAAGTGATACAACAATCACTAGTCATTACACATCGATACCATGAGAGGATGATTAATGAACCAAATACTATGAAGTCAAGATCAACATGATATGAATAAGGGATAGGTCGCTATGTGTTTCAGAAGATGTATTGATAAGCAAGAAGGATAACCATTCATATATTATAAATAATCATTAATTGCACAAGTTTAGACAATGACATATCCGATAAAGCAATATCAAACATGAAGACCCGCTAGCAAATATGCACCATCACTTCCTATGTTATCATGACAATAACATAAACTAGATTGAATTCTACTATCTATATCAATAGACACCACATAGGAGGATATCGACTAAAGGATTGAAAGATTATCGATTGTCTGAGATAAACCACATCTTGTAGAAACACAAAAGCATCAGTGATTATATCACAAGCTATTGATGAATGAGGCATTGGTCATGGATAATAAGTACAATGTATCCTTAAGTATTAACAAGAATGGAAGTCAATTTGAAGATCAAACTCCATTACCAGCAATCAACCAATAAATGGACAATTATCAGAAAATGATATCGACTTATATCAGAGTAGAAAGATTGGATATCATCATAACAATATGGGATAAGGCAAGAGTTAATATCGATTGACTAAATACTAATGATAGTTAGACCAAACTAATACAAACACAATGGATGTTAACTACTGGTTGCACTACCAATTAGGGAAGATTACCTTCATAAAAAGATTTGATATTGAGTCAATCTGGGAGTTATCTATGATCAGAAAATAATGAAATAATATTATGTGAACTGTCGGATTATGGAAAGGTGTGATTAACAAAGGGACATGGAGGAAGAAACAAGACACGTCTCATTCATAGCATCTCTTCATTTGTTAAAGACAATATAAGAATGCATTCTCATCAGTCACTCAAGGCATCATTAGAACTTTATTTACTTATCCATATTTGGATATACTCAATAGAGCATCTGCCTTTGGCAGTTTGGTTTCAAGTTTATCATTGCAGATCAGAGACAACACCATGATTGCACAGATAGAAAGGATAGTCAGAAACAGCATCAATATTTGAAGTTGCAAGCATATAATTCAGAATCTGAAATAGCAACATATCACTCATAGCGATATTACACATTTGCATAATTACATCATCATATCAGACACAGCAAATACATTGCTGTAAGCAATACTTATTGATTGTATATCGATATTGTTTATATCAGACATACCATCATTATACTATCACTATAAGTGATAGGAAACATCATATTCATAGCATATTTCATATCATTATATCCGACAGTGCTATTAAACATATTGGTATCAATATCATCTTGCACACATATTGTGATTGAATCTGAAATAGCGGTTGATATCTTAAGTAACCTCCATTACTTAGTTTAATTGTAAGTATCTGATAGAGTAAGTCTGAGAAGTGGAGTAATTGTTCCTATTTTCCAAGTTAGCCAAAAAGGGGACATTACAGACAATCACTGTGAGATGGCCTCATGTGTGACTGTCCTTGTCACAAATGAGGACATCTCACAATGACTGTCCCTTGTGTAATTCAAGCGGCAATTACACAAGGGACAGTCACTGTGAGATGTCCTCATTTGTGACTATCCTTACAGTGAGTGTACATTATCATGTTGTCTTTAGAGTGACTGTCCTCATTTGTTGAAGAAGAAAAGCATTAATGTGGTTCAATAGCAATACATTCAAGTGACAATTACACAAGGAACAATCACTGTGAGATGTCCTCATGTGTGACTATCCTTGTCACAAATGAGGACATCTCACAATGACTGTCCCTTATGTAATTCAAGCGGAAATTACACAAGGGACAGTCACTGTGAGATGTCCTCATTTGTGACTGTCCTTACAGTGAGTGTACATTATCATGTTGTCTTTAGAGTGACTGTCCTCATTTGTTGAAGAAGAAAAGCATTAATGTGGTTGAATAGAAATACATTCAAGTGGCAATTACACAAGGGACAATCGATCACTGTGAGATGTCCTCATGTGTGACCTTTGTGAAGGCAAGTGCCAATTTGTACCCAAGTTACCAATATTGTGGCAAAAGTGGGAATGAAGCATTTAGGGGTCAAATTGGGCAAAGAAGTGTAGAAGTGGCCTATGTGAGGTCTAAATAGCCTAACTAAGTCATGGTTAGGGTCTTATGGTGTTTGAACAATAAGTTTTGAACCAAAATCCCAAAGGTTGTAACAAGTTGTCAATGTTGTCATTCACAACATTGACAACATTTGTGCAAGGGAGCATTTTCGAGTAAGATGGTTATGTAACTATATGAAACCATTGAATTAGGCATCAGATCAACTATAAGAGGCCTCCATCGATCTGTGCAAAAGGTTGGGGGGAAAAACATTTGGAATTAAGAAGATTTGTAGAGTAACACGGTTTTAGTGAATTCTTGAGTTTTTTTGTTTCTTTGTTTTTAGTTGATTAATGGATTAGATAGCTCGCAGTGTCTATTGGAAAAGTTAGTACAAGTTGTTTTTTTATTCTGTGTTGTGTTTTTTTTGAGTTTTGAAGCATTCCAACTAGTTTGTTAATTCTTTTGTTAAGTACCCTATCATTGGTTTGAACCAGGCAGGTTGAACAAATGGAGTCTTAGCTCATCATTCCATTGTCAATTTTGTACGGGCTCTTGGAATGGGTGAGGAGACTCCATGTACTATATGTTTGGAAGGAGGGGCCCTGGGAAGCTCATTTTCTATGTTTGCAATGATGTCCTAGGTGAGTTAGTTGAGCACAGTTAGGGATGACAAATCATTACAAGAAGATTACAACAAGTTGAATGCATTGGTTGCTTCAACTAAAATCTCATGGAGAGGTAGACACACATCTAAAGAAGCCCCAAGTCAAATTAGAAGATTGGGTGAGTTTCTTTGGCTACTAAGAAAACAAACTCTTAGTCAGACTGTCCAAGTTGTGTCAAAATACTTGTTTTCAGGCATGGCTGTAGCAGTTGGTGTACAAAAAATCTAGGAGGAGAAGACCTTAGATATCTTGGAGTTCTCAATAAAGGGCATCTGAATCCTAAGCCCTTTAGGTGGCTTAATATAAACAAAAAGGCTTGACAAAGGCCTAATTGCTAGCAGCCTATTTTTGGGTGCAATTGGCATGGTTTGATGAACCGGATTGAAGTACTGATGAAAAGTATAGGTGAAGGAGTAATATTGAAACCAATAGAGGTCCTAGTGGCCAGCCTCTCCATGGAGTAAAGTTCTAGTTGAATGTGTTTCAATTTGTGAAGACAAGACTAGGAGTGTCCTAGTAGCTAGATTGGTATTGAGCAGAGTTCGTTGTATTTCTTGTTGGTGTGCACTAGTTGAAGGAGTGGGATCTTGGGTAGAGATACCTAAAGAGTGTAGGGATAGTTAAGTACCCTATCAAGTCAAAACATTGGCCTAAAGAGACCCTAGTGAAGGATAGGGAGTGAGCAAGACAAAGTGTTACATCAATTAACAAGATCATTTTTTGGTAATTGTGTACATTATCATGTTGTCTTTACAGTGACTGTCCTCATTTGTTGAAGAAGAAAAGCATTAATGTGGTTCAATAGCAATACATTCAAGTGGAAATTACACAAGGGAATATCACTATGAGATGTCCTAAGTGTGACTGTCCTTGTCACAAATGAGGACATCTCACAGTGACTGTCCCTTGTGTAATTGCCACTTGAATGAGGACAGTCACTGTAAAGACAACATGATAATGTACACAAGTACCGTGAAGGTAGTCGCAAGTTAGGGCTGTTTCATTACATACCCGAAACAATGAAGACATTACAGTCCACAAAATGTTTGTGCTTGAAAGATGAACAAATAAAATTAAACTTCTAAATAACCAAAGCCGCTAACAATAAATTCAACACAGATATGTCCTCATTTCTGGGTATTTTAGCTCTCTAACAGCTGAATACCAGATTACATAATAATGACAAAAGAAAAATAAACCCAACGTACTCAGAAATTGTAGCTGTGATTTCGCGGAGGGAATCTCTCTCGGCGCTGTTGAAAACAAAAATGACAACGTTCTTGTTTTTTTTGCCCTTATATCCCGATGTGATTTCGCGGAGGGTTACGGTGCTGTTGAAAACACAAATGACAACATTCCTTTTTTTTTTTGCCCTTATATCCCAACAACATCGCAATTGCAAGTTAGGGCTGTTTCACTGCATACCTGAAACAATGAAGACGTTACGGTCCACAAAACGTTTGTTCTTGAAAGATGAACAAATAAAATTAAACTTCTAAATAACCAAAGCCGCTAACAATAAATTCAACATAGATATGTCCTCATTTCTGGGTATTTTAGCTCTCTAAGAGCTGAATACCAGATTACATAATAATGACAAAAGAAAAATAAACCCAACGTACTCAGAAATTGTAGCTGTGATTTTGCGGAGGGTTACGGCGCTGTTGAAAACACAAATGACAACGTTCTTGTTTTTTTTGCCCTTATATCCCGATGTGATTTCGCGGAGGGTTATGGCGCTGTTGAAAACACAAATGACAACGTTCTTATTTTGTTTGCCCTTATATCCTGATGTGATTTCGCGGAGGGTTACGGCGCTGTTGAAAACACACATGACAACGTTCCTTTTTAATTTTGCGCTTATATCCCGACAACGTCGCAATTGCGATAGTGACAAATGTATTGTCGTCACAAATTGCGATGGTGTCGGGCTATATTTGAAAAAAAAAGGGCAAAACCGCATGACATTTGCCTGCCGTCGCAAATGGCCATCGCAATTTCACCCCAAATGTATTAGTGATTGTTGCTTTAATTTATCCACCATCCAATCCCATCTTGTAATTTTATCTTTCCCTCTTCTATTTCACTCCAATTGAATCTCTTGCCACCAGATCTTTGCATGACCTTTCAGTCTGGCCTTTGCGAATTTGACCCTATTAGTATCCTCAATATCTTCATACTCAAAATATTCTTCACATTCATTGATCTATTCGATTAATTCTTCTGGGTTAAGATTTCCTGAAAATGCAAGAACCTCGATCTTAGGTCTTTTCCCGATCTTTGAAATGGTCCGAAAAAGCCTTTCTTCTTCTTGATTCAAAATTTTGCCTTCTTCTTGATCATCATTTCCTTCTTTGGCTTCATCCTCACTTTCATCTCTGACATTAAGATTCATTCCTCTATGAATCTCTTCTTGCAATGCTCACACTTGTCTCTGGAGCACTCTAACCTCAAGTGTCACAACACCAGCTCTTCCTCCGCATTCCCTTCATGGAGGAATTTTCACGATGCGCGCTGAAACCGTAACTATGATCCTGGTGCAAACTACCTCACAGTCGATGGATTTTTTATACACTCAGGAACTCCTACTCTGATACCACTTGATGAAGGATGCTCCCCTTAATATCACAAACACATAACAGAAATAGAGAAATAACAACCATATGCAAAAACAAAAAATTGGCTTCTTATTATCTCCACAAATGTGAAATTACAAACTTTCAGAATTACAATATGCAAAGCCACATGGACATTCTCTTACAATATTCTATAGGACAAAGCCTTGAATCAATACCCAGATCTACTACCCAGAACTACCTAGACAACACTACAGGCCTTGTTTATATAAGCAATTTCCACCACCCGAGAAGGTTCTAAAAATTTAGCCCTCAAGGCCGACTATATTTAGAATTATTTTATTTTCACAATTTTTACAATAGGGTCGGCTCAAAAGAAATACAGAATATGCTTTTAGGTAGCCCAACTTCTGGAGGCCATAACATTTTAACCGTAGCTCTGTTTTTCTATTGTAACCACTTTTTGGAAATGCCACAATGAGATCTACAGTGCCCGACATGGGCTAGCGCAAGTTAACTGGGGGTCGATCGCGATCCAAAGCTTCTAAGGACTTCAAAATTGACTTGAAATATTTTGTACCCAAAAACCTCAATAACTTCACCAATACTAATGATGTGGCAATGAAACTCAACTAGTAGGCTGAAATGACTAGGATGAACCTCCAACTGTGAAATCAAAATATTCTGAGATTATATGACTAACTTACTAAAAATAGTAAGTTTCCATAAATAGCAGTTCTGCACAAGATATCCCTTATTGAAAAGAAAACAAAAATATTTTTGGGTGATGCAAGATTGCTCTTACACCCAGGATGCTCCTGCATCAAACACCCAGGGTAATTTGAGAAGTGACCCTGTCACAACTCAGGTGTGCAAAAGAAAACCAAGACGGTTAACCTCCTCTTTTGCTAGCCATGATGAATCTTCAACAGGTCATCCTTTCCATTTGACCAAATACTCTTCATATGTCATGTTCCTTGTGCTTCTGCCAACATGACTATCGAGTATGTCTTCAATCTCCTTGATATCTGAACTAGTTGCTAAATACTCCACTGTGCTACTGGAACCTCATCTTCAACACCTCCTTCATGATACTCTGTCAGATCTAAAATATTAAATACTGGTGAAATATTCAGCTCAGTAGGCAACTCGACCTCATATTCATTTTTTGAATCATGTTTCTTCAGTATCTTACATGGCCCAAACTTCTTCATTTTCAACTTGTTATATGCACCAACTGGAAATCGCTCCTTCCACAAATGAACCATGACTTCATCTCCAACCTGAAATTCTTTATGCCTCATTTTCTCATCTACCTTAGCCTTATACTATGCATTCATCATGGTAATATGCTTCCTCACCTCCTCATGGATGTTTTTCTAATGTTCTACAAAATCCTCAGCTTCAGCACTATGTATTTTTCCTTTATCTATCTTTCTCAACTCAGATGCATTTCTGGGACTATTTTCATATACAATTTGGAATGGTGATTTACCAGTACTCCTGTTGATACAGTTATTATATATAAATTCTACCTGTGGTAAAATCAAATCCCATCCTGTCGGCTTATCTCGAACCAAACATCTTAGCAAATTTCCCAAACTCTTATTTACCACCTCTGTTTGTCCATCAGTCTGTGGATGATGTGATGAATTAAATTTCAAATCTATCTTCAGCTTCTTCCACAATGTTCACCAAAAATAGCCTGCAAATTTAGTGTCTCGATCTGAAACTATGGTCTTTAGCAAACCATGTAGTCTCACTACTTCTCTGAAAAACAATTCTGCTATATGAACAACATCATTAGTCTTTTTTCAGGAAATGAAATGTGCCATTTTTTAAAATCTGTCAACCACCACAAAAATTGAGTCATGTCCCCACTGAGTCCTCGGTAATCTAAGAACAAAGTCCATACTGATATCCTCCCGAGGCTTCTCTAGTACAGGTAATGGCTGATATAACCTTGTATTCTACTTCACTCCTTTCACCATCTGACATACTCTACAACTCTATACAAACTTCTTGATATCTTGCTACAACTGTGGCCAATAATAATTCTCACTAACCAAAGCAAGGGTTTTATCATGACCAAAATGTCGAGCCAATCTTCCATTGTGCTTCTCCTTGATGAGATTCTCCCTCATAGAGCTTCTTGGAATGCACAACTGACTCCCTCTAAATAGCATATCATCCCGAATGATGAAATCCAGCCACTTCATTCTGTCTAGAGTAATAGGTTCCTTACAAGCTTTCCAAGCTTCACCAAAATCAAGATCGTCTAGATACAAATTCTTGAGTTCCTTGAACCCAACCACCTTAATTTGCATCTATGGTAGCAATAGTTTCCTTCTTCTAAGTGCATCTACAACCCTATTAGACTTTCCACTTCCGTGTTTCAAAACAAATGCATAACTCTACAAAAATTCAACATATTTCAAATGCCTTTGATTCAACTTTCCTTGACTATTCAAATATTGCAAAGCTTGATGATCAGTATACAAAACAAACTCTTTAGGAAGCAGATAATGCCTCCACTTCTTCAATGCTTGAACTATAGCATAAAATTGTTGATTATAAATAGAATATTTTCTCTTGGCATCATTTAACTTCTCACTAAAATAAGCAATAGGTTTACTTTCTTAGCTCATAACAACTCATATTGCAGTACCACTAGCATCACAATCTACTTGAAACACCTTATTAAAATCTGGAAGTGCTAAAACAAGTCATTCTGTAACTTTTTGTTTCAACAATTGAAAACTCTTTTCTACCCCATTAGTCCACTTAAACTCTTTTCTATCCCCTCTCATTGTTTCACTCAAGGGTCCACAAATACTGCTAAAATTTTTTATAAATTTTTTGTAAAAACTAGCCAAACCATGAAAAGATCTTACCTTAGTAGCACTCCTTGGAGTAGGCCATTCAAGGATAGCATCTACCTTCTCTGGGTCTATTTTTAGACCTTCTGTTGAAACTACAAATCCCAAATACACTAACTCTTTTTTCACAAAACTGCACTTCTTTAAATTAATCAACAATTTATCTTCTCTCAGCTTCTCAAATACCATACGAATAAGTATCATATGTGATGTAGGAGCATTCTGGGTGTAAGAGCAATCTTGCATCACCCAAAAAAAATATTTCTATTTTTGTATTCAATAAGGGCTATCTTGTGCAGAGCTTCTATTTATGGAAACTTGCTATTTTTAGTAAGTTGGCCTTATGATCTCGGAATGTTCTAATTTTACATGTGGAGGTTCATCTTAGTCATATCAGCTTGCCAGCAAAGTTTCATGGCTAGATCAGGTCTAGTTTTGAAGATATTGAAAAATTTTGGTATTGGCAGCAAGGTATAGAAACTTTGAACTCAGTTTTGAAGGCTTTAGAGACCCCGGATGAGGTTGAAAAATTGGGTGACGGGCATTTTGTGTGGGTCAAGCCTGTAGAGTGCTTCATGGCATTTCTAAAATGGGGTTATAATAATCAATCGGGTCAATTGGTGATGACTTATGGTCTCCGGAAGTCAGGCCACCTAAAATGGCAGAAAATAATTTTCTTTCAAAATTTATGTTCGAGTTTCAAAAGTTATTTTGAGTCGACTTTGATGTAATAAATTAAAAAATAAAATAATTCTAAGTTGGGTCGGCCCTTAGGGCTAAATTTCTGGAACCTTCTCGGGCAGTGGAAATTGCCTATATAAAGAAGGCCCGTAGTGTTGTCTAGGGCAGTTCTAGGTAGTAGATCTGGGTATTGATTCGAAGCTTTGTCCTATAGAATATTGTAAGGGAATGCCCATGTGGCTTTGAATATTGTAATTTTGAAAGTTTGTAATTCCACATTTGTGGAGATAATAAGAAGCCAATTTTTTGTTCTTTCATATTATTGTTGTTGTTTCTTTATTTTTGTTATGTGTTTATGGTATTAAGGGGAGCACCCTTCACCAAGTGGTGTCAGAGTAGAAGTTCCTGAGTGTGTAAACAGATCACCGACTGTGAGGCAGTTTGCACCAGGACCATGGTTAAGGTTCCACTGCGCATCGCGAAAATGCCTCCATGAAGAGAACGTGGCGAAAGAGCTAGTGTTGTGACACATGTGGTTAGAGAGCTGCAGAGACAAGTGCGAGCATTGCAAGAAGAGTTTCGCAGAAGAATGAATCTTAATGTCAGAGATGAAAGCAAGGATGAAGGCGAAGAAGAATATCAAGAAGGAGAAGCCAAAATTGTGAACCATAAGGAAGAAAGACTTTTTCGAGTGATTTCCAAGATTGGGAAAAGACCTAAGATTGAGGTTCCTACATTTTCTGGAAATCTTAACCCAGAGGAATTGATTGACTGGATCAATGAATGTGAGGAATATTTTGAGTATGAAGATGTTGAGGATCCTGATAGGGTCAAATTTGCGAAGGTCAGATTGAAAGGTCATGCGAAGATCTGGTGACAAGAGATCCAATTGGAACGAAATAGAAGAGGGAAAAATAAAATCACAAGATGAGATCGGATGGTGGATAAATTGAAGTGACAGTTCATTCCTGTTGATTATGAGCTTGACCTACTAAAGAAAATGCAAAGTTTGAAGCAAGCAGGAAGATTTTTTTAGGAGTATACAGAGGATTTCTATCAACTCCTCATCAGAACAAGTCATGTGGAAGCTGATAAGGAGAAAGTTGCCTGATACCTTAATGGGTTACGGCCAAGCATTCAGGAGGAGTTGAATCTGGTTCAAATGAACAGTATTGAGGATGCATACCAGTTTTCCCTAAAAGTAGAGGAAAAGCTAAACAAGAAGTTTGAGAGCAGACAAAATAGAAGAGGTCATGGTGGAAGATCTGGTGGACGGTCATATGGTGGCCGAAATGAAGATTCAAAAAAGAAAGATGAGGCCAGTAGCAGCTAGAATCAGAGAGAAAATAATTCCAATTGTTTCCAAGATCAGAATAATAGAGATCGGAGAGGAAGAGGAAGAGGAGGCTTCCATGGAACATGTTTTCACTATGGAGAAGAAGGTCATATGGCATTTGAATTTCCTCAATGCCAAGGAAGGATAGATAGGAGGAATGAAGGTCAAGCTAGAGTTGCACATGTAGATGAAGATGCCAAATCATCAAATTCTGAAGATGTTGAAAGAGGAGAAATGCTAATTAACAGAAGAGTCCTGCTGAATGGTGAGAATGAACCTGAACAAAGGAGGAACCTATTTCGCACTAGATGCAAGTGTGAGGGTAAATGTTGTGATGTGATTATCGATAGTGGAAGCACTGAAAATTTGGTGTCAGAAGAGATGTTGACAAAGTTGAAGCTTAAGAGATAGAAACACCCACATCCATATCAGATTGCCTGAGTGTAGGATGACCACAAGGTCATGGTCAGTGAACAGTGCCTGGTAAAGTTCAAGATCGGTGGGTACCAAGATGAGGTACTATGTGATATCATCTCTATGGATACATGTCATATGTTGTTGGGTAGACCGTGGCAGTTTGACAGATGTGATGTACACGATGGTCATGCGAATACCTATTCCCTCACAAAAGATGGAGTGTGACATAAGCTAAAGCCATTGAAGGAGACCGAAGAAAAGGTATGCGGTAATGCAAGAATAACATTTGTTGATGAAAAAAAAAATTTAGATGGTATGAGGCATGAGCATGTGTGTTTTGCTTTAATTCCAAAAGTTAGTACAGAAGCAGTAGAGGATGTACTTGTAGAGGTTGCAGATTTGTTGAATGAGTTTTAGGATATTGTATCTGATAATGTACCTGATGGATTACCACCGGTAAGGAAGATCAGTCATTAGATAGATTTGATTCCAAAAGCCAGTTTTCCAAACAAGGCAGCACACAGAATGACACTAGCAAAAAGTGAAGAGTTGAATAGACAAGTACATGAGGTGTTACAAAAGCGATTGATTTAGGAGAGCCTGAGTCCATGTGTTGTACCAGCAATATTAGCACCAAAGAAGAATGGAGAATGGAGGATGTGTATAGATTCCAGAGCAATAAACAAGATCACAATCAAGTATATAGGTTTCCATTGCCACGAATGGATGATATTATGGACTGTTTGAGTGGAGCTATGTATTTCTCAAAGATAGATCTGAAGAGTGGATATCACCAGATTCAGATCAGAGAAGGAGATGAATGGAAGACTACCTTCAAGACAAAAGAAGGACTGTATGAGTGGTTAGTCATATCTTTTGGGCTAACCAATGCACCGAGCACTTTCATGCGGCTCATGAACGAGGTTCTGAAAGAATTTCTGGGTAAGTTTGTCATTATTTACCTAAATGATATTTTGATCTTTAGCAAGACATTGGAGGAACATATGATGCATATTCGTATGGTGTTTGAAAAGCTAAGAGATGAGAAATTGTTGATTAATTTGAAGAAGTGCAATTTTGTGAAGAAAGAGTTAGTGTATTTGGGATTTGTAGTTTCAGCAAAAGGTCTAAAAATGGACCCAGAGAAGGTACAAGCTATCATTGAATGGCCTACTCCAAGGAGTGCTACTGAGGTAAGATCTTTTCATGGTTTGGCTAGTTTCTACAAAAAGTTTATCAAAAATTTTAGCAGTATTTGTGGACCCTTGACTGAAACAATGAGAGGGGATAGAAAAGAGTTTAAGTGGACGAATGAGGCAGAAAAGAACTTTCAATTGTTGAAACAAAAAGTTACAGAACAACCTGTTTTAGCACTTCCAAATTTTAATAAGGTGTTTCAAGTAGACTGTGATGCTAGTGGTACTGCAATAGGAGCTATTATGAGCCAAGAAGGTAAACCTGTTGCTTATTTCAGTGAGAAGTTAAATGATGCCAAGAGAAAATATTATGTCTATGATCAGGAATTTTATGCTATAGTTCAGGCATTAAAGAAGTGGAGACATTATCTACTTCCTAAGGAGTTTGTTTTGTATACTGATCATCAAGCTTTGCAATAGTTGAATAGTCAAGGAAAGTTGAATCAAAGACATTTGAAATAGGTTGAGTTTTTGTAGAGTTATACATTTTTTTTGAAACACAGAAGTGGAAAGTCTAACAGGGTTGTAGATGCTCTTAGCAGAAGGCAACTATTGCTGGCAGAAATGCAGATTGAGGTGGTTGGGTTCAAGGAACTCAAGAATTTGTATCCAGAGAATCCTGATTTTGGTGGAGCTTGGAAAGCTTGTAAAGAACCTGTTACTCTAGATAGGATGAAGTGGCTGAATTTTATCATCTAGGATGATATGCTATTCAGAAGGAGTCAATTGTGCATTCCATGAAGTTCTATGAGGGATAATCTCATCAAGAAGAAGCATAGTGGAGGATTGGCTGGACATTTTGGTCGTGATAAAACCCTTGCTTTGGTTGGTGAGAATATAGGGTTATATCAGCCATTACCTATACCAGAGAAGCCTTGGGAGGATATCAGTATGGACTTTGTTCTTGGTTTACTGAGGACACAGCGGGGACATGATTCAATTTTTGTTTTGGTTGATAGATTTTCAAAGATGGCACATTTTATTCCTTGCAAGAAGACTAATGATGATGTTCATATAGCGGAATTGTTTTTCAGAGAAGTAGTGAGACTACATGGTTTGCCAAAGACCATAGTTTCAGATAGAGACACTAAGTTTGTTGGATATTTCTGGCATACATTGTGGAAGAAGTTGAAGATAGATTTGAAGTTCAGTTCATCACATCACCCACAGACTGATGGATAGACAGAGGTGGTGAACAAGAGTTTGGAAAATTTGCTAAGATGTTTGGTTGGAGATAAGCCAACAGGATGGGATTTGATTTTACCACAGGCAGAATTTGCATACAATAATTCTGTCAACATGAGCACCGGTAAATCACCATTCTAAATTGTATATGGAAGTAGTCCAAGAAATGTATCTGAATTGAGAAAGATAGATAAAGGAGAAATAAGTAGTGCTGAAGCTGAGGATTTTGCAAAGCACTTGAAGAACATCCATGAGGAGGTGAGAAAGTATATTACCAAGATGAATGCATAGTACAAGGCTAAGGCAGATGAGAAAAGGAGGCATAAGGAATTTCAGGTTGGAGATGAAGTCATGGTTCATTTGTGGAAGGAGCGATTTCTGGTTGGTACATATAACAAGTTGAAAATGAAGAAGTTTAGGCCATGTAAGATACTAAAGAAGCATGATTCAAGAAATGCATATGAGGTAGAATTGCCTAGTGAGCTGAATATTTCACTAGTGTTTAACATTTTAGATTTGACAGAGTATCATGAAGGAGTGTTGAAGATGAGGTTGCAGTAGCACAGTGGAGTATTCCAACAACCAGTTCAGATATCAAGGAGATTGAGGACATACTGGATAGTCGTGTTGGTAGAAGCACAAGAAACATGACATATGAAGAGTATTTGGTCAAATGGAAAGGATGACCTGTAGAAGATTCATCATGGCTAAGAAAAGAGGAGGTTAACCATCTTAATTTTCCTCTGCACACCTGAGTCGTGATAGGGTCACTTCTCAAATTACCCTAGGTGTCTAATGCAGGAGCATCCTGGGTGTAAGAGCAATCTTGCATCACCCAAAAAAAAATATTTATGTTTTTGTATTCAATAAGGGCTATCTTGTGCAGAGCTTTTATTTATGGAAACTTGCTATTTTTAGTATGTTTTCCTTACGATCTCAGAATGTTCTGATTTTACATGTGGAGGTTCATCTCAGTCATATCAGCCTGCCAGCAAAGTTTCATGGCTAGATCAGGTCTAGTTTTGAAGATATTGAAGATTTTTGCTATTGGCAATAGGGTACAGAAACTTTGAACTCAATTTTGAATGCTTTAGAGGCCCTGGATGAGGTCAAAAAATTGGGTGACGAGTGCTTTGCGTGGGTCAAGCTTGTAGAGCACTTCATGGCATCTCTGAAATGGGGTTATAATAGTCAATTGGGTCAACTGGTGATGACTTATGGTCTCCGAAAGTCGGGCCACCTGAAATGGTAGAAAATAATTTTCCTTCAAAATTTTTGTTCGGGTTTCAAAAGTTATTTTGAGCCAACTTTGATGTAATAAATTAAAAAATAAAATAATTCTAAGTTGGGTCAGCCCTTAGGGCTAAATTTCTGGAACCTTCTCGGGCGGTGGAAATTGTCTATATAAAGAAGGCCCTTAGTGTTGTCTAGGGCAGTTCTGGGTAGTAGATCTGGGTATTGATTCAAGGCTTTGTCCTACAGAATATTGTAAGGGAATTCCCATGTGGCTTTGCATATTGTAATTCTGAAAGTTTGTAATTCCACATTTGTGGAGATAATAAGAAGCCAATTTTTTGTTCTTGCATATTATTGTTGTTGTTTCTCTATTTCTATTATGTGTTTGTGGTATTAAGGGGAGCACCCTTCATCAATATGCTCCTCCAATATCTTACTAAAGATCAAAATATCATCTAGGTAAACAATGACAAACTTATGCAAAAAAAATTTCAGAACCTCATTCATTAGCCTCATGAAAGTTCTCGATGCATTGGTTAGCCCAAAAGGCATGACTAACCACTCATACAATCCTTCTTTTGTCTTGAAGGTAGTCTTCCATTCATCCCATTCTTTGATCCAAATCTAGTGATATCCACTCTTCAGATCTATCTTTGAGAAATATATAGCTCCACTCAAACAATCCATAATATCATCCATTCGTGGCAATGGAAACCTATACTTGATTGTGATCTTCTTTATTGCTCTGAAATCTATACATATCCTCCATTCTCCATTCTTCTTTGGTGCTAATACTGTTGGTACAGCACATGGACTCAATCCTTCCTGAATCAATCCCTTCTATAACAACTCAGGTACTTGTCTGTTCAACTCTTCACTCTCTGCTAGTGTCATTCTATGCACTGCCTTGTTTGGAAAACTAGCTCCTAGAATGAAATCCATCTGATGACTAATCTTCCTTACTGGTTGTAATCCATTAGGTACATTATCAGATGCAATATCCTGAAACTTTTTCAACAAATATGCAACCTCTATAGGTACATCCTCTACTTCCTCTTTACCAACTTTTGGAATTAAAGCAAAACACATATGCTCATGCCTCATACCAGCTAGGAATTTTCTTCTATCAACAAAAGTTATTCTCACAATACCACATACCTTTTCTTTGGTCTCCTTTAGTGGCTTTAGCTTATGTCACGCTCCATCCTTTGTCAGGGAATAGCTATTCACATGACCATTGTGTATGGCACATCTGTCAAATTGCCATGGCCTACCCAACAACATGTGACATGCATCTATAGATATGATATCACATAGTACCTCATCATGGTACATGCCAATCTTGAACTTTACTAGGCACTGTTCATTGACCATGACCTTGTGGTCATCTTGCACCCAGGCAATCCAATATGGATGCGGGTGTTTCTATCTCTTGAGCTTCAACTTTGTCACCATTTCTTCTGACACCAAATTTTCAATGCTTCCACTATCAATAATCACATCACAAAATTTACCCTCACACTTGCATCTAGTGTGAAACAGGCTCCTCCTTTGTTCAGGTTCATTCTCACCACTTAGCAGGACTCTTCTGTTAATCAACATTTCTCCTCTTTCAACATCTTCAAAATTTGAGGGCCTGACATCTTCATCTACATGTGCCACTCTAGCATGGCCTTCATTCCTCTTATCTATCCTTCCTTGGCATTGAGGACATTAAATTTCCCTATGACCTTCTTCTCCATAGTGAAAATATGTTCCACAGAAGCCTCCTCTTCCTAAACCTTGTCCTCTTCCTCTTCCTCTCTGATCTCTATTGTTCTGATCTTGGAAATGATTGGAATTGTTTCCTCTCTGATTTTGTCTACTACTGGCCTTATCCTTCTTTTTTGGATCTTCATTTTGGCCTCCATATGACCGTCCACGAAATAGTCCACCGTGACCTCTTCAATTTTTTCTGCTCTCAAACTTCTTGTTCAACTTTTCCTTGACTTTTAGGGAAAACTAGTATGCCTCTTCAATACTGTTCATTCAAACCAAATTTGGCTCCTCCTGAATGCTAGGCCTCAACCCATTAAGGTAACGAGAAACTTTCTCCTTATCAGCTTCTGCATGGCTTGTTTTGATGAGGATGTGATAGAACTCCTCTGTATACTCGTAAACAGATCATCTTGCTTGCTTCAAACTTTGCATTTTCTTCAGTAAGTCAAGCTCATAATCAATAGGGATGAATTGTCACTTCAATTTATCCACCATCTGATCCCATCTTGTGATTTTATCTTTGCCTCTTCTATTTCACTCGAATTGAATCTCTTGCCACCAAATCTTCACATGACCTTTCAGTCTGGCCTTCGTGAATTTGACCCTATCAAAATCCTTAATATCTTCATACTCAAAATATTCTTCACATTCATTGATCTAGTCAATCAATTCTTCTAGGTTAAGATTTCTTGAAAATGTAGGAACCTCGATCTTAGGTCTTTTCCCAATCTTGGAAATGGCTCGTAAAAGCCTTTCTTCTTCTTGATTCAAAATTTCGCCTTCTTTTTTATCATTATTTCTTTCTTCAACTTCATCCTCACTTTCATCTCTGACATTAAGATTCATTTATCTGTGAATCTCTTCTTGCAATGCTCGCACTTGTCTCTAAAGTGCTCTAACCTCAGGTGTCACAACACCAGCTCTTCCGCCACATTCCCTTCATGGAGGCATTTTCATGATGCACACTGAAACCCTAACCATGATCCTGGTGCAAACTACCTCACAGTTGGCAATCTATTTACACACTCAAGAACTCTTGCTTTGATACCACTTGATGAAGGATGCTCCCCTTAATACCACAAACACATAACAGAAATAGAGAAACAACAACCATATGCAAGAACAGAAAATTGGCTTCTTATTATCTCCACAAATGTGGAATTAAAAACTTTCAGAATTACAATATGCAAAGCCACATGAGCATTCCCTTACAATATTCTATAGGACAAAGCCTCGAATTAATACCCAGATCTACTACCCAGAACTGCCTAGACAACACTATGGGCCTTCTTTATATAGGCAATTTCCACCGCCTGAGAAGGTTCCAACAATTTAGCCCTTAAAGCCGACTATACATAGAATTATTTTATTTTCACAATTTTTACAATAGGGTCGGCTCAAAAGAAATACAAAATATGCTTTTAGGTTGCACAACTTCTGGAGGCCATAACTTTTTAACCGTAGCTTTGTTTTTCTATTGTAACCACTTTTCGGAAACATCATGATGAGATTTACAGTGCTTGACACGCGCTAGTGCTAGTCAACCAAGGGTTGATCAGGATCTGGAGCCTCTAAGGCCTTCAAAGTTGACCTGAAATATTTTGTACCCAGAAACCTCAATAACTTCACCAATACTGATGATGTGGCAATGAAACTCAACTGGTAGGCTAAAATGACTAAGATGAACCTGCAACTGTGAAATCAAAATATTCTGAGATCATATGACTAACTTACTAAAAATAGTAAGTTTCCTTAAATAGCAATTCTACACAAGGTATCCCTTATTGAAAGGCAAACAGAAATATTTTTGGGTGATGCAAGATTGCTCTTACACCCAGGATGCTCCTGCATCAAAATGGTAAGTGTTAATGTTCAAAAGGTTTTATATTTTCCTTCTTAAATAATTTTATTGCTTGAATTTCTAATGTAGCTATTTGTCATGCCCAAAATTATTCTAAAAACATACCAACAATTTATTTTTAAGCACAAAAGTCATCATAGGATAACATTCTAAGGTACAATAACATTCACGTAACGCTAAACACAACACAAGTTACCACTCAAGAGGCATCATGTCAAGTGTTGGCTTGCCAACGTCCCTTGATTGAAAACTATGTTAAATAACTTCAAACCCCTAACTGAGTCTGTAAGAAAGCTTAACAGGGTTAAAAAAAAATCTTTAAAATAAAATAAATAATATAAGAAGTAAATTAAACTTGTTGATTAACATAAGTTCCAGTTAGGTTATCTTATTCAAAATGATTTAATTAAATGACTAATTTAAGCAACATATGATAATAACCCTCAAGGTTCCAAAACGTGAACTAGGCTACTATCTTAGGGTAGGATTCACAAGGAAATAATAAATTAATAAAATAAGGCCATAAAAATAAACCTACGTGAAACCTAGGAAAACAATTTAAAAATACTTAATGTTAATAATGTCCCAATATTTTAATTAAAATATTATACTTTAATTCAAAATATAATGTTTACCTTGGTTTATTTAATTAAATTAAATTTAAATTATAAGATTAAATTAACCATTATAAAGTAGTAATAATAAAATATTTAATTTAAAGGCTAAAGGAATAAGGAAATATCTAAGTCCCAACTTAGGACAATAAAATAATTTCCCTTAGATTATTTCATCATAATAAAAAAATTTATTAAAATAATATAAGGAAATTATTACTAAATATTACCACAAACATTAATCACTAATAAAATAATATACCATTTAAGTAACCATTAAATTTTAAATTCAGATAGAATCAAATTCCAAGAATAGCCTTAAAAAGATTAATTGATAATTTAATAAAATTATTTGCTAAAATAAAGTAAGCTCAAAGATACCTAACAATAAAATAAATAAATTGCACTTAAAATAAATAAAATTTTCATTACACATTCCAATGAATAAAGATATAAATGATTCAAAATTTGAAATAAGACAACTCACAAAAGTCAAATAAATATTAATTAATAATAACTAGAGATCCAATTTTTAAAACAGAATTTAATAAGACTCAACTTAAAATTTGAAGAGCCCAAAGGCCAGCCCTAACCCTAATTCAAAACTAGGGCTCAGCTATAATATAAAACACCAAACTAACCTTAATTCTTAATTTTGTGTGTGCAGGTTTGGTTGTGAGAAGAAATAGAGAAAAAAAATAAGTTTAAATATACACATTAATATACATGTGGGTATATACACATCTAAGGTTTGTATATACACACATATATACTTTTGTATATATATACACAAGGGCTGAATGAGATAGACAAATAAAATTAGAATATTCATAAATTAAAATCAATAAGAGGGTTTATCAAATATTTCTTCCATTGTCATTGAATGGCCTATTTTGAGAGAATTTTGTTCCAAGTCAAAATTGGAGCTTGCTGGTGAAAATCAGAGGTTGGCATCACATTGAGGAGGTCCAAAAACTCATAAATTGAATTTTGTTTTGGAAGTGTGGCAGCAGCAATTCAGAAAAAATAATTTCATAGGCAATTTTCAAATAGTGATATCTCATTCATCCCAACTCCTTTTTTCAAGTATTTTTTTTTTGTCTTGGGGTAGAATTTTATGATCTACACAATGGTGTAGCTGGTTGTTAATCTCTTCTTTTGATATTTTTTGAAAATCATAAATCTCAATTTTTACAACTTTAGAGGCTTCGTTCGGGCTCATGTGGACACATTTTTAGGTTCTATTTTTTTTACATCAACATAGTATGTTATCTTTAGCAATTAGGGTATATAAATCTATGTGTGTGTGTGTGTGTGTCTATCTATAGATAGATAGATAGACACACACACACACACACACACACACACAAATATATATACACAAGATTCTCTTAAACTAACTTGATATTGAAATGAAATCCTCTTTACTAAGATAGGACTTTAGGAAATCAAATCTACATTTATTTTTCTCTTTTCAAATAAGAAAACATGAAGAATATTTATCTACATAGAAAAGAGATGATGGTTTTTTATTACAATTAGTGTCCATGAACTCTGTCTGTGATCAATTTAAAAATTGTTATTGTAGTGAGTTGAGCGCTTTATTTCATGAGAAATGCACATTATGGAGAAAAGAGGAGTGCAGTTTGATCTGTGTAAAAAAGGAGAGGTAAAGCATTTCATATATTGTTATTGGTGGAATCCACATGGATTGGCTTCTTTGTGTGGATTCACAAGTATTATTTTTGGTTCAATGTCACAACATTCCCCACCATCTCCTTGAAAATCAGCCTTGCATAAGTAGGAGAAAGATCTATGATATTAAAAATAGTAGTCTATGGTTCATCTTGTAAGCATGCTTAGATGTTTAGGTGACTTAATTCTTTGTGCATAATCATATTTAAGTGTTCAGGTGACTTGTTCATGTGACAAGATCAATTAATAGCAATCTTTAGGTTGGTCTTGAGTCGCCACGACCAAAATAATACTGATGTGTAACTTGATGATGGTTTTTTATTACAATAAGTGTCCATGAACTCTGTTTGCGATCAATTTGAAATTTTTTATTGTAGTGAGTGGAGTGCTTTATTTCACAAGCAATACATATTATGGAGAAAAGAGGAGTGCAACGATATGTGTAAAAGAGGAAAGGGCAAGCATTTTGAATATTGTGATTGGTGGAATCTACATGGATTGGCTTGTTGGTATGGATTCGCAAGTATTATTTATAGTTCAATGTCACAATATTCCGCACCATCTCCATGAAAATCAGCCTTGCATAAGGAGGAGAAAGATCTATGAGATTAAAAAATGTAGTCTATGGTTCATCTTGTAAGCATGCTTATGTGTTTAGGTGACTTAATTCTTGGTGCATAATTATATTTAGGTGTTTAAGTGACTTATTCATGTGACAAGATTAATTAATAGTAATCTTCAGGTTGCTATTGAGTCACGATGACCAAAATAAACTATTTTTATAAATAAATATTAATAAATTGGTCATGATGAATAATACTAGTATCAAGAGACCTCTTATGGGACTTTCAAGCCCTTTTATGTAAAGGTTGAGTGATGTCAAAGTTTGATATTGAGATTTGTTAATTATCTGTAAGGAGTATTTGTACTAATTTTTTCCTTCTTTTTTAAAAAAAAATTATGTCATCTTGTAAGACACGAGCACTGAGATCTTAAGTAAAGATTATAAATAATAATTTTTTCTAACAAATTTCTAGACGACTTAAAAATTTCCAACAAGAAAAATATTTTGGATAAATAGGTCTTACTATATGGTAAAATTGGTGGAGAAGATCCTTGTATTTGAGGACTCAAAGGCTTGAGTTTCACAATTATTAAATCTCATCAAAACTTACATTCATGTGTTTCAAACTTGATTTTCACAATTATTAAATCTCATCAAAATTTACATTTATGTGTTTCAAATTTGAGTGCTTTCTAATTCTTGAGACATTTGAATTATCTACATGTGTAGTTTTGTTTTCTTTCATAGTAAGACTAGTGCCCAAAAAATCTAGTTTGAAGAAATAAACTCTTCATAGCCCAAGCATAGTGCTAGTTTGAAGAGATGAGTGCAGGTTATCTGTGTTGGAAACTGCAATTGAAGCAATTGTTGTGTTGTCATTGATGTCAAACCTTAACTGGTAAGACTGTTGCCACTTAGGAAAGTACTATATCTATTGTATTGTTGTGAAGAAGGGAAAGAAAGGATGGTAACAATAGCACCTAAGGAAAGGTTGATTTATCTTGATACTACAAAGTGTACTTGACTATGTTGTACAATGATGAGACAATGTATTGTTTATCTTAGTAAGATTGAAGACTAAACTGGTAGGCCTGACCAAGAAAAAATGGAGAAATCATGTTCAACCTGAGTAATATTAGAGTCGATCGAGTTAGTATATGCCGAGTAAAATTCTAGTGTCGATCGAACATCAGTTAATTACTGAGAAACATAGTATAAGCCAAGGAAACATTTTTTAGTAATGACCGAGCTTTCTACATGATCTTATTTATGAAACCAGATTACAATCCCTAGTGTGATACCTGCAGTATTGTAGAATTCAATACAAAAATTGAGAACTAGATTGCAAACCAAAAACTGATCCATTCTATTCAAATATTTAAGTTTATACAAGTCTGATGGATCCCAAGGGTTATCAAAATCCCTTGGAAATGAAATGAAGAGCCATCATAATATTTATTACAAATAAACTATTCAAACTATCAAAAATGATCAAAAAACTATATATAAAAATTAGGTCTACTTTGAGAAGGCATAACTTTCTAGTCCTAGCTCCTATTTGTGAACCGTTTGATGTGTTGGAAAGGTATCCAAGCCCAAAAATGCACCGAAGACCCTAAAAAATGCAGTTTACTAAAACATAGTAAAATTTGAAAAATTAGATTTTTAGTTTTTTCCCAATTTAATCCTGAGCATTCCTCCCCTCTTGAGAGGAAATGGGCCTCATTGCACTAATCTGCTGCAACAGATGAGGAAATTTTTCTTCAATTTTTTCCTTAGTAAACCACTTTCCTTGATGAGAATGCTAGCCAACTCGAACCACCTGATACAGAGGAATGTTCTGATTTCTCAAAGTCTTTAAAATGACTTCAGTAACATGGTCACACTGGACTGGAACAGTAGTAGATGGATTTAACTCTGTAGCTTGAATGTATTTAGTAGCTTGGGAAATATCCAACAAAGGAGGAAAATAGGGTCTCAACAATTCTACATTGAAAACTAGATGCAGTCCCAAAAATGATGGAAAATTAAGTTCAAAAGCATTCTCACCAACTTGTTTCACAATAGTATATGGACCATAATGAAGAGGATGAAGCTTCCTATTTGATCCATGGAGGCACTCATTTTGAAGATGTAACCATACCTTGTCACCAATCTGAAACTTATGAGGAGTTCTATGTTTATCATGCCTTTCCTTATACTTCTGATTACTCTACTCCAAGATCTCATGAACTTGTTGTTGGAGGTGTCTAATGTTATCAATGAATTTTTCTACTTTATCTACCTCCTTGTCACCATTCAATGGACTATTATATTGTAGAGATGGTATTTCTACATCCATAGGTGCCAATGGTTGGTACCCAAGAGAAACCTCAAATGGACTGTGCCATGTAGTACTATGGAGTGCACGGTTGTAGCTATGTTGCACATATGGTAAGCTTTCATCCCATGTGTGAGGATGTTTGGAATGATACATCCATAAAATATGAATAATCATTCAATTCACCACTTCTGTCTACCCATCTATTTGGGGATGGAATGTTGTGGACTTTGTCAACTTGGTGTCCATTTTAGCCCATAGTGCAGACTAAAATTTGTTGATGAACCTGCTATCCCTATTAGAAATAATAGTTTTTGGAAAACCAAAATGAACCCAAACATGTTCAAAAAATATCTTGGCGGTATCTTCTACAGAAATCATCTTTTTACATGCCACCATGATAGCCATTTTAGAAAACTTATCTACCACAACATATACACAATCATGCCCACACCTGGTAGTTGGAAGTCCAGACATAAAATCCATTGAAATAGATTTCCATGTCTTATCAGGAATAGGTAATGGTAAGTATAGACCCAACTTACGGTTTGCTAGCTTTGCAATTGCACAGGCTACACAAGCTTGTATATGTGAAATGATATCCTGCTTCATTTTTGGCCAATAGAAATACTTTTGAAGGATAGCAGTAGTCTTACCAATACCAAAATGTCATGAAACATGACTGTAGCGAGCTTCCCATATCATTTTCTTTCATTCCTCGGTGGGTACACATATGTGACCATTATGGCAAAGCAACCCATCCTGCACGTGAAAATTAGGGACAGACTTTCCTTCTACCAAATTACCATAGATGTTAGCAAAATTAGGGTCAGTACCATATAGTTGTTCCCAAGTTGATGATTGATGACCACATGAATCTAACACTATTATCAAACCTGCAATTGGAGGCCTACTCAAACAATCTGCCACCTTGTTACTACTTCCTTTTTTATGATGAATGTTGAGGTGAAATTGTTGTAGATAGGTTGACCACCGTTGATGTCTGTCATTCTGCAACTTCCCTTGTGTTTGTAAGAATTGAAGTGGTTTATGGTCTGTATGTATAACAGTTTCCTTTCCCAGTATATAGTGTTTCCATTATTTGCAGGCCTAAACAATAGCATACAACTCCTTATCATAGGTGGGGTACCTATGTACTGTATCAGAAAAATTTTCACTGTGATAGGCATCAAGATGCCCATGTTGCATGAGTACCATAGCAAGAGCATAATCAGATGCATCTGTTTCTATCTCAAATGCTTGGTGTAGATTTGGAAGGACCAATACTGGTGCTGAACATAGTCTTTTCTTTAACTCCTCAAATTCTTGTTGCTTAGCCTCTGTCCACTAAAATTTTCCTTGTGCTCCACCCCTTAGTGATTGATTAAGAGGTCATGATATGTGTGAGAAGCCAAACACAAATTTGTGATAGAAGTTGGCTAAGCCCAAGAAGCTACGAAGCTCTATGAAATTTTTAGCGGATGGTCGATCTCAGATTATTTGAATCTTTGCTAAATCAACATGAACACCCTCAGTATCAATGATATACCCTAAGTATTGAATACTCTACATACCAAAAGAACACTTCTCAATGTTGGCATAAAGTTTGTGTTTTTGCATAGTTGAAAGAACTTGTTCAACATGCTACAAATGCTCAGACCAAGTTCTGCTAAAGATGAGTTTGTCATCCAAATAAACAACCACAAAAGAATCAATGAATGGTCTAAGCACATCATTCATCAATCTCATAAATGTGGCTGGGACATTTGTTAGGCCAAAAGGCATGACCAACCATTCAAACAAACCTTCCTTACATTTAAATGTAGTCTTCCAAACATCTGCTGGATCAATTGGTACTTGGTGGTATCCAGACTTCAAGTCAGTTTTTGTAAAGAAATTAGCCCCCCTAAGTTGGTCCAGAAAATCATCAATTTGAGGGATTGGATATCTATTTTTAACAGAGATTTTGTTTAGTGCTCTATAATCAATACAAAGCCTCCATGTCCCATCTTTCTTTTTAGCAAGGACAATTGGACTTCCACAAGTGAAGCACTTGGATGAATGTGTCCTTTCTAAATCAACTCTTGAATTTGTCTCTTAATCTCATCATTTTCCAAAACGGAACTCCTATATATTAGCTCATGTGGTAGCGGTGTTCCTGGGATTAAATCAATAGAGTGCTTCACTTGATAGTGTGTTGGTACTCCCACAGGTGGTTTAAACACACTATGATATTCTTTCAAAATTTTATCCATCTGATTTTGTTGATTTTATGTTACCTTAGCATGTTTATTAAGAACAATTGACTTTCTTTGTTTAGGGTGAATCATGAGTATGACAAAAGCTCCAGTTTGAGCAATCAAGCATTTACATTGTTTAGCACTAATTAAAGAAGCAGTTTGTGTTGGACATACCTCTGGTATCTGATACCTCTTCCCACCAAGCTTGATTGTAACACTACATGGCATAGACTCATACACCCCATGTGTCTAATACATGTATGGCTGCCCCATCAATACATCACATACATCCAATGGTGCTACATCACATATCATTTCATCCTTGAAAGGCTTGATTGAATATGGAAAATGACACTGTTGATTTACTTGAATATCTTGTCCCACATTTACCCATCCCATAGGGTATGGTTGTGGGTGTCTTTTCACTTTCAGATTTAATCTTTTGACTGTCTCCCTAGAGATCAAATTATTTTGACTCCCACTGTCAACAATAAAATGTAGAGGCTTTCCATCAACCCACATCTGTGAATGAAAAAGTCTCTCTTCATCTTCACGAGGCAATACTTTAGTAGTTCCAACTATAGAATATGGGTTTCCTTCTATGATGGAATCATTCTCCTCTTTCTTAGAATTATTTACTGGTGAGGATTCAGGTTCAGCTTCCTCTCCTCGTATCTCTATCATCAAATTTTTAATACTTCGACAATCCTTTGTGTTATGGGTTGGGGATTTATGCATCTCACACCACATGCCTGTGTTTGTTTGTGTATTTTTAGTAGAGCACCATGTGTTCTTGGATGAATTTGAATGAGGTTCCTTGGTCACTTGTTTTCCTACAAATTTATTGCCACCTTCAACCCTTGACTTGTTGTTTGCAAAGTAGTCCCTCTTCCCTTTCTGAAGATATTTATCTTCAATTTTTGTAGTATATTTATAGGCAGTTGCCAATGTCTCAATATTCAAAAATTCCATCTCTATTTGAATATACCTGTGAAGTCCACTCTGATATTTCAAAATTTGATGCTTCTCTGAATCCTAAATACTAAGTTTTGCTAAAAGTGAATGGAATGTATAGGTGTAATCTTGAACAGACTAGTCCCTTTTTTGTTTAAGAAGTTGCCACTCTATGTATTTTTGTCCATATACATCCTCTGGAGGGTAAGCTTCCTTTATGTATTCCACAAATTCTCCCCATGTGGGCTTCTTATCAAGAGAAATTTCAAAACCATCTTCAGCAAATGATCCTCGTTCTTTATTTGTGACTTTGGTTTCCCATGCTAATTTCAGATGGGTTTCAGCTTTGAGGAGAGAAAATGTTATCTTTTCTACATCTAAGAAATTATTTACAGAAAAGTATCTATCCAACTTTGATAACCAGTTATCAATAGCTTCAAAATCGACCTTTCCTTCAAAATTTGGGATGTCGAAATTGACCTAAACTTTGAAAGGGGTATTTCCATGAAATGATGCTTCTGATTCAGAGGGTTTTTGATTCTTTAGGAGGCATGAAAATTGACTCATCATCTCCTCTTGTTGCTTATTTAAAGCTTCCTCGACCAGCTTCTTAACATCATCATCTGACATCTTCAATCATGTGCATCTCAAAGGTGGGTATTTTGACAAATCTTGTGTATCCAATCCTAATCTCTGGTAGGAAGACCTTGTGTAAATTGGCATAAAGGAGCATTCCCAATCTAATACCACTAATCTGATTTATGAAACCAGATTATAATACCTAGTGTGATACCTGCAGTATTGTAGAATTCAATATGAAAATTGAGAACTAGATTGCAAACCAAAAACTGATCCATTCTATTCAAATATTTGATTTTATACAAGTCTGATGGATCGCAAGGGTCATTAAAATCCCTTGGAAATGAAATGAAGAGCCATCATAATATTTAATACAAATAAACTATTCAAACTATCAAAAATTATCAAAAAACTATATATAAAAATTAGGTCTACTTGGAGAAGGCATAACTTTCTAGTCCTAGCTCGGATTTGCAAACCGTTTGATGCGTTGGAAAGGTATTCAAAAGAGCTAGAGTCAAATTTTAGAAATGATAGCTGTTGTTGGAATTTCCATGAAATCCAAGCCCATAAATGCACCGAAGACCCTCAAAAATGCAGTTTACTAAAACATAGTAAAATTTGAAAAATTAGATTTTTAGTTTTTTCCCAATTTAATCCTGAGCACTACATGAAGACCGAGTAGTTGATCATAGTATTGACCAAGCATCAACATTTTTATATTTGAAGAGAATTCAGATTTGGAGCTGACATTGTTGAATTCTTGGATTATGTAAAATGTGTTGACTTTATTTATTGATTGTTTGAAAGCATTAAATGCACTGAAAAATATTTTATTGTAAATCTTTAAGAGATTTGAGATGTTTCTAGAAAAGGAGCCAAAGAACATAAAGAGGGTAGATTCAATGAATCTAACCTTACCCTAAGATCTACGAAGGAGATTGAGTAGCAAAAGACGAGTCAACCTAATTGAGGAAGTATTAAGGGGAACCTAAGCATTAGGTATGTGCATGCATGGGTGAAAAGAAGATGCTGGAAGATCAGTAGATTTTATTGACTGTATAAGTAGAAAAGGCTAAAGGAGAAGTGTGGTGATTGCTTGAAGAAAAGTTTCAAGAAAATCAGAGATGGAGATGACAAAGTTTCAAAGTTAGTAAACCAGCATTTGTGTACGGAATTGGATCTGATATTTTCAAAGTGAGTTGTATGTTTCTCAGATCATTACTACTGCTACTTTCTAACCATTCTAACAGTCAAAATCCTTTTAATAGAGGTTGACCTAACAGTCATATGTTTAAATCCTTTGAACAAGGTTGCATTCTAATGGAATGTATGTAAGTCCTATAACAATGCTCACTTTTAACAAGGTGATTGAAATCCTTTAACTGGGTCACACCTGACAGTGTGTATTGTAACCTTTGATAGGGTTAGCTTTTAACCGAGCTCACTTCAGAAGAGTGAAAATAATAGTAGCATGTTACAAAGTGGTTTTTCCTAGATTGGGTTTCCACTATAAATCCTAGTGTCAATGCTTCTGTGAATGTTTTGGTTTCAACATTTCTATGTTTTACAAGTTAGATACAGCTGGGTAGTGGACTGCAATGTTATATGTTTCTATTATAGAATCAGTGATGACGGAGTTGGTTTTGGTTGTTAGATCTGATTTAAAGAAAAGTTTTTGAAGTTTTTTTTATACATCAAGACCTGAGAACAACTGATTCACCCCCCCTCTTTGTTGTTCTAAATCATATTAAAAATTAGTATCAGAGCTATGTTGCTTATTATTGGTGTTTACAAAAATCAAGTTTAAAGGGACTTGAAGAAAATGTTCAGGATGTATAAGGAGATACCGAAGCTAAATAAGGAAAACTTCCCTACATTTGGCTAGTATTGGTGATTCTACAAAGTACTACATTGAAAATTACTATGTCTCACCTGTCACACCTTTGACTGTCGAGGAAATGAGAGCTAAGCAAGAACATAATCAGGCAATGCTAGAAATTGCATCTTCCCAAAGCTATCTAGAATTTGAGGACATTAAGGATTTCACAAGTGCTAAGGAGATGTGGGACACTCTTGCAAGGATCTATGGTGGTGACCTAAATGTACTAAAAGCTAAGGCTGAGAGTCCTAGAGGTAAGTTTGATGAAATGAGAATGCAAGAAGGTGAGAACATTACACAATATTGTGGTAGAATAAAAGAAGTTGTGAATGCTATTAGAGGAGAAAATGGAATTAGTGATGATGAAACTATAATTGGAAAGGTACCAAGAACTCTACGTCCTATATATGCTATTAAGATCTCAAATATTCAGGAATCTAGATGTAACTCTGCAAATGTGCTTACTTTGGAAAGTTTGGTTGGCAAGCTGACTGCTTTTGAACTCTCTAACTATGATAACTTCATTGTTGGTAGTATTGGTAATGTTGAATCTACTTTTAAGTCACAATTAGTTCTAAACAAGCCAAAGAATGAAAAAGAAAGATGCATTAGCGAAAGTGAAAGTGAAAATGACACTTTTGATGAAGAACTTGAAGATCTAGAAGCTCTTATGGTTAGAAGACTGAGAAGGGGAAAAAGAAAATATAAAGGTAAACTCCCTATTATATGTTCTGCATGTAATAAAGTTGGTCATATATCTACTAGATGTCCTAACAGGAAGGATAAGGATGAAGAAAGAAAAAGAAAACACAAAGACAAAAGCTACCGAAGACACAAAGACTACAAAGGAAAAGGTAAGAAATCTTGTTACATTGCTGAAGAAGAAACTGATACTGATAGTGATGATTTTGAAATTGAGGTAGTCTATGTTGCAATGAAAGATGAATCTGATGAGGATGAGAAAACTACATTGATCTCCTATGTGAACAAGAATGAAAAATGGATTATTGGCAGTGGTTTTTCACATCACATGACTAGTGACAAGAGTAAGTTTGAGACCTTATATCATTATAGAGGTAAAAGTGTAAAATTTTGTAATGATGCACCATGTCATGTTAGAGGAAAAGGTTTGATTAAACTGACTGATAAGATCTCTTTTGAAAATGCATATTGGGTTGAAGGTCTAAATTATAATTTGCTAAGTGTTGCACAGCTCAATAGCACTAGTTATCGAGTGGAATTTCATCACAAGAAAGCTAAAATATTTGCTGCTACTGGTGAACTGATTGGAAGTGGAGAACAGACTAGAGGTAATTTGTTCTATCTTGACCTATCTAAAGAAGCATGCATGATTGCACAACTTGATGATATTCAGTTATGGCATAAGAGGCTATGTCATGTTAACTTTGATAATCTGGTAGAAATAAGTAAGAAGAAGAAAGTAAGAGGTCTATCTAGATTGAAGAAACCTGAAAATGTGATGTACAAGGAATGCCAGTTAGGAAAAATGACAAAGTCAAGTCTTAGGGGAAAATCCTTTACTTCTAAAAACATTTTAGATTTGGTTCATACTAACCTTTGTGGACCTATGGCTGTACAAAGTTACTGTGGTGCTAGATATTTTATCTTGTTTCTTGATGATCATACTAGGATGATGCATGTAATGTTTCTAAAAGAAAAATCTAAAGCTTTTCAATTCTTTAAGTGGTATTTGGCTAAGGTTGAGAAGGAGACAGGTAGGAACTTGAAATGTCTTAGATCTGACTGAGGTGGAGAATCTACATCAAATGAATTCAATCTATTTTGCAATGAAAGAGGGATCAAAAGACAAATGTCTACACCTAGAACACCTCCACCGAATGGTATAGCAGAGAGAAGAAATAGATCTATCTTGGATTGTGCAAGGACATTGTTGATTGAAAATAATGTGGCACAGAAATACTAGAAAGAAGCTATAAGTATAGCCATCTACACTCTTAACCGGGTACAGATCAAGAAAGGTACAAATCTGACACCCTATGAATTATGGCATGGGCATGCACCAAGTGTTAAATACATTAGAATCTTTGGAAGCAAGTGTTACATATTAAAAGATAATAGGAATGGAAAGTTTGATGCTAAAATTGATGAAGGCATATTCTTAGGGTATTCCACAAAAAGTAAAGCTTATAAGTGTTTGAATTCTAACACTAACAAAATTGTGGAAAGTGTGAATGTCAAAATTGATGAGTATGCAGAAAGAAATGAAGCTAATAGAAAAATAGAACCAGAAGATTATAGATATTTTGTGTATATTGAAGAAGAAGAGGAAAGTAACAGACTTGCACCTGATGTTGAGTCTCAAGCAAGTAATGTCGAGCAACAAGAAGATGCTGGTGAGCATTAGGAAAATAGTGCCCAAAGAGAACAAGAACATACTCAGTGACAAGTTAATGCTACCGAGTTTCAGGAAGAGGTTGTTGAGCATTCAGAAGCTGAATCTGACAATCTTGTTGAGGAACCTAGTGAAATAGAGGAGAGAAGAGCTGAACCTATTTTGGCAAAATATGTAAGAAGACATCACAAGCCTCAATAGATAATTGGAGACAAACATACTAAAATTTTGACCACAAGTAAGACAAAGGATCCAACATGTTTACTATGTGAATTTGAACCTAAGTCAACTAGAGAGGCATTAGAAAATGAAGAATGGATATAAGCAATGAATGAAGAGATTGACTAGATAGAGAAGAATGATACTTGGACTCTGGTGCCGAGACCTGAAAAGAAAAATGTTATAGGAACAATGTGGGTGTTCCGAAATAAGTTGAATGAAAAAGGTGAAATAACTAGGAACAAAGCTAAGCTTGTATGAAAAGGCTATGCACAAGAAGGAATAGATTATGGGGAGACATTTTCCCTTGTAGCTAGATTGGAAGGAGTAAGAACTCTTCTTACATATGCTACTTATAAAGATTTCAAGATTTATCAAATGGATGTCAAGTCTGAATTCTTAAATGGTATACTAGAAGAAGTAGTTTATATAGAACAGCCAGAAGGTTTTATTGATCCAAACATAAGACACATGGTATGCAAACTAAACAAAGAACTATATGGATTAAAATAAGGTCCCAGAGCATGGCATGAGAGATTGCATAATTACTTGATACAGATTGGATTTTCAAGAACAAATGACACAAGCAATTTGTACATGAAAGATGAAGAAGGTAAAGGTATCCTATTGGCAAAAAATTTTGTGGATGATATTATTTTTAGTGGACAAGATTCTGTGTAAAATATTTTCAGATGAAATGCAAACTAAATTTGAAATGAGCATGTTTAGTGAGATCAAATTCTTTGTTGGTTTACAATTATATTAGATGAAGAAAGGAATTTTCATTACACAGTCTAAGTATGTTAATGAAATAATGAAAACTTTTGGGATGGAAGATTCTAGACCAATGAGTACTCCTATGGCTACTGGACAAAAGTTATCTAAGAATGATGATGCTGTAAAAGTGAGCCAGACTTTGTATAGATCCATGATTGGAAAATTGCAGTATGTTGTACATAATAGACTAGATATTGCACTAGCTATTGGGATTGTGGCAAGATTCTCTGCCAATCCTAAGGAAACACACATGATGGTTGTGAAAAGAATTATGAGATACTTGAAAGGGACTACTGACTATGGGATATATTACAAGAAGGATGAAAGATTTGAACTAAGAGTATATACAAATGCTGATTGGGTAGGAAATGTAGATGACAGAAAGAGTACTAGTGGTGGAGCCTTCTTTCTTGGATAGAGATTAGTCTCCTAGATGAGAAAGAAACAAAACTACATTTCCCAATCTACTGTTGAAGCCGAGTATGTTGCTGCTGCAGTAAACTGTTCAAATTTGGTATGGATAAAACAATTGTTGGTAGGCATGAAAGAAGAAATCACTAAACCTGTTGTTATTTTTTGTGACAACACTGGTGCTATCAACATTTCTGAGAATCCAGTGATGCATACTAAGACCAAGCACATAGAAATCAAGTATCACTACTTGAGAGAATTGGTACAAGATAAAGAAGTCTAAATGGAATATGTGAATACAAAGGAACAATTAGCAGACATATTCACTAAAGCTTTACCTAGAGAAGCACATGAGTATTTGAGAAGTCAATTAGGGGTCCTTCCCCTAATTGAGGCTTCCTAGTTAAGCTAGGAGCACTGCATCAAATATGCTACAGTAAAATATTTGATAGATTGATGCAAAAGATTGTCACACTTTAGGACTAGCCTAAAGTTGTGAAAAAGAGAAAAGACAAGGAATTAGTCATAAGCAAGATGACAAAGGGAGAAACACTGAGCTGCAAAAATAATATCTACATCTACTGGATGTATGTTTTAGTTGCTGCTTTGGCATTTTTGTTGAAGAGGGAGATGAACTAAGATGATATAATAACACATGACATTGAAAATAAAAGTAAGGAGATGATGAACTGAAATGAAAGATTAGGATAGAGGGAGATATGGATATTTTTGATGGTCACAAAAGTGAGGCTTATACATTCTAAATCAAAATGAAGCTAAGGATATTGTAAAAAAATTTCTGATGGACAGATAAGTTTTTGGATTGGCTGGTAATCAATGTGTTATTCAGGTGATATCATATGGTGTTGCCATCAATGCCAAAGAGGGAGATTGTTGGAAACTGTAATTGAAGCAATTGTTGTGTTGTCATTGATGTCAAACCTTAATTAGTAAGACTGTTGCTACTTAGGAAAGTACTATATCTATTGTATTGGTGTGAAGAAGGGAAAGAAAGGATGGTAACAATAGCACCTAAGGAAAGGTTGAGTTATCTTGATACAACAAAGTGTACTTGACTATGTTGTACAATGATGAGACAATGTATTGTTTATCTTAGTAAGATTGAAGACTAAATTGTTAGGCGTGACTGAGAAAAAATGGAGAAATCATGTTCAAGCTGAGTAATGTTAGTGTCGACCAAGTTAGTCTATGCCGAGTAAATTTATAGTGTCAACCAAACATCAATTAATTGCTGAGAAATATAGTATAAGCCGAGGAAACATTTTTTAGTAATGACCGAGCTTTCTACATGAATACCGAGTAGTTGATCACAGTATTGACCAAGCATCAACATTTTAATATTTGAAGAGAATTCAGATTTGGAGCTGACATTATTAAATTCTTGGATTATATAAAATATGTTGACTTTATTTATCGATTGTTTGAAAGCATTAAATGCACTGAAAAATGTTTTATTGTAAATCTTTAAGAGATTTGAGATGTTTCTAGAAAAGGAGATGAAGAACCTAAAGTAGGTAGATTCAATGAATTTGACCTAACCCTAAGATCTATGAAGGAGATTGAGTGGCAAAAGGTGAGTTAACCTAATTGAGGAAGTATTAAGTTGAACCTAAGCATTAGGTATGTGTATGCATGGGTGAAAAGAAGATGTTGGAATATCAGTAGATTTTATTAACTGTATAAGCAGAAAAGGATGAAGGAGAACTATGGTGATTGCTTGAAGAAAAGTTCCGAGCAGATCAGAGATGGAGATGGAAAAGTTACAAAGTCAATAAACTAGCATTTGTGTATAGAATTGGATCTGATATTTGCAAAGTGAGTTGTATGTTTCTCATATTATTACTGCTACTACTTTCTAACCATTGTAATAGTCAAAATCCTTTTAACAGAGGTTGACCTAATAGTCATATGTTTAAATCCTTTGAAAAAGGTTGCATTCTAATGGAATGTATGTAAGTCCTATAACAAGGCTCACTTTTAATAGGGTGATTGAAATCCTTTAACCGGGTCACACCTGACATGTGTATTGCAACCTTTGAAAAGGTTGGCTTTTAATCAAGCTCACTTCAGAAGAGTGAAAATAATAGTAGCATGTTACAAAGTGGTTTTTCCCAGATTGGGTTTCCACTATAAATCCTAATGTCAATGCTTGTGTGAATGTTTTGGTTTGAACATTTCTATGTTTTACAAGTTAGATACAGTTGGGTAGTGGACTGCAATGTTATATGTTTCTATTATAAAATCAGTGATGACTGAGTTGGTTTTGGTTGTTAGATCTGATTTAAAGAAAAGTTTTTGAAGTTTTTTTTATACATCAAGACCTAAGAACAACTAATTAAACCCCCCTCTTTGTTGTTCTAAATCATATTAACAATCTGTTAGAATGGAAAGATAAAGGGACTAAGAGGGAAGGGGTGTATTAGTGCCCTCAAAAATTTTAACCTTGAACCAGATCTACAAATAGTAGTATTTATACTATCCAATTGAATCCATTGTATGCAACATTAATTAATTAACTTGTAAATGTAAATTGTATGAAAGTAAACAATAACTCAATCACATAACACAAGTATTTTGGTTACACCAAAACCCTTGTTAGAAGGTGAAAACTATGGTGGGGATGACACCCACAAATTCTCCACTACTGCAGATCATAAAGTTTTCCTATTAGAGCTACAAGCTGTGATCACTTTTGGTGATCTTACCCTATTAGGAATAACAAAAGATCAGCTATATCTAGCTTGCTAAAGTATTTTAACAACACTACTTGACTGTGTACTCGATTAAGAGATTTATAATAAGACTATTAGGTCTACTCTTTTAAGAGATTTTATCTGTGACAATGATTAGAAAATAACAATAGGGTTTCTATAAAATTGATAACTTATACTTGTCTGAATCAAATGTATGAAATAACAATAGTATGTCACCTCTGTGTGTAGATATTTTTCCTTTGTACTGCTCGGTAGCCCGTCCAATTCTGAATAACTGAATGTCTGATGTTTTCTCAATCTTCTCTGAAAACCGATGCCTTGAAGATGGATGTTGCTTCAAGATCTAATTCTCAATTCATCTCCTTCATGTGTACTTGAAAAAATGTCATGAAATACAAATATATAGCATATTACTTTCATTTCCTAATGCCACTCAAACTTCATGACCTAGTTAGGTTTACTTCATCTTAGGAAAATAACCTAAGATCTATGATATACAAAAATAACCTAGATCAGACTTATACATAGAGATCATCAACATATTTAATGATTAAAATTACAATAAATGATCCTCGATCTTGTTAAAATGTTTTGTGATTCTTTTGTAACCGTTTACCTTGATAAATGTTCCAAAAAATGATTACTATGCCATTTCCTAGATCGCTAGGTAAACACTGTCAATGTTGCCCGGTAATTATACTGACACTCGATGTTCAGTATACTCAATGTTTATTGATGTTTGGTATCGGTATACATTGATGCTCAGTAATAATTCTCTAGTGCTTGGTTAGAACTATTTCCTTTGAGTTCTCGGTACTTCCTTGAGACAAGTCAGTGTGAAGGCTTATGTAGTTAACTGATTAGCATATGTAGCTTGTAGTACTTCCTTTTACAGACTAAAATAGCATAGATAACTAACTAACCTTCTTTGATAGTAATGACAATACTTAATGCACAAATAGAGATAACAATCTCCCACTTTGGCATTAGTATCAAAACATGTAATGTATATAGGCTTGATATTTCAAAAAATATATACTAACTTCTCCATATATACATAGATACCTTAATTCATCAAAATTTATCAAAAATATCTCCCCCTTGGTGCATGCTCTCGGTATATATGTAGTACACTTATCATATAATTACACAATTTGGCATAAACATTAGTTTTCCCCGTTTTTGATAATAATTCCAACTCCAAATACCTGTGTACTTACAGTTTATCAAAAATGTGTTGGTGGGTTTTATTCAAAGAATCTAAGAGGTTTTCCCATTCCTCTTTCAAGTTGGTTAGAGCAATGTGATCAAGACCAACTTGTGCATGCATGTCAAAGATATTGTCCAACATAGAAATTTCTAGTGTTGAAACTAAAACTTGTTCTTTGACAATGTGTATCTCAAAAATATTAAGGTGGGGAAGAAACTCTGTTTGTAGCTCGGTGACTTGGTCACTTATCCTATCCTCTTGCTTCCTCAAATCCTCTCTTAACTACCTAACTTACTAAACTTTGACTATGTTATTATACAAATCATTAGGCTTTCTTAAGGTTTCTTGTGCACTGGCTAGGATTTCATTGTCTAGCTGTTTTATTTTCTCACTGACCCCAATAGTGAAGTTCTCAATAGTGCAAAGCTTAAACAACATTTGAATAATTAACTGACTAATGGATTGAATCTCGGCTATTACCTCAAATAATTTTACCTTATTTATTGCCACTTCTTGGCTGATTTTCTTTGTTAATTTATTCTGTATCATGATTTCTACCCGCTCTTTAGTTCTCTTTTCTACTTCAAAATTTGGGGCCTTGATCACATGTGCAAGTGTATAAAGTTGGTCCATAATAGGTGTATCTTCATTTATTTTTACCTTAGCTACAACTTGTTGTAAGATGTCTGTTACATTTTCTAATATTTCCTTGCTCTTGCATTCCTTTCTTAGCTTTTCTTGAGCTTCCTTCCTTGTACAAAGTTCACCATATTTTCTTAGCTCTTCAGGATCTAGGTTCCTAGGGTCATAGTCTAGTATGACAATAATTTCTTCAAGTGTGACCGATCCTTTTCAATATTTCTTCTTCTTCTTCTTTGGCTCTTAAGGTGAGCTCTTAACAAATGGTACAATGGCCATTACCTTAGTATTTTGTGTATCTAGCCTGGTAGATACATTTTCTTCTTTCTTCTACTCCTCAGTAGCTTGAGAGTCAGTTGACATGGAGGGTGCTTCTCATGTTGTATCTAGTGAGGTAGCCTCAGTTTCTTTTGCCTCTGTCTCCTTAGGCTAATGTTTTTTCTATAGGTACATTAGTATCTTGATCCCCTGATGTGTCCATTGGTTGCTCAGGGAAAGAGCCTTCGGGTATCTCCTTTGAGACAATTTCAACTACTTCCATAAGAATAGGAAATTCACCTAGTAGTGATGTGATTGCTAGCTCGGTGAGTGTACCTTCTTCTTGTGTTTGAGCTCCAATGATAGTCACATCCTCATCATCATCTCGATCATCAGGATCACCATTTGTGATGTACTCTATGAGTACATCTTCTTCTTTATTCCCAGTGAGTACGATCTCTTCTTGATCCAATGCATCTTGGAATAGGTTCATTTCATTGGTGGCTTTAGTATGATCAGGTACCTTGGTATCTGATATATCCATAGTTTGTTGTATGGCTAGATCTGCATCATTAGAGTGAAGCCCTTTTCTTTTCAACTTCCTAGTTGGAACTATGGCTACTGCCAATTTTGCTGCCTCTTCTCAGGCTTGTATTATTGAGGTCCAGATGAGTTGACTTTCCTCATCTATATCTACAATATTTTCATCCAATATTTATAATGCCCAAATTTTCACTCTAAATCTCTTTGAGTGATTTTTCATTAAATCATTTATCTCTAGTATAGTAAGATATTGCCAAAACTAGGGATTGTTCCCTCATCCTTTTCTTTGCATCTAAGGCATATGACACCTTTTGTGAAATTATTTCCTTTACTACCTTAGGTAGGTGTTTGGAAACCTCAATGGGAACCTTTTTGAATTTAATCATCATCTGGATGATTTCTTTTTCTAGTTTATTTTGATCCTTAGTTGACAATTAATCAAACCGACTATGTTCAAGATCAGTGAGTTATCCATTCTCTATGATATCTTCTGCCACTTCATCAATTGATTTAATTTTATTCTTGTTTCTAAAAACTTTAAATTGATCAACATCATCATCATCTTCTAAATCATCCTTGGGTAAAAGTAAAAACCTATGTCACACTTTTATAAAGGAAAAGGGCAACATGCAAATTTTTCAACTTTAACAACATAAAAGTGGCATTTGTGTTTAGAATTTGAAGATAATGTAAACTAATGCAGTGTGCAAAATTTGATGAAGTTTATGCTTATAATTTAAAAATAAATTGAACAAAAACTAACATATTTTTTTTAATTTTTGAAGTCCTTTTTTTTATTGTTGAAAATATGTTGAAAATCTAGGGTCTAGTTCCCACCAAAAAACTATATGCAAATAATCTTTTTTTCCTCTGATTTTAGAATATGTTTTAGATGACATGTATAGGTAGTGCATAAAAAAAAAAGAATGGATTTCGGTATATATTTTGTCTGTTATAACTATCCAAAGTCAGTGTTAACTGAGATCAACATTTTTTGTTCCCACCAAATTTTCCAAATCAAATCTACACCATTAAAAAAAAATTATATATTCTTGAAGAGGACTCTCTCCTCTAGTGTTAAATATAAGTTTTAAATTTTTTTGACATGATTTGTTATTTTTTATTTTTTTGAATGAGCATGTTCTTAAATGTTAAAATACCTACTTTAAGTATTTTCAAGTTATAATAAATTATATGAAATAAGAATATAATAAAAATTACATGACCGTAATCTTGAATCTGAGCTCTACAAAAGGGTATTTTTAGATTTTAGAGAAAGTTAAATTTTGATAGAGAATTCAGATCCAAAATTGAGAACTTCTAAGAATCACCTTTTTTTCTTATTTGGCTGCCACATGGGATGCCACTTAGATAGGTTCGACCAGAAAAGGATCATCCACAACTGGTTCAGACAAAACTGGTTCAGCCAAAACTATGGGTGACCAAACACAGTCCTATGCATGAGGCACCCAACCCATTTTTGGGGTTTATATAGTTTTTCATGGATTGGTTTTGGCCGAAACCCTTCTGACCAAAACAGTTTTGGTCGGAACTCCCCTGCCACATCAATGCCACATAGTGCCTCATGTGTGCCATATAGGTCTATCCAAAATGGGTCTGACCGGACCTGTTCTGGTCGGAACCATTTCAGCCAAAACCATTAAAAATATCCTCTAGTGCGACACAACTATGTACTTTTACCCTCTTACCCCTAATCAACTTTCTTCTTTTTCATGGGGCATCAGTAGTAGTTTTTCTACCTATTTTGATGTATGTATTTTTTAGTGTTGATTCCTTTTGCCTTGGGATCTTCACTACTCCCTTTCTCAGTGGTGGTGAAGCTACAGTAGTTTCCCTTATACGTGTCCTTGTCTGCACTTCTGACTACTTCTTCTTTGGAGTTGGTGAAGGGGAAACTATTGTAGAGTCTTTGTCTTTGTCTGACTTAGTTTATTCACTATCATGTGGCTTGTTAGTTAGCATCAACTGACCTCCAATTGTAGCTGCAACTAGTGAACTATCATATAATCCACTATCATCTCCAAAATTTTCAACTAAATTTTTCATCATTTTCTTGGACTTCTTTGTTATATTATTGATAATTAGGCCTATTTTTATCCTTGACTTGGCCTCTTCAAATGTACTAAACCTTTCTTCATTTAGATCCTTGGGTGTGGCCAGCAGTGCCTTGATGGATTTAGAAGAAAAATTAATATTCATTTCATAACCCATAAGGGCTAACCATTTAGTTTTAGGTTCTACAACCTTTATCAAAGTGTGCTCGGTGTCTATAAGAATGCATATCTCCTGCTTATAGTCATTTACTAACTGACTAGAAATTCTTCTATGAGAATTCATTGTACCCTTCAATTGTTCAAAGTAGATATCTAGGATATTATTCAGATTATTTCCCAAATTCTTAATTAACTCTGAAATTTGTGATATCACTCGCTTGTTGGTTGACCAATCAATATTACCAATAGAGGGAAAAAACCTTTGCACATAGAAAAATATGAAAACTAGCAATGATCCAAACTTACATGTGTTGGACTTTTCTGACCTAATTGTCTTCATGCTTTCTTAAACTTTCTTTAGTAGAAGCTCAACTAGGTCCAGCTGATAACCTTTCTTAACCATTCGGTGAGAAATGTCAATAGCCACACAAGGCACACTATTCTATCTTCTCAACTAATAGATTTTATAGAAACTGAAACTTGTTCTTTGACAATGTGTTTCTCAAAAATATTAAGGTGGGGAAGCAAATATTAAGGTGGGGAAGCAACTTTGTTTGTAGCTCGGTGACTTGGTCACTTATCCTATCCTCTTGCTTCCTCAAATCATCTCTTAACTACCTAACTTACTAAACTTTGACTATGTTATTATACAAAGCATTAGGCTTGCTTAAGGTTCTTGTGCACTGGCTAGGATTTCATTGTCGAGCTATTTTATTTTCTCACTGACCCCAATAGTGAAGTTCTCAACAGTGCAAAGCTTAAACAAAATTTGAATAATTAATTGAGTAATGGATTGAATCTCGGCTATTACCTCAAATAATTTTACCTTATTTATTGCCACTTCCTGGCTGATTTTCTCTGCTAATTTATTCTATATCATGGATTCTGGCCGCTCTTCAGTTCTCCTTTCTGCTTCAAAATTTGGGGCCTTGAACTCATGTGCAAGTGTATAAAGTTGCTCCATAATAGGTGTATCTTCATATATTTGTACCTCAGCTACAACTTGTTGTAAGATGTCTGTTACATTTTCTAATATTTCCTTGCTCTTGCATTCCTTTCTTAGCTTTTCTTGAGCTGCCTTCCTTGTACAAAGTTCACCATATTTTCTCAGCTCTTCAGGATCTAGGTTCCTCGGGTCACAGTCTAGTATGACAATAATTTCTTCAAGTGTGACCAATCCTTTTCAATGTTTCTTCTTCTTCTTCTTTGGCTCTTGAGGTGAGCTCTTAACAAATGGTACAATTTCCTTTACCTCATTATTTTGTGTATCTAGCCTGGTAGATACATTTTCTTCTTTCTTCTACTCCTCAGTAGCTTGAGAGTCAGTTGACATGGAGGGTGCTTCTCATGTTGTATCTAGTTAGGTAGCCTCAGTTTCTTTTGCCTCTATCTCCTTAGGTTATTTTTTTTCTATAGGTACATTAGTATCTTGATCCCCTAAAGTGTCCATTGGTTGCTCAGGGAAAGAGCCTTCGGGTATCTCCTTTGAGACAATTTCAACTACTTCCATAAGAATAGAAAATTCACTTGGTAGTGATGTGATTGCTCGCTCGATGAGTGTACCTTCTTCTTGTGTTTGAGCTCTAACCCTAGTCACATCCTCATCATCATCTCGGTCATCAGGATCACCATTTGTGATGTCCTCTATGAGTACATCTTCTTCTTTATTCCCAGTGAGTATGATCTCTTCTTGATCCAATGCATCTTGGACTAGGTTCATTTCATTGGTGGCTTTAGTATGATCAGGTACCTCGGTATCTAATATATCCATAGTTTGTTGTATGGCTAGATCTGCATCATTAGAGTGAAGTCCTTTTCCTTTTCTTTTCAACTTCCTAGCTAGAACTATGGCTAGTGCCAATTTTGCTGCCTCATCTCGGGCTTGTATTATTGAGGTCCAGATGAGTTGACTTTCCTCATCTATATCTACAATATTTTCATCTAATATTTATAATGCCCAAATTTTCACTCTAAATCTCTTTAAGTGATTTGTCATTAAATCATTTATCTCTGGTATAGTAAGGTATTGCCAAAACTAGGGATTGTTCCCTCATCCTTTTCTTTGCATCTAAGGCATATGACACCTTTTGTGCAATTATTTCCTTTACTACCTTAGGTAGGTGTTTAGAAACCTCAATGGGAACCTTTTTGAATTTAATCATCATCTGGATGATTGCTTCTTCTAGTTTATTCTGATCCTTGGTTGACAATTAATCAAACTGACTATGTTCAAGATCAGTGACTTATCCATTCTCTATGATATCTTCTGCCACTTCATCAATTGATTTAATTTTATTCTTGTTTCTAAAAACTTTAAATTGATCAACATCATCATCATCTTCTAAATCATCCTTGGGTAAAAGTACAAACCTATGTCACACTTTTATAAAGGAAAAGGACAACAACATGCAAATTTTTCAACTTTAACAACATAAAAGTGGCATTTGTGTTTAGAATTTGAAGATAATGTAAACTAATGCAATGTGCAAAATTTGATGAATTTTATGCTTATAATTTAAAAATAAATTGAACAAAAACTGACATATTTTTTTAATTTTTGAAGTCCTTTTTTTTATTGTTGAAAATATGTTGAAAATCTAGGGTCTAGTTCCCACCAAAAAACTATATGCAAATAATCTTTTTTTCCTTTGATTTTAGAATATGTTTTAGATGACATGTATAGGTAGTGCATAAAAAAAGAAAGAATGGATTTCGGTATATATTTTGTTTGTTATAACTATCCAAAGTCAATGTTAACTGAGATCAACATTTTTTTGTTCCCACCAAATTTTCCCTATCAAATCTACACCATTAAAAAAAAATTATATATTCTTGAAGAGGACTCTCTCCTCTAGTGTTAAATATAAGTTTTAAATTTTTTTGACATGATTTGTTATTTTTTATTTTTTTGAACGAGCATGTTCTTAAATGTTAAAATACCTACTTTAAGTATTTTCAAGTTATAATATATTATATAAAATAAGAATATAATAAAAATTACATAAGCATAATCTTGACTCTGAGCTCTACAAAAGGGTATTTTTAGATTTTAGAGAAAGTTAAATTTTGATGGAGAATTCAGATCCAAAATTGAGAACTTCTAAGACTCACCTTTTTTTTCTTATTTGGCTGCCACATGGGATGCCACTTAGATAGGTTCAACCAGAAAAGGATCATCAACAACTAGTTCAAATGAAACTAGTTCAACCAAAACTATGGGTGACCAAACATGGTCCTATGCATGAGGCACCCAACCCATTTTTGGGGTTTGTATAGTTTTTCATGGATTGGTTTTGGCCGAAACCCTTCCGACCAAAATAGTTTTGATCGGAACTCCCCTACCACATCGATGCCACATAATGCCTCATGTGTGCCATGTAGGTCTGTCCAAAATGGGTCTGACCGGATCTATTCCAGTCAGAACCATTTAGGCCAGAACCATTAAAAATATCCTCTAGTGCGACACAACTATGTACTTTTACCCTCTTACCCCTAATCAATTTTATTCTTTTTTCATGGGGCATCAATAGTAGTTTTTCTACCTATTTTGATGTATGTATTTTTTAGTGTTGATTCCTTTTTCCTTGGGATCTTCACTACTCCCTTTCTCAGTGGTGGTGAAGCTACAGTAGTTGCCCTTATACGTGTCCTTGTCTGCACTTCTGATTGCTTCTTCTTTGGAGTTGGTGAAGGGGAAACTGTTGTAGAGTCTTTGTCTTTGTCTGACTCAGTTTATTCACTATCATGTGGCTTGTTAGTTAGCATCAACTGACCGCCAATTGTAGCTGCAACCGGTGAACTATCATATAATCCACTATCATCTCCAAACTTTTCAACTAACTTTTTCATCATTTTCTTGGACTTCTTTGTTATATTATTGATAACTAGGCCTATTTTTATCCTTGACTTGGCCTCTTCAAATGTACTAAACCTTTCTTCATTTAGATCCTTAGGTTTGGCCAGCAGTGCCTTGATGGATTTAGAAGAAAAATTAATATTCATTTCATAACCCATAAGGGCCAACCATTTAGTTTTAGGCTCTACAACCTTTATCAAAGTGTGCTCAGTGTCTACAAGAACGCATATCTCCTACTCATAGTCATTTACTAACTGGCTAGAAATTCTTCTCTGAGAATTCATTCTACCCTTCAATTGTTCAAAGTAGATATCTAGGATATTATTTAGATTATTTCCCAAATTCTTAATTAACTCTGAAATTTGTGATATCACTCACTTGTTGGTTGACCAATCAATATTACCAATAGAGGGAAAAAACCTTTGCACATAGAAAAATATGAAAACTAGCAATGATCCAAACTTACATGTGTTGGAATTTTCTGACCTAATTGTCTTCATGCTTTCTTCAACTTTCTTTAGTAGAAACTCAACTAGGTCTAGCTGATAACCTTTCTTAACCATTCGGTGAGAAATGTCAATAGCCACACAAGGCACACTATTCTATCTTCTCAACTAATAGAGTTTATAGCCAATGACATACGCTACAAATTTAACTATTGGGTCTTTAATTGTACTTATTTTCAATGCTCGACCATCCCACTCGACTCTAGTGTTATTTTCAATATCTTCTCTTGGTAAACTATGAATTGCCTTCGCCTTGTCTATGGTAGGATAATAGGTGATAGTATTTATCATCTTCTTTATAATTTTGACCTACTCATCCATCCATAATCTCCCATAATGAAACTAATTGAGCACAACCATAATCCATTCACTTTTAAACTCCCTTAGAAAATTTAGGGCATTGGTTAAACCTAATGCTTCTGCTTTCTTGTGTTTAGGTTTTAGTCTTCCATCCTCTCTGCAAAGCTTTTGATAAGCCGCATACATGTCAAAGTCTCCTATTTTGTAAATCTTGCAGTGAATGTATGTCATCACATCTTCAGCTAACTGAACCCTAGGTGGTATGCTTGAAAAAGATCCCACTGGATCAATTTTTGATGCAACTTCAGGTTGAAGTTTGTATCAGGGTTTGTTACATGTAGCTGATACTATTAAATTTACTTCTTCCTCTTGTACAGATTTAGATTTTTTAACCTTTGATGTGGATGCCATTTTTCTTTAACTTAGGGTTTCAATAAATACCATGAGTTAGCTCGGTAGAGACTATACTTACAGGAAAACAATGATGAAACTGCTCAGTTGAATCTAAAACTTCTTGAATGCACCTAAAAAAATTCTCTAAAGTTTCTCTCTAGAAGTTCTCATTCTTCAAAATAGCTTGGTAAAAAATAAACTAAGTTATCTGTCTATTTATAGCCTTTTTCAAACTCCCACTCAAAAGTATTTGTAATAAATCTTTGACCTACTTACAACTCGGTGACAGCTGTCAACTTGATGAGTACCATAGAATCTCAATAGCTTGGTTAACACATAAATTTTTACTCATTTATCACTGATACTCGGTTAACCTTATATAATAGTCATCGATGGGTAACTCTTTACTCGGTCTAGCATATATCGACTATGTAAGATTGAAAGCGCATAACTTGTAAACCACAATGCATCTTAATTCATGCGGATTTGGTATATGCACATCAAATATAAGTAACTTCATGTAAAATATGATCAATTAGGAATATCAGTCCTATACATACCTTTCTAACTTAGGTGGAGGTGTCAATGTCACCCAGTCCAATGGATGAGGTTTTACCGACTACATTGCTTGACTCTGTATTCTTGTTTGATTCCTTTCTCCACATAGTGTTTCTTATTCTTTGAATATCTGCAATGGTGTTTCCATTTTCAAAGATTTGTTCTTCTAGTGCTTGGTCTCTACAATATTTTCTTAGGTGACCGACTTTGTGATAGTGCAAACATGCTATACCAGTTCTTGTCCAACTTTGAGATTTTCCAGCCCATCTCTTCCTCATACAATTAGCTGCAATATGTCCATAACTTCCACATACTATTTAGTTAACCCATGTCTTATAATCCCAAGTGTAAGCATTACCTTTTGTTCTTGATTGATAGCTTTTGTTCTTTTCTTTTGGTGTCTATACTTGCTTCATCTTTGTACTGCATTCTTTTGAAGTGTGTCCATGCATGTTGCAAGTGAAACAATGTTTCTCCATGTAAGGTTTGTTAGGATTCCTATTCAACTTAGATCTACATTCATATTCTTGATGTCAAAACTTGTTGCAATTATAACAATGACCATTAAACTTAGGAGTGGTTTTAGGTTTACCTTGTTCTTTACTCCTGCAAACATTTGAGGTATGTCCTCACTTACCAAAGTGATAGCATGTCAGTGTCCTAGATCTTTGACTTTGGTTTATATTCATCTTTACAACTTGTTTAGATGATTCTCCTTTCTCGGTGTAGCCTAAACTAGTAGTGCTTCCAAGTCCTCTTTGACTAATTAGAAAATCGTCAATCTTCTTAGAATTATCTTCAACCTATTTCATCATCTCTTTGTGTTGTTGCTAAATCTTAACTTCATTTCTTAGTTTTTCATTTCTTCACTAAGTAATCCAATGTCTTCAAGTTTCCTTGAAAGCTCATTATTTACTTAGTTGATCTCCTCGCTTACAACAATCATCTAATTGTATATTTCAAAGTGATGCTTGTTAAGTCTTAGAATCTCAATTTATTTCACTTGTAGTTGTTTAGTCATTTGTCTTTGGTCTTCAACTACCAAATTCCTTTCTTGTTCATCTTGTCTAGAATTGTTTATTAAATTAATCATTCTTTCCATATGTGTCTCTTGATGAATCTACAAAGCTTTCACTTGGTCATTTAGGTGAAGATTCTTTTCAGATAAATCATAAATTGTATTTTCAGAACCATCACAAATACTGCCTGAGCTTGTTCCAATGTTGTCAAATAGATCAACAATTTATTCTTCATGGTAGGTAGTCACATTTTCCATAATAGCCATGTTCTTTTTCTAAACCAATAACTTCTTCAAAGTATCCTTGGCCTTCTTGTATTTCCCAATAAACATCTGCATCTGAATATTTTGATTCTCTATTATTTTGTCTAACTTGTATCTCTCCATGATGAGATCTTTATTGTTCAGTGGTTAAATCATCCAATAGGAGATCTGAGCTCTGATGCCAATTGTCAAAATGGAATGATAAAGGGACTGAGAGGGGAGGGGTGAATCAATGCCCTCAAAACTTTTAACCTTAAACCAAATCTACAAATAGTATTATCTATACTATCCATTGAATCCATTGTATGTAATATTCATTCAATTAACCTGTAAATGTAAATTTTATGGAAAAAAAATAATAACTCAATCACATAACACAAGTATTTTGGTTACACAGAAACCCTTGTTAGAAGGTAAAAACTGTGGTGGGGATGACACCCACAAATTCTTCACCACTACAAATAATAAAGTTTGCATGTTAGGGCTACAAGTTGTGATCACTTCTAGTGATCTTACCTTGTTAGCAGTAACAAAATATCAGCTAGATCTACCTTGGTAAAGTATTTTAACAATACTAATTTAGTGTGTACTCAGTTAAGAGATTTACAATAAGACTATTTTTTTTTTGTTGTTTTAAAGAAAGCTCTGCCTAGGGGGCAATACCCATTATATTTTCAAATAAAACAAGATTACAACTGATTTTAGAGATGTCCCTCCATTATTGAGTTGAAAACACACACCTAATTTCAATGGAAGAGGTATCCAATACCCTCGCCCATTGATAACAGTCTAGCTACAACATCCTTTGAAAAAAGCTTATCATTAGCTTGACAAAATGCCACAAACTTACTCGTGTCATATTCTTTAGCAACACAATTCTTGAAAATCAGCCAAGCCTTTTTCATCAGCTTTTTTTTTTCCTTGTCTTCAGGGGAAAATAGGGCCTTGAGAAAACCTCCCGAAAGACTGGAGTCTGTCAAGTCTAAGACTGTAGGCACTTGATAATAGTGCTTGTTTGTGAGCATCCTTCTGACCATACCATTGACGGGCATCGAATGACCTATTACTTGGATAATAGGTAGGAAGAGATCATATATTATCTTCCCATCATGTATATGAGATCCTAACCAGTAATCAACCCCCAAAAGGGCTATCATGGTCACCTTCTCCCTGTCATTGACCTTGTTGACAGTGCATTGTATTTGCACTTCTGGCACTTCTCTCAACTCTTCTTCCTGAAGACACCTGTAGCCAATACCCATCATATGTGCCATTATCTTTCCCCAACTCTGCTTCCTAATTATACCTGCAACCAAAAATCCTTGATTACCTCTTCTAAAGATTTGATGTGCTCTATCCGATTGAGGGAATTTATAAAATTCTATTTGGAAACCCCGACTGAAAAAGTTGCTTAAATGATTCACGTGCCTCCTTAGTCCACCATTGCAAAGATTTGAAGGACTCTGCAATGGTCACACATGATTGTAGAAAGAGCCTGTCCTTTCTACCTGCGCTAGCAAAACCACCTATCCTATTCTCATCTTGTTGAGAGGATTGCTATCCATTCTGATTAGTTTTTGCAGCTCCTCTGGTATAGAATCCACCTTATCAAATTCCAAATCAGAACCACTATCAATACCCATGTTGGCCAATTTGTCCACCACTTGGTTCCCTTCTCTGTACACATGTTGTACTCTAAAGTCTACCAGCCTCTGTAAGTGTTCTTTCAGTCTAGGAAGCCAATAGGTCAGCCTCCAATTATTGAAAGAAGATTTTGAAATCCCGTTTGTGATAATCTGGGAACCACCTTCAATGATGATTTTGCCACTTACATTGGAAGAACACCAAGCTAGTCTGGCTTCCAATGTTGTAATTTTTTCCACGTTATTTATAGTATGGCCCACTTTCCTCATGATGCCTTTCAAAAATTCTCCCTTATCATTTCTAATGATTGCTCCTATACCACTGACTCCTGGGTTTCCTCTACTAGCTCCATCAAAATTTAGCTTAACCCAACCTTTTGGAGGAGCCTGCCATGTAATTGCCTTTCTATCCACTTTTTGGTCTTTCAGCCTGTGATCTTCTCTATGCCTTGTGTTCCATTTCTACTCCATATCCAAATCCCATTTAGCCATAAATTTATAATTCAGCCCCAATATTTTGTTGTTTACAACTTCCTCTATAGCAATTTGGATCTTCAATTTGAGATGATCTATATCCAAGGCTTTTTCTATGAATATCCTCTAGTTTCTCTCTTTCCAAATGTGGCAAACTAGCATAGAAGGACATACTAACCAAAAGAGACCCCATTTAGATTGGATTCTATCTTAGGGCCATGACTATTGGAAATATTTTAGCGTACCATTTCTTACACCTTGCCATTGCAAGTGATCCAAAAGCCAGTCCCAACACTCTCTCATGATCGGACAACACAAGAGGAGATGATCCACCATTTCTTTCTCTTGTCGGCACATGATGCACCAATTCAGACCATAAATTCCAATTTATTTCAATCTACTTCCTGTTAAAATCCTACCATGCAATGCTACCCAGAGGAAAGCACCAGCCTTAGGCATAGGCCCCTTACCCCAACACAATTTAGTCAGCCAATAATTATTACTCTACCTATGCCTAAGAAGCTCATAGCCCAGTTTTACTTTGTAGGCACCTAATTTTGATACACTCTAGATTAAATAAACCTCTTCATTAGAGCATGTGACTAATTTGTTAAGAATCATCTCCTACAAATGAATGCTATCGACCGACTCTGGTTCACCCATGATCCTCCAACTGGCCCTAGGAGAAGAATGGGAATTAAAGATCATATAATCAGCCACCTTTTTGCCTACCGAGGATTCCATTTTGTTCACTCAATCTTCATCTCAGAAGAAACTATCCAGTGGTTTATCCCCTAGCCATGTGTCTCTCCAAAACATAGTTCTATTCCCATTGCCAATCTGCCATGTGAGATGTTCAGTGATGACATTCCTATTGTCCCAATTGTGCATCCAAAAAAGTGAGCCAAAGGATGCATCTACAACGGTAAAGATCCTATATGGATCCTAAGCATCAAGATACTTAGCATTCATAATTTGGCACCATGGTTTTTCCATATTTTTATACATTATCCAAGCCAACTTGGCACCCAATGTTGTGTTTTGAAAATCCATTCTTGTCAAACCAACTCCTCCTTCCTCTTTGGCCAAACATGTTGTGTCCCAATTAATGAGATGAATCCTTTTATCTATTATAGTTCCTTCCCATAATTTTTTTTTAAAATAAACCATCAATCACAGATGAGATTCTCTTAGAAATTTTGTATACTATGGTAGATGGGACTAGCAGAGAGCTAATTTGACCATGATGATCCTCCCTTCTTGAGAAAGCCATCGATTCTTCCATGAGGAAGCTTTGGATCAGATTTTTTCAATGATTCCTTCCCAAAGTTTATTATCCAAGCACCCAGCAAATAAAGATACTCCAAGGTATTGAATGGGAAAAGAGCCTTCCTCAAATCCCAATATATTAATGATGACATCTCTCAACTTCTTGTTGTTATGAAGAAAGTAAACCCTTGATTTAGAGGCATTCATAACTTGACCCGATTCTCTTCCATAGGCTAAAAGTACCACCTTTATGCATCTGGCTTCTGAAACTGATGCCACACCAAATAAAATGGCATCATCTATAAATTGAGAGTGTGTAATAGGATCTAATTTTTTTAGGATAGAGATACCACATCATTTACCAAGCCTAGTATTTTTCTTAACAAGGTGGCCCAGAGCTTCTGCCATTAATACAAAAAGAAAGGGAGATAGGAGATCACCTTGCCTTAACCCATTAGTGGCTTGGAAAAAACTAGTAATCAACCCATTTACAAAAATAGAGAAGTGCATTGAAGAGATGCAAAAATGAATGCATTTGATCCATTCAAAGCAGAAACCAAACTGAGATAAGAGTTCAAGTAGAAAGGGCCATCGAACTCTGTCATAAGCTTTATTGACATCAAGTTTAATGATCATACCTAGCTTTTTGCTACATTGAATGTTGTGTATAGTTTCCCCTGCCAAAATGATACTATCTGATATTTCCCAACCCAAAACAAATCCATGTTGTTATGTCGAGATGAATCTACTGAGGATAGGTTTTAGCCTATTTACCATTGCCATTGCCATTGCCATAAATTTGTATAAAGTGTTGTAGAGCGAAATCGGCCTGAAGTCATCCATGGACAAAGCTTCTTATTTTTTTTGGAATTAGTGCTATGACTGTATCATTTAATTCTCTTATGAACTTGTTATCCCATTTTCCTTCTTTAGCAAAAATCCTTTGAAAATGGTCTATCCTTGCAAAAAATTCCATGGCTATACCTATTTTCCTTTGGTCTCTGCCTTAAGCTCTAGGTCTTCATTTTAAAATTATCTAGCTGTTATAGTGAAAACCCTAAACTTCCCCGATCCTGTTCTAATTTTGCATTACCTTTTCAGGCCACTAAACTCCCAAATTACGCATGTGTTAATTTGTTTCCCCCTTTTATCCTTCACTCTATGTGTTAAGCGATTTGTCGCATGATCGCATAGGCCATTTTCATGCTATGCGATCATGCGACTAAGGTTTTATGTCGGGGTCCCCTTTAATATTTCCTAAGTCTAGTGCCTGATGGTATTTTAATATTTCCTAAGTCCTAGTGCCTAAAATTTTCCTAATGTTTTGGCTTTAGTATTTCTTGGGCCCAACCTCTCTAACACCATATCAATCTGACGGTGGGGGCATCTTCTCATAGACTGTGTTAGAGGCTTGAGATTATGAGATGGTCATTGATTCTTCCACAGTTGCAGTGTTTCAAAATAGCGGGTCCACTACCAGGTAAGCATGCATGGTGGTTCCTTATTGGCCGAAAGAATTAATGAAGTGGTAGGGTTGTTAGAATAAATGAAAAAGTGGTTTGTCCATCTACCAGATTTTGCAACGTGGCGGTCTCTCATTCGTCAAGGTATCCTATGCGGCATGGTAGGGTCAGACTTTATGTCATCAGCAATAGATTCCAAATCTACAGTGGGTGCATGATCTCATAGAACCTTTTGAGCCCTTGAGATCATGCGCCATCCATCTGATCCTCTAGGTGTTCATGTTAGAGATAAAGGTGGGTCCAAACTAACACGTAGGCATAGTTGGCAGTTTTTTATTGGTCCATAATTTAATGTGTTGACAGTTGTCAGTGGGACCTAGTTTTTGGCTTGTCAGAGGGTCCTGACACTTGCAGTAAATCTACAGTTGGCGTAAGTTATCATGGGCTGTGTCAAAGGTATCATATCTTACGCTAGTCATCGATTTCACCTTTTTAGAAGTGATAAAGTAAGGCGGGTCCACTGCTACATGTACTCAATTTGGCAATGTCTCATTGATCAACGTGGATGATGATAGGGATTTTTTAGAAGGGTCTGAGGTGCGTCATAGTTAGTATGGATAGTGGGGCCATTGTCAAAGAGATCAGTGACGAGGACAGAATCAACGGTTGGCATATGATCTCATGGGTTGTGTCAGAGCCATGAGATCTTGTGCCCAATGTCTGATTTAAAGGGTTACTGAATGTGGGTCCTATGTCAGTGGTGACTGAGCAATTGTAGTGAATGGTATAGTGACAAGTGCCATAAAGCGGGCCCAGGCAGGGGTCTAATGTCTGGCAGTCCAGATAAAAGTGTTTAGTGGCCCGACAAATTCTAAAAGGATTTGCTCATTCGCGAAATGAATTGGTGTTGCTCCAAATTGACTAGTGATTTAGAAAACAAGCATTCACGTAATCGCTCAATAAATTGGTGGAGGTAAAAAGTGTTATGGAAACTAGCGAAAACCTTTGTCACCAGTTCACCAAATGTAACCAGGGTAAGTTTTTTTTCCTTTGTTTGCCAGTTCGCAGAGTTAAAGGAGGGTTAAGGATTTCATTTCGTGAACAGGAAAATTCTTTGTCATGTGTTTGCTTGAAGTAAACCCAAGGGTAGCAGTTGATTTAAGACATAAAGCCTGTGAAACATGAGGATCTGATGGTCAGGTTATAAAGTTGATCTAAATTCAAATTGTGACCATCAATATATTGCAGGCACCATGAATGTAATCCTTGCAGCTAGGTTTTGAATTTTTGAGGGTTTTTCATGACAGGAAGTACTAAAATTTATTGTTTTAGCAGCTGGATTTGGTGGAACTAGTGGCGCTTGTCGTTGCAGTGTGGTCCAGGGTGTTCGATGATCATTTGTAGCGTGTTTGTACCATGATTTTGTGCTTGAGGCATGTTGCAGGTGGCCGAATTGGTTGATAAATGTGGGCTTTTTTGTGGTTCCCAGTACTTTTTGAGGAAACTTTTCATGATTGTGGATCACTCCGAGATCTATTTTTCTCTTGGTTGCTTGGGTTTCTTCCCCCTGTGTTAAATTTGTGACTATTTCTAGTTGGTTTGGTTGGTGAAACCCTAACCCTAATCATCTGTAGCTTGTTGCATCCTATTTTGGGGATCCCAAGATGATTAGTGGTATATATGGTCATAATTTTGTCTTTAGAAGGGTTCTAATTTCGGTTGGTTCCAAGGAGTTGTAGCAAGTTGTATCATATTGTATGAGATTGAATAGAATTTCCTTGTAGTCTTTTGCAGATTATTGAAGTGGTTTTCTCTCTCTTCTACTTTGAACATGTACATGACTCATCATACTTAATATAATTATTTCAAGCTTTCAAGTCTCTACTTGGTGTCAATCTTGTAAATTCTAGATTTTTTGATCCATTGCATAGGGTTACCTTTATATATGTTCTAGTCTTTAGTTCTTGATCTAGTATCAAGTGAAATATACTTTAGATAGGGCATAGATTCATTTTGATTTGTCTGCAGAAGGATACTATAAGTAGTGGATGGGTTGGAATGTTTATGTTTATGGCTATGAGTCTTTGACAGTAATTGGTTCATATTTCAATGTCTATATTTGAGATCTACCCAATGGATAATGGCACTGATCAGGGATTAGTATATTCAGTTGAGTTCAATGCTTTATTGGCTCTTGTTTACTTCTTTCCATCTTCATATATCAACACCATTTGAAGTCTTAATTATTATTTGGTTGATAGTAGTAATACCCTTCATAGCAATAGAGATTCAATGAATGCTTGGTTAACATTTAGTAGTCTCTTGTTATCATCTGCTTTGTTCAATCTAGTTAAAGTTCTAGAATGCCATAAGATACTGGATTAGGTACACCAACCTTGGTTTTGCAGTGCCAGAAGTGCAAAGGGCAGTCTTGTCCCTATAGTTGGTCTAGTTGTCTTGTAGAGCTCTCATACTTGGAACTAACCATTCCTAATACTAGTCCCAAGGCATATTGGCAGCCCTAGTTAGCATAAGCATTTTCAAACACCAACAAGATGGTGACTCTGCTAGGAAATAGAGATTAGAATCAAGAATAAATAGTGCAGGTTCCAAGTTGAGTTGGACTCCTGGCCTGCCTATTTGTTATCCAGTGGTTTGCATTGAAGTGTATAAGAGTCAGTATTAATAAGTTTTAAATCATCTCACCAAGTTGTGAGTGGCGACTCTGAGTTCCCTATTTGATCAGTGTAGTTCTTGATAAACAGTGAGGCCTGGTGATGTTTGGTTGATTGGAAGAAGATACAAAACATTCTAGTATTTTCCCCTCCAAGGAGGTGGTGACTCTACATAGAAAAGATCCTGATGGAGCTACAAGATGAGCTCTAAATCTTCCCTTCTTCTGATCAACAAGGTTTCAACTGCAATACTTCCAGGTATTTTTCATTCTCAATGATAAAAATTTTTCCCTATTAGGTATTTAGTGCTAGTGTAAAGGGAAGACTGAGATAAGATGTGTGGTTCTCATCTTGTTTCAAATTAGATGGAAAATTAGGGAAAAAGCCAGTCTAGGTGGCTATGTTTTCTCAAGTTGGATAGAGCTTTAAGTTATGTTCTTCCAATGTCCCCTCATTCTTTTCCGAGTGAGCTTATGGATCTGATTCTAGTTTTTGTTTGTCAGTCTAATTCAGCAATAGAGCATGTCCTGACATTCTTTAGATTTATTGTAAAATATTAGATTTTTGAGGAAGATGTTAGTATGATGTTTTTTGGGAGATCCCTCAAAGAAGTTGCATCTGATTGGTATTTAAGATTACCCCCAAATGCATCTCTTCATTGACTGAGTTCAAATGGTTGTTCTTAGAGGAGTTTGCTGATGATGATGAATGGAATAAGTTGCAAAAGGATCATCGGCAAAAAGGGAATACAAGTTATATTTTAGAGAAATCCATACCTAATGCTGAGGATATTTCTCATGATGAATTTTTGTCAGAGGAGTATTTAGATTGTAGTAGTGAGCAGGAGTCAAAATCATTGTATACAGGATCTTCCACTTGTTCAGAAATGTCTGAATGTGCTGGGACCAGTTATTCAAGTGAGGATGAGGAATGCCATGATGTTAAGGTGTCTTCATATGAGTCAAATGCAACATGGGAAGAAGAAAGTAATGATGGAAGTGAAAACTCCTTTGACAGTGAAGGTATGTTTTCCCTTTTTGAATCTGAAAATAAAAATGCATCTTAGTTTTTGCATAATACAAATCAATTTGAATATGATGACTTTGAGAGTGATTTGTCCTCAAAGTATGAAGATAAGAAAATGGTGATTAAATGTGACATCAATGAGAGTCTCCATGATCATGAAATGGGTAGTGAATTTAAAGTGTTTACTAATACTTTATATGATGAGGACTATGATGATGATCAACCCATTTTTTGTCATAATGTTCAAGAAGGTGTATTACATGGAGTTATCAATCCATTATTTGAAGAACACGTGGAGATTTTAGATGTAGTTGAACTGGATGTAAATGATGACATATTGTCATACTGCTATGAGGAACTAGGATGTTCTTCTTCCATGTGTGACAAAGTTTTAAATGATGATGTTGCATTTTGTGTATTGGAGGGTTGTGGAGTTGTTTCAAAATTTATTGGTGATGACATGTGTGAGTACAAATCTGATTATTCATTTGAACTCCAACTGGCTACACCTGAGGATATGCAGAGTCAAGGTATGAATGATGATTTTTATCAGATAGACTATGTGACTTTTGCATTTCAGATTGATGGCATAGATGAATTAGTAGATAAAGATCAGTTTCAGTTTGATGACTGTGTTCATGAGCATGCTGAGTCTTACTTTCGTAGTGAGCAAGATGGTGAAAATGCTTTAGGTTTCTACATGCATTATGAGAATGAAGATGAAAATTTTGTTTTGCATGAGGGATTGATTGAAAATGTTGATATGCTTGGTGAAACAAATGGGAATAAAATATCTATCTTACCTCGAGAAGAAAGGAATGAAAATTAGGTATATGATAGAGGTAAGAAGTTTTGAAAGTTACCAATGGTTCAGGGCCATGGTTTGTACATAATAGGAGTAGTTTTCCTATTTTCAATAAAGTTGTTCAAAATTTTTGTGGATTTGTTTGCTTCTCCCAGAGATCTGAATTCTTGCCATGTCTACAACAAGCATGCATCCTCAGACAGAGCCACTGTTAGCCCATTTTCCTGCTTTAGCAAAAATCCTTTAAAAATGTTCTATCCTTGTAGAAAATTCCATGGCTATACCTATTTTCCTTTGGTCTCTGCATTAAGCTCTGGGTCTTCATTTTAAAATTATCTAGCCATTATAGTGAAAACCCTAAACTGCCCCAGCCCTGTTCTAATTTTGCATTACCTTTTCAGGCCACTAAAGTCCCAAATTACGCATGTGTTAATTTGTTGCCCCCCTTTATCCTTCACTCTATATGTTGAGTGGTTTGTCGCATGATCTCATAGGCCATTTTCATGCTATGCGATCATGCGACTAAGGTTTTATGTTGGGGTCCCCTTTAATATTTCCTAAGGCTAGTGCTCGATGGTATTTTAATATTTCCTAAGTTCCAGTGCCCCAAATTTTCCTAATGTTTTGGATTTAGTATTTCCTGGGCCCAGTCTCTCTAACACCATCTCAATCCGATGGTGGGTGCATCTTCTCATAGACTATGTCAGAGGCTTGAGATTATGAGATGGTCATTGATTCTTCCACGGTTGCAGTGTTTCAAAATAGCGGGTCTACTACTAGGTAAGCATGCATGGCGGTTCCTTATTGGCTGAAAGAATTAATGAAGTGGAAGGGTTGTTAGAATAAATAAAAAAGTGGTTTGTCTATCTGCCAAATTTTGCAACATGGCGGTCTCTCATTCGTTAAGGTATCCTATGTAGCATAGTAGGGTCAGGCTTTACATCATCAGCAATAGATTCCAAATTTATGGTGGGTGCATGATCTCATAGAATCTTTTCAGCCCTTGAGATCATGTGCCATCCATCTAATCCTCTATGTGTTCATGTTAGAGATAAAGGTGGGTCCAAAATAACACGTAGGCACAGTTGGTAGTTTTTGATTGGTTCATGATTTAATGTGTTGGCAGTTGTCAGTGGGACTTGGTTTTCGGCTTGTTAGATGGTCTTGACACTTGCAATAAATCTACAGTTGGCATAAGTTCTCATGGGCTATGTTAGAGGTATGAGATCTTACGCGGTCTGTCGATTTCACCTTTTCAGAAGTGATAAAGTAAGGTGGGTCCACTGCTACATGTACTCATTTTGGTAGTGTCTCATTGGTTGATGTGGATGATGACAGAGATTTGTCAGAAGGGTCCGAGGTGGGTCATAGTTAGTATGGACAGTGGGGCCATTGTTAGAGAGATCAATGACGAGGATATAATCAATGGTTGGTATATGATCTCATGGGTTGTGTCAGAGCCATGAGATCTTGCACCCACCATCTAATTTAAAGGCTTACTAAATGTGGGTCCTATGTCAGTGGTGACCGAGCAATTGCAGTGAATGGTATAGTGACAAGTGGCATAAAGCAGGTCCAAGCAGGGGTCTAATGTCTAGCAGTCCAGATAAAAGTGTTTAGCAGCCCAACAAATTCTAAAAGGATTCACTCATTCATGAAATGAATTGGTGGTGCTCTAAATTGATTGGCGATTCAGCAAACAAGTGTTTGTGTAATCGCTAAATAAATTGGGAAAGGTAAAATGTGTTCTATGAACTGGCCAAAAACCTTTGCCGCCAGTTTGCCAAATGTAACTAGGGTAAGTTTGTTTTCCTTTGTTTGCCAGTTCATGGAGTTAAAGGTGGGTTAAGGATTTCATTTCACGAATAGGAAAATGCTTTGTTGCGTGTTCGCTACAAGTAAACCCAAGGGTAGTAGTTGAGTTAAGACATAAAGCCTGCGAAACATGATGATCTGATGGTCAGGTTATAAAGTTGATATAAATTCAAATTGTGACCATCGATATATTGTAGGTGCCATAAATGTAACCGTTGCAGCCAGGTTTTGAATTTTTGAGGGTTTTCTGCGATAGGAAGGACTGAAATTTATTGTTTTAGCGATCGGATTTGGTGGAACTAGTGGCGCATGTTGCTACAGTGTGGTCCAAGGTGTTAGATGATCATTTGCAGGGTGTCTGTACCATGATTTTGTGCTTGAGGCGTGTTGCAGGTGGCCAAATTGGTTGATAAATGTGGGCTTTTTTGTGGTTCTCAGTACTTTCTCAGGAAATTTTTCATGATTGTGGATCACTCTGGGATCTATTTTTCTCCTAGTTGCTTGGGTTTCTTCCCCCTGTATTAAATTTGTGACTGTTTCTAGTTGATTTGGTGGGTGAAACCCTAACCGTAATCATCTGTAGCTTGTTGCATCCTATTTTGGGGATCCCAAGATGATTAGTGGTATATATGGTCATAATTTTGTCTTTAGAAGGGTTCTGATTTCGGTTGGTTCTAGGGAGTTGTAGCAAGCTGTATCATATTGTATGAGATTGAATAGAATTTCCTTGTAGTCTTTTGCAGGTTATTGAAGTGGTTTTCTCTCTCTTCTACTTTGAACATGTACATGACTCATCATACTTAATATAATTATTTCAAGCTTTCAAGTCTCTCCTTGGTGTCAATCTTGTGAATTCTGGATTTTCTGATCCATTGCATAGGGTTACGTCTATATATGTTCTAGTCTTTAGTTCTTGATCTAGGATCAAGTGAATTATACTTTAGATAGTGCATAGATTCATTTTGATTTGTCTATAGAAGGATACTATAAGTATTGGATGGGCTGAAATGTTTATGTTTATGGTTGAGTCTTTGACAGTAGTTGGTTCATGTTTCAATGTCTGTATTTGAGATCTGCCTAATGGATAATGGCACTGATTAGGGATTAGTATATTCAGTTGAGTTCAATGCTTGATTGGCTCTTGTTTACTTCTTTCCATCTTCATATATCAACACCATTTCAAGTCTTAATTATTATTTGGTTGATAGTAGTAATACCCTTCATAGCAATAGAGATTCAATGCATGCTTGGTTAACATTTAGTAGTCTCTTGTTATCATCTACTTTGTTCAATCTAGTTTAAAGTCCTAGAATGCCATAAGATACTAGATTAGGTACACCCACCTTGGTTTTGCAGAGCCAGAAGTGTAGAGGGCAGTCTTGTCCCTATAGTTGGTCCAGTTGTCTTGCAGAGCTCTCATACTTGGAACTAACCATTCCTAATACTAGTCCCAAGGCATATTGGCAGCCCTAGTTGGCATAAGCATTTTCAAACACCAACAAAACTGTCCTTTTATCTGGAAAGACTCCATAGTTTTTAGAATGTCTTCCCCCATAAATAGCCAACACTTTTGAAATAATTCTAAAGGGAATCCATCTGGGCCTGACACCGTATTCACTGGATTATCAAAGGAAGCCTTCTTAATTTCTTGTAGAGAAAATGGTTTCATCAATTATGAATTGTCCTCATCTGAAACCACTCTTGGAATAATATCTAAAAATGTTGGGTCTGAAGAGGATGAAGAGTCAAAGGAGGATCCCAAAATGGATTGAAAATGAGATGAATCTATCTCCTTGATGATGTCCTTTCTATCCTACCATATTCCCCGATAAAGTATCGGCTAGATCTACTTTGATAAAGTATTTTAACAACACTACTTTAGTGTGTACTTGGTTAAGAGATTTACAATAAGACTGTTAGGTCTACTCTGTTAAGAGTTGTTAAGAGATTTTGTCTGTTACAATGATTAGAAAATAAAAGTAGGATATCTGTAAAATTGACAACTTATACTTTTTTGAATCAAATCTATGAAATAACAATAGTATGTCACCTCTATGTGTAGACATTTGTCATCTTTACTACTCGGTAGCCTATCCAATTTTGAATAACTGAATGTTTGATGTCTGCTCAATCTTGTCTGAAAACTGATGTCTTGAAGATGGCTACTACTTCAAGATCTACTTCTCAATTCATATCCTTCATGTGTACTTGACAAAATGTCATGAAATGCAAATATATAGCATATTTCTTTCATTTTCCAATGCTGCTTAAACTTTATCACCTAATTAGGTTTACTTCATCTTATAAAAATAACCTAAGATCTACGGTATAGAAAAATAACCTAGATTAGACTTATACATAGAGATCATCAACATATTTAATGATTACAATTACAATAAATGATCATCAATCTTGGTAAAACATTTTTTGATTCCGTTGTAACCATTTACCTTGATAAATGTGCCAAAATTGATTACTATGTCATTTCCTAGATCTCTTTGTAAACATTGTCAATGTTGCTTGGTGTTCAGTCTGTTTGGTGTTTACTGACGTTTGCTATCAGTATACACTGATGCTCAGTAATACTACTCTGGTGCTCATTTAAAACTATTTCCTTTGATTTATCGGTACTGCCTTGTGACAACTCAGTCTAAAGGCTTATGTAGTTAATCGACTAGCATATGTAGCTTGTAGTACAAGTCCTTTTACTGACTAAAATAGTATAGGTAACCGGCTGAATTTCTTTGATACTAATGACAATACTTAATGCACAATTAGAGATAACAGTTATCAAAATATTTTTATTGTTTTCCTTTTTAGGAATGTCAATTTTCGTAAAAAAAAACCACATGGTGTTCATTTTGGCTTAGTTTATAAGGGTTCAAGAAAAAGAAATAGATATCTTACAACATAATAGGATCTCTTGAACATTAAGAACATAGGAAACTATTACAAGAGTACAATGCATTATAATTTTAAATGGTTAATGTGGATAGAAATGAAAGGTGGAGTGAAAGATGAGGTCATGTATTTGATGGTATCAATTTAAATATCTAATAGATTTTATGTACAAGGAGAAGGCTCCTTATTAATACTTGTTCTAGTCTAATAATAAATTTAGATTTATTGGAAAAGGTTCTAGTTAATTATTGTAATGCCCCGCCAGGGAACCCATGAGAACTTAGCTAAACATGCATCTAAGTTTGTGGAATAAATTTTTTTTTAAAGTGTTTAACATTCAACAACATCAAAGTTTTACAATGTAGAAGCAATACAATGAAATGAACAACTCACATAGGTTACAACTCTCAAGGATTCAATGACGAAGATTACGTGAATATAAAATTAATTAATTTAGATTAGACATAATTACAAATTCATATAAACAAATGAAAGACAAATGCAACATCACATAAAATATAACATAGATATAACTAGTACCATAAGGTAACCATAATAACCTACATCCACTGCACATGTCATAGGGTATGAGAATACAATAACCGAAAAGAAGTACGATATGATAACTCTGCATATCTAATACAATGATACAAGATCACAAAAAGGAAGAAGAATAAGAAGATCACATCTCCACCAAAGAAGAACAAGAAGAATCAACTGCCACAAAGATCATCCAGCACTGGTATATGAACATCAGAATCTCAAATTGGTAAAAGAATCACTACCACCCAACCTCATGAACCTAAATTGTCCACTCCCACCGTGCTGAGGAGATAACATCAAATCCCACTTAGATAACAAACATCAATAGAACAAGCTTAGGTAGAGATCTAGAAAGCTTCTAACTTAAAAGGTACAACATACACAACCAGAGGTAACCAACACATGTAAGAAACCTAAGATGCATAAAGGAAGTGTCATCACAAGAGCCAACTCTAAGGTTATCCTGGTAGTCTCTTCAGACCCCAGTGCCCTAGTGACTCTATGTGGTATCAGTAACCCCTCATGTAGACAAGGTACTAACTATGCCATATCCAGTCCACATAGGCGGCAAGCATCTTCTCACTCCCATCCTAGTCAAAACTCAATCAGGAACTCATGCATGAGCGAGGCACTTAAAATCTTATTAAGTTCATTTTAAACTCTCAATGTCATTAATTATCACTTATTAGGCTACTTGTAATAGAATATCCTGATAGCTACTTCCGGGCTCTGGCACCAACTACAAGCCACTTCCTACTATACACTCAGATAACCTACCCTAGGGTTTCACAAGATCAAGTATAACTCTGAGTTAGCACAACTCATGAATCTCAATACTAGTTCCAACGAAGACAGAAACATGCAAATCCAGAATCACCATATAACAAGTTCACCGACAAAATAAAATATGCAAGGCAAACAAACATGATAGATAAAATATCCAAAAACCCACCTCTGGACTCACATTCCTACTGACTGACATTCTAGCCCCTCAAAACCACTACATAGGGTAATAAAAGACTAAACATGATTTAATTTACAAAAGCGAGCACAATAAAAAGTCACTAAATCTAAATCAATCGATTTAATTAAATACTCAATGCCCGAATTTCAATCAAACTACAACATAACAACCCTTTTACAAACAAAAACACACATGCAGAAATATATACCTTCCAAATGCACATTCCCTAATTAATTGCATGATAAATAAAATATTGCAACACCCTTCAAAATTTCCTAAAAGGAAATATACACCCTTAACTCCAATTATCCACTCAATAACTAAATATATTAATTATTTAATATACTTTAGAAAAAAAAAACACATCTTAATAACTTAACATTAATAAAATGATATAAATATTTAAATCAATGTAAATATCATTTAAATAATAAAAGAATTATTAATTAATAATAATTAATAATTAAAAAAACAAATCTATTAATAATTAAAGTTAACTATTAATTAAATTAAATATAGTACCAAATATAAAATATTTAATAAAATTAATATAAATTAATTTACAATATAAAGTAATCTATATTTAAAAATTATCAAAAGTTAATTACCACATATTAAATATATATATTAAACCAAAAATCATTAACTAAAAAAAACATTTTATTAAAAAAAACTTTAATAAAATAAATAAAATACTTACTAACTAACTAATTGCATGGGGAGGGGAAGATACGTGGCCCCCACCCTTCCTTGCTTTAAGCACTCCCTTTATAAAGGGATGGGGGTGCATTTTGATTGAATTAAACTTGCCCCCATAATAATAAATAAGAATCGCATGCTTTAGGAAGTGGAGCCGCCATGCAAGGCGTGACCCCCACTTACGTATATATATATTTTTAATTTTAATTAATTTTTAAGAATAAATAAAATTCATTTATTTAATATTTTATTTTTTTTAAAACATATAAAAATTTATCTTTATTTAATTTCTGACAGAAATATTCTGTATTAGGCCAGCAAGCAACTTATATATATATATATATATATATATATATATATATATATATATATATTCTTTTTATTTTTTTAAAAGATCTAGTTTTGCAAATGATTAATCAAATGAATATATTTAATTTAAAATATATATTTTTTTTAAATGTTAAATTTAATCTCTAATTGGATATTTTTAACTTGTTTGTGTAATACCCCAAAAATAGGCTATAGGTTTATTAACTTCCTATATCAACAAATCGAATGAAATCAACATCAAAGTCCTAACCTAAAGCACATCGGTAGATCATCGAATCCTAATTGATTTTATCTTAAATCTGCATCGAGGAATATTTCTTATTTGTAATTATCCTAATTATTTTTAATTTAATGATTATTTGGCGATAAATCATATTTATTCTAAAGTTTGATTAATTGAATATTTTGAATACTTAATTAATTAGATTTAACTTTGCCACTTAATTATAAGATTTATTTTAATTATTTATTCCTAGTTATTATTATTTAAATTTGACAATTAATCAAAATTCCTATCATTAATTGATTAAATTCTTATTTAATTAATTAAAGCAAGTTGTCATATTTAATGATATTATTTATTTTGGAATAAAAGTTTGATTTTAATAATTGATTAACCCATAAATCAATTATTTTATTTTTAGAATCAATTAAGTTGGAAATAAATCACTTTATATATTTATTTAATTCATAATTATTATGCACATTCAAAAAGCAGTTAAACTTGAAAATCAAGTCAAGTTGTTTTGAAAAAAAACTCAACTCTTTTTGAGTTTAAAGCAGAAAACTCAGCTTTTGCATGATTTTGTGAATTAAAACTAAAAATTAACTGAGTTATTTATGGCTTTTATTTATGCACCTCCAAAGCCCTAGATTTCTATAAATTAAGGCCTGAGCTCTTTATATCATCATCTCATATTTTGCAAATTTATGCTGGTGAATTGGTACCTGGAGAATCGAAGCTTCTTTGCAAATCAACCACATTTTGTGAGATTATTCATATTTTAGCATATCATTAGATTAATTGTATTCCATATCAATTTCATATAGATTAGATTTCATATCAGTTTTTCATTATTATTCCATAGAAAACCCCCAAAAAAAAATAGATTACTTTGCATTCATTTCATATCCATCTTTTGCATTCAAATCTTTCATTTAGGTGTTGTCAAGGTCACTGATCTTAGTTCAATCTGAGAATACATACTCGCACTTATTAGAAGGTAGTAAATCGCCTGGTTAGATTAGTTTCATTTCATTGCACGATTTTGATTTCAAGCTAACCTCTAATGTTTTATTGAAGTGTTGTGTCTACAACTACGTACAAAATTCACACACACATTTCTGAGCTCTAAGCTATCACAGAAACTGAGACATTATATGTTGGTGCATACCACACATCTGGTAGCTAAGATTGATCCACTAAAGTACCTACTCAGCAAAGCTGCCCTCACAGGTAGATTAGCTAAATGGGTCATGCTCTTAAGTGAATTTGACATTGAATATGTTGAGAGAAAAGCTATAAAAGGACAGGTTATTGCTGATCAATTAGCAAATGCGCCTATGATTGATGATACACCAATGCAAATGAAATTTCCAGATTCCTTTATCATGACTCTTTCTTCTAGAGAATGGCAGTTATTCTTTGATGGCTCCTATACACAGAATGGATCCGGAGCAGGCATATTGATCATCACACCTCAATGATACTCAATCCCAAAAGCATTCAAATTAAAGTTCCCTTGCATAAACAATATTGTAGAATATGAATCCCTTCTTAATGGCATGAAGCTAGCAATTGAGTGGAGAGTGACAGAGATACACATTCATGGAGACTCCCACTTGTTATCCATCAAGTCAATGATGTGTATCAAACTAAAGATGAAAAGTTCATTCCTTATAAGAGAATTGTAGATGATTTAAAGAAGTATTTCATATCTATCACATTTGAGAAAATACCTAGAATAGAGAACAAGGTTGCTGATGCAATGGCAACACTATCTACTTTATTACCGCACCCTGAACATGAGCTACACTATGAGTTCCTGGTGGAAGCGCTATCTTATCCTGCATATGATTCCCCTGAAACCCGTATGATTTGCACTGTTGTTGGTCATGATTCATCCCACTACAAAAACCTATTTTCCTATCTCCAAGACCAAATCATTCCCGATACCTTCAATCACCATGAAAAAAGATACCTTATCTATAACGCATCCCGATATGTCATCATTGGTCATGATCTGTACAAATGAGGTCTAGATGGTACGCTACTTAGATGTTTAGAACGGGAAGAGTCTCAACGTGCACTCGAGGAAGTCCATGAGGGTATTTGTGGGTCACACTCGAACTGTTTAACACTAGGTCGAAAACTTATTAGGGTAGGATACTATTGGCATGAAATGGAGAAAGATTCAATCAAATTTGCTAAGAACTGTCAAAAGTGCCAAGTACATGGTAACTTAATTTATGCTCCAGGGAGAGATTTAATTCCTCTTACTACACAATAGCCTTTTCACCAATGGGCATTTGATCTTATAGGATCCATCCATCCTCATTCTTCTAATGGACATACCCATATAATCATAGCTACAAATTATTTTACAAAATGGGTAGAAGCAGTCCCTTTGACACAAGCAACTAGCAAACAAATATCCATGTTCATATTGAATTATATCATATGCAGATATGAGATCCCTCATTCCATAATCACAGATAATGGTAGACAATTTAAGAACAAAGACCTAGATGATTTAAGTGCCAAATTCAAGATTACACAACATTGGTCATCTATCTACTATCCTCAAGGGAATGGACAAGCAGAGGCTTCTAACAAGAATCTATTGAAAATATTGCACCATACAGTTAATAAAATAGGAAGATACTAGCATCTCATGATCAATCCAGCTCTCTAGGCCTATAGAGCAAGTATCAAAATGCCCATTGGGGCTACACCTTTCGCTTTAGTTTATGGGTCTGAAGTTGTACTGTCTATTGAGGTTGAAATCTCATCACTAAGAATCAGAATGCATGGTCTAGTAACTGATGATGACTACAGAGTGTCTAGGTTGCAAGAACTTGAATTACTAGATGAGCACAGACAAGCAGTGTATGATCATCTCAGAGTATATCAGAAGAGAATGTCTACAGGTTACAACAAGAAAGTCAGACACAGAGAAATTTAGGTTGGTGATCTAGTCTTGAGAGAGAATCCTAAAAATCAATCACATAGAGAGCGCAAGGGGAAGTTTGAACCCAATTGGTTGGGTCCCTTTGTTATCACTGCTACTTTTGGCTCTAGAGCCTATCAACTCTCAATGATTGAAGGAGAACTACTCCGATAACCAATCAATGTTCTTCATCTAAAGAAATTATATGCCTAAGGCATTCAGTGTAAGCTAAAATGTCCTAAAAAAATTATAAAAATTGGAAAAAGTATTAAAAAAATGAACATCTTGGTGAAAACCTAGAAATGGCGCCTTGATGATTCACAAAAAAAAAAAATCAAAACTATCAAAAGTACAAAAAAATTGAAAAAATGAAAAATACAAAAAAAGAAGAAAAAGAAAAAGTGCCTTGGTGAAAATCTGGAAACAGGCGCCTTGGTAGCAAAAATAGAATCTCTACCAATATGGTGAAAACTTGGCAAATGGATGCCACTTGTTTCAAAAAATGCTTCATCTATTAGCACAATCTTGGTCTTTCCCAACTTTCAGTCTTGCTTTAATTTGTACATATTTCCCAATTTGTTTCTGCATTTCTACTTTTCAATAAGTCGGTCTGTACACCAATCAGCTCAAGTGTCTGTGTCTTATCAATGCTTAACACTTGGGGGAAATCAATGTCATATCCTATGATCTCCAACATATCTTAGACAAGTCATATCCAGTCAAAGTCTTTTGAAGCTTCATCTGAGTCAGCCTGTTTGTCTTGTCTCCAAAAAAAAAATTTGCATCTACAACAACACAATCAAACATCAAACTGACAACAATCTGCGCTTTTTCATGCTTTTATCTCCTTGTATGTTTACTAATTCGCATTGAGATTTTTGCATATTGTGTCCCTTTGAGCTCTTCAATGATGTCCTTTACAGGATTTAGAGAGTGATGACTAGGGCCATAATCTTTTCTTTGTCTTCTGCTTGTATGTGAAAACTTAACAACTTTAGAAATTCTAGATTGAAATGGTGTCCGACTGTAAGAGCCTCTATCTCGAATTGGATGGTCACGCATACCTCGACCATTGATACCCAAAAAATTCAAGGAAGTTTGATCTAACTATTGTCTTTCTGAGTAAGTTCTTTCTCCTATTGTGAAACGTGATCTTACCTAAGGATGTGAATGATAAAGGGTCACTACAGGTAATTCACACGGGACTTAGAATGATCTCTTGATTGTTTGATGTGTTTGTAATGCAAGGTGTATTATGATCATCACGACATTTATGTTCTAATGCTTATACAAATTGCTATATCAAAATGGACATGATATTCAGGTCAGGATCCGACATTTTGAAAATAAAATCAATATTCATATATCTATAGTTGATTGACTAGTGGATGTTGTATTGATTCCTGCGCATACAAATCGATATTCATATGTCTATGGTTTCATAACTAGTAGACATTGTATTGATTTATCTGGTTACATAAAAATTCAATGATGACAATGACCAACACATGTTCAGTGACTAGGTCCTAGGTCCTAGGTTTGCATTTCATTCTACATTTCATTTTGCACTTTGCATGATCTCACAATGGCTACCTAAACTTCAAATGATTAAACAATTCTTCATACCACATCTTCAAATCTAACAAGAGCTGAAACCTACCTTGAAGGTCTCTTCATCAAATCTCAAGCAGTTATCCTCTGGGGTTAAACATCCTTTTTGACATAAGACTGAGTACTTGTCTTCCTCAATACCTGCAAAACATATCATGTGTATCATTGCATTTACATATCATAATCATCTATTGCATTGTAATTCATCCATGTGCATAAGTATAAATCATACATACATATTTCCATAATCAAATACATTTGCATAACATCCATACATATAAAAAAGATCATTGCATTGCATATATCCATACATACATTCTACTCTACTCATAGCATAAGCATCACATGATATCATCATAAATCGAAACATGATAAGTACAAATGAAGTCACAACAAAAATATCAATCTCATATATATCAAAAATCTTGAACTAGTTAGGGGTGCACTACTGGCACAGTATAAAAAAGAATGAGCTATCAGAATCACAACAGTATATCAGAATCAAAAGATCAACATTGTCAGAACATATCACAGATCGATCAACTCTCAGCCTGATCCTCTAGGCCTAGTGGAGGTGGAGGCGGTGCATCTGGTACTACCTCTACTCTAGGTTCTCTAGCTCCCTTCGAGGCCATCATATACTGTGAATACGAGGGAACTCTCTGTATAGTAGGAACAACTATATAATATGTGGACACATAATAAGTTTCCCATGAGGTCTGATGGATCACCTCTGCCTGTAGCCTCTATACCTTTTCACGCAGCTCATTCCGCTGTCTATCTGCCTCTATGTATCGCTCCTCCCATCGAGCATTGTGCACCTTCAGGTCCCTGACCTATGCACTGAGTCATCTAATAATATCCTATGAAGTAGGAGGAGTAGTAGGATCAACGTCCGGCATCTCAGTATCTGGGGGTGCCCGCTGGGTCGTATCTACTCTTTGCACCTTATGGAATCTAACCTCAGCACCCAAATCAAATCCAGTCTCTATCTACAAGGGATCAGTATCTCCCCCTACCACCTTCTCAGCCATTAGTACCTCATTCACTGAACCAACACCACCTAATGTACCACCCTCTCCCCTAGTCCGTCTGTGGGAACCGAAAGATCTTCCTGCTGTGGAAGTAGTAGAACGAGGGAGCCTCATCTATCCTGATAGTCTCTGTGGTGGAGCCATCACTTTGGGTATCGAAGGTGTGGGGTGCATAGCAGGAGCCTATGTAGGTCTGGGACCCTATCCCATCGGAGCACTAGTCACGTCCATCGCCTCCTCCATGGAGGGTATCAGCTCAGTCAGATCAGAAAATCTATGAATTGGATGGTCCACAAGCCATGAGATAAATCCATTAGTAACACTAGTATCAAGTACATCTGGTCTATACTCCCAGTCCCTGCTGACAATAGCACTGTACTCCTATGAAAAAATAGCATAAGAGAGCCTCTATGTCCATCTGAGTCCAATCTCATGCCCTATTCGTGCATATGTCACGTAATCCTTAGGGGCATCCTAAATATGTCCATACTGTCGAGGTCTCTGGTGTCTCCGGTTATGCTCAAATCGGTGTGAACTCATAGGTACCTTCAGTTCTGCTGCTTTATCTACCATTTTGCTCAGAGGGCTCCACAAAATTTCTAAAGTCAAAAGGTTGAAATGAATTGAAAATGACCCTTCCAGCCTTTATATAGCTTCTGACCTAATTTTCAAAAGTGCTTTGTTTTTCATGAAAATTGCACCCCTGGCTAATTTCGACATTCTGAATCCATTTTCGAGATCAAAATCAAAATTTGAGATCATTTACTTGTTGGAAATATTCAGGAATTAACCGAGTTACTGAGAGGGGAGGGGTGAATCAGTAACTCCAAATTTTCTTTCAATTTAACATGTAATTTACTTTAACCTTTGCATACAGAAAGCATGAAACTTAAAAGCATTCACAATAATGACACATAGATTTGGTTACCCAGAAACCTTCCAAAAAGAAAGTAAAACTGGGGTGGGGATGAAACCCACAAAGCTTTAATACTGCAGAATAAAGTTGGCCGATTAAGGCTTACAATTTGATCACTTCTGATGATCTGCCCTGTTAGGAGCAATAAGGATTGCTAAATCCACCCTGTTAAAGGATTTACAAACATACAATGAAGTATGCACTCGGTAAAGAGATTTTACAAAAGACTGTTAAGTCTACCCGGTTAAAGGATTTAGTACTGATTCACCTGTTAGGATGAAACAGTAGATCTCTTGCTTTGCAACTGGATTGCTGATTGAGATTCGTTGATGTACTGATCACCTTCTGTGATGAATTTGTCTTTGCTGTTCCTTATACTGCTGAAGCCCTTTGTAATTCGCTTATCTCTACCTTTCTTTCTTTTTCACATATATGCTTCTTACATTACTCTTGACATTTTTACAACATTGTTTATATATAAGTCTTAAACAATTAATTACAATTACAATTACAAAGTTGACAAATAAATATAAGTGCTACTAAGTCGGCCCAAGTATGGTTACACGGTTCCTTCAAACTAACTCGGTGACTTTCTGATACTCGGCGTCCACTGCATTACTCGGCATCGTCATGCACTCGGTAGAAGTGAAGGCACGGTTCATACTGATCACTCGGTAGGTTTTGAACTCGGTAAATACTGGTGACTTGGTAGACATGATGTTACTCGGTTTACACTGTCCTGCTCGATTTGTACTAACTTGCTCGGTTTGCATTGTCTTGCTCAGTTTGCACTGTTTGCTCGGTTTGCACTGTCTGCTTGGTTTGCACTGTCTGCTCGGTTTGCACTGTCTGCTTGGTTTGCACTGTCTGCTCGGTTTGCACTGTCTGCTCAGTTTGCACTCAGAATGCAAATAAGTGTTGTCACTAGTGGCAATTCTGTTTAATGCCAACAATCTCCCCCTTTGGCATTAGTGACAAAAACACTTATTGGCCAAAACTTATATACATGAATCATGCTGAGTTTTATTTTGATTTTTCAAAATTTGTCTTTGTTATAGGGCTTTATACATTGTCTCCCCCTTTCAATGTGCTAACTGTTTCTATACAAATCTTCTTCTATACATATATCTCCCTCTATACATATCTCCCCCTTTTTGACGATAATGCCAAAGGTGTATATACAAGTTATTTACAGAGAGAATCCAAAATTTGATAGAAAATTAGAATGTACCTTCATTATTAGTGCCAGGGTTCTGTCCCAACTTTCTTGCAGAATCTTACATGTTTGGATTGCAATTTGGACTTCTGCAGAGAGTTCAATCATGTGATCTGCTATAGAGAACTGATTGTCATGAATCAATGTTTTGGAATGTTCAATGTGCTTATACATTGTATTCATGATGGGAAGGATCATGTGTTGGATGTCTAGCAGTGTGGACCGGATCCTTGTGTCTTCTTTCAGTAGATCAGACTGCATATTTGATAGGTGTGAGATTTTCATGTGATGAGCAGAGCTTGAACTTGGTTCAAGTTGCAGCTTCTGTATGCTAATCTTCATATCCTCATCCATTTTATTCATTTTATCCTTAACATCCTTTGTGAACTCGGCAATATTGCACAATCTGGCCAAAAGAGAGGTAGCATTCGAATAGATAGATTCAATGTTTGACAAAACTGAAGACAATTCTACTTGGTTAATAGCTATGTGCTGAGCAATGTGCTCAAGCACTTTATTGTTGAATCTCTTCTCGGCTCTTTCAACTAAATTTTCTATCCCAGATGAATTCTCATTGTATTTATTAACTGCTTCTGCTAATTGTAGCAAAACATGTTGGGAGGAGTCTACTTTAATACCTAATGCATCAGACAAAATGTCCTTAGCATCCTTGATGATTTGATATTCCTTGTCTCTCTCCTCTTTAAGCTTCTTTTGTTTTGCTTTCCTTTGGAGGATCTCACCTATATTTTGCATTTGGTCCGCTGATAGATTTGTAAAATCTAATGTTGGAATCTCTATCTCTTCATCTAGGTCTATATCCTCTACTACATTCTTACCCAAAAATTTTATACTCGGTAGAGCCTTAGGCTTATCTGTACTTAATGCCTTGGTAGTAGTGATAGTAGATATAGTAGGGCTGGCTATAGAGACTGGAGAACTTAAAATATTTACACTTGAAGATTCAAAAACTGGAAAACTTACTGCTGGAAAACTTGATGATGCGGGAGACTGCAACTCGGTAGAAGAAATGGTAGTTGCTTCTATTGTTGCTATAGATGATTGGACAAATGTTGAAGTTGTCACAACCATGCTTGAAGGTGTCTCCGGGCTGGATGTAGAAACTTTTACTGGAGAGGTAGGAAGGGATGCAATGACTTCTACTGCTATCCTCACAGTATCATCTACCTTAGTGTCTTCTTCTTGTTCATCACTGTCATCTTCAATATCTTTTATTATTACTATTTCAATACTCGGTTGGTGAAGGTGGTATATGTTCTTCCATGTGGCATTTGCAGCCTTCACAACCGATTCGATATTGTTCATCAAAATCAAACAAGTATTGAACCTTAGTGTCATCTTATTTTCATTTTATTTTAATGCCTTCTTTACTTCATCATTTTTCAAGCTCGGCATTAACTGTCTCAGGGTTTGATCAAATATGTCTATCACAGTTTGCTTTGCATTCCTCCATCTCATTTTTATTGGATTTAATAAGACAGCTGGAACCTGTGGGGCTATGTCATCAGGAGAGTATTTCCACTGTCCCATCTTTTCAATAACAGCATCTTCTATTCCCTTCTGTTCTGTTTCCAATCTAGTTTCATATTTAAAAGATTTTATGTTACTTACTCCAGATCCAGATCCATCTCTAAAGAGTTTGATCTTTTCTTGAAAGTTTAGAGGAGGCCTTTTGAATACTATGTTTTTATCTGCCTTGTCTGCCTTGTCTGCCTTGCCTCTTGCATTTCTCCTTGTAAATACAGTAGTGGGAGGCTTAGGTGCCTTAGTGATGAATACCTTTCCTTTCTTCTTTGCAGGTTCTGGTTCCTCTATTTTCTCATCCTTTTCATCTTCTTCTTCATCTTTTTCTTCTTTGTCCTCGGTTATCATTTGCATTTTGGCTATCCTCTTCTTTCCTTTGTTTACCGCCTGTGGAAGCTTTATGCTTAGTTCAATTCTCACCTTAGCTTCATCATATGTTCCAAAATATGGAGCTTTGGGATTGACAGGCTGATTAAGAAGAGCTTCAATGATATTCTTGGTTTCATCAATATTTACCTCATAAGGAAGAGGTTTTACATATACGGTCCTCGGTTTAGCTGCTTGAATATATACATTATCACAATCCACCATAAAACAAATGTCATCTTTGTAATCTTCCACCAACTTCTGTGGAATCCGAAATTTGTCATTCATTTTCTCTTTGAAAGACTCAAAATAATTATCCATGATGCTTTCAAAATTTTCACCCATTTCTGAGATGTATTCATTTATTTCATAAAGTGCTAGCACATCTTTTCTCCATACAACTTTTCCTTTAGAAGGGAAGAATTTCTGAGCATAGAAGAATAAACAGACCAATAAGGATCCAAAATTACATGGATTGTTTTTGGAAGTTTGAATGCTTTCCATGTTTTTGTTAAATTGCTTTAACAATAAGTCTGCTAGGTCAAATGTTAAGTTATTCTTGACCACTTTGTATGCTAGGTCAATAGCTTCACAGGAGACACTATTCTGTCGACTAGAACTGTAAATCTTATGGGCAATAATGTGTGTACCAAACTTCAGTTCAGCATCGGTAATGCTGCTAACTTTCATGCCTCTACCGTCCCTTTCGGCTAGGGTTTTCTTCTCTAGTTCCGTCCGACCTAGGGTTTTGGTAGTTTTTGCTTTGTTCAACATGGGAAGACCGGTGATTTGATGAATCATCTTCTTTGTGATCTCTATGGGTTGCTCAAGCCAAATCTTGCCATCATGTACATGGTTGAGAATGTATCTAACCCATTTATCTCAAAAGTTTCGAGGTAGATGTGCAATGTGAACTAAACCTTTATCTTCTAGATGTTTGTGCTCGGGTTTCAGAATACCATCCACACACAGTTCCTCATGCACAATATCTAGTTCTAGGTTCCCCATTTCATGAATTGAACAGTTGAAATGATTGCGGATATCGTTAATAAGTAGTACCTTAGGAGGAATCTGAGATTGAGCTCCGTTCGGATCTAGGGCTGCTGCAATTGCGGACACGATCTTGAAATCTGGTGCTTTCCATTCCCCTTGGACTAACATATCAGATCCTTTCTTCGCTGAGGTACTGGATGATGCCATGGTAGCTCACAAAAAATTCCTTTTGCAAAAGTATTGAATCGCTGGGTTGCTCTTGAAATTTTCTGCTCTCAAAGTGCTAAAGGTTCGCGGTGAAGAATGAGTTCGATTACTTGCCTTTTGTTTATAACTCTGTCATTAATGCTTAGTACAAATTAGGGTATGAATTCCGACAGACTGTCACCCACTAAGAATTAATTGCTCGGTAAAGACTTCGCAACTCGGTGAACTCGAGAATTCATATTGCTCCGACCTCGCTCGGTAAAGACGGGTACCGACCTTGCTTGGTGAAGACTGATACCGACCTCCCTGTGATCTTACTGCATCTTGTATGCTGATTTAGATCTTTCTTTTAATTCAGTTCTGGAACTACTTGAGATTGGTCTATGAGAATACAGTTCCAGTGCTTTCTTGGAAATTTAGTTTGAGTCGGTAGAGCCATCCATTCCATTACTTGGACTGGATTGCTCGGTAGATTTAGGAATCCATTTTTGTCTCACCTGTTTCCTGACCTTAGTTGCTTCATTCTTCTTTCCATCTTCAACTTCACTAGCATTCATGCAGTTTCTGGCTATGTGACCGAGTTTAGTGCATTTGAAGCATCTTACGGTAGTATCTCTTTTCCTTAGATGATGTTTTATGCAATTCATGCCAATGTGTCCATATTCTCCACAGTAATGACATCTACACCAAGTGTTGTAGTCCCATCCAAACATTGCTTTCATAATTTGTTCTGTTGGATTAAATGTCTTGGATCTGCACTCGGATGCCTTGTGACCTTGTTTGTTGCACTTGTGACAATTACCTCTAAATCTTGGTTTTTCCCTGCATTCATTTGCTTTGTGACCATGTTGATTGTAGTTGTAACATTTTCCATTGAATTTTGCTTTTTCATTATTCCAACATTTATTTGAAGTATGTCCTATTTTACCACAATGATTACAAGTAGGTTTTTGATTTCTTTGAGTACCTTGCTTAGAGGATTCCCCTTCTCCTTTGTATCCAAGTCCTGCTTTTCCTTTTTGCCTATGAAGATTTCGCTCATACAACTGATTCAAGTCTTCTTGACTTTTCAGCATTCCTTCATTGATTTGTTTTTCAGCGTTTAGGTCATCCACCAATCTTAGATTGATTTCCTTTTCAGATCTTAGTTCTTCTCTTGTGCTTTCTATTTCTGATCTTAGATTCAGAATTTCCTCATTTGTATGAGAGATCTGATCAATTAGGTTTTCTAGCTGAAGGGTTTTATTTTGGACTTCAATGTTCCTTCCATCTAATTCATCTTTCAACTTGTTTCTTTGTTCCAAGATCTCACAGAATCTTGTAGAGTGTAGCTCTTGTTCTCTTTTTAATTTTCTCACTTCTTCCTGTAGAGACCCATTCTTTTCTAGGAGTTCTTTGACAACATTGTTTGCTTCATCTGAGTTATTTGAGGGAAAAAGATCTTCAATATTTCCTTCAATGTAATTCTGATCATTCATCTGATTTGCAAGTTCCTTCCTTCTTCTTAGGGATTGGGAAAGATGTTCTTTTGCTTCTTTGAGTTTAGCTATGGCCATTTCTAGATCTAGCTTTTCATTTTCAATCACCTTGTTCAGTTTGAATACCTCCATTGTCCTGGATCTTTGCTCAAGCTAGTTAGGCTTTGACTAGAGAACCAATGCTGCTCTGATACCAATTGTTGGAAATATTCAGGAATTAATCGAGTTACTGAGAGGGGAGGGGTGAATCAGTAACTCCAAATTTTCTTTCAATTTAACATGTAATTTACTTTAACCTTTCCATACAGAAAGCATGAAACTTAAAAGCATTCACAATAATGACACATAGATTTGGTTACCCAGAAACCTTCCAAAAAGAAAGTAAAACTGGGGTGGGGATGAAACCCACAAAGCTTTAATACTGCAGAATAAAGTTGGCCGGTTAAGGCTTACAATTTGATCACTTCTGATGATCTGCCCTGTTAGGAGCAATAAGGATTGCTAAATCCACCCTGTTAAAGGATTTACAAACATACAATGAAGTATGCACTCGGTAAAGAGATTTTACAAAAGACTGTTAAGTCTACCCGGTTAAAGGATTTAGTACTGATTCACCTGTTAGGATGAAACAGTAGATCTCTTGCTTTGCAACTGGATTGCTGATTGAGATTCGCTGATGTACTGATCACCTTCTGTGATGAATTTGTCTTTGTTGTTCCTTATACTGCTAAAGCCCTTTGTAATTCGCTTATCTCTGCCTTTCTTTCTTTTTCACATATATGCTTCTTACATTACTCTTGACATTTTTACAACATTGTTTATATACAAGTCTTAAACAATTAATTACAATTACAATTACAAAGTCGGCTTGACAAATAAACATAAGTGCTACTAAGTCAGCCCAAGTATGGTTACACGGTTCCTTCAAACTAACTCGGTGACTTTCTGATACTCGGCGTCCACTGCATTACTCGGCATCGTCATGCACTCGGTAGAAGTGAAGGCACGGTTCATACTGATCACTCGGTAGGTTTTGAACTCGGTAAATACTGGTGACTCGGTAGACATGATGTTACTCGGTTTACACTGTCCTGCTCGGTTTGTACTAACTTGCTCGGTTTGCATTGTCTTACTCGGTTTGCACTGTTTGCTCGGTTTGCACTGTCTGCTTGGTTTGCACTATCTGCTCGGTTTGCACTGTCTGCTCGATTTGCACTGTCTGCTCAGTTTGCACTGTCTACTCGGTTTGCACTGTCTTCTCAGTTTGCACTCAGAATGCAAATAAGTGTTGTCACTAGTGGCAATTTTGTTTAATGCCAACAATTTACTATGTCAAAATCATTATTTAAAATTTTCAAACCCAGGATGGTCTATTGCTTGCATATTCGACCTTCAATCATCACCAAAATCTAGAATTCAACTTAACTGACTATCTTACATCAAACAATCAAAATTTCAACTTGGTCAACTATAGTCAACTCATGGTTTCACCTAGTCAAACTTGGTCTTTAGGGCCTCCAAACAATGCAGAATGCATTTTTGAACATATATAACCAATTCTCAAATCAATTAAAATGCTTCTAAACCATTCAACACTGACTTTTCTTGTCAGATTTTAATTTTAATCCCGAAGGGGGCATGGTATTACACATCATTCAAAATCTATAATCTAATCATATCTTTCCTCAGTAATCAACACAACAACCATATCTAATTTTTTATTCATCAAAAGTCCTCATCGCTTGGGGAAAATCAAATCAATCATCACTTGGGGCATATCAGATTCATCGAGATCCATATCAATCTGGTATTCTCCTAATCTTGTAAATTGTATCAGTTTTTATAACCATCGGTTCATTAGTGTTATTTCCTTGGTTCTTTGTAACTGAAGGGTTCAGATGTGATACCAATGTGATTCACTATAAGGACAATCGGGTCTAGAATCGGTCATTCAGTTCTTCACAATCATAAGGTTCAGAATCAGGTGTTTTGACACTTCTTCACAATCATTGGTTTATTATTGTTATAGTTAACATTATCTTTGGTCATTCAAGACCTAGCATCTTCATATCAAATTCAATCAGTTTCTGTTTCATATCCATCTCAATATCAAATATCAATTTCAACATCATACATAGACTGTCTTTGAACCACTGTGCTTCGCACAGTAATTCAAAGAGGGGCAACATGTAATACCCCAAAAATGGGCTATAGGTTCATTAACCTCCTATATCGACAAATCGAATGAAATCGACATCAAAGTCTTAACCTAAGGCACATCGACACATCATCGAATCCTAATTGATTTTATCTTAAATCTGCATCGAGGAATATTCTTTATTCCTAATTATCCTAATTATCTTTAATTTAATGATTATTTGGCGATAAATCATATTTATCCTAAAGTTTGATTAATTGAATATTTTGAATATTTAATTAATTAGATTTAACTTTGCCACTTAATTATTTGATTTATTTTAATTATTTAGTCCTAGTTATTATTATTTAAATTTGACAATAAATCAAAATTCCTATCATTAATTGATTAAATTCTTATTTAATTAATTAAAGCAATTTGTCATATTTAATGATATTATTTATTTTAGAATAAAGTTTGATTTTAATAATTGATTAACCCATAAATCAATAGTTTTATTTTTAAAATCAGTTAGGTTGGAAATAAATCACTTTATATATTTATTTAATTCATAATTATTATGCACATTCAAAAAGTGGTTAAACTTGAAAATCAAGTCAAGTTGTTTTGAAAAAAAACTCAACTCTTTTTGAGTTTAAAGTAGAAAGATCAGCTTTTGCATGATTTTGTGAATTAAAACTAAAAATCAACTGAGTGATTTATGGCTTTTATTCATGCACCTCCAAAGCCCTAGATTTCTATAAATTAAGGCCTCATCTCGTCATATCATCATCTCATATTTTGCAAATTTATGCTGCCGAATTGGTATCTGGAGAATCGAAGCTTCTTTGTGAATCAACCATATTTTGTGAGATCATTCATATTTTAGCATATCATTGTTAGATTAATTGTATTGCATATCAATTTCATATAGATTAGATTTCATATCATTTTTTCATTATTATTGCATAGAAAACCCCCCCCAAAAAAATAGATTATTTTGCATTCATTTCATATCCATCTTTTGCATTCAAATCCTTCATTTAGGTGTCGTCAAGGTCACTGATCTCGGTTCAATCTGAGAATACATACTTGCACTTATTAGAAGGTAGTAAATCACCTGGTTAGATTAGTTTCATTTTACTACATGATTTTGATTTCAAGCTAACCTCTAATGTTTTATTGAAGTGTTGTGTCTACGACTAGGTACAAAATTCACACACAGTTTGTAAAGCTTAAATTTGATTATAAATAATAATAAATTTGAACCTAAGGTTTCATGCCCTTCTACAGATTTAACAAGCTTTTGAATTTCATTACTAACAGGCAAGAATTACTCACAAGGATTGCATGCTAAATCAATTTTCTACAAACTCAATAGGTAACAAGAAATGCAAGAACCATCAAACATTCATATCCAACAAGCATGAAGAATACACTCTTTACAATCATTACAAAGATTCGAGATAGAATAAAAATTAAATCTTACCTCAAACACCGAAGAATATTATTTGAACAAAGACCAGATCTAAAGATGAAAACCCAAAACTTTGAAGCTTTCCAAAATTGAACCTCCACCAAAATCCTTCAACCTACCTACCCAAAGTCCTCAACCCCTCTCCTCAAAATTATGGTCAAATCTCCAACATGTAAGAATTCCTATTCCACATGCAAGGGTTTGGAACTCAACTCTCCAAAAAGCTTTGCATGAATTTAGACTTTGATTTGCAATTCAATTTCAGTTGAACTCAAGTCTATTTTCACTTTGCCTTTTGTTGAGAACACTTTAACCCAAAATTGACTAAAACGTTTAATTTAATTTAAACAATTTTGATTGTGCAACTTAATGCATTCAAATAAAATAAAATATAACATTTACTTCTAAAATAATTTCCACATGCTAATCTAACTCAAATTAATAAATACATTACAATAGATCATAGATTAAATTTGCAATTAAATAATTCTAAGGTGAAGATATTTAATTAATCCTTATTAATTAAATATTTCAACCACAACCTAAACTTAACAATTGAATTTAATTAATTTCTAATTAATTAAATAATCTCACATGGCTAAAAATAGCAAATATACCATTTATTAAAAAAAATTTCACTCTTAAATCAATTTAAATAATCTAATTATAGAAAACACACCAAACACCAAAATTGAAAGCATCACAAGGACCTAAGTACCCACATTCATACGCAAGAATATGGATATAAACTCACATCAACTAGATGAGTTTATAAAAGGTAGGAATAACATAATCTTGTCCACTATTTCAAGACAATAATATGGCTTAGGTTAGGATTTGGACCCGTGTTATCTCCCCTCTCTTACCATTTAAGATATTGCGATAGGGCACGTTCATCCTGACAATTTAGGAAAGTCAATACCTGGTACCTGCAAATCTTCATACAACACCCGCATGTATATACATATATAAATATATAATAGACAATGGCGGCGATCAGCCGATCGTATGGATCTCACAAGCAATAACTACGACTCCATCCCTCAACCACATCAGGCACGTCAAACAGAAATATAAAACAAAGACATCAACCATACACATGCAAGTATGGGGTCAATATCAATGATTTTCTAACATATAATCTTTCATCCTAAAATAATCATAAAATTTATAAAATTGGACTAGGGGTGAGGTACTACAATTATGATTACCGATAAATGATAATATTTTGCTAATATAGATTGGTGTTTGTTTGTTACTTTAGTGTTAAAAGAAATTATTATAACAAATAAGAATTAATATAAACATAGGTAAAACAATATAATATGATCATTGCATATAATTTCATGTGATCATATGCATATCATTATATATGATTTCAATATAAAAATTAATTTTAAATGTGATGAATAAATTAAATTAAAAACTAAAAATTTTGTGCTTTTAGGGGTACAACGATTAACTAATAGGTTTTATAAAATTCAAGGAGAGTGGATAGTAATAGTAAGTGTTAATGTTGAAAAGGTTTTATATTTTCCTTCTCAAATAATTTTATTGCTTGAATTTATAATGTAGCTATTAATAATTATACATGTTGATATTTTGTAGCTTCAGTCGAATAAACACTATGAGTCAATACTAGTGAAGATATGTATATGTGTGTGTGTGTGTGTGTGTAGTATTATATTAATTTATCTAATATTTACATAATAATAATATGTGTGTGTGTGTGTGTGTGTGTGTGTGTGTGTATAAAATTGTCATTATATTAATTACATACTAATGAATAGACATGTCTCATGAAGGGACATGTCTCTTCTTGGCTCATTCTCAATATAAATGCACGAGATTGTTGCATTTGGAAAACACATACAATGAGATATTGCTATTACATTTGCAATGATCATAAAACCTTAACATGGTATTAGAGCCAAGTTGCAAATGTAAGAGAGTATTTTGTTAATGGTGAATGTCTGACTGTCTCATAAAATTATAGTCTCAGTATGAGGACCATATCTCACAAATGCACCGTTATTTTTTTGAAGTTGAGATATGTTGGTGATAAACAAATTTAGAATAATCTCACTAGAGCGATTGGAAAGAAAATATCAAGTTCAAAAGTTATGACCAAATGTGTATAGGTCTATGCAGATTTCTGAACAAAGAGAGTTCTTTGATTAAAAGCTACAAACACTTTTTATAGTGCAAATAAGAAAAGGATCATTAAATTAATCAAGAGATAAGTATTCCATGTTGATTAAAGTTCATAAATATTTTTATGTAGTTATTATATCATACTATAACATTGGGAAAGAAAATATTGTATGCTTTTATCATTAATATTTCTTTGGGATAATATAGCTTAGTGAGCTATTTGTAATCTCTCTCTGACATACCTTCAGGACAAAAGCACAAGATAATTTCATTCAAGGGAGAAATAACTTGATAACAAATTGATGATTGATACTAGATGCAAAGAGAGTCTAATATTTCAAAAGAGGTCAAGAAGTTGATAAACTTGAGCTTCAAAGGGAGTAGATGGTTCAATCAACTTGTGACAATCTTGATCATATTGATTGAGAGGGAGTTCACTATTGAAGGTGAAACATTTATGAGGTAAAATTGATATAATTGATTATTATACTTATGAATTATGAATGTTTTAAATGGGCCTACCCCCTGTGTAAATCATGAGGAAGTGACGACTTCCAAATGATTATCACTTGTATTTGCATAAGTGATTGGAAGGTGACGATCTTACAATAACTTAAATCATGATATACATTATTTATAATGTTGAAATAGATCATGATGAATTAATGCAACAACTAAGTGTTAGATGTCATTAAGTTGATGGTCTATGAGTTGTTTTTATAAATATTTCTTGTAAAGCAACAACTAAGTGTTAGATGTCATAAAATTGATGGTCTATAAGTTGCTTGTATAGATACATCTTGTAAAGCAACAACTAAGTGTTAGATGTCATTAAATTGACAGTCTATAAGTTGTTTCCATAGATATATCTTGTAAATCAACAACTAAGTGTTAGATGTCATTGATGGTCTATGAGTTGTTTGTATAGATATATGATAGGTATTTGGTGAATATCATGTGTTGATATTCTGCAGGCCAGTACCTTATTGAGTACTTGGTGAATATCATATGTTGATGTTCTGATAGGCTAATACTCAGAGTATTTGGTGAATGTCATGTGTTCACATTCTGATAGGCCAATACTTATGATATCAAATGGATAGAATCACCTATGGAGGCAATCCACCTGAGAACATGTGGATAGAATTGCCGATGGAGACAATCCACCTGATAACTTATGGATAGAATCGCCAATGGAGGCAATCCATATATTGAGACTATGTTTCTATTTATTACATCTTGAGGATGATACCTCTATTTCTTACATCATATGATTGATGTTGTTAAGTGTCTTAAGTGTTGACATTGGATTGATTTATCCTCCCTAGCTAAGAGGGAGTGTTGATTTTTTGTAGCTTTAGTCGAATAAACACTATGAGTCAATACTAGTGAAGATATATATATATATATATATACATATATATGTATATATACATATATATGTATATATACATATATGTATATATACATATATGTATATATACATATATGTATATATACATATAAATGTATATATACATATATATGTATATATACATATATGTATATATACATATATGTATATATATATATACATATATATATATACATATATGTATATACATATATGTATATATACATATATATATATATATAGATATACATATATAGACATATATATATATATACATATATATATATATATATATATATATATATATATATATATATATATATATATATATATATATATATATATATATATATATATTAGAGAAATTAATATAATACTCAAGAGATATTATATATGTATGTATGTAAATATATATAATAATAATTGTCATTATATTAATTACATACTAATGAATAGACATGTCTCATGAAGGGACATGTCTCTTCTTGGCTCATTCTCAATATAAATGCAAGAGATTGTTGCATTTGGGAAACACATACAATGAGATAGTGCTATTACATTTGCAATGATCATAAAACCTTAACAATACAACTAGAAGGTTTCTCATACATTGAATCATAACATAAGATATTACACAATAAAGATAATTATTTAATGTAAATATGGGAGCCTCATTGATGGGGAAATAATATGTCACGTGCATTAATATTGGGTGGTTTAAAATGGGAATAAAATAGGACAAAATATTTTCTATATTGGGAGGTGGGGTTAGGTGGAGGGTGGGGGATTAAGAGGGTTTATAGAGGAAAAGTGGTATGTGGTGTATTGGGTGAGTATTGGAGGAGGATGATAAAAAGGGAGTTTGGGGAAATTTTATTTATTTAGATAGGGGTATTACTTAGTATGTCATGAATGCATATAATATGACCCCATGTTAATGAAGTGAAGCCCCCATGACTACAAATGAATAATGAAGGATACTAACATTATTAGATAACAACTATTTATTACATATAAATAGTTAATTACAATTACATGGTACATATTACATCTATATAATAATAGCATTCTCTTATATATTGTATCAATGACACATCATTTATATAGTGAAAACTGTTAGGAAAAGTCCCAAGAGATAACTAAGAGGAGGGGGGGGGGGCGAATTAGTTATCTACAAGTTTCAATTCTTTATCTAATTAAGTATACTTAAACATCAAGCATGAACTCAATGAAAGAACACATGAACACAACACCGATATTTTGGTTATGGGGAAACCCAAATACATAAAATTCTCATTGGGACTTGATACCCGCTAATATTCTATACTAGTGTATAATGATCTTTGTTAGAAGATCCTTTGCCCTGTTAGGAGTATCTTTGCAATATATTAAGTATAGTAGACCTAGTCAAGGGTTGGACCCTATTAGGATTCTTTTACAATTGTCCCTGTTAGGGGAGAGGACGCACTATCAGAGAGCTCACTGCTCAAAGGGGTGAAGGCTACAACCTTCTAAATAACAGATATACACTATATCTGGATCTTGATGAACTACACTTTGACCTACTATCTGGATCAGTTCCAATGAATAGCACAAATACTTTACTTAGTCACATAGACCTTCCTCTGATGGTTCAACACTTTGCACACTCTACTCTGCTCTGCTTAATCAACCATGAACCACACTCCAGCAATCACAAATGACTGCCTATAAATATCTTTCCTCTAAATGATATAATCAAGCCAGCCTATTATAACTACCTTGAGATCATATTAGAGAAACCATAACAAACTTCAACAAACATTCTATCAGCTTTACTATGCACGCAATACATTCTGGGACCTATCAAAATAAGAAAATTGTAGACTCACGCTACACACTGTTGGCTCTACCAAAATAACTAGATCTTCCTCCTCAAGCTGAATTAACTCATGTGATCTTAACTGAACATCAATGAATCTCTTCTATGCTTGAATCCAAGGCCACATAACCTAAAGATAGGCACAACTCAAGAACTGATAAAATATTTTTTATCTCTTCTGAATAAACACAGGAAACTGCTACTGGCGAATAGTGACTACATAACTTCTCTTCTACTAAATAATAGACTATGCATCCATAACTAAAACATCATTGATATGTCTTCAACATATATCCAATGGTGCAAGCCTTCATGACAACTGTATGGACAACCATACTCAGAACACTATTTTTTACTCTGTCAGGAACACTGCTGACACAAGCTTCTATATAACTATCTGTACTAACAGTTAACCTCTGCACCCATGATATCATGCTAATATCATGTCTATGCATCATGTGTTAAAAGCTTACTACATAAGACTTCCACACATGTTTCTTTTCATATGTTGTCATCAATGACAAACATACAATCAGTACTAGCCTGCTGGATAATCTCCAACAATCTCCCCCTTTGGCATTGATGGAAAGCTGTGGAATGAAAAACTACAACCAACCCAAATGAACATTTCTTTTATAACATTCTCCATTTCCTCTTCAAAACTCCCCCAAGGATGAATCCTTCATCTGCTGCAATTTTTTCCAACATTCTCCATTTCCTCAACTAAACTACTATCACAATTGAATACTACTCCCCCTAAGTATATTACACCTTCTATTTTTCATGACTCTGTATATTAATCCCCCTTTGACATCAATGGAAAAGGGCACCATTCATTTTAAGCACTGGTACTACTCCCAAGGTAGAGTAGTCAACCTTCCATCAATCCCTGAGGACTGATGCATTTCCTTCTACCTTCTAAGCAAAATCAGGGAAGGGAATTACTCCCAACTTCTCCCTGAGATACTCAAAAGTATCCTTAGGCAAGGGCTTAGTGAATATATCTACCAACTGATCTTTAGTACTCACATGGTCCAGCTTGACTTCTTTCTCTTCCACTTTCTCTCTTAGGAAATGATACTTGATCTCAATGTGTTTTGTCTTTGCATGCATCACAAGGTTCTTCAACATATTGATAGTGCTAGTATTATCATAGTCAATAACAATAGGATAATCAATTTGAATTCAAAAATCCTTTATCATCTGCTTGATCCAAATAATTGTAGAACAATTCAAGGCTGCTGCAACATACTCTGCTTCTACTGTTGACTAAGAAATACAATTTTTTTTCTTACTTGTCCAAGTGAAAAGTTTATCACCAAAAAACACTACTCCACCTAATATACTCTTTCTGTCATCAACACATCCTACCCAATCTGCATTAGTGTACACATTGTAGACACCGAAAAATCTTTCAGAAAATAAATTATCTTTGTTTTCTGAAAATCCTTGATGACATCATCATTTATTAATTAATTATTTATTTAATTAATTAATTTATTTTTATGGCATTAAATCCCTCTCTCTTAATTAAAAATCTTTAATTAAGGAATCCAGCCTAAAAATGTCATTTGGACATTATCCCTAATTTATTAATTATTTAATTAATAAATTGACCAAAAAACTTCAAAAATAAATTAATTTATTTTTAATTTATTTTTTATCCCAAAGTTGGCCAAAATTCTAAAGAGCACTAAACCCTTCTAGAAAGTCCTAAACCTTCCTCTAAATGGGTCAAATCCCTAATCTAGTCCCTTCAAACCCTAAGCCTATATATTTAATATTTATTAAATTTACCTTTAATAAATATCTAAATCTCACCAAAAGCCACTTGCCCATCCCTTTCTCCTAATCCTAATCCTAATCCCCTTTCTAATCTTGTCACATTCCATTAGCAAAAGGTTTACCAAAACTTATGCTAACCTCCTCTTAGTCATCATTTTTGGTCAACAAAGAGGGACACCTCTTTGGCCACCTCTTCAAATGCATTTAAGACCTTCTTATCCCTTCCTTGCCACCTCTTGGCCTTGGGCACATTTACCAAATTGTGCACATGCCCTCAAACTTTCAACTCAATCCTCCCTTGACACTTGTCAGGACACTTGTCCTTGACTCAACCCTAACCTTAGCCCTAACTCTGACTCATCCTTTTAAACCAAGCCCTTCCCTTTTCCTATAAATACCCTCACTTCCTAAGGCAAATCATCTTTCAACTCTAAAACTCAATAGCAAAGTTATAATGCCATTTTCATTCTAGCATAAGCATAAACTCATCATTTTAGATCATTTCCAAGCTTAAATCACATCTAAATTAGCTTAATTGGATTAACATAGATTCATTTCTTCTTTAATCAATCTTAGTTCATCTTTTAGCTTTGCATATTTGTGTGTTCTTGAGGCCTTTGAGGTAAAATAGGTTCCTCATACCTATTTTGTGTCATTTTGGGTCTTCATTAACCTCAAATCATCATTTATCTTGCATGCTCCAAGTGCTTGAGTTTGCACACCCACATCCATCTATATCCAAGCATATCAAACGGTGCATGGGCGCACCCATTTTAGGCTTAAACTGAGGTGGCTTTGATTTTAGTTTGTTTACCATTAAATTTGATTTGATTATATGCTATGACGTTTGTTTGTCTTTGGCCTTCAAAACAGGTTTAGGTGCACACTCAAATCCTAGTCTACATTCTGGCACGCCCGGTGGGACCCAAAACCACAATCATTTTGATGAGATTATACTTTATATGCTTGTATTTGCAGGAAACAAATGAAATGTCACCTTCAAGCAATTAAATGTCGCCTACAGCAATTAAATGTCACCTTCAAGCAAAGAAATGTCGCCTTCATGAAAAGAAATGTCGCCTACATACAATCCAGTCACGCCTTCTTGCAAAGAAATGCCGCCTTCAACTAAAGAAATGACGCCTATGAGCTCTATTTTCACGTTTGCATAACTGAGATTTTCCCGTGATCGATAGCTTCTGTTCCATCCCAGAATTCTTTTCTGTCGCCTGCATGTAAAGAAATCACACCTTTGACGAAAGAAATCATGCCTCTGCATATTTATCTGTCGCCTATAAAGGTACAGTATGTCACCTGTAGAAATGAAATGTCGCCTTTGCACTTTCCAGCATCGCCTATAAGCTGGACAGTGTCGCCTTTTGGTTTTTTGTCTTGAGTTGCTTGGGACTGGTTTTTCATTTCTTTTATTACAGCAAAGGTCAAACTCAAATCTTGAATGAAACTAAAGGAAAGAACTTAGGTCCTAAGTGTCATTGTCAATTTGAAAATCAAACCAAATCTCGAATGCACTAAAGGAATGAACAACTCTATTCCCTATCTCGTTTCAAATTTCAAAGCAAGCAAACAAATTCAATCTTGAGTGATCTAAGGGATAAAACAAAGCTTTTTCAAAGTTCTTAAATCAACTTGCTAATCAAATCTTGAATGCACAAAAGGAAAGAACTTGCAACTGTTCAAATCATTTACATTTTGGAGAAAAGAACAAATCAAAATCTAATCACGAGTGTCTTCATTTCAAAGTTCAAACATCACTTAATCAAATTTGGGAAAATGAACAAAATCTGCTTGATGTGCATGTAGGAGTTTTTCAATTCTTGCATAATCCTTGTTAGAGTAAGCAACGTGGAACATTTGAACTTGGACAAGTTCACCTGTTCTGCTTTTAGCGAGGCCTGTCCAAGGAGAAGCGCTTCCTCCTCGGAGAATGACCTCAAACCGGTATCCCCTCCGGCCGGTATACAAATAAGTGAAGTCAGAAAGAATCACTTATATCTCCTAATCGTCGGGCATTCGTACCAAACACGTGTCTAGGGATGGTAAACATTCCTCTCCCCCAGCATTATTGGCAAGGCTCTTAAGTGAGTCACGGATGATCAGCATAACCGGGTATGGAGACACCACGGAATCATTAGCAACCTGATAAAATAGAGGCTACCCTATCTACATCTGAAAGTATCAAAATCCTTGTGAAAGGACCGATTCCAAGGGGTTTACCGGGTCGCCTCAAGATTACTCACCATTTGTATTCCCTTCTGGGGGATACCAAGCTGTGGGCAAGTGATTTTGATACTCACCTTCCTTAGGTAGATCTGTTTGAAATGCTTGACAGTCAAAAACTCTGTGAAAATACTTGTTGAAACATAAACTTTCAAAGCTTTGTCGGAGTCAATTGCCTTTGTTTGTATCCCGCAGGGTTGCTTTGTCCCTTGCGGAGATTGCTTTGACTTTAACTTTTGCCATTGGAAACCTTTGTCTCAAAATCAGAAGCCTCTTTTTCAAGTGATGCCCAGCAAGAACAAACATCCTAAAGTGAAGTTGCCCAAATCCCAAGCCTATCAAGAGCGAAAAGTTGCCAAGAAGAAACTCAAGAGCTATCAAGCCACTATCCAAGCAACCCAAGCAGAGGAGAAGTCCCAAACTAGACTTGAGAACATCACCCATAATGCCCGAATCAAACAGTTTGCCTACTGTTTCCAAGTAAACCATCGTTTCATCAGCCTTGAACCAGAAAATTAGCCAAAATCCTTGTTCATGTCTTGTTCCATCTTCAGATCTTGAAATCTTGTCTCAAACAGCCTTGCATCTTAGTTTCATCCTAGTTTCACCCTTTGCATCAGCATCAAAACCTTAGTTGCATTTCAAAACATCATAAAGTGCATTCATCTTCCTACCAGCATTCTAGAATCAGTCCTTGTCATTTGCACTTGCATCATCCTTCTAGAGCATTGTTCCTTCATCATCCTTCACCATCTTTTCATCACCAAACTAAATCAGCTTCCCATCCTTATCTTTTAGCATCCACCATCCAAAGCAGATCCACCATCTTTTGTTCCAAATCCAGAGTTCCACCAACACTTAGTGTTCTACCTTTTGAGTTGTTCCTATCCCATATCCAAGATCAGAGACCATCATCCTCTTTTTGACACAACGTGTTGTCATAAAGAAATCAAACCTTGTCCTTGCATAGCCATCATCTTGAGCAAGAGATTGGAGTGTATTGATAAGAAACCATTTGACCGAAGATCATCAGTCTATCTTAGGTTGACCCCATCATATCTCTGATCCTCCATTTGGGAAAAACAGCAGCTCATTTGTTGACCACTTAGTAATCTTTCACCATCTTTCCACCAGCAACCTATCTTTCCTTCACCGTCTTGATCCATATCCGTTCCATCTAGCTTCCATCATCGCCATCTTGATCCCTATCTTTGCATTTGCATCTTAGAAGTCATCATCTTTAGAAGTTCATCAACTTTGCATCCATCAACATCTTTTAGCCAAACATCTTGCATCCATTTAGCAGTTGCATCTCCATGCCTGTTGAGACCAGATCTCAGAAAAGAAGAAGCATGAATCCTTATCCACCAACAACCTCATCCGATCCCAACCTTTTCACCAACGCCATGATGACCTACAATCCCCAGATCCAACCCAGTAACCCATGTGAAGATCCAAACATCCCTTCATCCCCGTTGGCAATCCAAGCATTTGCAAATCCTCCAGAAAGCCCACCAGTGACCAATGCCCTTGTACCGCAACATCAGCAAAGCATGTTTTCCCACTATCTGCCAGAAAGTACCTCCATCCCACCATCTCTCTATCCACGCATCCCCATCAATACTGTCCAAGTTTCAGCACAAGCATATTCTCCATTTGTCCAATCATTCCCCGATCCTATCATGCAAACACCCCAAGAGCTTTCCACCATTCCCCTTTTCTTGCAAGGAAGCCTCGCCAGTCCCGCAACACAAGCTGCAGTGCCATCCGCTCCATCTCCTACCCCTTTTGCTTCATCATCTGCTATGGCTGCCCAAGCCCAAATCCAACGCTTAACCCAAAGTCAGCTTCCACCTCTCACGCAAGCTTTTACACCAAAAGCTTCGCCACCATCCACAAGTCAAGCAACGCCTTTCACCATCAAAAGAGCACCATCACCCTTCACCCCCCAAGCACCCGTACCTTCTTCTTTGGGGTTAGCGCAATTGCTTCCCATTCCAACCTCATCTTTCTCTTGGGTGTTTCCTTCATTTTCCTCCTCACAAGCATCTGCTCAACCACAACCTCAACAAGCTCCTTTCTCTCAACCATCATTCGTGTCCCAAGCTCCCGTTGCTCCTACCATTCTATCATCCACTGCAGTGCACCCTAACACAAGCTCTCAGTGGGGCCTTACACAAGAAGAAATGAAGGCATGGGGGATCCCATCTCAATCCCCTACATCTATGGTTACAAGTCAACAAACCACCTTCGCCCAAGCAGCACAGCAGCAACTACCCCAACCACCGCTGGCTTCAAGCTATTCGTCCCAAATCCCAAATACCTTCCAGCAAGTTCCACCACCTCAATAGCCAACTTTCCCCAGCTATCTTACCCCATCACCCTTTGCTTCTAGCTTCCCCACATCTATTCCACCTCTAAGTAACGCAGGCATACACCCAGCTTATATCAGCCAAACCCAAAGCCAACCTCAGCAACTACCACCATCATACCCGCAAGCAGCATCGTTCCAACAGCCTCCCCCATAGCAACCACATGTCCCCTTTCAGAAAACACCCATCATTCCTCAACAACAACAAGTCCCTTGCTATCAGCCCCAGCAACAAATCCCTATCATCCCCCAGCAACAACAAGTTCCCACCCATCAGTTACAACAGCAAGTTCCAAATGTCCAATATCAGCAAGCAGTCCCACAACAACCGCCAATTCAACAACAGCAAGCAGCCCAACAACATCAAGTGGTTCCATATCATTTACCACAATATCCCCCTATGCCACACTAGCAATATCCCCAGCAACCATTGCCCCAAAATTAGTTCCAACCCATTTATCCACAGCAAGCACCATATCCAGTTCCACAGCTTCCATCACAAGCAGAAGTCCCAGTTCCCTCGCCACTCAATGCTGAGTGGGAAGCAATGAAAAATGCTCTAAAAGAGCTACAAAGTGGAACAAAGAATAAAACATATAAGTTCGAAGAGGTGTGCTCATATCCCTTCGATCGGTCCATAGCAACTATCCCTTTCCCCAATCATTTTGAGATGCCCAAGTTTGACAAGTATCAGGGGAAAGGAGATCCAGTAAACCATATCAAAGAGTTCTACATGGCATGCCAAGAAGTGGCTTACAGTGATAACTATCTCCTGCGCCTGTTTTCCAAAAGCTTGGGAGGAACTGCTGTTGAGTGGTTTTACAAAATACCACATGGGACAATAAAAACCTTTGCTGAACTCTCTGAGAAGTTCATCACACACTATGCCCATAACATGGAGAATGAGTTGTCCTTGCTAGACCTATGCAACTCAAAGCAGAAAGATGGAGAAAGCCTTGCAGAATACTTGCAAAGATGGCAGAATCTTACAACCAGGTTATCATATCAACCGCCAGAGAAGCATCTAACAAAGATCTTCATTGATAACCTGCATCCAAAGCTATCCCATCACATGCGAATGAACTATCTCCAGACATACCAAGACATCAAGAGCAAGGGCATAGGCATCGAGAAAGCTCTCCTAGACGAAGGCACTATTCGTCACTTCAAGGATGATTCCAAAAACAAACCCAACAATGATAAATCCTGTTACTGGAATCATAACAAGAATGTTGTTACAGATGGAGCCACTTACACTAAGAATGTACAATTCATTGTGGCTAGTCCTACACTAGCTCAAACATACCAACTGCCACAAGCGCCCATCTATCAGCAACCACCAGCTCCCGCACATCAAGCACCTATTTATCAGCAGCCTCCTCAAGCTCATCAACCACCTGTGCAACAGTATCAGCAGCAATACCAATAGCAACAGCCAGCACGTCAAGGCAATCCTGTTAATGCAGTTAACGTTGCCCCAAGGTAGAACAAACCTGACAATCAGAACAATCCAAAGAGGACTTTCACACCTTTGGGTGAGCCTCTGGATCAGATCTTTTATCGGCTAGCCAAGGCAAATATGATCACATATCCGCCCATCCCACAGAAGGATGACAACGCACCAAAGTCTGATTGGTATAAAGAAAATGAATACTATGATTACCATCATGTGAAGGGGCACACAACATTGAAGTGCATGCGGCTTAAGAACTACATCCAGGATCTCATTGATCGCAAGGAGATCCAGGTTGATGCACCAGCTCAAGCTTCACCCAACACCGATTTGCAAATATATCAAAATGTGTTCCCTCAACACAATACCGGGAAGAATCAAGCCAACGCCAATCAGCCCCAAAATCATGGCAAAGGCAAGCAAGAAGATCACACAGCGGCCTACATCAACTATGACAAGTATGTCGGATGCATAACTCAAGTTGAGCCCATCCAAGATGAGCCCACCATCAATACCATCCACGTCAGAGGGCCGGATCAACAATGTGCTGCAACTACCCGCAGTGGTAGGATAACTGTTGCCGGTGCTCCTTCGAGGTCAGCTGCTCCTCCAAGGCCAACGTCTACTGCATCCACAGCACAGTCTAACACCAGGCCAGCATCAAATGCACGTGCAACACAACATAATGCACCAAGTGCACAATACAATATCATAGAGCATCTTGGGAACATGCCAGCCCAAATATCTATCTTGGATTTGCTCCGCACATCACCCATCCATCAGGAGATCTTGGACAAAGCTCTAAAAGAAGGCCATGTCCCCACGGACATTAACACAACTCAGTTTGAAACTCTTGTGGGACACCTATCAGCAGCATGTGCCTTATCCTTCAAAGAATCTGATATACCAGATGTCGCTCCTGACCATACTCTCCCTCTCCGCATTGTTGTCATGGTCAGAGATTTCACCATCAAACGAGTTCTGGTGGATAATGGCTCAGCCCTCAACTTGTGCACATTAAAATTCATCAAGAAGATCGGGTTCACGGAGGCCGACATACAACATGAGATGATCACTATCAAAACATATGACAACTTGGAGTGTACCTTCGAAGGTACTATCACCTTGCCTATCAGCTAGGTCCAGCAACGCAAGATACTGTCTGCCACGTTGTTGATCTTGACCTACCATTTAATATTCTTCTCGGCCGCCCATGGATTCATTCCGTTAAGGCTGTACCATCTACTTACCATCAGTGCATCAAGTTTCCACATCAAGGCACTGAGGTTACCATCCACGCTGATCCTAACCCCTTCGCATACTATTGTGCGATGGAAGCATCTTTCCCTCATTCTACTCATTGTCCTGGAACCGATATTGGTACTTCTATTGCTAGCTCATCCTGATCCCATCGCGATCCAAAGACCATCCTCTCTTCCACCTTATCATCTGTCAAGATCAACAACCAGGGTTGTGGCGAATACAGCCTCAGTGATGCATTTGCTGTAGGGGCTCTTCCACGTGATCCACATACTCAAGGGCGCCCAAGTTGTCAAAACAAGCCTGTTGAGGAACATTATAAGCTCAAGCAAATCGGAAACATGACTTTTGAGTCTCATGGTACCATCAACAGCAAAGAAATGGATCCTGATATTAACAAATGGTTATACAAAGATCTCCCATCACGTGACACACAACTTCTTGAGTACTTCAAAGAGAAATACCCAATCCCCTACAAAAATGTCACAGAACACTATAACTATCAAGGTGGTGGTATAGGACCACAAGAGGATGGAAATTTGTTTCCTATCATACCATCCCAAAATCTAGAACAGCAAGGACTTGGCTTTAATACCCCTCGCCTGCTTGAACAATAGCCCAATACCACAACTGCGGGCACTAACATGACCAACGTGAACTTTTCGAATAGCCAGGATGACCTTGTGGAAATTGAAGACATCCCTGAAGAGAAAGACATCCGATCCTATGACGATATCTTTGCCGACGACACCCTCCTGGGGACTTTTGTTCTCCAACAACTATCCATCAACCTCATAGACCTTCCCCTCACACACCCTGAACTCATAACTTGGGACCAACGAAGCATCACACACATCGACGAGTTCCAAAATGCACAAGCACTCCTAGAATTCATGGGGGCATCAGATCCAGCAGTCAACCAGGATCCAACATCGATATCTGTTTATACGCTTCACCCAGAAGGATATTTTGGGGAAGAGGCAAGCTTTAGTCGCAAAAATGATAAAGAAAAAGAACATCATGAGTCTTTATGTGAAAACCCTTCTGGGGCACATTCTGATTCCAAAATAGTAAAAATAAAGGGCGTATCTTCTAGCGAAAACCTGGCAATTCAGGTGCTAGAAGATAAAGCCTTGCCTCTTCCCCCTATCCAAGATTATAGACCAGAGCAGTCGCTGATCATCATAGAGGAAACCAAGCCAATCAACTTGGGAATAGAAGAATGTCCAAGGATCACCTACATTGCAGTCAACCTAACAGAAGGAGAAGAAATGGCTCTCAGCACCTTGCTCAAGGAATCAGTTGTCAACTTTGCATGGTCATACACCCACATGCCTGGGCTTGATCCAAACCTTGTTGTTCATCATCTATCAGTAGATCCAAATGTCAAGCCAGTGAAGCAGAAGCTAAGGAAAATGCATCCAAAGGTAGCATTACTAGTTAAAGCAGAGCTTGAGAAGCTCCTTCAAGCAAAAATCATCAGAGCAATTGACTACTCAGAATGGATCTCTAACATGGTGCCAGTCACAAAGCCTTCTGGCGACATCAGAATCTGTACTGATTTCAGGGACTTGAACAAGGCATGCCCTAAGGATGACTTCCCATTGCCAAACATAGACATGCTTGTAGACCTCACAGTGGGTCACGAAATGCTATCACTCATGGATGGCTTTTCTGGCTACAACCAAATTCATATAGCGGAAGCAGATCAACATAAAATAGCATTCACAACCCCATGGGGTACCTTCTGCTACAACATGATGCCATTTGGGCTAAAGAATGCAGGAGCAACATATCAGCGAGCAATGACAGCGATCTTCCATGACATGATCCACAAGATCCTTGAGGACTATGTAGACGATATCCTTGCAAAATCCAAAACAAGAGATGAGCACCTCAACATCCTAGAGCATGTATTTGATCATCTGAATCATTATGGCTGAAAGCTTAATCCTAAGAAATGTGTCTTTGGTGTTACATCTGGAAAGCTTCTAGGCTTCATCGTCTCTAGACGAGGCATAGAGATCGATTCTAAAAAGGTAAAAGCAATAACGGAGATGCCTCCACCAAGAAATCTCAAACAGCTTAGGAGCCTATAGGGCAAACTTCAATCAGTACGACGATTCATCTCTCAGCTAGCAGATAAGTGTCAACCCTTCTCACATCTCTTATGCAAAGACACCAACTTCAAGTGGGATCCCATATGTCAAAGAAGCTTTGATAAGCTCAAAGAGTATCTAGCTAATGCTCCAATCCTAGTACCACCAGTTCCAGGATGCCCACTCATCCTTTACATCTCAACAACAGCTACAGCACTAGGGGCACTCCTAGCATAGCATGATGATGAAAACAGAGAATGAGCTGTCTACTACATCAGTCGCACTCTTGTGGGCTATGAGCTTAACTATTCACCCATGGAGAAAGCATGCCTAGCAGTGGTATTTTCCACTCAAAAACTTAGGCATTACATGCTTAGCCACACAATCAACCTCATATCAAAGGTGGACCCTCTTAAGTATCTGTTATCAAGGACAACCCTCACAGGCCGTATGGAAAAATGGGTCATGTTACTCAGCGAATTTGACATTCAGTATGTAGATCGCAAAGCAATCAAAGGGCAAGTCATTGCCGATCAACTAGCAGAAGCACCACTGGTGGATGCCTATCCACTAATCATGGAATTCCCCGATGAACATCTGTGTATGATCAAAGAACAATCCATGTGGCACCTATACTTTGATGGTTCCAACACATCCCATAGCTCTGGGGCAGGAATCCTATTTGTCACACCTCAAGGTGACTATATTCCAAAATCATTCAAGTTGGGATTCCCCTATACCAACAACATTGCAAAATATGAGGCACTCATCTTAGGTCTCAAAACAGCTATCCAATGGAACATCAAAGAACTACAAGTCTTTGGAGATTCACAACTCATTATAAAGCAAGTCCTTGATGAGTATCAGACAAAGGATGACAAATTGCTACCCTACAAGCAACTGGTGGATAAACTGAAAGAGCATTTCCTACATCTACAATTCAATCAGATCCCAAGGCTTCAAAACAAAGCGGCAGATGCAATGGCAACCATTGGATCCTTATTGGAAATCCCACGTGACGCAACACAATATGAATTTCTAGTCGAGCAGCTACACTTGCCAGCTTATGAGAACACCGATGCAAACCTGGTGTGTGTCTTGGTTGGTCCCCAATCCCCATGGTACCACGACATCCATGCATATCTAAAAAATGGTATCATATCTCCCCATCTCACCAATAACCAACGCCAAAACCTTATTCGCAAAGCTTCCCGCTACACTCTTGTAGCCAACACCCTATATCGTCGCGGGTATCACAATGTCCTATCTAGATGTTTAGACTCAAACGAGGCCGTCCTGGCCTTACAAGAAGTTCACGCTGGAATTTGCGGTGCCCACACGAGTGGCATGGTTCTAGCAAAGCAGCTGCTTAGAGTTGGATATTATTGGCCAACAATGGAACATGATGCATGTGAATTTGTCAAGAAATGTCTCCCATGTCAACAACATGCCAATTTGATACATGCACCAGCACAGGATCTACAACCTATTGCACCACCATGGCCTTTTTCATGTTGGGGCCTCGACCTCGTTGGCTTGATCACCCCCCTCTCTTCGGATGGACACAAGTATATCATAACAGCCACAGAGTACTTTACCAAATGGGTTGAAGCGATTCCACTCACGCTAACTACTGGCATCCAAATATCCAAGTTCATCCTCTATCATATCATTTGTCGCTTCGGCATACCATCTACCATCTTCACAGACCATGGCACACCTTTTGAAAACTAGCATGTGGATGATCTATGTGCCAGGCTCCACATCCATCACCATTTCTCCAGTCCATATTTCCCTCAAGGAAATAGCCAAGCTGAGGCAACCAACAAAACTATCTTGAAAATCCTCAAGAAGGTTGTCAATGATTCTGGTCGTGACTGGCACCTCCAAATCAATCCTGCCCTTTGGGCCTACCGCACTTCCTATCACACTCCCATAGGCACCACCCCATACTCCCTTGTATATGGTGCTGAAGCTGTTCTGCCGATCGAGGTCGAGCTTCCATCCTTGCGCGTCTCCATGAAGAACTATACAACTGATGAAGACTATCGTGTGGCCCGGCTCACACAGCTAGATCTGCTAGATGAAAAGAGACAGCAAGCCTACGATCACCTGGTTGCATACCAGAATCGGCTCAAAAGGAGTTATAACAAAAAGGTCCATCCTAGACAATTCCAGGTCGGTGACATGGTCCTTAAAGAAAATCAGAAGGTCCTAGCAAATAGAGAAAAGAAAGGCAAGTTTGAGCCTACTTGGTTGGGCCCCTATGTTGTCACCGCATCCTTTGGCTCAGGAGCCTATCAGCTATCAACACCAGAAGGCGAGCCCTTGAATGATCCTATCAACATCATCCATCTGAAGAGGTTCTATGCCTGAACCTGATCCTGCATATATCAAAAAATTCAAAAATATTCAAAAAAGAAAAAAAAAGAAAAAAAAAGCAAAAAAGAAAAAGAAAAAAAGAAAAGAGAAAGAGAAAATAATCGTCCAATGGTGAAAACTTGGCAATTCAAGCGCCTTGGACAAGTATGTTGGTGAAAACCTGGCAAACAGGCGCCAACATAGTAAACTGAGCTATTTATCTATTCAGTTGTCCTTTCAAGCTACCGTCCTCTTCCTCCATCCATAATCTCTTAATAGATCTCCCAGCAGTTCCATCTCCCCTATCCTCCAAGCATTCAGCTTCCATCTTCCTCCAACCCATCTGCAATCCATATCCTATTCCAAAGCTTTGTACCATATCTTGTACCATATCCTTATCCCTTTCCTGTACAGTGCAATCCTCCCTGTATTTATCCTTCTTGTCTCCGTCCTAGTGAGAGTCCCGCCGAGTGTGATCTGCCTATCCCCAATCCTGAGCTTCTGTACATATCCCTTATGCATATCATTCCTCCTTGTTGTACATAACCTTTTTCCATCCTGCAGCAGCATTTGATCACATATCTTGTCCCATCCCCAGCCTCAGAACACTTTTAGTCCCACTCGGGCCTTGTGCTTCAGCAACATCAATTGTCGACTTATCCTTGCTCATCCTGATTATTCCTTGAACTTCAGCTTCTGCCAGCGAACAACTACACTTATTCTCTCACCAACCCATGGGTCCTTGAGGATATATCGTTCCTCCTGTCTGACCTAATCTTCCATCCTGGTCCTTGAGGATATATCGTTCCTCCTGTCCGACCAATCTTCCCACCATCAATCAAACCTAATCTCTCTCCTTGGAAAAGGATGTCTTTTTGGAGTTATCATTTTGATCTTGGATTTTTGTCCTTTGGGTCTTGTTAATCTTTTTGGCTTCTCTTTATCCCACCAGGATCACCACGATTCTTTATATCACGGTGTGCTGCGTGTGCGGATAATCTGGGGCAAGGTCTTTTGATCTTTCGCTTCTGCCTGTGAGTCAGTTGTGTGTTTGTGGTTCCTTCAGCATCGGTTCCACCATGTCACCTCTGCGCTTCATGTGTGATGTTGGGGCAACCCTGTGTGTTTGTTTAGCGTCAGTCCTTGTCAGTCCTCTGCGACGTTGTTGACAGGCCTCGTGATCCCAGTATCCTTGGCAGGTCTCTAACATAGCTATATTAAATCTAGGTTGTGCACTCCCATTTGCACTTGGAGCTATCTGGTCCCTTGCATTTATCATATAGATTAATCTTGCATCTTTGCATATAGCTGCATCTTGCATCTTGCATTTATCATCTCACTCTGCATTCATCCACCTTTTGCTTATAGAAGTGAGGTTATTTATCTCCCCTTTCTTCCTAGGCCCTTCCTTCCTTGTCCCACCGGGCACACTCTGTCCCAGGGCGTAATCCCTCTTTCTCCTTGTCCCACTGGGTGCATCTTCCATGATTTTGTCCCACCGGGGTATGTATCCTCTTTCTTCCAATCCCCCCGCGCGTCATACCCTCTTCTTCTGATTCTAGCCTTGGCATCTTGTTTTCTTTTCTTTGACGCCATGCCACTTGCGGCATCGCATCAAAGAGGGACAAAATGTAGACACCGAAAAATCCTTCAGAAAATAAATTATCTTTGTTTTCTGAAAATCCTTGATGACATCATCATTTATTAATTAATTATTTATTTAATTAATTAATTTATTTTTATGGCATTAAATCCCTCTCTCTTAATTAAAAATCTTTAATTAAGGAATCTAGCCTAAAAATGTCATTTGGACATTATCCCTAATTTATTAATTATTTAATTAATAAATTGACCAAAAAACTTCAAAAATAAATTAATTTATTTTTTATCCCAAAGTTGGCCAAAATTCTAAAGAGCACTAAACTCTTCTAGAAAGTCCTAAACCTTCCTCTAAATGGGTCAAATCCCTAATCTAGTCCCTTCAAACCCTAAGCCTAGATATTTAATATTTATTAAATTTACCTTTAATAAATATCTAAATCTCACCAAAAGCCACTTGCCCATCCCTTTCTCCTAATCCTAATCCTAATCCCCTTTCTAATCTTGTCACATTCCATTAGCAAAAGGTTTACCAAAATTATGCTAACCTCCTCTTAGTCATCCTTTTTGGTCAACAAAGAGGGACACCTCTTTGGCCACCTCTTCAAATGCATTTAAGACCTTCTTATCCCTTCCTTGCCACCTCTTGGCCTTGGGCACATTTACCAAATTGTGCACATGCCCTCAAACTTTCAACTCAATCCTCCCTTGACACTTGTCAGGACACTTGTCCTTGACTCAACCCTAACCTTAGCCCTAACTCTGACTCATCCTTTTAAACCAAGCCCTTCCCTTTTCCTATAAATACCCTCACTTCCTAAGGCAAATCATCTTTCAACTCTAAAACTCAATAGCAAAGTTATAATGCCATTTTCATTCTAGCATAAGCATAAACTCATCATTTTAGATCATTTCCAAGCTTAAATCACATCTAAATTAGCTTAATTGGATTAACATAGATTCATTTCTTCTTTAATCAATCTTAGTTCATCTTTTAGCTTTGCATATTTGTGTGTTCTTGAGGCCTTTGAGGTAAAATAGGTTCCTCACACCTATTTTGTGTCATTTTGGGTCTTCATTAACCTCAAATCATCATTTATTTTGCATGCTCCAAGTGCTTGAGTTTGCACACCCACATCCATCTATATCCAAGCATATCAAACGGTGCATGGGCGCACCCATTTTAGGCTTAAAGTGAGGTGGCTTTGATTTTAGTTTGTTTACCATTAAATTTGATTTGATTATATGCTATGACGTTTGTTTGTCTTTGGCCTTCAAAACAGGTTTAGGTGCACACTCAAATCCTAGTCTACACACATGAAGTTCAATATTTTTTGAATTAGGGTACCATAGACCATAGTCTATAGTAACTTGTAAGTATCTGAATATCCTTTTTACTACCATGAGGTGACTTTGTTTAGGTTTTGCTACAAATCTTCCAACTATGCCAACTGCATTTGAAATATCAGGTCTAGTCTGAGTAAGATAAATAAGTTTGTCAATCATAGATTTGTGTAATGTTATATCAACTTCTAGTGAGTCATCTTCCTTTGTAAGCTTGCATCTAGTCATCATAGGTGTCCCTACTGGCTTGCAATCATCCATCTTGAATTTATTTAATATTTCCTTCACATACTTGGATTGATTAATGAATATACCTTTCTCTATTTGTTGCACATTCAATCCCAAAAAGTACTTGATAGGACCAATCATACTCATCTCAAATTCATTCTACATTTCTTTACCAAATTCAGCACTAAGTTTGTCATTACCTCCAAAGATAATGTCATCAACAAATATAGCTACAAGTAGCAAACCTTCAAATGTTTCTATAATGAATAGATTACAATCTATCACTCCTTTCTTGAATCCAATCTTTGTTAACTATCCATCTAGTCTCTCATACCATGCTCTAGGGGCTTGCTTAAGTCCATAGAGGTCCTTCTTCAATCTACATACCATATCAGGTCTATCTAATAAGGTGAATCCTTTTGGCTGCTCAATGTATACTTCTTCTTTCAAATCACCATTCAAGAATGCTGATTTGACATCCATCTAATAAAATTTGAAGTTTTTTATTGTAGCATAAGCTAAAAGAAACTTAATAGCTTCTAGTATGCTCACACGTGCAAATGTGTTTGAATAATCAATTCCTTATCTTTGTGCATATCCTTTACATATTAATCTTTCTTTGTTTCTTACTATTGTACCATCTTCATTCATCTTATTTCTAAATATTCATTTTGTTCCCATCACATTCTTATCACTAGGTCTTGGGATCTGTTCCCAAGTGTCATTCTTGATAATCTAATCAAGTTCTTCTTTCATAGCATCATGCCAATCTGAATCATTACAAGCATCTTCAACACTTAAAGGTTCAATCTGAGATAGTAAACATACCGCATCACTGCTAGCTAAATTCTTTGCTTATGATCTTGTTAAGAATTTTCTGCTCTGATCTCCAATGATGTCTTTCTTAGAATGATTTCTAGATGTAAACTTTGGAACTTTAGTTGATGCAAACTCATCAACCTTAGGAGTTTCTTCTTCACTAGTCTCAGGGTCATTGAACAACACATCAATACTGTCAAACATTTCTTCAATAACTATCTCACTACTGGAGGGTCTGGGTTCTTCTTCAATCATGGGTGCGTAATCATGATATCTTTCTTCAATCATAAAATTTTCATCAATCTTAACATGAGCACTTTCAATGATCTTTTTCAATCTTAAATTGAAACATCTATAAGCTTTACTTTTAGTGGAGTAACCAAGAAAAATTCCTTCATCACTTCTTGCATCAAACTTGCCTACTACTTCATCCCTCTTGATGTAGCACTTGCTTCCAAAGATTTTGAAGTATTTTACTATGGGAACATTACCAAACCATAGCTCATATGGTGTTTTGTCAGTGCTAGGCCTTAACTGAATTCTATTGATGGTGTAGACTATTGTATTGATTGCATCTCTCCAGTAGGTGTGTGGAACTTTTCCTTCTATCATGATGGTGTGTGCTGTATCAAGAATAATCCTATTCCTTCTCTCTACAATTCCATTTTGCTAAGGTGTTTTAGGTGCACTTAACTATCTTTTTATGCCATGTTCTTCGTAGTACTCATAAAAGCTGTCAAAGGTGAATTCTCCTTCTCTATCCGATCTTAAACATTTCATCTTTAATCCAAATTCATTTTCAACCTTAGCTTTGAATATTTTGAACTTATCAAATGCTTATGACTTATCTTTTAAGAATGCAACCCACATCATCTTAGTATAATCATCAACAAACAAAATGAAATACCTTTCACCATAGTATGATCTTGTTTGAGTTGGACCACATAGGTCTGTATGAATCAAATCCAACTTGTTCTCTGCTGAATTTTGCTTGTTCCTAAATGAATTCCTCACATGCTTTCCCATCACACATTCCCTACATATTGTATCAACTGGCTTTGCTATGCTAGGTAGATCTTTTACTGCCTTAACATTGCTTATCTTCACTATGTTATCAAAATTGATATGACATAGTCTTTTATGCCACAACCAACTGTCATCAACTTTAGCAACAAAACAACTTGCTTCTGAATTGAGTTGAAGAACATTACCTCTTGTCTTTGAGCCTGATGCAATCATAACACCATCCTTGTTTTTAATGATGCATTTGTCATCCTTGAACTCCAACTAATAGCCTTTTCCAAGTAACTATCCAACATTGAAAAGGTTATGTTTCAAACCATCAACATAAAGAACATCATCAATACTATTCTTTCCATCCAAAGTGATGGCTCCTCTACCAACTATTGGTTTAGGAGTGTTGTCTCTAAATCTAACCATACCACCATTGTATTTGTCTAGATGAACAAATCTACCTTTATCACCTATCATGTGATGTGAACAACCACTATCTATAATCCAGTCTATCCTTATATCTACTTGGGAAATCAATGCTCGCTCTTGTTTCTCTTCCACATCTTTATGTTCTATCTTATTATTCATTTTGTCTATAATATAAATGAATCCAATTTCTTCTTGACCTAATTCTTCATCAAAAACTCCATCTCTAGAAAAGTAACATTCCTTAGAGTACTTAGGGTTGTAATCCTTTTTGAACTTTCTAGCTCTAGTAGGACACTTAGATGCAAAGTGACCTATCTTGTTACATGAAAAGCACTTAAATGACAATTGACCTTCATATTTTCATTTTCCTTTCTTTTCTCTTTTAGAAATCATAGCAATAAAATCATATAGAGTTCTCTCTTCATCATCATCATCAAAATTACTAGTAGGGTTTGCAGATTTCTTACCATGAATTATTGCTTTGAAGGCTATCTCACTTTTAGGTTCAGTCTTCAATCTTGAAGTCTCAAAAGCTAAGATTTTTCTGATCAAGGTCTCTCTCTTGAAATTAGATGTAAGTTACATGGTCTCATCAAGGATGTTGATCTTACTTTCATATTCTGGAATGAGAGTAGTCATCAACTTGTCCATAATATCTTCCTCTGAGATCTCTCCACCATTATTCCTGATTCTAGCAACTACTTCATTTATCTTTTGATTATAAGCTCTGATGTTTTCTTTAGGTAGCATCTCTAATGCATTGTATCTTTTCTTTCATGTCTTTCTGCACACATCCTTTTCTTGTTTGTCACCTTCAAACATGTCTTCTAGGTGCTTCCATATCTTGTGGGTGGTGTCTACTTTCTTTATCTCTGAAAACTCACTATCAGATAGGGGGTTGATAAGGGCTTCTTTGGAAATAGAATTCTGATGAAACAATTCCTTTTGTCTTTCAGTAGCATCATCCTTTCCAAGATCTTCTAGGGTGGGAATCTTGGTTTCTTTGATAGTTACATCAAAAAATTCAAAACCAATGCATTGTAAATGTGTCACCATCTTGTTCTTCCAATCAAGATAATTATCTCCATCAAACTTAGGACTCTCTTTCCTAAATATGCCATCTAATCAACCTCAAGCTATTAAAATTTCTCTTTGAGACACTTGGCTCTGATACCAATTGTTAGGAATAGTCCCAAAAGATAACTATGAGGGGGGGGGGGGGGCAAGGGGGGGGTGAATCAGTTATCTACAAGTTTTAATTCTTTATCCAATTAAGTATACTTAAACATAAAGCATAAACACAATAAAAGAACACATGAACACAACACCAACATTTTGGTTATGGGGAAACCCAAATAGGTAAAAACCCCAGAGGGACTTGATACCCACTAATATTCTATACTAGTGTATAATGATCCTTGTTAGAAGATCCTTTACCCTATTAGGAGTATCTTTACAATATATTAAGTATAGTAGACCTGGTCAAGGGTCGGACCCTATTAGGAGTCTTTTACAATTGTCCTTGTTAGGGGAGAGGACACACTATCCAAGAGCTCACTGCTCAAAGGGGTGAAGGCTACAACCTTTTGAATAACAGATATACACTATATCTAGATCTTGGTGAACTGTGCTTTGACCTGCTATCTAGATTAGTTCCAATGAATAAAATAAATACTTTACTTGGTCACATAAACCTTCCTCTGATGGTTTAACACTTTGCACACTCTGCTCTGCTCTGCTTAATCAACCATGAACCACACTCCAACAATCACAAATGACTGCCTATAAATATCTTTCCTCTAAATGATATAATCAAGTCAGCCTATTAGAACCACCTTGAGATCATATGAGAGAAACCATAACAAACTCTAACAAATATTCTTTCAGCTTTACTATGCATGCAATACATTTTGGGACCTATCCAAATAAGATAATTATAGATGCACGCTACACAATGTCAGCTCTACCGAACATCAATGACTCTTTTCTAATCTTGACTCCAAGGGCGCATAACCTAAAGATAGGTGCAACTCAACAACCAATAAAATATTTGTCGACTCTTCTGAATAAACACAGGAAACTACTACTGGTGAATGGCGACTGCATAACTTCTCTTCTACTGAATATCAGACTATGCATCCATAACTAAAACATCACTAACATGTCTTCAACATATATCCAAGGGCACAAGCCTTCATGACAACTGTATGGACAACCATACTTAGAACATTGTCTGTTACTCTATCAAGAACACTGATAACACAAGCTATTGTATAACTATCTGTACTAATAGTTAACCTCTATACCTATGATATCATGTTGATATCATGTCTATGCATCATATGTTGAAAGCTTACTGCATAAGACTTCCACACATGCTGCTTTCCATATGTTGTCATCAATGACAAACATACAGTCAGTGCTGGCCTACTGGCAAATCTTTAACAGAAACATGTAACAATTTATAGTAATATACTAAAAATGTTATAGAATTGAGATTTATTGTCTCATAATTAGAGTTATAGGATAACTCAATGAATAGTTTATTATTTTAATAAATCATTGCATCAATTTCTATCATAGATAATAGACATTATTTTGACTCTAGCTTCAGGATCTACACCATGTCCTTCAACCTATTCTTTTCATAAAAAAATGTTGCACATGTCTCGAGAAAAGACCAATGGATCAAAAAATAAGACAAAAATCAAATAATACATTCCCCTTTTCAAAAAGCATGAAATTAATTACAAACCACAAAAAATCTAGAAAGGGAGCCTTCACGAAATCATATCAAATTAAAAATCCCTATTTCAAGACTTTTAACCTAAATTTTTCTAGTGCTCTAATTCTTCCCAATTCTCCATTCTAACTTAATCACTCTCATAATAGTATAAATCACCTCATCCTTCACCATAATGTTTTTGAAACATTTTTAGGAACTCTGGTTATTTCGCCACTCTAATTGTTAGGGCATAATGTCACCACTATCACTCTTTCTAATTCTACCCATGCTAACTTTGGTTAGAATTAGTGCTCTTGCCTCTATAAGTATAGAGTTTGAGGTAGCATAATTTGTAATAACATAAATATTACAATAGTATCATCCTCATTAACCTAATAGAGCCCTTATAAGAAATGAAAACAAATAATTAAAAATATTATATTATAAAACTCCCTTTTTCCTCATTCTCTTAGGAAAAAGACAAATGTGCCAAAGAAGAAGGTGAAAGTGGAATCATTTGGTGGGGTAGATAAAACTCAAAGGAGTATCCTTCATGAGTTTATATCAATTTCATAAGTCCTATTTCAAGGATTCAAATATACATTATTTCACTCCTATAATTATTTTCAATTGTCCCTATTCTAATATTGCAACCATGCTTGAAAATATAAAATTGTGACAATCAATATTGCCATGTCTTGTTTAACCTTATAATATTATGGACATAATGAGAGACCTTAATATTTTTAGGGAATTCCTAGGAACTAACTTTCAGTGAATACTCTCCTATCTCATTCTTTCCAATTTTGGCCATCCAATCTTTGACTCTAATTGGTCTCTGCTTACATTTTAAACTATATAGCTTGAGGTAGCACAATTTATAATAACCCCCAAAATGACATTATCTTCATTAACCTAATAGTATAGTTATAAGAACAAAGATAATAGAGATAAAATGATATACTAAATGTGGAATAGTGAAGAAATGATGCTTCCATTCTAATCTAGGGATTCTACACAAGGGAAGATGCCCTCTATTGTTTACATTTAAAGGAGTTGACCAATGTCATGGGCACTAAATCATGTTCATAATAAAAATAAGGAAAATGATTGTGAGAAGGTGGGTGTGTGAGATGCTTCCAAATATTGGCAAAACCCTTGTTCTGATTGGCCTCCTATTTCAATTTGGTCTAACACTTTGTAGACTTCTTCATCTTTGTCACTCAATTATAAAGAGATTGCTTTCTCTCTTCCATATAAATAATTTGGTGGCTCTCAGTAATTAGGGGCTCCTCTCCCCTCTGTCAATAGTGGAAACTTGCATGGGGTCAAAAATGATGATTTTGTCACTAATAGAAATGAAAAACAAGATTCATTCATACCATTGCTATCTCTATTGTTACAGTAGTTATAATGTCTATAATATTTTACTATAGTTTAAGTTCTTCATTTCCAAGTTGAATTATTCTAAATATTTTTATAGCCTTGAGCTCAACTAATAATGATATAATGAATTTGTAGAGTGTAACAAATACACAATTTTATTCATCCATTCTAATACTATTTTTTATAAGATGTATTTTCCAAGTGTTATGTGGTATCGTTGTATCGATAGTTACTCCAAAAGAGAATTTAAATAGGATTTGTGGTGGCAATAAAGTTTAAAACAAAAATAAACAAAGGAAATTGTGAAGAGCATACAAAGGAGAATTGGCTAGTGGCTGAGCTATATAACTTATAATTCATTCCTCACAAAATGCATTAATTCTAATTAAACATAATATGTCTCAAGGGTCTCAGATGGCGAAGGGCATAGTATGCATCTTTCTACACTTTTCATTCCTCATGGCTAGGCCTGGTAATCTCTCTCTCTCTCTCTCTCTCTCTCTCTCTCTCTCTCTCTCTCTCTTATCTCTCTCTCTCTCTCTCTATCTCTATCTCTCTCTCTCTCCAGCTTGAATATTAATATTAATATTAATACATGGTTTTATGTGTTGATGTTCTCAACTAGTTATTATTGATTTGTAATGTGGTGATGGTTTTTCATTACAATTAGTAGCAAAGACAAATATGTCAAAGAAAAAGGTGAAAGTGAAATCATTTGATAGATTATATCAAAACCAAAGGGATAGTCTTAGGGTAGCTGTAAGAAGTTGAGTCCCACTTTTAGGCAAAAAGTGGAAGTGTTTTCCCTATTTTTTAAAATGTTTGTCAATTGATGTCAAAATTTGAGGCACTTAAAGATTGAATCTTAAAAAACCTCAATAATACAAAATTTAGTGCTTGGAGTCTACTTTTTAAATATGTAATTTATTTTATACCCACATAGTATAAATTGAATTTTAGTAGGCATGTTTAAATACCATTTTTTCAAAATGCCTATTTTAGGACCACACCACACACGTGTACACCCACTCTTTTTTGAAGTAAACTAATGTATTTTTGTGAATATTTCTAGGGAAAGATACCTAGAACACTGAAGATTGATGAGAATATTTTATCTTTTTCTTATTGAATATTTTTTTTAAATTTTTAAGAGACTATAAAGTATATTTTCAAAGCTCTAGTGTACGACCACCATAATTTGATGATAACTTCACTTTTTTTAGTTTTTTTACAATTTGAAAGAAATTCTATATAGATTGATGTCATATAACTCATTTTTCAAAAAAAGCAAAGTAAATTTAAGTTATTAAAATTTTAGTTAGCTTTAGTAGTTAAAGTTTAGGTATCACACTTGCTTAATAAATATTATAAAAATACTAAAATTGCTCATATCGCTATAAAATTTATATTTTTAGAATTTGTAAAATAAGAACTAAAATGGGTTTTCATTTGATCGAAAAGTTCATTCAGGAAGGTGTTCAAAAAATTATGGCAAGGCAAAAAATTTACATTGTATTGCCTTAGCCATATTTTTCTAGGTCTAAGCATAGGCTTGGTCCCACCAAGCTTGTCCTGAACCAAAACCCAAGGTAGTTGATACTCAGTTAATATTAAATACATCAGTGATAACTAACTCAATTATTACTATCACTCGGTATTCACAAGACCAACTCGGTGTATACAAAAATCTTCAATTACCAACCAAATTAACTTGTTCAATACTGATCTCATCTTCATAATAGAATAATGCAACATGCTCAAGTCAACAATATAATGCCATAGACTCATCAATAAGTTACCCAATGTATATCTTATCCTTATTTGTCATATCCATCATTTCCTTATGTAGATATCTCATTTCTTCACCATTTCTTCCTTCTAAAGATATTTAGATATTTGTAACTATCATGATAAGTATTTTCAAGACTATTTGACATCAATGACAATCATATTGACTAACTTAATCATCTTACATCTTACATTAATAGCTCAATGATCTCTAATCACTAGCTCTTCAGTTTATCAAGATATTAAATCAGTTGTAGGTCATCAAGTGGATCAGTTGTGGGTACCATCCCCACCAAGGTTTCCCGAAGAATGAGCATGGTGTTATGAGTTCATTCATTTTATTGTTATGCTTTTTATTTAGTTTACTTAGTTTAGTTCCTTAGGCAAGCCTCAAGTTAATTTCATATATCCATAATTGGGAAAAAGTAAAAGTTTGTGAAATACTGATTCGCCCCCCCCCCCCACCCCCCCCGCCCCTCTCAATATTTCCTATTTCCATCAATTGGTATCAGAGCCTAGTTACTCAAAAAAAAGTTATTCAGAGAAAGCCTAACAACTTGAGTAAGATTTCTATGGATATGGATCAATTGCAGAAAAATCTTGATGAAGCTCTTGAACACATTGATATTATTACTAAAGAAAGAGATACACTAAAGGACAAATATGACAATGTGAAAGACTACATTGAGAAACTAAAAGAAAAGCTAGAGGATCTAAAATCAAAGAAAGAACCTACAACTCAAGTCAAGGACTCTGATGAAGTTTCATAACTTAAGAAATAAAATAAGATCATTAAACATGAACTAAAGATTGTTGACCTGAAATTAAGCTTGAAAGATGATAACAACAAAGATGAGTCTAATCTAAAATCTGAAAATATAGATCTGACATTTGAACTTACCAAAGTAATATTTGAATTTCAGACTACAAAATTATAGTATGTTGAACTTGTGAAGTACAATGAAATTGTGAAAGGAGAACTAACCCAGTCTAAACAACATCTTGAGAAGCTATATTCTAGTAATGAAAATATTGATGAAAAAATATCTTATCAAAAACCATCTTATGATAAAACTGGTCTTGGATACCTTAAAGATAAATTCCCAAAGAAGATTGAGGAGTGCAAATAACCAGATCTGGAACACCCTAAGACTAAAGATGAAAAGAAGCCCGATGAATCTAACAAATCTAAGATATACCTAACTCACCTAAGCAAGATGAATCACCTAAAGAGATGGAAAGATAATTCAAAGGTAGATGTTTTTTATGTAATTCTTTTGGACACATGAAAAGAGATTTCACATGTAAGCAATTAAAACCTGGGTATGTGTAGGATCATGGTATTACAAAAAGTGGTGATGTGAAAAAAAAGTCCTCATTGATAGACTCTTTGAAAAATAACTATAACTTTTAAATAACATAACATTTTTGAAATTTGAAATATGCATCACATTCTATGCTACACCTAATACAATAATAATAAATAATTCTTTAAATTTTCTAAATTTTAGACTAAGTTAAGATGGTCAGACACGAGACTATTTATATTCAGGAAAATTTGTATCAGAAAAAACATAATTAATTATTTACTTGGAAAAAAAATACAAAAAAATATACATCACATTTGGAAATGAGTCTACTACTTTTATCTATAATCTTATAAAAAAATATCATCATTTGATTATGTTTAATGTGGTCAAACATACACCTACTTGTTATATAACTAGTCCTGATTGATAAACTGATTGAAAAATAGCTATAACTTTCAAACTCTATAACATTTTTGAAATCCAAAAAATGTGTCACGTTCTATGATTTTTCTACTACAAGAAAACAAAAGAATTCAATTTGATAAATTTTAGACTAAGTTAACATGGTCAGACATGAGAGTTTTTGTATTCTGGAAAACTTGTAGGACAAAAATCATAATTACTTATTTACTTGGAATAAATTACAAAAAAATGTGTCACATCCGGACATGAGTCTAGTACTTATATCTAGAATCTTGTAAACAAAAATTGTCATTTGATTGTGTTTAAGGTGGTCAAACATGCACCTACTTCTTATTTTTTCCTGAAATTTTTGAACTACTCCATTGAAATTTGAAATTCTTAGCCTATAGATAATTGTTTTTTAAAAAAGGCCTCGTATCCTAGAAACCAAATTCAATTTTCTACAGATTCTCTTTCTACATAATTTTGATATAATATTTATAACTTGTTCAATATTTTATGACAACTTGCCTAAACCCTATTTTCTAAATTGCAATTGCCACTTAAGGGCCTAGTTTGGTATGTAATGATCCTGCACATACCCACCTATCTCTGGTTATTGTTATAATTGTCATGGTTTTGGACATAGAGCTATTGATTATAATAAACCTAGAACTAATGATAATAGTAATAGTAGAATGTTTTGAAATACTAACCCTAGAGATAATAGACCTATTTTAATACAACTTCAATTGTAGATTACAGATCAGTATTTAGTCCATACAAATCCTTTTGATCAATATTTCACTTCAGATTCAATACTGTATCAGCTTACTATCCATCGGTAATTACTCTCTATAGCTTGGTAATTGTTCTGCAGCTTAGTTCTTGCTTAACCAGTATGATCAGAATGCATGAAAACCTTGTTCACACGATATTCTTGTAGCTTCTACTTCTTCCAGTATTCTTCACAAAGAAATTATGTTCTCTTATATGGAAAAGTAAATCATTTTCTTCTCCAACATCAAATTTCTCCGCTTAACCTCATTCATAGATTTTTCCACCTCAAACTTTCTCGGTACTTGTGTCGATAACATGTTTCAATCTTCTCCGTTAGATTTTCCCTGAATTTTGTCAACCGTCGATCTATGTAACAAACCTTATATGTTACCTCGATGTTATAATCTTGTCAACTCATCAATCTTATCAGCTAAACTAATCATTTAATTCATTCTGTTTCACTTGGTTAAAAAAGAAATGCATCGGTGAACACTGCTTGGTTAATACTGTGATCGGTATACACTATACTCCTTCGGTGTATACTGGAAATGCTTCATTTACCAACAACACTGCTTTGTGTCTTTCAGCTATGTACTTCATCATAGATGAATGCAACATAATAAATTCAATATCATCAAGTCATAGACTCATCAACAAGTTACTTAATGTGTTCCTTATCCTCATCTATCATGTACATCTTTCTTCATGTAGATTTCTCTGTTCTTCATCTCTTTTTCACCTTTCTTCAGATGTGTCGGTATAGTAACTTAAAAGATAAGTGATGTCAAACTAGTTGACATCAATGATAATATAATACTGATTTAATCATATTACTTATCTAATCAGCCACTCCTCAGTGATCTTGAAATCACAGATTCTTTAATTAGATTCCAAATCAGTTGTAGTTCAACAATCTCTCCCTTTGGCATTGATGGCAACTCAAGCAATATGAAATGTACCATACACATACCAAACATATATTCAACAGCTTAGTGAAGAAAATGTTGTAAGTCAAATAGACTTAATATGTTTAATCACTATGTTACTAAACAACATTAAATAGTACAGCTTTACCATTTTGTAGTTGTGATCTTTTCAGTTCTCCTATTCCTTCTTTTGTTCTCTTTAACTAATCTTCAATAATCTATCTCATTCAGATTGTCTCTCCCTTAGATAATTCTCATTGGTGCTTGTTCCTTTTCATATCTTGTTTATCTCTCCCCTTTTCATTTCATTTTCATTTCATATTGTTTATCTCTCCCTTTGACAACAATGCCAAAGAAACAAATAAACAAACAATTATGTCTTCCTCTATATCTCTGAATACTGATATTCCAATCGGTTCAAGTTCTCAAACTTAATCACAACCTTGAACATGATTCAAAGTGTGAACTATGCTGCATCAACATGAATGATCTACTAATACATGTAGGCTGATGCAACAACCAGATCACCTTAGTGACTGATAGATAGGGGATGGACCCCAAGTCCTGTCCTCAAGTATTCAAATGTGTCCTTTGGTAGGGGTTTTGTAAAAATATCTACAAGTTGTTCTTTAGATGTAACAAAATCTAACTTCAATTGCTTCTCTTGCACTTGTTCTCTTAAGTAATGATACTTAATAGATATATGCTTCATCTTAGAGTGCATCATAGGATTCTTTTAAATATTAATAGAACTAGTGTTGTCACATTATATAATCACCGGGTCAGTGATTACCTCATTCATTCCTTACAACACTTGTTTGATATATGCAATATTTGAACAATTAGTAGCAGCAACAACATATTCTTCTTTAGCTGTAGACTGAGAAATAAAAGCCTACTTTTTACTTGTCCATGTTACAAGTCTTTCACCAAAGAAAAATGCTCCTCTGGTGGTACTTTTTCTATCATCCACATTTCCAGCCCAATCAGCATCGATGTAAACTTTCAGTTCAAACTTTCCTTCCTTAGGATACCGTAATCCAAAATTCTCTATTTTCTTCAAGTATCTTAAGATCCTTTTTGTAGCTACCATGTGTGATTCTCTAGGATTACCAAAAAATCTTGCAACAATTCCCAAAACATGTGCTATATATGGTCTACTATGAACTACGTACATTAACTTACCAATGATGAATCAGTAAAGTGTCTCATTTACCTTTATAGTTTCATCCTCCTTTGTCAATTTGCATCCAGTAGCCATCGATGTTCCCACAGGTTTAGCATCTTCCATGCCAAATGTCTTCAATACTTCCTTTATGTATTTAGATTGTGTGATGAATATCCCATCACTCTGCTGAATTACTTGTAGTCCAAGAAAGAACTTAATTTCTCCGAACATAGACATTTCAAATTCCTTTTGCATTTCATTAGCAAATGCCTTGCACACAAGATTTGAGCCTCCAAAGATAATATCATCAACAAAAATTTCAGCAATGATAATAGTATCATCAATATCACCTTTCACATACAGATTATTATTTTCACTTGTTTTATCAAATCCAATACTTAACAAGTAAGTATGCAGTCTTTAATACCATACTCTCGGTGCTTGCTTCAATCCATATAAAGCTTTATGTAATCTACATATGATGTGTTTATTGTCAGGATCAACAAATCCTTCAGGTTATTCAATGTAGACCTCTTCTTCTAGTATACCATTCAAAAATGCTGACTTCACATCCATTTGATAGACTTTGAATTTCTTGTGTGTAGCATATGAAATTAGCATTCTAACCCCTTCTAATCTAGCAACAGGTTCAAATGTTTCACCATATTCAATGCCTTCTTCCTATGCATATCCCTTGCATACCAATCTAGCTTTATTTCTTGTGACTTCTCCATTTTCATTCAATTTATTCCTGTATATCCACTTAGTACTGATAACATTCTTATCTTTTGGTCGAGGTACTAAGGACCTAGTTTTGTTCTTCTCTATTTTCTCTATTTCTTCCTTAATTGCATTAACCCATTCTTCATTCTCTAATGCAACTTTCACATTTTTAGGTTCAAATTCACAAATTAAACATGTTCCTTGTCTTCTTTTGCTTCTAGTTTTCATTCTAGCATGTCTGTCTCCAATGATTTGTGTTTCAGGATGATGTCTTCTGACAAAACTAGCCAAAACTTGATTTCTCCTTTCTTGCTCATCCTTTTTAGGGTCATTTTCTTGCTCGGTAGCTTGATCTTGTTCCTCAGTTTGTGTTGTCTGTTTTCCTGCATTGTTTCCTTGCTGACCAATTGTCACAATTTGTGGTGTCGGTAGATACTCTAGATGTTCAATGTAAGTGAATCTACCATAGTCTTCCAGTTCCTTTGTACTTTCCTCTTTGTACTTGTTATCAAACTCATCAACATGAACATTAGTACTTTTAGCTATCTTATTTGCAGCCTTATTCAAATATTTATATGCTTTGCTTGTAGTGGAATATCCTAGAAATATTCCTTCATCTCCTTTAGAATCAAATTTTCCATTTCTCTCATCTTTCAAAATAAAGCATTTACTTCTAAAAATTTTGAAATAACTTACAGTAGGTTTGTGTCCAAACCATATTTCATAAGGCGTTCAGTTGGAGTTCTTTAGTTGTACTCGGTTAAGAACATACACAATTGTACTGATAGCTTCCCTCCAATATGTCTGAGCAACATTCTTTTGTATCATCAATGTTCTAGCACAGTCAATTATAGACCTATTCCTCCTTTCAGCAATGCCATTTTGCTGAGGTGTCCTAAGTGCAAATACCTATCTTTTGATTCCATGCTCATTACAAAAATTAGTAAATTCATCAGAGATAAATTCACCTCCTCTATTAGATCTTAAGCATTTTATTTCCTTTCCAGTTTCTTTCTCTACCTTAGCTTTATATCACTTAAACATTTTGAAAGCTTTAGATTTCTCTTTCAGGAACATAACAGTCATCAGTCTAGTATAATTAGTCTTTTCTTTTAAACTTGGACTTAGTCATGTTACCTTTCTGACATTCATGGGACATGGCATGATCAAGTTTTTTCAAGTTAGGCAATCCTATAACTCTTTTCTTTCTACTAATCCTTATCATGTTGTCAAAATTCACATGGCATAACCTTCTGTGCCACAACCAAGCATCTTCATCCTTTATTAACAAACAAGAAGACTGATCCATATCAAGATAGAATAGATTACCTCTGGATTGTGTACTAGTTCTGACAAGTCTTCCTCCATCATCATAGATCTTCACCTTTTTGCTCTCAAAATCCAGTCCATGGCCTGAATTGTTCAGCTAAGCCACACTTAACAAATTATAGTTCAGTCTATCTACCCAGTATGCATTTTCACATTGTAGTCTATCATTGATCATTAGTGATCCTTTACCTCTTACCATAAAAGGTGCATCATTTCCCATTCTCACAGATCCTCCATTATATTCAACAAGATGATCAAACTTTTCTACATCACCGATCATATGATGTGTACAACCACTGTCTATGATCCATGTATCATTTATGCTTACTTTATAGAACAGGGTTGTCTCTTCATGTTTCTCTTCCTCCTTCAAGTCACCTTTCATAGCAACAAATACACCTATATCATCATCAGAATCAGATTTAGTTTCAATATCTTTAGCTATGTAACATACCTTTTTTCCTTTTTCATCTCAATTGTCTTTGTTGTTGTGTCGATAGCCTTTGTTGACTCTTCTCCCATAGCTTCCTTTAGATCTATCTTTGGATCTATCATCATCTTTCTTCTAAGGACATCTAGCAGCGATGTGACCGAATTCTTTACAATTAAAGCATGCTAAAGGTAGCTTAACTCTATACCTTCCTTTTCCTTTGGGAAATCTTCTGGCCATAAGTAATTCAAGCTCATCAAGTTCATCATTGGTATTGTCATCACTATCACAATTCTTACTATTCCTGCTAGAGTTTTCAATCTTCAAAGAAGACATGAAAGCAGATTCAACAGAAGGAACAACACTATTATCAAAGTTGTTTAATTCAAAGGTTGTAAGTTTACCAATCAGAGTGTCAAGAGTAAGGTTGGATGTAGCTCTTGTTTCATGAATTGCAGAAATCCTGATTGCATAAACTGGTAGCAAAGTTCTGAGAATCTTTCTTATCACTATTTCATCATCAATTATTCCATCAGATGCTCTAATATCATGTACCACCTTTTTGAGTCTATTTGAATATTGGACAATGTTCTCACCTTCTTTCATCCTCATATCATCAAATCTACCTCTTAGACTTTTAGCTCGGGCTCTTTTGACATTAAGATCTCCACTATATATTTGTGCTAATTTGTCCCACATTCCTTTGGTAGTGATGCATGTCTTGATATATTCAAATTCAACATCGGTAGAGGCAGTAGTAAGTTCCATCATAGTAACATTGTGTTCATGTTTGTCCTTCAATTGATCAAGAGTTAAGGGACCAGTGGGCGGTTGCATGTAGCCATTCTCCATCAGCTCTAGTGTAGAGTTCCCAATTCTAGATATGTGCAGCTTCATTCTGCTTTGCCATACTACAAAGTTCTCTTTGTTTAGTTTTAGTACTTCCTTCTTATACATCTTGAGACCTTTATGATTAAGTCCTTAAAACTATGTTCCAAGCAACCAGTGCTCTAATACCAATTGTTAGAATAACTGAGAGGAGGGTGAATCAATTATCCAGTGTCCCAAAACAAAATGTATAATTCAAAACTATTTCTTCAATTTCTGCTCATCAGTAAACACTAAATACTTTTACTGTTTGTACTTTTACTGATTACTAGTGTAATACTATAACATTTTACCAATCAAATCTAACATGTAACATGTAAAGAATGATAATAAACAAATATCACAATCAACACATAACACAAGAGATTTAACGTGGAAACCCTGTAAAGGGAAAAACCACCTGGAATCAGCAACCCAAAATTGTTCACTCTTCTGAAGTGAGTTTGGTTAAGACCCAACCCTGTTAAAGGTTTACAAACACACTATCAGGTGTGACCTTGTTAGAGGATTTTAGACTAGAAGTTAACCATCAACTAGCATTCACTATGGGGTTGACAAGATAACAATGTTCATTCTATGAATGATACATCATAAGACTTTCAGAGTCCACTCGGTTAAGAGATTTTGATTGTATACAATGGTTAAATATGTAACAGTAAATGACCTACCTTAATACAAGTTTAATTGCAGATTACAAATCAATATTTAGTCCATACAAATCCTTCTAATCAATATTTCACTTCAAATTCAATACTGTATCAACTTACTATCCATCGGTAATTGCTCTCTATAGCTCAATAATTGTTCTGTAGCTTGGTTCTTGCTTAACCAGTATGATCAGAATGCATGAAAACCTTGTTCACGCGATATTCCTATAGCTTCTACTTCTTCTGGCATTCTTCACAAAGAAATTTTTTTCTCTTATATAGATGAGTAAATCATTTTCTTCTCCACCATCAGATTTTTCTGCTTAACCTCATTCATAGATTTTGCCACTTCAAACTTTCTCGGTACTTGTGTCAATAACATGTTTCAATCTTCTACATTAGATTTGCCCTAAATTTTGTCAGTCGTCGATCTGTGTAACAAACTTTGTCTGTTACCTTGATGTTATACTCTTGCCAACTAATCAATCTTATTGGCTAAACTAATCATTTAATTCATTCTATTTTTCTCAGTTAATAAAGAAATGCATTGGTGAACACTGCTTGGTTAATACTGTGATTGGTATACAGTATACTCCTTCGGTGTATACTGGAAATGCTTCATTTACTGACAAAACTACTTTGTGCCTTTTAGCTCTAGACTTCATCTTAGATGAATGCAACATAATAAAGTCAATATCATCAAGTCATAGGCTCATAAACAAGTTACTCAATGTGTTCCTTATCCTCATCTATCATGTACATCTTTCTTCGTGTAGATTTCTCTATTCTTCATCTCTTTTTCACCTTTCTTCAGATGTGTCAGTATAGTAACTTACAAGATAAGTGTTGTCAAACTAGTTGACATTAATGATAGCATAATACTAATTTAAGCATATTACATATCTAATCAGCAACTCCTCATTGATCTTTAAATCACAAATTCTTCAATCAGATTCCAAATCAGTTGTAGTTCAACACATCTTTCCTCAAAACTATATTAATCCGTAACCTTAAGTAAATCTTATTGATGTTAAAAGAGTTATCCATATTTCTTAATAGCTATAGTTTTCAGAAATTCTGAAATGTGCATAATGGCTTTGATCTGTATTTATATTTATTTCTATAATATTAACCTTAATAAAACAAGGTTACTATTTATTTGAAAGCATTATTTGTTAATTCATAAAATTAAAGAGGAATCTGCTGAATTGATTATGAGCTGATAGTATGGAACATAAATAAGAGGTATAGATAAATCCTTAACCTGAAGTTGATAGTTAGGAGGCAGGGCATGAGCAGGGGATAGAAGGTATTGATATATTAAGAAGTTCAAATCTTAACTCAGTATATACCCTAAGCATAGTATTAAGGGGGAGTTGGATAACTAGAATTGTACTTAGGTATGAGGACCATAATCCATACCGCTTGCCACTAGGGAGCAATCTTGGGGGTGCATAACCTTTGTTTTTGTGGCCACCCAATTACCTTACAAGGAAACACATAGTCTATTTGCATATATAGGTGTTTTATTCATTGTTCAAATATAAATTGATGCCTAGCTATTACAGAGTTTCTCTAATGCCCCATATATCCAATACCTATACTACACTATTCCAATCAATGAAAATAATTAACAAATTATATATTCATGGCCAACGGAAGAATGTAAATGATACACAGATTTTATACCAAAATGGGGTGAATTTTTTAGCCTAAGCATGTCAAAATCATCCTACCCTTATTTCCAGAGCAAGCATGGATCACTTCAATCTACAAGTGTTTCCTCAGCAGTACTATCTGTATACATGTAATTAGTAACTGCTTGAGGAGTATAAGCTCATGGATATATTCACGATAATGGAATCATGAGGTAATGGCCCTATTCCAGGATAGGGACATGCTTTCAATTCAATCCACTAGTATTTTAGGCTTAATAATAAAAAATTTTGAGAGAAGTTTGTAAGTATCATTAGACTATAACTAGATATAGATTACTCCATCCCTTTTTTGACCCCTAATTCAAAAGTAGGGGTTTATTTGTTGATATTATCATCGTAAGGTCTATTTTAGGAATTTAACTATATTCCTAATGAAAGTGACAAATTTTCAGAAAAATGATAGTCTGATTATCATTTTATAATATACCATACCATTTTATGCTAAATTAACAATCATACCAGAATTTCAGATGCGGCAGACTCCATAATTTCTAACTATTCTTGCTATCCCTATATCTTAAACTATCATCCTGGAGGATAGGATATCTTAATGTATGTTAGTGCCTTAAGGTTACAATTATGTTCTCTAAAACAAATCCTACTTAAAGATTAAAGAAATATAAGGTACCATGGTAGTCACTAAATATGAACTCTTCCAGATAATCAGATAAATGTTAATTTTAATGTGGAGCAGGTGACTGCAAGACTTCTACATATATAACATATTCATAGAAAATGAAAAAAAGATAATGAAAGAAAATCCAAGATAAGATGTCTATCAACTGTTGTTAAGATCACACTTTGTTGCTTATGAAACAAGACATAAATGTTACAACACATTGCTTAGGGAAATAACATTGTTGAGTTCTAAGATTTGTTCCATACAAAAGCTTGACATTATGACACCTCTGTAAATTTTAAAGTCACCTAATATATGAGAGATCTTCCTAAAACCAATTAGGCTTCCTTCATCATTCCCTATTTTGTGTCTCTAAGCACTCTAAATTAGAGAGACATTTCTTTCTTTTTCTTATGTTTCTCCCCTTCATCCATCCATAATTCTACTCGGCTATCTGACACAAGGCTGAGTATATTCATATTACTTTCCTTCCTCCAGCCATAGATCTATTAAGTTTTTAGTCTCTACTTTTGAAAGGCTATCTATGTCTGTATAGCCAACCTCATCTAGATGCCAGTACATAAAGAAACAATCCCCCATCACTAGTTTCTGGATATGGAGGAAGTCTAGTAGAAAATAGACATTTCTATTGATAATGGCTTCCCTATCCTTGAAGGCTTCCATGTATTCAGTTACTATTATGGGTAGAGAGGGAATGGTACTTCCTTTGTCTGGTTCCATCTCATAAAACCTAGGCCTAATGATTGTTAGACCCTCTCTAATGTTTTGAAGAACTTTTTCCAAATTGCCAAGGAATTTGTGCTTGAATATTCTTAAACAGAGACTCCTTGTCTCTGATTTTTGAAGACCCCAGAAAGAGATAATCACTACAAACATGGATTTAATGCTAGATGAAACTCTATATTTGTCCTCGTTATTAAGGAATTTGGGGCCTAAGATGTGAAGGATGGCTCTAACTATTAGGACATGCTTGTCTATTAAAACTTCCTTAATATGCTTCTATTTTAACCTTCCATCCATAGCCATCTGGTTCCTCTTACAGGTGAGCTTAATTGGGGTATCCATACTTCCCTATGGTAAGGGGAGCTCAAAAGAAAGATCAGAATTATAGAGGGCCCTAATCATGAACTCATTAGTGTTGGGTATAATATAGCTCTGGTGTCTTGGCTTTTGGGATTCTCAACTTGTTCGGGTTATTTATAAAATATTGATCTTTTTATTACTTCTGCTTGGGGAGGTGAAGAGTTTGCTTGTTTTAATTCTTATTGTTATGCATTTATAATTTGTCGATTGTAGGAAGTCAAATGGGGCTAGGTGCAGACATGTATAAGGGCTCTCTAAATAACAGGGGAAAGATTACTGGCTAATGTCTTTTTAGACTATAATACCTAAAAAAATTATGCTTAAGGAGAATTAAACAAAAATATATCTTTCATGACCTACTCTAATTTTAGAGATATATATTTGACATACTATCCATTCCAGCTATTAGTATAGAGGCCCTGCCATATAAACAAATAGAAATTTACTCCAAATTTTAACATAGTACTATATATCCACACATTTGAATACATAGTTTATGGAAGAGTCTGAAACTTATAAACTATATTGACATAGTTTACGAGAGAGTCTGAAACTTATATACCTTAGTAAGGTTATCATACACTATTTTGCTAAAAGGATTAAAAGCATTCTACAAAAAGAGACTTTGGGTACCACTGGTCATTAGGCTCCATCTTTCTGGATCACCATTTAATTCCAAATATTCACATTCTTCTTCATCATGACAATGCACTCAACTTCTTCTACCACCTTTCATGAATGATGAGTACACATGTTGACCTTCAGAGCCATAATATGAAGGTTTGCTAACTTAACTTGATCAATGTCCCACAAATATTGAAGCCCTCATTCCTCCAGTAGTTGAGGAGCCACTCCAAGTTCACCTCCTCAGTAAGAATCTCATTAAAGAGAAAATCCAAATTCCTAAGCATTTCCAGCCAGTGGGTGTCAAACCTTCCTTCATCTTTGAAGGTCATCATGGGTATGCATTGTGATTGAGGGACTTCATCAAGCTCGGGTATCTCTATTTTCATCATTATCTCTGGGTATGGTATTTTGAGTTAGTTATTGACATAGTACACCATGTTTTCTAAACCACCAAGAAGGTCTTCAACAAAGATATCCCTCCCTACCTGAATTATATCTTCTTTCATCTTGCCTGTGAATATTGAAATTGCTATGAACTGCCCTCTGATCATACCATTGGTTCTGAATGTATATTCATTGTCAAAATATTTATCTCCCATGGCTATGTCTATTTCCATTCTAGACAAGTCTGGCAGGGGATTAAGGACCTGGTTCCATCTCTCAGGCATGATGGGTCCTCTAAACGCCATCGCCATGCTTCCTTTAGTTGAGAAAGTAAGAAATCTTGATTCCATAGCTTAGCAAATTCTTGAGTCTTGGGAAATTTAGTGCGGGAGATATGTTTGTGTCGAGCTATGAGCTGTAATAAAGAGGATTGTGTGTGAAGGTAGTACATGAATTCATTTCAATAATTACCTTGATATCCACCTTTTCATCATCAGATTTTATATTTGCATCATCCTAATTTTTTAAAGTTGTTTCTTGATATTCTGAGGCCTATCATGACACAACACTTCCCTAAATGTGAACTAACTATATTAACTAATCACTAAGTACTTGATCTCTGAAGGAAGTAATGGTTCTTAATACATTATAATTGTATCCTTGAGGTTTTCATAATTAAGACTTCATTTCAGCAGATAATAATGATAATTATTAAAGTTATAGGTCCCCTCTTTCTCGTGAACCTAAACTATCTATTTGAAAAGTAGTTATGGGTTTAATTTGTTAATATTCATTAGGAGTATATATTATTACTGTAGGACTAGATTATGTGATTATTGATGACTAATGGTTGTGATACGGGCCAACTTTATTACTATTAATTATATTCTATCTACAAAGTTTTCCCCCTCTGCACCCTTGTTTGTGAGATGATCGGCTTCTGAATTACCTTCTCTATAAATATGTTTTACTTCCTTTTGAGGTATTTTATCCAAGATTTCTAGGATTTCTTCTAATTTCGAATTGAGTTTCTAGTTTGGAGTTCTCCTAGTTCTAATTGCATTTACAATTATATGGGAATCTTCCTCAATTTCAATTTTTGATAAACCTAATTGATAGCATAGTTTAAGTCCTTCTAGAACTACATCACATTCCACCATGTTATTAGTTGTAGGTTTAATGCATTTAGAAAATTCAGTAATGGCTTCTCCCTTCCAATTTTGGATAATCCCACCAATACCCGCTATACCTAGATTGCCTCTAGAGGCACCATCAAAATTTAGTTTATACCACCCTTCTTTAGGTGGTGACCATTTACATGTGCTTCTGTTAGCCTTTGTTTTATTCACTCCTTTTCTGTATAAAGGAGGGATGGCCAATCTAGGCCATAAGAATCTAATATTATTATCCCATTGTTTAAAGGATTTTTCAAGACTAATTTTATCTCGAAGTCTATTATTAGTTACTTCAACAATTGACACTTCTATTTTGTTAGTTATCAATCTCCACTCAAGCTTTTGATTTGTAAATATCCTTCTATTTCGTTCTTTCCAAATTTCCCATACTAGAATAGAGGGAGAGATTATCCAAATATCTTTGAACAAGCTATCTTTATTTAGAGTGGGCCATGCTTTAAGACAATCCACTAAATCAAAAGACATAGCTGAGCTCCAATTTAGACAATTACATAACCATTTCCAGAAATTTTGAGTAAATGTACAATTTAAGAGTAAGTGGTCGACATCCTCTTCTTGACATTCACATAAGGGGCATCTTGAGGGGCCTTCAAAACCTAGCTTCCTAAGTCTATCTGCAATTAAAATTTTCTTTTGCAACATTGTCCATAGAAAAATTCCTGCATTAGTGAGGCATGTCTTGTTCCAACATAGGTTCAAAGGGATATCTAGGGTATTCATGTTATGTTCCTACACAATATTTTTGTAACCATCCTTCACATTATATGATCCATTATTTGAACCAGCCCAAATAATATTATCTGCTCTATTTTTAATTGTGATTACTCTATATTTGAGGATGTCAATGATTTTTTGTCTTTCTTTATACTTTATTGGAATATCATTTATTGATTTCCATACTAAATCCTCTTCATGAGAGATATAACTCTTTAGATAGAGGCCCTTAATGTTTTTGCATTTATCAATAAATCTTTTCATAAAGCCTAACTCAGTGAGGGGGGTAAACCCACCCTAGGAGTCTTCCCAAAAAATGGCCTTGTCTCCTCTTCCTATATCCCACGTGAGTAAGTTATTAATAACTCCTCTAGATTATTTAATAAAATTCCAAATACGAGAGCCTTTAACATGGGTTCATGATTTGAAAATATTGATGGGATCAGCATATGGGATGTATTTGTGCAAAAGGATTGTAGCCCATTTGCTATTTGATTCCTTGTATAGTCTCCAAATGCATTTGGCACCCAATGCTTTACTCTGCCATTGAAGATTTTTAATACCTAATCCACCTTGGGATATTGGTTTACACAAGTTCTCCCATTTTATAAAAGATAACTTTTTTTCTTTTGTCGGACCTTGCCAGTAGAAATCCCTAAGGAGTTTGTCTAAACTGGCTTTGATATTGACTGGAAGAGGGAGTATCAACATTTGATATGTGGGAATGGCAGTCAATATAGATTTAATCATTGTAGCCCTTCCGGCTTTAGTGAGCCATTTACCTTATCAATTACCATTTTTAGTTTGTATTTTGGATAGCACTTGCTGCCATAACTTAGAGCTATGTACTCCCTTGTCTAGGGGAATCCCTAGGTATTTAGAAGGAAACTTGACAATTTTATATCCTAGGGTTTTGTAGATTTCTTGTGCTTTGATTGGAGGGGTGTTGATGAAAAAAACTTCAGATTTATTAGGATTCACTTTCTAACCTGACACCTTCATATATATATATATATATATATATATATATATATATATATATATATATATATATATATATATATATATATATATATATATATATATATATATATATATATATATATATATATATATATCCAGAACAACTTTGAATGCCTTAGCTTCCCTACAGATGGAAACTCTTGGAAGTATAGTGTCATCGGAAAATTGTTGATGTGTTATATTCGAGACATGTTCTATAACTTTGACTCCTAAGATTTTACCTTCATGGTGGGCCTTAGTTATAGCTCTTCCTAAAGCTTCAACCATAATTACATAAAGGAAGGGAGAGAGTGTATCACCCTGTCTAATACCATGGGCGATTTCAAAGAAACCTTCAGGAGTATCATTGATTAGGAGTGATATTTTGGGTGTAGAGATACAGTTGAAGATTAAATTAATCCATTGTTTGGAGAAACCAAATGCTTCTAGGTATTTACATAAAAATCTCCAATATACTTTATCGTAAGCTTTTTGAATGTCAAGTTTTATAACCATACATGATTCTTTATTATATTGGGTTGTACGTACTATTTCTTGGGTTATTATAATTCCATGTAGGATATAATGGTTGGGGACAAAGCTGTTGGATACAATTGTCTGAAGGACATTGTTGGATTAGCTATGTGTTGTCTTTGATGTCACACAAATGTCATATCAATTATCGCTCTCAGTATCTACCAAGTTCAGCCGGTCAGCTAAGCAGTTCTCAGTATCTACCAAGTTCAGTCGGTCAGCTAAGCGGTTCTTAGTATCTACCAAGCGTAGTCGGTCAGCTAGGCAGTTTTTAGTGTCTACCGAGTTCTCTCGGGTGTCTAAAGGAAACATGATAGGGTAACAGTGTTAACCGAGCCTCCTCGGTTATTGAAGGAAAATTAGTGGTTACCGAGCTCTCTCGGTCTCCAAAGGATGTTGCAAAATTTGCTGTGGTTACCGAGTTCTCTCGGTCACCAAAGGAAATCTTTTCAGGATTAATGTTTACCGAGCAAGGTCGGCCCTTTCAAAGAATTTTTTTATTATAGTTTGTTTATCCCAGCCGACTGTTATAATAATTATTAGTGCTGACTTGACAATCTAAATGATTATGAAACAGCATATATATATAGAAGGCCAAGTGGTGAATAAAAGATATACAGCATGCAGAAATCATTTTGAAGAAAGGTGTGTGCGAATTTTGAAGGATGGTCAGATATCCTTGAGGAGCAGCAAAGATTTAATTGATTATTAAGGATCTAGTGAAACAGAATAGACATCTATATTTAGCAATTCAGTTGCAGGTCATTTCATTGTTACTCTCTAGCAATTGTAGCAGTGATATCAAAATCTCTTAACCGAGTTGGTTTAACAACCATTTTGTAAATCCTCTAACAAGGTAACAGTTCTATTGAATTGTTTCAAGACCTCTTACAAGGCCACTCCTAGCAGGGTGATTAAATCCTCTAACAAGGTCACACCTAACAGTGTGTTTTGTAACCTTTTACCGGGTTGGCTTCTAATCGAGCATCACTTCAGAAGAGTGAAAAATAGTAACTAGTTACATTAGTGGTTTTTCCCATATTGGATTTCCATGGTAAATTTGGTGTCTCTTGTGTTCATGTTATTTTCTTTATTCATGTAAGTTAATCAGTGATGAATGCTTAAGAACAGTTTAATTATTACACACTTCAAGGATCAAGTTTTCAGCATTTCTCTGTATATTTACCGAGTGGCATAGTAAATAATTTGTTAAGATATTTAAGGGATTAGTGGTAATATTTTTGTGGTTAACTGATTCACCCCCCCTCTCATTTACTGCATCTATATTTCCAACAATTGGTATCAGAGTTTTTGGTGTTTGTAGGAAGTGTTTCAAGGACCTAAGCTAAAGATCAGGATGTCTTACAAAAGAGAAATTCCAAGGCTTAACAGAAATAACTTTTCAGCATGGCAAGGTCTCATGAGACTACATCTGGCTTCCATTGGTGATTCAGGATGCAAATATATTGATCAAGAATATACAATTCCTACTAGCACATTAACTGTTGAAGACATTGCAGAGAAGAAGAACCATAACACTATGATGATAGACATTGCATCAGCTCTTAGCTATGAAGAATTTGATGAAATCAAAGACTGCACAACTACTCATGAAATGTGGAACAAGCTGAAGAAAATCTATGGCGGTGATGACAATGTGAAGAGAGCCAAAGTAGAGAGCCTAAGAGGACAGTTTGATCAAATGAAAATGAGAGAAGAAGAAAACATTGCAAAATATGTTGAAAGGATCAAGACAAGTGTTAGTGCAATCAGAGCTTTTGGAGGAAAAATTGATGATGAAACGGTTATAAGTAAGGTTCTTAGAACATTACTCCTTATTTATTCAATAAGAGTTTCTTCTATTCAAGAAAGAAGATGTGAAGAAAATCACAATATAACTTTGGATGCCTTAGTTGGAAGATTGATAGCCTTTGAACTAGATAACTATGACAACTATGTTCCAACTTCTAAAAATATTGAATCAACTTTTGAGGCCAAACTTTCACTCAAGAAAGGGAAGAAAATCCAATCAGAAAGTGAAGAAGAATCAAAGGAAAGTTCTGATAGCGATTTTGAAGTTATTGAAGAATTACTTGCAAAGAAGTATTCAAGAGGTAGAGGAAAATACAAAGGTAAAACTCCCTTAATCTATTTTTCATGTGAAGAAATTGGTCATATTGCAGCTAGGTGTCCAAACAAGCAAAGCAAAGATGAGAAGAAAAATTACAAGTACAATGGCAAGAAAAATTTCAAATCATTCAAGGATAAAGGTAAGAAAACATGTTTTTTAGCTAAAGATTTGGATGATAGTGAAGAAGAAATTGTTTTCATTGCTTTAAAAGATAAATTTGATAATGATGAAGATGAGATGGCACTTATCTCTCATATAAGCAAGAATGATACATGGATTATAAATAGTGGATGTTCACATCATATGACTGGTGATAGGACCAAGTTTGAACACTTTGAAAACTTTGATGGTGGTAATGTAAGGTTTGGAAACAATGAACCCTGTTGTATAAAAGGAAAGGGACGAATTTCATTAACCAAAGAACTTATATGTGATAATGCATATTGGGTTGAAGGACTAAAGCATAATCTTCTAAGTGTAGCACAACTAATCAACATTGGATTCAAGGTTGAATTCATGAATGGCAAAGCAAGACTGGTGGATGACAAAGGAAAACTGATAGGATCAGGCAAACAAACCAAAGGTAACCTGTTTTATCTTGATCTTGGTGATTACTCATGTTTTATTGCTCAAATTGAAGAAATTTTGTTATGGCACAAAAGGTTATGTCATGTAAATTTTGACAACATAATGAAAATAAGAAAATTCAAGAAAGTAAGAGGTATTCCTACTTTGAAGAAACTTGATGTTGGTCTATGCAAGAATTGTCAAATTGGTAAAATGGGAAAGTCTAGTTTCAAAAGTAAAAACTATCAGTCTGAAGATATTTTGGAAATTGTGCATACTGATTTATGTGGACCTATTGGAATTGAGAGCTATACTGGAGAAACATTCTTTATTCTCTTTGTTGATGATTATTCTAGAATGATGACTGTTATGTATTTAAGAGAAAAGTCTGAAGCATTTGAGAAGTTCAAATGGTATTTAGCAAGAGTAGAAAAGGAAATAGGAAAAAGAATAAAATGCTTGAGATCAGACAGAGGTGGTGAATTCATCTCCCATGAATTCAATAATTTCTGCATTGAAAGAGGAATCAAAAGACAACTATCAGCCCCGAGAACTCCTGAGTAGAATGGAATAGCCAAAAGAAGGAACAGATCTATCATGGACTGTGCAAGGACTCTAATGATTGAAAAGAACATTGCTATGAAATACTGGAAGGAAGCTATCAGCACTGCAGTTCATACCTTGAACCGAGTATAGCTGAGAAAAGACACATTCAAGACTCCATATGAGCTATGGTATGGCTACAAACCAAATGTAAGTTACCTAAAAGTATTTGGTAGTAAATGTTACATCTTAAAAGAATCTAGAAAAGGAAAATTTGATGTAAAATGTGATGAAGGAATATTTTTGGGATATTCTTGCAAAAGTAAGGCATATAGATGTCTAAATTTGTCTACTCACAAAATCATAAAAAGTGCACATGTGAGAATTGATGAGTTTGCAGAAAAGATTGAAGAAGAAAGAAAAAAGGAACCAGAGGACTACAGAAAATTTGTTTACATCGAACCTGATACATTGCCAGACACATGTAAGGAGACTACATCTACCGAGCCCATTACAGTAACTGAGTCACAAGAAGAAGTTTAGATTGAGTCACAAAGTACCGAGTCTCAGTTTGAAGCTACCGAGCAAGTATCTACCAAGCCTGAGCAATCTGAACCTGAAGATGAAGAAGATGACAATGTAACTCATTCAGGAAGCAAGGAACCTGTATTAGCCAAGTATGTTAGAAAGCATCATAAACCAGATCAGATTATTGGAAACAAATCAGATGGTACTATGACAAGAAGTAAACTAAAAGGTACATGTTTATTTGCTGACTTTGAACCTAAAAATGTCAAAGATGCATTAGAAAATGAAAGTTGGATTGAGGCTATGAATGAAGAAATAGAGAAAATAGAGAAAAATAAGACATGGACTCTTGTACCTAGGCCTAAAGATAAAAATGTAATTGGGACAAAATGGGTATTCAGAAATAAGTTGAATGAAGATGGTCAAGTATCAAGAAACAAAGCAAGATTGGTATGTAAAGGATATTCTCAAGAAGAAGGAATAGATTATGGAGAGACTTTTGCTCTTGTTGCAAGATTAGAAGGTGTGAGGACTTTACTTGCATATGCAGCACATAAAGGATTTAAGGTATATCAGATGGATATCAAATCTGCTTTTCTCAATGGTATTCTTGAGGAAGAAGTCTACATTGAGCAACCTGAAGGTTTTATTGATCCAGACAAAAGGGATATGGTTTGCAAATTACACAAAGCATCGTATGGTCTGAAACAAACTCCTAGAGCATGGTATGAAAGATTACATAACTATCTTACTCAGATTGATTTCAAAAGGGCTAATGACAACAGAAATTTATACATCAAAGAAGGATCAGATAACAAAATTGTTTTGGCAGAAATATTTGTGGATGATACTGTGTTTACAGGAAATGATGATCAGTGCAAAGAATTTTTAGAGCTTATGAACAAAGAATTTGAAATGTCTATGTTTGGTCAGATAAAATTCTTTGTTGGACTTCAGATTCAGCAGAACAAACATGGTATCTACATTACTTAGTCTAAATATATCAGGGAAATACTTAAGAAATTTGGTATGGAAGATTCAAAACCAGTTGGTACACCCATGTGTACTGGATTGAAGCTTACCAAAGATGATGATTCAAAAGAAGTAGATCAGACCTTATATAGATCAATGATTGGAAAATTACAATATGTAGTACACACAAGGCCTGATATTGCCTTAGCAGTTGGAATAGTGGCAAGATTCTCGGCTAAACCTAGAGAAAATCACATGATGGCAATCAAAAGAATCTTGAGGTATTTAAGGGGAATTGAAGATTATGGCTTGTGGTATAAATTTGGAGGCAATCTGGATTTAAAAGTGTTTACTGATGCTGATTGGGCAGGAAACATTGATGACAGAAAGAGTACAAGTGGTGGAGCATTCTTTCTTGGCAAGAGGTTAGTATCTTGGACTAGTAAAAAGCAAAACTGCACATCCCAATCCACAACAGAAGCAAAATATGTTGCTACAGCAGTAAACTGCTCTAATATTATATGGTTTAAACAACTTTTGGAAGGCATGAAGGTTGAGATCAAAGAACTAGTTGTTATGTTTTGTGATAATACAAGTGCAATAAATATTTCAAAGAATCCAGTAATGCATTCCAAAACCAAGCACATTGCAATTAAATATCACTTTGTCAAAGAATTGGTGCAGGACAAGGAAATCAGATTGGAATATATTCATACAAAAGAACAAATTGCAGATATCTTCACAAAGCCATTACCTAAGGATGCATTCTTGTATCTAAGAGGCAAGTTAGGGGTCACTCCCCTATCCGAGGTTCACTGAATAAAGTTTTAGTGATGCATCAACCAGAACATGTTGAAGATCAATCAGTTGATATAGCATAGTTAGGGAATCATTACATATGAATCAGTACATAAGGTACATTGGCATTTATCGAAACTGTGTAAGTTGTCTTTGGCATGTGTTGTCAAAGAGGGAGAGTTTGTTGTCATTTCAAGAAATTTCTAAGAAGAATAATTTGAGAAGTTAAGAGGGAGAGTTCTCAGTCAGAGAAAGAAGTTTGAAGATGATGGGAATCAGAATGAAGCTAAGGATATGTTTCTTACTCTTGGTTTCTCTGTGAAATTTCATTATGCTATGACATGTTGTGTTGCCATCAATGCCAAAGAGGGAGATTGTTGGATACAATTGTTTGAAGGACATTGTTGGATTAGCTATGTGTTGTCTTTGATGTCACACAAATGTCATATCAATTATCACTCTCAGTATCTACTGAGTTCAGTCGGTTAGCTAAGCAGATCTCAGTATCTACCGAGTTCAGTCGGTCAGCTAAGCGATTCTCAGTATCTACCAAGCTCAGTCGGTTAGCTAGGCAGTTTTTAGTGTCTATCGAGTTCTCTCAGGTGTCTGAAGGAAACATGATAGGGTAACAGTGTTAATCGAGCCTCCTCAGTTATTGAAGGAAAATTAGTGGTTACCGAGCTCTCTTGGTCTCCAAAGGATGTTGCAGAATTCACTATGGTTACAGAGTTCTCTCGGTCACTGAAGGAAATCTTTTCAGGATTAATGTTTACTGAGCAAGGTCAGCCCTTTCAAAGAATTTTGTTATTATAGTTTGTTTATCCTAGTTGACTGTTATAATAATTATTAGTGCCAACTTGACAATCTAAATGATTATGAAATGGCATATATATATAGAAGGTCAAGTGGTGAATAAAAGATATACAGCATGCAGAAATCATTTTGAAGAAAGGTGTGTGCGAATTTTGAAGGATGGTCAGATATCCTTGAGGAGCAGCAAAGATTTAATTGATCAGTAAGGATTTAGTGAAACAGAACAGAGATCTATATTCAGCAATTTAGTTGCAGGTCATTTCATTGTTACTCTCTAGCAATTGTAGCAGTGATATCAAAATCTCTTAACTGAGTTGGTTTAACAACCATTTTGTAAATCCTCTAACAAGGTAACAATTCTATTGAATTGTTTCAAGACCTCTTACAAGGCCACTCCTAGTAGGGTGATTAAATCCTCTAACAAGGTCACACCTAACAGTGTGTTTTGTAACCTTTTACCGGGTTGGCTTCTAACCGGGCATCACTTCAGAAGAGTGAAAAATAGTAACTAGTTGCATTGGTGGATTTTCCCATATTGGGTTCCCACGGTAAATCTGGTGTCTCTTGTGTTCATGTTATTTTCTTTATTCATGTAAGTTAATCAGTGATGAATGCTTAAGAACATTTTAATTATTACACACTTCAAGGATCAAGTTTTCAGCATTTCTCTGTATATTTACCGAGTGGCATAGTAAATAATTTGTTAAGATATTTAAGGGATCAGTGGTAATATTTTTGTGGTTAACTAATTCACCCCCCCTCTCAGTTACTGCATCTATATTTCCAACAAAAGCCAGTTTCTTCTGAGATAATTGGAGGAAGGAAGGTTTTAGGTCTATTTGCTAAGCATTTCGAGAGGATTTTATAAATGGTATTACAAAGGGAAATAGGGTGGAAGTCCCCTGGTTCTATACATTCATTTTTTCTTAGGGATAAGTGTGAAGAAGGTATTATTGATTTCGGTTAATAGTGAGCCAAAGTTTCTGGTAGCTTCCACTGCTTGCCATATATGTGTGTATATATATATATCTATATGTGTGTGTGTGTGTGTGTGTATATATATATATATATATATATATATATATATAGACACACACACACACACACACACACACACACATATATTAACAAAAGTGTTGGCATTTTCTAGGGGAGGATATATGGGGTTAGTCATTTGATAGGGGTTATGTTTATACTGAAATTGTGCATTTTTTCTTTATTAAATTCATGGATCATTTATAGTGAATATTCATTTGTTTATGGAAATATTGTGATGATTATGTTAAGTTTCTCTTAGCATTTTTATGTGGTTTTATTTTGAAATTTGATTATTCCCTTTATAAAATTTAAATGCTTATGGATCTATTTTAGCTCTTTATGGTTTGAGTGTGGTTTTCTTCATTCTTGCAATGTCTTCTTTTTCTTAATGTGTTATCAGGGCACTAGGTGACCTATGGGGAAAATAGAGGTCGAGGTGTGTTTCAGATGGTTATGTTTTCAATTATGATTTGATGTGTGTGTTTATTCTGATTATTATCCCTGATTTGACCATATGGGCTCATGATGTTTTGTATTCTATTTACGGTATCTCTCTAATCTTTTGTGTTTCTTGTGTGTGAAACTAGATCTAGGATTACCTACTTGTATTCCTAATTAGATCTAGGATTACCTACTTGTATTCCTGATTAGATCTAGGTGAGATCTATGAGCCTAGGGTAGTTTACCTAGACATGTAGTAGGAGGTGGCTTGCAATAAGCATCGAGGCCCACAAGTGGCCACCAAGATCACTTATTATAAGTATCAATAATCAAGTGATAACCTAATATAATTAAGAGGAATTTAAATGAACTTAATAAGCCATGAGTCCTCACCCATGCTTGAGTGCTAGTACCGACTAAGGTGGTGTTGAGAAGATGACTAGATTCCTTTTAAGGCATGAGTTGGCATAGTTTATGACTTCATCTATATGAGAGGTCATTGACGCCGTGTATGGTCACTTGGGTTCCAGGATCTAGAGAGATTACCAAGACAAAACTCAAGGATTAGATGTACATGATGACACCTTCCTATGCATAGTCTGGTTATTCTACATGTGTCAGTTGCCTTTGGATTAGTAAGTTGTACCTTTTACTTTGTTATGTTTACCTTGAGTTAGAGTGCTTTTAGGATCCTTCTACTTAGGGTTTTATCCTTGTTTTGTGTTGGTAATCTGATTGGGGTTTGTTGTTATCTCCTCAGCATGGTGGGGTAGGCCTTTATGGTTCTACATGGACAAGTGGTAGTGATTCTTTACCATTTGAGATTTGACATCCTAGTGCTAGTACTTGATGGTGATTTTGCAGATGGATTCCTAATGCTTCATTGATGTTTCTTTCTTATCTTCATTATTTTTAATCATGTATTAGAGTATTGCATGTGATACTGAAACTGGACATTGTATCATTATAGTTAGATTGATTGCTACATACCCTACGACATGTGTAGTGGATGTGAGGTTATTTAGATATCATGGATGTCTGTGAGGGTTGTAGTTTATTGTTATATCATCTAATTGTAATATTTATGTTATAAAATCTTTTTTTGTCATTCTTTAGTTGTGTTTTGATCTTAAGTAATTCTACGTCATGGAACCCTTGAGATTTACAATCTGTTTTGGTTGTTGGTTTAATGTGAATAAATGGTAATGGCTTCCACATGATTTTTTATCTTGTATGCTAATTTTAGGGGGGAAAAAAAATCACCAAACTTAGTAGAATGTTTTAGGATAAATTCTCTTGGGTTCCCTGGCGGGGCATTACATGATTAGTATGATTCTTAGCGGATTGACAAGAAACACTAGGAGCTTGATTAACAAAACTAGAAGCTATGGATAAAGGAGTATGGAAGGTGTAGGTAAAAGACCATGATTAAGATCTAGCGGAGGCATGCTTAACTTGAGAATATTATGACACGTATAAGCTTGATATGAATGAAAAAGATTATCAGCTTGAGAAGGACATGAATTAGGTAATGAAGGCCAAAAGAAGTCAAGGGTAGCACAACCCCTAGGGTTAGAAGGTTGATATAAACTATGATTAATCATCTTCACTTCTTCATCATGAATTAATTTTAGACACTTATGGATAGGAGAAGCAATAACATGCATGGAATTTAACCATGACAAACCAAGCTTAACTTGAAATTGACCAAAAGTAGGAACAACAACGAAGGTAGTGTTCACAATTTTACCACAAAGTTCAACCAGAAAGTTAATGGAACCAAATGATGGATACAAAAAACTATTACAAGTTTGAATCCACAGTTTAGATGTATCATAAGAATCACATTGCAAGTTTTTCATAAAAAGATTTTCTTCAGTAATAACATTGACTAAGGATGTAGGATATACAAGACAACCACATGTAGGTATCTGAGAAATCATAGCATAAATGTAAAGGGGGCCATTGGGTGCTTTAATAGTCTCAGAATAATCAAAGGTAATCAAAAGTTCCCGAGGTCTTCTATTCTTAGGTTGTTTCTGAGGTTTAGGTTGAGATTTCAGTTTAGGCTATGGTTTTGGTGTAGTTTGAGGTGGAACTCAAGGTTGAGCTTGAAGCTGAGGTGGAGATATAGATTGAACAACATTCTCCACATGATTAAAAATGTGATTAAGATCATCCATCTTTGAATCATAAACAATATCCATAAAAGATGGTTGAGCAATGTTATTAGTATCATGTGTAGGTAAAGGATTCATATAGATACTAATTTGTTCCCACTATCATCAAGATTATCAATAGATAAGGCATTAGAATTGATTAAGTCTTGAACCTTATGTTTTAAGGGATAACGTTTCTCGATATCATGACCATTTTGACGATGATATTGACAAAAATCTTTAGGATCAAAGGATTTGGATGATACTATAGTAGGTTCAAAAGTGATCAAATAGTGTTGGCAATTTGGCTGAGTTGATTAAATAGATGTTTTCATTATGGAAACATATGATCCACATGAAGATCGCATAGGTCAGAGAGCAAGTATGACAAAGCACATTGCAAATTTGTCTAAGTGTGAGACATTGTTTTTACCAGTGAACCTAGACATAGTTTTTATTTGCAATGTTGATTGGAGTAAGTTCAATGCTTGCGCACTTGAACATAGACTCTATGATATCTATTAAACACCTATCTCAGAGTGTAAGTTAGTATGACATGTACGGAAGGAGTTATGATAGTTTTACCGAAGACAGTGTCAAGCCGACAGGATAGAATATGAAGACAGAACTAGTAAAGAGTTAAGGGATTATTTTGTTTATCAAAATAATGACTTAACAATATAAAGGGATGACATCCTAGATGTTAACCCTTGGAGAAAGTTATTGGTATAAATGTAAATGTAATTGTAATTGTAGAGATGAAGAGAGTGAACAATTGATGTATAGTGAAGTGATATGATGCGAAATTGTGATGCATATGTAATAGCAATAGTGAAAGAGCATCGAAGATATATTGATGTAAGAAGTATAAGGTTATGTACCTTAACCTATTTTTGTAATCAGTGTATATTGTACATTACTTTTTTGGGCAGTGGGCTCATCTGGTAATCACATTTTGTACTACCAACTCCTAATAGGGTTGAGGCTTCTAACAAGGCCTATAGTCCCTTAATCAGGACTGATACACTATATGCTTGTAATAGACTCCTAACAGGGTTAACATCCTTAACATGGTACTTTTTATTAGTGGATCTTTTTGGGTGCCATCCCCACTAGGGTTTTCCCTTGGCTAGGGTTTCCTCAAGAACAAATAATGTGTTATGAGTTCTTTAGTTTTATTGCTATGCATATTGATTAGCTTCTTATGTTTTGCATGTATAAAGATAATCTGTTATATCCATAATTGGGAAAAAGATAAAGTTTGTAGAATAATGATTCACACCCCCCCCTCTCAGTATTCCCTATTTCCAACAATTGGTATCAGAGCTTAGTTACAGAAAAGAATCATTCAAGGAAAGCCTAGCAGCTTGAGTAAGATCTTTATGGATATGGATCAACTACAAAAGAATCTTGAAGAAGCTCTTGAACATATTGATTTGCTTACTATTGAAAAAGATACTTTGAAAAGAAAGTATGATGATGCAAAGAACCTCATTGAGAAACTGAAAAAAAAATTGGAAGATCTGAGATCTGAAAAGGAATCCGAAGTTTTTATTGAAGATTGTGAAGACAATTTAGAAAAAGAAAATGAGATCCTTAAGCATGAACTGAAGATAGAAAATTTGAAGCTTAGTTTGAAAGATGGAAATGGCAAGAATGAAGAAAATCTAAAATCTGAGAATGAAAGTCTAAAGACTGAAAATGAAGAACTAAAATATAAACTTTGTAAAGTTACATCTGAACTTGAGAAAGTCAATTTGCAGTATGATGAACTTGAGAAATACAATAAGATTGTGAAAGGTGAACTTACTCAATCCAAACAACAACTTGAAAGGCTATATTCAACTAGTGAGAAGATTGATGAACAGATACCTTATCAAAAATCATTCTATGATAAGACTGATCTTGGATTCAACACTTTTAAAGCAAATGATGAAAGAAAGGAACCAGATCTGAAAATATCTGAAAGCATAGATGAGAAGAAGTCTGATGAGATCAATAAATCTGAAGATAGACCTAAAGAAGAAGAATCACCAAAGCAAGAGGAATGACCCAAAGGTATGCAAAGAGAATTCAAAGGTAGATGTTTGGCTTGTAATACTATTGGTCATATGAAGAGAGATTGCATAGGTAAGAAATTTAAACCTCTTAATGGTTATTGTTACAATTGTCATAGTTTTGGACATAGAGCTTTTAAATGTAGGAAACCTAAATTTATTGAGAATAATGATGGTAGTAGAATGTTTAGGAATACTAACAATGCAAATAAGAAACCTACTAAAGATATGAACAGAAGAAATGGAGTAATATGTTATAGATTCAACAAGGTTGGACACATTGCTAGAAATTGTAGATCACAAATAAATCAATCTAGACCAAGATATGGAAACAATGGAATTGTTTGTTAGATATGTAACAAGATTGGACATATAGCAAGGTTTTGCAGAATGAACAATAGAGTTTTTCATCCTAATCGTAATCCCAGAAATCATGCAAGAAGAAATGAAGATGCAAGTAACAGTCAGAAAGGATGCTATAGTAATTTAGATGAAATGAAGTTTATCAAAAGCATAGATCAAGGATACATATTCAACATTGAAGGTAATCAGGAAGGTGAAGTATTGAAAGGAAAGAATGAATCTTTATTTGACCCGTCTCAAAGTACTTAATTTATGAAAATTACAATAGAATAGGAACTTAGATTAGTATAGAAGTAGATATATGATGAATTGAGTCTTGCATAGTTAATGCAAGGTAGTTTATGATGTTCTAATGCTATGGTTTATAGAGCAAAGAAAAATATTAGGTTTTGTGAGATCGCAAGAAGTTTTAAGTTTTGCAAGTTAGCATAAACAACTTTTTGGAAAGAAGCGGCAAAAGAATTGAATGCAATGTCAGGTCTAAGTGATATTGAATTAATAAAAGGTCATGATTAATATTGTTTGATCATCAAAGTGAATTCAAGTGTCAAGGAGATCAAAGAGCAGTGATTGGAAGCATTTTGCAGGGATTTGGAGAAGAATTTTGTGTCAAATCTACGCAAGCCCCAAAATCATGAAATTAAAGTATTTTACTTGCTAGATCTTTAAATCTGTAGTGCCTCCCTTGTTTGACTCTTATCACAAGTGTCCTGATAGTGTTGTTTTGACCTTCACACTCATTGAGTAAGATCATATCGGTCCCATGTAAGGATGAACCACTAGGAGGATATGATTTTAGAACATATTTATGATGCCTTGAGAGACTTGGGGTCATTAGATGTGATATTGAACTGTTCAATGATGTTCCATAGTGATTAAAATGAGTCGATCTTGTGATGGACTCTTTGTCATTATTGCCTTTGTGCACGTGTCTTTAATTCTAGATGCACTATGTTTTCTATAGGGTTAATTATATTCATCTGATTTATATGATAGCGCAATGGAGTGTGTGTTTTGAGGGAATTGTATTGGTATATGGCACAATATTTAATAATAAGGTGAAATGTAGATTTTTAAGAGGTTAAATGTTGTTTCCTTATGTATGTAATTTCTTGAACACAAATGTAGTAGGAAGGGTGTGTAGAGTCATGAATTATGTAGGTAGAAATGCACACTTTAGAATCTAAGATGTAACAATTGGATATGTATGCTCGCATAAACTACCATTTAAGTTTATATCAGGTTGAGAGGTGAACATGTTGTAAGTTGAATTGTTAGGTCTCGATGTTCCATCATTCATTTATATTAGACTTACTCTTATAGTGGTATCATATCTTTGACTTTAGGTGATGATTTTTATATAATTATGTAGATGAGGATGTTAGACATATCTTTATATGTGGATCTTGATTATATGATATAGAAGGATTATAGAATTTTGAATCCTACGTTTTGATGTAAATTGACTTATGAAATAGAAATTGAAATGAGTGGGATACTGAATTGTTTTACAAATTGAGTATGCAAATGAATTAGGGTTAATTGAGAAAGTAGGAATTAAGCTAAAGTTACATGTGATGTATATGGAAATGGATTACTTATGTTGTTTCAAAATTGTGATGAAATTGTGTAATTCAAGTTGCTAGTACATACGTGTTTGTATGTTATCATGGATCCTGCACTGCTTCATTTATATGTTTTTATTTTGTATATATTCATGAGATATTGATAATTTGAGTGAGTGTGTAGGTATATGGCCATGGATATAAGTCAGGAAAATAGGAATGGATCTAAATGCAACCTGTTTGAAAACCAAGGTCGGCTCTAAGAAGAGCACGACCTCATTGTAATGTATTTTTCTTCATGAACGTGATGCATGTGTGTATGTGGTTGATAATGTTGTAAATGTATCTTGTAAGTGAAATTCTTTTTGTGTAAACATTAATGCTATTTTCCACTAAGCATGCCAAATGTGTTTGTGATGTGTACTTATGTGACGAGTCATTTGACACCATGCTAATGATGTGGCATGCTTGAGTGGGATAAGGGTCCCACCCTCTCTGTAGTTGGTTTTGATTTTTCCTAAGCTAGGTAGGTGGGTTAAGGAATGAAGTTTTATGTTTCCAATACTTCATTTTCGGATGCATAGTTAACTGGGGTTTTGAGGGGTTCTGTGGTGACCTAGGGTGTAGTTTAGGTTGGAATAGGGTGCCCCAAGGCTAGCACATGGGTTGGGGGGCTTGTTTATTCAAATTCCACCTTCATAGGCCACCATTTTATCTCTTTTTATGGGCCATTTTTGATATGAACGAAAATGGGTAATGCTTTTTAGGTTGTCTCACCTTTTCATGTGTTGCTTTTCACTCCATTTATTTAGTAAGGGCGAGCACGTCATTTTTTGTCTTGGATCTAGAAACCTATCGACTTTGGGATGAGAGAAGAATGTTGGAATGTCTTAGGGGAGAGAGACTTAGGAGAGCACATACTTGGTTCATTTTGGCCTATGCTAGATTTGGAGAGAGGGGGATGGAGACTAGTAGAATTGAGAAGGATAGCAAGCTTGGAGCTCATCTTCATATTTTCAATTTTGCCTTCGCTTAGAAGAAGGTTGGTGGTTTCTAACATGTAATAATTTTGTGTATGCATTGAAAGAAATACACTAGTGTGAAAATTTGTAAATTTTAGTACCTTGTAATGAATCTTATGTGTTTAGTTTCGTTGCGAGATTTTGGTTGGTTTCATTTGTGAGGGTTTGTTTACCACTTTGTTTGTCTTCTTGATTTCTTCATGTTCTTGGGTGTGCAAGTTCACTCCTATCCTTGGGAGGATTAGAGGAGGACTTGGGGTGAAGGGAATAGTTGGGAATTCTCTATGTATGAGAGCATGATTGTATGGATAGCCATGAGAGCCTTCTTATGTTGTTTGGGGGTCATAAGGGATACTTCTTATGTTTGTTTGGGGGCCATAAGGGAATTGTTGATGCTCATGGATTTGATTTGTTTGGTTGGAATTGCCTTGTGAAGGCTTGTAAGATATGTTGAAATAATGTTTTGTTATAAGACAGGTGTCTCCATAAAGAAGTTTCCACCTTCACCCATTCATGGATTCAGCCTTTGGAATCCTTTGTGCAAGATTGGGAAGGGAGTAAATCTTGCTTTATCTTGTTTTTAGCTATGGCTAAATGTTTATGTATGTGGAGTATGTCTCTGTCCCATTCATTTTTGGTTTCCCCAAGCTCGGGGGTGGCCATGTAATCACCTAGGCTGGGAGGTGAGCCTCCATGGCCATGTGGAAGAAGTCTTTTGTGTTGCAGGTTGGTTGCATGTTTGAAGAAAGGTTCAAGTTTGAAGAAAAGTTAAAGTTGGAATATTCAAAGGACTGTATGTAGGTGTAACAACTTGAAAGATCTTGTTCTATCCTTTTAGTATCCTAAGAAAATGTAATTGTAAATGATATAAGAGCTACTAGAAGAAAAATTAGTCCTAGTGAGTTTTATTTTCTCTCTCAAAAGCTCAAGCTTCTACAACTTTTAAATGAAATTTTAAAATCAGTTCCTTGCAAAATGTTATATGGATTTGACATGGACTGGAAATGTCCAAACTAATTCTATCTGCTTTACAAAGATTTCTACTTTCTTAAAAAGAAGTTGAAGATTTAGCTGGAGTTCCAAAGTCAAGGATGAGAGAATTTTAGAAATATTTGCATTATGATAATGTTTGCAATTCAGTCCCTATGGATACAAGTGTAAGATAGTTATGTGGAAATGAGGATTTGTATAGTTGATAAATCTATACTCAAAACATTACATTCGGTTAATGAATAGGAAGAAAGAGAGTTTGACTACTTCTGTAGTATGTGTAATAATAAAAGGGTGAAGAAGTCTATGTTTCTTGTATTAAGTTAAGTTCAGAAGAAGTGAAAAGATTATAGTTGTTTATAATTTACCTATAAATTTCTATATCAAATACTGTTGTATAATTATTTAGAAGAAAAGAAATTGTTTCCTATGGTTATTTTCCTGTTAAATTGTGATTATTGATATAAAAAGAAAGGGAAAGAAAAATAACTCATTAATATGTATTCTATATTGCAAAGCTTGTACTGTTTTATTTAGAGAATAGCTTGGAAATAAATGTTGTACTTACAAGATATTAAACTTGTTCCCTGTTACAAAATATGATTCAATATATATTGGGCTCATAGTAACTATACACAATTAATATTATTCCTAATGTTCATAATTATGGATCTGATTGTTATGGTACATAGAAATCACATTTGATTGTATAAGACCTTATACTGTTTTCTATTCTTTCTCCTAGATTTGATTCTAGTGTGTGTATTTTAAGTATGTAATTACTATCATAAATACATATATATAGTATTATGCCATATTGATATAAATATTCATAATAGCAAATATGTTATAAACAAAATCTTATTTCCTCTTCTTACACTAATTAAATTAGTATCATTATATTTTATAAATTTATTACATAATATATATTATACATTAATTTATGTATAAGATGTAATATATTATATATGTCCTTAAAAAAAAAAGATAATAAATGCTAATATAAATAGTCTTAACCTTTCTTCCTGTTCATATTATAATCTAATAATGTTAAATATAATTATATTTATTACGTATTATATATTATACAATATAAAATATTGTATAATATATAATACATAATAATATATTAGATAGTTTCAAACCTTAAAAAAAATTAAGAAAAATCGATGTGCTTATGAAACTTGGGGCCAAAACCCCTGTAACTGTCCCCGATCATGAGCACATTGTGGTGACCCTAGGTCATGGTAGTGACTGTAGTCATTGTCATGGCTTAGAGCCATGGATAGTGACTATAGTCACTGACGTTACTGTGGTCACGGTAGTGAGTGTAGTCACTATACGTGGCTATAGTCATGACCAGCAAATAAGGCCCTGTCACGACCTGGCCACATGGCATGTGGCATAAGTTTCTTTTTTAAACCCCTACAAAAAAAATAAACACAGAAACATATATGTATTTCATGCCAATTGCGTAATACAGCAATAAAAGGCATACACATCTGATCTATGTAACAGATCTAGGAACAAAGATATTTTTGTTTACATCTTGCGATTAGAGTAGTTATTACTCAAACAATAATAAATATAATCCATTGCTTGATATATCAAGGAACCCCATTTATTATAAAGGGGCACTGAAATGATTAATTAATAACTATCCAAATCCAATCTGTGTATTAACAAAAATCTCTATCATTCTGAGAACCCAAATATTACAGAGATAATAAAGATTAAAACTTTAATAAATACTTATGAACAAGAAATAAATATTGCCTTTGATCTGTGAATAGAGCTGGTAAGAGTAAATGAATGAGATAAAATGATAAATGAATTGCTTGAGCAAGAAAACATAACAGCATGGAATAACCCAGATTGCAGACCAAATGGGCAAGCTTTCTTGCTTGGATAGAAGAGGATCTCTTATGAGATAAGAGATCTCTTGCTGATCCAACCTCCCAAGAACTCTTAAGAGCATCCACGTCTCATAAAATGGAGTTTTCCCTATTTCCATCTTCAATCTTGTACAAGAAAAGGAAACAATGAGAGGCTTTTAGGGTTTTGGGGGTTTTTAATAAGGCCCCAAACCCTAATTTTGAATTAGGGTTTGGTGGGCTCATTTCTTTAATACATTATTTTATTGTAATGAGTATGCCCCATCCTATGAACTTTATTTATTGAGTTAGATTTGGCCTTTGTATTTTATTCTGCTAGGGGGAAATATTAATTGATAGACCCTTTTCATTTGTGCTTTCTTTCATTGTAGTGTATATCTTATTTATTAATGTTTATCTTTAAGATAATTCTAGTATTTTATCTTGTTTCATAAAAAGCATAGGATAAGATTTTATCGTAGAATGGCTATTCCTTCCTTGGCTAAATTATCAAGTTAATTGATTATTAACTTTGAGATATATTAAAATATAATAGTTAGATTAGTTAAAATATGTTAGCGTATTAATTTCATAATGGATTTGGTTAAAATTTATCCCTTCGGTAGGTTTAATTATTGTCAGCAATAAATTTAAATTTATGGTTTGTTTATCTTAGTAAATTTTTTTTTTTGTGGGATTAGTAAGTGCAAAGAAAATGTAAATTTGGAAGGGTGATAAAGCTTTAATTTAAACCTTTTAATATATATATATATATATATATATATATATATATATATATATATATATATATATATATATATATGTATGTATATATATATATATATATATATATATATATATATATGTATATATATATATATTGTAGGAATAATTTAATAATTAATGTTTTTATTATTTTGAGATTTAAATCTCATAGTAACCCTAATCTTTGTTGAATCTAAATTTTATTAAGGGCAGATTATAGGTAGATATTTTTTGATAATATAGATAACCTTATATTTAGCCTTAGTTTATTTGAAATGGGTAATCTTGAAGATTATTTTATTCAGGGGAGAATCTTAGTAGTTAGGAGTATCGACTTAGGTTAATCCTAGATTGTTTTATTCTAAACCTTTTTCTTTATTGAATTAAAATGATTCCTTTTGATTTTTTTAGGTTCAATCCATTTTATCCTCCGTACTAACTCGAAATAATTAGGGAGTTGATATCTCCTTATCATATCCTTCCCTTGTCGCCTAATGTCTTTCGACGAGTAGGGGATGAAGGCACACCCGTACATGCCTCTTGTTCCCTTATAAAACATTGGGTGACTTTTCCCATGTGAAGATACATACCCTAAGCTTTGCATCGTTGGCTACTTGTGTAACCTAGTTTAGGTTATGTGTCCGCTTTAGTGTTCCAAAAAAAAATTGTTGTTGTGTTTTTGCCCGAATATTTTGGGCATCACATTCTGGTATCAGAGCACAGTTTCAACTCTGGGAACCTTAAACCATTGCATTTCTCATTTTAATAAAGAACTGTAAGATGCCTACTTGAAGTGTGACAAGCACATGAAAATGGAAATGTCCTAGTAGTGTTACTTAGCACACGGGAAGTGGAGCAGGGAGTTGAAGGTACATGAAGGAAATCATGATCCCTCTTCCCGAACAACTCTTGAACTAGTACCGGAATATAATAACTTCCTCAAAGGAAGGTGCTAGATTGAGCCCATGCTCAACCACCTGGATCTCATGTTATGTGGCCTTATGTTTATAGATTCAGAAGCTTGTAGACAACTTGTAGCTTGGGTGTGCTCATGTAGTATCTTGGGGGATTATTGAGAAAACTAAGACAAGTAATATGTGGATTAGAAAGGAGTTCCTCCTAGGATGTTTTACATTGTCCTTAGTTTTGAGTGTCTAGAAACCCGTTTGTTATCCATAGTGTGGTTAGCTTAGCAACTAAGGTAGTGATCTCACTAGGTGTGACAGGGTGGGTTGCGTATGTATGTTGATTTTCCTAATGCACTTGGTAGTCTGGTAATGGTTCTCTTGCAAGCATGACCTTGGGTGGACATAATGTAAGTTGGTGTCTATGCTTGGTAAGGGAACCTGTTAACTTTCACCTTATGGATGATAATGCATCCTATGTTTATATTGTTATGGCATCATGAGACTGTGATGAAACTTTGTGTGTTAGGCCTTGAGATAACGGCTCAGGATCCAAGATTGCTCACGGATATTGTGATCTCTAGTAGAAGAGTGTGTCATTATCGTGAGAGTGTGATATCTTATGTGGGTTGTTTCTTGTTGTGCAACCATGGGTACCTAGTATTATGACCTTTAGACCATACTTATGTCATGCCTCTTGTCCTTCTACGCCTCTTGAGTCAAATTTTTATTATCATTTATGTTGTGTGGAGATTCCTACCATACCTTGAAGTTATGTTTTATTTCATAACCCCTTTTCTAAATATGTAGCATGAGAGGTGCGTATCCTAGCTATGGGGAAGAACTTCATGATGGATTCAAATATATTCCAATAATGCAAAGAAACCCCCCCTTGAAAGTTCAAGGTTCATATTACGAATTTGAGTGGATCTCTTTGTATATGTTGTGGGGTGGTAGAAGGCTTTCAGCTAATTGAATTTACTTCATTATAAGGGTTAGTACAACAAGGTGGAAGATAATATTTTATAGGTTAAGGGCATGGTTGCAACTACCAGTATTCTGGTAATGTTTATATCTGTGAACTGTATGTGGTGGATGTGTTCTCTAAATGGATGTGAAGTGGTTCCCTCATTGTCTTGTGGTGATTCATCCCTATTACATGATTGATTTCAGTCACAATGCTTTGTGAATGACTCTTGATTTAATTATTATTCTTTTTCTTTTTCTTTTTCTTTTTCTTTTTATCTGTTTCAGAGGAACTTTCCTCATGTTGTGTGGGCTAGCACATTTTGGTTATTTTATGCTTGGAAATGGTCACCAAATCTATTTTTTTTCTATGATTTGTAACACATTCCATTTATTGTTGAAATGAGCTCATTTTTGAATTACTGTTGAAATTAATGGGTATCTCATTAAGGTGTACATTTCTTTGGTTCTCGGTGACTATACCAAATGTTCTTGATTTGTTGGTTAGTCCTTGTGTTTGTGACTCTACCTAGTTCATTGTGGATCATTGACAATATGTATAAAGGGGGAACACCATGAAGGACACACTATATTACACCCTTGTTATGGTAAAGATGTGGTACATGATGGTAACATAGTAGATGCATGCTGAGATTAGTAGTTGATTAAGAGTTTAGTTCAGAAGTTTCCCTTGTGTGGGAGCTACTACCTGCATTGAAACCATTATTGGTTAGATCATATCATAAAAGTGAGGGTTAAGGTTGGTTTGTAACATTAAGCAAATGATTGGATGATGGACATACCTCATTTGGAAATAATGTGAATCAGCGGAGATATGGCACCTTTATTTTAGTCCTAATTTCATGGCTTACATGATGACATATGAACCATTCCTTTTCGCTTGGGAAACTAGAATGTATGCTTAATGGGAATCCTCCTCGATTTCCATGATGTGTTTTGGAAAACTAGGAAACATTCCTCTTCTTATCATGGTTATGATGGATTGTTAGGTGTGACTCAAACCCCCCTAAAGATGCGATCCATGTGGTGGGCCTTAATAGTTCTGATATTCTGGTGGTGTTTTACACCCCTTCACGAGTATGTTGCAGTCATACTATCATGTCTATCAAGATGATCCCTCTTGGGGAGACTTTTTGTTAATTATAGGGGCTTCTAGAGGATGGCTTGATTTGAGGTATCCCTAGGCTGAGCTAGAAGGTAATGGATTCTTAAGATCATATTTCTTTTAAAGTTGGGAAATTGTGGATGAGTGTCTGAGGTCATCCCTTTTTGGACTTGTTGATCACCATGTGGTAGGGCTATGATACTATGTTTTAAGCGACCCTTTACCCTGAGGTTATGTGACCACTAGTCATCATGGAAACATACTAATCCTACTCTTGGGGATTACCTTAAGGTACTCTATTTATTCCTATAGATGGAAAGAGTGCATCAATGATCTTCTATTTTGGAAGTCCTTTCTTGCGAGAGGAAATCCTTGAGATATGACCTTGGTTCATTCAAGTAAGTTGTAGCATTCCTTTATGGAGCACAATTTTGGGAAAATGGAGATTGTCTCGTGTTACCAAGATGATATCTTGAAGCTCTTCGAGTCTCAGCCCTGGAATATCTTGGGAGGTAATCAGTGCCGCATGTGTAATTTTAGAGAAAGAGTTACACCATTTATGGTTCAGGAAATGCTTAGATGTAATCTCCTTTTAGATTCTAACCCACAAAGGAATGGATTTGAGAGATTCATTGATGATATCATTTGTAGAATGGATCCCTCAAGATGTTGTTAGACTGGAGTTAATCGAAAACTATGATGTTGAGGGGTCTAGTAAGTATTCTTGTTCTAGGACAGTGAGACAACACACGTGTAGCTCTTCCCTCTAGCTTGACCTTTCGGCTTCTAGGAGTAAGCCTACTCCTTGGGGGGGATGATGTAGTGCCTCCTTCATTTGACTCTTATCACAAGTGTCCTAATAGTGTTGTTTTGACCTTCACACTCATTGAGTAAGCTCATATCTGTCCCATGTAAGGATGAACCACTAGGAGGATATGATTTTAGAACATATTTATGATGCCTTGAGAGACTTGGGGCCATTATATGTGTTATTGAATTGTTCAATGATGTTTCGTAGTGATTAAAATGAGTCGATCTTGTGATGGACTCTTTGTCGTGATTGCCTTTGTGCACGTGTCTTTAATTCTAGATGCACTATGTTTTCTATAGTGTTAATTGTATTCATCTGATTTATATGATAGAGCAATGGAGTGTGTATTTTGAGGGAATTGTATTGGTATATGGCATAATATTTAATAATAAGGTGAAATGTAGATTTTTAAGAGGTTAAATATTGTTTCCTTATGTATGTAATTTCTTGAACACAAATGTAGTAGGAAGGCTGTGCAGAGTCATGAATTGTGTAGGTAGAAATGCACACTTTAGAATGTGAGATGTCACAATTGGATATGTATGCTCACATAAACTACCATTTAAGTTTATATTAGGTTGAAAGGTTAACTTGTTGTAAGTTGAATTGTTAGGTCTCGATGTTCCATCATTCATTTATATTAGACTTACTCTTATAGTGGTATCATATCTTTGACTTTAGGTGATGATTTTTATATGATTATGCAAATGAGGATGTTAGAAATATCTTTATATGCGGATCCTGATTATATGATATAGAAGGATCATAGAATTTTGAATATTACATTTTGAAGTAAATTGACTTATGAAATGGAAATTGAAATGTGTGGGATACTGAATTGTTTTACAAATTGAGTATGCAAATGAATTAGGGTTAATCAACAAAGTAGGAATTAAGTTAAAGTTACATGTGATGTTTATGGAAATGGATTACTTATGTTGTTTCAAAATTGTGATGAAATCATGTAATTCAGTTTTCTAGTACATACGTGTTTGTATGTTATCATGGATCCTGCACTGCTTCATTTATATATGTTTTTATTTTGTATATATTCATGAGATACTGATAATTTGAGTGAGTGTGTAGGTATATGGCCATGGATATAAGTCAGGGAAATAGGAATGGATCTAAATGCAACCTATTTGAAAACAAAAGTCATCTCTAAGAAGAGAACGACCTCGTTGTAACATATTTTTCTTCATGAACATGATGCATGTGTGTATGTGGTTGATAATGTTGTAAATGTATCTTGTAAGTGAAATTCTTTTTGTGTAAACATTAATGCTATTTGCCACTAAACATGCCAAATGTGTTTGTGATGTGTGCTTATGTGAGGAGTCATTTGACACCATGCTAATGATGTGGCATGCTTGAGTGGGATAAGGGCCCCACCCTCTCCTTAGTTGGTTTTGAGATTTCCTAAGCTAGGTAGGTGGGTTGAGGAACCAAGTTTTATGTTTCCAATACTTCATTTTCGGATGCATAGTTAACTAGGGTTTTTGAGGGGTTCTGTGGTGACCTAGGGTGTAGTTTAGGTTCGAATAGGGTGCCCCAAGGCTAGCACATGGGTTGGGGGGCTTGTTTATTCTAATTACACCTTCATAGGCCACCATTTTATCTCTTTTTATGGGCCATTTTTTATATGAACGAAAATGGGTAATGCTTTCTAGGTTGTCTCACCTTTTCATGTGTTGGTTTTCACTCCATTTATTTAGTAAGGGCAAGTGTCATTTTCTGTCTTGGATCTAGAAACCTATTGACTTTGGGATGAGAGAAGAATGTTGGAAATTTTTAGGGGAGAGAGACTTAGGAGAGCACACACTTGGTTCATTTTGGCCTATGCTAGATTTGGAGAGAGGGGGATGGAGACTAGTAGAATTGAGAAGGATAGAAAGCTTCGAGCTCATCTTCATATTTTCAATTTTGCCTTGGCTTAGAAGAAGGTTGGTGGTTTATAACATGTAACAATTTTGTGTATGTATTGAAAGAAATATACTAGTGTGAAAATTTATAAATTTTAGTACCTTGTAATGAATCTTATGTGTTTAGTTTCATTGTGAGATTTTGGTTGGTTTCATTTGTGAGGGTTTATTTACCACTTTGTTTATCTTCTTGATTTCTTCATGTTCTTGGGTGTGCAAGTTCACTCCTCATCCTTGGGAGGATTAGAGGAGGACTTGGGGTGAAGGGAATAGTTGGGAATTCTCTATGTATGAGAGCATGATTGTATGGATAGCCATGAGAGCCTTCTTATGTTGTTTGGGGGTCATAAGGGATACTTCTTATGTTTGTTTGGGGGCTATAAGGAAATTGTTGATGCTCATGGATTTGAGTTGTTTGGTTGGAAGTGCCTTGTGAAGGCTTGTAAGATATGTTGAAATAATGTTTTGTTATAAGATAGGTGTCTCCATAAAGAAGTTTCCACCTTCACCCATTCATGGATTCAGCCTTTGGAATCCTTTGTGCAAGTTTGGGAAGGGAGTAAATCTTGCTTTATCTTGTTTTCAGCTGTGGCTAAATCTTTATGTATGTGGAGTATGTCTCTATCCCATCCATTTTTTGTTTCCCCAAGCTCAGGGGTGGCCATGTAATGGCCTAGGCTAGGAGGTGAGCCTCCATGGCCATGTGGAAGAAGTCTTTTATGTTGCAGGTTGGTTGCATGTTTGAAGAAAGGTTCAAGTTTGAAGAAAAGTTAAAGTTGGAATATTCAAAGGACTGTATGTACGTGTAATAGCTTGAAAGATCTTGTTCTATACTTTTAGTATCCTAAGAAAATGTAATTGTAAATGATATAAGAGCTACTAGAAGAAAAATTAGTCCTAGTGAGTTTTATTTTCTCTCTCAAAAGCTCAAGCTTCTGCAACTTTTAAATGAAATTTTATAATCAGTTCCTTGCAAAATGTTATATGGATTTGACATGGACTGGAAATGTCCAAACTAATTTTATCTACTTTATAAAGATTTCTACTTTCTTAAAAAGAATTTGAAGATTTGGCTGGAGTTCCAAAGTCAAGGATGAGAGAATTTTAGAAATATTTGCATTATGATAATGTTTGCAATTCAATCCCTATGGATACAAGTGTAAGATAGTTATGTGGAAATGAGGATTTATATAGCTGATAAATCTATACTCAAAACATTACATTCGGTTAATGAATAGGAAGAAAGAGAGTTTGACTAATTCTGTAGTATGTGTAATAATAAAAGGGTGAAGAAGTCTATGTTTCCTGTATTAAGTTAAGTTCAAAAGAAGTGAAAAGATTATAGTTGTTTATAATTTACCTGTAAATTTCTATATCAAATACTGTTGTATAATTATTTAGAAGAAAGGAAATTGCTTCCTATGGTTATTTTTCCTGTTAAATTATGATTATTGATATAAAAAGAAAGGGAAAGAAAAATAACTCATTAATGTGTATTTTGTATTGCAAAGCTTGTACTGTTTTATTTAGGGAATAGATTGGAAATAAATGTTGTACTTATAGGATATTAAACTTGTTCCCTGTTACAAAATATGATTCAATATATATTGGGCTCATAGTAACTATACACAATTAATATTATTCCTGATGTTCATAATTATGGATTTGATTGTTATGGTACATAGAAGTCACATTTGATTGTATAAGACCTTATACTGTTTTCTGTTCTTTCTCCTAGATTTGATTCTAGTGTGTGTATTTTAAGTATGTAATTACTATCATAAATACATATATATAGTATTATGCCATATTGATATAAATATTCATAATAGCAAATATGTTATAAACAAAGTCTTATTTCCTCTTCTTACACTAATTAAATTAGTATCATTATATTTTATAAATTTATTACATAATATATACTATACATTAATTTATGTATAAGATGTAATATATAATAATATATTATATATGTCCTTAAAAAAAAAGATAATAAATGCTAATATAAATAAAGTCTTAACCTTTCTTCCTGTTCATATTATAATCTAATAATGTTAAAATTATATTTATTACGTATTATATATTATACAATATAAAATATTGTATAATATATAATACATAATAATATATTATATAGTTTCAAACCTTAAAAAAAAATAAAAATCGATGTGCGTATGAAGCTTGGGGCCGAAACCCCTGTAACTGTCCCCGACCATGAGTGCATTGTCGTGACCCTAGGTCACGACAGTTACTGTAGTCATTGACGTGGCTTAGAGCCACAGACAGTGACTGCAGTCACTATTGTGGCTTATAGCCACAGATAGTGACTGCAGTTACTGACGTGACTTTGGTCATGGTAGTGACTGTAGTCACTATACGTGGCTATAGTCACACTAGCAAATAAGGCCCTATCGTAACCTGGATGCACGACATGTGGCATAAGTTTTTTTTTTAAACCCTTGAAAAAAAAATAAACATAGAAACATATATGTATTTCACGCCAATTGCGTAATACATCAATAAAAGGCATACACATCCGATCTGTGGAGCAAATCTAGGAACAGAGATATTTTTGTTTACATCTTGCGATTAGAGTAGTTATTACTCAAACAATAATAAATATAATGCATTGCTTGATATATCAAGGAACCCCATTTATTATAAAGGGGCACTGAAATGATTAATGAATAACTATCCACATCCAATCTGTGTATTAATGAAAATATCTATCATTTTGAGAACCCAAATATTACAGAGATAATAAAGATTAAAATCTTAATAAATACTTATGAACAAGAAATAAACATTGCCTCTGATCTATGAACAGATCTAGTAAGAGTAAATGAAAGAGATAAAATGATAAATGAAATGCTTGAGCAAGAAAACGTAACAACATGGAATAACCCAGATTGCAGAGCAAATGGGCAAGCTTTCTATCTTGGATATAAGAGGATCTCTTATGAGATAAGAGATCTCTTGCTGATCCAACCTCCCAAGAACTCTTAAGAGCATCCACATCTCATAAAATGGAGTTTTCCTTATTTCCATCTTCAATCCTACACAAGAAAAGGAAACAATGAGAGGCTTTTAGGGTTTTGGGAGTTTTTAATAAGGTCCCAAACCCTAATTTTGAATTAGGGTTTGGTGGGCTCATTTCTTTAATACATTATTTTATTGTAATGAGTATGCCCCATCCTATGAACTTTATTTATTGAGTTAGATTTGACCTTTGTATTTTATTCTGCTAGGGGGAAATATTAATTGATAGACCCTTTTCATTTGTGCTTTCTTTCATTGTAGTGTATATCTTATTTATTAATGTTTATCTTTAAGATAATTCTAGTATTTTATCTTGTTTCATAAAAAGCGTAGGATAAGATTTTATTGTAGAATGGCTATTCCTTCCTTGAATAAATTATCAAGTTTGTTGATTATTAGCTTTGACATATATTAAAATCTAATAGTCGGATTAGTTAAAATATGTTAGCGTATTAATTTCATAATGGATTTGGTTAAAATTTATACCTTTGGTAGGTTTAATTATTGTCGGCAATAAATTTAAATTTATGGTTTGTTTATCTTAGTAATTTTTTATTTTTTTTGTGGGATTAGTAAGCGCAAAGAAAATATAAATTTGGAAGGGTGATAAGGCTTTAATTTAAACCTTTTAAAACAATTATATATATATATATATATATATATATATATATATATATATATATATATATATATATATATATATATATATATATATATATATATATATATATATATATATATATATATATATTGTAGGAATAATTTAATAATTAATGTTTTTATTATTTTGAGATTTAAATCTCATAGTAACCCTAATCTTTGTTGAATCTAAATTTTATTAAGGGTGGATTATAGGTAGATATTTTTTGATAATATAGACAACCTTATATTTAACCTTAGTTTATTTGAAATGGGTGATCTTGAAGATTATTTTATTTGGAGGAGAATCTTAGTAGTTAGGAGTATCAACTTAGGTTAATCCAGGATTTTTTTATTGCAAACCTTTTTCTAATCATTCCTTTATATTTTTTTAGGGTCAATCCATTTTATCCTCCGTACTAACTCGAAATAATTAGGGAGTTGATATCTCCTTATCATATCCTTCCCTTGTCGCCTAATGTCTTTCGACGAGTAGGGGACGAAAGCACGCTAGTGCATGCCTCTTGTTCCCTTATAAGACATTGGGTGACTTGTCCCATGCGAAGATACGTACCCTAAGCTTTGCATCATTGGCTACTTGTGTAACCTAGTTTAGGTTATGTGTCCGCTTTAGTATTCCAAAAAAAATTTGTTGTTGAGTTTTTGCCTGAATATTTTGGGCATCACAAAATCAGTAAAGGAATTTGGAGAAATCATGGATGTTTCTTTAATACACAATGTCAGAGATAAGAATAGACCTAAATTGAAAAGGAAACCAATAGAACCCTTGGAAGATGACCCTAGGTTTTTTTTATCATCCGTACCAGACAAATTTTTACACTTAGAGAATGTCAGAAGTTATCTTGGATGCAAACTAGAGACAGCTAGTGATAGTGATTTCACAAATGAATATCAAAAGATTTACAATCAGGATATGATACTGAAACAAGGTTTTGAATATTTGGAACATAATGAAATTGTTAAGTATGGATTACAGTATGAATTTGATAATGAAGAATGCACTAAGATTATCTTGAGTAGAATTCATAATGGAAAGTTTTGGTTAGAAGATAGAGTGATAGATATCACAACAGATTTGATTCATGAAGTCACTGGATTATCTAAAACTGGAGCTATTCCTTTAAATGAGAAAAACATGAGGAAAATAGTCATTGACAACACAAATTCATCCTATAATGGTAGAGGAATTGTGATTAGTAAGATCAAACAAGATGATGTGAGATACTTATGCAAGATCCTAACTACTAAGTTTTGTGCAAATTCAAGAGGGGATGACATGGAAACTGGAATGATACATGCAGCTTATCTAATATGTGTTGACAGGGCACAAGTTGATATGTGTGAAATTCTAAGAATTCAATTGTTTGAGAACTTGGAGAAGATTAAGAAAACTAAGTATACACAGTTTAGGTTCTTATCCTTAATCACATATATGTTTTTTCATCTATTGAGGAGATTTCCTTACACCATTGGAAATGACTAGAATGATGGAAAAAATACAATAGAAAGGATTAACCTAGTATACAGAAGACATGTTATTGATAATGTAAATGAGAGTGTAGTACTGGTAACCAAGACATTTCAGAATATTGTGTCTAGCAGATCAAGGATCCCTAAGTCTCTTGTGGAGAAGTATAAAGATGATATATGTTTTATGGTGGATACTGACTTTACCTATATTGAAGCAATAGAGCCTAGAATAGAGTTCATAGACCCTCTTGGCTATGAGATATTTGAGATAGAAACAAAATAGTATGTTAGCAGGTTACTTAAGTGTAAGTTGGACATTCAGTGTAACAGGTTTGGAACCTTTGAGGAGAACTTCAACTCTGCAAAGACCTTAATTGAAGAGAAAAAGTCTAAGAAAAGAGTTGAGAGCACCATAAAGAAAATCCTAAAAGATACAAGGATGACAGAGCATGAGTTTTTAGTAGAGAAGAAAATAATAGCAACAATCAAAGAGAGTGGACAAAAAGAAGTCTTGTCTATTCCACCTTTATCAGCAATTGCAGTACAACAGGAAGAACCACAAGTGAAGGTAAAAGTGGAAGAAACTGAGAAGGATCAAGAAGCAAAGATATCTACTAGATCCACTTCCTCCACACCTAGCAAAAGAGTAAAGGAAAGTGCTACTGGACCAGGAAAGAGACATAAAACTTTAGTGCAACCAGTTCCAAGAAAGATTGCAAAAATAACAGATGATGTCACTACTGTTAAGAAGAAAGCTTGGAAACCAAAAGTTGAAAAGCTTAATGAGAAGATCATTGAGAATGGAGACTTTACAATAATGAACAAGTACTATGATCTTTATGATTTTACAGACAAACTTAATCTAGAGAATGTAGTTGTTAAGCATATGATTTTGGCTGACAAGAAGTTTGATGCAATTCAGGGACAGATGCCTGATGATTTATATAATAAACTTGTGAATAGGAAGAAGAGAGCATCAGAGGAGGACACAACTATCAGAGAAAAGCTTGTGAGGAAGCTGTGTGAAATAAGAGATGAAATGCATTTTAATCAGATTATGAAAGCCTTAAGCACCCATCTGAGAACCAAAAGGAGAACTATTCAGATTATGGGAGGCAGATATGAAGAAATCAATTCTGAGACAGAGCAAGCTATTATCAAGGTTATGACAAAAAATATTGGAGAACCATTAGTTACAGTGGAGCAAGTAGGTGAGATAGAACAAGAGGATTAGCCATTAATATTGAAGATGAAACCATGAATGTAGAAGGAACAAAAATCACCTTGGATACTAATGATAATCTATTCAAGAATTTGGAGAACATTTTTGACAATTCGGCCTTTAAAGAACAGGAAAATATAAAAGAAGAAGAGATGATAGAGACAACACTTGTAGAACCACCAGTAACAGAGGAACAAGTACCCATTCCCACCAAAGAAGATATTAGTCTTACTCCTAAGACTAGAAAGAAAAATCAAATTGGATCTATGATTGATCATTTGGGAAAGGAAGTAGATAATGATGATCACTTGGAATTGATCACATCCTTGAATAAAATCATTGGCAAGAATAAGAAAGTGAAGAGTCTTGAAGGGTGTCTAAAGGAACTAACTGAGAAGTTACAAAGCACTGTAACTACACAAATTGCAGAAGCAGACCCTATGGAGAAAGCAAAGAAGGTAATTGTGAGGCCTCACCCTAGACTTGCCATGGCTTTTCCATTATCGTTATGGTAGCCCTAGTGATTGGCTTAATGTTTTGATTTGCTTAGTAGATTTTACTCTTTTAGACAAAGATTTGATTATAGTAGATGAGAATGCATTACATTTTATGATGCTTTCTTTACTCACAATGTTGACTTTATGATACACTATGATTGACATTATGATGATTGATCTAGATGAAATGCTGAGGTATGCAAGTAGAGAATTTATGTGTTATGAGTTGTTAGGAAAATGAAAATCAAGATACGAATTAGGTTGAGATGTGTATTTCATTTCAGGTTAAATGTAGGTGATGAATTATTGATGACCATTTTTATGATATAAATATGAATTCTAAATTATGGTTATTTTGATTAATGAATGTTGTGATGATGTGACAAGTTTTATATGCTTACATAAGTAACTAAGAAGTGGAGATTTGATTCGATTATGATACGATGAGATTTATGTTGTGAATTGAAAGTTAATTATTTAGGTGAAGTTTATGAGTGTCATGATGACATTTAATTGCAATTGAATTATATGTGCAATGAATATGCTACAAGCTTAATTTGGTAATGAATTAAATATTTCATGATGAGTTATGAAATTAATTAATTATGATTAATTTCTTGAGAATTATTTGATTATGAAAGTTATGAAATTTACATGTATATTTCTTTGGACTACTGATATTGGACTTGAGTGTGCAGGGAAATAGGTCATGGTAAATTCAGGAAACTAGAGCATAGACTATTGTAAATCAATTAAAGCCAAGGTTGCTTCTAGTGAGAAGCCAAAAACCTCATTGTATTGTATTTAATTTGTAAAAGTATGGTGCATGAATGTATTTGAGTTATATGTTAATTGTAATTGTGATTTATGTGAGATTGCTCAAGTGGAAATGCCAAGTGGCCTGTGATGTGTAATTGTGTGTTGTGTCACTTGACACTTGTAAAATGTACATGTGGCCATGACATGTTCCACTTGAGGATTGGTTGTCCACCAACCTAGGGTTGTACCCCTTTAGGATCCCCATGTGAATCTTTGGTTAGGGAGCTTAAGGTTATGTCATATCACTGAATTTCGTATTTGATCTTTGCATGAGCTTTTGGAGAACTTAAAAGGTGTTTAGGGAAGTGTTAGGGCCTTTTTTAGTAAGCTCAATTGATATACATATGGGTAAGGGGCATTTTTAACCATAGGACAACCACATGTTGACCAAAAGACCCCTCCAAAAGTTAGATTTAAAAAATAGACGAAAATTAACTTTTGAAGCAAGGTCTTGGGTAGAGTTTCATCCAATAATGATACAAGTCTTTGGTCCACTTTTTGGGCAACTTTTTAGGAATTCATATTTGAAAACCATGTAAGAAACTTGGGAAAGTCATCTAATTAGAATGAGATCCTATCCCTAAGAGAGTGTGTGGAGGTCTTTTTAAAGGGGAGTCTTCTTTTGGAAGAGTTTGACACCCACTCTCTAGATTTAGAGATTTGCTAATTTGGAGAGGACTTAAGAAAGTGGAAAAGCTCTTCATCAACTTTCTTCCATAAGCTTGGATCAAGGTTGGTGGTTTTCTTCATTTGTTTTTTTTTGTTTTTTTTCATGTTGAGAGAAAGATCTCTCATGTATGTTATTCTTTGTATGCAAAATTTAGTTATTGTGTTTCTTGTAGTGTATGTGTTGAGAACTTATTGTTTTGTGATAATGGAGGTCTTGTGAATCTTAAGTTTGTTGTAGTGTTATTTCCTTTGTGTTGTGAAAGTGTAGTTTTTATGGAGTTCTTGAGTGTCTTGTTTTGCATTGTATTATGGGAGTGTTCTCAAGGCCATACTCACCCTTGGGAAGGAAGAGTAGCCTTGGGGCTGAAGGGATTGTTGAGACATTCAAGGATGTAGAGTCTCTCTTTGGATAGGAGAGGGATAAAACATGGATGTATGGGCTCTATGTAGCCATCTCTTTTATTTGTTTTAAATATTGGGGGTCATAAGGAGTTTGTTGAGATTGTGCTTGTGGTGAAAGATACATGGTGAGGAAGCTGAGTGATGGCTTATCTCTTATCATGAGATATGTTTTCTCCCCTTGAAATGGTTCCACCTTCACCCCTCTTTTTGAGTCATTTTGAGACTCTTTGCTTAGCCTTGGAAGGGAATTTTTATTGTGTTTCTTTATGTTGTTGTTATTGTGGGTTTGCTTGATTGTCTCCTTATCTTTATGATGGTTCCCCAAGCTTAGGGATGGCTTCTTAGAAGCTTAGGATGGGAGGTGAGCATCTCATGGTCTATCTATGTTTATTTGCAGGTTTGGAAGCCATTGGAGACTCCATGTTGAAGTAGAACTCTTGAGGAAGTTTTGATGATGTGTTTCATATTTGAGTTGTAACACTTTTGTATTAAGATTTTATTATTGTAAGGGAGTCATGGGAATCACTTGAACTCAATGTAATTATTTTGTAATGGAGTTAACACTCCAAGAATTGTGTTTGTATCATAGTGATGTTGCATCAAAGCAGTGGAGAAATTGTTTGAAAATTTTGTTGGTAGCTTTATTTTTCTGAAAATGTAGTATTTGGTTCAAGAGAAGTTTTGTGTATTGGAGTTTTATACAATAAGGAATATGCATTGTTGAAAGAATTGTTTATCTTCTCATGGAAAAACCTTTATGTAACCATTTTGATACATTATAAGGAGGAAAATTTTATTGTAGTTCATTTGAAATAGTTTCATTTTAAAAAAAATGCTAAGAGATAATAAACAAAAGAAATCAAACACATTACTCTCTCTGTTAATGCTGTTGTGTGATATTTTTATGGAAGTAATTCTTTGTTGATGAAAATAATAGACTATTAAAATGAGTAACTTAGTGAAATTTATCATTGTTCCTTTCTCTATTAAGTTGTGCTTTAGAATTCATTCTATTAATGGACCATAACTATGTACTCTTTTACAAAATGAAACCAACAAAACTAGAGAAGAATAGAAAATTAATGGATAAGGAAGAAAACAAATCAAGTGAAAAATTATAAGAGAAAAGTGAAAAAGAGACCTACACATCTTTGAAAAATATATGGAAAAAATTTTCATACATTTTCCAATTCCACAGTCATTTAAATATTATTATCTTACAACTAGTTGGCAAGAAGAAACTTTAATAATGTTATGATATAAGAAAATTAGATCCTACTCTATCAATCCTAGGAATACTAGACCTCTTGGGGGACCCACTTAAGTTGTTCCCCAAAGGAGCCTAAATAGTCTCCTAAAAGAAATAAACATATAAAAAAAAATTATATATATCTATATCTATATCTATATATATATATATATATATATATATATATATATATAATTAATTTTTACCACACACCATCAAAGAATGAAACTTAGTTAATAAAAAATAATAATAATAATAATAAAATTTACCTTATCCCACGTTGGTGGTATTCTAAGTAACCTTAAAAAAAAAAAAAAAAAGAATATATTAAAACAATTTCTTTAGACAAAAACCTTGCTTGAATAACAATTTGGGGGGCAGACCACCTGTTGGTGACATCATTGCCTTGGGCATTGCCCCACCCACCTAAACCTGCGCCATTTCCTACATGTCCTTCCCATCCCCAAATGTACCTTGTTGCATATATGCTTAATGGTTGCCTTTTGACTGAGCAACTTGCCCTATACCATGCGAAAACTTTATGCTCATGGAAGGGGAATTATTTAGGTGGGCCCCAAACTCGGGCCTTGTTTGCTCTCCTCTCAGCATTCACGCAGCCCCTTCCCTTTCTTTGGGCCTTGTCACATCACCCACGTGGGGCCATGTGGAAGGGGAAAATGGGATGGGGTTAGATAGTAATGGGATAGGTTGGAATTAGTAGGTTAGGTTTATAGGTTAGATCTAACTTTGAGAGTAGACATTATCTTCTTAGTTGTTAGTCTTACTTATTAGTTTATAATTTTATGTGGTGATTAAAATGTATTGTTAATAAAATTAATTATTAATTAGAAGAGTTAGTTTATAATTTTATGTTGTGATTAAAATGTATTGTTAATAAAATTAATTACTAATTAGAAGAGTTATTGTTATGTGTTTAGAATTATCTATTGATAAATCAAGTTGTTAGATTAATAGTTTACCTTTTTTATTTGTTTGTTTTATTATTGTTTTTTGTTAAAACATTTAATCAATCATAAAATTAGTTAGTAATTAATAGATTTAGTGCTAATGTGTTTAGATTAATTAATTAATCACTCAGTGAATTTTATAGTTCATTTCATTTGATTGTTAAATGGTTGAAATAAAATCATTACTAATAGTCAATTAGGGCTTTATTGTTATTAGCTCATAGGATATGATCTAATGATTTGATTTAGTAATTTAATTTTATAAGAAAGGTATTAGTACGTTTGGGAGGGGGTAATATAACATTTATTATTCTAATGTTTAGGTAACACTTGTTCTAGTTAACCCTGTTAGGTTTATTGTCGAATTATAATTAAGATTTGATTGTTAATGTAGTTAACTCATGAACCATTATTGTAGGATAAATCTTCAATTAAGCTAGTCGGACCATATTCGAAGGCTATAACCTAGGTAGACATACTTATAGTGGATTTAGTTTGATTGGAATAGATTGAAGATTTAATGACCTAGGTATTTATGATTTCATCCTGAACGGAAGTTCTAAAATGGAATTGTATACACTAGGATTCCGCTTTTCGTATTCAGATCCTTCGATGATGGTTATGAGATCAAATCTGCCAGACCCACGGTGGTACATGGATACTTACTGGGCTTACACTTTGAACAAACTTAACCCTAGGTTGTGACTGGTTTAACTGTAGTCGACTTATCCTAAACCTTTGAGCGTAATCGTTTCACATCTTACTCTTTTAAAAAAAACAAGTTGGTGTGTTTTTGTGTGCAAATTTATGGGCATGACACTTGGTATCAGAGCCTAGGTTTCAACATTGGAACCTAAACCCATTACGTTTCTCCAAGTTAACCCAATTTTATACATATATTTATGATAAATTTTAATAGTTTTAATAAACAGTATGATGGACCTTCATTACATTATCAAGGGAATTCTTGAGACCCTTGGGATCCATCAAATTATTATAATTCCAAATCCAATTAGGATGAATCACTTTTGGGTTAATTTGATTCCATAATTCAGCTTAATTATTTCTCTAAAGGAGATAGACTACGAACATGAAAATATCTTAATAACTCAAGATAATGGGTCAATGTAAATTGAAAACATGTTTTTCCATAGATCTACTGAGCATACCTAGAAGAATAACTTAAGAGGGTTATGGATGGATTATGTTCAGTATTGATGGGTACATGAATTACAATTATTTTGACCTCATTATTAAGTAAGATTAAGACATGATTATACACTCAACACGTATCAAGGAAAGCATTAGTTGTGGAAGGATTCACATAATTCTTGAACGGAGAATAAATTAGAGGGTATACAAATGCTCAACATTGGAACCACCTACCCTTATCTTGTTAAAAATTTTAAACCTTATTATTTATGATGGAAATGTTGTTATGGTAGTGCTAGCAACTAAGACTACTTGTGAGTAAACATTTAGAAACTTCTTTATTGAGAGTCTAGGCAGCATACATTTTCTGATATGTTCTTTTCAACTTAAATAAGAAATACTTTTTCAAGCGCATGTTAATAACATAAGAGTACCCTAGGCATAAAAATGTAAAGTGTAATTTGGCCAAAAGATCAATCAACACATGACGACCCCACCTTGGAAATATGAAAGTGAAGGCTAATATAGATAAGTAATGGAAGATTCAACTACCTAGAGGTTCCTTTAGATTTCATAAATAAAACTTAAAGGGAGTTCTTAAGAAATTTAGTATGTAAAAATGAAGACAATACATGTGTCAATAGAGTTACTTAGTAATTGAATATGGAGACCCTGATCGAGATACACTTCCAAGATGATACAAGGGTCAAGGTAGAAAGGTAACCCAAAATTATTTTGTGTCCTAACATATTTGAAAGGAAATTACAAATTTACCAGGAGGTAGATGACAACTATGAATCTATGACCTCCTTGTCAATGTTTTGTAAAAATTTATATGAATTATGATGAAACTTTGGACAATCAATGACAATATTTGAGACTAAAATGGAGCCAACGGAGGTAATATACATTTAATCTAGCATAAATAACTTGACTATTCTATGAGGTTGTAATTATTAGTGCATAAGTAAATTTGGAACCTTGTTAATGCGTTTATAATAGAATAATATAGAATTTAGGGATTGTACTTTTGGGTAGTCCCTTGTGCATTGCAGAGTTAGCTCAAAGTAAATCACTTGCTTTAAAGTAGAATTTTATTCTGAGGTATGCTATATGGATGACGAATGAGAATATAAAACCTTTGGATGGATGCACCTAATCGAGTCCAATAAGATGGAGAACTTGACCTAAACAAACATAAGTCATGTTTGTGAAAATGACTCGTTAAATCCTTATGGATAGTCATCAGACTCTTAAAGTATAACATGCTATATATCTTTACACCATAGGCAACCCTCCTCGTGAGTCAATGTAATATGATTGTGAATGTTGTGTAAAGTAGATATTAAGTGGTAATATTGAGAGTAGTATGGAAACATAATAAAACTTATGTATAGTAATAAATTAACTATCAAAATACTTTTGTGATGAGTGAAGTTGTATGTGAAGTACCCTGAGTGAGTGACTACTTCTATTATCTAGGAACGTAGTGGTGGACATCAAGTGCCAACTCACCAAATAGAACCACTTGTGAACCATTATTGTAGGATAATTCTTCAATTAATGTAGTTAACTCATGAACCATTATTATAGGATAAATCTTCAATTAGGCTGGTCAGACCATATTCGAAGGCTATAACCTAGGTAGACATACTTATAGTGGGTTTAGTTTGACTGGAATAGATTGAAGATTTAATGACCTAGGTATTTATGATTTCATCTTGAATGAAAGTTCTAAAATGGAATTGTATACACTAGGATTCCACTTTCCGTATTCAGATCCTTCGATGATGGTTATGAGATCAAATCTACTAGACCCACAGTGGTACATGGATACTTGCTGGGCTTACGCTCTAAACAAACTTAACCCTAGGTTGTGACCGGTTTAACCGTAGTTGACTTATCCTAAACCTTTAAGCATAATAATTTCACATCTTACTCTTTTAAAAACAAACAAGTTGGTGTGTTTTTGTGTGCAAATTTATGGGCATGACAGTAATGAGCACTTTTGACAATGAATTCACAAACTTGTCTGATATTGCAAAGGTGAAAGCACAAGCAACCTATGAGGCTAGAATGCTTTTGAACATTAGTCAGAATATCAGGAATGCTATCAAGACTCTTGATATTTGTATCAAGGATTTGAGGAAGCATTTGAAAACAAGTAAATCTTTGTACATATAGTGTACAAGAATAGAGACCTTGACAATAGAAGAAGATCAGAAGATAAAGTTCAAGGAAGTAGAAATTTTGAATGAAACTAACCTTCTGTCTAGCCCCATTGTGAAGGTATGTGATGTTGAGAAGAAAGTTTGAAAGCTATATGATGAAATCAAAGTTGTACAAGATGAGAGAGACAAAAAGTTGAAAAGATTCACTCTTTTGAGAGAGCATACTTCTATGAAGTTAAGCATCATTGAAGAGCAGTTGGAAGAATGTCTTTCAGCTAAGACATCTTTTCAAAAGTTTAACTTTGAAAACCTCCAAGCATGTGAAATAGAATCTTATGGACTGAAGTCACTACTTAATGTGGTATATTCCATTAAGAAATCATGGGAGAAGGAGATAGAAGCCATGAAGATAGATTTTGCAGATTGTGTTGCAAGCCTACCGGCTTTGCATTAATTGAATGAAGGTATAATCTTTTTTTTGAGATATAGTTTTGTACCCTCCTTACCTTTATTTTGTCATTGTTGTAAAAGAGGGAGTGATATATAGTAGAAAATTGATAGTATATGATAAGGATTGATACTCCTAGGGGGAGTACTATATTAGAGACAATATTTTTTGAGGAGTTATAAGGATAGTATATATTTTATACTATGGCCACAATTTTTAGATTTTGAGTTGTACACTTAGCCAATTTTCCCATATGTTGCCACCAATGACAAAGGGGGAGATTGTTGGCAATTTGGCTGAGTTGATTACATAGATGTTATCATTATGGCAATATATGATCCACATGAAGATCACACAAGTTAGAGAGCAAGTATGACAGAGCGTATTGCAAATTTGTCTAAGTGTGAGACAATGTTTTTACTAGTGAACCTAGACACAATTTGTTAGGAATGAATGCTGAAGCCTTTGGTAGTCATTTTGTAGCAGTGGTTGTTGCATTCATGACTATGATTGTCATTGATGTCAACACAGTGTTATTCTTGAGTTTAGTAGAGAAGCAGGCACAGTTTTGTTTTGCGCACATGTTATATTGTAGATTGAGTTATGCGTAGTTGATGGTATGTTCTTTGGTGTGTTATTATCCTTTGGTTAAAAGAACAAAAAGAAATTCATTTATTCATGAAAGTTATAAGCATTTTGGTGGAAGCAGTATTCTGGCAGTGTTCCTGAGTAGTGGTTTTTGGTAATTGGAGGATATCTCCTAACTGGGATGGAATTTGATTTTGTGCACTTAAAGGGAATTTTGAAACTCATTGGTGGTGATGTGGTTCATAGCACAAACTTTGAGGTTACATGATTGGCAATTTATAATATTTGGAAGCTGACAGTTTTATGTAATTTTGATGTAGCGTGTTGAAATTATTATTTTGTATTTGGATGCCGACTCATTTGCAATTATTTGAGTGTGGTATAAAGGAAGGAATTTTTTCCTTGTTGTGATGAGATTGTATTAGTTGTGATATGAAATTGTAAAATTTGTGATGAGAATGTATGCATGAAGTGAAGAAAAGATCTAATTCAATGATGAAGGAAGACTTGTGAAGTATAGAGATTTGGATTTGTGATCTTGTGTAGCAGAGAGTGCGGTTTTGGCACAGTGTGAAGGAGGTAACATATTTCATATTATTCTATTGAATAATCCTAAGATCTATTAGACAATGAGTTTAGAGATCTTGCCTTGAAGCTGTTTGGGTAGTGGGTCCTTCTGTCTTCCATAACTCCTAACAGGGTTAGAATCTTTTAACAGGGATTCAAAATCTCCTAACAGAGATTCATATGTACTAAATGTATTTCATAAGACTCCTAACAGGGTCCATTATTTCACAAGGAACTTTCAAATTAGTGCATCATTTTATGGGCATCATTCCCACCGGGGTTTACTCTTTGATCAAGAGGTTCCCTAGTTAACATATCTTGTGTTATTGTGTCATTGTGTATGATTATCTTTCTATGGTTGGTTATTTCATTGATTATATGGTTTAAAGCTATTGAAGTTGATGTTGATAAGTGGTTTAATTATCAGATAACTGATTCACCCCCCCTCTCAGTTATCTTGGTGGTCTTTACTTTCTAACAATTGGTATCAGAGCGGCAGGTCCTTGAAAGAGAAGTTTAACAACTTAAGGAGATCCATGGTGAATTTCAGGAAAGAAAGCCCTAAGTTTGATGGAGTAAATTTTGACAGCTGGAAAGAAAAGATGAAGACACATCTCTTATGTTTAGGACTAGGTTATTGGTTGATTAAAAAGAATGAAAGGACTATAATTGAAGAAGACAATCTTGAGACAAGTACCAAAGATGAGGTAGATCTATTCATGTGTAACATACTTGCAAGAGAAGCACTTTTATCAGCACTTCCAGAGAATGAATACAATCAGGTAAAAGGTTTAACTAAATCTCATGATATTTGGAAAGCTTTACATTCTACTTTTGAAGGTGATGAACATGCAAAGAAAGCTAGGTTACATAATTGGATTTGTGCATTTGAAGACATAAGAATGATGGAAGATGAATCTGTTAGAAGCTATATTTGTAGGATGTTAGAAATTGTTGTAGGAATAAAGTCTTGTGGAGGTGAAAAGATAGAGAATGAAGTAATATGGAAGATTTTGAGAACATTGACACTGGTATTCAAGTAGACTACACAAATGATTGAACAAGTGATACCTTGTACACCAAACTTTTCAAGAGAGACTCTTCTTGGAAGATTGGAAGCAATAGAGATGAATTCAAGATTATCAGGAGAACTACCTAGAGTTTAGATAGCATTCAATGCTCTTAGCATCAAACCTACTTTGTCTAGAAGTACAAGTGTGAATGGAGATTATTCCAGTAGTAGCAGATCCAAATCTGATGAAGATAAGAAGATTGAAGAAGGTATTGCCTTGCTTGTGAAAAGAGAACCAGATGGTAAGAAAATCTTTAAATGTTGTACATGTCAAGAATATAGTTATTTTGCATCTAAGTGTCCTAAGAGAGTTAAGAAGTATAGAAACAATTTTAAGCCTAGAAGATCTAAAGAATGTTATTATGCAAATGATGACGAAATTGAAACAGGAATTGAAAGACATTTGAGTGACAATGATAATGATAACTTTGATGACATAGGGTTTGTAGCAATTAAGGAAGAAAATTCTAAATTTGATATTAAAGAAGAAAAAGCCTTAGTTTCCCAAGTTGAAAAGAAAGCTAATTGGATTATAGACAGTGGTTGTTCACATCATATGACTGGTGATAAAGGAAAGTTCATAAAGTTTAACAATTATGATGGAGGAGTTGTTAGAGTTGGTAACAATGCACCTTATTTGATTAAAGGTATAGGATCTATTGCTCTTGATGGAAAGACTAATACTGGTGATGTTTACTTTGTTGATGGATTGAAACATAATCTTTTGAGTGTTGGACAGTTAGTGAATAAGGGATATCAAGTTTGGTTTGCTGAGAAAACTTGTGTGATTAAGGATAAAGATGGAAATCTAATTGGAATTGGATCTAGAACTAGAGGTAATGTATTTTAGTTGAACCCTACTAAGATGACATGTTTGATGACTAAAATTGATGACAGTTGGTTATGGCATAGAAGGTTTTGTCATATAAACTTTGATAATATTGTGAAAGTAAGTTCTACACTTGCAGTAAGAGATTTACCTAAGATTATGAAGCCTACAAACATGATTTGCAAGGAATGTGTGATGGCTAAGTAGAAAAGGAGTTCATTTCCTAGCAAGAAGTTCACATCTACAGAGAAGTTTGAGATTGTTCATACAGACTTGAGCGGTCCTACTATGACTAGAGGATTCTATGGAGAAAGCTATTTTATGATTCTTGTTGATGATTTTACAAGAATGATGTGGATTGCATTTTTGAAAGAAAAATCTGAAGCATTTGATAAGTTTAAGGGCATGAAGAGTAAAGTTGAGAATGAATCAGGAATGAGGATTAAATGTTTGAGATCTGATAGAGGTGGAGAATTTACATCTAAAGTGTTTAACACTTTTTGTGAAGTAAATGGTATTAAGAGACAGTTTTCAGCCCCTAGAACACCTGAAAAAAATGGTATCGTAGAAAGAAGGAACAAATCAGTGACTGATGTAGCTAGAGCTATGTTGTTTGAAGGTGATTTGGCAAAGACATTTGGGAGAGAGCCAGTGAATACAACAATATATACAATGAATAGAGTACAAATCAGAGCAAACACAAACAAGACACCTTATGAATTGTGGTTTGGACATGCACCCTCAGTTAAGTATTTTAGAATTTTTGGAAGCAAATGTTATATTAAGAGAGATGATGATATAGAAAAGTTTGATCCTAGAAGTGATGAAGGAATTTTTCTTGGATATTCTTTGAAAAGAAAATCATATAGATGTTACAATAAGAGAACCAAAACTATTGTTGAAAGTGCAAATGTAAAAGTTGATGGGAAGTTTAAAATTCAGGAAAGAATGCTTGATTATGAATCTGATGAAGGAACTAACCCTCAGCCTAACATTGAAAATACTAAACAATTTTTTGAGACTGACAATGAATTGTTGAATGAAAGTCATGTTGAAGAAAACAAAGAAGAATCTAGAGAAGAATCTAGAGTTGAAGAAAGATCAGTGACTATGACACCTATCAGGTATATATCAAGACATCATCCTGTTGAGCAAGTTATTGGAAGTTTGGATAAAGGATTTATGACTAGAAAGAAGGTACATTTATGTTTGATTTCTCAAATTGAACCTAAGTCTACTAATGAAGCTTGTGAAGAAGAACATTGGATTAAAGCTATGAAAGAAGAATTGGATCAGATTGAAAAGAACAAGACATGGGAATTGGTCCCTAGACCTAAAGACAAAAATGTGATTGGAACTAAATGGGTATTCAGGAACAAGATGAATGAACAAGGAGAAGTAATTAGAAACAAAGCAAGATTGGTATGTAAGGGATACTCACAGCAAGAAGGAATTGAATATGAAGAGACTTTTGCCCCTATGGCAAGACTTGAAGTAGTAAGAATATTTTTGGCTTATGCAACATTTAAGAAATTCAAAGTGTATCAGATGGATGTGAAGTCAGCATTTTTGAATGGTCAATTAGAAGAAGAAGTCTACATTGACCAGCCTGAAGGTTTTCCTTTGACTCAAGAAGGAGACATGGTATGTAAACTAAAGAAAGCATTGTATGGATTAAAGCAAGCACCTAGAACTTGGTATGCTAGATTGGATAAGTATTTTTTAAAGTTAGGATTTACAAAAGGAACAACTGATAGTAACTTATATACAAAAGAAATTGAGAATGGATTGTTAGTTTTGGTTATTTTTGTTGATGACATTATTTTTGGAGGAGAAGATGAAGCTAGTGACAAATTTGCTGATGAAATGAAGACAAAATTTGAAATGAGTATGATTGGAGAAATGAAATACTTTTTGAGATTACAGATAACACAAAACAAAGATGGTATTTTTATAAGTCAAAAAAAGTACTTGAATGATTTGTTGAAAAGATTTGGTATGGAGAATTGTAAACCAGTTGGAACACCTATGGTTATAGGACATAAAATTTCTAGTAAAGATGAGACACCAACAGTTGAGAAAAAGAAATACAGATCCATGATTGGTGGATTACAGTACTTGACACACACTAGACCAGATATACAATATTCAGTTGGAATGGTAGCAAGATTTCAAGCTAAACCTAGAGAGTCACATTATGCAGCAGTAAAGAGGATATTGAGATATCTTAGAGGCACAATGGACTATGGATTATGGTATGAAACTTCTGATGATTTTACCCTATGTGCATATACTGATGCTGATTGGGGAGGCAACGTTGATGATAAGAAAAGCACCAGTGGTGGAGCCTTTTTTCTTGGAGGAAGATTAGTTTCTTGGTTGAGAAAAAAGTAGAATTGTATCTCACAGAGTACAGCAGAAGAAGAATATGTAGCAACAGCAAACAATTGTAATTGGATAATTTGGATGAAGTGGATGTTGATGGACATTGGCATCAAGTTTGATGAGCCTATTGTCATACATTGTGACAATACAAGTATAGTTAGTATGTCTAAGAATCCTATATTACATTCTAAAACTAAGCATATAGAGATCAAGCATCATGTTGTAAGAGAGAAAGTAGCTGAGAAAGAAGTCAGACTGGAGTACATAAGCACAAAGGAGTAGATAGTAGATATATTTACAAAGCCTTTGCCTAAGGATACATTTAAGTATCTGAGAGATATGCTTGGGGTTATGCCTCAACCTACTTTTGAGTAATGATGCAGTTGGTTGGATCCATCTAGTGGAATATGGCCTTATCTATTTTCTGCATTGGATGTTGGTACTTCCTCTATGGGGGAGTATGTGTATTTGAGTTGAGTCATTGAGGACTCTAGTGAATATTATTTTTCTGAACAGTGTCTTTTGACATTGAGCTATTGTTTGACATAGTGATGGAATTTTTGTCATTGATGTCAATGGGGGAGAGAATCATGAAAAACATTGAGGAACTACATTTGTTGGAGAGATTGAATAGGAAAATGAAGCAAGATTTGATTGATGAAGAGCAGCAGAGCAGTTGAGCAGCAGTGATTGGATTTTTGGAACATTGGATGTTTTTCATCTATGTTGCCATCAATGCCAATGGGGGAGATTGTTAGGAATGAATGCTGAAGCCTTTGGTAGTCATTCTATAGCAATGGTTGTTGCATTCATGACTATGATTGTCATTGATGTCAACACAGTGTTATTCTGGAGTTTAGCAGAGAAGCAGGCATAGTTTTGTTTTACGCACATGTTATATTGTAGATTGAGTTATGCACAATTGATGGTATGTTCTTTGGTGTGTTATTAGCCTATGGTTAAGAGAAAAAAAATAAATTCATTTATTCATGAAAGTTATAAGCATTTTGGTGGAAGCAGTATTCTGGCAGTGTTCCTGAGTAGTGGTTTTTGGTAATTAGAGGATATCTCCTAGCTGTGATGGAATTTGATTCTACACAATTAAAGGGAAGTTTGGGACTCATTGGTGGTGATGTCATTCATAGTGAAAAATTTGAGGTTACATGATTGGAAAGTTATTATATCTGGAAGCTAATAGTTTTATGTAATTTTGATGTAGCGTGTTGAAATTATTATTTTGTATTTGGATGCCAACTCATTTGCAATTATTTGAGTGTGCTATAAAGGAAGGAATGTTTTCCTTGTTGTGATGAGATTGTATTAGTTGTGATATGAAATTGTAAAAGTTGTGATGTGAATGTATGCATGAAGTGAAGAAAAGAGCTAATTTAGTGATGAAGGAAGACTTGTGAAGTACAGAGATCTAGATATGTGATCTTGTGTAGCAAAGAGTGTGGTTTTGGCATAGTGTGAAGGAGGTAACATATTTCATATTATTCTATTGAATAATCCTAAGATCTATTGGACAGTGAGTTTAGAGATCTTGCCTTGAAGTTGTTTGGGTAGTGGGTCCTTCTGTCTTCCATAACTCCTAACAGGGTTAGGATCTTTTAACAAGGATTCAAAATCTCCTAATAGAGATTCATATGTACTATATGTATTTCATAAGACACATAACAAGGTCCATCCTTTCACAAGGAACTTTCATATTAGTGCATCATTTTGTGGGCATCATTCCCACCGGGGTTTACTCTTTGATCAAGAGGTTCCCTAGTTAACATATCTTGTGTTATTGTGTCATTGTGTATGATTATCTTTCTATGTTTGGTTACTACATTTATTATATGGTTTAAAGCTATTGAAGTTTATCTTTAAGTTGATGTTGATAAATGGTTTAATTATCAGATAACTGATTCACCCCCCCCCCCCTCTCTTAGTTATCTTGGTGGTCTTTACTTTCTAACACAATTTTTGTTTGCGATGTTGATTGGAGTAAGTTCAATGCTTGCACAATTGAACATAGACTCTATGATGTCTATTGAACACCCATCTCAGAGTGCAAGTCAGTATGACATGTACAGAAGGAGTTATGACAATTTACCAAAGACAGTGTCAAGCCGACATGACATAATATGAAGACAGAACTAGTAAAGAGTTAAGGGATTATTTTTTTTATCAAAATAATGACTTAAAAATATAAAGGGATGAAATCCTAGATGTTAACCCTTGGATAAATTTATTGGTATAAATGTAAATTTAATTGTAATTGTAGAGATGAAGAGAGTGAACAATTGATGTATAGTGAAGTGATATGATGCGAAATTATGATGCATATGTAATAGCGATAGTGAAAGAGCAGCAAAGAGATATTGATACAAGTAGTATAAGGTTATGTACCTTAACCTATTTTTGTAATCAGTGTATATTTTACATTACTTGTTTGGGCAGTGGGCTCATCTGGTAATCACATTTTGTACTACCAAGTCCTAACAGGGTTGAGGCTTCTAACAAGGCATATAGTCCCTTAATAAGAACTGATACACTATATTCTTGTAATATAATTCTAACAAGGTCAACATCCTTAACAAGATACTTTTGATTAGTGGATCTTTGTGGGTACCATCCCCACCGGGGTTTTCCCTTGGCCAAGTTTTCCTCAAGAACAAATAATGTGTTATGAGTTCTTTATTTTTATTGCTATGCATGTTGATTAGCTTCTTATGTTATGCATGTATAACGATAATTTTTTATATCGATAATTGGGCAAAAGATAAAATTTTTAGAATATTGATTCACCCCCCCCTCTCAGTATTCCCTCTTTCTAACAAATGGGAGGTAAGGTAATCATATTAGCAATTAACAACCTATTCATAATAGAATGTAAAGATTAAGAGAGAGTGTTAGGAATGAATTCTTCATATAACCTATGGGGGACTATTCACAGGCATTATGTAGTAGTTGTTGTTGCATCCATGACTATGATTGTCATTGATGTCAACACAGTGATCTACTGAAGCTTAGTAGAGAAGCATATAGTGTTTGAATGAGAACAAGTGGGATATTGAAGATGGAGCTATACGATGTTGAGGACATACTCTATGATTTTTTATATGATCATGGTTAAGAGTGTAGACAATAATTCATTTATTCATGACAGTTATGAAGAAATCAGTGGAAGTAGTATTCATGTAGTGTTCTTAAGCAACGGTTTGTCGAAATCAGATGATATCTCCTAATCGGGATGGAATCCAGTTATGCATAGTTGGAGAGTAGTAGAAGACATATTGATAGTGATGTGGATGACAATTCAAACTTTGAGTTCGCACGAGTGAAGAGTTATCCTAATTGGAAGCTGATAGTAAGTTTTGTGTAATGTGTGGAAACTTTTATTTTGTAATTTGTATGCTGACTCATTTGTAATCACTTGAGTGTGGTATAAAGGAAGGAATATATTCCTCATTGTAATGTATGAAAATGTGATTTAATTGAGAAGACTATGAAATTGGATTGCGGATTTGTGCAATACTTGTTGAAAGAGGATATGTGAAGTATATAGATTTGATATTGAGATCTGGTGTAGTAGTTGGTGCAGTTTAGCATAGTCAGAGAAGAGGTAACATGTTGTTGAGTTCAGTATTATTTTGATATTATTTTATTGAATAATATAAAGATTAGTTGGATAGTGTGTTCAGTGATCTTGCCATTGAAGCTATTTGGGTAGTGGGTCCTTCTGTCTTCCATAACTCTTAATAAGGTTAGAATATTTTAACAGGGATTCAAAGTCTCCTAATAGGGACTCATATGTACTAAATGTATTTCATAAGACTCCTAATAGAGTCCATCCTCTCACAAGGAACTTTCATATTAGAGCATCTTTTGTGGGCATCATTCCCACCGGGGTTTACTCTTTGATCAAGAGGTTCCCTAGTTAACATATCTTGTGTCATTGTATTATTATGTATGAATATCTTTCTATGATTGTTGGTTACATTGCTTATATGGTTAAAATATATTGAAGTTGATAAAATTTATAATTATCAGATAACTAATTCACCCCCCCTCTTAGTTATCTTGGTGTACTTTACATTTTGACAATTGGTATCAGAGCAACAAGTCCTTGAAGGAAAAATTTAACAACTTAAGGAGATCCATGGCGAGTCATTTCAGGAAAGAAAGCCCTAAGTTTGATGGAGTAAATTTTGACAGTTGGAAAGAAAAGATGAAGACATGCCTACTTTATTTAGAACCAGGTTATTGGTTAATCACAAAAAATGAGAAGACTATCATTGATGAGGATAAAATTGGAGAATGTACCAAAGGAGAAAGAGATTTATTGATGTCTAACATAATTGATATAGAAGAACTTTTGTCATCCCTTTCAGAGAATGAGTACAGTCAGATAAAATATCTAAAGACATCTCATGAAATTTGGCTAGCTTTACAATCTACTTTTTAAGGTGATGAACATGAAAAGAAAGTGAGATTACATAATTGGATATGTGTATTTGAAGATATAAGAATGATGGAAGATGAATCTCTTAGAATCTATATTGGTAGAATGTAAGAGATTGTTGCAGGTATAAAATCTTATGGAGGAACAAAGACAAAGAATGAAGTGATATGGAGAATTATGATGACATTGACTCCTACATTTAAGTAGACAACATAGAGGATTGAACAAGTTATACCTTTCAGTACAAACTTTATCATAGAAACCCTTCTTGGAAGATTGGAAGTAGCAGAGATGAACCCAAGGTTATCAGGAGACCTACCTAGAATTGAGACAACATTCAGTGCACTTAGTGTTTGCCCTACTTTGTCTAGAAGAATCAATGTAAGTGGAGATTATGCTAGCAGTGACAGATCTAGAAATGAAGAAGACATGAAGATTGAAGAAGGTATCAAGCCTTTCTTGTGAAAAGAGAACCAGACGGTGAGAAAATTTTTAAATGTTGGACTTGTCAATAATATGGTCATTTTGCATCTAAATTCCCTAAGAGAGTTAAGAAGTAAAGAAACAACTTTAAGCCTATAGGATCTAAAGAATGTTATTATGCTAATGATGAAGAACTTGAAGCTAGTATAGAGAAAACTTTAAGTGAAAGTGATAATGAGTATAATGATATAGTATTTGTAGAGATAAAAGAAGAAAATCCTAAAACAAAAGTTAAGGAAGAAAAAGCCTTAGTTTCTCAAGTAGAAAATAAATATGATTGGATTATAGATAGTGGTTGCTCACATCATATGACTAGAGACATGAAAAAACTCATAAAGTTTAACAATTATGATGGAGGAATTGTTAGAGTTGGAAATAATGCACAATGTTTGATTAAGGGTATAGGATCTATTACTCTTGATGGAAAGACTAATACTGATGATGTTTACTTTGTGGATGGTTTGAAACATAATCTTTTGAGTTTTGGAAAGTTAGATGATAAGAGATATCAAGTTTGGTTTACTGAGAAAAGTTGTGTGATCAAAGACAAGGATGATAATTTGATTGGTACTAGATCTAGAACTAGAGGTAATGTATTTCAGTTGAATCCTACTGAGATGACATGCTTCATTACTAAGATTGATGAAAGTTGGTTATGGCATGAAATATTTTGTCACATAAAATTTTGATAACATTGTGAAAGTGAGTACTACACTTACAGTAAGAGATTTGCCTAAAATTATGAAGCTTACTAACATGATTTGCAAGGAATGTGTGATGGCTAAATAGAAGAGAAGCTCATTTCTCAGTAAGATGTTCACAATAGCAGAGAATTTGGAGGTTGTTCATACTAATTTGAGTGGTCCTACAAGGACTAGAGGATTATATGGAGAAAGGTATTTTATGATTCTTATTGATGATTTTACAAGAATGATGTGGATTGCATTTCTTAAAGAAAAATCTGAAGCATTTGATAAGTTTAATATCATTAAGAACAAAATTGAGAATGAATTTAGAATGTAGATAAAATGTTTAAGATCAGATAGATATGGAGCATTTACTTCAAAAGAATTTACCAATTTTTGTGAAGTGAATGGTATTAAGAGACAGTATTCAGCCCCTAGGACACCTGAATAAAATGGTATTGCAAAAAGAAGAAATAGATCAGTGACTGAGGTAGCAAGAGCTATGTTATTTGAGAAAGACTTGGTAGAAATTTTTGGAGAGAAGCAGTGAACACAACAGTGTATACATTGAACAGAGTACAAATCAGAGTAGACAAAGACAAGACACCCTATGAACTATGGTTTGGACAAGCACCATCAGTTAAGTATTTTAGAATTTTTGGAAGCAAATCTTATATTAATAGAGATGATGACATTGGAAAGTTTGATCCTAGAAGTGATGAAGGTATATTTCTTGGATATTCATTAAAGAGAAAAGCTTATAGATTTTACAATAAATGAATTAAGACTATTGTTGAGAGAGAAAATGTTAAAGTTGATGAAAAGTTCAAAATTTAGGAAAGAATGCTTGATTATGAATCAAATGAAGAAGCTAATCCTAAACCTAATCCAGAGCCTACTAAATTATTTTATGAAACTGACAGTGATTTTTTGAATAAAAGCCACATGAAGAAACTATTGAAGAACCTACAACACAGATAAGTATCGAGACAGTGACCCCTAATAGGAATCTATCAAGGAATCATCCTATTGAGAAGAATATTGGAAGCATAGATAGAGGAGTTTAGAATTGAAATAAGGTACAAGAACAGTTGTGTTTGATTTCTCAAATTGAACCTAAATCTACTAGTGAAGCCTATGAAGATGAACATTGGATTAAAGCTATGAAAGAAGAACTAGATGAGATTGAAAAGAATAAGACATGGGAATTGGTCCCTAGACCTAAAGATAACAATATTATAGGAACAAAATGGTTATTCAAAAACAAGATGAATGACCAAGGAGAAGTAGTAAGGAAAAAAGAAAGATTGGTATGTAAAGGATACTCACAGCAAGAAGGAATTAACTATGAAGAAAATTTTGCACTAGTAGCAAGAATTGAAGCAGTAAGAATATTTTTGTCTTATGCAGCTTACAAGAAATTGAAAGTGTATCAGATGGATGTGAAGTCAGCATTTCTGAATGGAGAATTGGAAGAAGTCTACATTGAGATGTCTAAAGGTTTTCCTTTGACTAAAGAAAGAGATATGGTATACAAACTGAAGAAAGCTTTATATGGACCGAAACAAGAACCTAGAACATGGTATGCAAGAGTGGATAAGCATTTGATAAAATTAGGATTTAAAAAAGGCATAGCTGATAGCAACCTATATACAAAATAAATTGAAAATGGTTTGTTGGTTGTAGTTATTTTTGTTTATGATATTATCTTTGGAGTAGAATATGAAATGAATACTGAATTTGAAATGAGTATGATTGGTGAAATGAAATAATTTTTAGGATTGCAGATAACACAGAGCGGTGATGGTATCTTTGTTAGTAAAAAAAAGTACTTGAATGACTTACTAAAGAGATTTGGAATGGAGAACTATAAACTACTTGGAACACCTATGGTGTCCAGACACAAATTATCTAGAATAGATGAGACTCCTATAGTTGAACAGAAGAAGTACATATCTATGATTGGAGGATTACAATATTTGACCCATACAAGACTAGGTATATCACATTCAGTTGGAATTGTAGAAAGATTTCAAGCTGAACCGAGAGAATCACATTATGTAGTAGTGAAGAGGATACTGAGATATTTAAGTGGCACAATAGAATATGGATTGTGGTATGAAAAATTTGATGACTTTACCTTATGTGCATATACAGATGCAGATTGGGGAGGTGGTGTTGATGAAAAAAAGAGCACTAGTGGTGGAGCAATTTTCCTTGGAGGAAGATTAGTTTCTTGGCTAAGCAAGAAGTAGAATTGTATTTTACAAAGTACAACAGAAGCAGAGTGTGTGGCATAAGAAAACAATTGTAATCAAATAATTTGGATGAAGTAGATGTTGAAGGATATTGGAATAAAATTTGTTGAGCCTATTGTTATACATTGTGAAAACACCAGCACAGTCAATATGTCTAAGAACCCTATATTACATTCTAACACAAAACATATAGAGATAAAGTATCATGTAGTAAGAGAGAAAGTTGTAGGGAAAGAAGTTAGACTTGAGTATGTAAGAACAAAGGAGTAGATTGTAGACATATTTACAAAACCTTTTCCTAAGGATACATTTGAGTATCTGAGAGGTATGCTTGGGGTTATGCCCCGACCTACTTTTGAGAATTGATGCATATTGTTGCATCTGTCTAGTGGTATATGAGCCTTATCTTTCCTTTGGACCAGATGATGGTACTTCTTCTATGGGGGAGTATGTGTGTCTAAGCTGAGTCATGAGGACTCTAGTGAATGTATTTTCTGAACAGTGTCTTTTGACATTGGAGTTGTTGTTGACATGATGATGAAACTTCTATCATTGATGTCAATGGGGGAGAAGTATACATGGAAAAACTATCTGAACCATTTTTTGGAGAGAATTGATATGAAAACAAAGCAAGATTTAATTTGATGGACTTGTGATTTTATTGATGAAGAGGACTTAAAAGAATTTTCAGAGAAATAATTTTGCAGTGGTTGGTATTCATGGAACTTGGATGTTTTTTCATCTATGTTTCTGTCAATGTCGATGGGGGATATTGTTAGGAATGAATTATGAATATAACCTATGGGGGAGTATTCATAGCCATTCTATAGCAGTTTTTGTTGCATTCATGACTATGATTATGATTGATGTCAACACAATGATCTACTAAAGATTAGCAGAGAAGAAGACAATGTTTGAATTAGCGCATGTGGGATATTCAAGATGGAGCTATGTGATGTTTAGGACTTAATCTATGATGTGTTATATGATCATGGTTAAGATTGTAGATAGTAAGTCATTTATTCATGATAGTTACGAAGAAATTAGTTGAAGCAGTATTCAGGCAGTGTTCCTAAGAAGCGGTTTATGGAAATTAGATGATATCTCCTAATCAAGATGGAATATGGTTATGAATAGTTAGAGAGAAGTAGAAGACATGTTGATAGTGACTTGGATGATAGTGCAAACTTCAAGGTCACACGAGTGAAGAGTTATCCTATCTGGAAGCTGACAATTTTGTGTAGTTTTTGTGTAACATGTGGAAACTTTTATTTTGTAATTTGTATGTTGACTCATTTGTAATTAGTTGAGTGTGGTATAAAGGAAGGAATGTATTCCTTGTTCTAATGTAAGAATATGTGATTGAATTGAGAAGATTGTGAAAGTGGATTGCGGATTTATGCAATACTTGTTGAAAGAGGATATGCAAAGTATAGAGATCTGATATTGAGATCTGGTGTAGTAGTTGGTGTGGTTTGGCATAGTCAAAGAAGAGGTAACATGTTGTCGAGTTTAGTAATCTTTTGATATTATTCTATTTACTAATATAGAGGTCAGTTGGACAATGTGTTTAGTGATCTTGCCATTGAAGTTGTTTGGGTAGTGGGTCCTTCCGTCTTCCATAACTCCTAGAAGGGTTAGAATCTTTTAACAGGGATTCAAAGTCTCCTAATAGGGAATCATATGTATTGAATGTATTTCATAAGACTCCTAACATATTCCATCCTCTCACAAGGAACTTTCATATTAGTGCATCTTTTGTGGGCATCATTCCCACCGTAATTTACTCTTTGATCAAGAGGTTCCCTAGTTAACATATCTTGTGTCATTGTGTTATTGTGTATGAATATATTTCTATGGTTGTTGGTTACATTAGCTTATATGGTTAAAATCTATTGAAGTTGATAAAAGTTATAATTATTAGATAACTGATTCACCCCCCCCTCTCAGTTATCTTGGTGGACTTTACTTTCTAACAAAGAGGAGTAAATGTACGATGTAATTGCAAAGCAGTGGATACAAAAGTGGCATTGTGGGATGCAACAACAACTTGATCAGCAACTGCATTCACTTGTTTTTTAGTCTTGACATAGTTGTGGAATTTTTGAAATTTGTTTGGACTAGGAGCAACATCAATCTTATCAACTGGAACAAGAGCCATTGGAGTGTTTCTCTCAAATTGACTCACTTGTAATTGATAATGATGAAGTGCTACACAAAGTTGTTGAAAAGAGGTAAATTTAGTAAGCATAATCTTATCTCTAATACCCTTTTACAAATTTGAAATAAACATACATTGAATATCCATATCAGGAACAGGATATGAAATTAGAGCATACAAATGCTTAAATCTACTAATAAATTCAGTCAATTTTTCCTTAGTATTTTTTTTACAATGCATGAAATCAGTCAAAGATACTTGTGGACCAATGTTATTTTGAAATTGTTGAATAAAAGCATTAGAAATTTTAGGAAAAGAGTTAGTAGAATAAGGAGGCAAGGAACAATACCATTGTAAGGAATTGCCACAAAAATTTATAGCAAACAACTTGGCTAAAATCCTATGGTCATGAGCATAATCACTACAAAGGATTTTACATGTTTTAACATGACTAATAGGGTCTCCCTTACCATTGTAATCCTCAAGACAAGGCATATCAACTTGCTGAGGAAGGGGAGTACAAATGATGTCTAGGGACAAATGAATTCCCATGTCACATGTAGGAATGCTAACTTGTTTTGATTCAAGGATGCAAGTTATTGTTGTAAAGATGAAACAGTTTAAGAAAAACTAAGGATTGTTGAATCAATAGAGGAAATAGGAGCCATAGCAATATTATAAATTCTAGGTAAAGTGTATGAAGTAGAAGGAATGTAAGACAAAACTGGAGGAACACTTGGAACCATAGTTGAAAGAGGATTGGAATAAGTAAAAGGAAAATTATAATAGGAAGGTTGTGATATAGGAAGGGACACATGAGGAACACTCATAGGAAGAGAAGGAACTATTGTAGTCACCAAAGGAGGAGTATAATTAGGAATACTAGGTAAAGGAATGGAAGAGATTTTCACACTAGTGACACAAGGTGTAAATCCTAAATCTTGAGATTCTTGAGCTAAAAGTTTAACATTTGAATGTACAAGATGAGTAATACCACACAAGAGATTAAAACCTTGATCACTATCACAAAGAACTTTCTTAAGAGCCTCTATAGCTTGAATAGAATCTTGATTACAATTTTCTTTAATAAGCCAATTACCCATTTTATCAATTTTGATTGAAAGTTTTTGGACTTGTTCAGGAGGAACTCTTAAAGCATCATCATCATCATGAGATGAGTGAGGAGATTTATTCTCTATAGTAGGATTGGAATCATGAATAATCAAATTGGCATCCAAGATCCTAAGGAAAGGAGAGGAAGACTCATATCAAAGGCACCCATAAGTCTACAAGTTCATCTAACCATAATAATATAAGTAGGACTAGAGGTAGTAAAGATCATATACCAATGCAATAAAAATGAACTAAACTAATAAAAAACAAAATATTTTGATTTTATATGAGATGAAAACACATAAAAGAAATCTAATACATGCAAGATCTAACACCATAAAAGAAAGAGTTGCCTATCGCGGGTTCACCAAAATTTAATAGTGAACCACAAATACAATCAGACATATAATTCAAAAAAATATTGTTAGGAATGAATGCTAAATGTTTGGCAGCTATTCTGTAGCAGTTGTTGTTGCATTCATGACTATGATTGTCATTGATGTCAACACAGTGATCTACTGGAGACTTACATAGAAGTAGACAAAGTTTGGATTAGCACATGTGGGTTATTGTAGTTGGAGCTATGTGATGTTGAGGATATACTCTTTGATATGTTATATGTATATGGTTAAGAGTGAAAATAGTAATTCAATTATTCATGGAAGTTATGAGCATTTGGGTAGAAGCAGTATTCAGGGAGTGTTCCTGAGTAGCAGTTTGTGGAAATTGGATGATATCTCCTAATCAGGATGGAATATGGTATTGTGTAGTTAAAGGGAAGTTGGAGACACATTGATAGTGACCTAGATGATAGCACAAACTTTGAGCTCACATGAGTGTTGTATTTGGAAGCCGACAGTTTTGTGTAATTTTGATGTAGCGCGTGGAAAATTTTATGTTGTAATTGTATGCCGACTCATTTGTAATTATTTGAGTGTGGTATAAAGGAAATAATGTATTTCCTTGTTGTAATGTAGTAGTGATATGGAAGTAGTGGTTGTGTGTGATGCTGTATGCATGAAGTGAAGAAAAGAGCTAAGTATGAAAGCAAATTTGTGAAGGAAGACATGCGAGGTACATAGATTTGAAGTTGAGACCTGATGTAATAGTGAGTGTGGTTTGGCATAGTCAGAGAAGAGGTAACATACTATTCTATTGAGTAAAGAAAAGATTATTTGGACAGTGTGTTCATTGATCTTATCCTGAAGTTGTTTGGGCAGTGGGTCCTTTTGTCTTCCATAACTCTTAACAGGGTTAGAATCTTTTAACAAGGATTCATATGTACTAAATGTATTTCATAAGACTCCTAATAGAGTCCATCCTTTCACAAGGAATATTCATATTAGTGCATCTTTTATGGGCATCATTCCTACCGGGGTTTACTCTTTGATCAAGAGGTTCCCTAGTCAACATATCTTGTGTCATTGTGTTATTGTGTATGAATATCTTTCTATGGTTGGTAATTATATTGCTTATATGGTTTAATGCTATTGAAGATGATAAAAATTATAATTATCTAATAACTGATTCACCCCCCCCCCCCCTGCCCCCTACCTCAGTTATCTTGGTGGACTTTACTTTCTAACAATTGGTATTAGAGTGGTAGATCCTTGAAAAAGAAGTTTAACAGCTTAAGGAGATCCATGGTGAATTTCAGGAAAGAAAGCCCCAAGTTTGATGGAGTAAATTTTGACAGTTGGAAAGAAAAGATGAAGACACACCTGCTGTGTTTAGGACCAGGTTATTTTTTGATTTTCTTTCTCCATAGGGTCTACTTCTGATATTTGCATAGTTACAATACTTTGCAACTTCTCAGTTAGTTCCTTCAGACACCCTTCAAGACTCTTCACCTTCTTATTCTTACCAATGATTTTATTCAAGGATGTGATAAATTCCAACGGATCATCATCATCTACTTCTTTTCCCAAATGCTCACTCATAGATCCAATTTGAGTCTTCTTTCCAATCTCAAGAGTAAGACTGATATCTTCTTTGGTGGGAATGGGAACTTGTTCCCCTGTTATTGGTGGTTCTACAACTATGGTCTCTGTCATCTCTTCTTCTTTTTTAGCTTCCTATTCTTCAAAGGATGAATTGTCAAAAATGTTCTCCAAATTCTTGAATACATTTTCATCAGTATCCAAGGTGACTTTTGTACCTCCTACATTCATTGTTTCATCTTCAATATTAATAGCTAGAGAAGAGGGAATGTCCTCTTGTACTTTCTCACCTTCTTGCTCTATTGCAACTGATGATTCTCCAACATATTTTGCCATGACCTTGATAATAGCCTGCTCTGTCTCAGAATTTATTTCTTCATACCTACCTCCCACAATCTGAATTGTTCTCCTTTTGGTTCTCAGATGGGTTCTTAGGGCTTTCATGATCTGATTGAAATGAGTTTCATCTCTTATTTCACAAAGCTTCCTCACAATCTTTTCTTTGATAGTTGCCTCTTCCATTGATGCTCTCTTCTTCCTATTTAGAAGTTTGTTACATAGATCATCAGCTAGCTATCCTTGAATAGTATCAAACTTCTTGGTAGTCAAAATCATATGCTTCACAACTTCATTCTCAAGATTAAGTCTGTCAGTATAATTATAAAGATCATAATATTTGTTCATTCTTGCAAAGTCACCATTCTCAATAATCTGCTCATTAAGCTTTTCAACTTTTGGTTTCCAAGATTTCTTCTTAGTAGTGACATCATCTTTAACTTCTGCAATATTTCTTGGAATTGGTTGCACTAAAGTTTTACGTCTCTTTCCTAGTCTAGCGGCACTTTCTGATGGGTGTGCAAATGTGCTTTGTTTTTGTACATTCTTTTTACATTCTTGCCTTGCTTTAAGCCTATCTTAATTCTTATTATGCCATTAATCATTCAAGAATATAATGCATTTAATAAAGTTTTAAGGTATGAAATATTTCTTGAAAAGTGGATGGTTAGAGCAAAAATAATGATACATCATGGTTTATTTTGTTACAGGAACTAAAAATACATGAGTGGATATGGAGCCAGCCACCTAGTTGGAGAAGTAGTTCGAAGGCTATCGTTTTGCTATGTTATTTTGGGCAATCAGTTTTAAATGTTTGAACAGATTGATTTACGGTCTTATGTTATTTTGGCCAAGTTGTTTTGTAACCAAATGAAATCTAGATCTATCTATGTTTAGGATGAAGGCCTTCGGCCATTATAGTTTAGATATTATTCAGTTAGATATTCTAAACCTATATAAGCAAGTGTTAAAATCACAAAGACAGTGTGTGTGTGGATGTGTGATATATAAAAGCTCTATTAAAATTATCTCTCTAAGTTTTTGGCATTGGAAACGTGGAATCTCTGTAGCAGTGTGTGTTAATTTAGTTCTCACCATGCGAACCAGAGGAAAGGCCCCCTCTTGGGAAACTTGGTGAGATCAATCTAGTTTTAGATGTTTATTTTATATTTGTTGTATAATCTCTTCTATTAAATTCTGAATGTGTGAATATTAATTAGTGTGACTATTGTGTGTATGAAATCAGATTATTACTTTAAGGTTTAAATGCATGACTTCATTGCTTATCATCTCCTTGCTCTGTTCCAAATATAGTACAGTCATTCATTCATTATTACACCATTATCATTCGTACACCATTCTCAATTACCATAATTCCATAATAAATCCTTAACCACGTTACATACCAAATAACTTCCTATCATGAATTCTTACTCCACCTCACGTAACTACCAAGCTCCTGTTGCAATTCTTCCTACCTCCTGTCGCAAATTACTCTGTTTCACAAGAGTTCCTACCGCAAACCAATTCTTATCACTTTTCATTCTGCATTACTGAAGTTCCAATTCCTGAGTTAGCATTAGTATTTGATTATATCCCTTAAGGAATTTAAATGATTAAAATAGATGTGTGATTATTTAATTATAGATGAGATTTGTAATGTTTGCATAGAATAAAACCTTCATTACATATAGATCATGCTTTCATTTGATGTGTGGTTTTACATGTAGTATTCATTCATATACATTTGATTTGTATAATTCTAATTTAGATATTTTCTTTAAATTGCATCTCATCCCCACTTAACTCGTTATCTTCATCCCTTCGTTATCTTCATCCCTTCGGTAAATTGCCCCAATATCTTTCAACAGTCTATGACCCCGGATTGACATTCAATAGGAGTAAACTGAACATCCAAAGCAAGACCAAATCTTAAGTTAATTTGAAACACAGTTTTACCCAACATTTTTGGCACCGTTGCCGGGGAAAGATATTAAAGGTGTGAAGTCGTAGCAAGTTAAGTTAGGAACAGTGTGCCCTTGAGAAGTCTTGAGCAATTGTCGACCTTGCTTAGGATAGTACCTTTGGTTTGCACTGCAGTAAATCATTTAAGTGCATGAATAGACCTAGAGATAGTCAAGGCAAGTTTGTTAAGAAAGAATTAGTAGGTAGTTCAAAAATTCAAAAACCACAAAAAGAGAAGAGGTCATTGAATAAAAAACCCAAACTTTTCAACCTAGTACACAACCATGGCATCAGGCATGGAGGCCACATGCACCACAATTTTTGTATCCACTTCCACAACCTTATACACCACCTTATTTTCCACAACAATCCTTTCCACCACCACCAATGATAAGTCCCTATCAACAACCTCAACAATTTCTTCCTCTAATACCTTCATCTTCTTCAAGTCCACCTTTAAATCCACCACAACCGCCTAGACCCACATCCATGCCAACTCAACCGAATCCAAATCCCAACAAAAAACCTCCTCAGCCCATATATAATAATGAGGTGGTAAATTACCCTACTTATCCAATCAATGCAGTTGAACTGGAAGGAGTTCAATTAAGGTCAGGAAAAGCTCTCCAAGGACCAACTATCACAGAAATTGAAGAAGAAGATAAGGAGGACATTCCGAAGGAACCTCCCGTTCCTCCGCCTTTTCCTGAGTGCTTGCTTTCTAAACCTATACCAAAGGAACATATACAAACTAAGTTTGATTTTATGAATGAACTCAGGAATGTTAACATCAAAATTCCTCTTTTGTAGGCTCTTAAGGATATTCTAGTATACAATAAAATAGTACGCGAGTTATGCACCCGGCATCAGAGGAAGAAGGAAGATCCAAAGACTGTTCAAGTTATTGGACAGTTAGCTAAATTGATGTTGGGGAATATAACCATTCCAAAATATGCAGATCCTGGTAGCCCTGTTATACAAGTAAGTATCGGTAAAATTGTTATTCCTAACACACTTGTAGATCTAGGTGCTGCTATAAATGTGATGACCAATGAAACAAAAATCAAATTATCTTTGGATGGACTTAGACCTACTCCTACAGTGCTTCAGATGGCTGATCAATCCTTAGTTAAACCAAAGGGGGTTATAGAAGATGTTGTTCTTTCCATTGATAGTTGGGATTATCCAACTGATTTTATGATTTTGCAACCAAAAGCTAAGTTGGGGGGATATCCTTTAATTCTAGGGAGACCCTGGTTAGCAGCTGCCAATGCCCACATCAATTGTTGGTCAGGTAATATGGTTATTTCCAATAATGAGAAAACAAAACAATTGACCTTATATCCCCCTGCTCACCCCTTGTTGGACACAGAAGATCCTGCATGGATTGATAGTGATCTAGAAGATTCAATACCAATCCTTGCTATCAAGCAAGTCCATCACCTTGAGGAGCCTACCGAGGACACCATTTTGCTAAACTTTCTTCAGAATAGGTATGAGTCTAATGATATCTTAGAAACTATGGTTTTTCCTTCTCATACAACTGTTGATTGTCCTTTTGGGAATTTTCCCCTTATTAGCAATCCTCAATCTATCAAACACTTTTTCATTTTACACCAGCTTTTGCCACATCAATGTTTGTATAGTCCATTATTATCTTTAAATAAACCAGGAACATCAGCAGAACTCATTCTTAATACTCCTACACCTTCAGAACCTATGGAGATTTTACTAGGATGTACCCTCAATATTAATCCCCAGTTAACACCAACTCAAGTCAAAGATCTCATAGGTGTGCTCAAAGCACATAAAGATGCATTTGCATGGGAGTATCAAGATATGTGAGGTATTCATCCAGACACTTGTATGCACCACATTTACATAGAAGAAGGAAGTCACCCCGTTTGACAACCACAATGAAGACTTAATCTTTCTTTACGTGACATAGTTAAGGAAGAGCTTCAGAAATTATTGAATGTTGGTTTTATATATCCTATCTCAGATAGTAGGTGGGTATCTCCTTTGGTTGTTGTTCCAAAGAAAAATGGTAAGTGGCATATTTGTGTTGATTATAGAGCTTTAAATAAAGCTACTAAGAAGGATCACTTTCCATTACCCTTTATTGATCAAGTTTTGGATACTCTTGCAGGCAAATGATTCTTCTCTTTCTTGGATGGATTCAGCGGGTATAATCAAATCTGCATTGCCTCAGAAGATCAGGATAAGACCACTTTCACTTGTCCATGGGGAAATTTTGCATACAATGTTCTTCCTTTTGGATTATGTAATGCCCCTGCTACATTTCAACGGGCAGTATTAAACATCTTTGCTGATCTAGTTAATGATTGTGTAGAAGTTTATATGGATGATTTTACTGTTCATGGGAATACTTTTGAAGAAGCCAAAGATAACTTGGAGAAGGTACTTAAAAGATGTATTGACACCAACTTATCACTAAGCCATGAGAAGTGTCATATGTTAATGATTGAAGGAATTGTCTTAGGTCACCTTATTTCCTCAAAAGGTATCCAAGTCGATCCCAAAAAGGTCCAAATAATCCAAGACCTCCCTATACCTTCAACTCAGGAAGATGTTAGGAGTTTCCTTGGTCATGCTGGATATTACAGGAGATTTATTGAAAACTTCAGTAAGATTGCTTCTCCTTTATTTGCTTTGTTAGGCAAAGACGTTGTTTTCACTTGGACTCCTGAGTGTCAAGAAGCTTTCGAGACTATTAAGAACAAACTTGTGACTACTCCCATCCTTAGAGGCCCTAATTGGGAATTACCATTCCATATTCATACTGATGCTTTTGATTTTTCAATGGGAGCAGTACTTGGACAAAAAGAAGACAACCTATTCTATTCCATTTACTATGTTAGCAAGAACTTCATTGGTGCCGAGGTAAACTATACGGTAACTGAAAAAGAATTTTTAGCTGTTGTTTATGCTATTAATAAATTTTAGCATTATATTACTGGTTATAAAGTGTTTGTTCATACCGATCATTCAGCAATTTGATTTCTAATGAATAAACCCGTGGTAACTGGTAGAGTTACTAGATGGTTACTTTTATTACAAGAATTTGATGTCACTATACTTGATAAGCCTGGTCGAGAAAATGTGGTTGCAGATTTCTTATCTTGGTTACAACAATCAGATGGTGAATCTATTCCTATTGATGATATGTTTCCTGACGAACACCTCTTTGCCATTTCCACCAAGAGTCTCTGGTATGCCGACATTGCCAACTATTTGGTTACATGCAAGTTTCCAGTGCACTTTTCTCCTCGAGAACGTCAGAAGTTGGTCAGTCTGAGTGGATAGTATACATGGATCAATGGTCTTCTCTTCTATACTGACATTAATAACATTATGTGTCGGTGTGTCCCTGAAGAGGATGTCTTTGATATTCTACGCGCCTGCCATACTGAACCTTGTGGAGCACACTTTGCTACTCAACGAACTGCTCAAAAGATTCTTACTACGGGATATTACTAGCCTACACTCCATAAAGATTGTAGGCATTATGTTCATCATTGTGATGAATGCTAGTGAATGGGTCATCTTACTCATTCTGATGAAATACCACTCCATCCTCAGCTCTCTATTGAACCTTTTGAGAAGTGGGGTCTTGACTTTGTGGGCCCTATCAATCCACCTTCTAATAACAAAGAATACATTCTTGTTTGTACTGATTATGTTACCAAGTGGGTTGAAGTTGTTGCCCTCAAGCATGCCCGCGATACCAAAGTTGCTGCCTTCTTGTACTCTGAGATTTTCACCCGCTTTGGTGTTCCACCAAAGATTACTACAGATCAAGGACCTCAGTTCACTTTAGATCTCATTGCTGCATTAGTCAAAGAGTATGAAATCCATCACCGGAAATCATCACCCTATCACCCTCAAGCAAATGGACAGGTAGAGGTCACTAATCAGGAACTGGAGAATATTCTTACCAAGACTGTTGCTCTTCATAAGCGTGATTGGGCCACACAACTTCCTAAAGCTGTATGGGCCTATCAAACAACATGGAAGACTACCACTGGTCTGACCCCTTATGAGATGGTCTATGGTAAGAGGGTTGTTCTTCCTATTGAGTTCAAGATTAAGACTCTTCGAACCGCACTTCAACTCAGTTTGAGTCTCTCTAATGCTCAGCGGGAACGCCTAACACAACTCCACTCCTTGGATGAACTCCATCAGGATGCACTCCTCCATACTGAACTTGTCCAAAATCAGCGAGCACTTTGGCATGATAAACATATTCGTCAACGTTCTTTTCAGCCAGGTGATTGGGCACTTTTGTATGATTCTCAATTTCAGGATTTCAAAGGTAAATTCCATACTCGTTGGCTAGGTCCCTATGAAATTGCCCATGTCTTTGATAATGGTGTTGTACAGCTTTGCACTGTGGATTCAGAGCGTCGCACACTTCTTGTTAATGGGCATCGACTCAAATTATACCGGAGGCCTCTGTCAAAGAAGGCATTCTCTCTTGCTGTCACTGAGGAACTCACCATGGTTCCCCTTGGTTTCCTCCAGCATTACGAGAATATATATATTCTCTAAAAAAAAAAAAAAGAAAAAAAAAAAGAAAAAAAAAAAAAAGAAAAAAAAAAAGAGAAAAAAAAAAGATCCAACAATGAAAACCAGTCTCTGGCATTGTTGGCCAACTATTGGTTGACAACTGGGTAATCTAGCGATCGGTAGTTGTTAGACTCTCTGGTAGTGAAAACTGATTCGCCAGCGCTTCCAGGCGGCACTTGATTGAAAACTGATTTCTTGGCAGTCTTGTGTCGTACGTAAATAAAAATAAATAAATAAATAAATAATAAAAAAATAAAAAATAAAAAAAGATGAATCTCTATTGGTTGTGACAGGAGGTTTCCTTGTTCCTGTCACCCTTCTCTTGCTGTTGCACATGTAACCGCCCCCAACACTCATCTCTACCTAATGCGACAGGAGGTTTCTTTGTTCCTGTCGCCATTCTCTTGGCACCCCTTCCTTGTGACCCTCATGTCACTCCAGGTTTTGTAGTGTACTCCAATGCTACGCCTGCCACATGTTCCTGACTGCAATCTTTAGTTTTGAGGACCGTTCCTTCATATCTTTTTGTTGCGGGTCCTTATTTACTCCTCTCATGTGCCTGCTGTCTCTTTCCTTGGGATTGGCAGCCCTCTCCTTTGCTTGCTGGATGATCTTCTTGGATTTGCTGACATCTTCGAATCTGCCTTCCTCACTGTCAACACGTCAAGAAGTATTTTCTTACTTTATGCTTTATTTTATGTATTTTATTCTTTTGATGATTACTTGGCATGACCGGGACGGATCAGCCGCTTAAGTTGGGGGGGAGTTTTGTGCCAGGTCATTCTATTTTTCTCTCCACGTATTCTCATGAGTCCTTTTGAGTTATGATATTAATTATGATCCCCTTTCCATTATTATCATTCGTGAGTTCTGTGTCAAGTCACTTCTCACAATGAAGTCCTTTGTACTAATATTAATTATAGATCACCTTACCATTATTACCACTTTTGATGGTACCATTTCCATTTATTCTATTCGCTGTTGCTAAAATTATTTACACTTCCTGTCATTTTCACTTGTTTCCTACTATGTTAAACTTGCTTGAATCCTGTCGCTTGTCATCATGGGGGGAAAACATCTTCGTTTTGAGCCAGAGTCACTAGATAAGTTGAATACTGATGAGGAAGCATTAAAATTTTTTGTTTATTCTGGATGGACAAAGTTCTTTGAGCGTTTAAATGGGTTTGATGCTACCATAGCTGTGAAATTTGCTATGGGATTTTAGGGAACTAATGCTACAGTCCGAGGCCTACAATTTCCTATGGATTTGCAGACTATTGCAATAGTCACCGGCCTACCTGAAATTGGTGACCATTTCTTTCCCAATCTATCATCGAGGGTTACAGATTTAAAGCTTGATAAGAAGCAGTTTCTTCAGCGAGGTGAGTCAGTTGAGAATGTCCAAGGGCAAGGGGTAGCGCGAAAATCACTTATGAAACCATGGGATGTTGTTGCCAAGTCTTTAATTCATTATATCACCTGCGAAGGACGCTTCAAGTATGTATTTGCCCACCATTTCCACCTCATGTTACATTTGCAATATGGTGTTTTTGTTAGTCTTCCATATTACCTCTTTTGCTCCCTGAAGCGGTCCTGTGACCAGTATAATCGGGGTCATGTTGATTCCTTGGCTCACCATGGATTAATTAAGCTCATTATTGACCATAACCTTCATCTGGCTCAACCAGTTCTAGAATGGGATGCATTTGTGAACCAGACCCATAAAGAAAACCCTCAACCTCCTACCGCTGATAATACCCTTGAAGCCGGCTCTTCCAAAAAGTGGCGTTTGAAACCCTTAGGCTCACAAAAACAAAAAGCCCCAAAACCTAAAATTTCTAAAAAGAAGACGGGAAATGAAAACCCAAATCCTAGCCCACATCCTATGGTTACTCATCTGAAACAACATACCCCTGATAGGTTACAAGGATTAGCTGAAGCAGTTGGGTTCATATGTGATATGGAAATTCTAGGAACAGAGCCCCCTCAGAAAAAAATGATCAGCTCTTAAGAAGATTGAGAAGTCAGCAGTGTAGGAACAAAAAGCAACAGCAACAAAAAGAGGGCTTTACTATTGAGGATCTAATTTCAGAAGAAGAGGAGGTACATGAACAAAGAACTGAAGAAGAAATAGAACACCATGTGGATGTTGCTCAGTTCAGTGGAGAAATTGGCAAAGAAATTGGGGACGAGATTCCACAATGTAATATGAATATTCAGCCTATTGAAGATGAGGGTGCTACAGTAAATCAACAAGAGAATCCTGAGATTGAAAAATTATAGGAAGATGCTCAGCAACCACCCGAAGAGGTATACCCTACTTCTTATGAGGAAAATACTCCACAAGATGAGGCCATAATAAAGGAACATCCAACCACCAATACTAATATAATTCATTATCAAGATACACAAATTGAGCATCCTCTTTATGAATCCGCTCTTGCAGTGATCAATTCCAGTAGTAATACATCCCCTATCACTTTTACAGTTCAGAATGATCCAATTGCTACAAGAATGGGTGGAACTCATGGAGTTCCTGAAGCAGAACAGGGCATGTTACTTCTCTTTAATATACAGTTATGGCAGATTGTTACTCAACTCCAACAATCCAATCAGCAGCTATAGTTACAATTGCAAGCACTTGTTTCTCAGAACAGGGGAGCCACTGATATAACTGAAGATGAAGAGAATATAGAGATACTAAATGTCAAGCCTATTGGATCTAGCCAGCCACCTCATTTGCATGAGGACATGCAAAATCCTTAAGTTGGGGGGAAATGATGGGTGTGCAAATGTGCTTTGTTTTTGTACATTCTTTTTACATTCTTGCCTTGCTTTAAGCCTATCTTAATTCTTATTATGCCATTAATCATTCAAGAATATAATGCATTTAATAAAGTTTTAAGGTATGAAATATTTCTTGAGAAGTGGATGGTTAGAGCAGAAATAATGATACATCATGGTTTATTCTGTTACAGGAACTAAAAATGCATGAGTAGATATGGAGCCATCCACCTAGCTAGAGAAGTAGTTCGAAGGCTGTCGTTTTGCTATGTTATTTTGGGCAATCAATTTTAAATGTTTGAACAGATCGATTTACGATCTTATGTTATTTTGGCCAAGTTGTTTTGTAACCAAATGAAATTTGGATCTATCTATGTTTAGGATGAAGGCCTTCGGCCATTATAGTTTAGATATTCAGTTAGATATTCTGAACCTATATAAGCAAGTGTTAAAATCACAAAGACAGTGTGTGTGTGGATGTGTGATATATAAAAGCTCTATTAAAATTATCTCTCTAAGTTTTTGGTATTGGAAACGTGGAATCTCTGTAGCAGCGTGTGTTAATTTAGTTCTCACCACGCAAACTAGAGGAAGGTCCCCCTCTCGGGAAACTTGGTGAGATCAATCTAGTTTTAGATGTTTATTTTATATTTGTTGTATAATCTCTTCTATTAAATTCTAAATGTGTGAATATTAATTAGTGTGACTATTGTGTGTACAAAATCAGATTATTACTTTAAGGTTTAAACGTGGGACTTCATTGCTTATCATCTCCTTGCTCTGTTCCAAATATAGTATAGTCATTCATTCATTATTACACCATTATCATTCGTACACCATTCTTGATTACCATAATTCCATAATAAATCCTTAACCACATTACATACCAAATAACTTCCTATCACGAATTCTTAATCCACCTCACGTAACTACCAAGCTCCTGTTGTAATTCTTCCTACCTCTTGTCACAAATTACTCTATTTCACAAGAGTTCCTACCGCAAACCAATTCTTATCACTTTTCATTCTGCATTACTGAAGTCCTGATTCCCGAGTTAGCATTAGTATTTGATTATTGTATACACCTAAAAATGGTCACCTAGACTATTAGCCCCTTTTGCTAAATCATAAATTGCCTATTCTTGATCAAATCCTAGTTATATCATTTATTCGATTATTTTCTATGGACTAACCATCTTATCCTAAGTTTTTATTTATTTAAAAGGAATTCCCTCCCCTTTTAATAAATAAAAAGCCCCCACTTTTCCTCTTATCCTAAGTTGCACAAATAAAGCATTATTCTTATTTTATAAAAAGGGAAAAAGCACTTTTGTCTCATATGGATACAAAAGTCAACTCTTATTTTCCTATTGGAGGATACTTGTGCACATGGATTGCTCCTCTTTTAAGCTCCACCGTTGATTAAATCTTTTTCCTCTTAATCTCCATGGTCCATTCCTTCTCATTTCCTATAAAAGAAGAGCTCTCTTCTTCATTCTAGATCCTCAACTTTTTATGCTAACTTTATGCTGCAGGTTTTCTAGGTCACTTTGGAGCTATTGAAGATTTGGAGCATTCTTAGCATCTACATCTCATTCTTGCATTCTACATCTCATTCTTGCATTCTTAGCTTAGCTTCATATTTATGCTTTCTTAGATTAGCTTCATTTCTATGCTCTAGATTAGCTCACATAGATTAATTAGCTTGGGTTGTAAAACTTGCATATTTCCTTTCATAGCTTAGGTTGCATTTTCATTTCTAGTATAGTTGCATTGCATTTTCATTCTTGATTCTTGAGGATATTGGCATTCTTGCCCTTGTCTTCATTGAATCTCCCATTGCATGGTTTACTAGCAAGGTTATAGGCTAAATAGCTCTAGCTGAGAGCATTTTTAAAAGCCCTTGCACTCCATGCCTAGGGAGCTATGGATCAATTTTTGAGGGCTCATTCTTGAGTTTCCTTGCATGTAATGATCCATAGAAGTGTGACACATTTATAGTACACATTTTTGGCGCCCACCGTGGGGCAGAGTAGACTAGCTTTGTCCCTTTTTTTTCTGCATTTCCGTCATTTTTTGTCAATTTTTCGGCAAGTTTTCAGCTTAATTTTTCATCTCTATTTTTTTTGTCTCAGATTGTCGTGCGATACTGTCCAGAAGTATCGCGTGATATACCTCTGTATGTGCGAGCGATACTTCGCCTGTCATAAGAAGTATCACGCGATATACCTCTGTATGCGCGTGTGATACTTCACCTGTTAGAAGTATCGCCTAGCTATTGTAGAGAATATCACCTGGTGTCGGGCGAAGTATCGCCTGGTATAAGGCGAAATATCGCATAGACTAAAAGTATCGCCTGGTGTCAGGTGAAGTATCACGCGATACTGTGTCTGTACCTGACAGTGAGCTATTTTTGGGCTATTTTATCTATCTTGCAAGTTTTCGGTTCTTAGCTATCTTTCATTTTCAGATTTTATCATTTGATCAGTTATTTTTGCACATTATCTGATTTTTTTTTTTCATGTACTAATCATTGTTAGATTTTGGATTTTGATTCTCCTAACTCTTGTTGGTCTAACAAGTTGTGGTTGTAGGTGCTTCTTGCTTGAAATTTGCTAAAATCGCATGTCAAAGAGGGCTACTAATGGTTTTTGCAGGGCTGCCCTAAGCATAAAAACCAAATCAAGTGCTTGTTTAATTTCTTTCTTTATTAAGTGTGGCATATACTAGTTGTTTCATTAGGCACTTAATACTTTGTGAAAGGAATCTTGGGGTGGTAGGAGAAGTATGCTCTTCACCTTTAGGTGAATCAGAAAATCTTGACCCATCTTGAAGTTTTGGAAGCAAAGGGGTAATTGGATCTTGTTTGGTGTGTTTGGGAGAAGTTTTTGAGATAGGGGAGTATGCTCTTCACCCTTGTGGTGAATCAAAAACCTTGAACCTCAAGAATTAATCCACTCTTTGTTTAGCTTAGGATCCTTTAGCAGGCCTGCTCTTGAGAAATCAAGAGGAACGACCCAAGTGGGGACAACCTTGTCATCATTTTCCTTGGTGGTGAGTGATTCCAACTCACTATAATCTCAAGGCTATCAAGGACACAAAACCTTGGTAGACATAGTGCTTATCTTCGCTTGATGTGAGTAACTTGTGGGATTGTGACCATGAGGAAAGCATTAAGCAAGAATGCTTAAGGTACTCTTGAGGCTGCAAGGTCCTAGTCCTTTATGAGGAGCAAGAGGGGTGCTATGAATGGAAACCCTTACTACGAACCATTAGATAGAGGCCACCTTATTTTAGCCGCTTAGCTTCTTGGTGCAAGGATTGATCCAAGTGGACTTACCCGGATCACCCCAAGACACTCACCATATGTGTTCCTTTGGTTCTGTTTTTGACACTTCTATGACAATGCCAATATCTCTTGTGGGCAACCACTTGGTGTGAGGCAAGGGAGCATCAAGTTGTGGGCCACATTGCTAAGTAATGAGCCTTGTCCTTCTAGGTAGTAATTTCTTGAATTATCTTCGATTGTGCTATACCAATGTAAACGTTCTCAACATTTAAACAAACGGTAGCATTCATAAGGTTCTCTATTTTGATATCACAAGTGCTTGTTTTGGCAAGGTTGCTTTTGCCCTTGTTTCAAGTGTTCTATGACATGTTTGATCCCATACTGTTTGCAAACCTGTCTTTTATCTGTTGCTACTGCTTGTCAAACTGAGAAATTGCACTGTTCAATCTATAAATTTGGTCCAAGCACTTCAAAACTGAGTTTTTCACGTTCACTGGTCAAGAGTCATATGATATTGAAGTATTCTTGCATACCCTCAACCAAGAATCCTGAGTCATTTCTACTGTCCTGTCATTGCTAGAATTCAGAGTTGCTAAACTTGCACTTTAACCTGTCGTAGAGTGTCTTTTTCTGTTCTTACCTGAAACTGGTTTGTTACCTACATGCTTAGATTTGTTCTAGACTGAAACAAATGAGCTAAAACTATTGGGTTTGAGTTTAACAAATGCTACTCTTGATCACTTGTCGCATCACGGTTACCTCTCTAGCTACTTGCTTATTGAGCTTCTTGCTCGTTGCTTGGCTTTAGTCAATTGATTGTTGTAAGTGCTTGAGCACTTTTGATGAGCCATCTCTCTATTGTTCTACTTTGACAAGTGATCTTTATTAGCTTTGCTTATCTCAAATCTAAGAAACTTTGTCTCATTCTATTAGTCAACCAACATCTCTTTTCATGCCGGTTACAACTCGGTCTCAATTTGAGCAGGAGAGTCATCCTCCGTTCAATTATACACAGTTACCTTCTCCAACTAGACGTTCAAAAGCACCTATTAGCAACAACAGTTCTAGTTCTAACCAATCTGAGAATTCTAAGGCTACACCATGGTATAAAGGAGGTTTCCTCTTTTCCACATTCAAGACCCCCAAAAACACAGACAGTGTTTCACTCACTTTGACTAAACAAGAAAAGTTTCAACTCTTGCAAGAACACTTTGAACGTAAGGATAATCAAGTGCGCTTAGACAAAGAACACAATCAACAAAGGATGGATGCTACTAGGCGCATGGCTTATAGAGTGACATTTCATGAGCAACCTGAGACTAGTAATCATGAGCATAGACCTCTTTTTAACAATGGCAACAATGACAACAACATGCCACCAAGATCTCCTCCAAGGCCAACTTTTGCTATGCCTTCTTCACCTCCTAGACCTCCTCCCTCTCAACATGAGGCAGAGGCTAATGATGAGATTTCTAGTGAGGATCTTATGAGATGTGAACAAGATGTGGATTTCCAACGAATGATGCATAAGCTTTTAGAGCGTAATGGCGATCAATATTTTCAATATATGACTTCCAGAGGATACAAGCTTCCTCCCGGCTATGATGTCAGACAAATTGTCCAACAAAGAGTACCAACTGAATTGGAAGTCCTTCAAGAAGAATTACGTCAGACAAATCAATGCCTTACCCAAATGGCATTAGAAAGAGAGCCTCCAAAGGTCTCTTTTGTGGAATCAATTTGTGCTCTTCCTTTTGATAAAGATCTATACATGGTCCCGTTTCCTAAGGATATTGAGGTTCCTAAATATGACAAGTATGATGGAAATGGTGACCCTCATGACCATGTGCATCATTTTTATGCTCTTAGTATGGACTTTCTTCATGAAGACACATATCTTCTACGCTTATTCCCTCGAAGCTTAAGAGGCCAAGCTTTGGAATGGTTTGTGAAATTGACACCACCGCTTAAGACTTTTGATGAGTTAGCTCAGTGATTTACCCAGCAGTACTCTTACAACATCCAACAACCTATCAATGTGATAGATCTCGGTAATCTAAGAAAACATCAAGGTGATCCATTTGCAACTTACTTACAATGTTGGAGGTCATTGTATTCTCGATATCCTCGTCAGCTACCCGAAAGAGAAAAGATTGACATTTTCATCAACACACTTGTGCCTGAGCTATTTTATGATCTAAGGAAGCAACTGTTCTCCTCCTTCCATGACATGGCTGAAAGTGCATATCGGATTGAGGATGTAGCTATAAGAAAAGGGGATATTGTTATTAATAAAGATGCTAAAGGCAATGGTAAAGACAAGAACAAACCTTGGAATAAGAACAAGTATGTTGTTAATGATGGGGTTGTTGACGCTCCTAAAGTTAAAGAGCCTACTTTCAATCTTTCCAATGCTATCTATGAAGCAAAACAACAAGAAGCTAGCAACACTCACAATGCTCCTAAACCTCAATATGCAGATAAGCCTAAGAAGTCATTTTGAAAGCGAGTCTATACCAAGTTGGCATAACCTTACGATGTGATCCTTAAGACTTTGGTTGACAATGGATATCTTACGCTTCCTGATAAACCTGGTAACTGGGATCTGATAAATAAGCCCAATTGGTGGAGAGAGGATCATTACTACCATTATCACAGAAACAAGGGACATCCAACAGACTATTGTTTTAGGCTTAAGGATGATATTCAGGATCTTATTGAGAATGGCACAATCTCCACTGATGGCTTAACTAAAAATTCTGATCACACAGCTTTCAAAGATCCTCTACCTAAGCATGATAAGGGGGAAACCTCTCAAACACATAAGAAGAATCATGATGCTAAGATCAATTACACGTATCCTTCTAATACACCTGTGATCAACATGGTAGAGCCCGTTGAGAGTGTTCTAATGATGAGGTCTCAAGATGATAATAAAGTCAATCATGGTAAGCCAAAGTTAGTCCTGCAAACACGTGGTAGTTCATCTTCCTGAAGTGAGACACTGAATGCTGTTACTAGGGGGCAAGCCAAGATTGTCCTTAAAACTGCACAAGATCCCAAGCAAGCTTTGCCTTCCAAACAAGTGGCTCCTTCAGCCACCCCTAGCTATGATCTTGTCCAACATTTGCAAAAGACACCAGCACAGATATCTATCCTTGAGTTGCTTCGGTTATCCTCTTCGTATAGAGAGATTCTTGATGAGGCTCTACGTACAACACGTGTTCCCAATGACATTGATCCAGATCAATTTTACGCTATGGTCAACCACATTTCATCTCTGCTATCTCTCTCCTTTTCTACAGAAGATGACATGTCTATTGCTCACCCACATAATCTAGCTTTACACATTGAAGTTCTAGTCTACAATACCCGAGTCCACGGAGTCCTGATAGACAATGGTGCAGGGTTAAATATTGTTTCTTTCAATGTCATACAACAATTGGGTTTGTCAGAATTTGCTGTGGATTCTAAAAAGAAGATTACTATAAAAGCTTATGATGAAGTGGAAAGATCTTCCAAAGGTCTTGTCACGCTGCCTGTCTGAGTGGGCCCTATCATGAAATATATTAGCTTCCAAGTATTGGACATCCCACTCGCATATAACATTCTTTTGGGTCGTCCTTGGATCCATGACATGCAAGTTGTTCCTTCCACTTATCATCAGTGCGTCAAATTTTCATACAATGGCACTGAGGTTGTGATTCCTGGAGACCATACTATTGCTATCAATGCTCTGGCTGCTACTGAAAAATTTATTCCTCATAATGAACCTTTTGTTGATCCTAGTACGTCTCTAGCTACTACTGAGAAATCACTTAAGATGATGAGCCTTGGTATGGGTGAATATACACTGGATTCCTTTTCTTCTATACCTATTTCTCCTAGGTCATATGGGAGACCTTCTGATCACATGAAGCCTTCCACTTCTGCTATGGTGATCTTTGATACTTCCATTCCTTCATTCATTCCTTTAGAAGCAGAAAGAGAAGAACAAGCTATTCAAGAGTGGATCTATAGAGAGGATTCTAGAAATACTCCCATGCTCAGTAATTCAGACACAAATACAGATGAGTCACCGCTACACACTATGGCTCAAATGGGAGATGATCTTCCTTCTACTTCACTCCTTTGGGGAGAAGAATGTATATCTATTGATGATATGGCTGAGGCCTCTATGTCTAGAACCTATGTGCCTAAAGAATCATTGCACTATGATAGACAACGTCGCAACATTGCACGACTGCTACAAAGAGGTGATCTCTCACATAATGACATGAGTATCTCTACTTCTCGGCATCTTAAGCCTCTTCCAGAAGATCCTCCCATGATAGATATGGATGTTGATGTGGTTCATACCTCTCGTAACCCACCTGACGTGGTTGATGGGTCTTGTGTGGGGTCTGATGAGTTTGTTCCTCGTATTGCCGTAGTGGACCACACTGGTTCTTCTATGATGAGTCTAGGTCTAGCTACTTTTGGAGCTTACCCTATAGGCTCAACCTCTCTTGTCACCAGAGATGATGCCCCTCGCATAAATGCTATTGAACCAGTCACTTCATTTCATCTTGCATCAACACCTGTTACTTCTTCCACCAGCAAACTAGCCACAAAAAATATTGAATCAACAATCAAACATCACAGTCATCAAGTGAAAAGCAAAGAGCAATGGTTGGATGGCGAAAACCACACTGTGGCGATATCCGAACCTAAGAAAAGTAAAAATAAAAATCTGCTCAAAAATACTGATTATCAAATAAAAGATGACAAGCTGCTTCTCTACAAAAAAATGGTGCACTACTTCAAGCATGATCTCATATCTGTTATACTTCAGCCCATTCCTAGAGCTGAGAACAAAGTTGCTAATGCCTTGGTTACTTTGACATTCATCTTACAAATGAAAAAGCATAAATTTTGCTTCAAGTTCCTGGTGGACGAATTACGCTATCCTGCTCACAAATCTTACAATCCTACCATCTTTTCATATCTTCCACCTCATATTCCTCTTGCAAATCCACCACGCCATTCCTTCTGCCATCCCTTACACTTTGCCTTTGTCTCTGGTGACTTGTATAGGAAGGGTCTAGATGGAACTCTCCTTAAGTGTCTAGAAATAGAGGAGTCAAAAAAGGTGCTAGCTGAAATCCACGATGGCATATGTGGATCACATTCTAATGATCCTCCGCTAGCTCAGACATTGCTCAGGGCTGGTTATTATTGGTCAAACTAGTTGAGACCTCCTATTGTCACAGTTGCAGCATTTGGGCTTGGGGCCTATCAGTTCTCTACATCAGAGGAAGCAGATTCTTGATGTCCATTTCTGTCTGGGGCATCCTTTGTACATATTTTACGATCCTGAAAAAATACCAAAAAAATTCATATATGATGCTGAAAAAATCCTAAAAAGCATATAAAGTCCTGAAAAAATACAAAAAAATAAAAAAATAAAAAAATAAAAAAAATTGAAAAAGTGCCTTGGTGAAAACTTGGAAACAGGCGCCTTGGTAGCAAAAATACAAAAAAATTATAAAAAGTCCTGAAAAAATTGCAATAAATTTATCAAGTGGTGAAAACTTGGAAACAGGCGTTGCTTGAGACCCTCTGCACCTATGTCTATCAGTCTTGCGTGGCGCTCATTCGCTCCACTTCTCACTTTGCCTCTCCTAGCCTAGAATTGACTCTTGTCTTAGTCTTAGTCTAAGGGGCATACGTTGTTTTAAGCTTATCTTGGGTCTCTTTGTGCGTTTGGGTTTCTTAGGCACCTCGCAAATGGTATTTTTCAACACCACCCCAACTGTGTTTTTCAACACTACCCTAGCGTCGAGTGTTTCTTAACACTTATTAGATATCCTACCCACAGTCTAGAAGATGCAATATTTCTCACTGGTAGATGCGATACTCAAAGCTTGACTCTATGACCTACACACACGCACTTGACTTGCTGAGATTTGTTTGACTTTATTTCTTTGAATGTTGTCTATGATGATTTCTTTGCTGAGTGTTCTCCCCCTATGATCATTTTCGATGATGCATAGCTAGAAGACTGAGGGAATGAGAACATGTTTTATTTCTTTTTCTGCTTGTGGGCATATTTTGTTGGTCCTCACTGTCATGAGCATTTATGCTAGTCTTACTTGACACTATGGACTTACAAGGTATTATCCTTGACTGTTTTGTGAGTGCATGCTTCTAGTCATCTTGACTTTCTCGTGTCTCGATGTGAGCATAATCTTGCTATATCAAACTTAGGTAATCTCACTACACTAGTCATCTTGACCTGCATGTCTTTGATGCTTAGGTGGGATTCCCAAATTTCTATTTGATATAGATCATATTCAGATCCACATAGTTATGCTAGTGTGTATTGTATGATCTTCTGACACTACCAATAATGCTCAATGATGAATATTAGATGTCTATTAGCATTGTGACCTTGCAAGTAAACCAATTTTCATGTAGCTTGCATTTTTCAGTTCATGTTAGTTTAGTTTTGCATCTTGCATATGGAGAGAGCTCTCCTTTATCTTTCATGGACTTGTTCATCAACTGCACTCACCTTTCGCTTCTTCCTAATCATGTCTTTCACTTCTTGTCTTTCATATCAAATCATTTTCTATTCATTTCAGGATCAAAACCAAAATCCGCGTTCACCTTGATCTCCCAAATCATCTTTTTTTCTTTCTTCTGTGCAGTTGGCTAACCTTTTGAGGCCTGATTCTTCAATCTTCGCTGGGGCATTCTTCACCTCTTCATCTCCATCTCTTTCAAACTTCTAGTCTTTCATTCACTTTCCCATCCCAAGCTCCAATCCCCTCTTCATGGTGTTTACGGGTTGAGGGACCGCTTGGTTTCTGCCCCGGGTCCCATGTGTGGGGCATATCTTCATTGCTTGATGGTTATCCTATTCTCTTCAACTTTGATTATGATTTCTAGTGATTTGATCATGCTACTCTTGCTTCTGCTTTCTCTCTACCTGGATTTCACTTTCAATCCCGAGGGGGCAGACACATCATATCTTATTGGCTATCTCTTTCCTAAGTGTTCAGTACTATCGCTACTAGGCTGATCATGCAGGATTTGCTATTTTTCTGCACTTCATTCTTTGGAGTCAGAACGCTATTGCTTGCCTTCTTGGCTATCTGCTTGCCTTCTTGGCTGATCTAGGTTGTTTTGTGATCCCAAATCGATCTCACATTTCAACTTCATTCTTTGACTGCATGTGTTCCCAAATCGATCACACATTAGTCAAAGAGGGGCAAATGTATACACCTAAAAATGGTCACCTAGACTATTAGCCCCTTTTGCTAAATCATAAATTGCCTATTCTTGATCAAATCCTAGTTATATCATTTATTCGATTATTTTCTATGGGCTAACCATCTTATCCTAAGTTTTTATTTATTTAAAAAGAATTCCCTCCCCTTTTAATAAATAAAAAGCCCCCACTTTTCCTCTTATCCTAAGTTGCACAAATAAAGCATTATTCTTATTTTATAAAAAGGGAAAAAGCACTTTTGTCTCATATGGACACAAAAGTCAACTCTTATTTTTCTATTGGAGGATACTTGTGCACATGGATTGCTCCTCTTTTAAGCTCCACCGTTGATTAAATCTTTTTTCTCTTAATCTCCATGGTCCATTCCTTCTCATTTCCTATAAAAGAAGAGCTCTCTTCTTCATTCTAGATCCTCAACTTTTTATGCTAACTTTATGCTGCAGGTTTTCTAGGTCACTTTGGAGCTTTTGAAGATTTGGAGCATTCTTAGCATCTACATCTCATTCTTGCATTCTACATCTCATTCTTTCATTCTTAGCTTAGCTTCATATTTATGCTTTTTTAGATTAGCTTCATTTCTATGCTCTAGATTAGCTCACATAGATTAATTAGCTTGGGTTGTAACACTTGCATATTTCCTTTCATAGCTTAGCTTGCATTTTCATTTCTAGTATAGTTGCATTGCATTTTCATTCTTGATTCTTGAGGATATTGGCATTCTTGCCCTTGTCTTCATTGAATCTCCCATTGCATGGTTTACTATCAAGGTTATAGGCTAAATAGCTCTAGCTGAGAGCATTCTTAAAAGCCCTTGCACTCCATGCCTAGGGAGCTATGGATCGATTTGTGAGGGCTCATTCTTGAGTTTCCTTGCATGTAATGATCCATAGAAGTGTGACACATTTATAGCACACAATTATATCCCTTAAGGAATTTAAATGATTAAAATAGATGTGTGATTATTTAATTATAGATGAGATTAGTAATGTTTGCATAGAATAAAACCTTCATTACATATAGATCATGCTTTCATTTGATGTGTGGTTTTACATGTAGTATTCATTCATATGGTATTCATTCATATACGTTTGATTTGTATAATTCTAATTTAGATATTTTCTTTAAATTGCATCTCATCCCCTCTTAACTCGTTATCTTCATCCCTTCGGTAAATTGCCCCAATATCTTTCAACAGTTTACGACCGTGGATTGACATTCAATAGGAGTAAACTGAACGTCCAAAGCAAGACCAAATCTTAAGTTAATTTGAAACACAGTTTTACCCAACACTTTCCTTAACTCTTTTTCTAGGTGTGGAGGAAGTGGATTTAGAAGACATCTTTGCTTCTATGTCCTTCTTAGGTACTTCCACTTTCACCTTTACTTGTGGTTCTTCCTGTTGCACTACAATTGATGATAAAGGAGGGATAGACACAACTTCTTTTTGTCCACTCTCTTTGATTTTTGCTGCTATCTACTTTGCTACCAAAAAATCTCTCTCTGTCATTCCTGTATCTTTTAGGATTTTCTTAATAGTGCTCTCAACTCTCTTCTTAGATTGCTTCTCTTCAATTAGCATCTTTGCAAAGTTGAAGTTCTCATCAAATGTTCCAAACCTATTACACTGAGTATCCCACTTACACTTAAGTAACCTACTAACATATTCTTCAATCTCTACCTCAGATATTTCATAGCCAAGAGGGTCTATGAATTTTGTTCTAGGCTCTATTGCTTCAATATAGGTAAAGTCAATATCCACCATGAAACATATATCATCTTTATATTTTTCAACAAGAGACTTAGGGATCCTTGATTCGCTAGACACAATATTCTTAAATGTCTTAATAATAAGTACTGCACTCTCATTTATACTGTCAATAACATGTCTTCTATATACTAAGTTAATCCTTTCCATTATAGTTTGTCCATCATTCCAGTCATTTCCTATGGTGTAAGGAAATCTCCTCAAAAGATGAAAGAACATATATGTGATTAGGGATGAGAACCTAAATTATGTATACTTAGTTTTCTTGATCTTCTCCAAGTTCTCAAACAATTGAATTCTTAGAATTTCACACATATCAACTGGTACCCTATCAACACACATTAGATAGGATGCATGTACCATTCCAGCTGCCATGTCATCCTCTCTTGAATTTGCACAAAAATTAGTAGCTAGGATCTTGCATAAGTATCTCACATCATCTTGTTTGATCTTACTAATCACAATTCCTCTACCATTATAGGATGAGTTTGTGTTGTCAATGACTATTTTCCTCATGTTTTTCTCATTAAAAGGAATAGCTCCAGTTTTAGATAATCCGATGACTTCATGAATCAAATCATTTGTAATTATTGGAAATATAGATGGAGTAACTAAGAGGGGGAGTGAATCAGTTAACCACAAAAATATTACCACAGATCCCTTAGATGTCTTATTAAATCATTTGCTGCTGTTACTCGGCAAACATACAGAGAAATGATGTAACTCAGTTATTGCAGCGAGTGTTAATTATAACTAATCTTAAGCATTCATTAGTGATTAACATACATGCATAAATAAAATAACATGAACACATGTTACACTAGATTTAACGTGGAAACCCAATCTAGGAAAACCATCAATGTAACTAGTTACTATTTTTCACTCTTCTGAAGTGAGCCCTGTTAGGAGCCAACCCAGTTAAAGGTTACAAAACACACTGTTAGGTGTGACCTTGTTAGAGGATTTAATCACCCTATTAAGAGTGGCCTTGTAAGAGGTCTTTGAAACAATTCAATAGAATTGTCACCTTGTTAGAGGATTTACAAAATGGCTGTTAAACCAACTCTATTAAGAGATTTTGAAATCATTGCTACAATGGTAAGAAAGTAACAATGAAATGACCTGAATAAGATGCAACTAAATTGCTGATTATAGATCTCTGTTCTGCTTCACTAGATCCTTCCTGATCAAATATATCTTCCCTATTCCTCAAGGATATCTAGCCATCCTTCAAAATTTGCACACACCTTCCTTCAAAATGATCAATTCATTTGCATGTTCGCTCATCCATCCATTCACACATCCACACATTGAATTCTCAACTTGACCTTTTATATATACCATTCAAACAAACACTAATAATCATTACCTCAGTCAGCTGGAATAAATAAACTTTATTTCTCAAAATTAACAAAATCCTTCATTAGCTAACCTTGCTCAGTAAACATTGATCCTGAAAAGATTTCCTTTGTTGACCGAATGAAGCTTGGTTACCACTAAAAATTTTGCAACATCCTTTGGAGACCAAGTGAACTCAGTAAACACTAAATTTTCTTCATTAACCATGGAAGCTCAATTAACACTGTTTTCTGCCATATTTTCCTTTGACGCCTGAGTGATCTCAGAAAACACTAAAAATTGCTTAGCTGACCAACTAAGCTTGGTAGACACAGAGTGATTATTGATATGAAATTTGTGTGACATCAAGGACAACACACAATTAGACAATTGTATCCAACAATCTCCCTCTTTGGCATTGATGGCAACACAACATGTCATAGCACAATGAAATTTCAAAGAAAACATAGAGTAAGGAACATATCCTTAGTTTCATTCTGATTCTCATCTATGAGAACTCCCTCTATCAGTGTAAGCTCTTCTTGTCTGCAAACTTCTCTCTTTGATTGTAAACTCTCCCTCTTAACTTCTCCCTCTTAGAGAAATTTCTTGAGATATGACAACAAACTCTCCCTCTTTGACAACACATGCCAAAGACAACACATACCAGGTGAATATCAATGTACCTTGAGTATTGATTCATATACAATGATTCTTTGACTATGCTACATCAACTGAGTAATCTTCAACATGCTTTGGTTGATGCATCACTAAAACTTTATTTAGTGAACTTCATATAGGGGAATGACCCCTAACTTACCTCTTAGATACAAAAATGCATCCTTAGGTAGTGGCTTGGTGAATATATCTACAATCTGTTCTTTTGTATGAACATATTCCAATCTGATTTCCTTGTCCTACACTAATTCTCTGACAAAGTGATATTTTATATCAATGTGCTTGGTTTTGGAATGCATTACTGGATTCTTTGAAATATTTATTGCACTTGTATTATCACAAAACATAACAACTAGTTCTTTGATCTCAACCTTCATAACTTCCAATAACTATTTAAACCAAACAATATTAGAGTATTTTACTACTGCAGCAACATATTCCACTTCTGCTATGGATTGGGATGTGCAATTTTTCTTTTTACCGGTCCAAGATACCAACCTCTTGCCAAGAAAGAATGTTACACCACTTGTACTCATTCTGTCATCAATGTTTCCTACCCAATCAACATTAGTAAACACTTTTAAGTCCAGATTGCCTCTAAATTTATACCACAAGCCATAATCTTTAGTTCCTTTCAAGTATCTCAAGATTCTTTTGATTTCCATCATATGATTTTCTCTAGGTTTTGCTGAGAATCTTGCTACTATACCAACTGCTAAGGCAATATCAGGCCTTGTATGAACTACATACTGTAATTTTCCAATCATTGATCTATATAAGGTCTGATCTACTTCTTTTGAATCATCATCTTTGGTAAGCTTCCATCTGATACACATGGGGGTACCAACTGGTTTTGAATCTTCCATACCAAACTTCTTAGTATTTCCTTGATGTATTTAGACTGAGTAATGTAGATACCATTCTTGCTCTGCTGAATCTGAAGACCAACAAAGAACTTTATTTTCCCAAACATAGACATTTCAAATTATTTGTTCATTTTCTCTAAAAATTCTTTGCATTGATCATCATTACCTGTAAACACAGTATCATCCACAAATATTTCTACCAAAACAATTTTGTTATCTGGTCCTTCCTTGATGTACAAACTACTGTTATCATTAGCTCTTTTGAAACCAATCTGAATAAGATAGTTATTTAATCTTTCATACCATGCTCTAGGGGCTTGTTTTAGACCATACAATGCTTTGTGTAACTTGCAGACCATATTCCTTTTGTCTGGATCAATAAAACCTTTGGGTTGCTCAATGTAGACTTTTTCATCAAGAATACCATTGAGAAATGTAGATTTTACATCCATTTGATAAACCTTAAATCCTTTATGTGCTGCATATGAAAGTAGAGTTCTTACACCTTCTAATCTTGCAACAGGAGAAAAAGTCTCACCATAATCTATGCCTTCTTCTTGAGAATATCCTTTACACACCAATCTAGCTTTATTTCTTGATACTTGACCATCTTCATTCAACTTATTCCTAAATACCCATTTTGTTCCAATTACATTTTTATCTTTAGGCCTAGGTACAATAGTCCATGTTTTTTTCTTCTCTATTTATTTTATTTATTCATTCATAGCCTCAATCCAACTTTCATTTTCCAATGCATCTTTGACATTTCTAGGTTCAAAATCAGCAAGTAAACATGTACCTTTTAGTTTACTTCTTGTCATAGTAACTTCTGATTTGTTTCCAATAATCTGATCTAGTGTATGATGCCTCCTGACATACTTGGCCAATACAGGTTCCTTGCCTCTTGAATGAGTTACATTATCATCTTCTTGAATTTCATCTTCAGGTTTTAGTTGCTTAGGCTCAGTAGATATTGGCTCAGTAGCTTTAGATTTTAGACTCGGGTCCTTGTGACTTGGTTTGAACTTCTTCTTGTGACTTAGTTACTGTACTGGGCTTAGTAGATGTAGTCTCCTTATTGACAGATGTGTCTAGTAATGTATTAGGTTCAATGAAAACAAATCTCCTATAATCCTCTAGTTCCTTTTTGCTTTCTTCTTCAATCTTTTCTATAAACTCATCAACTTTCACATGTGCACTTTCTATGATTTTGTGAGTAGACAAATTCAAACATCTATATGCCTTACTCTTGCAAGAATATCCCAAAAATATTCCTTCATCACTTTTCACATCAAAGTTCCTTTTCTAGATTATTTTAAGATGTAACACTTACTACCAAATACTTTTAGGTAACTTACATTGGTTTTATAGCCATACCATAACTCATAAGGAGTTTTGAATGTTTCTTTCTTCAACTATACTCGGTTTAAGGTATGAACTGCATTGCTGATAACTTCCTTCCAGTATTTCATAGCAATGTTTTTTTCAATAATTAGAGTCCTTGCACAATCCATGATAGATCTATTCCTCCTTTCAGCTATTCCATTTTGCTCAGGAGTTCTTGGGGCTGATTACTGTCTTTTGATTCCTCTTTCAATGCAAAAATTATTGAATTCATGGGAGATGAATTCACCACCTCTGTCTGATCTCAAGCACTTCATTCTTTTCCCTATTTTCTTTCCTACTCTTGCCAAATACCATTTGAATTTCTCAAATTCTTCTGAATTTTCTCTTAGATACATAACAGTCATCATTCTAGAGTAGTCATCAACAAAGAGAATAAAGAATTTTTCTCCAGTATAGCTCTCAATTCCAATAGGTCCACACAAATCAGTATCCACAATTTCCAAAATATCTTCAGACTGATAGTTTTTACTTTTAAAGCTAGTGTTTCCCATTTTACCAATTTGACAATTTTTGCATAGACCAACATCAGGTTTCTTCAAAGTAGGCACACCTCTTACTTTCTTGAATTTGCTTATTTTCACCATGTTATCAAAATTTACATGACATAACCTTTTGTGCCATAACCAACTTTCTTCAATTTGAGCAATAAAACATGAGCATTCACCAAGATCAAGATAGAACAAGTTACCTTTGGTTTGTTTTCCTGATCCAATTAGTTTTCCCTTGTCATCCAGTAGTCTTGCTTTGCCAGGCATGAATTCAACCTTGAATCCAATGTTGATTAGCTATGCTACAGTTAGAAGATTATTCTTTATTCCTTCAACCCAATGTGCATTATCACATATAAGTTCTTTGGTTAATGAGATTCATCCTCTTCCTTTTATGCAACAAGCTTCATTGTTTCCAAACCTTACATTACCACCATCATAGTCTTCAAGGTGTTCAAACTTTGTTTTGTCACCATTCATATGATGTGAACATCCATTGTCTATGATCCATATATCATTTTTTCTTACATGAGAGATAAGTGCCATCTTATCTTCATCATCATCAGATTCATCTTTTACAGCAATGTAGACAATTTCATTTTCACTATTATCAGAATCCTTAGCCATAAAACATGTTTTCTTACTTTTATCCTTGAATGATTTGAAATTCTTCTTGCCATTGTACTTGTGACCTTTCTTCTCATCCTTGCTTTGCTTGTTTGGGCACTGAGTTGCAATATGACCAATTTCTTCACATGAAAAATAGATTAAGGGAGTTTTACCTTTGTATTTACCTCTACCTCTAGAATATTTCTTTGCAAGTAATGCTTCAATAACTTCAAGATCACTATCAGAACTTTCCTCTGATTCTTCTTCACTCTCTAACTGGATGTCCTTTATTTTATTGCCCTTCTTAAGTGAAAGTTTGGCCTCAAATGCTGATTCAATATTTTTGGAAGTTGGAACATAGTTGTCATAGTTATCCAACTCAAAGGCTATCAATCTTCCCACTAAGGCATCCAAAGTTATATTGTGATTTTCTTCACATCTTCTTTCTTGAATAGAAGATACTCTTATTGCATAGATAGGGAGTAATGTTCTAAGAACCTTACTTATAATAATTTCATCATCAATTGTTCCTCCAAAAGCTCTGATTGCACTAACACTTGCCTTGATCCTTTCAACATATTTTGCAATGTTTTCATCTTCTCTCATTTTCATCTGATCAAACTGTCCTCTTAGGCTTTCCGCTTTGGCTCTCTTCACATTGTCATCACCACCATAAATTTTCTTCAGCTTGTTCCACATTGCATAAGCAGTTGTGCAGTCTTTGATCTCATTAAATTCTTCATAGCTGAGAGCTGATGCAATGTCTATCATCATGGTGTTATGGTTCTTTTTCTCTGCAATGTCTTCAATAGATAATGTGCCAGTAGGAGCTATATATTCTTCATCAAGATATTTGCATCCTAAATCACCAATGGAAGCCAAATGAAGTCTCATGAGTCCTTGCCATGCTGAAAAGTTATCTTTGTTAAGCCTTGGAATTTCTCTCTTGTAAGACATCCTGATCTTTAGCTTAGGTCCTTGAAACCCTTCTTGCAAGCACCAAATGCTCTCATACCAATTGTTGGAAATATAGATGGAGTAACTGAGAGGGGGGGGTGAATTAGTTAACCACAAAAATATTACCATAGATCCCTTAGATATCTTATTAAATAATTTACTACTGTTACTCAGTAAACATACATAGAAATGCTATAACTCAGTTATTGCAGGGAGTGTTAATTATAACTGATCTTAAGCATTCATTAGTGATTAACATGCATGCATAAAGAAAATAACATGAACACATGTGACACCAAATTTAATGTGGAAACCCAATCTAGGAAAACCACCAATGTAACTAGTTACCATTTTTCACTCTTTTGAAGTGAGCCCTATTAGGAGCCAACCCGGTTAAAGGTTACAAAACACACTATTAGGTGTGACCTTGTTAGAGGATTTAATCACCCTATTAGGAGTGGCCTTGTAAGAGGTCTTTGAAACAATTCAATAGAACTGTCACTTTGTTAGAGGATTTACAAAATGGTTGTTAAACCAACTCTGTTAAGAGATTTTGAAATCACTGCTACAATGGTAAGAAAGTAACAGTGAAATGACCTGAATAAGATGCAACTGAATTGCTGATTACAGATCTCTATTCTGCTTCACTAGATCCTTCTTGATCAAATATATCTTCACTGCTCCTCAAGGATATCTAGCCATCCTTCAAAATTTGCACACACCTTCCTTCAAAATGATCAATTCATTTGCATGTTCATTCATCCATCCATTCACACATCCACACATTGAATTCTCAACTTGACCTTTTATATATACCATTCAGATTGTTAAGTTTGGTCATATACACATTACAAACACTAATAATCATTACCTCAGTCGATTGGAATAAATAAACTTTATTTCTCAAAATTAACAAAATCCTTCATTAGCCGACCTTGCTCGTTAAACATTGATCATGAAAAGATTTCCTTTGTTGACCAAATGAAGCTCAGTTACCACTATGAATTTTGCAACATCCTTTGGAGACCAAGTGAACTCAGTAAACACTAACTTTTCTTTGTTAACCATGGAAGCTCGGTTAACACTGTTTTCTACCATATTTTCCTTTGACACTTGAGTGATCTCGACAAACATTGAAAATCGCTTAGCTGACCAACTGAGCTCAGTAGACATAGAGTGATAATTGATATGACATTTGTGTGACATCAAGGACAACACACAATTAGACAATTGTATCAAATAGTAATATCTATCACTCTATCTTCTAGCCAAAAATTTCCATTATGAATTCTACTCAAGATAATCTTAGTGCATTCTTCATTATCAAATTCATACTATAATCCATATTTAACAATTTCATTATGTTCCAAATATTCAAAACCTTGTTTCAGTGTCATATCTTGATTGTAAATCTTCTAATATTCATCTATGAAATCACTATCATTCACTGTCTCTAGTTTGCATCCAAGATAACTTCTAACATTTTCTAAGTGTAATAATCCATCTGGTACAGATGATAATGCAAACCTAGGGTCCTCTTCCAAGGGTTCTATTGTTTCCCTTTTCAATTTAGGTCTATTCTAATCTCTGACATTGTGTATTAAGGAAACATCCATGATTTCTTCAAATTCCTTTACTGATTCAAAGATTTGTCAAGTAAAATACCTTAATTTCATGATTTTAGGGCTTGCGTAGATTCGACACAAAATTCTTCTCCAAATCCTTGCAAAATGATTTCATTCACTACTCTTTGATCTCCCTGACACTTGAAATCACTTTGATGATCAAATAATACCGATCATAACCTTTTATTAATTCAATCACACTTAGATCTGACATCGCATTCAATTCTTTTGCCACTTCTTTCCAAAAAGTTGTCTCTGCTAACCTGTAAAACTTAAAACTTCTTTCAATCTCTTAAAACATAATATTTTTCTTTGTGCTCTTAACCATAGCATTAGAATATCATAAACTACCTTGTATTAAAAATGCAAGACTTAGTTAATCATATATCTACTTCTATACTAAATCTAATTTCCTATTCTACTGTAATTTACATAACTTAAGTACTTTGAGATAGGTCAGGTAAAGATTCATTCTTACCTTTCAATACTTCACCTTCCTGATTACCTTCAATGTTGAATATGTCTCCTTGATCTGTGCTTTTGATAAACTTCACTTCATTTGAATTACTACAACATCCTTTCTGACTTTTACTTGCATCTTCATTTCTTCTTGCATGATTTATGGGGTTAGGATTAGGATGAAAAACTCTATTGTTCATTCTGCAAAACCTTGTTGTATGTCCAATCTTGTTGCATATCTGACAAACAATTCCATTGTTTCCATATCTTGGTCTAGGTTGATTGATTTGTGATCTACAGTTTCTAGCAATGTGTCCAACCTTGTTGCATCTATAACATACTACTCCATTTCTTCTGTTCATATCTTCAGTAGGTTTCTTATTTGCATTGTTAGTATTCCTAAACATTCTACTACCATCATTATTCTCAATAAATTTAGGTTTCCAACAATCAATAGACCATGACAATTGTAACAATAACCATTAAGAGGTTTAAATTATTTACCTGTGCAATCTCTCTTCATATGACCAATAGTATTACAAGCAAAACATCTACCTTTGAATTCTCTTTGCATACCTTTGGGGGATTCTTTTTTCTTCAGTGATTCTTGTTCTTTAGGTGTATCTTCAGATTTGTTGATCTCATTAGGCTTCTTCTCATCTATGCTTTCAGATATCTTTAGATCCGGTTCCTTTCTTTCATCATTTTCTTTGAAAGTGTTGAATCCAAGACCAATCTTATTATAGAATGGTTTCTGATAAGATATTTGTTCATCAATCTTCTCACTAGTTGAATATAGCCTTTCAAATTGTTGTTTGGACTGAGTCAGTTCACCTTTCACAATCTTATTGTATTTCTCAAATTCATCATACTACAAATTGACTTTCTCAAGTTTAGATGTTACTTTAGAAAGTTTAGATTTTAGTCCTTCATTTTCAGTCTTTAGACTTTCATTCTCAGATTTTAGATTTGCTTCATTCTTGCCATTTCCATCTTTCAAACTAATCTTCAAATTTGCTATCTTCAGTTCATGCTTAAGGATTTCTTTTTCTTTTTCCACATTGTCATCTCAATCTTCAATAAAAACTTTGGATTCCTTTTCAAATCTCAGATCTTCCAATTTATTTGTTAGTTTCTCAATGAGGTTCTTTGCATCATCATACTTTCTTTTCAAAGTATCTTTTTCAATAGTAATCAAGTCAATCTGTTCAAGAGCTTCTTCAAGATTCGTCTATAGTTGATCCATATCCATAGAGATCTTACTCAAGTTGCTAGGCTTTCCTTGAATGATTCTTTTCTGAGTAACTAAGCTCTAATACCAGTTGTTAGAAATAGAGAATACTAAGAGGGGGGGGTGAATCAGTATTCTACAAACTTTATCTTTTTCCCAATGATGGATATGATAGATTATCTTTATACATGCATAACATAAGAAGCTAAACAACATAGATAATAATAAATAACTCATAACACATTATTTGTTTTCGAGGAAACCCTGGCCAAGGGAAAACCCTGGTGGGGATGGTACCCACAAAGATCCACTAATAAAAAGTATCATGTTAAGGATGTTGACCCTATTATGAGTCTATTACAAGAATATAGTGTATCAGTCCTGATTAAGGGACTATAGGCCTTGTTAGAAGCCTACCCCCTGTTAGGAGTTGTAGTACAAAATGTGATTACTAGATGAGCCCACTGCCCAAACAAGTAATGTACAATATACATTGATTACAAAATAGCTTAAGATACATAACCTTATACTACTTGCATCAATATCTCTTCACTACTCTTTTACTATCACTATTACATATGCTTCATATCACTTGTCCACTCTATTGTGTTCTTACTTCTTACAATAATATTACAATTACAATTACATTTATAAAAATAGCTTTATCCAAGAGTTAACATCTAGGATGTCATCCCTTTATATTGTTAAGTCATTATTTTGATAAACAAAATAATCCCTTAACTCTTTACTAGTTCTGTCTTCATATTCTGTCTTGTTGGCTTCACACTATCTTCAAAAAAACTATGATAACTTCTTCCGTGCATACCGTACTAAATTGTGCTCTAAGATCAGTGCTCAATAGACATCATAGAGTGTATGTTCAAGTGCGCAAGCACTAAACTCACTCCAGTCAATGTCGCAAACAAAAACTGTGTCCAGGTTCATTAGTAAAATATTGTCTCACACTTAGACAAATTTGCAATGCACTCTGTCATACTTGCTCTCTGACCTATGTGATATTCATGTGGATCATATATTTCCATAATGACAACATCTATGTAATCAACTCAGCTAAATTGCCAACAAAACCAAGTAAGACTGTGAGATAATAACAACTCCCTTCCCTACCTACAAGGGGTTCTATCATCAAGAAGAGCTTCGCCTACAAGTGAATGAAGCCCACTCTCTCAAGAATGCCACAAATTGTGTTCATAGGGCCTAATTACTATGTGAGACTTATATGCAAGAAAGAAAATCTAGATTCATTGTCTCCTTTATAGCAAAATTGAAGTGTGATCTATGAAAGCAATAAACACTCAAGCCAAACACATGAGAGATTCATTTTATTCCCATAATCCAAATGTTATAGAGATGAAACAAAATACCTCAAGTCCAAAGCAACGTGCTTAGTATATTTTTTCTTATTTTTATTTTTGTTGAGTTTTTCCATGCAAGCAAACCACGAACTCTCCAACAAGCTAACAAGTAAACAAGAAAATAAGCAAACAAGATATGCAATGTATATTTAACTTATGCAAACCCTAGGGTTGGATCTGAAAATCAATTTTTAGGAGCAATAATAACCAGAAATAATCCAAATGACAACTCATATCATGCATTGAACCATGTGAAAAACAAGTGCATACTCATCACAAATTTTTATTTTTTTTGCATTTGACCTGGTCAACAAGATTTGATTTTTTAAATATTCTTTTGGCCACAAAAATTGACATTGAAAATAGAGACCCCTACTAAAAAATAAAGATCCTTCCAAAAATGTAATTTTTTTAGAAAAATCTCTTCATTTGTGCCCTAGAAACCCATTTTACCAAAACAGACCAGTTTTTGTAAATCGACTATTTGAGCTATGATATTGAATCCAAATTTAAAATAAAAAGAATGGACCCCCTATGAAATTTAAATAGATTTTTAAAAATGTAAAAAATTTTGAAAAAATATTGATTTGCACCGAAAATTAATTTTTTATGAGAAATAAAGAAAAAATTATAAAAAATTCAAAATACCTCAAAAAATTCTAAATTTTTTATTAAATCTTCTCTGATATGTCACTAACCTACAAAACAAATTTTAGACCAAAACTCCAATCTATTTGGAAGATATGATCAAATCTTTGAAAATCTAGGGCTTTAGTCTCCAAGCAAATCTGTACAATGGGGTTAGCTCCAAAAATAACCAAAACTAGCATGTAAAGGTGAGTGGCCCCACAGTGGGTGCCAAAAATATGTGCTAAAATATTGAAACACTTCTATGAGCCATTATATCCAAGATTTCTCAAGAATGAGGTCTCAAATGGTGACTCATAACTCTCTATTCATGGAGTGCAAGGGTTTATAATGGATGCCCTCAATTTAGACATAGTTTGTGCTCATGAAAGTACACCATAAAATGAGAGACTCAAAGAGGAAAAGAAAGAATTCTACACTCCATGATCATCAAGTATGCATGCAAATGAAAATGAAAGCAATTCTATATGATAACAATGCATGAAAGAAAACTAATGTATGAAAGGAAATTCTTATGCAAGATTATTTTATGAAAGGAAATATGAATCTAATCTAACATGCAAGTGCAAGAGTAATCTAAATGGATTTTCATGGAGGTATGAGAGAAGAAGACAAGAAAAGAGAAGTTACAATATCCAAGATCAAGTGCTCAAATCCTCCTCCAAAATTGCTCTCCAAACCTGCAACATAACAATAACATAAAATCTCGGATGTTTAAAATCTCCATGCATAAAATGAGAAGGAGAGGGCTCCTTATAACGGATTTATAAATGAATGGGCAGTCAAGATTAAGAGGTAGAAAGAAATGAGCAATGGCGGAGATTAAATCTTGGTTGATCCATGTGCTCAAGGTTCTCAAGAGGCAAAAAGATGTGAGGAAGAGATTAAGAGGCAAAAGGAGATTTCACTCATCTTGGAAAGTGTGCATTCAATGTGTAGACAAAAAGTCTTTTTCTTTTTATTTTTATTTTATTATTTATTTATTATTTTTAGGAAATTGGTCTCCATTATTTAATTAAAAGATTTTTTATTTATTTAAAAGAGATTTATTCTTTTAATTAAATGTGTCTTAGGATAAAGTGATTTTATTATTTAATTAAAATATTTTTTTATTTAATTAAAAGGGAGCATGTTCTCTTAATTAAATAAAACTTAGGATAAAATGATCAAACCTTAGTAAATATTAAAATAATTGAATTAATTACGATTTGATCAAGGAAATTGATTTGAATTGAAAATATTGCAAACCATTGATTCATGAAATTAATAAATTCATGAATGGGGGCCGAAAGTCTAGGCAACCATTTTAGGGTGCATACAATAAGTACTTGTGGCCTTAGGTAACTGTCACTTGATTTTTATTAGGTCATTCATTAATCTTTGTATCATAGGGTCTGATGATGAGGAGGTGGAGGCTTGAGAACTAGGTGTATGTACATCCTTCTCCATTTACAAGTCATGATCAGATCATCTTCTAATTTGATAGAAGCATTTGTGCAACATATAAGGTGGTTGGCAGAGCTCTTTTCAAAGGGAATACAACATCGGGAGGAAAAGTATTCAAGAAGAACCCTTTTTTATTTTCATCACTAGGTTTTCTCGCAGTTGGAATCTTTTGAATTACCTTGTTATATCTCACTACAAACTCTTACATTGGTACTTGAATTTATTTCTTCATTTTTCCTAACTAAAATAAGAGAGAGTTGGCATCATTAAATATCTTAAATCTAGCTTCAAAATTCATTCTCATAGTATTCCAATTAGTAATAGAGGCACGAGGTATATTATGGAACCAGTCTATTATAACATCTGTCAAGGTCTGAACAAAAAGTATTTCAACTACATCCTGAGTACCAACAACCAAGATTCCACATGCTATATTAAAAGTATTTAAATGATCTGCAGGGGATTTCTTTCCATCACCACTGAATTTGGGGAGAATATCTTGACGTTTAGGAAAATTACCCAAATTTGACCCTAAGCTTAAAGGGCGTATAGCCGTACCCCAAAGTTGATTTTGGGCCATGGGAGGCAAGATGATGTTTAAAGGTTTCAAATTGATGAAGTAAGGAACTAGGGTTCCTAGTGACATGAAGGATTGAAAAGAACTTACAGGAGATGCTTTGGTTAGGGAGGAAGGTCTACTAGCTGTCTTGTAGCATCTTTCTTTGGAAGGAGTTTGGGTTTTAAAGTCAAGCTTTTCTAGGTCTTCAAAGTCTGTGCCAATTAGGCCTCTTGCCTAGTATCCTCTAGTGTACCTTTTTATCTACCAATTTCAAGAAAAATTAATTGGCTCTAGCTATTTTGTTTACTGCAAATGCTTCTTGGGAAATGGGTATATCTCTCAATCTTTCACCAATTTCTTCCTCTCTCTCATGCACTTGTTGGTTACTTATTCTATTTATCAAAGCACATGCATTCAGATCTAAAATAAGATCCTCTTGTGTGTCTTGGAAACCTAAATTTGGTTGTAATACAAGTTGTTCATCTATGATAGGAAAAACCATTTTATCATAGAATTGGCTTTCAACTCCCTAGTAGAGTCGCCAAAAACTTTTAGTGAACAATTTTTCTCTTTCTCAAGATTAGTCTAAAAGACTCTTACTAAACTGAAAGGAAAGCTAATCACAACACTAACAATTGAGTTTCTTTAATAGAAAACTCTTTGCATATTTTCAAGGTGCAACTACCTCACTAGTGAATATTCAATACAATCTTATTCAACAAAGAATGCAATTTATGGGTATTTTTTACCAAAAAATACTTAAGGCAAAATATTCATTTCATCAATAGGAAAATAATGTGCAAGTTAAAGAACCATTCAAATCTAATAACCACAATTCTCCACATGCATGAAACTAAAGATTTACACACAAATTCTCTCTATTGCTTTAGACATAAAATCAACTCATATAAAAACTAAGCTTCTTCACATATGATTCATCTCCATAATAAAACAAATCACATGCATTGATAAACAACAATATTCATCACTTTGAAAGAAAGATATATATATATATATATATATATATATATATATATATATATATATATATATATATATAGATAGATAGATATAGATATAGATATAGATATAGATAGAGATAGAGATAGAGATAGAGATAGAGATAGAGATAGAGATAGAGATAGAGATAGAGATAGAGATAGATATAGATATAGATATAGATATATAGATATATATATATATATATATATATATATATATATATATATATATATATATATATATATATATATATATATATATATATATATATATATATATATATATATATATATATATATATATATATATATATATATATAACCACAGGATCTCATATACATTCTATTATATTAGTTTTAAAAGAAAATTCAAGCATATATTTTCAAAAATAGTTTTAAAAATCTCAGAGAGTCAACCATCCACAAGTCTTAAGTCTTTCAATATATAGCCACATAGGGATAGAAACCAACCATGATTAAAACTACCTCACCAGAGGTAAATAGTTTTTAGTTAAAATAACTAACTAAGAGCATAAAGCAGGAAAAGAGGAACTGTGGCATGAAATTCCTTTTGAATCCATTTCAATTGTCCATCAGAGCTAAGGCATTGAGGCTGAGACCAACTAAGCCTCTTTATAGTTCTCATACACAGGAGTAAATGTAGATATCACTTGTTGATGTGGAAGTCTGAGGTATGAAATTCCTTGCTTCCACACTTCCTTGTCTTTTTTGATTTGTGCCACTTTCACATCATGCATTTCCAGGTGTTTTTGTTGGATCAAGAGCATCCATTTCATGCGGGAAACCTTAGAAAATTCCTACATAGTTAGTGTTTTCACTTCTTTGAGTTTATCAAATCTCACTTGAACATTTTCAATGACCTTCTCACTTGGCCTGATTGACTCCTTTTCCTCAAAAAATTGTTTATCAATCCAGTCAATATCATTTAGGATTATATCCTTTATTATCTCCATCTCTTTAAGAAGATGCTTTATTTCATAAATTCCTTGCACCATTTCTTAATTTCTCCAATCAATGCATTCCTTCAAGATGTATAAGGTATTTTCATCCAAACTTGAGACTGGCCTTTCTGCAAGAAACTTTTGCAGATCATATCCTTGAATCTCTTCGATCCATTGGATCTCTTTTACCCAGCTTCCCTTTTCTTTTTCCTAGCCTTCAACACTTGCTCCAACCTTTTTAATAAGGTTTTTGGCCTCATTATGGACTTGATTCAAGTAGCCTAAGTGTTTGATGGCCTCATATTTAACATACTCAATCTAGCCTTCAAATGTTTTGGCAAAGGCCTTATTTCTTTGCACCTGATCCAGGAATTTTTGGTTAACTGAGGATTTGACATCAATTAACGTTGACATTTCACTCAATGGAAGAGGCTATGGATGTTGAATAACATGAATTTACTGAGCCATATTTTTCATTGCTTCCTTCATTTCTTATTTATCCTTGGCATCCTTCCATACTCTATTAGCAATCTCTGTATTTGACACTTCAAATATCTTCATATTCACTGATCTATTGTCTTCCCTAAGTCAATATTTTACACTTGATAATCCTCTACAAAAAATTCTTCATTCCCTTTATCATTTACTGGTTTAGCAATCTCTACTACCCAATGGCCAGTATCTTCATCGAACTCAATTCTGGATTTTGTCTTAGGTTTTTTACCTTGGGGGTTTTTCTAAAGCCTTTACTTACCACATCTCCATCCTCTTCAATACCATATGTATCCATATCAAGCCCACAAGTGATAATCTACCTCAAAGTCATCTTGGACCACAATCATCTTCTGACCTCTAGATCATCCGAGCAATTAGCTTAATAATCCTCAAGTTCTGGAATATGTATGAATGTGGAAGGAACATTCAGGTTTGACTTGGAAAAACCTCTTAGTCAAAATTTTCTCTAGGGATGTAAGATTTTAAGTTCAAGGCGTGAAGCTCACCTTCCATTTCCAAGGCATCTTGGAAACTTTTACACCTATAGTGACCTAATTCAATGGGAAATAGGATACCTAAGTACTTTTGGAAATTACTAGACTTTTGCACATCAATAACCAATTGTCTACAAATTTCCATCAAGATTAAATTATCCAAATAGTATCTGGGTAGTCTCAAAGGCTCTTCATCAAACACCCCAACACTAATATAAGTAAACCTAGGGAATTGAATAAATTAATAGCCATAAAAATTCACCACTTGCATAACTTCCTCTATGAGCCTACTATTTTTTTTCTCGTGTAACCCAAAGACTAGCTTACCAAGGAATATATCATTAATTGTTTTAAATTATTCAATAATTCTCTCACTCTACAAATGTTTGTAGTAATCATAAATCTTTATGTCATTTTTCCATGGCTCATGGGGTAGAGTTTTTGAGTTTTTACAATAGGAGTGAATATATATAATGTATGAAGTTATGTGAAAAGGGGTTAAATTTGATGTAGTGCAAGGCAGGAGAATCCTCGATGGAGATGTCCTAGCCCCCAAAAAATAACCACACAATAGAATATAATAACAATGCAAAGATTTAGAACCACACAATGCCAAAACTCATAATAGAATTATCATATTTTCATCCAACATGCCCAGCTGTAAGGCCTTCCATGTTACGGCCAAATACAATGCAATTCCAATAGTATCTTTGCAAGATACCTCAAGATCCAATCCAAACCCTAGCCACACTATGGTAGAAACCTCCAGGAAGATCTAAACTTGTGCCCACAAGCCCTCCAAGCAATCTCCTTGTTTCCCAAGCCACAACTACTAGTTCTCCTCAAAATTTTCTCCTCTACCTCTTCCTCTTCTCCAAGATGGATGAATGATGCCTAAAGACTTCCCCCACAACCCCTAATTATACCAATCTAAGCCACAGGTTGGCCCTGAACATAAATTAAATGCCACAAGTGGGCCAACAACAACAATTAAATGCCCAAAATTGATGTCTTAGTAAAATCATGATATCTCCTAGCTCTGAATGAATTAGAACTCATGCTTCAAACCATAGGTATAAATATAGGCTCTCTTCAATCCCTAAAATTTTCATCCTCTAACTCTTTGTGGAAAATTACTTATACGGCCTATAATAGACACCAAATTCCTAAGCAAGGCCGAGCTCCTCCTAGGCCATGCTGAGCAACCAAGACCATGCCAAGCTCCATTAAATACATCAAAACCAATTACCCAAGACCCAAGTAGGTTTATCAAACTCTACCAAACCCCTCACATATGAAAATAAGTCCACACGACTCCATCAAATCTCCCAAACATGCAGGATAGCCAACTACCCTGGGATGCTCCTGCATCAAAATTGGTTACATTTAAGATTTCTCTATGAATCTTCTCGATGATCAAATTAGCCCAGTCAATAAAATTTTCCCCTCCTAAAATATTCTAAATGAAAAAGTACTTCCAATCTTCCCATTGGAAGGCATGTTCATTTCCCTTAACTATGTTCAAAAGGAAAATAATGTTAGCAATTTCCTTAAAGAAATGTTCAATTGTCAAGGGTTTGGGCAACCCTAAGCCTCCCTTCTCTGGCTTTTCCAACCAAATTTGAGAAATCATAGAATTGTATTTTTTTTATCTCCCTTGTAGCATGGGTTGCTTTTATGAAATTCTAGGGCTCATTGGGTTCTCTGTGAGAAATTTTAAGAGCCGCTATGAGCATCTCTCGACTGATTCTTACTAAAATTTTCCCTAAGGCATCCTTAATTCACCTACTCTTAGTGTCATATTTATTCACATATTCTAGCACAAGCTTAGGGCATGTTAGGGTTGGGGGGAATGCAACAACTTGCATTAATCTACCTCCAGCCAGCTTTTTATAGAAAGATCCCTCTAATGCATTACTAAGCCTCTCACATAACTCCACTAGACTAACATTAGCCAAAGAAGTGTCACAAATATCTTAGAGTGATACTAATAAGCAAGTTCTTCTTTCATTTTCTAAAATCTTTGGGTGAAACAGAGGCATTCTAATAGAAAATAAGAGAAACTTCACAAAATATAACACCAATCTTTCTCTACAATGTTGTATCTACTGTTGGAGAATCATCTTCTTTTGTAAGCTTGCATCCAATGAGCATAGGTGTCCCTACTAGCTTGCAATCATCCATCTTGAATTTCTTCAATATCTCTTTCACATACTTGGACTGATTAATGAAAATACCTTTCTCTATCTGTTGCACATTAAGTCCCAAAAAGTACTTGATAGGACCAATCATGCTCATCTCAAATTCACTCTGCATTTCTTTACCAAATTTTGCACTTAGTTTATCATTACCTCCAAAGATAATGTCATCCACAAATATGGTTACAAGTATTTGTCCTTCAGATGTCTCTCTTATGAATAAGTTGCAATCTACTGCTCCTTTCTTGAATCCAATTTTTGTTAGATATCCATCAAGTCACTCATACCAGGCTCTAGGGGCTTGCTTGAGTCCATTGAGGGATTTCTTTAATTTGCATACCATATCAAGTCTATCAAATAAGGTGAATCCTTCTAGCTGCTCAATGTACACTTCTTCTTTTAGCTCTCCATTCAAGAATGCTGACTTGACATCCATTAGATAAAGCTTGAAGTTTTTGAATGTTGCAAAAGCTAGAAACAACTTAATAGCTTCCAACCTACTTACAGGTACAAATGTGTCTAAATAATCAATGCCTTCTCTTTGTACATATCACTTACATACTAATCTTTCTTTATTTCTTACTACTGTACCATCTTCATTCATCTTATTTATGAATATCCACTTTGTTCCATTTACATTCTTATCACTAGGTCTTTAGACCAATTCCCAAGTGTCATTCTTGACAATCTAATCAAGTTCTTCTTTCATAGCATCATGCCAATCTAAATCATTACAAGCATCTTCAACACTTAAAGGTTCAATCTAAGATAGTACACATACCGCTTCACTGCTAGTTGAATTCTTTTCTTGTGATCTTGTTAGGACTTTGTTGCTCTGATCTCCAATGATGTCTTTCTTGGAATGGTTTCTAGATGTAGACTTTGGATCTTTAGGTGATGTTGAATCATCAACCTTAGGAGTATCTTCTTCACTTGTTTTAGGGTCATTAAATTGTTAGATTAGGTGAAAAACTAATCTCCCAAGAACACCTGCATGCATAAACCTGTCACATAGAAGAAGCAAAGAACAGAAAGCAAGAAAGTCATGGAGGCCAAAAAGCCAGAGACATCTTATGGACATGCAAAGAGAAATTGTATTCCAAGATTATCTAAAAAGAAAGTACAAAGGGTTCAACCATATAGGTGAACAATAAAACCCTAAAGCTATAAAGCAAAATATAAAGCTAGGTTGCACATTATAATTAATAAATATATTAATTATAATGCACCTAAAAGATAGCTTAAGTAAATAGAGTAATAAATGACTTAATTAATTAAACCAAAGTGATTTAATTAATAAGCATAAAGTATGATTACTCTAACACCCCCCCTTAAGCGTAGCTCAAGAGGGAAGCTAACCTAGCACAACTATGAAAGCAGAAAAATGGGTCCCGGCAACAAGGCCTGATCAGGTACCCAGTACAAGAAATAAACTAGATGAAGAAAACAAAGCCTCCAATCTAGGGAATGTCCCAGAGAAAGGAACAAGAAAGAGCATGAAGCATCTCTGAAACATGAAGCTGCAAACACTGTCAGAAGAATACTGCTGGAACCCCCACTGAAATAGTGCATGACCAGGTAGAGAAGACAAAGTCTGAAGAGCTGATCAATCAAAGAGGTGACCTCCAAAATAGGAATGAATGAGTGTCTATATAGTAGATGAACCATCTCACCGAAATGCATAGGTGCCTAGCCACTGCATCCGCCTAGTACATAGGAACAAAAACTAAATACGTAGATCACTCAACCGAACCAAGGAAGCAATAGAGCCAACAGGTGAACCCCCCCATAATGCTAAACAGAGAGAGGGGTGACAGGAACACTGAAATGCAATGCCAGAAACATCTACAAGAAGAAGAATCAGGAACACCAACAGTGCAACAGAAGTACACGCACAGGATAAAGGGTGGTGTCGAAGAAGAAGAATAGATCTTTTGGACACACAGTATGGGCTAATGTCATGGAAGGTACACTCACTTGACAAAGGTGGATGAGCACAAAAGGCAAAACATCATAACCCCCCATGGCACTTTATAACTGAGTGCGAGTACAAACAAACACAAGGTGTACAAGATCCCAGATATGCAAGAGTAGGCACTTTATCTCAGTGCGTTTACAGAAAAAAGAATGCAACAGAAGAGAAGCATACAATGCTCAGAAGTCAGAAAGAAGAGTGAGCCAGAAGAACAAAAGAAGAGATCCCAGGACCTGAAGAACCCAAGTAATCCGCCAGAGTGTGAAAGTGCAAAACTCAGAGGAGAGAAAACTTGGAGCAGAATCTAGATAAAAGACCCCTACAACTGAATAACTCACAGAACCAGCTTTCCAACGATATATGGTGAGCCCAAAAAAGAGCCCGGATGAGCAAGATATGGCTCCCGGAAGGCAAAAAATAAATATCACCTTTGACAGAAAAAAACACTATCAAAATACCAGATCCAAAAATCCTAACCTCTATAATCGGAAAGAGCTTGGAAAGAGCTTTCCGACGATATAAAGAAGTCCAAAAAAGACCTCCGTATGCTCCAGATAGAGCAAAAACAGCGCGGGAGGGTTAGAAAGGCTCCACAAGAAGAATTTAGAGCCCCTGGGGCTGAAAAAATTGAGCCCCTGGGCACATGGCGCACGCAGGGGGCTGGAGCCGGAGCTCCTGGTCACCCATGTGACCACCGCTAGGGCCCGCAGGGCTTAAAAAACCCGTCGGGCGGCCGGCGGAGCGGTGGGCGGAGCGGGGCCGGCGGAGGAGGCCAGCGGGGCAGCGGAGGAGCCGACGGCGGCTCTGCAGCGGAGCGGGGGCCGTGAATGGACGCGGAGCCCGGGGACGGAGCAGCCGGTGGTGGTGGAGCGGAGGAAGCCCGGTGGTCGGTGATGGGGGCGGCGGCCACCGCCGCGACAGCGCTTGCAGCTGCTAGCGGCTCGGCGGAGGCCGTAGGGTGGCGCCCGGGAGGCCGCCCCTTAGTAAAAAAAATTTTAATTTTTTTTGAAAATCGCTGTCTTGATCCGCGTGCCAGGTCGTACAGCCTGGTACCTAAAAAATTTTGCCTCAAATTGCAAAAGTGTCCAAAATGGACAAATTTTATATGGATTCTGGCTATCTCGAACCTTCCGGACGCAATGGTGGCATCCGTTTTTGCTCAAAATACCCCCAAAATTTTTTTTTTCTTTTTTGCAGGCAAAAAAGAAATAAACAATAACGTCCTACTTCTGAATCACTTCAACAAAAACATGAACAGTGAGCAGCAAGATGGCTCTGATACCATGTTAGATTAGGTGAAAAACTAATCTCCCAAGAACACCTGCATGCATAAACCTGTCACATGGAAGAAGCAAAGAACAGAAAGTAAGAAAGTCATGGAGGCCAAAAAGCCAGAGACATCTTATGGACATGCAAAGAGAAATTGTATTCCAAGATTATCTAAAAAGAAAGTACAAAGGGTTCAACCATATAGGTGAACAATAAAACCCTAAAGCTATAAAGCAAAAAATAAAGCTAGGTTGCACATTATAATTAATAAATATATTAATTATAATGCACCTAAAAGATAGCTTAAGTAAATAGAGTAATAAATGACTTAATTAATTAAACCAAAGTGATTTAATTAATAAGCATAAAGTATGATTACTCTAACATAAATATCATATCAATACTGACAAACATTTCTTCAATAACTGTCTCACTATTAGAAGGTCTGGGTTCTTCTTCAACCATGGGTGAGTAATCATGATATCTTTCTTGAATCATAAAATTTTCATCAGTCTTAACATGAACACTTTCAATGATCTTTTTCAATCTTAAATTGAAACATCTATAAGCTTTTCTTTTAGTAGAGTAACCAAGGAAAATACCTTCATCACTTCTTGCATCAAACTTGCCTATTGCTTCATCCCTCTTGATGTAGCACTTCCTTCCAAAGATTCTAAAGTATTTTACTATGGGAATATTACCAAACAAAAGTTCATAAGGTGTTTTGTCAGTGCCAGGCCTCAATTAAATTTTATTGATGGTATAGACTGTTGTATTGATTACATCTCTCCAATAGGTGTGTGCAACTTTTCCTTCATTCATGATGGTTTGCGCTATATCAAGAATAATCCTATTTCTTCTATCTGCAATTCCATTTTTCTAAGGGGTTCTAGGTGCACTCAACTGTCTCTTTATGCCATGTTCTTCACAGTACTCATAGAATCTATCAGAGGTGAATTCTCCTCCTCTATCCAATCTCAAACATTTTATCTTTAGTCCAAATTCATTCTCAACCTTAGCTTTGAATATTTTGAACTTCTCAAATGCTTCTAACTTATCTTTCAAGAATGCAACCCACATCATCCTAATATAATCATCAACAAACAAAATGAAATATCTTTCACCATAGTATGATCTTGTTTGAGTTGGACCACATAGTTCAGTATGGATCAGATCCAACTTGTTCTCTACTAAATTGTGCTTGCTCCTGAATGGATTTCTCACATGCTTTCCCATCACACATTCCCTACATACAGTATCAAATGGATTTTCTATGCTAGGTAGATCTCTTATTGCCTTTACATTTCTTATTTTAACTATGTTATCAAAATTGATATGACATAGTCTTTTGTACCACAACCAACTGTCATCAACTTTAGCAACAAAACAACTTACTTCTAAATTGAGTTGGAAAACATTACCTATAGTCTTTGAGCTTGATGTAATCATAACACCATCCTTTTTGTTGATGATGCATTTGTCATCTTTGAACTCCAACTAATAACCTTTTCCAAGTAACTATCCAACACTAAGAAGGTTATGTTTTAAACCATCAACATAAAGAACATCATCAGTCTTGTTCTTTCCATCCAAGGTGATGGCTCCTCTACCAACTATGGGTTTAGGAGTGTTATCTCCAAATCTAACCATGCCACCATTGTATTTGTCTAGATGAACAAATCTATTTTTATCACCTGTCACGGGATGTGAGCAACCACTATCTATAATCCAATCTATCCTTATATCAGCTTGGGAAATCAATGTTAGCTCTTGTTTCTCCTTTTTATCTTCATGAGTTGTCTTATTTTTAATTTTCTCTATGATAACAACAAATCCAATTTCTTCTTCAGCTGATTCATTATCTAAATCTCCATCTTCAACATAGTAACATTCCTTAGAGTACTTAGGTTTGTAGTCATTTTTTGATTTTCTAACTCTTGAAGGATACTTAGATGCAAAGTGACAAATCTTGTTGCATGAGAAGCACTTGAATGGCAATTGACCTTCATATTTTCCTTTTCCTTTCTTTTCTCTTTTGGAAACCATAGCAATGAAATCATCTAATGTGTTCTCTACATCAACATTCTCAAAATTACCATAAGTGTTTGTAGATTTCTTACCATGAACTGTTGCTTTGAAGGCTGTCTCACTCTTGGGTTCTGTCTTCAATCTTGAAATCTCAAAAGATGAGATTTTGCTGATCAAGGTTGCTCTTTTGAAATTTAATGTAAGCTTCATTGTCTCATCAAGGATGTTGATCTTATTCTCATATTCTGGTGTGAGAGTAGTTATCACTTTGTCCATCATGTCTTCCTCTGATATTTCTCCACCATTGTTCCTGATTCCAACAACTGCTTCATTGATCCTTTTCTTGTAAGCTCTGATATTTTCTTTAGGCAGCATTTCTAATGCATTGTATCTTTTCTTCCATGTCTTTTTGCATGCATCCTTTTCTTGTTTGTCACCTTCAAATGTGTTTTGCATTTACTTCCATATCTTATGAGCAATATCTTGTTTCTTTATTTTTGAGAACTCATTATTAGATAGGGCACTGATAAGGGCGTGTTTGGCTATTGCATTATGATGAAACAATTCCTTTTGCTTCTTAGTAGCATCATCCTTAGCAAGGTCATCCAAAGTAGGGATCTTGACTTCTTTGATAGTTACATCAAAAACTTCAAATCCAATACACTGCAAATGAGTCACCATTTTGTTCTTCCAATCAAGATAATTTTCTCCATCAAACTTAGGACTTTATTTTCTAAAGAATTCCATCTGATCAACCTTAAGCTATTAGGATTTCTCTCTAAGGCACTTTGCTCTGATACCAACTATTAGGAATAGTCCCAAGGAGATAACTAAGAGGGGGGGTGAATCATTTATCTTCTAGTTTCAATTATTTATCCAATTAAGTATACTTAAACATTAACCATAAAAACAATGAAAGGACAAATGAACACAACACCAATATTTTAGTTACAGGGAAACCCAAATAGGTAAAAACCCCAGTGGGAATTGACACCCACTAATATTCTATACTAGTGTATTATGATCCTTGCTAGAAGATTCTTAACCCTGTTAGGAGTTTCTTTATAATATATTTAGTACAATAGACCTAGTTAAGGGTCAGACCCTCTTAGGAGTCTTTTACAGTTGTCCCTATTAGGGGAGAGTTCGCACTATCCAAGCACTCACTGCTCAAAGGGGTGAAGGGTACAACCTTTTGTTTAACAAATACACACTATATTTGGATCTTGGTGAATTGCGCTTAGACTTGCTATCTGGATCAGTTCCAATGTATAGCACAAACACTAAACTTGGTCATATAGAGCTTCCTCTGATGGTTCAACACTTCACACACTCTTCTTTGCTCTTACTTGTCAACCATGAACCACACTCAAGAAATCACAAATGACTGCCTATAAATATCTTTCCTCTAGATGATATAATCAAGTCGGCCTATTAGAACCACCTTGAAATCATATTAGAGAAACTATAAAAATTTTAGATAAACATTTGTTGGCTCTACTATGCACCCAACACCTTCTGGGACCTATCCAATAAGATAATTGTAGACGCACGCTACACATTATTGGCTCTACCAAAACACTTGGATCTTTCTTCTCAAGATTAATTACTTCATGCAATCTTAATAGAACATCAATAAATCTTCTCTAAGCTTAACTCCAAGGGTGCATACCGAAAGGATAAGCTCAACTCTAGAACCAATAAGATCTATGTCAGCTCTTCTCAATAAACATAGGAAACTACTACTGATGAATAAAGACTACATAACTTTGCTTGCACTCATCATCAAATACTGCATCCATGAACTTAACATCACTAACATTTCTCCATCATATATCCAAGTATGCAAGGCTCCATGATAATTGTATGGACAACCATACATAGAACATTGCCTGTTACTCTGTCAAGAACACTGCTAACACAAGATGCTATATAATTACCTGTACTAATAGTTAACCTCTACACCCATGATATTTTTTAATATGATTTATAACAACAAAGAGGGGGATGAATCAGTTGTTCTTAGGTCTTGATGTATAAAAAAATCTCAAAAACTTTTTCTTAAATTAGATCCAATAACCAAAACAAACTCGGTCATCACTGATTCAATAATAGAAATGTTTAAACCAAAACACTACCCAACTGTAACTTAACTTGTAAAACATAGAAATGTTTAAACCAAAACATTCACACAAGTATTAACACTAGGATTTATAGTGGAAACCCAATTTGGGAAAAACCACTTTGCAACATGCTACTATTATTTTCACTCTTCTGAAGTGAGCTCAGTAAAAAGCCAACCCTGTCAAAGGTTACAATACACACTATCAGGTGTGACCCGGTTAAAGGATTTCAATCACCTTGTTAAAAGTGAGCCTAGTCATGGGACTTACATATACTCCATTAGAATGCATCCTTGTTCAAAGGATTTAACATATGACTGTTAGGTCAACCTCTGTTAAAAGGATTTTGACTGTTACAATAGTTAGAAAGTAGCAACAATATTTATCTAAAAAATATACAACTCACTTTGCAAATATCAGATCCAATTCCATACACTAATCTTGGTTAACTAAATTTGAAACTTTTCCATCTCCATCTCTAATCTGCTTAGAACTTTTCTTCAAGCAACCACCACACTTCTCCTTCAGCCTTTTTTGCTTATTCAGTCAGTAAAAATTTTCTCTTCCACCATTCTCTATTCTGTCCATGCACTTGCATATCCAGCACTATCTCTTCTATATCCAAATGCTTAAGTACACCTTATACTTTTCTTAATTAGGTTAACTCATCTTATGCCACTCAATCTCATTCGTAGATCTTAGGGTTAGGTCAGATTCATTGAATCTACCCGCTTCATGTTCTTCAGCTTCTTTTCTAGAATCATCTCAAATCTCTTAATGATTTACAATAAAACATTTTACAGTACATTTAATGCTTCCAAACAATCAATAAATAAATTCAACATGTTTTACATAATCCAAGAACTCAACAATGTCAGCTCCAAAATCAAATTCTCTTCAAATATAAAATTGCTAATGCTTAGTCAATACTGTGATCATCCACTTGATCTTCATGTACAAAGCTTGGTCATTACTAAAAATGTTTCCTCAATTTACACTGTCTTCCTCGACAATTAACTGTTGTTCGGTCGACACTATAATTTTTCTTGGCATACATTGACTCAGTCGACACTAACATTACTCAGCTTAAACATGATTTTTCCATTCTTTGCTTGGTTAAGCCTACTAGTTTAGTCTTCAGTCTTACTAAGATAAACAATACATTGTCTCATCATTGTGCAACATAGTCAAGTACACTTTGTAGTATCAAGATAACTCAACCTTTCCTTAGGTGCTATTGTTACCAACCTTTCCTAGCCCCTTAGCAACACTCAAATAGATATAGTACTTTCCTAAGTAGCAACAATCTTACCAGTTAAGGTTTGACATCAATGACAATACAATAATTGTTTCAATTGTAGTTTCCAACAATCTCCCTCTTTGACATTGATGGCAACAACATATGATATCACTTAAATAACACATGGATTACCAACCAATCCAAAAAATTATCTGTTCATCAGAGAAATATTTATAATATCCTTAGCTTCATTCTGATTCAGAATCCTATAAGCCTCACTTCTGTGACCATCAGAAGTATTCATTAGTTCATCTCCCTCATCTTCAGTTTCATTAGTTCATCTCCCTCTTACCTTTCAGTGTCATGTGTTATCACATCAGTTCATCTCCCTCTTTGACAAAAATGCCAAAGCAGCAACTAAAACACACATCCATCAGATGTAGATAATATCTATGCAACTCAGTGTCTCTCCCCCTGTCATCTTGATTATGAATGATTCCTTGTCTTTGCTTCTTTTCACAACTCTAGGCCAGCCCTAAAGTGTGACAATCTTCTACATCAATTTTTCAAATTTTCTATTGTAGCATATTTGATGCAGTGCTCCTAGCTTGTCTAGGCAGCCTCAATTAGGGGAAGAACCCCTAATCGACTTCTCAAATACTCATGAGCTTCTCTAGGTAAAGCTTTAGTGAATATGTCTACTAATTGTTCTTTTGTATTCACATATTCCATTCAGACTTCTTTATCTTGTAATAATTCTCTCAAGTAGTGATACTTGATTGCAATGTGCTTGGTCTTAGTGTGCATCACTAGATTCTTAGAAATATTGATAGCACTTGTGTTTTCATATAAAATAAAAATAGGTTCAGTGATTTCTTCTTTCATGCCTATCAATAATTATTTTATCCATACCAAATTTGAACAATTTACTGTAGCATAAACATACTCGGCCTCGGTAGTAGATTGGGAAATGCAATTTTGTTTCTTGCTTGTCTAGGAGACTAATCTCTATCCAAGAAAGAAAGCTCCACCACTAGTACTCTTTCTTTCATCTACATTTCCTACCCAATCAGCATCTGTATAAACTCTGAGTTCAAATTTGTCACCCTTCTTATAATATAGACCATAGTTAGTAGTTCCTTTCAAGTATCTCATAATTCTTTTCATGGCCATCATGTGTGTTTCCTTAGGATTAGCAGAGAATCTTGCCACAATCCCAATAGCTAATGCAATATCTTGTCTACTATGTACAACATACTACAATTTTCCAATCATGGATCTATACAAAGTCTGATTCACGTCTGCAGCATCATCATTCTTAGATAACTTTTGTCTAGTAACCATAGGAGTTCCCATTGGTTTAGCATCTTCCATCCCAAAAGTTTTCAGTATTTCATTAACATACTTAGACTGTGTAATGAAAATTCCATTCTTCCTCTGATATGCTTGTAAACCAAAAAAGAATTTGATGTCACCAAACATACTCATTTCAAATTTAGTTTGCATTTCATTTGAGAATCTTTAACATAATGCATCTTGTCCACCAAAAATAATGTCATCCACAAATTTTTTTGCTAACAGGATACCTTTACCTTCTTTATCTTTCATGTATAGATTGCTTGTGTCATTTGTTCTTGAAAATCCAATCTGTATCAAGTAGTTGTGAAACCTCTCATACCATTCTCTAGGAGCTTGCTTCAATCCATATAATGCTTTGTTCAGTTTTCACACCATGTGTCTTCTGTTTGGATCAATAAAACCTTCTGGTTATTCTATGTAAACTTCTTCTTCTAGTATACCATTAAAAAATGCAGACTTGACATCCATTTGATGTACCTTGAAATCTTTATAAGCAGCATATGCAAGTAGAGTTCTTACTTCTTCCAATCTCGCTATAGGGGAAAATGTCTCCCCATAATCTATTCCTTCTTCTTGTGCATAGCCTTTGCATACCAACCTAGCTTTGTTCCCGGTGATTTCACCACTTTCATTCATCTTATTCTAAAACACCCACTTTGTTCCTATAACATTTTTGTTTTCAAGTCTCGGCACCAGAGTCCAAGTATCATTCTTCTCAATCTGGTCAATCTCTTCATTCATTTCTTGCATCCAGTCTTCATTCTCCAATGCCTCTCTAGTTGACTTGGGTACAAATTTGCACAGTAGGCATGTTGGATCCTTAGCCTTACTTCTAGTCTAAATTCTAGTATTTTTGTCTCCAATTATTTGTTTAGGCTTGTGATGTCTTCTTACATATTTTTCCAAAATAGGTTCAGCTCCTCTCTCCTCTATTTCATCATTTTCCTCAACAAGATTATCAGATTCAACTTTAGAATGCTTGGCAACCTCTTCCTAATATGCAGCAGCATTATCTTGTAGTTCAACATGTTCTTGTTCTCTCTCGTCACTGTTTTCCTGATGCTTGATAGCATCTATCTGTCACTCAGCATTGCTTACCCGAGACTCGGCATCAAGTGCAAGTATGTTACTTGCCTCTTCTTCTTCCTCAATGTACACAAAAGATCTATAATCTAGTCTTCATTCATTTCTTGCATCCAGTCTTCATTCTCCAATGCATCTTTCTTTTTCTTACTTTGGCTTATTTAGAACTAGTTGTGACTTGAAAGAAGATTCAACATTTCCAATGCTTCCAACAATGAAATTATCATAGTTAGAGAGTTCAAAAGTAGTCAACTTACTAACTAAACTTTCCAAAGTAAGCACATTAGCAGAGTTACATCTAGATTCTTGAATAGCTGAGATCTTAATAGCATATATAGGATGTAGTATTCTAAGTACTTTCCCAATTATAGTTTCATCATCAATAGCTCCATTTTCTCCTCTAATAGCATTCACAACTTCTTTTATTCTACCATAATATTGTGCAATCTTTTCACCTTCTTGCATTATCATTTCATCAAACTTACCTCTAAGACTCTCGGCCTTTTCTTTCAGCACATTTAAGTCACCACCATAGATCCTTGAAAGAGTATCCCATGTATCCTTAGTAGTTGTACAGTCCTTAATGTCCTCAAATTCTAGATAGCTTAGGGCAGATGCAATTTCTAGCATTTCTTGATTATGTTCTTGCTTAGCTCTCATTTCTTCAGCAGTCAATAGTTTGATAGGTGAGACATAGCTATTTTCAATGTAGTACTTTGCAGAGTCACTAATACCGGCTAGATGCAGCTTCGTCAAGCTTTGCCATACAAGGAAGTTTTCCTTGTTGAACTTCGGTACCTCCTTCTTATACATCCTGATCATTTTCTTCAAGCCCCTTTAAACTTGATTTCTATCAACACTAATATTAAGAAACAAAGCTCTGATACCAATTACCAATATGATTTAGAACAACAAAGAGGGGGGGTGAATCAGTTGTTCTCAGGTCTTGATGTATAAAACAATCTCAAAAACTTTTCCTTAAATCAGATCTAATAACCAAAACAAACTCGGTCATCACTGATTCAATAATAGAAACATACAACAATGCAGTTCACTACCTAGCTATAACTTAACTTGTAAAAAATAGAAATTTTTAAACCAAAACATTTACACAAGTATTAACACTAGGATTTATAGTGGAAACCCAATTTGGGAAAAACCACTTTGCAACATGCTACTATTATTTTCACTCTTTTGAAGTGAGCTTGGTAAAAAGCCAACCCTGTCAAAGGTTACAATACACACTGTCAAGTGTGATCTGGTTAAAGGATTTCAATCACCTTGTTAAAAGTGAGCCTAGTCATAGGACTTACATACACTCCATTAGAATGCAACCTTGTTCAAAGGATTTAACATATGACTGTTAGGTCAACCTTTGTTAAAAGGATTTTGACTGTTACAATGGTTAGAAAGTAGTAGCAATATTTATCTAAAAATATACAACTCACTTTGCAAATATCAGATCTGATTCTATATAGTAATGCTGGTTTACTGACTTTGAAACTTTTCCATCTCCATCTCTGATCTGCTTGAATATTTTCTTCAAGAAACCACCACAATTCTCCTTTAGCCTTTTCTACTTATTCAATCAGTAAAAATTTTCTCTTCTAGCATTCTCTATTCTGTCCACGCACTTGCATATCCAACACCTTCTCTTCTATATCCAAATTCTTAAGTACACCTTATACTTTCCTTAATTAGGTTAACTCATCTTATGCCACTCAATCAAATTCATAGATCTTATGGTTAGGTCATATTCATTGAATCTACCTGCTTCATGTTCTTTGGCTTCTTTTCTAGAATCATCTCAAATCTCCTAAAGATTTACAATAAAATGTTTTACAGTGCATTTAATGCTTCCAAACAATCAATAAATAAATTCAGCACATTTTACATAATCCAAGAGTTCAACAATGTTGGCTCCAAAATTAAATTCTCTTCAAATATAAAATTGTTGATGCTCGGTCAATACTGTGATCATCCACTCAGTCTTCATGAAGAAAGTTCGGTCATTACTAAAAATGTTTCCTCGGCTTACACTGTCTTCCTCAGAAATTAACTGTTGTTCAATCGACACTATAATTTTCCTCAGCATACATTGACTCATTCAACACTAACATTACTCGGCTTAAACATGATTTTTCCATTCTTAGCTCGGTTAAGTCTACCTGTTTAGTCTTCAATATTACTAAGATAAACAATACATTGTCTCATCATTGTGCAACATAGTCAAGTACACTTTGTAGTATCAAGATAACTCAACCTTTCCTAAGGTGCTATTGTTACCAACCTTGTCTAGCCACTTAACAACACTCAAATAGATATAGTACTTTCCTAAGTAGCAACAGTCTTACCAATTAAGGTTTGACATCAATGACAATACAACAATTTTTTCAATTGTTGTTTCCAATAGATATTATGTTGATATCATGTCCATGCTTCATATACTAAAAGCTTATTGCATAAGACTTCCATGCATGCTACTTTCCATATGTTGTCATCAATGAAAAACATACAATTAGTACTGGCCTGTTGGAAAATCTCCAACAATCTCCCCCTTTGGTATTGATGGCAACATGTGGAGTGAAAAACCACCACCAACCCAAATGAACATTTCTTTCATAACATTCTACATTTCCTCAACAAAACTCCCTCAAAGATGAATCCTCGTTTTGCTACAATATTTTTCAATATTGTCCATTTCCTCAACTGAACTATTGTCATAACTAAATGTTGCTCCCCCTTAGTATAATACTCCTTTTGTTTTTTATGACCATATATTACTCCCCCTTTGACATCAATGGAAAAGGTTGCCAAAATATTTAAGCACCAGTACTACTTATAAAGTAGACTAGTCCACCATCCATCAGTCCCTGAGGATTGATGCTCTTTCTTCTTTCTCTAAGAAGAATCAAGGAAGGGAATTACTCCCAACATCTCCCTGAGATACTCAAAAGTATCCATTGGCAAGGGTTTTGTGAATATGTTTGCTAACTAATCTTTAGTTCCCACATAATCCAACTTGACTTCTTTCTTTGCCACTTTCTCTCTTAGGAAGTGATACTTGATCTCAATGTGCTTTGTCTTTGCATGCATCACAGGGTTCTTTGAAATATTGATAGTGCTAGTGTTATCACAGTGAATAATAATAGGATAATCAATTTGAAATCTAAAATCTTTTATCATCTGCTTGATCCAAACAATTGTAGAATAATTCAGGGCTATTGCAACATACTTTGCTTCTACTATTGACTGGGAAATACAATTATGTTTCTTGATTGTTCAAGTGACAATTATATCACCAAGAAACACTACTCCACCTGATGTACTCTTTCTGTCATCAATGCATCCTGCCCAATCTGCATCAGTGTACACATGAAGCTCAACATTTTCTAAATTAGGATACCATAGACCATAGTCTATAGTGCCTTGCAAATATTCAAATATTCTTTTTACTACCATGAGGTGACTTTGCTTAGGCTCTGCTGCAAATCTTCCAACTATGCCAACTACATTGGAAATATTAGGTCTAGTTTGAGCAAGATATATGCATTTACCAATCATAGATTTCTACAATGTTATATCTACTGCTAGTGAGTCATGTTCTTTTGTAAGCTTGCATCCAGTGATCATAGGTGTCTCTAATGGCTTGCAATCATCCATCTTGAATTTCTTCAAAATCTCTTTCACATATTTGGATTGATTAATGAAAATACCTTTCTCTATCTACTGCACATTTAGTCCCAAAAAGTACTTCATAGCACCAATCATGCTCATCTCAAATTCACTCTATATTTCTTTAGTAAATTCTGCACTTAGTTTATTATTACCTCCAAAGATAATGTCATCCACAAATATTGCTAAAAGTAGTAGTCCTTTAGATGTCTCTGTCATGAATAAGTTACAATCTCCTACTCCTTTCTTGAATCCAATCTTTGTTATATATCCATCAAGTCTCTCATACCAAGCTCTAGGGGCTTGCTTGAGTCCATAGAGGGATTTCTTTAGTCTGCATACCATATTAGGTATGTTTGATAAGGTGAATCCTTCTACCTACTCAATGTACACTTCTTCTTTTAGCTCTTCATTCAAGAATGATAACTTGACATCCATTAGATAAACCTTGAAGTTTTTGAATGTTGCAAAATCTTAAAACAACCTAATAGCTTCCAACCTGCTTATAGGTGAAAATGTGTTTGAATAATCAATGCCTTCTCTTTGCACATATCCTTTACATACTAATCTTGCTTTATTTCTTACTATTGTACCATTATCATTCATCTTATTTATGAATATCCACTTTGTTTCAATTACATTCTTATCACTAGGTCTTGGGACCAATTCCCAAGTGTCATTTCTGATGATCTAATCAAGTTCTTCTTTCATACCATCATGCCAATCTAAATAATTACAAGCATCTTCAACACTTAAAGGATCAATCTGAGATAGTAAACATACCACTTCACTACTAGCTGAATTCTTTGATTGTGATCTTGTTAGGACTTTGTCACTCTAATCTCCAATGATGTCTTTCTTGGAATGGTTTCTAGATGTAGACTTTGGAAATTTAGGTGATGTTGACTCATCAGCCTTAGGAGTATCTTCTTAACTTGTTTTAGGGTCATTAAATATCACATCAATATTGTCAAACATTTCTTCAATAACTGTCTCACTTGTAGAAGGTTTGGGTTCTTCTTCAATCATGGGTGAGTAATCATGATATCTTTCTTGAATCATAAAATTTTCATCAATATTAACATGAGCACTTTCAATGATCTTTTTCCATCTTAAATTGAAACATCTATAAGCTTTTCTTTTAGTAGAGTAACCAAGAAAAATACCTTCATCACTTCTTGCATCAAACATGCCTACTGCTTCATCCCTCTTGATGTAGCACTTGCTTCCAAAGATTCTGAAGTATTTTACTGTGGAAATATTATCAAACCAAAGTTCATAATGTGTTTTGTTAGTGCCAGGCCTCAGTTGAATTCTATTGATGGTGTAGACTATTGTATTGACTGTATCTCTCTAATAGGTGTGTGCAATTTTTCCTTCAATCATGATGGTGCATGCTATATCAATAAGAATCCTATTTCTTTTCTCTACAATTCCATTTTTCTGAGGGGTTCTAGGTGCACTCAACTCTCTCTTTATGTCATGTTCTTCACAGTACTCATAGAATCTATCAAAGGTGAATTCTCCTCCTTTATTTGATCTCAAACATTTTATCTCTAGTCCAAATTCATTCTCAACCTTAGCTTTGAATATTTTGAACTTCTCAAATGCTTCCAACTTATCTTTCAAGAATGCAACCCACATCATCCTAGTATAACCATCAACAAACAAAATGAAATACCTTTCACCATAGTATGATCTTGTTTGATTTGGACCACGTAGGTGAGTATGGATCAGATCCAACTTGTTCTTTGTTGAATTGTGCTTGCTCCTAAATTGATTTCTCACATGCTTTCCCATCACACATTCCCTGCATATATTATCAACTAGCTTTGCTATGCTAGGTAGATCTTTTACTACCTTTACATTTCTTTTTTTTACTATGTTATCAAAATTGATATGACATAGTCTTTTGTGCCACAACCAACTATCATCAACTTTATCAACAAAACAACTTACTTTTGAATTGAGTTGGAAAACACTACCACTAGTCTTTGAGCCTGATGTAATCATAACACCATCCTTGTTGTTGATGATGCATTTGTTATCTTTAAACTCCAACTGATAGCCTTTTCCAATTAACTATCCAACACTAAGAAGGTTATGTTTTAAACCATCAACATAGAGAACATCATCAATATTGTTCTTTCCATCCAAGGTGATGGCTCTTCTACCAACTATGGGTTTAGGAGTGTTGTCTCCAAATCTAACCATGCCACCATTGTATTTGTCTAGATGAACAAATCTATTTTTATCACCTATCATGTGATGTGAGAAACCACTATCTATAATCTAGTCTATCCTTATATCAGCTGGGGAAATCAATGTTAGCTCTTGTTTCTCCTTTTTATCTTCATGAATTGTCTTATTGTTCATTTTCTCTATGATAGAAACAAATCCAATTTATTCTTTAGTTGATTCATCATCTGAAACTCCATCTTCAACATAGTAACATTCCTTAGAGTACTTAGGTTTGTAGTCATCTTTTTATTTTCTAACTCTTGAAGGACACTTAGATGCAAAGTGACCAATCTTGTTGCATGAGAAGCACTTGAATGGCAATTGACCTTCATATTTTCCTTTTCCTTTCTTTTCTCTTTTGGAAACCATAGCAATGAAATCATCTAATGTGTTCTCTACATCAACATTCTCAAAGTTACCAGAAGTGTTTGTAGATTTCTTACCATGAACCGTTGCTTTGAAGGTTGTCTCACTCTTTGGTTCTGTCTTCAATCTTGAAATCTCAAAAGTTGACATTTTGCTGATCAAGGTTTCTCTTTTGAAATTTTATGTAAGTTGCATTATCTTATCAAGGTTGTTGATCTTATTCTCATATTCTAGTGTGAGAGTAGTCATGACTTTGTACATAATGTCTTCCTCTGATATTTCTCCACCATTGTTCCTGATTCGAGCAACTACTTCATTGATCCTTTGATTGCAAGCTCTTATGTTTTCTTCAGGAAGCATTTCTAATGCATTGTATCTTTTCTTCCATGTCTTTATACATGCATCATTTTCTTGTTTGTCACCTTCAAATATGTTTTGCAAGTAATTCCATATCTTATGAGTTGTATGTTCTTTCTTTATTTCTAAGAACTCACTATCAAATAGGGCGCTGATAAGTGCTTCTTTGGTTATTGCATCCTGATGAAACAATTCCTTTTTCTTCTCGGTAGCATCATCCTTAACAAGGTCATCCAAAGTAGGGATCTTGACTTCTTTGATAGTTACATCAAAAACTTCAAATCCAATACACTAAAAATGATTCACCATCTTGTTCTTCCAATCAAGCTAATTTTCTCCTTCAAACTTAGGACTTTCTTTTCTGAAGAATGCCATCTGATCAACCTCAAGCTGGTAGGATTTCTCTTTGAGGCACTTGGCTCTGATACCAATTGTTAGGAATAGTCCCAAGGAGATAATTGAGGGGTGGGGGGGAGGGGGGGTGAATCAATTATCCACTAGTTTTAATTCTTTATCCAATTAAGTATACTTAAACATTAACCATAAACACAATGAAAGAACACATGAACACAACATGAATATTTTAGTTATGGGGAAACCCAAATATGTAAAAAGCCTAATGGGAATTGACACTCACTAATATCCTATACTAGTGTATTATGATCCTTACTAGAAGATCCTTAACCTTGTTAGGAGTTTCTTTACAATATATTTAGTACAATAGACCTGGTCAAGGGGAAGACCTTGTTAGGAGTCTTTTACAATAGTCCCTATTAGGGGAGAGGATGCACTATCCAAGAGCTCACTACTCAAAGGGGTGAAGGCTACAATCTTCTATTTAATAGATACACACTATATTTGGATCTTAGTGAACTGTGCTTAGACTTGTTGTCTAGATCAGTTCCAATGTATAGCATAAACACTTCACTTGGTTAGATAGACCTTCCTCTGATGGTTCAACACTTCGTACACTCTTCTTCACTCTTACTTGTCAACCATGAACCACACTCAAGCAATCACAAATGACTACCTATAAATATCTTTCCTCTAGATGATATAATCAAGTTGACCTATTAGAACCACCTTAAAATCATATTAGAGAAGCTATAAAAACTTTAGATAAATATTTTTTCTATTGTACTCTACATGCAACACATTCTGGGACCTATCTAATAAGACAATTGTAGATGCATGCTACACACTATCAGCTCTACCAAAACAACTAGATATTTCTCCTCAAGATGAATTACTTCATGTTCTCTTAAATAAACATCAATAACTCTTCTCTAAGCTTAAATCCAAGGGTGCATACCCTAAGGATAGGCGCAACTCTAGAACCAATAAGATCTCTGTCAGCTCTTCTGAATAAATACATGAAACTGCTACTAGCGAATAGCGATCACATAAATTTACATGCGCTCATCATCAGTCACTGTATCCATGTACTTAACATCACTACCATGTTTGCATCATATATCCAAGTGCACAAGGCTCCATGATAATTGTACGGACAACCATACATAGAACACTGGCTATTACTCTTTCAGGAACACTATTAACATAAGCTTCTATATAACTATCTGTACTAACAGTTAACCTCTGCGCCCATGATATTATGTTGATATCATGTCCATGCTTTATATACTAAAAGCTTATTGTATAAGACTTCCACACATGCTACTTTCCATATGTTGTCATCAATGACAAACATACAGTTAGTACCAGCCTGCTGGCAAATATCCAACAGAAACTTCCCTGCAAAAGAAAGAATTATATTTCTAGAATATTCATTATTTTGGACATTACACTTGAACTTGAACTTGACAAAGTTCAAGGTTAAGGTTCAACTTGCAGAAACTTCCAAACTGACAACTAGGAACCTTGCAGATGGGGACATATTAATGACTTATAATGGATCTTGAACTTGAACTTGAACTTCACAAAGTTCACATTCAACTTCAACATATAGCTTTTACTGAAAAAGAACAAACTTGAGAGTGAAGGAAAAAGATGAGGGTAATAGAGGCTTGGAGGGGGTTAATTATCAAATATTAAGTAATTGGGTATGTACAGGATCATGGTATGCCAAAAAGTGGCGATGTGAAAAAGAAGTCATGATTGATAGACTCTTTAAAAAACAACTATAACTTTCAAACAATATAACATTTTTGAAATTTGAATTATACATCACATTCTATGCTTCACCTAATACAATAATAATAAATAATCCTTTCAATTTGATGAATTTTAGACTAAGTTAAGGTGGTCAGACATGAGAGTTTTTATATTCAGGAAAATTTGTAGCAGAAAAATCATGTAATTAATTATTTACTTGGAAAAAAAATAAAAAAATATACATCACATCCGTACATGAGACTATTACTTTTATCTGGAATCTTATAAAAAATATTATCATTTGATTTTGTTTAATGTGGTCAGACATACACCTACTTATTATCTTTCTAGTCCTGATAGATAGACTTATTGAAAAATAGCTTTAACTTTCTAACTATATCACATTTTTGAAATCCAAAACATGTGTCACATTCTATGCTTTGCCTACTACAAGAAAAATAAAAAATGTTTTCAATTTGATAAAGTTCAGACTAAGTTAACGTTGTCAGACATGAGAGTTTTTGTATTAATAAAATTTGTAGAAGAAAAATCATAATTAATTATTTAATTGGAAAAAAAATACAAAAAAATATGTGTCACATCCGGACATGAGTCTACTACTTATATCTAGAATCTTGTAAAATGAAATTATCATTTGATTATGTTTAAGGTGGTTGGACATACACCTACTTATTTTTTTCCTTAAAGTTTTGTACTACTACATTGCAATTTAAAATTTTCAACAAATAGAATAATTATTTTTCAAAGAAGGCCTAGTATCTTAAAAACTAAATTCAATTTTCTACAGATTTTCTTCTTACATATTTTTTATATAATATTTATAACTTATTCAAATTTTTATGTCAAATTGCCTAAACCTAATTTTCTGAATTTTCATTGCCACTTAAGGGCCTAGTTTGTCATACCATGATCTTGCACATACCCAATTATTTACTGAATACATAGGTGGCTCACTATTGGGGTGGCTCACTACCAAAGGGCCTCACTTTCCAAAATACAAAATCAGCTATTTATGTTTAGAGACATCCTACCACCGAATTGTAAAATAAAAAATTCAACTATCACAATTGCATATGTATATGCATCAAGTATAGTTATTGTTGAGGTATAGAGTTCTTCTATACAATCACTAAATTTCATGTCATTTCACTATATAAATCAAAAAATCATTATCATGCATCATATATCATATCAACATTATTGTCACATCTTATGTGTTGATGTCTCTTTCTATATATATACATATATATCGAATATGTATTCTTATAAATTAGACTAAATCAAATATGGAATCATGTGAGATCATTACCCAAAATGTCAAAGATGTTGGCAATATCAAAAATATATCTTATGTTATACCAAATAGGAGGAGACCAAAACTTTGGTACTATTGGAAAGTTGTTTATACTAGTGTATATGACTTAGTATAGTGTTTTCATTATGGCAACAAAGTCATATAGCAGTTTGGAGTCAACGCACTTGATGAGAAGATCAGAAACTGGCTAAGTGTTGAAGATTGGACAGTGTATAGAGCACCAGCAGTTTAGAGCATCAACAAATGTGCGTATGACCGAGTTATGGTATGTGCCCTAGGAATTAAGTTGGCAACATCATATTGAGGCTTACTGTATGAGCGCATGATCAGAGATACATGCATGATAAAGATACATACAGTTGAAGTTACATAGACAGTGTGTTCCATAGAAGAACAGAGTAAGCAGCCGATTGTTATCATTTTGAGTTGCAGTTATATTATAATGATGTAAAGGCTATGCACTTAATGTAATTAGGTTTCCGACATGTAATTATATTTTTTTGTAAACACACTTGAGCCAATTCAATTGGAAGTGTTGTATGTAATAGGTTTATTGGCCAACCTAGTTGTTTGTTTTGTATGCACATATAAATATGGAATGCACCCATTATAATTAGCATGAAAGTTGTTATAGAGTTTTGATAAGAAGAGCATTAGTGTGTGAAGAGACATTAAGATGTATTAGAGATTTACAAGAAGTCAAAGCATCAACACATCAAAGGAATTGATCTGACAAGAAGTGTCACAGTGACAGTTCAACCAGCAGATATAGTGTGTATCTGAGACCAGAAGGTTGTAGCCTTCACCACTTGAGAAGTGAGCTCTAGGATAGTGAATCCACACCACTAACAAGGTTTATTGTAAATGACTCCTAATAGGGATTGACCCTTTGTAATGCCCCACCAGGGAACCGAAGAGAAGTTAATCTAAACATGTATGAACATACGTCACATTAGAGTAATAACCCATTAGGTTTAATTTGATCAAGTTCTAAAATTATACATCATATATTATAAGAACATAAGCATACGAGAAACTATATGCTAAGTCATATAAACTATCTATCAATCAAGATCACTAAAAGATTATTAAATTCAAACTAAACATTTAATTCCAATATAATTTTAGATTTATATATAAAATCTAAATTATAGATTTTAATCCAAATGATCAAAATGATAATATAAGCTAAAGTTTTCCCCAAATAAATTATCCATTAAATTAATTTAATAAAATAAAATTAATTAATTAACAATAATAATAATAACAATAACAATAATAATTAATATAAATTAAATACATTATATTTTAAATTAATTAAAATTTATATAAGCCAAATTATAAATATAACTAATAACTAAACTAAACTAATTTAAAACAATTAACAAATTAAAAAAACTTTTAAAAAATAATATAAAACAACATACATGGGGGGGCCCGCGGCCACCCACCACCCTGCTGGTCACAGCAGGCTAGTCTACCGACAGTAGTTCTAGACTGTCGTGCACGGTAGACTACTACCAAAGGAGAGGTGGCATGAAGGGAGGGGGAGGAAAGGGGTGTGGGCCCCACCTCCCTCTTGCCTTATTAAATTTGTTTATAATTTTTTTTTAAAATCAAACTTTCATCACATTTTTTTTAAAAATGACTTTTTTTTTATAAATATTTTTTTAAAAACCCATTTTAATAAAATGAAATACTAAGAATATACATATTAAAAATTTGTTTTGACAGGTTTGTTATTTCTAAAAACAGAAACAGACTGTGTCTCTTTATTTTCAGAAATGGAAATATGGAGAAACCACAATTTTTGATAGCCTAGATTATTGTTTTTGCTAATTAGACTTTTCCTCTCGACATCATTGAATAAACACACAAGCAATTAAAACAAAGGAAGCTAATTTTTTTCCTTTACCAGTATTTTCTTTTAACTGTAATTTTTTTACAAAGAATGGGAATTTTTCCCAGAATAAGGAATTTTCACCCAAATTGGGTTTTTGTTAACAACCCATTTATTTAATTCAGTCATACTATAGAACTAACTATAGAGAGATTAATTTTTCATTTTCTAGGTGTTTTAGGATCCCCAAAATTTTGACAGCATAACCTTACTATGTCAAGTTTGTATAAAAATATATTATGACAAACTAATGAGTTTTCTAATCCTCAAATTGAAAGCATAAATAGATAACAGATCTAAATCTATAAGCCAAATCAAACATAGAAAATTGCTGAAAGTACACAAGCAAATACACAGGAAAGTTCTTCAAAGCCCTACCTCAATTCCAATGCTAGAAACTGAATAAGATTGCCTGCATAATGCTGAATCTCCCAAATCTGACAATAGGAAAGCTCAACCTACAGATTCTGAGTCACAGTGCATGCAAATCCCAAATCCAAAAGCAAGCAACCTTCACCCCAAATTCAAGCACACACACCAAAAGCTCAAGAATACAAGAAAGCACAAAAACTCCAAAAGCTCTCTCTCTCCAAAAATGCTCCAACAACCTGATTCCCTCCAAATGAATGCTAATTCCCCCTATTAGGGATTCAACTCCACTAATCATGTAAAACCCTAGATGACTCACAATTAGAACTCCTAATCCAACTCTCCCTCTTTTGTTGAGAGAAATTACTAATTAATAATTAAAAATAAATCTAATTGTGCACAACCCAACGTAGTCTCCTAAAGACAAGTTGTCACATTTTCAAACAAATTAATTTCAAACTCAATAAAGCACATGTTAATAATAAAATCTATTATTAAATAAATTAAATACTTAATGCATCATGAATTCACACAATTAATTATTTAATCATTTAATAATGCTCACAAACATAATAAAATCTAATTCTCAATAAAATACTCAATTAAATCCAAATAATCAATTATTTGATTTTAATTAAATTTCATCATAATAAACTTAGGACATAATTAAAATAATTAACTTTAATTTAATTCCCTCAATTAAATCCTAGAAGCATAATTAAACATTAAATTCAACTATGCACCTAACATTGATATTCGCATAAAATAATCTAAATTAACATAATTCAACTATAATCAATAAATTAATAATCACCCACATAATCATAAATCAACTGAATCATGTAGAGTAAAAATCAAACATAATAAATCAAACAAACAAGGAGAAAGGATCCATGAATTCATGCCAACCAGGTGAATTCGGGTAGGGTAGTAAGACTGACACTTGTCCAATCCTAGGACAATTAGGCTTAGGTTAGGGTTTTGAGTCTGTGTATTATCTCCCCTCTTTACCATTGAGATGAATGTTTGTGGGCACGCTCACTCTTGTCAATTTAGGGAAGACGATGCCTTGTACCTACGAACCTGTCACCACAAGATGAAGCATGTACATACAATAATATATAATAAACAATGATAGGGTACGGTTGGTCATGTGGATCTCGACTATGTGAGTAACTATGCCACTATCCTCTACCAAACAAACACATCAAACAGATACAAACACATGACAACCATACACATGCCAGTATGGGATCAGTACCATGAATCAATATAAACATAAACATAACATCAAATGATATCAACATCTAATCTAGGCAATAACCTAATACACATTCAATGAACAGAAATTTGTAATCATAATTTATTAACATAATAATCGATCACATCAAAAGTGACCTAAAAGAATTCGGTCAACAATTGAAACATAAAGAAACCTAAAAGTGAACTACGAGCGGGGTACTACACCCTTGACCAGGTCTACTATACTAAATATATTGTAAAGAAACTCCTAACAGGGTTAAGGATCTTCTAGCAAGGATCATAATACACTAGTATAGAATATTAGTGGGTGTCAATTCCCACTAGGGTTTTTACCTATTTGGGTTTCCCCATAACCATATTGGTGTTATCTGTTGATTTCATGTTTCATGTTTATGTGGATGTTCATTTCAGTACTTAAGTATTTAAGTTTAGTTTGAGTTTAAAGTAAAAAGATAAAATATAGTGAACACTAATTCAGCCCCCTCCTCTTAGTGTTCCCATTCCTAACAATTGGTATCAGAGATCTGGTCCTCTAAAAAGAAGTTTAACCACTTTAGGAGATCATGGACATAGCAAAAATGAAACATCAAAAATGAAATCTTGAAGCTACTCTTGAATATCTAGACAATTCTAAAAGAGAAATTGAAGAACTAAAAGAAAAACTCAGTGATGCCCAATTAGTCATCCAAATGATAAGAAAGGATTCAAAAGAGTGCTCTACCAGTGATCTAGGGAAAATGGTCAAGAAACTGAATGAAGAAAATGCATCCTTGAAAAAACAACTAGAAGAATTTGATGATAAGCTGACTAACAATGAGGAAGTCTATGAGGAACAAATCAAAGAGAACCCTCAACTCAATGAAGAATTAAGGCAAGAAAACATGGAAATCTTGGAGCTAAGAAATAGTAAGGAAAGCTTGGAATTTGAACTAAAAGAGACTAAGAATCACATTGACAAATTACACACTAGTTCTAATTTGGTAGAATCTCAGTTGTATGCAAGAAGAACCAAAGGAGATACTAGCTGCATTAGATACAATGAAGCAAAAAATCAGATTGAAAACATGTGAGCAAGAATGAAAACACTAGAAGGCACCTCAGGTGCTAAGAAGACTAGAAGTCTGACAAAGGATCATATTGAACCACCTAAGAATGAGCGCAAGCTAGTAGACCACACTTGTTATGCATGCAACAAGCACGAACATATAGCAAGAAACTATATAGAGGTAAGACCTTTTAATGGTTACTATTATTTATGCAATAAATTTGGTCATAGAGCTATGAATTTCTAGACAAGTTAGAAGAACAAGACTCAGCATAATCAAAGAAATTAGAATCAGTCACGTATGAGAAGTTCTTAGAATGTTACATGTTAGATATGTAACTATAATGGTCACTCAGCTAAACAATGTAAAATGGTAACTCATGTCAATGCGCTGAGGAATATAAGGCCTCCAAGCATTTGTCACTCTTGTAACAAGGCTGGACACATCTAAAAGTTTTGCAGATCAAGGACACAAGGTCAAGAAAGCCCTAAAAAGACTGAAGAACTAGTATTGGATCCTAAAGAAGTAAATTTTGTTTAAGTTTTAGAGGATGTGAGCTTGATTTGGTCAGAGACAAAGAAGGATAAGGTTGAGGAGTTTGTATTGGATGCATCTATAGTGGACACACCCTCTACATCTAGATGACTGGCACTCAGGGTCATAGGGGGACTAATTTATCTCTAAACCCTTGCGTGGCTAGTATACTTACTTTAAGAGTATGCGCCTTTGGACTTAAGCTTTTGGAGACTAGCAGAACCAATGTGAAAAAGTGCACTAGCTAATGGTTTGAGGAATAGAAGTTAGAATTTTTCATAGATAGCCTAGCTTACGCACCAAGCATTAATTACAAAATTTCTATAAAAGTTAGTGAATCACTCATTGCATTTGAATTCATAGCGATTAGAGAGAAGAAGAACCCTAGAATTTGATTGAGAAGGATTTTCATTTGATTCATCAAGCATCTTGTAGTGCATTTGATTGGTTGTGGAAACCCTAGCTCATCACATCGATTCAGAATCTCTTGGAAACCTTTGGAAAGCATTATACAAGTAAGTGATGGCCACTCCTATAGTATTTGATGTTGTAGAAAAGAAAAGATTTGTGTTCAAGAGGCATGCATTTAAATCAACACAAGATGACCTAGAAGGGGCATTCTCCCACATGCCTATGGGCGTTATGCATGTCGAGGACATTAGGGCATACATATACTATAAGAAAGAACCAAGAGGTTTAGACATATTAAGGGTGCACATGGAAACAATGATGAAACCAGAAAAAACCTTCATGGATGAGTATGCATGGTGGAAAAATCACCCTATAGTGGAGTATGCTATGGCATATGAGTTCTATGAATTAGAATGGATCAAGATTCTACTAAGCAAGATTCATGATGACCTATTTTGGATAGGTGAAGTGCCGACCAGAATCAATAGTGAACTATTTCATGAGATAACTAGCCTCTAAAAGACAAGCGCCATCCTTCTAGTGTGAAAATATGTAAGGAATATTGTTGAACAGACTTGCAAGTCAAGGAGTGATAGGTGCGGAATGACCATTGAGCCTATTGAGAAGAAAGACATCAAATTGATGTCTATGATACTTGGATATAGGTTTCAACATGCCAGCAAGGTAAACAGTGTGTCGGTGGCCACAATTCTTGTAGCCATAAGAATTGTAAATTATAATGGAGAGTTCAACTTGTGCAAGATGTTGCGTGCACAACTGATTGATAACATTAAGGAAATCAAGCATGATAAGACCAAGATATTCAAATTTGGGTCTTTGATCATTTATATGTACCTCCACATTGTAGGAAAAGTATCAGATTTGTATCTAGACAAATCCACTCCCACAATGCTACAAATATCTCTCAAGGCATGTACTGGGAGTACCTTGAAGACATTCAGAGCTAACATGCAAATGAGGTATAGGATACCAGAGAAGATAGTTGAAAAATATAAGGATACTATTTGTTTTATGGTTGAAACTGACTCAACATGCATGGAGGTAGTTGAACCAAGAACAAAGTGGATTCATCCACTAGGATATGAAGTGGAAGAGCCTATTCTAGAGGCTTATGCTCAAGTTCTATTAGCAGCACCTAAAGACCCTAATGATCTAAGATGGGGAACCTATGAGAAAAAAACAAGAGAAGTCGATGCTGTATTAAACAGTGCAGCAACAAAAAGGAAGGTTGCTAAGGTTACCTCATAGATCTTGAGAATTCATGGATTATCTCAAGAAGACCTTGAAAAAGAAAGGGAACAAAATATTTCTTTGGAATTAGAGAACACAAATGCAGCAAAGGCAAAATTAGATGATCCTAAGCTGAAGAAAGTGAAGATTGAAAAATTTGATGAACAGAAGGATAAAACTGATAATACTCCTTCTGCGCCTACAACAACTATTGACCTTACTGCTCCTCCTGAGTATAAGACATTTTTTAAGGGGAAGAAAGAAATCAATTGTGGTCATCCATACTTGAGAGTAACAAGGAATATGAGGAACACTCAAACACCTCCTGAAGTAAGTTTCAAACCTAGTCTTAGTGTGCTAAGTACAAGAATTGTTGATGAAGGTAGAATTGATCAAGTAGCAAAGTTTTATGGAAAATACAATGAGAATGAGAAATCAGAGATACATGGAATGATTTTCAAGCATATGTTGAAGTTTAAGAAAAATGTCCTAGAACTAAAAACTATGATTTTTGATAATGTGTGGAACATCTTAGAGTTCCTAAAAATACAAGCTATTGAAGAGGATCTAAGGGTAAGGGAAAAGACCTTAGATGAAGTCCTTCCAGTATGATCCTTAGAGGAAAATTCAATGTTATTACATCTGGTGAAGCCTCACCTCAGGACTAAGAAAAGAACACTACACATAATGGACAAGAACTATGATCTTGTTGCAAAAGAAATAGAGAAGGCATTTGAAAAAGTTTTCATGAATAGGCAAGTATATCCATCTACTGTGCCTAGAACACAAGTTCCCATAATGGTTGCCAAAGAGTTAGAGACCATCAATGTACCATCTACAAGTCCTCAAGATTTAGTGCATGCAGTTAATACATTCACAAAGATAGAGAAGACTACACCCATGATAGAGACACTAAAAGATAGCACAATCATTATTTATGATATTGAGATAGCCATGGAAACTACATATAATGATTTGGAAAAGTTTGAAGAGGCTTTTGTGAGCACACAAGAAGCTGAAATCTTATGCAATAACACTCCTCCCACTTATCAAAAATAAATATTGATTAAGGATATAACAAATGAGAAAGAAAAAGAAAGGATGGAAGAAAAGAAAGAAGGAGAAGAAGAGGTAAAAGAAAGTGAACAAAAAGATGAAACATCAGTTGGACCAATAAAGGTAAAACAAGAAGTGATAGATAGCACTCTCAATCCCTTAGCAACATTGTTGTCAAGTTTGACACCTGACACAACCAGTTTGGATTCATGGGAAGAAGAAAACCTAATTAAGTTCAGCATCTTAGCTATGGAGAAGGCCAAGGAGAAACAAGTGATGAGGAATCCCTTCCTTGTAGAGTCATTAAACATTCTAAATAGCTTGTTACCTATAGACAAGAAAGTGTCCAAGGTACACTCCATTGATGATGTAAGTGTTAGGAATAGTCCCAAGAGATAACTGAGAGGGGGGGGGTGCTGAATTAGTTATCTACAAGTTTCAATTCTTTGTCCAATTAAGTATACTTAAACATAAAGCATAAACACAATGAAAGAATGCTTGAACACAACACAAAATTTTGGTTACGGTGAAACCCAAAGCGGTAAAAACCCTGGTGGGAATTAACACCCACTGATACTCTACACTAGTGTATAATGATCCTTGTTAGAAGATCCTTTACCCTGTTAAGAGTATCTTTACAATATATTCAATACAGTAGACCTGGTCAAGGGTCAGACCCTGTTAGGAGTCTTTTATAATTATCCCTGTTAGGGGAGAGGATGCACTGTCCAAGAGCTCACTGGTCAAAGGGGTGAAGGATACAACCTTCTAAATAACAGATACACACTATATCTAGATCTTGATGAATTGTGCTTTGACCTACTATCTGGATCAGTTCCAATGTATAGCACAAATACTCTACTTGGTTACATAGACCTTCTTCGGATGGCTCAACACTTCACACACTCTGCTCTTCTCTTCTTAATCAAACATTAGCCACACTTCAGCAATCACAAATGACTTCCTATATATATCTTCCCTCTAAATGATATCATAAGTTTGGCCCATTAGAACCACCTTGAAACCATATTAGAGAAACCATAACCAACTCCAATAAACATTTTGTCGGCTCTACTATGCATGCAACATATATTGGGACCTATCCAAATAAGATAATTGTAGACACATGCTACACATTGTCGGCTCTACCAAGATAATTGTAACTTTCTCCTTAAGCTGAATTAACTCATGCACTCTTAATCAAACATCAATAACTCTTCTATAAGCTTAACTGCAAGGGCACATACCCTAAAGATAGGCACAACTCAAGAACCAATAAAATATCTGTCAGCTCTCCTAAACAAACACAGGAAATTGCTATTGGTGAATAAAGACTGCATAACTTCACTTCTATTGACTATCAGACTATGTGTCCAGAACTAAAACATCACTACCATGTCTTCAACATAAATCCAAGGGTGCATGGCTCCATGATAAATGTATAGACAACCACACACAAAACACTACGTATTACTTTGTCAGGAACAATGCTAACACCAGCTACTATACAACTATCTATACTAACAATTGACCTTTGCACCCATGATATCATGCTGATATCATGTTCATGCAACATCTATTGAAGGCTTACTACATAAGACTTCTAGGCATGCTACTTTCCATATGTTGTCATCAATGACAAATATATAATCAGTACTGGCCTGCTGGCAAATCTCCACCAATCTCCCCCTTTGGCATTGATGGAAACATGTGGAATGAAAAAATACCTCCAACCCAAGAGAACATCTTTTTATAACAATCTCCATTTTCTCATCAAAACTCCCCCAAAGATGAATCCTCTATCTACTACAATATTTTCTAATATTCTCCATTTCCTCCACTAAACTGTTGTCATGACTAAATGTTGCTCCCTCTTTATATATTACTCCTCCTTTTGCTTCTATTTTTAATGACTTGTATATTACGGTGCCATTCATTTTAAGCACTGGTACTACTCTTGAAGTAGAGTAGTCAACCTTCCATCAATCCCTAAGGATTGATGCTTTTCCTTCTTTCTTTTAAGCAGAATCAGGCAAGGGAATTACTCCCAACTTCTCCTTGAGATACTCAAAAGTTTCCTTAGGCAAGGGCTTTATGAATATATCTACTAACTAATCTTTGGTACTCACATCATCTAGCTTGACTTATTTCTCTGCCACTTTCTCTCTTAGCAAGTGATACTTGATCTCAATGTACTTTATCTTTGCATGCATTATAGGGTTCTTTGACATATTGACAGTGCTAGTGTTATCACAGTGAATAGAAATAGGATAATCAATTTGAATTCCAAAATCTTTTATCGTTTGCTTGATCCAAACAATTGTAGAAAAATTCAAGGCTGCTACAACATACTCTATTTCTGTTGTTGACTGAGAAATACAATTTTGTTTCTTGCTTTTCCAAGTGACAAGTCTATCACCAAGAAACAGTACTCCACCTGATGTACTCTTTCTCTCATCAACACATCCTACCCAATATGCATCAGTGTACACATGAATCTCAACAATTTTTGAATTAGGATACTATAGACCATATTCTATAGTGTCCTGCAAGTATCTAAATATCCTCTTTACTACCATGAGGTGAATTTTCTTAGGTTTTTCTACAAATCTTCCAACTATGCCAACTACATTCGAAATATTAGGTCTAGTCTGAGTAAGATATATGAGTTTACCAATCATAGACTTGTACAATGTCATATCAACTACTGGCGAGTTATCTTCTTTTGTAAGCTTTCATCCAGTGATCATAGGTGTTCCTACTAGCTTGCAATCATCCATCTTGAATTTCTTTAGTATATCTTTCACATACTTGGACTGATTAATGAAGATACCTTTCTTTGTCTACTACACATTTAGTCCTAAAATGTATTTGACAAGACTAATCATACTCATCTTAAACTCATTCTGCATTTCTTTAGCAAATTCTGCACTTAGTTTGTCATTACCTCCAAAGTTGATGTCATCAACAAATATAGGTACAAGTAGTAGACCTTCAGATGTCTCTCTATTGAATAGATTACAATCTCCATTTAGGAATGCTAACTTGACATCCATCTGATAAACTTTGAAGTTTTTGACTATATCATAAGCTAAAAACAACTTGATAGCTTCTAGTCTCCTCACAGGTGCAAATGTGTCTGAATAATCAATGCCTTCTCTTGGTGCATATCCCTTACATACTAATCTTGCTTTATTTCTTACTACAGTACCATCTTCAATCATCTTGTTTCTGAAAATCCACTTTGTTCCTATCACATTCTTATCACTAGGTCTTGGGACCAGTTCCCAAGTGTCATTCTTAATAATTTGATCAAGCTCTTCTTTCATAGAATCATGCCAATCTGAATCATTACAAGTATCTTCAACACTTAAAGGTTCAATATAAGATATTAAACATACTACTTCATTGCTAGCTGAGTTCTTTTCTTGTGATCTTGTCAAGACTTTGTCACTCTAATCTCCAATGATGTCTTTCTTGGAATGATTTCTAGATGTATACTTTGGAACTTTAGGTGATGTTGACTCATTAGCCTTAGAAGAACTTTCTTCACTTGTCTCAGGGTGATTGAATAACACATCAATGGTGTCAAACATTTCTTCAATAATTGTCTCACTAGTGGAGGGTCTAGGTTCTTCTTCAATCATGGGTGAGTAATCATGATATCTCTCTTGAATCATAAACTTTTCATCAATCTTAACATGAGCACTTTCAATTATCTTTTTCAATCTTAAATTGAAACATCTATAAGCTTTACTTTTAGTAGAATAACCAAGAAAAATACCTTCATCACTTCTTGCATCAAAATTTCCTACTGCTTCATCTCTCATGATGTAGCACTTGGTTCCAAAGATTCTAAAGTATTTTACTATGGGAATATTACCAAACCATACTCATATGGTGTTTTGTTAGCACCTAGCCTCAATTGAATTCTATTGATGGTATAGACTATTGTATTTACCACATCTCTCCAATAGGTATGTGAAAATTTTCCCTCTATCATAATGGTGTGCATTGTATTAAGAATGATCCTATTCCTTCTCTCTACAATTCCATTCTGCTGAGGTGTTCTAGGTGCACTCAACACTCTCTTTATGCCACGTTCTTTACAGTACTCATATAATCTGTCAGTGGTGAATCCTCCTCCTCTATCCAATCTTAAACATTTTATGTTTAGTCCAGATTCATTCTCAACCTTAGCTTTGAATATTTTGAACTTGTCAAAAGCTTCTGACTTATCTTTCAAGAATGCAACCCACATCATCCTAGTATAATCATCAACAAAAAAAATGAAATACCTTTCACCATAGTATGATCTTGTTTGAGTTGGACCACATAGGTCTATATGAATCAGATCCAACTTGTTCTTTGCTGAATTTTGCTTGCTCCTGAATGAATTTCTCACATGCTTTCCCATCACACATTCCTTGCATATAGTAGCAACTAGTTTTTCTATGCTGGGTAGACCTCTTACTTCTTTTACATTGCTTATATTTACTATGTTATCAAGGTTGATATGACATAGTCTTTTATGCCACAACCAACTATCATCAACTTTAGCAACAAAACAACTTACTTCTGAATTGAGTTGGAAAACATTACGTTTAGTCTTAGAGCCCGATGCAATCATAACACCATCCTTGTTGTTAATGATGCATTTGTCATCTTTCAACTCCAACTGATAGCATTTTTCAAGTAACTATCTAACACTAAGAAGGTTATGTTTCAAACCATCAACATAGACAACATCATCAGTATTGTTCTTTCCATCCAAGGTGATGGCTCCTCTACCAACTATTAGTTTACGAGTGTTATCTCCAAATCTAACCATGCCACAATTGTATTTTTCCAAATGAACAAACCTACCTTTATCACCTATCATGTGATGTGAAAAACCACTATCTATAATCCAGTCTGTCCTTATGTCTGCTTGGGAAATCAATGCTAGTTCATGTTCCTCTTTTTCATCTTCATGAATTGTCTTATCATTCATTTTATCTACCATAGCAATGAATCCAATTTATTCTACACCTAATTCATCATCTGAAACTCCATCTCCAACAAAGTAACATTCCTTAGAGTATGTTATCACCATATAAATTTTTTTAGCTCTGTGATAATGTTTCAGATTAGTCTGAGATTATTGACCTAGTGGTATTTTTCGTCAAGGTGTAAACCCTAAGCTTTATCCAAAGCCCTAACTCATCCTAGGTCATGTTATGTTTCCACATTACCTTTTTGAGTCACTAATCTTTTCACAAAACATGTGCTAATATTTTGACTCACTTTGTTCATTGTTTTATGTGTTGAGGTGGTTAGGCTTTCGAACCGACAACCCTTTTGTTTAAATAAATCTGCCAAAGCCTAAGTTTTAGATTAAATTTTCTTAAAGGAAAGCCTTTAAAATTGTGTAGTTGTCGTTGCACTGCAAGACTGCTCCTTGTCAGATTCCCTGACATGCAAAATATTGACTATGCACCACCTATCCTTGTGGGCCCATTTGATTTTGTAATGCACTAGCCCTTAACAAGTGAATCTAATCCATGGTTGTCATTATACCGTTGGACCAAGATACATGTCCTTTATGCATCGTGGTATAGCAATGACTGTTAGATTAGCTTTTGATGAATAAAGTTTGTGGTGGGTCTTGACACTATCAGGTCATATTCTCGTGTAAGATTTTCATTGGTTGTCAGTGGTATTGAGGTGGTAGTTGTCAGAATCTTTTGAAATTGGTATTAAAGATGATAGATCTTCCACTTGTCATTTTTTTGCAACATGTTGTTTTCTAATTCGATGTTCAATTGGATGATGTGTCATCGTGGGACTTGAGTAGTATGAGGTTTAAAGTGTGGAAAGATCTTACAACTATCATTATACCATTAAGATGAGATGCATGTCCTTTATGCATCATGGTATAGCGATGACTATCAATCTTGCCCTAGGATTAAAAGTGTTCAGTGGGTCCTCAGTTGTCAGAACTTTTATTGATGTGTTTCTTTTTTATTGGCCCGTGGTGCTAATGATGAGTTTTGATTGCCAGGTGTTTTTGACACCACAGATGACAAAGGATTTTTTGTCTTGCTAGCTTATTTGAGGTGTCATCTCCTAATTTGTTAAAGGTTTTTAAAGGTGTTCAGTGGGGCTGAGGTTTTGTTAAGTTCTGGTGATCATTTGATCAGAGTGCATCTACGGTGGTCATTATATCTAGGGTTGGTATCTCTGATAGGTTTTGGGTTGTGCTTTAGTGACATGATGACACCTATCTATTCTGGGCAAAATAAAGATTATTGTTAAAGTCTTTCCACCTGACATTTTGAAATGTTCTCATTGGTTGAGAACTGACTTCAAGAAAAGTAAACAAGGCTTTACTGTTCAACTTGCCAACTGTCCGATGTGCCAAAATGGGGATTTATCAATGGTCCAAATTCAAATTTTTTGCTTAGTGACCTTTTTCACACCCTGTGAATGCAGAGGCCACCAACTTTTAGTAATGGAAGATTTATTGTGCTATGTGCAGGTAAATTGCAAGTAGTTGGCTATGCTATACAACACAATTCAACTGTTGTTTCTCATTACCATTTCAGTGAGCTCTCTAGCAACTGGATTTCTTTCTTTGAGCGATTTCAAGTGAAGAATTTGCAAGTGCCTGGTAGGTCTACTTTCTGGATTTAAAAGAATTGCTTGAAGTTTGTGAAGAATTTGTGAAGGATTTTGTGTGGATAGTTTCTATGGTTTTTCTTGAGTACTTGTATATTATTGTAAGAGCCCTAGTTTCAAGATGCCACCCAAGAGGAATTTGTCTAGTCAAATAGAGTATATTAAGAGAGGGATTTTTGAGGATTTAATGTAGTTACTTCCTCATTCAGACAATGGGGTAGCTAGGATGAAAGAACTAGTTCCAAGAAACCCTAGAGATTTAGTTGCAGACGGTCTCCATGACAGGGGAAACTGGATGAGAGATGCCAAGGTGCATGACAAGCATAATGGTCTTATTCTTTTCAAGTTATCCTATTCACAATGGAATGCTTATGTCCCCTTGAGTAATATATGTCAGTTTGATATTGGGAGGTTAGTTGTTCCTAGTGTTTTTATGGATGCTGAATTATTAATTCAGATAACTAAGTGCTATGATCCTATGATGAAGTGTGTCAAGGATATAAATGGTAGAGACCTAATCAGCATCATAGAGGATGAGATTAGGGAAGTATTTTCATTGAATGAACCATTTGTGGGGTTAGAGAAGATAGATTTCATATATTTTACTGAAATCTATGAAGCACAAAAGGATTATCTAAGGACAGGGCCTTTGAGGCAATTTTTTGATCAAATAGGATCAATGTGTGTTGTTAGTGCAAGCACACCAGAGCCTTTTAGATTAGACTTATTCAGTAAAAGGGCACGTGAAGTTTATAAGTCTTTGACTTTGATTGTAGGGCATGATGAGGCAACTCATATGCCAGTACCTTATATGTTCATGATGGTATAGTCACTGCACCCCCAATTAGCCCTTATTTTTTACTTTGCATCTCATTTAGTTGATATAATCCATGAGGGGTTGATGGGAATCAAAAATATGAAGGTGTCTAGACCTTTTGGATGGTGCTCAATTCTCATGCACATGTTTCTATACAAGGGTGATGAATATTTTGGTACAACAATAGATATTGTGAAGGAAAGGAATGAAGATATTCTTCCAGTGTAGTTGTGGACTACAGCTCTGTCATGGGACAAAATTGATGCCAGCTATATTATTTTTGACAGATATTTTGCCTCTAGACTTAGAGCTCTTTTAAATTTTGACAATCCAAGGATTCCAAGAGAGTTGCTAAGGCTAATTAGGCCAATGGAGTTTTCCCAGGATATTACTATTGTTCACAATTTTGGGGATATTATCTTAAATCTAGTTTCCACAGTTTTAGAGTGTATGGTTGCAAGGTAGCACCTTATATTTTACCTTATCAAGTCCCATTGAAGTTGGGATATGCAGAAATTATAAGGAAAATTGGAGACTTGCAAGAGTCTGTTCTCACTAGTAAAGGAAGGGGAACCCTTTTCCTAGACATAACCATAGCACACCAATATGTGATCACAAAAGGAGGATGGGTGCATTTGAATAAGGTTTTGTAACACTACAAAATCTCTAAAGTAGTGGTGAGGTGTGTAGATACTAAAGGTTTTCTCTCAGGAGTATTTATAGATAAAGTGAGGTGTGCTCTTATTGAGCATCAATTTAATTTTCCTGAGGATGTAATCAGAAATGAGTTTGATCTTCAAACTCAAGAGATCAAGAAAGAGAAATGGGTCATTTACAAAAAGACTATAGATTTAATTTAGAATTTTGACAAAGCTTATGACCCATTGAAGGGGTTTGAACTATGGGCAAGGAAAGTGGATGCCCTTATGGAACATTTTGAAGGCATCATGCATGTAGTCAATGAAAAAAGAGCAGCAGTGACTAAGATAGACCCTGAGATGGCTAGGCAAATTTTGAGTCAGCCTAAATACATGAAATTGACCCCAATGGGAATTTATACAATGAAAAGGAGTGGTTACACTATTCTCCTACCACCACAACAAAGAAGTGAAGATATCCCTTCTACTTCAAGAGGGAAAAGGCCTATTGATGATCCAACAGCGTAGGAACCCTCTCCAAAGAGGCAGAAACAAGAAGAAGTAAGACCAGGAGAAGAGGCTTATTCACCTTCTCAATCCCCTATTCAATTGGATGAACATGGGGTGGCAAAATAGCTTGTGCAGCTAAGAAATGAAGGAAACTTTTTTGTTTCTAGTGAATATTTGCAAGAAGGAATGCCTGAGGCACCTAAGGAGGTGGTCATGGATCTTTCAATAGAGGAGTTTGAGGGTAAATAGATGGATCCTATTCTAAAAAAAGCCATAGATTCCTTCCTTGCCGATGATAAGTTTATTAAGACCAGGGCATTCTCCCAATTTCTTTGGAGAATGAAAATAAATCAATTTAAGGAGATATGTGAACAGAAGAAAGAAGAGTCCCTTGCTAGGGATGTCATAGAAATAGAGAATGAGACCATGGTTAAAAAATTTGAGAAAATTACTCCAGAGGAAGGGAGGGCCATGGTTCATATAGCAAGGGTACTAATTCTTCTAGAATGGGACATTCCTGATGCAATTATCTTTGACCAAGTAAGAAAAAGAAAAGTGAAGACTCTTACTATAGCAGAACAAGCTACAAGAGGATTTGCTTTCTCTAAGGATCATGCTGCTCTTGTGATGTGGTCTCTAAATAAAGATGAAAATAAAGGGAAAAGAAAGGAGCTCTCTGAAGAATATACAGGCGGTTTGTTAGTCCAGAGAGTAGGAGAAACATCTAGAGTTGAAGCATCAAGTTTGATTTTAGAAACTGCCAAATTTAATGCCCAAGTGGAAGAGAAAGATGCTAGAGAGAAGGAAGAGTTTAGGCTCAAATTTTAAATGGTTCTCAAATCCTACAATGATCTCAAGGTTGAGCTAATTTAGAAGGAAAAATTGATTGCACAATTGTCAGGACCCTGATATCATAGGTCTCCCCTATTGATGATTTCTGATAGACCTATAGTGGCTTCATATTCAAGCCCAATTGTTGAATTTCCACCTTCACCGTTGCCAGATACAAGCTTGGATTCAAGGGTTATCTAGGAAAAGAAAAGATTGACAGAAGAAACAAATAGGTTGAGGGAAAAAAGGGTATAGTTGGAGAAAGAAAAGGATGAGAACATAAAGGCCACAACTTTGGCAAACCAAAAATATGAAGAAAAGATAACAGATGCAATCATGCAGTTTTCTATTGATTTAAAGCCCTCCATTCACCATGGCCATGCTAGTAAGTTATATTCATTATTCGAAATTTTAAATAAGGAGAAGATGGAGTTGTCACCAATTTTGAAGAAGTGGATTGAAAGGTATCCCAATATAAAGTTATTTCATATGTTGTCAAAGGGATAGGAGGATCTTGATCTATTAATTAATCCAATGCACCAAGTTATAAAGAAAATGGTATAGTTTGGGATCATTTTGGATGGTTTTATCAGAAAATCAAGCATGTTGAAAGCTAAACTGATGCTTTCAAACTATGAACTGGTTCCCACCATTTTCATAGATAAAGGAAAATTCAAAGAGGCACATCAATGGAGGGAAGAAATGGATGCACTTTTATCAGAAAGAGTGACTGGTGTCTTAAGTGGCAGTGTTTCTTTTAATAATGTTATTAAGTTGTTGATTAACGCTAAGTCAATGTTTGAAAATTTTTAGTATAAGGTCACTTAGATAGAAAATGAGTGGGAACAATTATCAAAGAAGAAGGCTGAATTTGCCAATTTTGAGTTCCCAAGTGAAGAGGTGTATGATAGGTGGAGATATCGATATATGCCTCATGTTCAAAAGGATAGTATTCCACCAACTTCTTAGAGTGGAAAAAGATAGATATTTTTTGGTAACAATAGTTGGTGAGATATTTTGAAGACATTTATTACTGGGTGAATAGTGAGGAGTACAAGACAAATTTCATGGAGGCAACCAAATATAGTAAAAGAAACATAAAATAGGGTGGTCTTCCTACAATATCTCATCTACTTCGACAGTGTATTTATTGTAAATATGTAAAAGTTGTTGTAAAGTTTTTCTAGATTAAAATATGTAACCCTAGAATGATCGGTGGCTTGTTGCATTTCCTCATATATAAAGGATTTTTCATGATCATTCTAGGTATTGAGAGCTTAGGAGAAAAGGATAGAAATTTTGAAAACCTAACACTTAGTCAAGGATTGTAAATTGTGTATCATTCTATCAGAGAAATAGAGAAGAAGAAGTACAGGTTACTGATGTTATTTTGCAAGCTTTGTTCAAGATTTGATCTATGCAATGTTTAAAGGGTGACCTTAATATGAATCTTGGATCTTTGTCTCTCCTATGAGTTTGTTGAGTAGATTTTTAAGTCTCTTTGAGGTTTATATGTATGTGTTTGAACTTTGAGTTCTGATCTAGGATTGGATTAAAATTGCTTTGAGTTAGATGCATGTTTATTGAATCTATTCAAGGATTTCTGAAAGTAGGAAAGATTTGGAGTAGTTTATATTTAAGTTCAACACCCACCTTTTAAAAAAAAACTATTGTATTCATTCTATTTTCTGATATATTGTTCAATGGATAAGGCACTGGCCTTAACCTTCCTATCTTATCTTTGTATGGAATGATTGGAATCTTGTAATCCTAAGAAAAAAAACATTGAATTAATGCCAGTCTTTTACTTTTATTTTACTTTGTATGCATTGTCCTACCCAGTGATGGAGAGTCAATGAATAATAGGTTGTTATTTAGTACTTTCTCACTATTATCTATTATAAGATCCAATAATTAGTAAGGGGAAAAGTTAAAACAAATTGGATCAGGTGCACCTACCTTGGTTTTGCAGAGCCAAAAGTAGAAGAGGGTAGTTTTATCCCTATAGTTGGTCTAGTTGTCTTGCAGAGCTCTCATACTTGAAACTAATGATTCCTAATACTAGTCTCAAGGCATATTGCTAGCCCTAGTTGGCATAAGCATTTTCAAACACCAATAAAGTACTTAGGCTTGTAATCCTTTTTGAACTTTCTAGTTCTAGTGGGACACTTAGATGCAAAGTGACCTATCTTATTACATGAAATGCACTTGAATGGTAATTGACCTTCATATTTTCCTTTTCCTTTCTTTTCTCTTTTGGAAATCATAGCAATGAAATCATCTAATGTTTTCTCTTCATCATCATCATCATAAAAATTACCAGAATTGTTTGCAAATTTCTTACCATGAACTGTTGCTTTGAATGTTGTTTCACTCTTTGGTTCTATCTTCAATCTTGAGATCTCAAAAGCTGGTATTTTGTTGATCAAGGTTTCTCTCTTGAAATTAGATGTAAGCTACATGGTCTCATCAAGGATGTTGATCTTGCTGTTGTTATCTCTATTGAGCATTTATTGTCACTTAGTATCAAAATCATTAGTCAGTTATCTATACTGCACTGGTCAATAAATACAAGGAGATAGGGAAGTCAATAATGCTTCACAGAACAGTGAGTTAACAGTAATCATCGAAGCATCAAACATTCTACCAAGCATGATACACACTGACACCAATGGTCAATATACACCGAGTCTTCCAGACAACACCGAGCAATCTAGACAAGCATTTACCGAGGGAAACAAAAATGATCTAAGAATCAGTGAAGGCACAATTTTCAAGATAGACTGTTACAACAGATTGACACATGTGTAAGCAAGATCATGAAAGCATATAATGTATAGATACTCATTAAATATGATGAGAATCTCAATGTAAAGATTCAATCTTAACTATTTTTGTACATCGTAGATGTTAGGGTTATCAATTTTGCTTAACCTAATTTTTGCTTAAGCGACAAAACCAGAACACTATAAATTTAGTGAGTTCATATCATTTTAGGTTGTTGAATATTATTGTATGCACTTGAAGCTATTGCCTACTTCAAGTCTAAAGGTTATCAGATAGAACTGAGAAGAATAGATAGAACCGAGCAGAATTGTATTCAGAGAAAGTATTTAGAACTGACAAGAAAACCGAGCATCACAAAGCAGAAAATCTACACATGTAAGGTGATATATAAATAGTATTTAGATGATCTGTATTAGACAAATATAGTTGTCAATCAGAGTAGATACACTTTTCTATTTCTTTCTAACAACTATAATAGAGTTATCGAATTTTCTTAACTGAGTGGATTTAATAGTCCTATTGTAAATCTCTTAACCGAGTGCACACTTAATTGTGTTGCTAAATCCTATAACTATGTAGATCTAGCTGATCTAACATGTTACTCCTAATAGGGTAAGATCACCAGAAGTGATCTCAATTGTAGCCTTAACAAGCAAACACTTTTCTATCTGCAGTAGTGAAGAATTTGTGGGTATCATCCCCACCGTAGTTTTTACCTTCTTACAAGGGTTTTTGCATTACCAAAATACTTGTGTTATGTGATTACATTGATGATTTTATGTTTATTTACTTTCATGAGTTATCTATGTAATTGTTTCATGCAAGTTATTTTGATCAGTAAATACAGTTTACATATTTAGTATTGAAGGGATCTAAGTAAAAGTTTTATTAAATACTGATTCACCCCTCCCCTCTTAGTATTTATATCTCCTATTTACAACAATTGGTATCAGAGCGTAGTTCTCTTGTTGAAAAGTTTAACCACTGAAGGGTAAAGATCTAAATCATGGAGAGGTACAAACCTGACAAATCTATTGAGAATCAGAAACTACAACTGCAGATGTTTATAGAACAGTACAAGAATGCCAAGGCTGAATTGAAGAAATTACTGGTACAAAGAAAGAATATTGCAATTGCTCCAAATGAAATTGGTTATCATAAAGAACCTTTTGAAGATGCATTTGATCATGTTGGATCTAGCTTGGGAAGCATCTTTGATGGATCTAAAAGTACAATCAATGATTTATCTAAAAGGAATCAACATCTATCTGATTAGGTAAAAGCACTTCAGATTGGACAAGAATCACAAATGGTAAGAATGGTGGAGATAATGAACAATGCAAGACAAGCTGAACAAGACTAAAACCTAGCCATTGAAGATAGAAGACTGATGACTGAACAACTACAAGCTAAAGAAAGTGAAATATAAAGGCTTACCGATCATCACTTTCAATTGTCAAATCAGGTACTGATTGCAAATCAAGAAGTAAACTGAATCAATGGTGAATTATCAAGGAATCTAGAAGATGTTGCAAGATTGAGAGAAGAAAATGAAAAATTGAGAAATGACCTAAAAATCAACAACAACATAATAACATGAAAAGATTGGCTGATGAAAGTTCCAAGAAGATTGATGATTTCCTGGATAATCAAAGAAGATTTGGAAGTAGAGCTGGTATAGTTTACACTGTGAAGGTGAATCATCAAAATAAGAGGCCAACACCAATCAAGGTCAGGAATCCAAAATACTTACTTGTTATCACTGTGGAAAACTTGGACACACTTCAAATGTATGCAGAAGCAAAGCTCAAGGTAAACCACCTGCTATTTTCTACAAGATTTAATGGTTACTATTATTACTGTGGAAAGTATGGGCATCAAGCACATGAATGCAGATCTAGACAAAAGGACAACATTGAAAAGACCACTGTTGGTAAGATATGTTACACTTGTAACAAACTTGGACATACTGCAAGTGAATGCAAAGCAAAGATGAAACAAGTTTGGAGTCCCAAGCAGCAAACTCAAAAGAAGCCATATCAACTGAAAAGACAAGGTAACTCTTATGTATGGGATTATAATACATGGACTAGTTGTATTGCATGTGGTTGGTATGGACATATAGCTGCTAATTGTTACAAGGCACATCAAATAAGAAATTCTAGATATTGGGCAAGTACCCCAATGGCCTATATGCATTGTCACAAAGTCGGTCATCTAAGCAAAGATTGTAAAGAATGTGCACCAGAAAAAGATCATGTATTCAAGAGTGGATACACCATTGCAAATATCATGAAGATGAGAAATACTATGTGGAAGAAGTCAACAATAGAGATTGCTGAATCAAGTAACACTATCAGTGAAACCTCATCCACTGGACTGGGTGACATCGGTAACTCCACTTAAGGTGACAAAGGTATGTACGAGACTGATATTTTAAAAGATCATATTATTTTTATACAGTTCCTCATATATGATGTATTAATACCAAATGAGCATGAATGAAGATGCATTATGGTTTATATTCCATGAGCTAACAATGTTATAAAGTCGGTAAAAGAAAGACCGAGAATGGGTTACTAGTCGATAATCATTATGCAAGGTTAATCGAGGAAACAATGCAAATCGATGATATCGTATGTTAACCAAGTTGACAGTTGTTTTGCACTTCGAAGTAAGGTCATGCATTTATTACAAATGTTTGAGAGGGAATTCGTAGAAGTCTATAAATACTCAAGAAATCAAGTTCATTTTTACATTGCGAGCATCGAAGAACAGATTTTCAGAGTGACCGAAGTTTGAGCTAAAGATTTTTAGAGAGATTCAAACCACTATCACATCAAATCGACAACATTCTTCAATGAATAAAGTAGGTTTTTATGCTATCTATACACTTGTGCACTTATTGTTCACCAAAACACTAGTTTATTTTGATGGCATCTACTAAAAAATTGCAACAAGTTGAGGAGGAAGTAGAATTGATTGTTAGGACACACTTTGTCGAGGGTAAATTTAAGCCGCATCCTAGGGTTGCATCTAAAATGGATTCAATGGGTCCATTTCCAAGCATACCAGATAGGGTTTTGTTGATAGAGGATGTTAGGGCCTACATTCATTGCAAAATCGGTGAAATTGGGAACTTTGAGACAGTTGCCACATTTCAGAATGTTTGCGATCTTGAAGGAAAAGTGAAACCAGAATATTAGAAACTTGAAGATGTTGGAATATTGGGCATTCAACATTCTCTGCATTCATTTACGAATGAATGGATAAGGATAGTATTGAGCAGATTCCATGATGGGAAGTTTTGGCTAGATAGACTAACTGAGGTCACGAAGAAAATGATAAGTAGGGTTACTAGTTATCCTACTTCTGACAAGGCAAAAGCATTTCATAGCTCATCAAGACTAGATGTTGAAAAGAACAAAGGAACTCAATGGGACGGTAGAGCACTGAAAATTGGAAATATTAAGGATCCCGCGGTCAAGTTCACCGCACATGTGATAGGTTACAAGATATTTCAATCTAGTCAGTTGAACAGTGTACCGATGAATGTTGTGGACATGGCATATAGAATTGTGAAGAAAGATCAACAAGTTGATCTATCTGATATCTTGCTTCATCAGCTTACAGATAACATGAAGGTAATAAGGTCCAAGAAATCAAACACTTGTAAGTTTGGGTCATTACTTGTTGCTTATTCTTTTACATACATAAATTCATCCCTGGTATCGGTAAAGTAGTATGGGAGCAAGAAAAATTGATCACTCAACAAATATGTGAGTTTATGGGGAAGCTCGGAGATAAGATGGACTCAGAATTCGATGCTTACTTCAAAGAATTTTAGCAGCGAATGCATCAACGGAGTAGAATACTAAGAGAGTTGATAAAGAAATTTGAAGATGATAATTTTTTGTTGTTGTGAGCACAGATCATTGCATGATAAAGGTTGTAGAGCCCAAAACAAAGTGGCTAGCACCAATGGGATATGAAATATGTCATGATTTTGTAGTAAAATCTATAAATGCATTGCTAGCGTTACCGGTTGACATCACTGCCAGTAGGTTCAGCACCTATGAAGAGGCTAAATCAAGAATTGATACCGACATAGTTATTGGTAAGATGTCAAAGCAAGGGAAGAAAATGAGAAAATATTTAGAAGCCAAGTATGGTAAAGCACCCGATTCTAATGAAACACTGGTTGACACTACAATCAAAGGTCTGCTAAAGTTAGCAGATAAACCATATGAAAGTGAAGAAACTAAATCTGATGACGCATCGGTTCCTTCTACCGATGATAAAAGAACATAAGAGGTATCTATAAGAAAGGGAATGAAGACAAGGTCTTCTATAGTTGCTGCATCACCACTAGAGAAAAGATAGGAAAAATGAAGGGAAGCTACACCAACAAAGGAAGTATGAGAAAAGAAAGACAAGGGTAGCAGCTGATGCACTGAAGAAGGTGGCAAAATGAGCCCCTGCTACTAATGGCATTGAAGAGATTGAAGATGATTAGAATCAATTTAAGATTGTAAAGCATAAGGATAGTACTCTTAATGAATTTATAGAAGAAATAATAGAGAATGGGAATCTTAATGATCCAGCATTATGTAAATATAACAAAATGTCAACAGAAGATAAAATGAAGATAGAATGTGCTATCATTCAAATGATGATCAAATTCAAATAGGTACCAATGGAATTTGCCTATCAATTACCAAAAGAACTAGATGACAGAATCAATGTGCAATGGGCTACTGCACTAGAAATTGAGAGAAGGAAATGAGAAAGGTCATTAGTTCATATTGCTACACCTATGAGAATTGGTGAAGCAAATGAATATTTGACAAAGTACCAACAAAGATTTTTAGTCAAGCACCAAGCATTGCAAATATTGGATGAAAATTTAGGTGACATGGATGTCAAATGTGATTCATTGTGGACATCTATTTTGAAAGCAGAAGAGCAAGCTGAATAGGAAGCATTTCTAAACCTATCTAGGAAGAGACAAAATTCAAAAGATAAAGGCATTTACATGGATACTGGTAAGGGAAAGCACATACTAGACTCTGGTATATCAGTTACCGAGGTAATTAATATCACCGAGGACACCACAAAGGTGAATATATCATAGGAAGCACTGAAACAAGTTGACATACAACTGATGAATAGAACAGATGATGATGTTTTTATTCAAGACATTATAGATGGTGATCTTGATGATCAAGATGACATGGATGTAACTATAGTACCATTGAAGGATAATGAGACAACATCACTACCGAGCAATCTACCGACTCTAACTAAGGCTATAGAACTTATTTCTAAGATTGCATCTGAGGAGAAGAAACAAGAAGAAAATAAGAATGCTGAAGTTACACAAGATACACAAGACACTTAGAAAACTATAGATACAAATCAGCCTACTACGAAGGCACAGTCCATAGAACCTAAGGATACAGATGAAAATAAGGATATCGATGATAACATAGAGGTGAACCCTCCAAACACAACTACTGATGCTCAACCTATGAGCACCGAAGAGAAAAAGAAGGATGAAACTATGTCTATAAGGAAGGAGACTCTGAAGGATGAAGATACTGCAATGGTATTAAGGAGCTCACCTCTCAGAAACAAGAAGAAGAAAAAAGGAAAAGGGATAGTTACTATTGATGAGATCATAGAAATCCCTCACTATGATCCAAGAACCCTTAGCCCTAAAGAATTGAGGAAATATGGGGAGTTATGTCAAAGGAAGGTAGCTCAAGAGAAGCTGAAAAAAAACCAAAAAGAATAATGAAATACTCACTGATGTTCGAGACATTCTACAACAAGTCATTCCTAATGTAGATGTTGATGAGAAAAAACCTATTATGGACCAACTGGATACACTTATAGAACAAATCTAGAAGCCAGATATTGATTTGGAGAAAAGGATGGAAGAAAGAATTGAGAGAAAAGTATAGGATAAACTTGTTGAGAAGCTATGCCAAGAGATGGCAATAAACAAGGTACAGTTATCAAAGGTAATATCTAACTCTTAGATAATTACAAGTTATATTTATCAAACCTTGTTGAAATTGTGTCATGCTGACTCATTCACTTATGAGATCAATGAACAAATAGGAAACTTAGAGAAAGTAATTTTAGCATGCACACAAGCAGCATCAACTGAGCCCCAAACCTTATCAAAGCATATCTTAAGGATACATGAAATTAGGCGGTTAATTACCAATCTCAGACACAAAGGAGAGCAAATAATAGACTAGGTTATAGAGTTGCAAAAATAACTCATTTTACACCTGAAGATTTTTTATCAGCATATCGACAAGGCACAAACACTTGTATCCACACCGAAACTCTTTGTGTTGGATAATGTTATGGATATGCATGCACAAGTTAGTTATGAGAAACTTTCTCTTACTAAATTGAAGGAGGAATGGGAGAACTTAGATTCACTGAAGAAAACCCATCAAAACATTTTTTATAAGCTGTAAGTATACATTCTATTTTTGGCATTAATCTCAAAAAGGGGGAAAGAAAATGTATATGCCAATAGATATTCATTTTGATATATAGCTCTGTATACTTTACACACTACCAAGATTATTGTAAGGGGGAGTACTTACTGTACTTAAGCAATTTTGTATATGTATATATTGGGAGATATAAGGATTTGTGTATATACATTTTTTTGTTTTGATACTGATGCCAAAGGGGGAGATTTTTATCTCTATTGAGCATTTATTGTCACTTAGTATCAAAATCATTAGTCGGTTATCTATACTGCACTAGTTGGTAAATACAAGGAGATAGGGAAGTCAGTAATGCTTCACAAAATAGTCGGTTAACAGTAATCACTGAAGCATCAAATAGTCTACCGAGCACAATACAAACTGACACCGATGGTCAGTATACACTGAGTCTTCCAAAACCCACTGAGCAATCTAGACAAGCATTTACCGAGGGAAACAAAAATGGTCTAAGAATTAGTGAAGGCACAATTTTCAAGACAAACGGTTACAACAGATTGACACACATGTAAGCAAGATCAAGGAAGCATATAATGTATAGATACTCATTAAATGTGATGAGAATCTCAATGTAAAGATTTGATTTAACTATTTTTGTACATCGTAGATGTTAGGGTTATCAATTTTTCTTAACCTAATTTTTCCTTAAGCGAAAAAACCAGAACACTATAAATTCAGTGTTTTCATATCATTTTAGGTTGTTGAATATTGTTGTATGCACTTGAAGCTATTGCCTACTTCAAGTCTAAAGGTTATCAGATAGAACTAAGAAGAATAGATAGAACCGAGAAAAATTGTATTCAGAGAAAGTATTCAGAACTGACAAGGCAACCGAGCATCATAGAGCCAAAAATCTACACATGCAAGGTGATATATAAACAGTATTTAGATGATTTGTATCAGAAAAATATAGTTGTCAATTAGGGAAGATACACTTTTCTATTGCTTTCTAACAATTTTAATAGAGTTATCAAATTCTCCTAATCGAGTGGATTTAACGTCCTATTGTAAATCTCTTAACTGAGTGCACACTTAATTGTGTTGCTAAATCCTTTAACTAGGTAGATCTAGCTGATCTAACATGTTACTCCTAATAGGGTAAGATCACCAGAAGTGATCTCAATTGTAGCCTTAATAGGAAAACACTTTTCTATCTGCAGTAGTGAAGAATTTGTGGGTGTCAACCCCACCGAAGTTTTTACCTTCTTACAAGGGTTTCTGCATTACCAAAATACTTGTGTTATGTGATTACATTGATGAGTTTATGTTTATTTACTTTCATAAGTTATCTATGTAATTGTTTCACAAAAGTTATTTTGATTGGTAAATACAATTTACATATTCATTATTGAAGGGATCTAAGTAAAAGTTTTAGTAAATACTGATTCACCCCTCCCCTCTGAGTATTTATCTCTTGTATTTCCAACATCTCTCATATTCTGAAGTGAGAGTGGTCATCAACTTGTCCATAATGTCCTCTTCTGAAATGTCTCCTCCTTTGTTCTTGATTCCATCAACTGCTTCATTTATTCTTTGATTGTAAGCTCTAATATTTTCTTCAGGCATCATTTTCTAATGCATTCAATCTTTTCTTCCATGTCTTTCTATGCACATCCTTTTCTTGTTTGTCTCCTTCAAATATGTCTTCTAGGTACTTCCATATTTTGTGAGCAGTGTCCACCTTCTTTATCTCTAAAAATTCACTATCAGATAGGGTGCTGATAAGGGCTTGTTTAGCTCTAGAATTATAATGAAATAATTCCTTTTTCCTTTCAGTAGCATCATCCTTTGCAAGGTCTTTTAAGGTAGGAATCAAGGCTTCTTTGATAGTAACATCAAAAACTTCAAAAGCAATACACTACAAATGGGTCACCATCTTGTTCTTCCAATCAAGATAATTCTTTCCATCGAACTTAGGTCTTTCTTTCCTAAAGTATGCCATTTGATCAACCTTAAGCTATTGAAATTTCTCTCTAAGGAACTTGGCTTTGATACCAATTGTTAGGAATAGTCCCAAGAGATAACTAAGAGGGGGGGGGGTGAATCAGTTATCTACAAGTTTCAATTCTTTGTACAATTAAGTATACTTAAACATAAAGCATAAACAAAATGAAAGAACACTTGAACACAACACAAAATTTTGGTTATAGCGAAGCCCAAATAGGTAAAAACATTGGTGGGAATTAACACCCACTGATATTCTGCACTAGTGTACAATGATCCTTGTTAGAAGATCTGTTACCCTATTAGGAGTAGCTTTACAATATATTAAGTAGAGTAGACCTGGTCAAGGATTGGACCCTATTAGGAGTCTTTTATAATTATCTCTGTTAGGGAAGAGGATGCACCATCCAAGAGCTCACTGCTCAAAGGGGTGAAGGCTACAACCTTCTGAATAACAAATACACACTATATCTGGATCTTGGTGAACTATGCTTAGACCTATTGTTTGGATCAGTTCCAATGTATAGCATAAATACTCTACTTGGTCACATAGACCTTCTATGGATAGCTCAACACATCACACACTCTACTCTTCTCTTCTTAATCAAACATTAGCCACACTTTAGCAATCACAAATGACCGCCTATATATATCTTCCCTCTAAATGATATCATAAGGTCAGCCTATTAGAACCACCTTGAAATCATATTAGAGAAACCATAACTAGCTCCAATAAACATTATGTTGGCTCTACTATTCATGCAACATATATTGGGACTTGCCCAAATAAGATAATTGTAGATGCATGCTACACATTGTTGGCTCTACCAAGATAATTGTAACTTTCTCCTTAAGCTAAATTAACTCATGCGCTCTAAATCGAACATCAATAAATCTTCTATAAGATTAACTCCAAGGGCTCATAACCTAAAGATAGATGCAACTCAAGAACCAATAAAATCTATGTTGGCTCTCCTAAACAAATACAAGAAATTGCTACTGGTGAATAGAAACTACATAACTTCACTTCTATTGACTATCAGACTATGTGTCCATAAGTGAAACATTACTACCATGTCTTCAACATAAATCCAAGGGCACATGGCTCCATGATAAATGTATAGACAACCACACATAGAATATTGCCTATTACTCTGTCAAGAACACTACTGACATTAGTTGCTATACAACTATCTATACTAATAGTTGACCTCTTCACCCATGATAGCATGCTGATATCATGTCCATGCAACACATACTGAAGGCTTACTGCATAAGACTTCCATGCATACTACTTTCCATATGTTGTCATCAATGAAAAATATACAGTTAGTACTGGCCTATTGGAAAATCTCCAACAGTAAGTGCACTCATTCCTCAATTCAAAAGCAATTTCTCTAGCCTAGAAGAATCTACATCATTAGTTGTAGAGGAGAAGTACTCAAAGAAGAGATTGAGTGAATTGGTTAGTAATGACATAATTGACCTAAGTTCACTAAAGGTTGGTCAAGCATCTTTGAAGGAGTTTGTAGAAAAGGGAAGAAAGATCATTGTTGACTATATGAACTAGGACAAGCTTACTAGTGATCTCTGCAAAAAGGTAAAAGAGGAAAAAGTCATGATAGTTAGCATAAAGAAATTTGTGGAAGATCCCTCTGTTGATGTGAACATGTGCATGTTGGAAAGTTGACTATACTAATGTATATGACTTGATATAGTATTGTCATTATGGCAACAAAGTCATATACTAGTTTGGAGTCAGCACACTTGATGAGGAGATCAAAAATCACCTAAGTGTTGAAGACTAGATAGTGTATAGAGTTTCTACAGCTCAGAGAATCATCGCACGTGTATATGGATGAATTATGGTATGCACCATGGAAGTTAAGTTAGTTAGAATATACTCATGCTTATCCTATGAGGGCATAAGAAGATATGCAAGGATGTGAAAGTTACAGTCAGTTGAAGTTGAACAACGAGTGTGTGCCAGTAGAGAACAACGCATAGAGCCAACAGTTGGTATTTTGGTTTGTGGTCATAATGTAATGTTGTAAAGGCTATGCACCCATTGTATTTTGGTTGCCAACATGTATACTCATTTTTTTGTAAGCATGCTTAAGACAATTCAATTGGAAGCATGATTTGTAGTAGGCATAAGGTCGACCTAGTTATTTATTTTGTATGCATATAAATATAAGGTGCACCCATTGTAATAGGAATGGAAGTGAAGAGAGAGCTAAGATAAGCAGAGAAGAAGTATGTGAAGATAGTATAAGATGTATTAGATATTTTCTAGAGGTTAAAGCATGAGCACATAAAAGGAATTGATCAAACAAGAAGTGTCACTTTAATAGTTCAACAAGCAAATATAGTGTGTATCTAAGACAAGAAGGTTGTAGCCTTCTCTACTTGAGCAGTGAGCTCTAGGACAATGAGTCCACACCCCTAACAGGGTTTATTGTAAAAGAATCCTAATAGGGTCTGACCTTTAACAAGGTCTACTGTACTCAATGCATTGTAAAGCTACTCCTAACAAGGTAAAGGATCTTCTAACAAGGATCACAAAACAATAGTGCAGAATATTAGTGGGTGTCAATTCCCACTGGGGTTTTTACCTATTTGGGTTTCCCCGTAATCATATTGGTGTCATGTGTTGATTTTATGTTTCATGTTTATGTGAATGTTTAATTTAGTAGTTAAGCATTTATAGTTCAATATAAAGATTAACGAGAAAAGTTAAAATACAATGAACATTGATTCACCCCTCCTCTTAGTGTTCCCATTCCTAACAATTGGTATCAGAGCTCTAGTCCTCAGCAAAGAAGTTTAACCACTTGAGGAGATCATGGAAAAAGCAGAAATGAAACACTTGAAGAGAAATCTAGAAGCTTCTCTTGAAGACCTAAACAAGTCAGAAAGAGAAATTGAAGAACTAAATGAAAAATTCAGTGATGCACAATTAGTTATCAAAAGACTAAGAAAGGATTTGAAAGAATGTTACACCAGTGAATTCGGAACAATGGTCAAAAAGGTGAATGAAGAAAATGCATCCTTAAAAGATCAACTTGAAGAGTTTGATGATAAACTGATCAAAAATCAGGAAGTCTACAATGAATAGTTCAAGGAGAAGCTTTAACTCAATGAGGAATTGAGGCAGGCTAACATGGAAATCTTGGAGCTAAGGAATAGAAAAGAAATCTTTGAGTCTGAATTAAAAGAAGAAAAGAACCACATTGACAAATTGCAGACTAGTTCAGATTTGATAGAATCTTAGTTGTATGCAAGAAGAGCCAAAGGAGACACTAGCTGTATTGGATATAATGAAGAACAAAATGATATTGACAACATGCGAGTAAGAAAGGAGACACAAAAAGACTCTACTAATACTAAGAAGATTGAAGATCAAACCAAAGATGATGGTGGACCACCTAAGAATGAGTGCAAACAAATAGAATTCACATGTTTGGCATGTAACAAGTGTGGACACATTGCAAGGAACTATATAGAGGTAAGACCTTTTAATGGTTACTATTACTCATGCAATAAATCTGGTCATAGAGCTATGAATTGCAAGACTAGTAAGAAGAATAGGACTCATCATAATCAGAGTAATCAGAATCAGTCAAATGTAAGAGGTTCTTAGAATGTTACATGTCAGATATGTAACTATAATGGTCACTCTGCTAGACAATGTAAAATGGTGACTCATGTCAATATGTCAAGGAATATGAGACCTCCAAACATTTGTCACTCTTGTAACAAGGATGTACATATCTCAAAGTTCTATAGATCAAGGATGCAAGGTCAGGTAAGTCCTAAAAAGACTGAAAAACTAGTATTGGATCCTGAAGGAGAACTTAATTTTGTGAAATCCTCAGAGAATGCGATCATGATTTGGTCAGAGAAGAAGAAGGATAAGACTAATGAGTATGTATTGGATGCATCCCTAGTGGACACACTCTCTACATCTAGATGAATGGCCCTCAGGGTCATAGGGGGATCTATTTTAGCACTAGAACCCTACACGACTGGCATACTTACCTTTAGAGTATGTGCCTTTGGACTTAAGCTTTTGGAGTGTATAGGAACCTTTGTACAAGAGTGCACATGCTAATTGTTAGTAGAACTCAAGTTGGAAATTTTGAAATGATAGCCTAGTTTACGTGTCGAGTATTAATGGTGGAATTCTTACTTTAAGTACATAGAAAGTTGTTTGATCACTCATTGCATTCAAATTCAAAATGATTGAAGAGAAGTAAGAGCATTGGAAGTTGTTGTGAAAACTTGGAGATTGATCTATCAGTGTTTGCAGTGCATTTTGTCAGTTGTAGAAACCCTAGTTCGTTGCACCATTTTGGAAGCCTTCAGATCATCTTGGAAATTAGTTGGAAAGTGATTAACAATTAAGTCATGGCCACTCCCATTGTTTATGATGTCACTAAGAAGAAGAGATATGTATTCAAGAGACATCCATTTAAGTCAACCCTTGATGACTTAGAGGGAGCTTTCTCCCACACACCTATGGGCATCATGCATGTAGAAGACATTAGAGCATATATCTACTACAAGAAAGAACTAGTTGGATTGGATAGGTTAAGGGTGCACATGGATACCATGTTGAAACTAGACAAGACATTCATGGATGAATATGTTAAGTGGAATGATCATCCTATTATTGAGTATGCTACGACATATGAATTCTATGAGACTAAATAGATTAAGATATTATTAAGCAGAATCCATGATGATTTGTTTTGGATAGGTGATGTACTAGTAAGAATCACCAATTAACTAATTCATGAGATGATAGGCCTTTCTAGGATAGGCTCTATCCTTCCTACAGGAAAGGATGTCAGAAAGATTGTTGAGAAAACATGCAAGTCTAGAAGTGATAGGCGCAAGATAAAAATTTAGCCTATTGAGAAAGATGACATCAAATTGATGTCAATGATACTAGGATACAGGTTTCATCACACTAGCAGGGAGAATAGTGTGTCTGTGGGCACTATTCTAGCAGCCATCATACTTGTGAAGGAAGATGAAGAGTTCAACTTGTGTGAGATCTTGCACAAATAGTTAATTGATAACATCAAGGCCTTCAAACATGATAAGATAGAGATATTCAAGTTTGGTTCACTAATCATTTACATGTACCTTCATATTGTTGGGAGAGTATCAGATTTTATTTGGAAAAGTCCTTTCCAAGCATGCCATAGATATCTAACAAAGCATCCACTAAAATCACATTGAGATATCATGTGGCATTAGAGTTGAAGACCTTTAGGGCTAAGATGCAAATGAGGTATAAAATTCTAGAGAGCATTGTGGAAAAGTACAAGGATTAAATATGTTTTATGGTAGAAACTAATGCAACTTGTATGGAAGTTGTTGAGCCAAGAACTAAGTGGCTTCATCCACTTGGTTATGAGGTAGAGGAACAAGTCCTTGAAGTATATGCATAGGTATTAATATCAGCCCTCAAAGACCCTAATGAGCCTAGATGGGGAACTTATGAGGAGAAGACAAGGGAAGTTGATGCCAAGCTAAACAATGCAGCAACAAAAAGAAAGATTGCTAAAGTCACTTCAGAGATCTTGAGAATACATGGTGTGTCTCAAGTAGACCTTGACAAGGAAAGGGAAGAAAAGATTGCTTTGGAATTGAAAAGAACATCAGAGAAAGAAGAACAAGAAGATCCTAAGATGAAAAAGATGACATTGAGAAGGATATAACCGATGAAACTCCTTATGCACCCAAAGAAACTAGTGATCCTATTGCTCCTTGTTAGAAAGTAAAGACCACCAAGATAACTGAGAGGGGGGGGGGGGGTGAATCAGTTATTTAATAATTAAAATATTTATCAACATCAACTTCAATATCAACTTCAATAGCTTTAAACCATATAATCAATGCAGTAACCAACCATAGAAAGATAATCATACACAATGACACAATAACACAAGATATGTTAAATAGGGAACCTCTTGATCAAAGAGTAAACCCCGGTGGGATTGATGCCCACAAATTGATGCACTAATATGAAAGTTCCTTGTTAGAGGATGGACCCTGTTAGGAGTCTTATGAAATACATTTAGTACATATGAATCTCTATTAGAAGATTTTGAATCCCTGTTAAAAGATTCAAACCCTATTGGGAGTTATGGAAGACAGAAGGACCCACTGCCCAAACAACTTCAAGGCAAGATCTTTGAACTCACTATCCAATAGATCTTAGGATTATTCAACAAAATAATAACAAATATTTTACCTCCTTCACACTATGCCAAAACCACACTCTCTGTTGTTGGAAATATTCAGGAATTAACCAAGTTACTGAGAGGGGAGGGGTGAATCAGTAACTCCAAATTCTCTTCTAATTTTAACATGTATTTTACTTTTAACCTTTGCATACAGAAAGCATGAAACTTAAAATGCATTCACAATAAAGACACATGGATTTGGTTACCCAGAAACCTTCCAAAAGAAAGTAAAATTGGGGTGGGGATGAAACCCACAAAGCTTTAATACTGCAGAATAAAGTTGGCCGGTTAAGGCTTACAATTTGATCACTTCCGATGATCTGCCCTGTTAGGAGCAATAAGGATTGCTAAATCCACCCTGTTAAAGGATTTACAAACATACAGTGAAGTATGCACTCGGTAAAGAGATTTATACAAAGACTGTTAAGTCTACCCGGTTAAAGGATTTAGTACTGATTCACCTGTTAGAATGAAACAGTAGATCTCTGCTTTGCAACTGGATTGCTGAATGAGATTCGCTGATGTACTGATCACCTTCTGTGATGAATTTGTCTTTTCTGTATCTTATACTTCTGAAGCCTTCTGCAATTCGCTTATTCTATTCTATATCATATATTTCATTTCTTGTGCATATATCTTTTATTTCTACATCATTGTTTATATACAGGTATCAAAACAATTAATTATAATTACAATTGCACTGTCGGCTTGTCGGCTTGACAAATAAACATAAGTGCTACTAAGTCGGCCCAAATATGGTTACTCGGTTCCTTCACACTGACTCGGTGACTTTCTGATACTCGGCGTCCACTGCGTTACTCGGCATCGTCATGCACTTGGTAGAAGTGAAGGCACGGTTCATACTGATCACACGGTAGGTATTGAATTCGGTAAGCATTGGTGACTCGGTAGACAAGATGTTACTCAGTTTTCATTGTCTGCTCGGTTTGCACTGTCTGCTCGGTTTGCACTGTCTACTCGGTTTGCACTGTCTGCTCGGTTCGCACTGTCTGCTCGGTTTGCACTGTCTGCTCGGTTTGCACTGTCTGCTCGGTTTACACTGTCTTCTCGGTTTACACTGTCTGCTCGGTTTACACTGTCTGCTCGGTTTACACTGTCTTCTCAGTTTACACTGTCTTCTCGGTTTACACTCAGAATGTTAATAAGTGTTGTCACTAGTGGCAATACTGCTTAATGCCAACAATCTCCCCCTTTGGCATTAGTGACAAAAACACTTATTGGCCAAAATTTATATACACCGAATCATGCTGAGTTTTATTTTGATTTTTCAAAATTTGTCTTATTTGTTATAGGGCTATATACATTGTCTCCCCCTTTCAATGTGCTAACTGTTTCTTATACAAATCTATACAGTATACATCTCTCTCCTTCTATACATATCTCCCCCTTTTTGACGATAATGCCAAAGGTGCATATACAATTTATTTACAGAGAGAATCCAAAATTTGATAAGAAATCAGAATGTACCTTCATTATTAGTGCCAGGGTTCTGTCCCAACTTTCTTGCAGAATCTTACATGTTTGTATGGCAATTTGGATTTCTACAGAGAGTTCAATCATGTGATCTGCTATGGAGAACTGATTGTCATGAATCAATGTTCTGGAATGTTCAATGTGCTTATACATTGTATTCATGATGGGAAGGATCATGTGTTGGATGTCTAGCAGTGTGGACCGGATCCTTGAGTCTTCTTTCAATAGATCAGACTGCATATTGGATAGATGTGAAATTTTCATGTGATGAGCAGAGCTTGAACTTGGTTCAAGTTGCAGCTTCTGTATGCTAATCTTCATATCCTCATCCATTTTATTCATTTTATTTTTGACATCCTTTGTGAACTCGGAAAAATTGCATAGTCTGGCCAAAAGAGAGGTAGCATTCGAATAAATAGACTCTGTGTTAGACAAAACTGAAGATAATTCCACTTGGTTAATAGCTATGTGCTGAGCAATGTGCTCAAGCACTTTATTGTTGAATCTTTTCTCGGCTCTTTCAACTAACTTCTCTGTCCCAGATGAGTCCTCATTATATTTCTCAACTGCTTCTGCCAATTGTAACAAAACATGCTGGGAGGAGTCTACTTTAATGCCTAATGCATCAGAAAAAATGTCCTTAGCATCCTTAATGATTTGATACTCCTTGTCTCTCTCTTCCTTAAGCTTCTTTTGTTTTGCTTTCCTTTGGAGGATCTCACCTATATTCTGCATCTGGTCTGCTGAGAGATTTGCAAAATCTAGAGTAGGAATCTCTATCTCTTCGTCTAGGTCTATATCCTCAACTATATTTTTACCCAAAAATTTTATACTCGGTAGAGCCTTAGGCTTATCTGTACTTAATGCTCTTGTAGTAGTGATAGTAGATAAAATAGGGCTGGCTATTGACACTGGTATACTTTCTACTGGAGAACTTACAATATTTACACTTGATGATTCAAAAGCTGGAAAACTTACTGGTACAGGAGACTGCAGCTCGGTAGAAGAAATGGTAGCTGCCTCTGATGTTGCTAGGGATGATTGGACAAATGTGGAAGTTGTCACAACCATGCTTGAAGGTGTCTCTGGGCTGGATGCAGAGACTTTCACTGGAGAGGTAGGAAGGGATGCAATGACTTCTGCTGCTATCCTTACAGTATCATCTACCTCGGTGTCTTCTTCTTGCTCATCGCTGTCATCTTCAATATCCTTTATAATTACAGTTTCAATGCTCGGTTGGTGAAGGTGGTAAATGTTCTTCCATGTGGCTTTTGCAGCCTTCACAACCGATTCAATATTGTTGATCAAAATCAAACAAGTATTGAACTTCAGTGTCATCTTGTTTTCATTCTCTTTTAGTGCCTTCTTCACTTCATCATTGTTCAGGCTCGGCATCAACTGTCTTAGGTTTTGATCAAATATGTCTATTACAGTTTGCCTTGCATTGCTCCATCTCATTCTTATCGGATTCAATAGAACTGCAGGAACCTGTGGGGTAATTTCTTCAGGAGAGTATTTCCACTGTCCCATCTTCTCAACAACAGCATCTTCTATTTCCTTCTGCTCTGCTTCCGATCTGGTTTCATATCTCAAGGATTTTATGTTACTTACTCCAGATCCTGATCCATCTCTGAAGAGTTTGAGCTTTTCTTGAAGGGTTAGAAGAGGCCTTTTGAATACTATGTCCTTATTTGCCTTATCTGCCTTTCCTCTTGTATTTCTCCTTGTGAACACAGCAGTGGGAGGCACAGATGCCTTAGTGATAAAAACTTTTCCTTTCTTCTTTGCAGGTTCTGGTTCCTCTGTTTTCTCATCCTTTTCCTCTTCTTTTTCACCTATTTCTTCTTTCTCCTCGGTTATCATTTGCATTTTAGCTATTCTTTTCTTTCCTTTGTTTACCGCCTGTGGAAGCTTTATGCTTAGTTCAATTCTCATCTTAGCTTCATCATATGTTCCAAAATATGGGGCTTTGGGATTGACAGGCTGATTTAGAAGTGCTTCAATAATGTTCTTGGTTTCATCAATATTTACCTCATAAGGAAGAGGTTTTGCATACACAGTTCTTGGTTTAACTGCTTGAATATACACATTATCACAATCTACCATAAAACAGATATCATCTTTGTAATCTTCCACCAACTTTTGTGGAATCTGGAATCTGTCATTCATTTTCTCTTTGAAAGACTCAAAATAATTATCCATGATGCTTTCAAAGTTTTCACCCATTTCTGCGATGTATTTATTAATTTCATAAAGTACAGGCACATCTTTTCTCCATACAACTTTTCCTTTTGAAGGGAAGAATTTCTGAACATAGAAGAATAAACAGACTATCAAAGATCCAAACTTACATGGATTGTTTTTGGAAGTTTTGATGCTTTCCATGTTCTTGTTGAACTGTTTCAACAATAAGTCTGCTAGGTCAAATGTTAAATTGTTTTTGACCACTTTGTATGCTAGGTCAACAGCTTCACATGAGACACTGTTCTATCGACTAGAACTGTAAATCTTGTGTGCAATGATATGTGTACCAAACTTCAGTTCGGCGTCGGTAATGCTGCTAACCTTCATGCCTCTACCATCCCACTCGGCTAGGGTTTTCTTTTCTAGTTCCGTCCGACCTAGGGTTTTGGTAGTTTTCGCTTTGTTCAACATGGGAAGACCGGTAACATGATGAATCATTTTTCTTGTGATCTCAATAGGTTGCTCAAGCCAAATCTTGCCATCGTGTACTCGGCTGAGAATGTACCTAACCCATTTATCTCGAAAGTTTTGAGGAAGATGTGCAATGTAGACTAAACCCTTATCTTCCAGATGTTTGTGCTCGGGTTTCAAAAGTACCATCCACACATAGTTCCTCACGCACAATGTCTAGTTCTAGATTTCCCATTTCTTGAATAGAACAGTTAAAATGATTACAGATATCGTTGATAAGCAGTACCTTAGGAGGAATCTGAGATTGAGCTCCGTTCGGATCTAGGGCGGCTGCAACTGCGGGCACGATCTTAAAATCTGGTGCTTTCCACTCCCCTTGGACTAACATGTCTGATCCTTTCTTCGCTGAGGTGCTGGATGATGCCATGGTAGCTCACAGAAAATTCCTTTCGCAAGAGTATTAAATCGCCGGGTTGCCCTTGAAGTTTTCTGCTCTCAAAGTGCTTAAAGATTCGCGGTGAAGAATGAGTTCGATTACTTGCTTTTTGTTTAAAATTCTGTCATTAATGCTCATTTCAAATTAGGGTAGGAATTCTGACAGACTGTCACCCACCAAGAATTAATTGCTCGGAAAAGACTTCGTAACTCGGTGAACTCGAGAATTCATAATGCTCCGTCCTCGCTCGGTGAAGACTATACCGACCTCGCTCGGTGAAGACTATACCGACCTCGCTGAGATCTCACTACATCTTGCATGCTGATTTAGACTTTTCTTTTAATTTCGGTTCTGGAACTGTTTGAGATTGATCTATGAGAGTACAGTTCCAGTGCTTCCTTGGAAATTTAGTCTGAGTCGGTAGAGCCATCCATTCCAATACTTGGACTGGATTGCTCGGTAGCTTTAGGAATCCATTTTTGTCTGACCTGTTTCCTGACCTTAGTTGCTTCATTCTTCTTTCCTTCTTCAATTTCACTGGCATTCATGCAGTTTCTGGCTATGTGACCGAGTTTAGTGCATTTGAAACATCTTATGGTAGTATCTCTTTTCCTTAGATGATGTTTTATGCAATTCATGCCAATGTGTCCATATTCTCCACAGTAATGACATCTACACCAGGTGTTGTAGTCCCATCCAAACATTGCTTTCACAATTTGTTCTGCTGGATTAAATATCTTGGATCTGCACTCGGATGCCTTGTGACCTTGTTTGTTGCACTTGTGACAATTACCTCTGAATCTAGGTTTTTCCCTGCATTCATTTGCTTTATGACCAGGTTGATTGCAGCTATAACATTTTCCATTGAATTCTGCTTTTTCATTGTTCCAACATTTATTTGAAGTATGTCCTATTTTACCACAATGATTACAAGTAGGTTTTTGATTTCTTTTAGTACCTTGCTTAGAGGATTCACCTTCTTCTTTGTATCCAAGTCCTGCTTTTCCTTTTTGCCTATGAAGATTTCGTTCATACAGCTGATTCAAGTCTTCTTGACTTTTCAGCATTCCTTCATTGATTTTTTTTTCAGCATTTAGGTCATCCATCAATCTTAGATTGATTTCCTTTTCAGATCTTAGTTCTTCTTTTGTGTTTTCTATTTCTGAACTTAGATTTAGAATTTCTTCATTTGTATGAGAGATCTGATCAATTAGGTTTTCTAGCTGAAGGGTTTTGTTTTGGACTTCAATGTTTCTTTCATCTAATTCATCTTTCAACTTGTTTTTCTATTCCAAGATCTCACAGAATCTTGTAGAGTGTAGTTCTTGTTCTCTTTTCAATTTTCTCACTTCTTCCTGCAGAGACCCATTCTTTTCTAGGAGTTCTTTGATAGCATTGTTTGCTTCATCTGAGTTATTTGAGGGAAGAAGATCTTCAATATTTTCTTCAATGTAATTCTGATCATTCATCTGATTTGCAAGTTCCTTCCTTCTTCTCAGGGATTGGGAAAGATGTTCTTTTGCTTCTTTGAGTTTAGCTATGGCCATTTCCAGATCTAGCTTTTCATTTTCAATCACCTTGTTCAGTTTGAATACCTCCATTGTCCTGGATCTTTGCTCAAGCTAGTTAAGCTTTGTCTTGAGAACCAATGTAGCTCTGATACCAATTGTTGGAAATATTCAGGAATTAACCAAGTTACTGAGAGGGGAGGGGTGAATCAGTAACTCCAAATTCTCTTCTAATTTTAACATGTATTTTACTTTTAACCTTTGCATACAGAAAGCATGAAACTTAAAATGCATTCACAATAAAGACACATGGATTTGGTTACCCAGAAACCTTCCAAAAGAAAGTAAAACTGGGGTGGGGATGAAACCCACAAAGCTTTAATACTGCAGAATAAATTTGGCCGGTTAAGGCTTACAATTTGATCACTTCCGATGATCTGCCCTGTTAGGAGCAATAAGGATTGCTAAATCCACCCTGTTAAAGGATTTACAAACATACAGTGAAGTATGCACTCGGTAAAGAGATTTATACAAAGACTGTTAAGTCTACCCGGTTAAAGGATTTAGTACTGATTCACCTGTTAGAATGAAACAGTAGATCTCTGCTTTGCAACTGGATTGCTGAATGAGATTCGCTGATGTACTGATCACCTTCTGTGATGAATTTGTCTTTTCTGTATCTTATACTTCTGAAGCCTTCTGCAATTCGCTTATTCTATTCTATATCATATATTTCATTTCTTGTGCATATATCTTTTATTTCTACATCATTGTTTATATACAGGTATCAAAATAATTAATTATAATTACAATTGCACTGTCGGCTTGTCGGCTTGACAAATAAACATAAGTGCTACTAAGTCAGCCCAAATATGGTTACTCGGTTCCTTCACACTGACTCGGTGACTTTCTGATACTCGGCGTCCACTGCGTTACTCGACATCATCATGCACTCGGTAGAAGTGAAGGCACGGTTCATACTGATCACACGGTAGGTATTGAACTCGGTAAGCATTGGTGACTCGGTAGACAAGATGTTACTCGGTTTTCATTGTCTGCTCGGTTTGCACTGTCTGCTCGGTTTGCACTGTCTACTCGGTTTGCACTGTCTGCTCGGTTTGCACTGTCTGCTCAGTTTGCACTGTCTGCTCGATTTGCACTGTCTGCTCGGTTTACACTGTCTTCTCGGTTTACACTGTCTACTCGGTTTACACTGTCTGCTCGGTTTACACTGTCTTCTCGGTTTACACTGTCTTCTCGGTTTACACTCAGAATGTTAATAAGTGTTGTCACTAGTGGCAATACTGCTTAATGCCAACATCTGCTACACAAGATCACAAATCCAGATCTTTGTACTCCACAAGTCTTCCTTCATCATTGAATTAGCTCTTTTCTTCACTTCATGCATACATTCACATCACAACTTTTACAATTTCATATCACAACTAATACAATCTCCTCATAATAAGGAAAACATTCCTTCCTTTATACCACACTCAAATAATTACAAATGAGTTGACATGCAAATACAAAATAATAATTTCTTCATCATTTGCATAATAGCATTCTTTAGATCTTCTAGGCTTAAAATTGTTTCTATACTTCTTAACTCTCTTAGGACACTTAGATGCAAAATGACTATATTCTTGACATGTCCAACATTTAAATATTTTCTTACCATCTGGTTCTCTTTTCACAAGCAAGTCAATACCTTCTTCAATCTTCTTATCTTCATCAGATTTGGATCTGCTACTGCTAGCATAATCTCCATTCACACTTGTACTTCTAGACAAAATAGGTCTGATGCTAAGAGCACTAAATGTTGTCTCCACTCTAGGTAGTTCTCTTGATAATCTCAAATTCATCTCTACTGCTTCCAATCTTCCAAGAAGAGTCTCTCTTGAAAAGTTTGGTGTACAAGGTATCACTTGTTCAATCATTTGTGTAGTTTGTCTGAATACCAGTGTCAATGTTCTCAAAATCTTCCATATTACTTCATTCTCTATCTTTTCACCTCCATAAGACTTTATTCCTGCAACAATTTCTGACATCCTACCAATATAGCTTCTAACAGATTCATCTTCCATCATTCTTATGTCTTCAAATGCACAAATCCAATTATGTAACCTAGCTTTCTTTGCATGTTCATCACCTTCAAAAGTAGAATGTAAAGCTTTCCAAATATCATGAGATCTAGTTAAACCTTTTACCTAACTATATTCATTCTATGGAAGTGCTAATAAAAGTGCTTCTCTTGCAAGTATGTTACACATGAATAGATCTAACTCATCTTTAGTACTTGTTTCAAGATTGTCTTCTTCAATTATAGTCTTTTCATTCTTTGTAATCAACCAATAACCTGGTCCTAAACACAAGAGATGTGTCTTCATCTTTTCTTTCCAGCTGTCAAAATTTACTCCATCAAACTTAGGGATTTCTTTGCTAAAATTCACCATGGATCTCCTTAAGTTTTTAAACTTCTCTTTCAAGGACCTGCCACTCTGATACCAATTGTTAGAAAGTAAAGACCACCAAGATAACTGAGAGGGGGGGAGGTGAATCGGTTATCTGATAATTAAACCATTTATCAACATCAACTTCAATATAAACTTCAACAACTTTAAACCATATAATCAATACAATAACCAACCATAGAAAGATAATCATACATAATGACACAATAACACAAGATATGTTAACTAGGGAACCTCTTGATCAAAGAGTAAACCCTGGTGGGAATGATGCCCACAAAATGATGCACTAATATGAAAGTTCCTTGTTAGAGGATAGACCTTGTTAGGAGTCTTATGAAATACATTTAGTACATATGAATCTCTGTTAGGAGATTTTGAATCCCTGTTAAAAGATTCTAACCCTGTTAGGAGTTATGGAAGACAGAAGGACCCATTGCCCAAACAGCTTCAAGGCAAGAGCTCTGAACTCACTGTCCATTAGATCTTAGGATTATTCAATAGAATAATATGAAATATGTTACCTCCTTCACACTATGCCAAAGCCACACTCTCTACTACACAAGATCACAAATCCAGATCACAAATCCAGATCTCTGTACTTCAAAAGTCTTCCTTCATCACTGAATTAGCTCTTTTCTTCACTTCATGCATACATTCGCATCACAACTTTTACAATTTCATATCACAACTAATAAAATCTCCTCATAACAAGGAAAAAACTCCTTCCTTTATACCACACTCAAATAATTACAAATGAGTCGGTATGAAAATACAAAATAATAATTTCAACATGCTTCATTAAAATTACATAAAACTGTTGGCTTCCAGATATAATAACTTTCCAATTGTGTGACCTCAAGTTTTATGCTATGAACCACATCACCACCAATGAGTCTCAAACTTCTCTTTATCTACACAAAATTAGGTTCCATCCTGGTTAGGAGATATCCGCCGATTACCAAAAATTGCTACTTAGGAACATTGCCAAAATACTGCTTCCACCAAAATGCTTATAACTTTCATGAATAAATGAATTTCTTTTTGCACTCTTAACCATAGGCTAATAACACACCAAAGAACATACCATCAACTATGCATAACTCAATCTACAATACAACATGTGTGCAAAACAAAACTGTGTCTGCTTCTCTGCTAAACTCTAGAATAACATTGTGTTGACATCAATGACAATCATAGTCATGAATGCAACAACCACTACTATATAATGACTACCAAAGGCTTCAACATTCACTCCTAACACTCCTCTAGAGTATAAGCCAATAGTCAAGAGAAAGAAATAAGTTAGCACTAATCATCCATCCTCATGAGCAACAAAGAGCAAGAAAAACATACAAGCACCTCCTAAGATAGGATTCAGACCAAGCCTTAAAGTCTTAAACAAAAGAATTGTTGATGAAGGTAAAATTGATCAAGTAGGGAAATTTTATGAAACTTTCAATGAGATTGAAAAATAAAAAATACATCATATGATTGTTAAACACATGATAAAGTTCAAGAAGACAGTTCTTGAATTGAAAATAGCAATTCCAAATAAGGTATGGGAAATAATGGATACCTTGAAGAGAAAAGCTATTGAAGAAGACCTCAGAATAAGGGAAAAAATTCTTGATTCCATTATTCTAGTATGTTCTGTTGAAGAAAAGTCACTATTATTGAATTTGGTGAAGCTGCACTTAAGGACAAAGATTAGAACACTACACCTCATTAACAAAGACTATGAGATGATAACTAAGGAAATATAGAAGGCATTTGAGAAGGTATTGTTAGAGTAGCACATGTAACCTAAGTCTATGCCTATCACTCAAACACCTAATGAGCAAGACAAAGCAGCAGAGACCGTCAAGATGCAATCTACAGGTCCTTAGGATTCAACACCTGCAGTGGAAGCACAAAAAAAGTCAGCTAAGTCTATGCCCATGTCAAAAACACTCAAGGACAACACCATTATCATTGATAATGTTGAGATAGCCATGGTGGCCATTGACATAGATTTGGACAAGTTTAAGGAAGCTTTTGTGAGCACATAAGAAGCTAAGATGTTATGTAGTTCCACTCCTCCCAATCAACAACAAGAAGCTTTGATTGAAGATATAACATAGGAAGAAAAGAAAGAACAAGAAGAAGATAAGATGGAAGAAAAAGAATGAGAAAAAGAAAAAATAGAAAAAGGAGAAAAGAACAATGAACCTTCAGTTGAAATGGTCAAGATAAAAGAAGTGATGGATAGCACTCTCTCTACAATATTGTTGTCAAGTTTGGCACCTGACACAACCAGTTTGGACTCTTGGGGAGAAGAGGATTTGATAAAGTTTAGCATCCTAACTATGGAGAAGGCAAAGAAGAAACAAGTTGAGAAACCTCTCCTTATGTAATCAGTGAACATACTGAATAGTTTGTTACCTATGGACAAAAAGGTGTCCAAGGTACACTCTATTGATGATGTAAGTACAATCATATCATAGTTCAAAAGAAATTCCTCTAGCCTAGAAGAATCTCCATCCATAATAGCAGAGGAGAAGTACTCAAAGAAGAGACTTAATGAACTAATGAGAAATTTTGCACTAGAATTGAATTCACTTAAGATAGGACATGCATCTGTAAAAGAATTTGCTAATCAAGGAAGGAAATTTATTGCAGACAGCATGGATCAGGATAAGTTTACTGATGCCCATCTTAAGAAAATAAAAGAGGCTAAAGCTATGATTGAGCAGGTGAATAGTTCAGCGATAGACACATCCATTGATGTGAAAATGTGCAACAATGTCTACCAAGGACAGTTGGAAAAAATTGAGAAGGCAAAAAAAGAGATGGAAAAGATAAGGTCTAGATAGACTCAATTAAGGAATGCTCTTGCGCCCTCACTAGACATTCTTAGTGAAAATATAAAGGAGATCGATGCTACCATGATAACCTATGATCAAGTTCTGAGCATAGATTTGGAGAAGATGGAGAAGCTTCAATATGATTTATGCGCCCATCTCTAGATAATTAACTCCTTGATAACTTTTTGGAAGAAGGAGATTCAGAACCTCAAGATAGCATATCTAGATGTTTTCCCATAGTGAGTATGTGTAGATAAAGTTTTTGTACACCTTAATCATTAATGTCAAAGGGGTAGTTGTGTATAGAATATGGATTATAATATGTATAGGGAGATATAATATTATGTACAATAAATTTATAGAAGACAAAAAAAATTTGTGTTAAGGAACAACTAGTAACTTGGACATATTCCTTTGTTGCCATCAATGACAAAGGGGGAGATTGTTGGCAAGTTGACTATACTAATGTTTATGACTTGATGTAATGTTTTCATTATGGCAACAAAGTCATAGAAGAGTTTGGAGTCAGCACACTTGATGAGGAGATCAGAAATCACCTAAGTGTTGAAGTGATGCAGGAGCCTCCTGGGTGTAAGAGCAATCTTGCATCACCCAAAAATATTTATGTTTTCTTTCAATAAGGGCTATCTCGTGTAGAGCTACTATTTATGGAAACTTTCTATTTTTATTAAGTTGGTCATACAATCTTGGAATGTTCTGATTTCACATGTGGAGGTTCATCTCAGTCATATCAGCCTACCAGTAAAGTTTCATGGCTAGATCGCGTCTAGTTTTGAAGATATTGAAAATTTTTGGTTTTGGAAATAGGGTACAGAAACTTTGAACTCAGTTTTGAAGGCTTTAGAGGCCCTGGATGAGGTCAAATTTTGGGCTTAATGAAGCTTGCTTCATTTTGGCATTGTAGAGCTCCTCACACCCTTTTCGAAATGGGGTTATAATAGTCAATCGAGTCAACGGGCGATGACTTATGGTCTTCGAAAGTTGGGTCACCTAAAATGGTGGAAAATGATTTTCTTTCAAAATTTATGTTTGGGTTTCAAAAGTTAATTTGAGCTGACTATGATGTAATAAAATGAAAAATAAGATAATTTTAAGTTTGGTCGGCCCTTAGGGCTAAATTTTTGGAACCTTCTCGGGCAGTGGAAATTACCTATATAAAGAAGGCCCATAGTATTGTCTTAGGTAGTTCAGGACAGTTCTGGGTAGTTGATTTGGGTATTGATTTGAGGCTTTGTCCTATAGAATATTGTAAGGGAATGCCCATGTGGCTTTGCATATTGTAATTTTGAAAGTTTGTAATTCCACATTTGTGGAGATAATAAGAAGCCAATTTTATGTTCTTGCATATTTTTGTTGTTTCTCTATTTCTATTATGTGTTAGTGGTATTAAGGGGAGCACCCTTCATCAAGTGGTATCAGAGTAGGAGTTCCTGAGTGTGTAAATAGATCACCGACTATGAGGCTATTTGCACCAAGACCATGGTTAGGGTTTCAGTGCCTCCACGAAGGGAACGTGGTGGAAGAGTTGGTGTTGTAACACCTAAGGTTAGAGTGCTCCAGAGACAAGTACGAGCATTGCAAGAAGAGATTTGTAGAGGAATGAATCTTAATGTCAGAGATGAAAGTGAGGATGAAACCAAAGAAGGGAATGATGATCAAGAAGAAGAAGGCAAAATTTTGAATCAAGAAGAAGAAAGGCTTTTTCAGGCCATTTCCAAGATTGGGAAAAGATCTAAGATTGAGGATCCTACATTTTCAAGAAATCTTAACCCAATGGAGTTGATCAACTAGATTAATGAACGTGAAGAATATTTTAAGTATGAAGATATTGAGGATCCTGATAGGGTCAAATTTGCGAAGGCCAGACTAAAAGGTCATGCGAAGATCTAGTGGCAAGAGATTCAATGGGAGTGAAATAGAAGGGGGAAATATAAAATCAAAAGATGGGATCAGATGGTGGTTAAATTGAAGCAACAGTTCATCCCTGTTGATTATGAGCTTGACCTACTGAAGAAAATGCAAAGTTTGAAGTAAGCGAAAAGATCTGTTCAGGAGTATACAGAGGAGTTCTATCGAATCCTCATCAGAACAGGCCATGTGGAAGTTGATAAGGAGAAAGTTTCTCATTTCCTTAATGGGTTGAGGCCAAGCATTCAAGAGGAGCTGAATCTGGTTCAAATGAATAGTATTAAAGAGGCATACCAGTTTTCACTAAAAGTAGAGGAAAAGCTGAACAAGAAGTTTGAGAGCAGACAAAGTGAAAGAGGTCGTGGTGGATGATCTGGTGGACGGTCATATGGGGGCCAAAATGAAGATCTGAAAAAGAAGGATGAGGCCAGTAGTAGTCAAAATTAGAGAGGAAACAATTCCAATCATTTCCAAGATTAGAATAATATAGATCAGAGAGGAAGAGGAAGAGGACAAGGTTCAGGAAGAGGAGGCTTCTGTGGAACATGTTTTCAATGTGGAGAAGAAGGTCATAGGGCATTTGAATGTCCTCAATGCCAAGGAATGATAGATAGGAGGAATGAAGGCTAGGCCAGAGTTGCACATGTAGATGAAGATGCCAGATCATCAAATTGTGAAGATGTTGAAAGAGGAGAAACATTGATTAACAGAAGAGTCCTGTTGAGTGGTGATAATGAACCTAAACAAAGGAGGAGCCTATTTTGCACTAGATACAATTGTGAGGGAAAATGCTATGATGTGATTATTGATAGTGGAAGCACTGACAATTTGGTATCAAAAGAGATGGTGACAAAGTTGAAGCTCAAGAGATAGAAATACCCACATCTAATCAGATTGACTGGGTGCAGGATGACGACAAGGTCATGGTCAGTGAACAGTGCCTGGTAAAGTTCATGATCGGTGGGTACTAGGATGAGGTACTATATGATATCATATCTATGGATACATGTCATATGTTGTTGGGTAGACCATGGCAATTTGATAGATGTGTTGTACATGATGGTCATGTGAATACCTATTCCTTGACAAAGGATGAAGTGTGACATAAGCTAAAACCATTGAAGGAAATAGAAGAAAAGGTATGTGGTAATGCAAGAATAAATTTTGTTGATAGAGGAAATTTCTCAGATGGTATGAGGCATGAGCATGTGTTTTACCTTAATTCCAAAGGATAGGAAAGAGGAAGTAGAAGATGTACCTGTAGAAGTTGCAAAATTATTGAATGAGTTTTAGGATATTGTGTCTGATAATGTGCCTGATGGATTACCACTAGTAAGAAAGATCAGTCATCAGATGGGCTTGATTTCAGGAGCCAGTTTGCCAAATAAGGTAGCACATAGAATGACACTAGCAGAAAGTGAAGAGTTGAAGATAGATTTGAAGTTTAGTTCATCACATCATTCATAGATTGTATATGGAAACAGTCCCATAAAAGCATCTGAGTTGAGAAAGATAGATAAAAGAGAAATAAGTAGTGCTAAAGCTGAGGATTTTGCAGAACTATTGAAGAACATCCATGAGGATGTGAGGAAGTATATTACCAAGATGAATGTGTAGTATAAGGCTAAGGGAGATGCGAAGAGGAGGCATAAGGAATTTTAGGTTGGAGATGAAGTCATGGTTCATTTGCAGCAGGAGCGATTCCCGGTTGGTACATATAACAAGTTGAAAATGAAGAAGTTTGGGCCATGTAAGATACTGAAGAAGCATGATTCAAGAAATGCATATGAGGTAGAATTTCCTAGTGAGCTAAATATTTCACCAGTGTTTAACATTTTAGATTTGATAAAGTATCATGAAGGAGGTGTTGAAGATGACATCATGGAGGTGTTTCTATACCCTACTGCCAATACCAAAAATTTGCAATATCTTCAAAACTAGACTTGATCTAGAAATGAAACTTTACTGGTGGGCTGATATGACTAAGATGAACCTCCACATGTAAAATTAGAACATTCTGAGATTGGATGAACAACTTACTAAAAATAGAAAGTTTCCATAAATAGCAGCTCTACACAAGATAGCCCTTATTGAAAAGCAAACAGAAATATTTTTGGGTGATGCAAGATTTCTCTTACACCCAGGATGCTCTTGCATCAGACACCTAGGGTAATTTGAGAAGTGACCCTATCATGACTCAGGTGTGTAGAGGAAAACCAAGATGGTTAACCTCCTCCTTTGTCAGCCATGATGAATCTTCAATAGGTCATCCTTTCCACTTGACCAGATATTCTTCATATGTCCTGTTCCCTATGCTTCTACCAACATGACTGTCTATCAATCTCCTTGGTATCTAAACTACTTGCTAGAATACTCCACTGTGCCACTATGATCTCATCTTCAACACCTCCTTCATGATACTCTATCAAATCTAAAATGTTATACACTGGTGAAATATTCAGCTCACTGGGCAATTCTACCTCATAGGCATTTCCTGAATCATGCTTCTTCAGTATCTTACATGGTCCAAACTTCTTCATTTTTAGCTTGTTATATGTACCAACCAGAAATTGCTTCTTCCACAAATGAACCATGACTTCATCTCCAACCTGAAATTTCTTATGCCTCCTCATCTCATCTAGCTTAGCCTTATACTACACATTCATCTTGGTAATATGCTTCCTCACCTCCTCATGGATGTTCTTCAAGTGTTATGAAAAATCCTCAATTTTAGCACTACTTATTTCTCCTTTATCTATCTTTCTTAACTCAGATGCTTTTTTGGGACTATTTCCATATACAATCTATGGATGATGTGATGAACTAAACTTCAAATCTATCTTCAACTCTTCACTTTCTGCTAGTGTCATTCTATGTGCTTCCTTATTTGGCAAACTGGCTCTTGAAATCAAGCCCATCTGATGACTGATCTTTCTTACTAGTGGTAATCCATCAGGCACATTATTAGACACAATATCCTGAAACTCATTCAATAATTCTACAACTTCTACAGGTACATCTTCTACTTCCTCTTTCCCAACCTTTGGAATTAAGGTAAAACACATATGCTCATGCCTCATACCATATGAGAAATTTTCTCTATCAACAAAAGTTATTCTTGCATTACCACATACCTTTTCTTTTATTTCCTTCAATGGTTTTAGCTTATGTCGCACTCCATCCCTTGTCAGGGAATAAGTGTTCGTATGACCATCATGTACAACACATCTATCAAATTTCCAAGGTCTATCCAACAACATGTGACATGCATCCATAGATATGATATCACATAGTACCTCATCTTGTTATTTACCAATCTTGAACTTCACTAGGCATTGTTCACTGACCATGACCTTGTGGTCATCCTACACCCAGGCAACTCGATATGGATGTGGATGTTTCTACTTCTTGAGCTTCAACTTTGTCACCATCTCTTCTGACACCAAATTATCAGTACTGCCACTATCAATAATCACATCACAACACTTACCCTCACACTTGCACCGGGTGTGAAATAGGCTTCTTCTTTCCTCAGGTTCATTTTCACCACTCAATAGGACTCTTCTGTTAATAAGCATTTCTCCTCTTTCAACATCTTTAGAATGTGATGATCTAGCATCTTCATCTACATATGCAACTCTAGCCTAGCCTTCGTTCCTCCTATCTATCCTTCCCTGGCATTGAGGACATTCAAATGCCCTATGACCTTCTTCCCCATAGTGAAAACATGTTCCATGGAAGCCTCCTCTTCTAGATCCTTGTCCTCTTCCTCTTCCTCTCTGATCTCTATTATTCTAATCTTGGAAATGATTGAAATTATCTCCTCTCTGATTATGACTTTTACTGGCCTCATCCTACTTTTTCAGATCTTCATTTTGATCTCCATATGATCGTCCACCAGATCTTCCATCATGACCTCTTCCATTTTGTCTACTCTCGAACTTCTTGTTCAACTTTTTCTCCACTTTCAAGGCAAACTAGTATGCCTCTTCAATATTGTTCATTTGAACCAAATTAAGCTCCTCTTGAATGCTAGGCCTCAACCCATTAAGGTAACAAGCAACTTTCTCCTTAGCAGCTTCCACATGGCCTGCTCTGATGAGGATTCGATAGAACTCCTCTATATACTCCTAAACAGATCTTCCTTCTTGCTTCAAACTTTTCATTTTTCTCATTAGGTCAAGCTCATAATCAATAAGGATGAATTGTCACTTCAATTTATCCACCATCCAATCCCATCTTGTGATTTTATCCTTTCCTCTTTGATTTTGTTCAAACTGAATCTTTTGCACTAGATCTTCGCATGACCTTTCAGTCTGGCCTTCATGAATTTGACCCTATCAGGCTCCTCAATATCTTCATACTCAAAATATTCTTCACGTTCATTGATCCAGTCGATCAATTCTTTTAGGTTAAGATTTCCTGAAAATGCAAGAATGTTAATCTTAGGTCTTTTTTCGATCTTGGAAATGGCTTGAAAAAGTCTTTCTTCCTCTTGGTTCACAACTTTGACTTCTCTTTGATCTTCTTCTTTGGCTTCATCCTCTCTTTCATCTCTAACATTAAGATTTATTCCTCTGTGAATCTCCTCTTGCAATGCTCACACTTGTCTCTGGAGCACTCTAACCTTAGGTGTTACAACACCAACTCTTCCACCATGTTCCCTTTGTGGAGGCATTTTCACGATGCATGTTGAAACCCTAACCATGGTCCTGGTGCAAACTACCACATAGTCAGCGATCTATTTACACAGAAACCCTAACCCATGATCCTGGTGCAAACTATCTCACAATCGACAATCTATTTACACACTCAGGAACTCCTACTCTGATACCACCTGATGAGATGCTCCTGCATCATGAAGACTGGATAGTGTATAGAGTTCCTATAGCTTAGAGCATCACTGCACATGTGTATGGATGAATTATGGTATGTGCCCTAGAATTTAAGTTACTTATACTATACTCATGCTTATTCTATGAGCACATAAGAAGATATGCAAGGATATGAAAGTTACAGTCAATTGAAGTTGCACAGCTAGTGTGTGCCAACAAAGAACAGAGCATAGAGCCAACAGTTAGTATTTTGGTTTGCGGTCATGATGTAATGTTGTAAAAGCTATGTTACCATTGTATTTAGGTTTCTGACATTTATACTCATTTTTTTGTAAGCACACTTAAGCCAATTCAATTGGAAGCATTATTTGTAGTAGGTATAAGGCTGACCTAGTTATTTGTTTTGTATGCATATAAATATAAGGTGCACCCATTGTAATAGGCATGGAAGTGAAGAGAGAGTTGAGATTGTTGGAAACAATTGTCTGAAGGAAATTGCTACTCAATTATGTATTGTCTTTGATGTCACACAATATCATAATCTGCAACATTCAGTACCCACCGAGCTCAGTCGGTCTGCCTGGCAAGTAAAATCAGTGTTTACCGAGTTCACTCGGTTATCAAAGAAAATTTAGTGTTTACCGAGTTCAGTCGGTTGTCGAAGAAAAGTTGGCATCTACCGAGTTCAGTCGGTTGTTGAAGAAAAGTTAGTGTTTATCGAGTTCAGTCGGTTATCGAAGAAAAAGGATTGTCAGTGTTTACCGAGTTCCCTCGGTCTCTGAAAGATTGTAGAATTATGGTCACCAAGCACTGTCGGCCCTTAAAGGATTTTTGCAAATAAAGTTTGCTTAATTCAGCCGACTGTTATACTAAGTAATGTCAATTTGAAAAATCTAAAATCATATAAATAAAAGGTCAAATGTGAAAAATAAACAAGAAATACAGCAGAAGATATATAGAAGAGAGACAGGAAAGGTGTGTGCAAAATTGTGAAGGATAACCAGATATCCTTGAGGAGCAGCAAAGATATATTTGATCAGGAAGGATCACACTTATGCAGAATAGAGATCTGTAATCAGCAAGGCAGTTGCATTATTATACAGGTCATTTTCATTGTTACCTTTTTATCATTGTAATAGTGAATTCTAAATCTCTTAACCAAGTTGGTTTAACAACCATATTGTAAATCCTCTAACAAGGTGACAATTCCATTGAATTGTTTTCAAGACCTCTTACCAGGCCACTCCTAGCAGGGTGATTAAATCCTCTAACAAGGTCACACCTAACAGTGTGTTTTGTAACCTTTTACCAGGTTGGCTTCTAACCGGGCATCACTTCAGAAAAGTGAAAATCAGTATCTAGATACATTGGTGGTTTTTCCCATATTGGGTTTCCACGTTAAATTCTGTATCTCTTATGTTCTTAATGGTTATCTTAATCACATACAAGTGCTGATGAATATCTAAAGATAATTTTACTAATACTTTCTGCATCTACAAAGTTACTACAATCTATTTACCGAGTGTTACACAGACAATATTCATTAAGATATCCTAAGGCATCTGGAAAGAAATAATTGTGAAGTGTTTTATGGTTGACTGATTCACCCCCCCCCCTCTCAGTCACTTCATCCATATTCCATCAATTGGTATCAGAGCTTTTGGTGCTTGCAGGAAGGGTTTCAAGGACCTAAGCTAAAGATCAGGATGTCTTACAAGAGGGAAATTCCAAAGCTCAACAGAGATAACTTTTCAGCATGGCAAGGTCTCATGCGACTTCATCTGGCTTCCATTGGTGATTCAGGATGCAAATACATTGATGAAGAATACACAGTTTCTACTAGCGCATTAACTGTTGAAGACATTGCAGAGAAAAAGAATCATAACACCATGATGATATACATTGCATCAGCTCTCAGCTATGAAGAATTTGATGATATTAAAGAATGCACTACTGCATATGAAATGTGGATGACACTAAAGAAAATATATGGTGGTGATGCAAATGTGAAAAGAGCCAAAGCAGAAAGCCTAAGAGGACAGTTTGACAAGATGAATATGAAAGAAGATGAAAACATTGCAAAATATGTTGAAAGGATCAAAGCAAGTGTCAGTGCAATTAGAGCTTCTAGAGGAACAATCTCTGATGAAATTGTTATAAGTAAGGTACTCAGAACACTACTCCCTATCTATGCAATAAGAGTATCAGCTATTCAAGAAAGAAGATGTGAAACAAATCACAATATAACTTTGGATGCTTTAGTTGGAAGATTGACAGCCTTTGAATTAGACAACTATGACAACTATGTTCCAAGTTCCAAAAATATTGAATCAGCATTTGAGGCCAAGGTTTCACTAAAGAAGAACAAGAAAATTAAAGAAGTTCAGTCAGAAAGTGAAGAAGTATAAGAAGAAAGTTTTGATAGTGATCTTGAAATTGTAGAAGCATTACTTGCAAAGAAGTACTCTAAAGGGAAAGGTAAATATAAAGGTAAAACTCCTTTAATCTATTTTTCATGTGAAGAAATTGGACATATTGCAGCTAGGTGCCCAAACAAGCAAGTTAGGAAGAGAAGAGAGGTCACAATTACTATGGCAAAAAGAATTTCAAATCATTCAAGGATACAGGTAAGAAAATATGTTTTATGGCTAAAGATTCTGATGATAGTGAAGAAGAAATTGTCTTCATTGCTATAAAAGATGAATCTGATGATGATGAAGATAAGATGGCACTTATTTCTCATATAAGCAAAGATGATATATGGATAATAGACAGTGGATGTTCACACCACATGACTGGTGACAAGACAAAATTTGAATATCTAGAAGACTGTGATAGTGGCAATGTAAGATTTGGAAACAATGAACCTTGTTGTATAAAAGGAAAAGGAAGAATCTCATTAACCAAAGAACTCATATGTGATAATGCTTATTGGGTTGAAGGACTAAAACATAATCTTCTAAGTGTAGCACAGCTAATCAACACTAGTTTCAAGGTTGAATTCATGAATGGTCAAGCAAGACTACTGGATGAAAAAGGAAAACTCATTGGATCAGGCAAACAAACAAAAGGTAACTTATTTTATCTTGATCTCAGTGAATATTCATGTTTTATTGCTCAAATTGAAGAAAGTTGGCTATGGCACAAAAGGTTATGTCATGTGAATTTTGATAACATGATAAAAATAAGCAAATTCAAGAAGGTAAGAGGCATTCCTACTTTAAAGAAACCTGATACTGGTCTATGCAAGAATTGTCAGATTGGCAAAATGAGTAAAACTAGTTTTAAGAGTAAGAACTATCAGTCTAAAGAGATTTTGGAAATTGTGCATACTGATTTATGTGGACCTATTGGAATACAAAGCTATACTGGAGATAAATTCTTTATTCTTTTCATTGATGATTATTCTAGAATGATGACTGTTATGTATTTAAGAGAAAAGTCAGAAGCATTTGAAAAGTTCAAATGGTACTTGACAAGAGTGGAAAAGGAAATAGGGAAGAGATTGAAATGCTTAAGATTAGACAGAGGTGGTGAATTCATCTCCCATGAATTTAACAACTTTTGCATTGAAAGAGGAATCAAAAGGCAGGTATCAGCTCCTAGAACTCCTGAGCAGAATGGAATAGCAGAAAGAAGAAACTGATCTATTATGGATTGTGCAAGGACTCTAATGATAGAAAAGAACATCGCTATAAAGTACTGGAAGGAAGCTATCAGCACTACAGTTCATACCCTGAACTGAGTACAATTGAAGAAAGACACATTCAAAACTCCTTATGAATTATGGTATGGCTATAAACCCAATGTAAGTTACATGAAAGTATTTGGTAGCAAGTGTTATATCTTAAAAGAATCCAGAAGAAATAAATTTGATGTGAAAAGTGATGAAGGAATATTCCTAGGATATTCTAGCAAAAGCAAGGCATACAAATGTCTGAACTTGTCTACTCACAAAGTCATAGAAAGTATACATGTAAAATTTGATGAGTTTGCAGAAAAGACCGAAAAAGAAAGCAAAAGGGAACCTGAGAACTACAGAAGATTCATTTACATTGAACCTGAAACATTGGTAGAAACAACTATCAATGAGGAAACTATATCTACCGAGCTGAGCACAATTACCGAGTCACAGGAAAAAGTTCAAACTGAGTCACAGGAAGAAGTTCAAACTGAGTCACAGGAAGAAATTCAGACCGAGTCTCAACTTGAAGTTACCAAGCAAATATCTACCGAGCCCGAGCAACCTGAAGAAGAGATCCTAGAAGACAACAGCATGAATCATTCAAAAAGAAAGGAACCTATACTAGCCAAATATGTCAGAAGACATCATACACCAGATCAAATCATTGGAAACAAATCAGATGGTACTATGACAAGAAGCAAGCTAAAAGGTACATGTCTACTTACTGATTTTGAACCTAGAAATATCAAAGATGCATTGGAAAATGAAAGTTGGATTGAAGCAATGAATGAAGAATTAGAACAAATACAAAAGAAAAAAACATGGACTCTTGTACCTAGACCTAAAGATAAGAATGTAATTGGAACAAAATGGGTATTCAAGAATAAGCTGAATGAAGACGGTCAAGTATCTAGAAACAAAGTTAGATTGGTATGTAAAGGTTATTCTCAAGAAGAAGGTATAGATGATGGAGAAACTTTTTCTCCTGTTACAAGATTAGAAGGTGTAAGAACTCTACTTGCTTATGCAGCACATAAAGGATTTAAGGTATATCAGATGGATATAAAATCTGCATTTCTCAATGGAATTCTTGATGAAGAAGTTTACATTGAACAACCTGAAGGTTTTGTTGATCCAGATAAAAAGGACATGGTCTGCAGATTACACAAAGCATTGTATGGTCTGAAACAAGCTCCTAGAGCATGGTATGAAAGGCTCCATAACTATCTGATTCAGATCAATTTCAAAAGAGCAAATGATAACAACAATCTGTATATTAAAGAAGGACCGGATGACAAAATTGTATTGGCAGAAATATTTGTAGATGATACTATATTTACAAGGAATGATGATCAGTGCAAAGAATTTTTAGAGCAAATGAACAAAGAATTTGAAATGTCTATGTTTGGTTTAATAAAATTCTTTGTTGGTCTTCAAATTCAGTAAAGCAAGAATGGTATATACATTACTCAATCTAAATACATTAAGGAAATACTTAAGAAGTTTGGTATGGAAGATTCAAAACCAGTTGGTACACCCATGTGTACTAGACTGAAACTTACCAAAAATGATGATTCAAAAGAAGTAGATCAGACCTTATACCGATCTATGATTGGAAAATTGTAGTATGTAGTACATACAAGACCTGATATTGCCTTAGCAGTCGGTATAGTAGCAAGATTCTCAGCAAAACCTAAGGAAAATCATATGATGGCAATCAAAAGAATCTTAAGATACTTAAGAGGAACTGAAGAATATGGTTTGTGGTATAAATTTGGAGGCAATCTAGACTTAAAAGTGTTTACTGATGCTAATTGGGCAGGGAACATTGATGACAGAAAAAGCACAAGTGGTGGAGCATTTTTTCTTGGAAAAAGACTGGTATCTTGGACCAGTAAAAAGAAAAATTGCACATCTCAATCCACAGCTGAAGCAGAATATGTAGCTGCTGCAGTAAACTGTTCAAATATTGTTTGGTTTAAACAGCTATTACAAGGTATGAAGGTTGAAATCAAAGAACCAGTTGTTATATTTTGTGACAATACAAGTGCAATAAACATTTCGAAGAATCCAGTAATGCATTCCAAAACCAAGCATATTGCTATTAAATATCACTTTGTCAGAGAATTGGTGCAGGACAAGGAAATTAGATTAGAATATATTCATACAAAAGAGCAGATTGTAGACATTTTCACCAAACCATTACCTAAGGATGCATTTGTGTATCTAAGAGGTAAGTTAGGGGTCATTCCCCTATCCGAGGCTCACTAAATATAGTTTTAGTGATGCATCAACCAGAACATGATTGAAAATCAACCAGTTGATGCAGCATATTCAAGGAATCATTGCATATGAATCAGTACTTGAGGTACATTAATTTACACCGGTATTATGTGAATTGTCTTTGGCATGTGTTGTCAAAGAGGGAGTGTTTGCTATGTCTTTGCTATTACTTCAAGAAATTTTTAATAGTCAGAAGGAAGAATTTTCAAGAAAAAGGAAGTTTGCTGACAGAGGGAGATTTGAATCTAAACCAAGCTAATTCTTTCAATTTCTTATGCTATGACATATTGTGTTGCCATCAATGCCAAAGAGGGAGATTGTTGGAAATAATTGTCTGAAGGAAATTGCTACTCAATTATGTATTGTTTTTGATGTCACACAATGTCATAATCCGCAACATTCAGTACCCACCGAGCTTAGTCAGTCTGCCTGGAAAGTAAAATTAGTGTTTACCAAGTTCACTCAGTTATTAAAGAAAATTCAGTGTTTACCGAGTTCAGTCGGTTGTCAAAGAAAAGTTAGCATCTACCGAGTTCAGTCGGTTGTTGAAGAAAAGTTAGTGTTTACCGAGTTCAGTTGGTTATCGAAGAAAAAGGATTGTCAGTGTTTACCAAGTTCCCTTGGTCTCCGAAAGATTGTAGAATTATGGTCACCGAGCACTATCGGCCCTTGAAGGATTTTTGCAAATAAAGTTTGCTTAATTCAGCCGACTGTTATACTAAGTACTGTCGATTTGACAAATCTAAAATCATATAAATAAAAGGTCAAATGTGAAAAATAAACAAGAAATACAGCAGAAGATATATAGAAGAGAGACAGGAAAGGTGTGTGCGAAATTGTGAAGGATAACCAGATATCCTTGAGGAGCAGCAGAGATATATTCGATCAGGAAGGATCACACTTATGTAGAATAGAGATCTATAATCAGCAATGCAGTTGCCTTATTATACAAGTCATTTTCATTGTTACCTTTTTATCATTGTAACAGTGAATTCTAAATCTCTTAACCGAGTTGGTTTAACAACCATATTGTAAATCCTCTAACAAGGTGACAATTCCATTGAATTGTTTTCAAGACCTCTTACCAGGCCACTCCTAGTAGGGTGATTAAATCCTCTAACAAGGTCACACCTAACAGTGTGTTTTGTAACCTTTTACCGGGTTGGCTTCTAACCGGGCATCACTTCAAAAAAGTGAAAATCAGTATCTAGATACATTGGTGGTTTTTCCCATATTGGGTTTCCACTTTAAATTCTATGTCTCTTGTGTTCTTAATGGTTATCTTAATCACATACAAGTGCTGATGAATATCTAAAGATAATTTTACTAATACTTTCTGCATCTACAAAGTTACTGCAATCTATTTACCGAGTGTTAAACAGACAATATTCATTAAGATATCCTAAGGGATCTAGAAAGAAATAATTATGAAGTGTTTTATGGTTGACTGATTCACCCCCCTTCTCAGTCACTTCATCCATATTCCATCAGAGATAAGTAGAGAAGAAGTATGCGAAGATAGTATAAGATGTGTTAGAGCTTTTCTATAGGTCAAAGCATGAGCAAATAAAAGGAACTGATCAGACAAGCAGTGTCATAGTAATAGTTCAAAAAGTAGATATAGTGTGTATCTGAGACTAGAAGGTTGTAGCCTTCTCTACTTAAGCAGTGAGCTCTATGACAATAAGTCCACACCCCTAATAGGGTTTATTGTAAAAGAATCCTAATATTGTCCGAACCTTAACAAGTTCTACTATGCTCAATGCATTGTAAAGCTACTCCTAACAAGGTAAAGGATCTTCTAAAAAGGATCACAGAACACTAGTGTAGAATATTAGTGGGTGTTAATTCCCACTAGGGTTTTCACCTATTTGGGTTTCCCCATAATCATACTGATGTCATGTGTTGATTTTATGTTTCATGTTTATGTGAATGTTTAATTCAATACTTAAGCATTTATAGTTCAATATAAAGATTAAAGAGAAAATTTAAAATATAGTGAACACTGATTCACCCCCCCCTCTTAGTGTTCCCATTCCTAATAGTGCAATAATGTCTACCAAGGATAGTTAGACAAGATTGAAAAGGCAGGAAAGGAGATGATCAAGATAAGGGCTAGGAAGATTCATCTAAGGAATGCTCTTGCACCCTCATTAGACATACTTGATCAGAATATCAAGGAGATAGATGCCACCATGGTGACATATGACCAAGGTCCTTGCATAGATTTGGAGAAGATGGAGAAGCTACAGTATGCTTTATGCGTCCATCTACAAATTATAAGCTCTTTGATCACATTTTGGAAGAAGGAGATCCAAAATTTGTCGATAGCATATCCAGATGTTCTTTCACAGTAAGTTTTTGTAGATATAGTTTTGATACACTTTTTTCATTAATGTCAAAGGGGGGGTATGTGTAGAATATGGATTATAGATATGTATAGGGAGATATAAGATATGTATACATATGTATAAGGGAGATATAAGACAAAAGATTTTTGTATTAAGGAACAAATAGTAACCTGGCCATATTCCTTTGTTGCCATCAATGACAAAGGGGGAGATTGTTGGCAAGCTAGCTATAATGGTGTATATGACTTAGAATAGTGTTTTCATTATGGAAACAAAGTCATATAGGAATTTGGAATCAGCACACTTAATGAGAAGATCAGAAACTAGCTAAGTGTTGAAGACTGGACAGTGTACAAAGCACTAGCAGTTTAGAGCATCAGTGCACATGTGTACGACTGAGTTATGGTATGTGCCCTAGGAATTAAGTTGGTAAAATAATATTGAGGCTTAGTCTATGAGTGCATGATCAGAGATGTAGGCATGATAAAGATACAGATAGTTGAAGTTACACAAACAGTGTGTGCCAGAGAAGAACAGAGTAAGCAACTGACTATTAGCATTTTGAGTTGTAGTTATATTCTAATGATGTAAAGGCTATGTGCCTATTGTAATTAGGTTGCTATCATGTAATTGTATGTGTTTTTAAACACACTTTATCCAATTCAATTGGAAGTGTTGTATGTAATAGGTTTAAGGGACGACCTAGTTGTTTGTTTTGTATGCGCATATAAATATGAGATGTGCCCATTGTAATTAGAATGGAAGTTGTTATAGAGTTGTGATAAGAAAATCAATAGTGTGTGAAGAGACATTGAGATGTATTAGAGCTTTTCAAGTGGTCAAATCATCGACACATCAAAGGAACTAATCTAACAAGTAGTGTTACAGTGACAGTTCATCCAGCAAATATAGTGTGTATCTGAGACCAAAAGGTTGTAGCCTTCACCACTTGAGTAGTGAGCTCTAGGATAGTGAGTCCACACCCCTAATAGGTTTTATTGTAAAATACTCCTAATAGGGTCCAACCCTTGACCAAGTCTAGTGTACTAAATATATTGTAAAGAAACTCCTAACAGGGTTAAGGATCTTCTAGCAAGGATCATAATACAATAGTACATAATATTAGTGGGTGTCAATTCCCACCAGGGTTTTTACCTATTTGTGTTTCCCCGTAACCATATTAGTGTTATGTGTTGATTTCATGTTTCATGTTTATGTGGATGTTCATTTCAGTACTTAAGTATTTAAGTCCAGTTTGAATTTAAAGTAAAAAGATAAATTACAATGAACACTGATTCACCCCCCCTCTCAGTGTTCCCATTCCTAATAGGTACACCATTGTATAGACCAAAACTTATAGTAGTAATTCTAGTGTCATACCATAGGATAGGTCACGTATAAGAGGGTGAGACCAAACAATGACATAAATGACAAATATCAACACTAGAATGTTATACATATTCTTTAATTTTGATATACCTTAGGAGATCTAAGATTGCATACTTGTTTACTTTGTCTTAGTTGGAAAATGAGGATATCACAATTTTATGGATGACATTCTAGCTGAAATTATCCCTTTCATAGATATCCAACAACCAATACAAGCCATCAATATAGTTGAACATAGTGTAGGATGACACATGGACATCTTCAATCTCATGGTGCATCTAAGACTAGAATATGAGAAAAAGTTGGTATATTTCCCTTGCATGAAGTCACTTAAAGAAGAGTAAGTGCAAGATGATGGAAATTGTAATTTCCCCATCAGGGAACCCATAAGGAATCAGGTCTTTAAGTATAAAATTACAACTAACAATTTTTTTTATAACATTCTAACATTTCATTATTTACAAAAGAACATTCATTAAAGGTTCCCTTATTGAATTCATTCATCACAATAAAACCATTGCAATTCATTACTTATCTAATTGGATTCGTTTCCTTTTTCTTTTTTACTTTGCATTTTTAAAATTTAAGGAAAGGATAAAAACATAATGTTTCATTTTTAACTACAAGAACATATCTTTTAACCTATGCTCCCTTCCAATCCCTCTAACTACACATTCAATAACTATCTTTTACAAAATCTAATTAAGCCTTTACATTTGAGATCTTATTTTTCATTCCAACATAGGAGAGATAAAAGAAAGAATACAAGATTTTATTTCTTTAATACAACCTTTTATTCTTACATATAACATCCCTTAAAAACCCCTAAAACTATCCCTCCAAGATTACATTGCCTTATCCTTCCAATTTAAAATGTTGAATACAATTACATTTAAAATTATATCAAATGACCTGAAGGCTTACAACAATATCTTTTACATCTTGCATTAACATAAAAATAGTACATGGTACAAACTAAGAAGTCTTTATCATTGCATAAATCTGAACACATCCAAGCCACAAACCATGAATAGTACCTCAAAAGATATTTGCCACCAAACTATGTGAAAATAGAGAAGTTCCACCCCCCGTGCTAGGAGATAGACCTAAGATAATCACAAGGCCTAAAGAAACCTAAGGATTTACAAAAAAATCACCTAAAATAAAAGGAAAAGACAAAACAAATATCATCTTACTATACACAAAGGTTAGGTTTCTAGCATATCATCTAGGTGAGTGTCATCACATAGCCTGCATATTGGGATTCTCCCTAGTAACCATGTAACCACAGTCCCCACTTTATGAATAATGATCCACCTTGGTAGTTACCCATGGTCCCAGTACTCCAACTGGTCTATGTGGATTTAAATTAAATATCTTTCATTATCTTTTGAAACACTCCCTTTCCCAAGTTTATCTTTTTAAGTTATCACTTGTTTACCACCTCACCCATAAGATCATTTAGAAACCACTTTGGGTTTGAACACCTATAGTGATCCACTCACCTAGGGTACCTAGTCCCCTACCCACATAGAAGCCAAAGAAATGGAGATGCACTACAAATGGTTTAATTTGTAGGTTTAGGGAACCCTCCTTATGCTCTTAGGCCCTCAAAATGAGTCCTAGCCTCGTCATTTGCACAATTGATCATAAGGAAAGAATGAAAAGTACCAAAAACATTAGATACAACATAATACCACAATATAAGAGGGTATGTGCAAGATCATGAGGGGCCAAAGTATGCCCTTAAGCGGCAATGAAAAATCAGCAAATCAGGGTTAGTCAACTTGATGTGAAAATTTCAACTAGCTATGAACCTAATATCAAAAAGTTACAAGAATAGAATCTATAGAAAATTGAATTTAGTTTCTAAACTACTAGGCCTTTTTTGAGAAAAAGTTAGTATGATTGGTGAAAAGTATAGATTTCAATGCAGCAGTACAAAAATTTTAGGAAAAAAATAAGAAGTAGGTGTATGTCTGACCACCTTAATCATAATCAAATGATAATATTTTAATATAAGATTTTATATATAAGTATTAGACTCATGCCCAGATGTGACATATTTTTTTGTAATTTTATTCCAAAAAAATAATTAATTATGAATTGTTTGCTACAACATTTTCAGACTAAAAAAACTCTCGTGTCTGACCACCTTAACTCATTGAAAAATTTACAAAATTCTATTTTTAATTTTTTTTTCCTTATAGTAGGCGAAGCATAGAATGTGACACATTTTTTGGATTTCAAAAATGTTATACCGTCTGAAAGTTATAGTCATTTTTCAATCAGTATATAAATCAGCACTTTAGAGGTAGCTCAATTAGAAAATAACTAATAATTACTTACCGAATTCAAAATTTGACAACAATTATACCGATAGAAAGCTGATAATCTCCTTAAGATACCCTTTTCATTTTATCAAATTCAGGTGAAAAAAATGTTGTCAGCTACATTGTCAAAGTTTTGAACTGGCATCACCACTTTTTGGCCCCTCATGATCTTGCACATATCCAAGAAAGGATTTGACATTCAAAAAGATGAAAAGTTGCATACCAGACTCAGGGATCAATTGTACAAGCTATATGCCCAATCCCAAGCCCCAAAATGGAAAAATTGAGACCCCAGGACCCCATAAATACCATAAGAGTACTATTATAGGGTCATACAAGTATTCCCATAGGCCCATATGAGTAAACATCCATACTCATACAAGTAAATAGGTTCAAGGTTGTTTTTTCATACGAGAATTGTCCCAAACTTGTCCAGATTTGCCTAAAAATGCTAGTTTAAGGTGTGGAGAGTTCCTGGGGAAGGTTCCTTGAAGCATACCTGATTCAAGTACCTTAGTACCACATCCAAAATACCTCCTCAACACACCATAAAACATAGAACAAAATAAAAGGATCAAAACAAAAAGATAAAAGCATAAATTCTGCAAATGCCATAGAGGGGGAAAACTAACTGCACTTCATCTCTAATCCATCCTAACCTTCCCTAAAATTTCCTAAAATTTCCTAAACTTCAAGTAAATAGAAAAATACGCCAAAATATAGAAACATGAACAATCATAATCTCCCTGGAAGATATTTGAAAGAAAACTATTATAGACACATTAATTAAACTTCTCATACACATATATTTTAAACCATGAATAAGAAACCTAATATATTTCCTATCATTTAAATAGTTTTAGCAACACTATACATATCAAATATTCATACAAACAAGACAAAGACATAGAAAAGAAGGTGATTCTTCCTAGTTTCAGATCCTACCTGGAGTCCTCCGGAGAATCCCTTCTAAGATTTGAGCACACCAAAACAACCTTTCAGTCGAAGTGATGAAAGCCTTCCTGAATGTTCTTCTCATTGAAATAAATCTTCCTTCCACCTCCGAGACTCTTCCAAATACTCTTGTAGAACTATAATGGTGATAAAAAATGCAGGAAAACTCCAAATCTACACTTCCAGAAAAACTCCTAAATTTCTCCCAAAGTTGTCCAATCTCTCAAACTCCTTCCCCATTAATAATTTAACCCAAAAACTATATGGTTGGAAGAGTTTCCTTATGGGAAGCAACTACTCCAACTACTATAGTTGGTTATGATTAAATTAAACACTCCCTATGAACAAATATTAAAGCTTTTATTATTTTATTAAATTAATCATCTAAATAAGACCATAACAAGAAAAGGAATACAAGAGTTATCAAATAACTCCCATGGCCCAATTGGAAACAAACTAGCCTAACTTCTAGGAGGTCTCAAGTTCAAATCTCCTAGATAGCTAGTTTTTCCAAAAAGATTTTTGTTTTACTTTATTATTATTTTTATTCAATAATCTTTATTCAAACATTAAAGATACCATTATTCAAGAAAGTAAAACACACAAGTAATAATATTTATATATGTATAGGTATATATGTGTGCACCCATATATACACATACATATATAACATATATTCAATCATAAAATAGATAGCCATACAAATATATATATTGATACAAAGGTAAATCCAACATACATCATACATCTCAATACAAAAATGATAACACTGAACACCAATCCCCAACTAAGGTAACTCCTAAACAAAAATCTATGTTAACAAGAATTCCTTCAGATTAACTTGTTAAAATCTCCACACAACAATAGTTCATGGATTTTAAAGGAACACTCAGACATGTGTAGCCAGGTGGATTAGATGCCTAGTACCTACATCCTGCAACACCAACTAAGTATACCAACATATATACACATATATGTACATAGACAGTGGAAAATAAGGAGGGAGAGTGTGACATCATGTGGATCTCCCATAGGAGAAACTATGCATTCCTGTCCTCATCCTACACTTACACCAAATAGTGTAATGAACAAAGTATACTGGGGTTAGTAGGGTTAGATCCATCATAAACATAATAATATAAATCAAGTATGAAACATTTCACAAATAGTTTATTCCTAAATATACATCATTTTATGCCAAATCATTTATTATTTCCACAAAATAATTCTATTAACCAAATATATGCTCAAAATTTCCCATTGTGAAATCAAAATAATCCAAACGTACAATTCAAAGTAATAGAGTAATAATCCCGTTAGTCCAAAATATGAAGGTGTAATACCCCAAAAATGGGCTATAAGTTCATTAACCTCCTATATCATCAAATCATATGAAATCGACATCAAAGTCCTAATCTAAGGCACATCTAAACATTATCAAATCTAATTGATTATCTTAAATTTTGCATCGGAGAATATTCCTAGTAATATTCCTAATTATCTTAATTATCTTTAATTTAATGATTATTTGGCGATAAATCACATTTATCCTAAAATTTGATTAATTGAATATTTTCATATTTAATTAATTAGATTTAATATTTGCCACTTAATTATGTAATTAAATTTAATTCTATCTATTATTAATTGTATTATTTAATTTTGACAATAAATCAAAATTCCTATTTTTAATTGATTAAATTCTTATTTAATTAATTAAAGCATGTTGTCATTATTTAATAATATAATTTTTAATAAAAGTTTGATTAAATAATTGATTAACCCATAAATCAATTGTTTTATTTTTTAAAAAAGCAGTTAAGTTGGAAATAAATCACTTTATTATTAAATTAATTCATAAATAAAACATGCACAATCATAAAAGCAAACAACTATCAATTATCAATTAAAGCTAAACTCTATTTTGAGTTAAAACTTAGCTTTTGCATGTTTTTGTGAGTTAATTATCTTTTATTTAAAAATAACTCAAAAATCAAGTTGAGTTATTTGAGTGATTTATGGCTTTTATCCATGCACCTCCAAAGCCCTGGATTTCTATAAATTAAAGGCTCAGCTCTTCACAAATCATCTCATATTTTGCACAATCACGCTGGAGAATTGGAATTGAAGAATCAAAGCTCTTGTGAATCGACATCTTTGTGAGATCAATCTTATTTTTGCATTCATAGTTTTCATATCATTGTTAGAATCTTCATTGTTAGATCATTTAGCATTCATTTCATATCAAGTTTTTCATATTAGCATAGATTCATATCAAGTTTTCATTCTTATTGCATAGAAAAAATAAAAAATATAGATTAATTGCATTCAATTTCATATCCATCTTTTGCATTCAAATCCTTCATTTAGGTGTCGTCTAGGTCACTGATCTCGATTACAATCTGAGAACATTAATCTCGCACCTATTAGAAGGCAGTAAATCGCTTGGTTAGATAGCTTTCAATTTTGCACGATTTTGATTATCACTAACCTCTAATGTTTTACTGAGTGTTGTGTTTACAGATCAGGTACAATTTTCACACACACATTTCTGGCGCCCAACGTGGGGCAACCCACCTTTGCATGCTGGTTTTGATTTTTTTGGGAGCTAAAACCCCAAAGTTTCAAAGATTTAATTTTATCTCCCAAACGGCTTGTAATTTTGGTCTGAAATTTTTTTTGCAAGTTGGTGACGTTTCATGGAAGCTACAGTAAAAAATTTAGAATTTTCTGAGATGTTTTGAATTTTTAATAATTTTTTCTTGAAATTCCGGAAAAAATTAATATCTGACGCAAATCAGCATATTTTTCAAAAAAATTTATATTTTCGGAAATCTCTTTAAATTCTATAGGGGGTCCATTCTTTGTGTTTTAAATTTGGACATGATATCATAGCTCAAATAGTCAATTTACAAAAACTAGTTTATTTTGATAAAATGGGTCTCTAGGGCACAAATGAAGAGGTTTTTCTAAAATTTTTGCATTTTTGGAAAGCTCTCTGTTTTTTAGTAGGGGTCTCTATTCTGAATTTCTATTTTTGTGGCCAAAATCATATCAAAAAAATTAGATCTTGTTGACTAGGTCAAATGCAGCAAAAAAAATAAAGTTTTGTGATGGGTATGCACTTATTTTTTTTACATGGTTCAATGAATGATATGAGTTGTCATTTGGGTTGATTGCTGGTTATTATTACTGATAATAATTGATTTTTAGAGCTAACCCTATGGTTTTCATAAGTTGAATATATTTTGCATATCTTGTTTGCTTGTTTGCTTGTTGGAGAGTTCGTCACTTGCTTGCATGGAAAAGCTCAACAAAAATTGCTAAAAATTAAGTAAAATCTACTAAGCGCGTTGCAAGGATCCCAGGTATTCTCCTTTATCTAATAATAATTTGATTTGGGACTTAAAATAAATCTCTTATGTGTCAAGCTTGTGTGCATCTTTTCATGCTTTTGATCTATTTCTACACACTTGCATAATTGATACTAGGTTGTGAACCCTTAAGGATTCATTAAGTAGTCTTAGAATACTTGTGATTGATCTTGATTGCTATCTTGGGTTATTGGACTCGCTAATCCGCCGGCCCCTCATTTCCGCCCCGTGGTTGCAATCTCAGTGCCATAAAGGGGAGGGGTCAACAGGACAGAAGCGTTAAATGTTCCACTTGGAAACCCTTTTGTGCTTTTAGGAACTCCCTTGTTTTCTAAGTTGTGGACTCATTTTTAGCTTGTGTGAGGTGTTAAGTGTTCCACCTTGTGGACTCATCTCATATTCTCTTTAAACGTTAAGTGTTCCTCTTTCTACTTTTTGGATGCTTTTGGTAGATTTGTTTTCGGAACATACATCTGTGCTCACATAGTAATTAGGCCCTATGAACACTATTTGTGATTCTTGAGAGATTGGATTCCTAGCGAAATCCTTCTTGACGATAGAATCCTTGTAGGTAGGGAGGATACTTAGTGTGTTTCACATTCAACTTGGTTAGTGAGTCTTCTCTTATTGATCGACACATTCTCTCTCTGGAGAGGTTGATAGATCACGTGGGGTTGATATCACGAGCTTTGGTGAATCAAAATTGGTTAGTGCGTCTTCTCTTATTGATTGATACATTCTCTCCCCGGAGAGGTTGATAGATCACGTGGAGTTGATATCACAGACCTTGGTGGAACAAAACTTTGTCTTAGCGTGTCGGATTAATCTGCTTGCTTTGTTTGGGTTAAAAGTGAAGAGGTGTCAAAACCTTGAATCTGGAGCCAAGTCCCCTTGTGGTATACTATTGTGAGTCATCTTTAGAGAGGGTTAACCGTAGCGAACAATCCCTTCACAGGGCAAACTGCATTGACGGAACCTCAAGCGGTAATAGCCATTTTCGCCATGGTAGTGACAACCGCTATATAAATGTCCTTGTGGAAGAAATCTCCATGGGTATGGTTCATTGTTGGGTTGTCAGATCTCCCTAGCAGCTCTTGAAGATTAAGTTCTCGGACTGTGTCAAAACCCTGGTGCGCCGGGATTGGAGTTCACCCCTTTGAATCATAAAAGTTGCAGAGTCAAACCATTACTAAAAACCCTAGAGAGGCCAATTTTTCATTCTCAGGTATATGTGCGTTATTGCAAAACTTTTTCAGAACATACACAATTAGTACTCTCAGGGATTAGCACAATTTGGTCACTTGATTGTTCATGCGCAAGGTTGCTTTTGCCATTGTTCATTGTTTTCAGACGTGCTTGGAATCACTTGCTTGCTGTTCTGCATGCTTATTTATCTACTTGGCTATTAAAAATGATCAAATCTGGTATAACCTTCAAAATCTGGACAGTACAATTTGCAAACAATCCAAAACTGAAAACTTTAAATTTTGCAAAAATTGACGTAAAGTTCTTTCTGGAGTCAAAAGTCATTTCAAGAAGTCAAAAGTCGTATGAGTTTTGTCAAGTGTCATTTCAGTATTACCCAACTATCGTATGAGTTTAGCAACTATCATTTCATAGACTACCCACTGTCGTATGAGTCTGCAGAGTGTCGTTTGGAAAAATTTGAGAGAGTTGTCAAAAATTATCAAATTGCAAGATATCCAATGTTTCCAGCCTAGTTCCAGAATCTGTCAAAAATATCATTGTGTCAGGAATAGAGCAATAGCTATTGAGAATCAGTACACATGTCTCAAAGAATCAGTAAACAAGAGGAAGAAGCTCTGATTGCCACTATAATGAAACAGATACATGCTATGCAAGTCCAGCTTGACAAACTTGGGAAAGAAAAGGAACCTCTATACTCTTTTCCATTTGATAAAGACTTGTACATGTCACCATGCCCCCAGAAAAAAATTGAGCAATATGATACCTCTTCCACAGAGAGTGACACATCCAGCTTTAGAGACTATGATGACTATGACAACAGACAATGTAATGATACCTATGACACCTCTGTTCCTAAGAGTCCTCCTCATCGTTCATTCCTGCTTACTACAAATGGGCCATCACATTGGATAGATCAGGAGAGTGATCCATATGATTTTGATTATCAAAGAGACTTTGATGATTTCTATGCACAATACCCAGATGATCCATCTGTTTCACTTGAGGAAGAGAAAGTTTACCACGCTGATTATAAACATGCATACTATAAGGATCTCTCCTCTAAGAACTCTCAGGCTGAAAATAAAGATTACACTCTCAAGCAAGATCATGTTAATGTTGGACCTTTGTCTTGTGATGGTTCCCTTCCATCCCCTACTTCCTCCAATACTCGTACATTTCCTAAAGCTTCTGAGTCTTTCACATCTTTCACAGAACCTTCACCTGACACAAGCCCTGATACTTTTCATGTGGTTCCCTATAGTTATCCTCCAGGGCTACCTCTTAAAGAAACTCAAGCTAACCTTCACTTGGCTGCAAAGACTTTCAATAATGATAAACCTAAAGAGCCTAAGCCTTCATATGCTATAATCCCTACTTCAGCTAGTCCTCCACCATCTCTTCAAAAATTATCCATACAATCCCAACATGCTTCCTTGTCCTTAGAAGTGGCTCCATGTCAAGAGGACTCTAAAAATGATAAAGAGAAGAACATAAAGAAAGATCAAGATCAAGAACCCTCCATTTCATCCACTCCTTTTCACGGTGTCTCTCATTCGCCTCAGGGTTCTTTTGATCCTATACACCCTTTTTTATGCATTCCACCATGTCTTAAGTCTTCTCCTAAACAAGATCAAGATACTACTTCCAATGTTAAGCCTATTGAAAATCAAAAGAAAAATTATGCACTTGTGCTATCCAAAGATCCTTGTCAAGATCAAAGTCTTCCATCTTCTTATTCTACCATTCCATGTTCACTTCCGCTTTCTACTCTTCCTAAGTCTTCGCAAGCTTTGAACAATCCTATCAAAGAAGGTGCTCATATTCAAGATGTCCATGATTCTATTGAAGATCCTAATGCTCACTCTAAAGATGCTGATATCCTTGGTTGTCATATAGATGCTGATGAACTTATTGATTATCCTTTTGCGTCTTCCACTTCCATCCTTGGACCTCTTCCACCACTACAAAGATCTTCACACCTTCCTTCCATCTTGGGTCCTTATGTCCCTTCACTTTCCCCTCCTAACTCTCCTAATTTGCCATCCATCTTGGCTCCTTACATACCTCCATCTCCCATCTTTCCTCAAGATCAACATAGATGCATACCCTTGAATCCTTTTCATCCACCCACCCATCTAAACCAGTCATATCCTCCCTCTTCCACAAATCCCAAGTCTTTTGGAAGTAACTTGAATGTTCAATACAAGAAAAAGAAGCAATGCAAGAATCCATCAAAAAAAGAAGATCACCATGTCTCCTCTAATAGACATGGAAACATAAAGTCAAAAGAGATATCTAAGAAAAAAACTACAAGACAAGTATGGGTTCCAAAATCTATCATTGAAGATATTATCTCTAGATCATCAAAAGGAAATAAAAAGCCTACAGCTATATGGATTCCAAAGTCTCTCTTGAAAGAGTCTGGTGTTGAACAAAAAGTGAAATTGACATTCAAGCTTCCAAAGGCTTCCACTGCATCTCCTTCCAAAAATATTCTTCCATTTCATGCACCCAAACCTCAACCTCTGCTATCCATTCACCATATTCCTTCACGTATTCCTTCATTCACATTTCCTCCACCCTCTCACCACCCTTCAAGGTATGTGTTGACATTGATCTTGCCTTCCTTTCCACCTACCCTTTTACAATCCTTCCATGCATTATCCTTTTACCTTCTATCATTTTTCCTCATTTTCCTATTCCTCCTATCTTCCAACCTCACTCGCTTTACATAAAACCCTATCCTCCATTTTTCTCTTTCATCTCCCTTTCCCTATCAGCATCTTTGAGCGTGTCATTTTGAATCCTTGGCATATCATGGTTTATCCTTTCAAGGAGCATTATCTAAAAAGCTTGCCTTCTTCCAAAAAAAGAAAAAAAAAATAACAAAAAATTGAAAATGTGCCTTGGTAAAAACCTAGAAATAGGCACCTTGGTAGCAAAAGTAAAGAGAAATAAATTCATCCTATGGTGAAAACCACTCCTTTGTGGCACCTTGGATAAGTACCATGATGAAAACCTGGCAATCAGGCATCATGCGTAGTTCTTCTACATATTTCATCCATTTCATCTTCTCTCTTTGATCTTGACAATGTTGATCTATACATGAATATTTGACTATTTTGTGAGCTATCTTACGATGATCTTGCTTTCATTCCTTCCATGTTTAGCCTTCATATCCATCTTCCTCCATTCATTTTCGCCTATCGCTATCCTTTTCCCCTTTGGTCTTGATCTAATAAAAAAAAGAAAAAAGAAAAAAAAAGAAAGAGTAAAACACGGTGCTATGAAGCCTCTTGACATGTATACTCCTTGGGATTGCATTCTTTCCTGCTCTTGCATTATGATTTTGTGCTTATCCTATGCTAGCCTTTCATTGCTTGTCCAAATGCGCTTTACATGATGATTTTTCCCTAGCTTGGGTATTCTTGAGGAGTTTCCTCTTGAGGATTTCTTCCCTTCATTTTCCTTCATTCTCTTATCTTCCATCTCTTCCACCAGCTTGCTAATCCCTCTTGTTCTCCACCTTGCTAGACATTGGGACTGCATGATATGATCTTGCTTGGGAGTTTGCAATGGAAAAAGATGCTATCAAGTATATCAAGTATCAGAACAATTATCAGAACAAGCATCAGAATCAGTATCAGAACCAGTATCAGAACCAGTATTAGAACAAGTATCAAAACCAGTGTCAGAATAAGTATCAGAACACCTACAGGGGCTACACCTTTCACTTTAGTTTATGGGTCTTAAGCAGTACTACCTATTAAGGTTGAAATCTCATCACTCAGAATCAAAATGCATGGACTTGTCACTGATGAAGACTACAGAGTGTCGAGGTTACAAGAACTTGAACTACTAGATGAGCGCAGACAAGCAGCGTATGATCATCTCAGAGTGTATCAGAAAAGAATGTCTAGAGGCTACAACAAGAAAGTCAGACATAGAGAAATACCCCAAAAATGGGCTATAAGTTCATTAACCTCCTATATCATCAAATCATATGAAATCGACATCAAAGTCCTAATCTAAGGCACATCTAAACATCATCAAATCTAATTGATTATCTTAAATTTTGCATCGGAGAATATTCCTAGTAATATTCCTAATTATCTTAATTATCTTTAATTTAATGATTATTTGGCGATAAATCACATTTATCCTAAAATTTGATTAATTGAATATTTTCATATTTAATTAATTAGATTTAATATTTGCCACTTAATTATGTAATTAAATTTAATTCTATCTATTATTAATTGTATTATTTAATTTTGACAATAAATCAAAATTCCTATCTTTAATTGATTAAATTCTTATTTAATTAATTAAAGCATGTTGTCATTATTTAATAATATAATTTTTAATAAAAGTTTGATTAAATAATTGATTAACCCATAAATCAATTGTTTTATTTTTTAAAAAAGCAGTTAAGTTGGAAATAAATCACTTTATTATTAAATTAATTCATAAATAAAACATGCACAATCATAAAAGCAAACAACTATCAATTATCAATTAAAGCTAAACTCTATTTTGAGTTAAAACTTAGCTTTTGCATGTTTTTGTGAGTTAATTATCTTTTATTTAAAAATAACTCAAAAATCAAGTTGAGTTATTTGAGTGATTTATGGCTTTTATCCATGCACCTCCAAAGCCCTGGATTTCTATAAATTAAAGGCTCAGCTCTTCACAAATCATCTCATATTTTGCACAATCACGCTGGAGAATTGGAATTGAAGAATCAAAGCTCTTGTGAATCGACATCTTTGTGAGATCAATCTTATTTTTGCATTCATAGTTTTCATATCATTGTTAGAATCTTCATTGTTAGATCATTTAGCATTCATTTCATATCAAGTTTTTCATATTAGCATAGATTCATATCAAGTTTTCATTCTTATTGCATAGAAAAAATAAAAAATATAGATTAATTGCATTCAATTTCATATCCATCTTTTGCATTCAAATCCTTCATTTAGGTGTCGTCTAGGTCACTGATCTCGATTACAATCTGAGAACATTAATCTCGCACCTATTAGAAGGCAGTAAATCGCTTGGTTAGATAGCTTTCAATTTTGCACGATTTTGATTATCACTAACCTCTAATGTTTTACTGAGTGTTGTGTTTACAGATCAGGTACAATTTTCACACACACAGAAGGTACTAGGGTCAACATTACATCCTCTCCCGCTAGAATTAGGCTTACTCCTAGAAGCCTACAAACAAGTATGGATATGAAGATTTGATCCTGCTAGCATCATCCCAAGCGGCAGAGGTCTCATAATTCAGGTCCAATAGTACACTTACCTACTCTATCCTATGACCCCTAAGGGTCAAAGTATGCTGCTAGAGTATACGCAATCGCTCCAAAGCCAAATGTCTATCGTCTACCTATAAAGTGTTCCAATAAAAAACATGCATCAAATAAAGAATATACTCTCTAATAATGGATATGTGAAACACATCATGCATGCATGTGAGGCTAGATAGTAGGGCGATTTGGTAAGAAACTGATCCTATCCTCTCAAGGATCTCAAAGGGAACCACAAATCTAGGTGCCAAATTAGAACCTTTTCTATAACGAATAGGGCTCTTACATGGGTAGACTCTCAAAACCACCTTAGCTCTAATAGAAAATTTCCTATCAATCCTATGAGCATCAATATACTTCTAAATTTTATGAGCTATCACATGATGCTCTCTAATCCTATATACCTGTTGCTCCATATCCTATAACTGTTAAAATAACTAAGAGGGGGGGTGAATTAGTTAAATAAATTATCCTACAGTTCCAAACTCTCATATGTACATTTCAAAACCATTTCAACAATTTATGAGACTCAATAAGATAAGATATCAATCTATCCATTCATTTACTAAATACCAGTAATTATCCAAACTGTAATTAAAGATTAAATCAACTATGCAGTATGTAAAGTATGATAACAAAATAATCATAACAACAAACTCATAACAAAATGATTTAATGTGGAAATCCTGCTAAGGGAAAAACTACCTAGGACAGGTAACCCAAAATATTTCACTCTTCTAAACTGAGCTCAGCTAGGAGCCAACCCTATTTAATGTTACAATGCACACTTCTAGGTGTGACTTGGTTAGAGGATTTATCACTAACAGTTAAATTTTGACCAAAATTCACTATATGGTCAACAAGATAATAATCAAAATTTTTTTGGCAAGTGATGTTGTGAATTACTAGGGATCACTTGAGGGTTTTCATTCATGGAAACACTTATGCTAGAGTGATTGCATGTAGACAATTTATCTACTAGAGTCATAGTTATGAAAATGACTAAGTCTAGAATCAGGGTAATAGGGTATAGTGTTACAATTTTGGTTAGCGATGGAAATGTATGAGGTATCATGGCCTACAAATTTAGTAGAAGGAATTTTGGGATAGGTATATTCTTTTAGTTAAGAGTGCAAGATTTTTGGTGATCAGATCAGTGACATTCAGTGATCTGAAGGTATGTGAAGATAGAGAATTAGTATAATAGGGCATATGATAAGTTGTGAAGGTTAAGGTAGGGTTAGTGGATATGATAATGTGCTAAGTCAAGTGAATGGATTATATTACCAAAACTTGGGTAATATAAGATTTTCGACATCATACTTATCATTTACATAATTAATTATTATGGTTTGTATGGTATTTGTGAAGCCAAATGGATAGAATATTTTGTGTAAGTATAGAAAGATTTTGTGAAAGAAAAATGGTATTGTATTTTCATGATGAAACAAGGTTGTGAATCTGAGAATAGAGAGAAGATGTGAGATCAGTAATAGACAAAGCTATAACTAGAACTATATAAGCAAGATAAGTGCTTGTATTGTTAACATTTTGGAGAACTCTTTGTGATAGTTTTTTATTGTAAGAGAAGTTTTCTCACCACCTTTAACCAGGTGTTTTGTATACCCATAACAAGGTGTTGTATTCCTTTAACAAGGAAATATATTATGTAACAGTCATCTCCTAGCAGGGCTATATCTCCTAACAAGATATAATAGTTTAGTGCATAGTTATGGGTACCATACTCATCAGGGTTTTCCCTTGGCCAAGGTTTCCTTGAAAATAGATCATGGTGTCATGAGTAATGTGTTATGCTTATATGTTCTTTTCATTTCTTCATTGTTATGATTTATTTATAATTTGTTGAAGTTTAAATCAAAGTCTAGTAATATTGATTCACCCCCCTCTCAATATTACCTAATCGTAACAGTTGGTATTAGTGCTATTAGTCCTTGGAAAGAAATCCTAACTACTTATGGGATATTAGAATGATTCCAAAAAGTTTGCAAGATAAATTTGATGTAGGACTTGAAGATCTAGACAAAGAGAAGGCTGAGAATGGCATATTAAAATTCACATTAAGAAGAGAAGAAGGTTTCATCAAGAAACTGAAGGAGCTTCTTGAAACTTCAAGATATCAGAAACAATACCTTATGAATAAAATCAGTGAAGAATTATTCAATGACACATTAGATCAAATAAAGAGGCTAGAGAAAGAAAAAGAGAAAATCAATCTTTTGATGATTAAGGAGATTTAACATGAAAAGGATGTAAGGAACAAAGTTGAAGAGTCACTAAAAGAAGAAAATGAGAAGATAGGACAAATGAAGACTGAACTTGACCACTACAAAGATAAATATTAGGAATTGGAGAAATATAATCAAATCATTAAAGGTGAACTCACTCAAGCAAAATTACACATTGAAAAGTTGCACATGAGTAGTGACAAAATTAATGAGCAAAGAGTAAGACATAAACCTAAAGGAGACATGACTAGAGTTGGATTCAATGAAGGAATTTTTTTTTAAACCAGCAAAGAAGAAAGTGAAGAAAAGAATGAAGAAATACCTAGACATGAACAAACACCTACTCATGAAGAACCTAAAGAATAGATCAAACCCTTCAGAGGTAGATTCTTTGGATACAACAAACTTGGACATATGAAAAGAGATTACAGAAGTAAAGGTACCTCTAAACCCTTTACCGTCTACTATTTTAACTATTATGATTATGGACATAAGAAATAAGATTGTAGACAACTAGATTAGTCTAGGTATAAGAAATATTATGTCAGAGAAGAATCAACAACCAAGATCACATGTTAAAAATGCAATTATAAATTTGGACATATTGCAAGATACTGTAAGCTACAAGTAAATCAGGAAAGAAGGAGACCACCTACATGTTACAAATGCAACAACCTTTCACACATTGTGAAGTTATGCAGATAAAATGGAGAGGACAATAGAAGAGGACCAAGGAGATCAAGTGAACCGAGAGGACCACCTCATGTGGTTATAAGAAAGAATGTTGGTGACAGTGGTAAGAGTCTTAATCAGTACATGAATGAGTTTGAGAATAATTTCAAGAAATCACAGAGCAAGTAGGATGACAAGATGTGGAAGGTGAAAGTCTTAAATAAGGCATCGGTTCAAGGAGAAAATAGATGATCCTGTGTCTTTGCATGATGAGTTCTTTGATGCATCAACCTAGAAGGTCGCATGGCCTTAAGGGGAGCATTAGATGTAGAGAACATAATATATCTAGCCCTTTCATATGTGGAGTAAGCTCATGTGTGCTTAGGTATGGTGTGTATAGACACTAATGAGTCTTTGGATGAGATCACAACACTTGGAGATTTATTTTCCATGCTCATGAGTTTTGTGTTGACTGGACGGTATGAAAAGTTGAGCTACTTGTGTTTAATGCACTTACACAACTTGTGAAGGATAAAAGAACTTAGAAAATATCATTTTGGCACCATTTTTTGATTAGAAACTAAGGAGAGAACAATTTTGAAGGAATTTAAGTCATCTAGCAGAGAGATTGTGTGCTCGCGTGAAGTAGAGATCTTGCTTTTAGCACATTAAAGGTATTTAGACCTATACTCATTGAGAAGTTATGGATGCACTAGTATTTTATGATGTCGTGGATAGACCTAGGTACAAATTTAAGAAAAATCCATTTAATTTTTGTGAAGATGATCTAGAAGGAGCATTTTCACAAACCCCTATTAGCGTGTTGCACGTAGAAGACATTAGGTCATACATAAACTACAAGTATGAAATCATTAGAGATGTAAACATTTATAGTGAATTGGATAGTATGATAGAATTATATGGATCCATGGTAGAAGAGTTAAAACACCTACAAGATAAATATATCATTAAGATAACCCTACTTATGGAATTCACAGAAGCTGAATGGTTTAAGATCATCCTTAGCAGAATCCATGATCAGTTTGTTTGTATTGGAGATCAACTAGTAAATATTTGTGTTCAAATGATTCATGAGATTATTGGCCTTGATAATGAAGGATTCCTACCTGTAGAAGAAAATAATATGAGGAAACAAGTAGAAACCCTAACCTATTCCAAGTGGGATAAGAGGGTGATGACATTCAATGATATCTTTCAGAAAGATGTTAGGTTGGTTGCAATGTTATTGGGGTACAAACTATTTTATAGTAGTAGACCAAACTCTGTATCAGTTGGAGTCATCATGATGGCATATAGAATGGTGAAAGAAATAAGAAATATAACCTTTGTGAAGTACATTCACATCAGTTCCTTGAAATTGTAAAGGTGATTAAGAAAGATAGGACTAAAGCATTTAGGTTTGGGTCCTTGTTGGTCCATATCTACATTAATATCATTCACAAGTTTCCTGGTATGCACCCTAGGGAATGGAAGGATAATGTACCCACTAGGATTCAGATTTGAGAGAGTTACAAAAGGAAAGATAAGAATTTTGTTGATGGTGAACTATTTTCTATGACCAAAATCTTACAAATTCAAATGAAGGAAAGGTATAGAATACCTCAAAACATTGTTGAGAAGTACGAGGACACTATTTGTTTCATGGTTGAAACTAATTGTGTTTGTTTTGAGGTAGTAGAACCAAGAATGAAATGCTATTACCCTATGGGGTATGTAGTTAGCACATAAATCTTAACTATGTAGGTTGAGCATGTACTTGTAGTATAAAAAGACCCTACTCAAGAAATATGGGGAGCGTATAGGGAAAAGTCTAAAAAAGTCAAATAAGAACAAGAGAAAGTTACAAGGAAAAGGAAAATTAGTGAAATTGTGGAGGATATCACTACGAAGGTAGGAATCACTAAGGAGAAATTTGTTAGCACCTACAAAGTGTTTCATGGCAATAAAAATTTTCTCTATTCTCTACAAGCTTTTCCTTGTCTCTGGCTTGAAACCCTAGGTCTAAATTCATATTTCTAGCTGTTGGGGGAAAAAACTCTAGTTTATCTAGGCCATGTTCTAATTCTTCATTACCTTTTTTAGGCCACTTAAGTGATTTTAAGCGCATGTGCACTTTTCCCTCCCAATTAGTCACTAGTTCTCTAAGTTTCTAGGTGGTTAGTAATTCTATTCGACGACTTCAATTTTGTTGTTGTCGTAAGATCTCTTATTTTTAGTAGTTAAGTCCCATACATTCAGTGACTCCATGAGTGGCTTATATCTTCTCTTCTGTCACTAAATTGCAAGATGGTTGGCCCACTTCATGAGGATGGTATAGGTGGACCTGATGTCAAAAGATGTTGAGGTGTCAATTTTCTTTTGGTCAGGTTAAAACACGGGGCAGTGAGTTGGCAATTGTCAGTGGGCCCAAAGTCTTCGGTCTATGAGGTGAGGTTAAAGCTTAGATTGATCTTGTGGTTGTCATTATATCATTGATATAAGATGCATGAGGTTTAAGATTGCAGTATAACGATAGTCATTGATCTTGTTTAAGAGATGGGGACCACTAGGTGGGTCCTTTGTTGCTAACTCATTGTGATGTGGTCATTTTTTATTCACTAAAGGTATTAAAAACATGACAAAGTTGCCAGTGTGTTTGACACTAAGGATGAAGTTGTGGTTCCTTTGTTGTTGACTTGTCTGACATGCCATTTCATGACTTGATAGAGATTTCAAGTAAGGTGGGGCCAAGTTTTAATGACATCTACAGGGTTACTAGCTTTGCCTAAGATCAACAGTGGTCATATAATCTCATGGAATTTTTTGAGCTCTTGCGATCATGTGTTGGCCGTCTGATCTTCCAGGTGTTTATGCTGATGTCATAGTGGGACCTCCCTGCCAATGGGAGCTGAAATGCTCTTTCCTGATTGGTTGACATGGATAATGACATGGAGTGTTGTCAATGGGACTGATTTTTTAGCATTCAAGCATGATAAAGATTGACATGATCTTGCGGTTGTCATTATACTGCTTGGATAAGATGCATGATATTTAAGTCAGTGGTATAATGATAGCCATTGATCTCAGTAAGCTTAGAATTTAGAAGGTATTCAGTGATCTAGTGACTTAAGGTTGTCATGTAGTCTCTTGATCCAACTCAGGGTTAAGAAATTATTCAGCGACTTATAAATTGCCTCAGTTGTGTGTTCTTGGGACTTAACCCCAGTTGATGAAATGATTGTGAGATTCAGCGAAGACTCTTTGTCACTGAATCTCCAGATTATGCAGGGTTAAGGTGAAGTTAGTATCTAGTTTTCCTTGGTGGTTAAGTAATGTATTTGGTAATCTAGCAATTGTGTGGTCACATGGTCTCGGGTTCCTGATGGTTAAGTGGAAGACCTCCAGCAATTCAGCGACATAGTTATCTCTTTGTTGCTGAATCAAACAGTTAAGGTAGAAAAGTTCTCACAAGTTGATGAGAATCATTAAATGGAATGAAGAGGAGGATCGACGTTAGTCATGTGATCTTTGAAGGGTTTGGTGGTTAATGAGATGTTTGGCGATCTCACAACTAAAGGATAAATGTAAACTAGGATTCTTATGTAGTTTAGTGGCAGAGCCCTGGAAAATTAGAAGATCTAACGGTCATGATATAAAGTGAGTCTAGATTTGAATGTTGGCCATTGATGAGCTGTCTTGTGCCATGCAAGTAGTCATTTCTTTCAGATTTGAATATTTTAAGGGTTTCTTAGTGACTAAGGACTAGTTTTTAATGCTAGAGCGGTTGGATCTGGTAGATATGATTTTGTCAACTATTGTAGAGTGATCCAGAGAGTTTGATGATTGATTGTAGGGGGACTGTACCATGAAGGAATGGGTAAGGAGCTACTCAAGGCATGTTGCAAGTGAGTTAATTAGATTGATAAACATGGTGAATTCATGATCTTCAGTACATTATGCAGAGATTTCTCATAAATGAAGATCATTCTTGGATCTAATAAGACCAGGTTGTTTGGTTTTCCTCTAATGAAATAAATTTTGATTGAATTTAGTTGGTTTGGTGGGTGAAAACCCTAACTTCTTCCCTAGTCATCCGTAGCTTGTTGCATCCTAATTTTTGGGATTCCAAGATGACTAGTGGTATATATTGTTGTAATTTTGATTTTTGAAGGGTTCCAATTTTTGGTAATCTAAGGGGTTCCAATTTCCTTGGTTCCATGAAGGTTCATTTTCCTATAAATATTGCCTTTTTCTCTACATATAGGGTGTTCCCTCTTTCTTCTCGGGTTTTGAGAATATAATACAAGTTGTAACAGTCTGTCTTATGTATGAGATTTCAATATATTTGAGTCTTAAACTTATTGATTATAACATCAAGGGTGTTTTGATTTTTCTATTTGCATTTCCAAATAGTCTGCAATAGAGTTGTTTTCACAAAAGCAACTTGATTTAGGACTATTTTTCAGATGTGTATGAGCTAGGGTATCAAGGATGTCTCTTGCTTGTCTTTCAATGGATGTTGATTAATGTGTTACTTGTTTATAGGTCTCTTCTAAGGGGAGGGTTAAAATCCTTTGAATAGGTGATAGCACATTTGGGTACACAGGTGGTTTGGTAATGTATGATCTGATCAGTGGTGGGTGTTTGTCTTCTTGTTTCATAGCTCTATTATAATGAGGTATTTAACTCTGTTGCCCATTGGATAAGGCACTAGTCTATGAGAGACTTAGGGTATTTCAGGGGTCCTTTCAACCTAACATCAAATCATTCAAATGAGAATACTTATCCTTTCATGTTGGTTGTAGTAGTAGGAGGTCCTTTCTACTTTTTAGATTCATTCCATGCAAGTCGGTGATTGCATTAGGTTTGGTTCATTGGATTATAGGATACCTATAAGGGTCTGATAACTATTCCACCATAATCCATCTGCAAGCCTTTTGTTTATCAAGAAGAGTCATGAGTGTGCAGATAAGGCAATACCTGCTTGAGTGATGTGGAGCTCAAAGAAGAAGGAGGATGCTCTTTGTCCTCATCAATTGGCCCTTTTCCCTGTTAGACTTTGGAGTGGAGACTAAACAGTTTGTCATCATAGTGTAAGCCTGACACTATGTGGAAAAAGTGAAAGCCAACAAAATGGTGACTCTGCTGGGGAGAACATAACGAAGATACATCTGTTAGAATCTCTGGTTACAAACTACAAATTTCCATATCTTATTGACTAGATTGATTTTCCCATCCGAGTCACCAAAAAATGGTGACTCCATTGGGGAGGCCATAGTACAGAGTCAAAAGTAAAAAAACACATTTGTAAAATCTTCTCTCTAAGTGTTGAGTGGTGACTCTAAATTATCTATTTGATCAGCATAGTCCCTAATAAATAGTGTGCAAATCTCGGTAAGCTTTTAGTTGATTGGAAGAAGATATAAAAATAAGTACAAAATTTTCCTTTTCTAGGAGGTGAAGACTCTACAAATAAAAGAACCTGATGGAGCTGCATGGTGAGCTCTAGATATGCCCTACCTTCCAATCAACAAGCTAAGTTCTTGATATAGAACTTCTAGGTATTTTGGTTTCATATGTCTTCCTTTTATGAAAATTAGTTTTAAGAGAATGTGTCCCTATCAAGTGTTTAGCACTACTGTAAAGGGATAAGTAGTAGTGGGTGGTTCCTTATGGAGGAATATAGGCCCTTTTGTTTTGATGGCATTGAAGGTGCCCCTAATGAGTTTTCTACCGAGGATGGGAAGTGCTTGCCTAGATTCATGGCTAATGGATCTGTTTTGACAAGCCAACATATATATGATGTCATGGGTCTTTTTGGTGAAATGGATGTTGAACATGAAGATGTTGCCATGAGGTTGTTTGTGCAGACTCTATCACATAGTGCAAGGGATTGGTTTGTGTCCTTACTTTCGTGTTCAATCCCTTCTTGGGATGTATTAAGAGCAAAATTTGTAGAAAATTTTGATGAGGTTGCTACTCTCAAGAAGATGATTGCAGAGAAAAAAGCTAAGATCTGGTAGTTAGAGGAGGAAAAAAGATTTCGAAGACTGGTGGTTCCTTACATTGATCATGAAGAGGCCAATGTTTCTGATGTTGATTCTCATTATGCATAAAGTGTTGACTATGAAGCTGATATTGAGGTCAGTGCATATGAGGATGCTAAAGATGAATCTGAGGTTGGCAATATTTTCTTTTTATCTATAGATTTTTCTTCTATTTAGCATGAGAAGGTAGCTTTATTGTCCTAGTGTGATGATGTTTTGTGTGAAGAGCAGAGTATTGGATATGATGCAGATGATGATTCCTGCAGTGTTTTCTTCACACAAGATGATCTAAGGCTAGAGATGTCCATTCTTGTCTTGGATAGGGATGATGTTTGCAGCAATAGGGGTGAATCTAAGGAAGATGAAGACAAGGCCCAAAGTCCATTGAGCAGTGAAAGGATTTCAGCACTTTTGGATGAAGATTTCCAAAGGTATGCACCTTTTATGGACTTTGATTTGTAGCTCCCCTTTGACATAGCCTTTGACACTGATAATGAGGCCAGTGTGCAAAGTGATGATGACCCATGTATATTACAGTTTCCCTCCTATAGTGACTTTGCAAAAGAAGAGGTAGAAAGACATGACAATGTGTTTTCTTGTCATAGAGATTGCAGTGATGAACAAGTTTCTTGTTCATATCCTTTTCCTTCTTTTTCCAAATATGATAGTGATGGTGATAGTATTGAGGACTTTTTCTTCAATGATTGGGATAGAAACTCTTTTGATGAAAATAGTGATGTAGATCAGTTGTCCCACTATCACCATATTTATGAAGAAAACCTTCACTTGGTTCATGATCCAGTTCATGAAGATATCATGGAGTAACCAAGTTACTTAGTGGCCGAGGCAATGCATGAAGGAAAATCAAAGGATCCAAGTCCTTCTCAACCAGGTATTTTTGTAGTAATGCATGATGATCAGTATGCTTTATTTTCTGATGCATTACTAGATAAGTTTTTTATTTTTTCCAGTCATCAGGAAGAAATGAGTGATGATCCATACTTCTTGGAGTATGAAAATGGTTATGACTAGAAAAACATGGGTAATGATCAGTACAATTTCATCTTTCAGCCCATGATTATTCACATATGTTGGGAACAAAATGGCCAAGATAATTTCAGATGGTTGGTCATATATGTAGATGAAAATCAAACATTTGATTCTAGAGGGTCACTTATTTTCTTTTGGTGGCCTAGGGCCACCAAGTAAAGTTTCAAAGCTTGTAAATATTTGTAAATAGTCTTTTTCTCGATCTGTTGTGTGTTTCCCTTCCTGTTTCCCTAGTTTGATTGCCAATTTTTGAGTTCCTTGTCAGTTTTTGTCCTGTGGGTGGTCTACTTCTCCCAATGATTCTGAATTCTTGCCATGCCTGTAAGAGGCATACATCCCTAGAAAGAGCCACTATTAGCACCTACAAAGTGTTTCATGGCAATAAAATTTTTCTCTATTCTCTGGAAGCTTTTCCTTGTCTCTGGCTTGAAACCCTAGGTCTAAATTCATATGTCTAGCCATTGGAGGAAAAAACCCTAGTTTATCCAAGCCCTATTCTAATTCTTCATTACCTTTTTTGGGCCACTTAAGTGATTTTAAGTGCATGTGCACATTTCCCTCCTACTTAGTCACCAGTTCTCTAAGTTTCCAGGTGGTTAGTAATTCTATTTGATGACTTTGACTTTGTTGTTGTCACAAGATCTCTTGTCTTTAGTGGTTAAGACCCATACATTCAGTGACTCTACGAGCAGCTTATATCTTCTCCTTAGTCGCTAAATCAAGAGATGGTTGGCCCACTTCATGAGGATGGTACAGGTGGACCTGATGTTAGAAGATGTTGAGGTGTTAGTTTTCTATTGGTCAGGTTAAAACACGGGGTAGTGAGTTGGTAGTTATCAGTGGGCCCGAGGTCTTCAGTCTATGAGGTGAGGTTAAAGCTTAGATTGATCTCATAGTTGTCATTATACCATTGATATAAGATGCATGAGGTTTAAGCTTGCGGTATAGCGACAACCATTGATCTTGTTTAAGAGATGGGGACCGCTAGGTGGGTCCTTTGTTGCTGACTCATTATGATGTGGTCATTTTTGATTCACTGAAGGTATTAAAAACATGACAAAGTTGCCAGTGTGTTTGACACCAAGGATGAAGTTGTGGTTCCTTTGTTGCTGACTTGTCTGACGTGTCATTTCATGATTCGATAGAGATTTCAAGCAAGGTGGGGCCAAGTTTTAATGACATCTGTAGGGTTTCTGACTTTTCCCAAGATCAACGATGGTCATATAATTGCATGGAATTTTCTAAGCTCTTGTGATGATGTGTCAGCCATCTGATGTTCTAGGTGTTTATGCCAACGTCATAGTGGGACCTCCCTGCCAGTGGGTGCTAACATGCTCTTTCCTGATTGGTCGATGTGGATAATGACATGGAGTGTTGTCAATGGGACTAGTGTTTTACCATTTAGGCATGATAAAGATTTACATGATCTCATGGTTGTCATTATACCACTTGGATAAGATGCATGATATTTAAGTCAGCGGTATAACGATAGCCATTGATCTCAGTAAGCTCAAAATTTAGAAGGTATTCAGTGATCTGGTGACTTAAGGTTGTCACGTAGTCTCTTGATCTAAATTAGGGTTAAGAAATTATTCAGTGACCTATAGATTGCCTTAGTCTCATGTTCTTGGGACTTAACCCTAGTTGATGAAATGATTTTGAGATTAAGCGAAGACTCTTTGTTGCTGAATCTCTAGATTATGTCAGGTTAAGGTGAAGTTAGCATCTAGTTTTCCCTGGTGATTAAGTAATGTATTTGGTGATCTAGTGACTATGTGGTTGCATGGTCTCAGGTTCTTGATGGTTAAGTGGAAGACCTATAGTGATTCAGTGACATGATTATCTCTTGGTCGCTGAATCAAATGATTAAGGCAGAAAAGTTCTTGCAACTTGATGAGAATCATTGGATGGAATGAAGAGGAGGATCGACGATAGTCGCATGATCTCTGAAGGGTTTGGTGGGTAATGAGATGTTTGGCGATCTCATGAATAAAGGATAAATGTAAACCAGGATTTCTATGTAGTTAAGTGGCAGAGCCCAGGAAAATGAGGAGATCTGGCAGTCGTGATATAAAGTGACTCTAGATTTGAATGCTGGCCATTGATGAGCTATCTTGTGCCATGCAAGTAGCTATTTCTTTCAGATTTGAGTATTTTAAGGGTTTCTCAGTGACTAAGGACTAGTTTTTAATGTTGGAGAGGCTGGATCTAGTAGATATGATTTTGTCAACTATTGCAGAGTGGTCCAGAGAGTTTGATGATTGATTGCAGGGGGACTATACCATGAAGGAATGGGTAAGGAACTACTCGAGGCATGTTGTAGATGAGGTGATTAGATTGATAAACATGGTGAATTCATGATCTTTAGTACATTACTTAGAGATTTCTCATAAATGAAGATCATTCTTGGATCTGATAAGACTAGGTTGCTTGGTTTTCGTCCAATGAAATAAATTTTGATTGAATTTAGTTGGTTTGGTGGGTGAAAACCCTAACTTCTTCCCTAGTCATCTGCAGCTTGTTGCATCCTAATTTTTAGGATTCCAAGATGACTAGTGGTATATATTGTTGTAATTTTGTTTTCTAAAGGGTTCCAATTTTTGGTAATCTAAGGGGTTCCAATTGCCTTGGTTCCATGAAGGGTCTTTTTCCTATAAATATTGCCTTTTGCTCTACATATAGGGTGTTCCCTCTTTCCTCTCTAGTTTTGATAATATAATACAAGTTGTAACAGTCTATCTTATGTATGAGATTTTAATATATTTGTATTGTTATCAGATTGTCTCCATTTGAGTCTTAAACTTGTTGATTATAACATCAAGGGTGTTGTGATCTTTCTATTTGTATTTCCAAAGAGTCTGCAATAGAGTTGTTTTTGTAGAAGCAACTGGGCTATCAAGGATGTCTCATGCTTGTCTTTTAGTGGATGTTGATTAATGTGTTACTTGTTTATAGGTCTCTTCTAAGGGGAGGATTAAAATCCTTTGAATAGGTGATAGCACATTTGGGTACATAGGTGGTTTGGTAGTGTATGATTTTATCAGTGGTGGATGTTTGTCTTCTTGTTTCATAGCTCTATTATAATGAGGTATTTGACTCTATTGCCCATTGGATAAGGCACTTGTCTATGAGAGACTTATGGTATTTTAGGGGTCCTTTCAACACAACATCAAATCATTCAAATGAGAATACTTATCTTTTCATGTTGGTTGTAGTAGTAGGAGGTCCTTTCTAGTTTTTAAATTCATTCCATGCAAGTAGGTTATTGCATTAGGTTTGGTTCATTGGGGTATAGGATACCTATAGGGGTCTGATAACTATTCCACAATAATCCATCTATAGGCCTTTTGTTTATCAAGAAGAGTCATGAGTGTGCAAATAAGGTAATACCCACCTGAGTGATGTGGAGCTCAAAGAGGGAGGATGCTCTTTGTCCTCATCAATTGGCCCTTTTTCCCTATTAGACTTTGGAGTGGAGACTAACCAATTTGTCATCATAGTGTAAACCTGACACTATGTGGAAAAAGTGAAAGCCAACACAATTGATAAACATAAGGAATAAGATGGAAGCATCTTCAAGCATGGCCATTGATACATCTATTCCTTTAGAGGTAGAAAAGATAATAAGTCATACTGTTGATATTGTTGACTTGTCAACTAAACAAGAGGAGGCAGTATAAAAATTTGTGTCTAAAATCATTCCCATAAGATCTATAGTATCTATTAATTAGGATATTTCTAAGGAGAAATAGGTAGAAGTTAAGAGGAAGAAGAAAGAGGAAAAGGTAGTTGAGAAAGTAGAAGAGAAAATAGCTCAAAAGGATCCACAAATTTTGTGGAAATGAGACCTTAAATCACTACAGAAGAGAGTGATAAAAGATGGGAACTTGAATACAATGGATAGGTAGTATGAGAGGTATGATGCTAAAAACCAAGTGATCATTGAAGATACTATCATTGAGCATCTATTGATTTTCAAGAAAAACTTGTTAGAAATTAAAGGGAGTATCCCTAAAGAACTGTATAGAAAACTAGAAATCAGGAAGCAGTTGGCACAATCAAAAGATGAAACCATAAGGAATAAAGCCATTGAGGACATGTTACCAGTTGTCTCAATACAAGAAAGTGAAAGGATAATAAATGCATTAAAACTCCTATTGAGAACAAAGGTCAGACTAGTGAAAATCATGGCTAGGAAATATGATGAGGTGACTAAGGACACTCAAAGGGCATTAGATCAAATTATAATGGATGATATGATAAAGAAGACCTCACCTCCCAAGCTTACTAAGCCTACATCTTTAGGATTGGGAGAAAGTTTCAAAGCAATGGATGAAAGTATACAAGACAACATGCAACTAGATTTCTTTGTCTCTGGTGTGCTTGTGACTCTCGACACTTCACATGATGTAAATGATCTATTTATGGATAATTTGGATAGTGCGATGGAATTTGGAGAAAAAGAATAGTTAGAGGAAGAGAAAATAGAGGAGAAAGTATAGGAGAAGGAAATACAACAAGAAGAAAAGAAGAAAGAAGAGACCAGAACATAAAAAGTTGTTGAGGTTAAAATTGACACCTCTTTATTGTTGGCAAGTATGACCAAACCAACAAGTTTTGATGTAGATAGTATGGATGAGAATGAGATTATCAAGCTATCCTTCATGGCCTTCACCAAGGTGAAAGAAAGGTCAGTATAGAAAGGGGAAAAAAGAATAAAGATAATGGCTAGGGCTATAGAAATAGTAAACATGCTACTTCCCTCACCAATTATCTTTCAAGAAAAGGATGAAGATGAGAACCTTGGTATGGTATCAGATAGCTTTGATAGTCACTTTGACTCATTGCTAAAAATTGTAGAAGACAAGGCAGAGAAGAACTTTTTGGAGAAGAAGTTGAAAGAAGTTTGTCACTCCATTTCATGGGACTTAGACATTCTGAAGGATACTACTCTTAATGCCAAGAGCTATGTAGCACAAGGCAAGAAGATTTGCAGCTTCTGTATAAATCCTTGCAAGCATGTAAATAATATTAAGGAGATTATAGCCAAGGATACGACTACTCTTGATAGTCTGATGAATAGTTATGAATCATCTTCACTAATTATGGGTGAAATGGATAAAGAAACATCTACGATGTTGGACAAGATAAGTGTATTGGAAATGGAGAAAGGGAGAGTTGTAGACATATTTGTCTTGTTGAGGAGCCTATTGACCCCTAAGCTCTCAATGCTTGAGACTCATCTATTTGAGATGGAAAAGGTTGAAGGATCAATGACTTTATCTACACCTACTAAGCTTAAGGTAGTAGAGACAACATCATATGCACTTAATGGATTGATCCATGTCAATGAGCTTCTGATAAAATCATGGGATGAGGAAGTGAAGACCTTGGAAAATTCTTTCCAAGATGTCTTAAAACTAGTGAGTAAGCACTAAATCCTTTTTGTGCCTAAGTTTTAAAGTTTTGAATATACCTTTGCCATTGATGTCAAAGGGAGAGGAAGATAAGGAAATATGGAGGAAAAATGAGGAGAGTAATATGTAGAGAAAAATAAAAGAGAGGGAGAGAAGAATAATAGTAAGAAGAAGAAAAATATGTATTAAAAAAGAAGAGGTAGAAAGAGAAAAAGAAAAAAAAGATCTGTATTTTGACACTTAGTTGATTTTCTAAGTGTTTCCATCAATGCCAAAGGGAGAGACTGATGATAAGTGATGTTGTGAAGCACTAGGGATCACTTGAGGGTTGTCATTCATGGGAACACTTATGCTAGAGTGATCACATGCACACAGTTTTTCTACTAAGTCATAGGCATGAAAATGACAGTCCAGAATCAGGGTAATAGGGTACAATATTACAGTTTTGGTTAGAAATGGAAATGTATGAGGTATTATGGCCTTTGAAGTTAGTAGAAGGAATTTTTGGATAGTTATATGCTTCAGTTAAGAGCACATAAGTTTTGGTGATCAGGGAAAACTTTAAGAAACCCCCTCCCTAGAAAAAGTATAAAATCTTGGTGAATCCTACATTATTTTGGGTCAAAAAAAATATTATTGTTGGCAAATTTTTTTAATTTCAAAGGAAAAAATATTATTTGTACTCGCAATTTTTTTCAATTATATGAAAATTCTATAAAATATTGGTGAATCCTTCATTATTGAAGAAAATCATGATGACAGGAACCTATACCTAGAAATCATCATTATTTGATGGGTCACGGTATAGGGCAGGGCTAAGGGGCAGCACCCCTGCAGGGGTTTTGGGGGGCAGCACCCCTGAAAGCTAAAATGACTTTTATTATTTTATTAAGGCACTCTAAGTTAATTTTATATCTCTTGATAGGAGATAACCTTACTTTTTGTAACCGTTTGATGATCTGAGATCAATGGCAGGAATTCTATTTCGGGCCAAGGTTTTAAAGGACACAAAGATTCCCTCAAAAGTCTCTGGAATAGAGACATGTGTCAAATCTATTTCGGGCCAAAGTTTTAAAAGACAAAGTCTCATTGAAAGTCTCCAAAATAGAGACACATGTCAAATATATGTACTTAACCCATACTCTAACTTTAATTTTGACTGCATATTGGCGAATATGACCATCGATTAAGACAAGCTTAGGAAATTGTAGGTGAAAATATTCAATTTATTGTGGAAAAATTAATTCGATTGGCGAAGTTGTCGCTGAAATAAAAATAATTCCATGTCACTATTGGCGATTTGTCAATGCATGGGACCCAATTTTTATAAAGCACGGGCGACATGGCCACCCTAAAAGTCCAATTTTTTTCACCAAATTTTGGGTCCCTGATGAGTGAAATTCACCAATTGGAAAATATTTGCCACTAAAGTTATCCCTGTTGGTGATCAGATCAGTGAGATTTAGTGATATGAAGGTATGCAAAGACATAGAATCAGTATAATATGGAATATGAGTAGTTGTGAAGATTAAGGCAAGGTTAGTGGATATGGTAACATGATAAGTCAACTAAATGGACTATATTGACAACACTTGGGTAATATAAGATCACCGACATCATACTTATCATTTACATAATTAATTATTATGTTTTGTATGGTATTTGTGAAGTTGACTAGATGACAAATTTTGTATAAGTATAAAAAGATTTTGTGAAAGAAAAATGGTATTGTATTGTGATGATGAAATGAGGTTGTGAATCTGAGAGAAGAGGGTAGATGCGAGATCAGTAATAGACAAGATACATGTTTGTATTGTTCACATTTTGGAGAACTCTTTGTGACAATTTTTTATTGTAAGAGCAGTTTTCTCACCACTCAAGTGTTTTGTATACCCCTAATAGGGTTTTGTATTCCTCTAACAAGGAAATATATTATGTAACAATCAACTCTTAACAGGGCTAGATCTCCTAACAGGGATATATTATTTTGGTCCATAGTTGTGGGTACCATCCCCACTAGGGATTTCCCTTGGCTATGGTTTTCTCAAAAAGAAATCATGGTGTCATGAGTAATGTGTTATGCTTATATGTTCTTTTCATTTCTGCATTGTTATGGTTTATTTAAATAATTGGTTGAATTTTAAATCAAAGTTCAATAATATTGATTCACCTCCCCTCTCAATAATACCTAATCCTAATGCATTCAATGAATTTCATATGGAAATACAATAAGATTGTTAAGTCCACTCGATTAAGAGATTTTGTTGAATCAATGGTTAAATTAATATAGTTCTGATCTAATTCAAATAAAACTCAATTAAAACTATTTAGATCTATGTTATGCTCATAAAACTCATATGATCATTAATAAATTCAATTCCTCAACTTAATTCACTCAGTAAATAGTTCTCTGACACTTAGTTATGTCTGGAGGTCGCTTCTATCTGTAACTACTTTGATTAGGAATGCATGAAAAACTCTTCATGTGTAATATTTTGCAGTCTATATTTCATCGGACATGTTTCAACAATAAAACTCATGTCCCTTAAATGGACAAGTAAACCATTTTCATATCAACCATCATATTTTGCCTCATAATTGCCTTCATCCATTTTTTCACTTAAACCTTCCTTGACAGATGTGTCCATAACACTTTTAAATCTCATCCTTTAGATCATCTTTGAATTTTATTAGCCGTGGATCTTATAGATAACTTCATCCTTTACCTCAAAATTATGACAATTTCTAGCTCATGAATTTCAGTCAGCTATTCTTAGTATTTAATGTTTTTATCCATACTTAGTTAATACTAAATGCATTTGTGATAACTAACTTAGTTATAAATGTCACTCGGTATACACTACACAGGCTCGGTGTATACAGAAGTCTTCAAATTACCAACCACATTAACTTGTTCAAATCAAATCTCTTCTTCATAATAGATTAATATAACATGCTCAAGTCAACAATATAAAGCCATACACTCATCAATAAGTTACCCAATGTATACCTTATCCTTATCTTTCATATCCATCTTTTCCTTATGTAGATATCCCATTTCTTCATCTTTTCTTCCTTCTATAGATTTTTAGATGTTTGTAACTATCATGATAAGTATAGTTGATACTAGTTGAAATCAATGACAACATATTGAATGATTTAATCATCTTACATATCACTTTAATAGCTTGGTGATCTCTAATCATTGTTCTTTCAGTTCATCAAGATATTCAATCAGTTGTAGTTCATCAATATATCCCTTTGGCATTGATGGCAATACAAATAGTATAAAATATGTCATACACATACCAAACATGTATTCTAAAACTAAGTAGGTAAATGTTGTAACTCAGTAAATCTCTCCCTCACTTGAAATTTAATATGTTTAATCACTACATACAACATTCCATGCAGACTCTCCCTATGGTTTTGATCTTTTTCAGCTCTCCAATTCTTTATGCCTTTAGTGGATAGATATTTCAATCTCTCTTCCTTTCCATGTTCTCTTCAACAAATATTTCATAGGAATTTCCTCTCTCCCTTTGAAAACAATGACAACAAAAATAAACATCTCTATAGCAGCTAATAAATTCTCTGTTTATCGGTCTAGATCAAGTACCTTCATGTATTGATATATGTTGGTGTAATTAGATATTACTAATTACACTTTACTTAAGTTTACTTAGGATAATGCATTTGCATATTAATTGTCATTGTGACACCTAGGATTTTGCATTTATTTTTAGCACATGGTTAGGAGAATCTTCACTTTAGGTGGTCATAGTTGTCTTCTCATACCTCTTTGTGTGTGAGATCCACCTTTAGTGATCTTATCACATTATCATCCTCTCATTGTTGCACATGTTGTGCATAGTTTCATGTACAATGGAGGATGATCCACCTTTGGTGGACATGTGATTCCACCATGTCTATTTGTGATCTTATCACTTTCATATCTTCTAGATATCATTGCATTTCCTATATATTTAGGCACTCCTACATTGTATAATCATTCAATCAATCTATTATCCATCATTTGATCATTATTGAATTCTTCATTTTGATCATATTATCTTGTCTCTCTTGTTTGTGCTATCTCTTGAGCTTCTAGATCTTGGCTTGTATTCTTTTCCTTAAGCGAATTCTTACATGGTATCAGAGCCATAGGAGTTTCATTATATAGCCTATTTTGAGAGATTTTTATTGCAGGTCAAAGTTGGAGCTTGCTAGTGAAAATCAGAGGTTGGAATCACATTGAGGAGGTCCAAAAACCCCTAAATCAAATTTTTCTTCACCCAAATCAGATATTTGAAGCCAAATCTAGAGCCATTTGACTTTTCAAGGTTCAGCGGCAGCTATTCAGAAAAAATAATTTCAGAGGCAATTTTCAAACAGTGATATCTCAGTCATCCGGACTCCTTTCTCAGAGCAATTTTTTTTGTTTTGGCATATAATTTCACAATCTACACAATGGTGTAGGTGATTTTTTATCGTTGTTTCTAATATTTTCTGAAAATTGTAAATTCTAATTTTTACAACTTTAGAGGCTTTGTTCGAGCTCATATGGACACATTTTCAAGTGCTATTTTTTTTGAAAGTTCATGATTTTTTGTCTACCTTCCAGATCTAGTATTAGTTAGGAAAAATTTTGAGTAGACATAGTACTTTCAAAATTTGGTCTATTTTGGCCTATTTTTGGCACTTGTAATTTGTTAGATCCTTGAGAGATCTTGTGTCTTATTTGTTCGAGTCTACTATAGCTTCATATTTTATGTTGTAATCATCAAAATTAGAAGTCCACTTTGATTCATTTTGGCAAGTGGCAATTGTACATGCACTATATATAAAGTGCCAAAATCATCTATTTTGGAGGGTTCTTTGGCTCATTGCATTTTGGGGGGTGCATTGTTTTTTTGATCTCATTGTTTTATGTGAGAAGTACATCATGGATGGTTTCATTAAGTTAACAAGATGGAACTATAAGAAATGGAGTGAATTGGTTCTTGCTCATCTTAGTGAGCATAACCTATTGTCCTATTTGTATGAGTATAGACCTAAAAGTCCTTCTTTCAATCTTGACTCTTACTTAGAATTTATGAAGATTATCTATTTGAATATGGATATGGATGTTATGGAGTCCCTTGATGACTATGAAGATGAAAAAATGAATAATCTTTGGACTATTATTTGGGAATTGTATGGAGATCCACATATTCCTCCACTTCCAAAACATCTAGAACCTCCAGTTGTAGCTCCTTCTCCTCCTTCTGAGATCACATCTCTTTATGATGCATGTCTTCCTATAGCCATTGACTCTTCTGATTCAATGTAGCAAGATATTCCTTGTCTTCCAGACTTTGTTCCATGGGATGACTACTTGACAGACATTGCAGGTTTGTTTGTGGAGTCCTACATTTTAGATTTGGGAGACTTCATTGATGACATTCATCTTCTCTTTGTTGAGGATGATCCTTCTTCAAGTGTTGTGAGGGAGCATGTTGACCCTCAGCTTCATTCTCCACTTGATCCTTCTTTTGAGATTGACATGATTGTGGATCCTTTGATACAAAATTTGGAGGAGGTCTCTTTAACTTCATAGAAGACATTTGAGTCTTTGGAGATTGGTTTTCATGAGTCCCAAACTTCACTTGAGATGTCACATTGCATGGTTCAATTTGATCATACTCATGTGTTGGAGATTCCTATTCAGGTTCCTGATAGATCATACATTTTGAGTATTCTTCCTAGAGATTGGGGAGGATTCATTGATCCACCTATGGACTTGTTTCTTCCTAAGGGGAGGAGCATCATTTAGTTTTCTTGGTGGAGTTTCTACATTGATCCAAGTGCATCTATCATGGGTGTACACTCTACATTGAGGGGGGGCTTTCTTGCTTCTCTTCCTACTTCATTTGAGGAGGCATCTTTGTCTTTGGATTTTGATCCAAATTCTTATTTGGATCAGTTATCATTGGTTCCTTGTATGTCACCTTCTTCTACTGGGCTTTCTCCTGATTGGTTCATGGCATCTTCATCAACCAAGGACATGGAGACACTTGGGCATACTTCAGAGACATCATACTTCATTTGGATTCCCCTTCCTACTTCCTATCCACAATGGGAAGCCTTCTTACATCTATACTTGGTGTATCTTCTTCCTAAGAGGAGAAATGTTGTTTGTAGGCATTGGACCATGTTTTGTCTTCAAGCACTTACCATCCTTGGAGGAGATTACTCATTATGGGGGGGATATCATGTCTCCTTGTTTCATTCCTTTGGGGGGATTTTTTATTGTATATGCATGATGTATGTCATAATTGGGGGGTCTTGATTACTACATCCATGCATGCATCTTGTATTCATCTCTCTTTTGGGGGAGGGTTTTTCCCATGAGGTTTTCCCTCTTTCTCCACCTTATGAGAGATTTCATTGTTCTTTCATTTTGTACATGGGTACCTAACATGGCCTAGTAGTCGGGACCCATCTTACATTGTGAACTTAAGTGCATTCCCCTAAGTTGCACTTAAGGGGGGGTGTTGGTGTAATTAAATATTACTAATTACACTTTACTTAAGTTTAATTAGGATAATGCATTTGCATATTAGGTGTCATTGTGACACCTAGGAGTTTGCATTTCTTTTTAGCACATGGTTAGGAGAATCTCCACTTTAGGTGGTCTTAGTTGTCTTCTCATACCTCTTTGTATGTGAGATCCACCTTTAGTGATCTTATCACATTATCATCCTCTCATTGTTGCACATGTTTCACATACTCTCATGTACAATGGAGGATGATCCACATTTGGTGGACATGTGATTCCACCATGTCTAGTTGTGATCTTATCACTTGCATACCTTCTAGATATCATTACATTGCCTATATATTTAGGCACTCCTACATTGTATAATCATTCAATCAATCTATTATCCATCATTTGATCATTATTGAATTCTTCATTTTGATCATATTATCTTGTCTCTCTTGTTTGTGCTATCTCTTGAGCTTCTATATCTTGGCTTGTATTCTTTTCCTTAAGCAAATTCTTACAATATACAATTCTCTGTTCTAGCTTCTACAATCTTTCACAACCCTAGAAATCTTAAAGTGTGAGATGTGTGCATAAACATGAATGATTTTATGATAAATTATATGTTGATGAAACCTCTTGATCACCTTAGTGATTGATATATAGGGGATAGACCCCTAGTCTAGTCCTCAAATAATCAAAAGTGTCCTTCGGTAAGGGCTTAGTAAAAATATTAGCAAATTGTTCTTTAGATTTTACAAATTCTAGTTTCACTTGTGTATCATGTTAAAATGGAAGAACTTCCATGTTAAGAATGTTTATCCCTCTAAGTAATTCATTTGGGGTCATTTCAAGAACCTTGAATATGTCTTTGCATGGATCTAGCTTTTTCCCCTTGTTCTGCTTCTCTCTCCACCTATTTCTAGCCTATTTTTGGCACCTGGTTTAGAGAATTTGAGATCTATGACCTTAGGGTCAAGGTCAACCTCCTAGGTCAAGGTTGACCTCAACCCTAACCTAGGCTAGAGTTGACCTCAACCTTGACCTAGGGAAAATTCAACATCGGCCCTAACCTTGAGTCCAATTTTCAAGTTCTGGAGGTTTCAGGATATCAGGCTTTGGAAAGTTTTATTTTTCCACTTTCAGGTCAGCTGTTTTGGATTTCCAAATGGTAAAATCTTAAATTTCATTTAATCTAGCTCAATTTATATGGGTTAAGGTTAATTTAGATTTAATTCTCCAATGTTGGCCTCTATATAAGTTTGTGCCCTAGATCACTATAAAAGGAATCCTTCCTCTCTCGTTTCAAATCCATCACCACACAAGATCTCTTTTCATAATCTCTCAAGAACTCAAGCAAGAGAAATCAAGAAGCAATCAAGAAGAAAGTAATAAGGAGAAGGAAATAATTCAAGCACTCATCCATCTTCAAGCATTCAAGATCCAATTCATCAAGGAGATCCATTAGTAGCCATTGAAGGATTCAAGCTCTATGGAGCCCTCTTGTTAAAGATTTCTCCATCCACATTCATCCAAGCCTCTTACTATTCTAAGATCCATTCAAGATTGATGTTTAATATCTAATGCCATTTATTTGAGACATCCTACATACAATTCTACATTTATTTGGAGCATGCATACTTGTGGATTCAAGGATTCGAATCCTTGACAAGGATTTCAACATAAGCAAGGTGAATAGTTCCATTTAGTTTGTTGATATATTGAAATTTCAATTAAATTTAAAGTTTGATTCCAAATTGGGGTTTGACCAAGGAAAACCCCTCATCCAAACAATAAAAATAATTTTTCTTGTAGGTACAGGTACAAGACAGTGAATTGCAGTTCAGATATGGATACCCTTTTTAGTGAACTTTCGAGATCCGCGAACAAAATTTATATTGGAGTTGTTTTAGGTCAAGGTTGACCTTCAGTGGGGGGTAAGATTGTGCCTTGATTCTGAGGTCAAGTTCAACTTAACTCCGAGAGACAAAAATTTTCTAGGTTTTCTCTGTCTCGACATTTCTAGTCCGGAGTAGGTTGCAAAATTTCCCAAAACTATGCATAGACATTAGAAAACAATCTTTTCTAGATTTACCCTATTTTGAGGTTATTATTTGTCTTCTATGAATTTAATATTTCAAGAACATACTTTCTATAGAAAATTATAGTATTTTCTCCTTTCTTCATATTCTCCATAGTTTGATTCATTTGGGTATTGATCACTTCCTTGTGATTAATCAATTTTGATCTCTTCTTTTGGGAATTTGGATTAGGGATAGATCCTATATTTCTATCACATATCACATTTCTCATACATTCTCCTTTTCCCACTTTATCCCCCATTACATTTTGGTGAACCCAACTTACGACAACTGTTTCTTTTTAGTGTTAGATTTTCCTTTGTATTATCTTGTGTGTTCACCTTCATTTTACATTTTGGTGAACCCAACATGCTTACCCTCTTTTCTTTTATGGAATTAGATGCCCTGTTGTGTTTTTGGTGTTATATTTATCTTTCATTTATATTTCAAAAATACAAAAACAATTGCAAAATCTCTTTAAAATATAAAAATATTCATTTGTTCATGCTTTATGTTTTGTTAGTTTAGTTCATTTGCATTGTATTGGTATATGAGCTTTACTACCTCTCATCCTACTTATAATATTCTAGTTAGATGAAGTCATAGACTTATGGGTGCCTTTGATATTGAGTCTTCCTCTCCTTTTCTTAGGATCTTGGATGAAAATTTGATTATTCATGATTCCAATCCTATTATGTAGAAAAACTCTTCTTACTCATCTTAGGATGAGGATGATGCTTTAAGAGTTCCTCCTGAACAAGTCCAAAAACTTTCAACTGAACTTGATAAAATGTAATTGGCTTATTCAAGAAAACCATAATCAAGATTCTATTCAAGCTAGCAAGGCTCTTAAGAAATTTCTTCATGACAATGATCAAGGTGTTAATATCTTGTGTGGTATTACTCATCTTGTGCATTCAAATGTTAAACCTTTAGCTCAAGAAGCTCAATATTTAGGGTTGATTCCTCCTATTACTAGTATAGAACCTTCTTTTGTTCCTTTATCTAGTATTCCTACCTATACCCCTTCTTTGGTGACTGTGATGGTTCCCTCTATTCATATGAGTGTTCCTCCTATGTCCCTTCTTACATCACAACCTTTTTATCATAATGTTTCTTTTACTTATTCCAATCTAGTTCCAACTATAGTTCTAAGTGTTCTTCCAGTTGGGTCTTCCATTCTTGTAGCTTCATACACTTTACCTAGTGTTTCTAATGTTTCTATTCCTCCTATTTCTTCTAATGATTCAACTATTGGAAAGTTATCTATACTAAAGTATATGACTTGATATAGTGTTTTCATTATGGCAACAAATTAATATAGCAATTTGGAGTCAGTGCAGTTAGTGTAAAGATCAAAATTCAGTTAAGTGGTTAAGACTGGATAGTGTACAGAGTTCCTGCAGCTCATAGCAATAGCGTACATGTGTACATATGAATTATGGTATGCGCCCTAGAAGTTAAGCTAGTTAGACTATATTATTTCTTATTCTAAGAGCACATAAGAAGATATGTAGAGATTTGAAAGTTACAGTCAGTTGAAGTTGCATAGCCAGTGTGTGCCAACAAAGAATAGAGCATGGAGCCGATAGTCAAAATTTTGGTTTTTGATTGTAATGTAATATTGTAAAGGTCATGCACCCATTGTATTTAGGTTTCTAAAATGTATATATTTATAATTTTAAGCATGCTTAATCCAATTAATTTGGAAGTGTTGTTTGTAATTAGTTATAGGGCTGACCTAATTGTATATTTTATATGAGCGTATAAATATAAGGTGCGCCCATTATATTTGGTATGAGAGTTGATATAGAGTTATGATAAGAAGATTAGAGGTATTTGAAGAGAGCATAGAGATGTATTAAATATTTTCTATAGGTCAAAGCATCAGCACATCAAAGGAACTGATTTGACAAGTAGTGTCACAGTGACAGTTCACCTAGTAGATATAGTGTGTATCTGATATCAGAAGGTTGTAGCCTTCATCATTTGAGCAGTGAGCTCTAGGAGAGTGAGTCCACTCCCCTCACAAGGATCATTGTAAAAGACTCCTAATAGGGTCTGAACCTTAACAAGTTCTAGTGTACTTAAAGAATTGTAAAGCTACTCATAACAAGGTAAAGGATCTTCTAACAAGGATCACAAAACACTAGTGCAAAATATTAGTGGGTGTCAATTCCCACTGGGGTTTTTACCTATTTGGTTTTCCCTATAATCATATTGGTGTCAAGTTTTTTTTATATGTTTCATGTTTATATGAATATTTAATTTAGTACTTAAGCATTTAAAGTTCAGTATAAAGAGAAAAGTAAAAATTTAAAGTGTAGTGAACACTGATTCACCCCCCCCCCCCCCAACCCATCTCAGTGTTCCCATTCCTAACAATTGGTATCAGAGCTCTAGTCTTTAGCATAGAAGTTTAACCACTTGTGGAGATCATGGACAAAGCATAAATGAAACATTTGAAGAAAAATCTTGAAGAAACTCTTGAAGACCTAGACAAATTTGAAAGAGAAATTGAAGAACTAAAAGAGAAAGTCAGTGATGCTCAATTAGTCATCAAGAAGCTAAGAAGGGATTTGAAAGAATTCTCTAATAGTGATCTAGGAGAAATGGTCAAGAAAATGAATGAAGAAAAAGCATCTATGCAAGAACTACTTGAAGAATTTGATGATAAGATGATGAAAAATTAGGATGTCTACAATGAACAAGTCAAGGAGAACCTTCAACTCAATGAAGAACTAAGACAAGCTAACATGGAAATCTTGAAGCTAAGGAATAGCAAAGAAAGCTTGGAGTCTGAATTGAAAGCAACAAAGAATCAAATTGACAAACTACACATCAGTGTTGATTTGGTAGAATCTCAGTTGTATGTACAAAGAGCCAAAGGAGACACTAGCTGTATTAGGTACAATGAAGCACAAAATTAGATTGATAGTATGTGAGAAAGAAAGGATTCACAAAAGGACTCTACTAATACTAAGGAGACTGAAGATCAAACCAAAGAAAATGGTGGACCACCTAAGAATGAGCACAAGCAAGTAGAACGCACTTGTTTTGCATGTAACAAGCATGGACACATTGCAAGAAACTGTACAAAGGTAACACCTTTTAGTGGCTATTGTTATACATGCAATAGATTTGGTCATAAAAGCTATGAATTGCAAGACTAGTAAGAAGAATAGGATTCAAAGTGATCAAAGAAATCAAAATTAGACACATGCAAGAAGTTCTCAAAATGTTACATGTCATATATGTAATGGTCACATAATAAAACAATGTAGAATGGTGACTCATGTCAATGTGACAATGAATATAAGGCCTCCAGTCATTTGTCACTCGTGTAACAAGGCTGGACATATCTCTAGATTTTGTAGATCAAGGATGCAAATTTAGGAAAACCCTAAAAAGGTCGAAGAACCAGTTTTGGATCCAGAAGGAGAAGTTAATTTTTTCAAAGCCTCACATGATGCAAGCATGATTTGGTTAGAGAAAAAGAAGGATAATGATTATGAGATTGTATTGGATGCATCCACAGTGGATGCACTCTCTACATATGGATGAATGGCCCTTAGGGTCATAGGGGGAGCTAATTTAGCTCTTGACCCCTGTGTGGCTAGTATACTCATCTTTAGAGTATGCACCTTTGGACTTAGGCCTTTGGAGTATAGAGGAATCATTATGCAAGAGCACACAAGCTGATTGTTAGTAGAACTCGAGTTTGAAATTTTGAAGTGACAGCTTGCTTTACGCAACTTGCATTAATGGTAGAAATCTCACTTTAAGTACATAGAATGTTGTTTCATTACTCATTGCATTTGAAGTTAGAGTGATTGAAGAGTAGAAAGAGCCTTGGAATTTTTTGTGAAGTCTTGGAGATTGATCCATCAGTGTTTGTAGTGCAATAGATTGGTAGCAGAAACCCTAGCTTGTTGTGCCAATTCAGAAGTTGTCAAACTATCTCAAAGATTAGTTGGAAAGTGTTTATCAAGTAATTCATAGCCACTCCCATTATTTATGATGTTGCTAAGAAGAAAATATATGTTTTCAAGAGGCACCCATTTAAATCAACCCTGGATGATTTAGAGGGAGCTTTCTCCCACATGCCTATGGGTGTCATGCATGTGGAAGACATTAGGGCTTACATTCACTATAAGAAGGAAGTAGTTGGATTGGATAGTCTTAGGGTGCATATGGATACCATGCTAAAACCAAAAATGACCTTCATGGATAAATATGCTAAATGGAATGATCACCCTATTGTTGAGTATGCTATGGCATATGAATTCTATGAGTCAGAATGGATAAAGATCTTATTAAGAAGAATTCATGATGATTTCTTTTGGATTGGAGATATACCTATAAGAATCACAAGTGACCTAATACATGAGATGATAGGCCTATCTATAATAGGCACATTCCCTCCTATGGGAAAGGATATCAGGAAAATGGTTGAACAAGAATGCAAGTCTAGGATTGATAGGTGAGACATGACCATAGAGCCTATTGAACAAGCAGACATCAAATTGATGTCAATGATACTAGGATACAGGTTTCATCACAACAGCAGGGTGAATAGTGTATCTACGGGAACTATTCTGGTAGCTATAAGACTTGTAAAGGAAGATGGTGAATTCAACTTGTGTGAGATCTTGCACGCATAGTTGATTGACAACATCAAGGCTCTCAAACATGAAAAAACAAATATATTTAGGTTTGGGTCCCTAATCATCTATATGTACCTTCATATAGTTGGAAGAGTTTTAGATTTGTATTTGGACAAGTCTATTCCAACCATGCCACAGATATCCCTTAAGGCATCCACTAAAAGCACATTAAGAGATTATGTCACATTGGAATTAAAGACCTTTAGGGTCAAGATGAAAATGAGGCACAAGATTCTAGAGAGAATTGTGGATAAGTACAAGGATACAATTTATTTTATGGTGGAGACAGATACAACTTTTATGAAAGCAGTTGAACCAAGGACTAAGTGGATTCATCCACTTGGTTATGAGGTAGAGGAACAAGTCCTTGAAGCATATGTGCAAGTACTACTATCAGCCCTCAAAGATCCTAATGAGCCTAGGTGGGGAACCTATGAAGAGAAGACAAGAGAAATAGATGCAAAGTTAAATAGCACTACAACTAAAAGAAAGGATGCAAAGGTCACTTCTAAGATCTTGAGAATACATGGTGTATCCCAACAAGACCTTGACAAGGCAAGGGAAGAGAAAATTGCTTTAGAATTGAAAAGCGCAGTAGTAGAAGAAGGACAAGAAGATCCTAAGTTGAAAAAGATTAAAATTAAAAAAGATGATATCTAGTCAGAAGGATATGACTGATGACAATCCTTCTATGCCCAAAGAAACCAGTGATCCTATTGCTCCTCTAAAATATGAACCAATGATCAAAAGAAAGAAAGAAGTAAGCACTAGTCATCCATCCTCATGAGCATTAAGGAGAAAGAAAACAAGTCAAGCACCTCCTAAGGTAGGATTCAAACCAAGTCTCAAAGCTTTAAGTGCAACAATTGTTGGTGAGGGCATAATTGATCAGGTGGGAAAGTTTTATGAGACATACAATGAAATTGATAAATCAGAAATACATGGTATGATTATCAAACACATGATAAAGATTAAGAAGATAGTTCTTGAATTGAAAATAGAAATTCCAGATAAGGTGTGGGAAATAATGGACACATTGAAAACACAAGCCACTGAAGAAGACCTTAGAATAAGGGAACAAATTCTTGATTCCACTCTTTCATTATGCTCTATTGAAGAAAGGTCAATGTTACTAAATTTGGTGAGGCCGCACTTGAGAAAAAAGATGAGGTTACTTCACCTCATGAAAAAAGACTATGAGTTGATAACAAAGGAAATAGAAAAGGCCTTTGAAAAGGTGTTATTAGAACAACACATAAAACCACCTACTGTGCCCATCACTCATGCACCTAGTAAGCAAGACATAGTAGGAGAGACCATCAATGTACACTCTACAGTTCTTCAAGATTTAGCACCTACAGTAGAAGCACAAACAAAGGTAGATAAGTTTGTGCCCATATTAGAATCACTCAAGGACAACACATTTATCATTGATAATGTGGAGATAGTCATGGCAGCCAGTGACATGAAATTAGACAAGTTTGAAGAAGCTTTTTTGAGTACACAAGAAGTGGAGATCTTATGTAGCAGCACTCCTCCCACTCGTCAAGAAGAGGTAATGACTGAAAATATATTAGATGAGAAAGAAGAAGAGAAAATGGAAGAGGAAGAAAAGAAAGAAGAAGAAGAGGAAGAAAAGAAAGATGAAACTTCTGCAGATCTAGCCAAGGTAAAACTAGAAGTGATGGATAGCACTCCCATCACTCCCTCCTCAGCATTGTTGTCAAGTTTGACACCTAACACAAGTAGTTTGGACTCCTTGAAAGAAGAAGACCTGATTAAGTTCAACATCCTAGCTATGGAGAAGGCTAAGGAGAAGCAAGTAATGAGGAATCCTCTCCTGGTAGAATCAGTGAATATTTTGAATAGTTTGCTACCAGAGGATAGGAAAGTGCTGAAAGTACATTTGGTTGATGATGTGAGTTTAGTCCTCTCACAATTCAAAAGTAATTTTTCCAGCCTAAAAGAATCTATGTCCAGAATTGTAGAGGAAAAGTACTTAAATAAGAGATTTGATGAACTGATGAGAAATTTTTCTCTAGACTTGAAGTCACTCAAGATAGGATAGGCATCCCTAAAATAATTTGGTGATCAAGGAAGGAAATTCATTACAGACTCCATGGATCAGGATAAGCTCATGGATGCACAACTTAAGAAATTAAAAGAGCCTAAAGCTATGATTAAACAGGTGAAGAGTTCAATGCTAGACACATCCACTGATGTAAACATGTGTAACAATGTCTACCAAGGTCAATTGGACAAAATTGAGAAGGCAGAGAAAGAAATGGAAAAGATAAGGTCTAGACAGACTCAGTTGAGGAATGCTCTTGCACCCTCACTAGATATTCTCAATCAGAACATTAAGGAAATTGATTCCACCATGATGACCTATGATCAAGGTCTAAGCTCAGATTTGAAGAAAATAGAGAATCTTCAATATGCATTATGCGCCCATCTCCAGAGAGTTAACTCTTTGATAACCTTTTGGAAGAAGGAGATCTAGAATCTCAAGATAGCATATCCGGATGTTTTCCATTAGTAAGTGTATTTACATGTAGTTTTTTGATGCACCTTTGTCATTAATGTCAAAGGGGGAGTTGTGTATAGAATATGGAGTATACATATGTATAGGGAGATATAAGATTATGTATAAAAATGTATGGAAGACAAAAGTTTTATGTAAAGGAATAGTTGGAAACCTGGCCATATTCCTTTGTTTCCATCAATGAGAAAGGGGGAGCTTGTTGGAAAGTTGTCTATACTGAAGTATATGACTTGATATAGTGTTGTCATTATGGCAACAAAGTCATATAGCATTTTGGAGTTAGTGCACTTAGTGTAAAGATCAGAATTCAATTAAGTGTTGAAGACTGGATAGTGTATAGAGTTCCTATAGCTCAGAGCATCAATGCACGTGTGTACAGATGAATTATGGTATGCACCCTAGAAGTTAAGTTGGTTAGACTATATTCTTTCTTAGTCTAAGAGTACATAAGAAGATATTTAGAGATGTGAAAGTTACAATGAGTTGAAGTTGCACAGCCAATGTGTGCCAGTAGAGAATAGAGCATGGAGCTGACAGTCAGCATTTTCATTTGCGATTATAATGTAATATTGTAAAGTCCATGTAGCCATTGTATTTAGGTTGCTGACATGTATATATGTATAAATTTAAGCACACTTAAGACAATTCATTTGGAAGTGTTGTTTGTAATTAGTTATAGGGCCGACCTAATTGTATATTTTGTATGAGCATATGAATATAAGGTGCACCCATTATATTTGGTATGAGAGTTGATATAGAGTTGTGATAAGCAGAGCAGAGGTATGCAAATAGAGCATAGATATGTATTAAATATTTTCTAGAGGTCAAAGCATCAACACATCAAAGGAACTGATTTGACAAGCAGTGTCATAGTGACAGTTCACCTAGTAGATATAGTGTTTATCTAATATCAGAAGGTTGTAGCCTTCATCATTTGAGCAGTGAGCTCTAGGACAGTGAGTCCACTCCCCTAATAGGGATCATTGTAAAAGAATCCTAATAGGGTTTGACCCTTAACAAGGTCTAGTGTACTTAAAGAATTGTAAAGCTACTCCTAATAGGGTAAAGGATCTTCTAACAAGGATCACAAAACACTAGTGCAGAATATTAGTGGGTGTCAATTCCCACTGAGGTTTTTACCTATTTGGGTTTCCCCATAATCATATTGGTGTCAAGTGTTGTTTATATGTTTCATTTTTATATGAATGTTTAATTCAGTACTTAAGCATTTAAAGTTTAGTATAAAGAGAAAAGTAAAAATTTAAAGTGTAGTGAACACTGATTCACTCCCCTCCCCCCTCTCAGTGTTCCCATTCCTAACATCAACAATCATTAGTTTGGCTCAAACCGTGTCATCTTTACAATAATAATTTGCATCCTTAACTCAAAAAAACTTTAGTATTCCTACATGTGACATGGGAAGTGCTTTGTGCTTAGACATTATTCATACTCCCATTCCTCATCAATTACATATGCCTCATCTTGAGAATTAAAATGGTCAGGGAGACCTTGTTCATCATGTTAAAACATTTCAAATCCTTTGTAGTGATTATGCTCATGACCATAGGATTTTAACCAAGTTTTTTGCTAGAACTTTTTGTGACAATGCCTTATAATGGTACTGTTCCTTGCCTCCTTATTCTATTAACTCATTTCAAAAACTTGCTAATGCTTTTATTCAACAATTTCAAAATAACATTGGCCCGCAAGTGTCTCTAACTGATTTGATGCATTTTAAACAAGGTGATAAGGAAAAATTGACTAAATTTATAGGTAGATTTAAGCATTTAAATGCTCATATTTCCTATCATGTTCCTGATATTGATATTCAACATATGTTTCTTTCAAATTTACAAAAGGATATTAGAGATAAGATTCTGCTTACTGAATTTACCTCTTTTCAACAACTTTGTGCAGTGTTTCATCATTATCAATTACAAGTGATTCAATTTGAGAGTGACACTCCAATGGCTCCTATTCTAGTTGATAAGAGTGATGTCACTCCTAATCCAAACAAATTTCAAAAATTCAAAAACTATGTCAAGATAAACAAATAAGTGAATGCAGTTGCTGATCAAGTTGATGTTGCATCTCACAATGCCACTTTTGCATCCACTGCTTTTTGATTAAATCATACATTTACTCCTCTTTACTCCTCTTTACATTGTATTATGAATAGGTTTTTAACTACTAATATGATTACTTTACTTCCTATTTGACCTCTTTTACTTGCTACAATAGCATCCAAATCTTTTGATCATAAAGATTTTTGTCAATATCATCATCAGAATGGTCATGACACTAAGAAATGCTATTCTTTAAAACATAAGGTTCAAGACTTAATCGACTATAATGCCTTATCTTTTAATAATCTTGATGGTAGTGGGAATAAATCTATCTCTCCTCCTAATCAAAATCTTCAAATCTATATGAATCCTTTACCTACACATGATACTAATACCATTTCTAATCCATCTTCTATGGATATTGTTTATGATTCAAAGATAGATGATCTTAATCACATTGTTAATCAAGTGAAGCATGTTTTCCAAACTATATCTCCACCTCAGCCTCAATCTCATCTTCAATCTCAAGTTCCATCTCAACCTCAACCAAAACCGTAGCCTAAATTGAAAACTCAACCTAAACCTAAAAAGCAATCTAAGAATAAAAGACCTCAAGAACTTTTGATTACCTTTGATGATTTTGAGACTATTAAGGCTCTTGATGGTCCACTTTACATTTATGCTAGGGTTTCTCAGATACCTACCCATGGTTGTCTTTTTGATCCTACATCTTTAGTCAATGTTATTAATGAAGAAAATATTTTCATGAAAAATTTGCATCCTGATTCTTATGATACATATGATGTGTGGATTCAAACTTTTAATTGTTTTCTTTATCCATCATTTGGTTCTATTAACTTACTAGTTGAACTTTGTGGTAAAATTGTGAACACTACCTTTGTTTTTGTTCCTACTTCTAATCAATTTCAAGTTAAGCTTGGTTTGTCATGGCTAAATGCCATGCATGTTGTTACTTCACCTATCCATAAGTTGCTTAAATTCATTCATGATGAAGAAGTGAAGATGATTAATCATATTTTATATCAACCTTCTAGGCTCAAGGATTGTGCTACCCATGATTTCTTTTGGCCTTCATTACCTAATTCATGTCCTTCTCGACCTGATAATCTTTTCCACTCATATAAAGCCTATAAGGATCATAAGATCCTCACATTAAGCATGCCTCCTATGGATCTTAATCATGGTATTTTTCCTACAGCTTTCTTACTTCCTTTATCTATGGCTTATACATCTATTAATCAAGCTCCTAGTGTTGCTTGTCAGTTTGCTAAAAGTCCTACTAATCCTCCTATAGAACCTATGAAGGATCTGGTAATTGTTCCTCCTAGTTCTCAACATATTTCAAGTAAGATAAAATGTAATCTATCTACTAATGAATGTAATAAGAAGCATCATGCTCAAGCTAAAGTTCTTAATTCTATTCTTCAAAATTCTTTACCTTTTTCTGATAAGGCTATGCATGATGTGTTAGAAGAAGTTGATGCTAATAATGATTTTAAAATGCAATATTATGATGATCCTATTCATATCTTAGATCCTATTTTGATTCATCTAGATGAATAAGATACTCTTGATGATGTTAATGATGAATATGAGACTATTGACAATGACATTGATCTACCTAATATTCTTTCATCACAATTGACACTTACACCTAGTATCAAACATTATGATTCTCAAGAGGATCCTTGTTTGGAACTGGCTATCATTCCTACTATGTTGGATATAGTCCCTCTTGCAAGTTACCCACCTTTCCTAAATGATATAGAATGATATGGGGAGAGTGGGTGGGATGATTGATTGACTTGTCCTTTATGGTAGCTTTTTTGTGTGTTTTCCTATTGTACTGTGCTTCTCCCATGGTGTGTTTGCTAAATGTTGTTAGATTATTTTATACAACCCTTGTTGCTTAGTTGGTACAAGGTGATAAAGGAATCAAACCTATTGTACAATTCCTCTATATGTATCTCTATTCTTCTATATGTTGTTTCATGTTATGTTTTACCTGTGCTATTGTTCGTAAATGTTTCCTTGTGTAATCTACGTGGATTCGGAACTTGGTAGCACTGATTCTTTCTGGTCTCCATGTAATGGTTTGAAAAGATTCTTCTTAGTATCTCTTATGTGATCTTTCCTCCATTGTGATTGTAGTTATACTTTCTTTTGGGGAATGATGTCAATTCAGTTGCAATAATATCATATATATATTATCTTATGATCATACTGACCCCACGAAAGGTAGATCCCTTCTATGTTCTCTATATGTTTATGTGGTATTTCACTTGATTTATCTTCATTTGGGGGAATCTTGTAGTGGAAACATAATTAGTGGAGTTGTTTATGTTTCAATTAAATCCATTTCTCCTCTTAAAGTGTTAGCAATGACTTTAACATGGAGGAATATGCTCTGCTCACTTATTGCACACATGCACTTTTTGATATACATATCAGTGCAAGAGAGGATAGGAGGGGCCAAGAATGGAACATCCTAACCAAATCCACCTTTCTCAACAACACATGGAAGAAACAACACACAATAGTGAGAGAGAGAATGTAGAAAAATTTCATATATTATCTTCAAATTGATTCATACATGCTGGGCTGCAAGGCCTTCCTAGTTTAGGCTAGATATTACAATCAAGTATAGAAGTCCTCAAACATGTGAGGATCTATCAACAATCTCTAAACTTCTATCTTCTATCTTCTCCTCAAAACTAACTCCTAAACTCTAACCAAAAAACTATATTTATACAAGAGGCTACCAAACCAAGTCGGCCTTTAGATCCACAATTAATGGAAGAAATGACCAGATCTAGGTCCACTCACTTCCCAATGATGGATACCAACATTAAATTTGCAACCCAAATTAACTACACAAGTTAGCCTCAAAAGAAATCCAAAAAAACAACTCGATAAGTGAGGAAATTGAGTGCTAAACAAGCATCACTGAGCATCAGGGAAATTCATCGAGTGCCAAAGAGATAACCAACCAACATTGGTGAATAAAGGAAACTAAGAAACACCAAACCAACTTGATCAAAGTAGGAACCGAGCAACACAAGAAAACTCAAATATGTTTTTGGTGACACAGGATTACCAAGGACCCGAGATGTTCCTACATCAAACACCTGGGGTTATTTGAAATGATTCTCTGAATCATGAAATGGGTATGATCTGACCTGCATCCAATTCAGACTATGAAATCCATGAACTATCTTCATTTGGTCTATTCTTTCACTTTACCAGATATTCCATATATTGTTTTCCTCTTGTACTTCTACCAATTCTTTGCTCCAAAATCTTTTCAACTTATTTATTTTTCTTCTTAGGATAATCTATTAGTACTATCATGTCTTCTTTAGGTTCATTAAACTCATACAAACCTATAATTTTGAATATAGGTGATATATCCATGTCATCAGGTAACCCAATCTCATATGCTTTCCACTATAAATTTTCTCAAAATATTACAAGGTCCAAACTTCTTCATCTTCAGCTTCCCATATGTTCCAACAGGAAATCTTCCTCTCCTCAAATGAACCATCACTTCATCACCAACATCAAAAGTTTTATGTCTTCTTTATTTATCAGCTCTGTCTTTGTATTTCTGATTACTCTTGTCCAGATTAAGCTTCACATCTTCATGCAATGTCTTCATGTACTCAGACAATTTTATTCCTTCAAGACTTCTCTTTCTTTCATCGGTAATGTCTCTCAAATCTGATATACCTCTTAGTTGTATGCCATTTAAAATCTCAAAAGGTGTTTTTCTAGTACTCCTATTTACTGGATTATTGTATGCAAACTCTGCTTGTGCCAACATAGAATCTAAATTACTTGGTGTGTCTCCCACTAAACATCCCAAAATATTACCCAAACATCTATTCACAAATTCTATCTGTCCATCGATTTTTGGGTGAAATGTAGAACTATATTTCAACTCAGTACCCAAATTTCTCCAAAGAGTCTTCCAAAAGTATCCAATAAATTTACTGTCTCGGTCAGAGATAATATTCCTTGGCAATCCATGTAATCTGACAATTTCCTTAAAGAAAATATCTGCTACATGTAGTGCATCTGATGTCTTTCTACAAGGTATAAAATGTGCTATTTTAGAAAATCTATCCACAACAATAAATATAGAATATTTACCTCTTACTATCTTCAGTAAGAAAAGACAAAAATCCATACTGATGTCAATCCAAGGTTTCTCGGGTACAAAAATTAGTGTATAAAATCTAGTATTCTGATTAACTCATTTTGTAGCTTGAAAAACTCCACAACTTTTCACAAATTTCTGAACATCTTTATACAACTATGGCCAGAAGTACTTCTCCTTAAGAAAATTCAATGTCTTATCAACACCAAAATTTCCAGCCAAACCACTACTATGTTTCTCCTTTATCAAATTAGTTCTCATTGCTCTTCTCAGTATACACAACTGAATATCTTTAAACAACATACCTCCTTGCATAAAATATTCATCCCATTTAGTACTTTATTGATCTTGAATAGGTGCTCTGCACTTTCTCCATGGATCAGCAAAATTAGAATCAAATTCCTAAGAATCCCTCATGTCATCAAAGCCTAGAACTCCAATTTTCATCTCGATCATCAAAGATCTTCTTTTACTTAATGCATCAACAACTCAGTTAGTGACTCCAATCTTATGCTTTATGAAAAATGTATAACTATGTAAATACTCAACCAATTTCATATGTCTCTAATTCAACTTATTTATACTACCCAAATACTGTAAAGATTTATGATCAGTATACAACATAAATTCACTCAACATTTAATAATGTCTCCAATTCTTTAGTGCTTGAACAATAGCATAGAATTCTTGATCATACAAAAAATATTTCCTTTTTGCATCATTCAACTTTTCACTAAAGAAAGCAATAGGTTTACCTTCTTAACTCAACACAACTCCAGTTGCACTTCCACTTGCATCACATTCCACTTGAAATATCTTATTGAAATTAGGCAACCCCAAAATAGGCAATGTTGGCAATTTGGCTGACTTGATTACATAGATTTTTTCATTATGGAAACATATGATCCACATGAAGATTGCACAAGTCAGAGAGCAAGTATGATAGAGCGCATTGCAAGTTTTTCTAAGTGTGAGACAATGTTTTCACCAGTGAACCTAGACACAGTTTTTGTTTGTGATGTTGATTGGAGTAATTTCAGTACTTGATCACTTGAACATAGACTCTATGATGTCTATTGAACACCCATCTCAAAGCGCAATTCAGTATGGCATGTATGGGAGGAGTCATGATAGTTTTACCAAAGATAGTGTCAAGCCGATAGGATAGAATATGAAGACAGAACTAGTCAAGAGTTAAGGGATTATTTTGTTTATCAAAATAATGACTTAACAATATAAAGGGATGACATCCTAGATTTTTACCCTTGGATAAAGTTATTGGTATATATGTAAATGTAAATGTAATTGTAATTGTAATTGTAGACAACACAATAGTGTGGACAAGTGATATGATGCGAAGTATATGATGCATATGTAATAGTGATAGTGAAAGAGCATCGAATAGATATTGATGCAAGAAGCATTACCTTAACTTATTTTGTAATTAGTGTATACTATATATTACTTGTTTGGGTAGTGGGCTCATCTAGTAATCACATTTTGTACTACCAACTCCTAACAGGGTTGAGGCTTCTAACAAGGCCTATAGTCCCTTAATCAGGACTGATACACTATATGCTTGTAATAGACTCCTAACAAGGTCAACATCCTTAACATGATACTTTTGATTAGTGGATCTTTATGGGTACCATCCCCACTAGGGTTTTCCCTTGGCCAGGGTTCCCTCGAGAACAAATAATGTGTTACGAGTTCTTTGGTTTTATTGCTATGCATGTTGTTTAGCTTCTTATGTTATGCATGTGTAAAGATAATCTATTATATCCATAATTGGGCAAAAGATAAAGTTTTTAGAATACTGATTCACCCCCCCTCTCAGTATTCCCTATTTTTAACAATTGGTATCAGAGCTTAGTTACTCAAAAAATAATCATTCAAGGAAAGCCTAGTAGCTTGAATAAGATCTCTATGGATATGGATCAACTTCAGAAGAATCTTGAAGAAGCTCTTGAATAGATTGACTTGCTTACTATTGAAAAAGATACTTTGAAAAGAAAGTATGATGATGCAAAGAACCTTATTGAGAAACTGAAAAACAAGTTGGAAGATCTAACATCTGAAAAGGAATCTGAAGTTTTTATTGAAGATTGTAATGACAATGTGGAAAAAGAAAATGAGATCCTTAAACATGAACTGAAGATAGAAAATCTGAAGCTTAGTTCGAAAGATGGAAATGGAAAGAATGAAGCAAATCTAAAATCTGAGAATGAAAGTCTAAAGACTAAAAGTGAAGGACTGAAATCTAAACTTGGTATAGTAACATCTGAACTTGAGAAAGTCAATTTGCAATATGATGAACTTGAGAAATACAACACAATTGTGAAATGTGAACTAACTCAATCCAAACAACAACTTGAAAGGCTATATTCAACTAGTGAGAAGATTGATGAACAAATATCTTACCAAAAATTGTTCTATGATAATACTGGTCTTGGATTCAACACTTTTAAAGAAAATGATGAAAATAAGGAACCAAATCTGAAAATATCTGAAAGCATAGATGAGAAGAAGTTTGATGAGATCAACAAATCTGAAGATACACTTAAAGAAGAAGAATCACCGAAGCAAGAGGAATCACCCAAAGGTATGCAAAGAGAATTCAAAGGTAGATTTTTTTCTTGTAATACTATTAGCCATATGAAGAGAGATTGCATAGGTAAGCAATTTAAACCTCCTAATGGTTATTGTTACAATTGTCATGGTTTTAAACATAGAGCTATTGAATGTAAGAAAATTAAATTTATTAAGAATAATGATGTTAGTAGAATGTTTAGGAATACTAACAATGTAGATAAGAAACCTATTGAATATATGAACAGAAGAAATGGAGTTATATGTTATAGATGCAACAAGGTTGAACACATTGCTAGAAACTATAGATCACAAGTCTATCAGCTTGGACAAAGATATGGAAATAATGAAATTGTTTGTCAGATATGCAACAAGATTGGACACATAGCAAGGTTTTGTAGAATGAACAATAGATTTTTTTATCCTAATCCTAACCCTAGAAATCATGCAAGAAGAAATGGAGATACAAGTAACAGTCAGAAAGGATGTTGTAGTAATTCAGTGAAGTGAATTTTATCAAAAGCACAAATCAAGGAGACAAACTCAACACTAAAGGTAATTAGGAAGGTGAAGTATTGAAAGGGAAGAATGAATCTTTACCTAACCTGTCTCAAAGTACATAATTTATGTAAATTACAGTAGAATGGGAACTTAGATTAGTGTAGAAGTATATATATGATGAATTGAGTCTTGCATAGTTAATGCAAAGTAGTTTATGATGTTCTAATGCTATGGTTAAGAGTGCAAAGAAAAATATTATGTTTTGCGAGATTACAAGAAGTTTTAAGTTTTGCAGGTTAGCAAAAACAAATTTTTGGAAAGAAGTGGCAAAAGAATTGAATGTGATGTCACATCTAAGTGAGATTGAATTAATAAAAGGTTATGATCGGTATTATTTGATCATCAAAGTGAATTCAAGTGTCAAGGAGATCAAAGAGTAGTGATTGGAAGCATTTTGCAAGGATTTGGAGAAGAATATTGTGTCGAATCTACACAAGCCCTAAAATCACAAAATTAAGATATTTTACTTGATAGATCTTTGAATCAGTAAAGGAATTTGAAGAAATCATGGATGTTTTGTTAATACACAATGTCAAAGATAAGAATAGACCTAAATTGAAAAGGGAACTAGTAGAAACCTTGGAAGACGACCCTAGGTTTTCTTTATCATCTGTACCAGATGAAGTTTTACATTTGGAGAATGTTAGAAGTTATCTTGGATGCAAACTAGAGATAGTTAGTGATAGTGATTTCAAAAATGAATATCAGAAGATTTACAATCAAGATATGACACTAAAACAAGGTTTTGAATATTTGGAACATAATGAAATTGTTAAGTATGGATTACAGTATGAATTTGATAATGAAGAATGCATTAAGATTATCTTGAGCATAAGTCATAATGGAAAGTTTTGGTTAGAAGATAGAGTGATAGACATTACAGTTGATTTGATTCATGAAGTCACTAGATTATCTAAAACTGGAGCTATTCCTTTAAATGAGAAAAACATGAGGAAAATAGTCATTTACAACACAAACTCATCCTATAATGGTAGAGGAATTGTGATTAGTAAGATCAAACAAGATGATGTGAGATACTTATGCAAGATCCTAACTACTAAGTTTTGTGCAAATTCAAGAGAGGATGACATGGCAGCTGGAATGGTACATGTAGCCTATCTTATGTGTTGACAGGGTACAAGTTGATATGTGTGAAATTCTAAGAATTCAATTGTTTGACAACTTGGAGAAGACTAAGAAAACTAAGTATGCACAATTTAGGTTCTCATCCTTAATCACCTATATGTTTTTTCATCTTTTGAGGAGATTTCCTTACACCATTGGAAATGACTGGAATGATGGACAAAATAGAATGGAAAGGATTAAGCTAGTGTATAGAATACATGTTATTGACAGTGTAAATGAGAGTGTAGTACTGGTAATTAAGACATTTCAAAATATTGTGTCTAGCAGAGCAAGGATCCCTAAGTCTCTTGTTGAAAAGTATAAAGATGATATATGTTTTATGGTGGATACTGAATTTACCTATATTGAGGTAGTAGAGCCTAGAATAGAGTTTATAGACCCTCTTGACTATAAGATATCTGAGGTAGAGACTGAAGAATATGTTAGCAAGTTACTTAAGTGTAATTTGGACACTCAGTGTAATAGGTTTGGAACCTTTGGGGAGAACTTGAACTCCGCAAAGACCTTAATTGAAAAGAAGTAGTCTAAGAAGAGAGTTGGGAGCACTATAAAGAAAATCCTAAAAGATACTAGAATGACAGAGCATGAGTTTTTGGTAGCAAAGAAAATAGAAACAACAATCAGAGAGAGTGGACAAAAAGAAGTTTTGTCTATCCCTCCTTTATCATCAATTGCAATACAATAGGAAGAACCCCAAGTGAAAGTGAAAGTAGAAGAAACTGGGAAGGATATAGAAGCAAAGATGTCTACTAGATCCACTTCCTCCACACCTAGAAAAAGAGTAAAGGAAAGTGCTACTAGACCAGGAAAGAGACATAAAGCTTTAGTGCAAACAGTTCCAAGAAAGATTACAGAGATAAAAGATGATGTCACTACTATTAAGAAGAAAGCTTGGAAACCAAAAGTTGAAAAGCTTAATGAGAAGATCATTCAGGACAGAGACTTTACAAGAATGAACAAGTACAATGATCTTTATGACTATATAGATAGACTTAATCTGGAGAATGCAGTTGTGAAACATATGATTTTGGCTAACAAGAAGTTTGATATAATTTAGGGTTAGATACCTAATGATTTATACAATAAACTTTTGAATAGGAAAAAGAGAGCAATAGAGGAAGAAACAGCTATCAGAAAAAAGCTTGTGAGGAAGCTTTGTGAAATAAGAGATGAAACACATTTCAATTAGATCATGAAATCCTTAAGCACCCATCTGAGAACCAAAAGGAGAACTATTCAGATTATGGGAGGTAGGTATGAAGAAATCAATTATGAGATGGAACAAGCTATTATCAAGGTTATGCCAGAAAATGTTGGAGAACCTCAGTTCCAGCAGAGCAAGTAGGTGAGACAAAATAAGAGGACATTCCCTCTCCTCCAGCCATTAATATTGAAGATGAAACAATGAATGTAGAAGGTACATAGATCACCTTGGATACTGATGATAATTTTTGTCATACCTTTTTCTCATTCTTAAGTTTGGAGACCTAATTACTAGATGAGCTACAATAACCTAGTTTGTGTTATTAGGTGGTCTCGCTTATATTTGTGTTCATTTCTTTGAAAAATACTTGAAAAGAGAAAGGAAATGAATTACATGTACATCTACACATACATTTATCTATTGCATTTGTATTAAGTAGAGAACAAGAAAATGAAAAGAAAGGGACCATCTATCTAGGCTCACATAGGCTGTGAGCATAGCCTTTACTAGAAATGAATAGATGAGTGTAGATATACATAAAGAAATAATTGATATGGGGGTACCAGACATTTCTTGATATTGGTGTTCAGATCCAGTCTTGTCCAGTGAGCTCCTGAGATCCAGAACCTGCAAGAAGTGAAGAGAGGAGATGGGTTACATCCAATGGATCTATGCAATGGCTGGTATCACAACATCATAGAATGCATACATACACTTGGCCATGCACCTCTAACAAAGGTTGTGCTCAAGGCATGTGCATGAGAATCATCCAAAGAACCAAAAAGGGCATCATGTTTTCACTAACATGTTTGTTTCATGTGCAAATACAAGGAAGCTAATCCAATAAAGAGTTTCATGAATGATCTGGGTCCTTGATGTGGGTAACGATAGAGTAATCTTATTTGTACTCTATCTCTTACCCCTTCGAGGGCCAAGAGCACACACAATGTGTATAAATAGTGAACATCCAGATGATCCAGCATTAATCAGGCTATGATGAAAGAACAACAAAGAGCTACATGGCATCAAGTTGAATAGAGCTAATGGCAGAGTACATAGATCTATGAGAAAGATAGGGCACTATCTTGCATAGGTGTTCACATGGCACATACAATCAACATACTGAGGGCACACAATCCAAATGTCTAGAGAAGGTACAACAAATGATGTTTCAAAGATTAAACTCAATGCATTACATTATGGTATATATGTGTTTCAAATCTACATTCTATGATGCTATGGCATGGAATTGTTAAATCTACATTATGAACCAATAAAAGGGGACTCCCCATGTCCTAATATTCCAAGTGATAAATGTTTGATAATGATAGTACACTGAACTTCACATAATATCATCATTGCTATGGTGGTGGTGGCATCAATCAAAATGGCAAATGTCCACAACAAGCATGGATCAGAGTTGATAGCAATAGTTACAACATATCAGGGCTACACAACCAGAAGGGCAAAATCAGCATAGTGATATTCTAAGCATGGCATTGGTGTACACACTATAAGATTTACATGATGCAAATATAAGATGATGCCTCCAAAAATAGAGATATGAATGTTAATAATAAGGCATATATATAATGCTAATCAATAAGCATTGATTGACATTTCTAAAGCTTGATGAGCAATAGATTGGGCAATAGCAAAATAGTTCTCTACAGTTATGTTCTCGGGCCATGAATAAGAAGTTCCAATAGTAGATGTCATTGAAGCATGTAATAGTGGCAAGAGGGCACTACATATAGAAAATGAAAATTCATAATACATGCCCCATCTAATGCACATTGCTACAACTGAGATGTACATGGTGCCCTCAACTTTAATGAACAAATGCAAGAAGAGTACGGGCTATATAATAGAGCCATTGTTGGTGCCACCCTGAACCCTCATAACATTTTTCCATATTGACTGATGCAAGGCTCAATAGTTCAGTATCATAATAGATAATAGAGGCCACACTCAAATATCCAGACAGGAGAATACAAAATGCATTGCATTAACATAAAATGCCATATGAAATAACAGTGTATGCAACAAATATAGGAGACATGATGTATTCAATATAGTACCCTATTCAAATAGAGGAGAGTAGTGTCATGCCCTCAAAAATTGAGGAGATCCTGAAAAAGTTCACGGGCTATATAATATAATGCCATAAAAACAAGAATAAGACTATGCCCCAATGCCATTGTCTTAAGGTAATAACAGAGAAATAAAATTGAATGCTACATGTATGATAAGACTTGTTATAGATGCTTCAAAATCAATAGTGGTGCGCTACATCCATGTCGTGCCCTAGCTTTAGTGCTCTTGGGCTGTTGAAAATAAGAAACAATAAGAATGTAACAGCTGTGATAATCAAGATGCAGAGCAACTCAACACAATGGAGTAGTGAATAACCATGCCCTGGTGTACAGTTCATAGATGTCGAGTGGCAAATACCATGCAATCAAACAAGATCCTAGTGGCATCATGTCATGCCATGCCCTAATATCCATTCAAATTCAAATAATTGAAACGCTACTGATAATGAATATATATGATGCCCTAGCCTTAGCATTATCACGCTATGTGATACACAGTGCCATCATTGCCGATAAAGCTATAAATGTGCAGTAATTTCAACATGGTGTTATGCTCTTAGGCCTTCACCAACAGAAAATACATAACATAATGCCATTATGCAGTCATGTAGAGAAAGCAATTCAAACATGCCCTAGCCTTAGCATTATCGGGCTATATACATATGCATCAAAACAACAGTGCCCTAGTATTTGTAGCAGTGCCCTGAAAATGTAATGAAAAGCATTATCCAAACATCAAACAGTAGGTTCAAATATTAGAAATGCAATGAACAATAGAGCTAAGTAACCAATGCCATGATCATTACAAAGCCTTTCAAAATATGTAGAGAAGAAAATGATCATTGAAGTGCCTACCTCCATAAATATTGCCGAATCAAGATAGGTGTTGTTGTTGTTTCCAAATTCATAGAGGAAAGTTGCCTTTCGAAGAGTTGCAGTGGTTTTTAGAAGTTTCCAAGTTCCAAGTATGGAGGCAATGATTTCAGAGGATGCCATTTCGAATGAGTGTTTCATTATAGCATGTTTTCTTTTATCTCCCCTTTTAGGGTTGAGAAAATCATTTGACTCCCCTTTGATAAGATTTCATGAGCATAGACTATATTTTTGTAAAGATATTAATATAAGTTATCTCTTTTAGAGGTAATTATATTAATTATTTTTTGATGCCATAGATTCCCATCATGCTAGTCAATGTTGACTTAGGAGATGAGTATTATATCAAAATCATGTATGGGGGGGGGGGGGGGCTATTGTTTTAGGTGGATATATAAATATTGTAAACATTTCAAATATGCTTTCCCCTTTCCTTTAGGGTTGAGAGTTATTTGTTAATGTATTTAGATCCACATATCTTAGTGAGTGGGGATATGTTTTTATTATGATAAGTCATTTCTCTTATTCATTGTATGATATTTGACAGGTGGTGTTTTTATAAACCGCTGTTAGATTATCAGTTACAACATGACTTAGTGGGTTTTTGGTCTCCCTTTGACTATCTATTTTAGGGACCCCACTTTTCTGTCCCCCTAGTTTCTCTGGAATTGGGCATCTAAATTTCAGAGTGGTGTGATCATGGTCCTAGTGGCAGTTTTTTTTATTATTCTTGGTGAAGTAGTGGACTTTAATGCAGATTCTACAGATTTTCTATATATGCCTCTCACCTTTGGTGATTGAGGCTAGTTCTTCTTTCCCTCATTCTTAGGAGGTGAATGTTGTAGCTCTTGGAGAAGCAATCTGATATTTTGACTCCTTTTATTCTAGTTAATAGTAATTGTCCTTCTTTTCTACAGCTTTGTGAGTTGATTTGATGAAATTGATGTCATGTACTATGATTGAAACTTGATCCTTTACTTGATATTTTGTTCATTTTAATATTTGCAAGCACTAGTTTTTCTAAGGTTTCAATTTGTGTGTGTTTATATGTGTTTGAGTTGTGGAATCCATTTTCCCTTCTCATTTACAACCAGCACCTGATATTATTTTCTAAGGGAAGAATTAGATTTGAGAAGAGTTGTGGTGTTTAGGTTATATGCTGGATTACATTGTGAGTCTATTTTTAGTTTGTGGGTCTATCTAGTTTGGTCAATCACCTAAGTTAAATTACAGTTATTTCAATTTCATGCAATCTCTCTCCCTTTCCCTTCAAGTTCAGTTTAGTTCAGGTGATACAAACGGGGAAGCCAACCCTTAATCTAGAGGTTTATTCTCAATGAAGCAGTCCCACAACCTGAGAGTATTCCCATGTTTCACGAGATTGCTAGGTTTTATACTTAGCCATCACAGGTGTAATGCCTAGTGACAACAATAATGTATTCAAGAATGTGGAGAACATTGTTGACAATTTGACCTTTGAAGAATAGGAAGCTACAAAAGAAGAAGAAATGACAGAGACAATAGTTGTGGAACCACTAGTAACAAAGGAACAAATTCCCATTCCCACCAAAGAAAATATCAGTCTTACTCCTAAGACTAGAAAGAAGAATCAAATTGGATCTATGATTGAGCATTTGGGAAAGGAAGTCGATGATGATGATTAGTTGGAATTGATCACATCCTTGAATAAAATCATTGGCAAGAATAAGAAAGTGAAGAGTCTTGAAGGGTGTTTGAAGGAACTCACTGAGAAGTTACAAAGCACTGTAACTACACAAATTGTAGAAGTAGACCCTATGGAGAAAGAAAAGAAGGTAATGAGCACTTTTGACAATGAATTCACAAACTTGTCTAATATTGCAAAAGTGAAAGCACAAGAAGCCTATGAGGATAGAATGCTTTTGAACATGAGTCAAAACATCAGGAATGATATCAAAACTCTTGATATCTATATCAAGGACTTGAGGAAACATTTGGAAATAGGAAAATCTTTGTACATACAATGTACAAAATTAGAGACCTTGACAACAAAAGAAGATCAGAAGATAAATTTGAAGGAAGTAGAAATTTCGAATGAAACTAACCTTCTATCTATCCCCAATATGAAGGTATGTGATGTTGAAAAGAAAGTTCGGAAGCTATATGATGAAATCAGAGTTGTGAAAGATGAGAGAGATAGAAAATTGAAAAGATTCACTCTTTTGAGAGAGCATACTTCTATGAAGTTAAGCATTATTGAAGAATAGTTGGAAGAATGTCTTTCAGCTAAAACATCTTTTCAAAAGTTTAACTTTGAAAACCTCCAAGCATGTGAAATAGCAACTTATGGACCGAGCACATTACTTAGTATGGTAGATTCCATTAAGAAATCATGGGAGAAGGAGATAGAAGCCATGAAGATAGATTTTGCAGATTGTGTTGCAAGCCTACTGGCTTTGTAATAAATGAATTGAGGTATAATCTTTTTGTGATACAATTTTTGTAACCCTCCCTACCTTTATTTTGTCATTGTTGTCAAAGGGGGAGAGATATATAGCAGAAAATTGATAGTATATGATAAGGATTGATAATCCTAGCAGGAGTACTATATTAGAGATAATATTTTTTGAGGAGTTATAAGGATAGTATATATATTTTATACTATGGACACAATTTTGAGATTTTGAGTTGTACACTTAGCCAATTTTCTCATATGTTTCCACCAATGACAAAGGGGCAGATTGTTGGCAATTTGGCTGAGTTGATTACATAGATATTTTCATTATGGAAACATATGATTCACATGAAGATCACACAGGTCAGAGAGCAAGTATGATAAAGTGCATTGCAAATTTGTCTAAGTGTGACACAGTGTTTTCACCAGTGAACCTAGACACAGTTTTTGTTTGTGATGTTGATTGGAGTAAGTTCAATGCTTGTGAACTTTAACATAGACTCTATGATGTCTATTGAACACTGATATCAAATTGCAAGTCAATACGACATGTATGGGAGGAGTTATGATAGTTTTACCGAAGACAGTGTCAAGCCAACAGGATAGAATATGAAGACAAAACTAGTAAAGAGTTAAGGGATTATTTTGTTTATCAAAATAATGACTTAACAATATAAAGGGATGACATACTAGATGTTTACCCTTGGATAACATTATTGGTATATATGTAAATGTAAATGTAATTGTAATTGTAATTGTAGACAACACAATAGTGTGGACAAGTGATATGATGTGAAGTATATGATGCATATGTAATAGTGATAGTGAAAGAGCAATGAAGAGATATTGATGCAAGCAATATAAGGTTATTTACCTTAAATTATTTTTGTAATCAGTGTATACTATACATTATTTGTTTGAGTAGTGGGCTCATCTAGTAATCACATTTTGTACTACCAACTCCTAACAGGGTTGAGGCTTCTAACAAGGCCTATAGTCCCTTAATCAGGACCGATACACTATATGCTTGTAATAGATTCCTAACAAGGTCAACATCCTTAATAGGATACTTTTGATTAGTGGATCTTTGTGGGTACTGTCCCCATTAGGGTTTTCCCTTTGCTAGGGTTTCCTCAAGAAGAAATAATGTGTTATGAGTTCTTTGGTTTTATTGCTATGCATGTTTTCTAGCTTCTTATGTTATGCATGTGTAAAGATAATCTATTATATCCATAAGTGGGAAAAAGATAAAGTTTGTAGAATACTGATTCACCCCCCCTCTTAGTATTCCCTATTTCTAACACACAATTCATCAACCTTTTTCTTCAGAGTGTCAAAACTTTTGTTAGCTCCATGTGTCCACTTGAATTCTCTTTTGTCTCCTCTCATAGTCTTAGTCAGCATTACAAATTGAGCTGAAATTCCTAATGAAATTTTAGTAAAACTTTCCAAATCATGAAATGATCTTACCTCACTAGCACTCTTAGGTGTAGGAAAATTCAAAATAGATTCAACCTTTTAGGGATCCATTTTCAAACCATCGACTGAAATCACAAATCCCAAATACACAATCTCCTCTTTCATGAATGAACACTTTTTCAGATTTATTAGCAACTTTGTTTCTTTCAATCTTTACAAAACTAGTCTAACATGAAACAAATGTTCTTATCTGGTCTTACTGAATATCAGAATATCATCAAGATATACAATCACAACCTTACCCAAGAATTGCTTCAAAACTTCATTCATCAACCTCATAAAAGTACTCGGTGCATTAGTTAAACCAAAAGGCATAACCAGCCACTCATATAAATCTTCTTTTGTCTTGAAAGTAGTCTTTCATTTATCACCTTCTCTAATTCTAATCTGATGATAGCCACTTTTCAAATCAATTTTAGTAAAATACTTTGCTCCAGTCAAACTATCCATTATATCATCTATTCTCAGTATAGGAAACCTATACTTTACTGCTATCTTGTTGATTGCTCTGGAATCAATACTCATTCACAATTCTCCATTCTCCTTAGGTTCCAATATTGTAGGTACTGCACAAGGACTCAAAATTTCTCTAATCAAACTTTTCTACAACAATTCTTGAATATGTCAGTTCAATTTTTGATTCTCGGTAGGTGTCAATTGATGAGGTGCCTTATTTGGTAAACTAGCTCCAGGAATAAGATCCATGCAATGATCAATGCATCTCTTCAGTGTAAAACCATTACGTAAATTATCAAAAATAATTTCACTATACTTGCTAAGTAACTTATCAATCTCCTCAAGGACATTATCCTCTATTTTCTTACTCAATTTGTTAGGAATCATAGAAAAACATACATCATTTTTCTTTAAATCCTTAACAAACTTTCTTCCTTCCATCAAGAAAACTTTCACAGATGTGAAAACATTACTAACAGGTTCTCCCATCAAAGGTAACAAGACTTGTCTTCTTCCATCAGCCCAAATAGTATACTTATGCAATCTCCCATCATATATAGCATGTCTATGATATTGCCAAGGTCTACCCAACAAAATATGACAATAGTCCATAGGAATGATATCACATAACACCTTATCATAGTACTTTCCAGTTTTAAAATTCATATAACATTGTTCACTTACCAAGAGTCTATGCTCATCTTTGATCCATGAAATCTGATAGGGCTTCGAATGCTCCAACTTTTTCAACCATAACTTTGTGATCATTTCCTCAGATGCCAGATTCTCTGAGCTACCATTGTCAATGATTACCTTCCAAAATTTGTCAGAAACTCTACATCTGGTCTTAAACAAACTTTTCCTTACTAGATCTTCCTTTTTACCTTCATTCCAAAGTGCTCTTCTTACCATCAAGTTATTTTCCTTCTTAGGTTCATTCGGTGACTCTTCTTGCACCAAAGAATTTCTACTACTACCAGCTTTCTTACTTGCATGTGTATACTCAAATGATCTATGTCCTTATTCTCCACAATTGTAACAAATTGCTTAGAAACCACCTATGTTATAACCACCTTTTTTATAAATACCTCAGTAGTTATTACCTCTACCCATAGCTGAAATTTCACCTTTCCACTTGGTCTTACCTTTATCCAGAGTTATCTTTTCTGGTTCAGATCTACTATTTTCAAAATGGGATCTACCTCTTCCTCTAGGGAATCTACCACCTCTTCCCCATTGTCTTTTCTCATATCTCTTATTTAATTTCTCCTCATCTTTCAATGCAAATTGATAAGCCTCTTTAATGTTCTCCATTTGACCAAATTGATTTCTTCTTGGATGGAAACTCTCACACCATTTAGGTATCTAGAAATTCTTTCCACGTCATCTTCAGCATGTCCAACTCTGATATCTAATCTATAGAATTCCTCAGTATATTCCTTTACTGAGATATCTTTCTACCTTAAACTTTGCATTCACCTAACTAGGTTAATCTGGTAATCATAAGGTAAGAATTTTCCTTTTAATTTATTCACCATCTTACTCCATACCTTGATTTTGTCTTTTCATTTCCTCTTTCTATCCAGCTATAGATGTTCCCACCACAAGGATGCATGACTTTTCAAATTTGTGCTTGCAATTTTCACCCTATTTTCCTCAAGTACATTTTCATACTCAAAGTACTTTTCCATCTTAGTGATCCAATCCACCAATTCATCAAAATCCAATTTTCTACCATACTTAGGAGGATTAAAGTGTGGTTTAGACTTTAGACTTTTCAAAGCCTTCAAGAATCTTTCCTCACCCTGATCCATCATAGGTGCAGGTTCTACATCACCTTGTTCTACCTCAATTTCATCATCACTAACATCTTCAAGATGTCTTCCTCTTCTCTTTTCTATTTCAACAACTTCTAATCTAGCAGCAAGTTATGATCTCAACATGTCTGCCAATCCTAGATCCACATCTTGCCTCCCAAGAACCTTCTTGAAAACCCTCTGCAATTGCAAGTCAAACCACAATCTTCCACCCCACAATAATTCAACTAGGGCTTCACAAGAAGGAACCTTCAAATCTAGATTCAAAAACCTATATCAAGATCTAACATCACTCTGATACCACTTGACCTAAGAGAGGACAGGAGGGGCTAGGAATAGCACACCCTAACCAGATCCACCTTGGTCAACAACACCCAACAATGAGAGAGAGAATGCAAAAAACTTTCATATATTATCTTCAAATTCATTAATAAATTTTTGGCAATGAGGCCTTCCCAATTTAGGCCAGATATTACAATCAAGTTCATAAGTCCTTAAACATGTGAGGATCTGTCAAAAATCTCTAAACTTCTATCTTTTATCTTCTCCTCAAAACTGACTCCTAAATTCTAACCAAACAACTACATTTATATAAGAGGCTACCAAACCAAGTTGGCCTTCAGATCAACAATCAACCAAAGGAATGACTAGATCTAGGTCCACACCCTTCCCAATGATGGATACCAACATTAAATCCATGACCCAAATTAACAACACAATTCAGCCTCAAAAGAAATCCAAAAAAAACAACTTGGTAAGAAAGGAAACTGAGCGCCAGACAAGTACCACCGAGCACCAGAGAGATAACTGACCAACACTAGTGAACATAGGAAACTAAGAAACACCAAACTAACTCAATCAAAGCAAGAATTGAGAAACAAAAACAAACTCAAACATGTTTTTGGTGACACAGGATTGCCAAGGACCCGAGATTCTCTTATATCACATATATTATTGTTGAAGATACTTTTCTCCCTTTATGGATTAGTGACTAATCCTTAAAGCATGGATTTTTATTTAGGATCTCTTGATCCCTCCAATTTCAAAATTTTCAATCCCTTAAGACTAGATCTCTTTTATTTTTGGTTTTAATCTTGTGGAATAGAATATTCCTAAGGGTGAATCCTTGATGGGTTGACTAGTGAGTAGCCACATTCACTAGGTAGTTCAATTCCATCCTTCTAGTTGTGTTGTTTCCTTGTGTGGTTCACAATGGGACATAAGTTCTCATTGGGCGAGGTAATCACACTCTTTCTCTCTTTCTTTTTTTCCTAGAGATGTCTCTCTTATTGTAATCTTGGATTTCACAAAGACTTGATTCCTTGGGGTCTTGAGGATTCCTTTGTCACTTTGATTTCAATAAGATTATCTTTTCATTATGATCTCCTTTAGCAAGAGTTTGCATCAAGTCCATACTCTTTCTTAAGTGCGAGCTTAATGCATCATATTAAAATGGAAGGAATTCCATGTTAAGAACATTTTTCCCTCTGAGTAAGTGGTTTGGGGTCATGTCAAGTGCCTTGAATAGGTCTTTCCATGGATATGAATTTTCCCCCTTGTTATGCTTCTATCTCCACCTATTTGTAGCCTTTTTATGGCACCTGGTCCTTGGAATTTGAGATCTATGACCCCAAGGTCAAGTTCAACCTCCTAGGTCAAGGTTGACCTCAACCCTAACCTAGGGAAACATCTACCTCAACCCTGACCTTGGGTCAAATTTTCAAGTTCTAGAGGTTTCAGGATATCGGGCATCGAAAAGTTTTATTTTCCCACTTCCAGGTCAGTTGTTTTGGATTTAAAAATGGTAAATTCTTAAATTTCATTTAATCTAGGTCCATTTCTAGGGGTTAAGGTTAATTTTGATTTAATTCTCCAACATCGACCACTCTAGAATTTTGTTCCCTAGATCACTATAAAAGGAAGGCTTCCTCTCTCATTTCAAATCCATCACCCCATAAGATCTCTTTTCATAATCTCTCAAGCACACAAGAAAGTTAAATAAAGAAGAAATAAAGAAGCAAGCAAGAAGGAGAAGGAAATCATTCAAGCATTCATCCATCTTTAAGCATTCAAGATCTAATTTATCAAGGAGATCCATTAGTAGCCATTGAAGGATTTGAGCTCTATGGAGCCCTTTTGTTGAAGATTTCTCCATCCACATTCATCCATGCCTATTCCTATTATAAGATCCATTCAAGATTGGTGTTTAAGATCTAATTCTATTGATTTGAGACATCCTACATACAATTCTACATTTATTTGGAGCATCCATACTTGCGGATTCAAGGATTTGAATCCTTCGCAATGATTTCAACATAAGCAAGTGAATAGTTCCATTTAGTTTGTTTATATATTGAAATTTCAATTACATTTCAAGTTTGATTCCAAACTGGGGTTTGACCAAGGCAAACCCCCCATCCAAACAACAAAAAATCATTTTTCTTCTAGGTATAGGTACATGATAGCTAATTGCAGTTCAGATCTGGATACCCTTTTTGGTGAAATTCCAAGATCCATGAACATAATTTTCATCAGAGCTATCTAAGGTCAAGTTAGACCTTCAGTGGGGGGTCAGATTGTGCCCTAATTCTAAGGTCAAGGTCAACTTGACTCTGAGAGACAAAAAAATTTTGGATTTTCTATCTCGACATTTAAATTCTGGAATAGGTTACAGAATTTCCCAAAACTGTGCATAGACATAAGAAAATAGTCCTTTCCATATTTACCCTATTTTGAGGTTAGTATTTGTCTTCTATGCATTTAACATTTCAAGCACATACTTTCTATGGAAAATTATAGGATTTTCTCCTTTCTTCACATTCTCCATAGTTTGATTCATTTGGGTATTGATCACTTACTTGTGATGAATCAATTTGGATCTCTTCTTTTGGGAATTTGGATTAGGGATAGATCCTATATTCCCCTCACATATCACATTTCTCATGCATTCTCCTTTTCCCACTTTATCCCCCTTTACAACTTGCTTCTCCTATATGTTTTCCCTTAGATAATGATACTTACTAGATATATGCTTGGTTTTTGAGTGCATCACTGGATTCTTGAAAATATTTATAGCACTAGTATTGTCACAATATATAATCATTAGGTCAGTGATTACCTCATTCATTCCTTCCAACACTTGTTTTATCCAAGAAATATTTGAACAATTTGCAGGAGCAGTAACATATTCTACTTTAGTAGTAGAAGAAGAAATGCATGCTTGTTTCTTTCTTATCCAAGTCACAAACCTTTCTCCTAAAAAGAATATTCCACCAATTGTTCTCTTCCAGTCATCAATGTTTCCAACCCAATCTACATCTATAAAAACTTGGAGTTCAAATTTGATTTCCTTTGTTTACCATCAAACATAGTATTCAATCTTCTTCAAGTATCTCAGAATCCTTAAATAACAATAACCATATGTGAATCTTTGAGATTTGTTAGAAAGTAAAGTCCACCAAGATAACTAAGAGGGGGGGGGTGAATTAGTTATCAAATGATTATATCTTTTATTAAATTCAATGACATTTAACCATATAAGAAATGTAATAAAAAACCATAGAAAGATATTCATGCACAATAACACAATGACACAAGATATGTTGACTAGGGAAGCTCTTGATCAAAGAGTAAACCCCAACGGGAATGATGCCTACAAAAGATGCACTAATATGAATATTCCTTATGAGAGGATGGACTCTATTAGGAGTCTTATGAAATACATTTAGTACATATGAGTCCCTGTTAAGAGACTTTGAATTCATGCTAGAAGATTCTAACTCTGTTAGGAGTTTATGGAAGACAGAAGGACCCACTGCCCAAATAGCTTCAATGGAAAGATCGTTGAATACATTTTCCAACTGATCTCTATATTATTCAATAGAATAATATAAAATCATTTCTGATCTCAAAAATATGTTACCTCATCTCTGACTATGCCAAACCACACTCACTACTACAACAGATCTCAATTTCAGATCTTTGTACCTCGCATGTCTTCTTTCATAAATTATCTTTCACACCTTCATTCACTTCATCATTACATTCATATCCATATTAAAACAAGGAAAAATATTCCTTTATTTATATCACACTTAATTAATTACAAATGAGTTGGCATTCAATTACAAAATAAAAGTTTCCACACGTTACATAAAAAATTACACAAAACTATTAGCTTCCAGCTACAATAACTCTTCACTTGTGCAACCTCAAAGTTTGTGTTATCAACCACATCACTATCAACATGTCTTTAGCTACTCTCTAACTGTGCATAACCAGATTCCATCCCGATTAGGAGATATCATCTGATTTTCAAAAACCGCTACTCAGGAACACTGCCTGAATACTTCTTCCACCAAAATGCTCATAACTTTCAAGAATAAATGAATTACTATTTGCACTCTTAACCATGACCATGTAACATATCATAGATTAAGTCCTCAACATTTCATAACTTGATTTTCAATATCCCACGTGTGCTAATTCAAACACTGTCTACTTCTCTGCTAATCTCCAGTAGAACACTGTGTTGACATCAATGACAATCATAGTCATGAATGCAACAACAACTGCTACAGAATGGATGCCAATACTCCATAAGATATATTCAGCATTCATTCCTAAAAATCTCCCCCATTGGCATTGATGGCAACATAGATGAAAAAACATCCAATATTCCATAAATCCAACACTGCAACATTGCTTCTTTGAGAATTCTTTTACATCTTCTTCATCAATCAAATCGTGCTTCATTTTCCTATTCAAATCTCACCAACAGATAGTTCATATGTACACTTCTTCCTTATACACTTCTTTCATGTATACTTCTCCCTTATTGTGGCTTCTCTCTCTCTCTGATAGTTTTTAATAGTTTTTTCGTGTACACTTCTCCCCCATTGACATCAATGATAGAAATTTTATCATTATGTCAACAAAAAATCTAATGTCAAAAGACACTATTCAAAAAATACATTTACTAGATTCCTTATGACTTAGCTCATATACACATACTCCCCCATAGAGGAAGGACCAACATCCAATCTAGAAGAAAGATATGGCTCATATACCACTAGACGAATGCAACAATCTGCATCATTTCTCAAAAGTAGGTTGGGGCATAACCCCAAGCATACCTCTCAGATACTCAAATGTATCCTTCAGCAAATGTTTTCTAAATATGTTTGCAATCTAATCCTTTGTGCTTATGTATTCTAGTCTGACTTCTTTCTCAGCAACTTTCTCTCTTACTACATGATACTTTATCTCTATATGCTTTGTCTTAGAATGTAATACAAGGTTCTTAAACATACTAACTATGCTAATGTTGTCATAATGTATTACAACAGGTTCAAAAAAATTTATTCCAATATCCTTCAACATATACTTCATCCAAATTATCTGGTTACAATTATTTGTTGCTACTACATATTGTGCTTCTGTTGTGCTTTGTGAAATACAATTCTATTTCTTGCTTAACCAAGAAACTAATCTTCCCCCCAGGAAAAATGCTCCACCACAAGTACTCTTTTTTATCATCAACATTGTCTCCCTAATCAGCATCTATATATGCACATAGGGTAAAATCATTAGATTTTTCATACCATAATCCATACTCAATTGTGCCTCTTAAATATCTTAGTATCCTCTTTACTATTGCATAATGTGATTCTCTAGGTTCAACTTGAAATCTTGCTACAATTCCAACTGAATGTGCTATGTCTGGTCTTGTATGTGTCAAGTACTGCAATCCTCCAATCATAGATCTGTACTTCTTCTGTTCAACTGTAGGAGTCTCATCTGTGCTAGATAACTTATGTCTAGTTACCATAGGTGTTCCAACTGGTTTACAATTCTCCATTCTAAATCTTTTCAACAACTCATTCAAGTACTTTGTTTGACTCACCAAGATACCATCACTGTTCTATGTTAGCTGTAATCCCAAAAAGTATTTCATTTCAAATTCAGTCTTCATTTCATCTGCAAATTTATCACTAGCTTCATCTTCTCCTCCAAAAATGATATCATCAACAAAAATAACTACAACTAACAAACCATCTTCAATTTCTTTTGTGTATAGGTTGCTATCAGCTGTTCTATTTTTAAATCCCAATGTTATCAAATACTTATCTAATCTTGCATACCAAGTTCTAGGTGCTTGCTTAAGTCCATATAAAGCTTTCTTTAGTTTACATACCATGTCTCCATCTTGAGTTTAAAAAAACCTTCAGGTTTCTCAATGTAGACTTCTTCCAAGTCTCCATTCATAAATGTTGACTTCACATCCATCTGATATACTTTGAACTTCTTGTAAGCTGCCTAGGCCAAAAACATTCTTATTGCTTCAATTCTTGCTACAGGTGAAAAAGTTTCTTCGTAGTCAATTCCTTCTTGTTGTGAGTATCCTTTACATACCAATCTTTCTTTGTTTCTTACAAGTTCTCCTTGTTCACTCATCTTGTTTCTGAATACCCATTTGGTTCCTATAACATTCTTATCTTTAGGTCTAGGGACCAATTACCACATCTTGTTCTTTTCAACCTGATCAAGTTCTTCTTTCATAGCTTTAATCCAATGTTCATCTTCACAAGCTTCACTAGTAGATTTAGGTTCAATTTGAGAAATCAAACATAACTATTCTTGTACCTTATTTTGAGTTAGAACTCCTCTGTCTATGCTTCCAATAATCTTCTCAACATTATGATTCCTTGATAAGTTACTGTTAGGTGTCACTGTCTCAGATCTCACTTTAGGTGTTGGTTCTTCAATGATTTCACTATGGCTTTCATTAAAAAAATCACTGTCAATTTCATAAAATAATTTAGTGAGCTCTGGATTAGGTTTAGGATGAGCTTCTTCATCTAATTCATAATCAAGCATTCTTTCCTAAATTTTGAACTTTTCATCAACTTTAACATTTGCGCTCTCAACAATAGTCTTAGTTCTCTTAATTTAACATCTATAAGCTTTGCTTTTCAATGAATATCCAAGAAATATACCTTCATCACTTCTAGGATCAAACTTTCCAATGTCATCATCTCTCTTTATATAACATTTTCTTCCAAAAATTCTAAAATACTTAACTCAGGGTGCATGGCCAAACCATAATTCATAGGGTGTCTTGTCTGTATGTGCTCTAATTTGTACTCTGTTCATTGTATACACTAATGTGTTCACTACTTCTCTCTATAATATCTTCGCTAAGTCATTCTAAAATAACATAGCTCTTTCTGCTTTAGTGACTGATCTGTTTCTTTTTTCTGTAATACCATTTTGTTCAGGTGTCCTAGGGGCTGAAAACTATCTCTTAGTACCATTCACTTCACAAAAAGTGTTAAATTCTCTAGAAGTAAATTCACCACCTCTATCTAATCTTAAAAATTTAATCTTTATCCCAGATTCATTCTCAACTTTATTCTTAATGATCTTAAAATTTTCAAATGCTTCAAATTTCTCTTTAAGAAATGCAATCCACATCATTCTTGTAAAATCATCAACAAGAATCATAAAATACCTTTATCCATAGAATCCTCTAGTCCTGGTAGAACGGCTCAAGTCTGTATGAACAATCTCCAACTTCTCTACTATTGTGAACTTCTTATTGGGAAATGAACTTCTCTTTTGTTTAGCCATCACACATTCCTTGAAATCATGTTAGTAGGCTTCATAATTCTAGAAAAATCTCTTACTGTAAGTGTAGTACTTATTTTCACAATGTTATCAAAATTTATATGACAAAATCTTATGTGCCATAACCAAGTGTCATCAATCTTAGTAATCAAGCATGTCATCTCAGTAGGATTCAATTGAAATACATTACCTCTGGTTCTAGATCTAGTTCCAATCAAATTTCCATTTTTTTCTTTTATCACACAAGTTTTCTTAGTAAACCAAACTTGATATCCCTTATCAACTAACTTTCCAACACTTAAAAGATTATGTTTCAAACCATCCAAAAAGTAAACATCATCAATATTAGTCTTTCCATCAAGAGTAATAGTTCCCATATCATTAATCAAATAAGGTGCATTATTTCCAACTCTAACAACTCCTCCATCATAATTGTTAAACTTTATGAACTTTCTCATGTAACCAGTCATATGATGTGAACAACCACTATCTATAATCCAATTAGCTTTCTTTTCAACTTGAGAGACTGGGGCTTTTTCTTCCTTTACCTCTGTTTCAAGATTTTCTTCTTTAATTGCTACAAATCCTATGTCATCATTGTTTTCAGTATCACTTTCACTTAAGGTTCTCTCTATACTAACTTCAAGCTCTTCATCATTAGCATAATAAAATTCTTTAGATCTTCTAGGCTTAAAATTATTTCTATACTTCTTGACTCTCTTAGGACATTTAGATGCAAAATGACCATGTTCTTAACATGTCCAACATTTAAAAAATTTCTTACTATCTGGTTCTCTTTTCACAAGCAAGGCAATACCTTCTTCAATCTTCTTGTCTTCTTCACTTCTAGATCTACTACTGCTAGCATAATCTCCACTCACACTAATGCTTCTTGACAAACTAGGGAAAACACTAAGAGCACTGAATGTTGTCTCCATACTAGGTAAGTCTCCTGATAACCTCAGGTTCATTTCTACTACTTCCAATCTTCCAAGAAGAGTTTGTCTTGTAAAGTTCATAGTACAAGGTATGACTTGTTCAATCATCTATGTTGTCTTCTTGAATACATGAATTAATGTCCTTAGAATTTTATACCTACAACAATTTTTGACATTCTACCAATATAGCTTCTAACAAATTCATCTTCCATCATTCTTATATATTCAAATGCACATATCCAATTATGTAATCTAACTTTCTTTTCATGTTCATCACCTTCAAAAGTAGAGTGTAAAGCTTTCCAAATTTTATGAGATTTTTTAAAATGTTTTACCTAACTATAATCATTCTCTGGAAGGGCTGACACAAGTGCTTCTCTAGAAAGTATGTTACACATGAATAGATCTCTTTCATCATCAATACACGATTCAAGATTATCCTCATCAATGATAGTCTTATTATTCTTAGTAATCAACCAATAACCTGGTCTTAAACATAGTAGATGTGTCTTCATCTTTTCTTTCCAACTATCAAAATTCACTCCATCAAACTTAGGGCTTTCTTTCCTGAAATTCACCATGGATCTCCTTAAGCTGTTAAACTTTTCTTTCAAGGACCTACTACTCTCATACCAATTGTTGGAAAGTAAAGTCCACCAAGATAACTAAGAGGGGAGGGGGGGTGGGGGTGAATCAGTTATCAAATGATTATATCCTTTATTTACTTCAATGACATTTAACCATATAAGCAATGTAATCAACAACCATATAAAGATATTCATGCACAATAACACAATGACACAATATATGTTGACTAGGGAAACTCTTGATCAATGAGTAAACCCCGGTGGGAATGATGCCCACAAAATATGCACTAATATGAATATTCCTTGTGAAAGGATGGAATCTGATAGGAGTCTTATGAAATACATTCAATACATATGAGTCCCTGTTAGGAGACTTTGAATCCCTGCTAAAAGATTCTAACTCTGTTAGGAGTTTATGGAAGACAGAAGGACCCACTGCCCAAATAGCTTCAATGGCAAGATCACTAAACACACTGTCCAACTAATCTCTAGATTATTCAATAGAAAAATATCAAATCATTTTTTATCTCAACAATATGTTACCTCATCTCTGACTATGCCAAACCGCACTCACTGCTACAACAAATCTCAATTTTAGATTTCTGTACCTGGCATGTCTTCTTTCATACATTCACTTCCACAACTTCATTCACTTCATCATTACATTCATATCCATATTACAACAAAGAAAAAAATTCCTTCCTTTATACCACACTCAAGTAATTACAAATGAGTCGGCATTCAATTACAAAATAAGAGTTTCCACATGTTACATAAAAAATTACACAAAACTATCAGCTTCCAGCTATAATAACTCTTCACTTGTGGAACCTCAAAGTTTCCATTATAGACCACATCACTATCAACATGTCTTAAACTACTCTCTAAATACACATAAATAGATTTCATCCTAATTAGGAGATATCATCTGATTTCCAAAAACTGTTACTCAGGAACACTGCCTGAATACTTCTTCCACCAAAATGCTCATAACTTTCATGAATAAATGAATTACTATCTGCACTCTTAACCATGACCATATAACATATCATGGATTAATTCCTCAACATCACATAGCTTGATCGGCAATATCCTATGTTCGCTAATTCAAACATTGTCTACTTCTCTGCTAATCTCCAGTAGAACACCATGTTGACATCAATGACAATCATAGTCATGAATGCAACAACAACTGCTACAGAATGGATGCCGATAATCCATAAGATATATTTAGAATTCATTCCTAACAAGATTAGTAGAAAATCTTTCCACAATCCCAACTACACATGCTATATTAGGCCTATTGTGTACTACATAGATCATTTTTCCAATCATTGATCTATATAGTGTTTGATTTACCTCGGTAGATTCATCATCCTTAGTCAACTTAAATCCTATCACCATGGGTTTTCCTACTAGATTTGAATCTTTCATGCCAAATGTCTTTAACACTTCCTTAATCTATTTTGATTGTGTGATGAAAATCCCATCATTCTGTTGTATAATTTGTAAACCTAGAAAGAATTTAATCTCTCCAAACATTCTCATCTAAAATTCCTTTTTCATTTCATCATAAAAGAATTTGCAAATCAAATCACATCCTCCAAAGATTATATCATCAACAAAAATTTTAGCAATCAAAATATTATCATCATATTCTCCTTTCATGTACAAATTATTGTTTTCACTTGTCCTTACAAAGCCAATACTGATAAGATAAGCATGTAGTATTTCACACCATGCTCTCGGTGCTTTCTTCAGTCCATACAATTATTTGTGCAGTCTACATACCATGTTTTGATGATTTGGATCAACAAAACCTTCCAGTTGTTCTATATAGATCTCCTCAAGAATTCCATTCATAAATATTGATTTCACATCCATTTGATTTACTTTGAATCCCTTATGTGTAACATATGCAAGTAATATCTAGACTCCTTCAAGTCTAGCCATTGGTGCAAAAGTTTCACCATAGTCTATTCCTTCTTCTTGTGCATATCCCTTGCATACAAGTCTTTCCTTGCTCCTAGTGACCTCACCATTCTCATTTAACCTATTTCTGAATATCCACTTAGTACCAATTACATTTTTATCTTTAGGTCTCAGTACCAATGTCCATGTCTTATTCTTCTCAATCTATTCAATTTCATCATTCATAGCCTTAATCCATTGTTCATTTTCAAGTGCATCTCTAACATTCTTAGGCTCAAAATCATAAACTAATCATATGTTTTGTCTTAACTTACTTTAGGTCATCATGCCATCTTTCTTATCTCCAATGATTTGGTTCTATGGATGGTGTCTTCTAATAAATCTTGTTAGTACTTGTTGTCTTCTATGCTCATCATTTGGTTCAGGTTCATCCTGTTCCTCAGTAGCTTCTTCCTAGTTCTCAGTTTGCATTTGTTGATTCTCGGTGGCATTTTCCTAATGCTCGGTAGACTCATCCTATGGCTTTAGTAGAAAGTCTGGATTCTCAATATATGTAGACCTACCATAGTCTTCTATTTCCTTCCTTCTTTCTTCATCATTCTTTTTAGCAGACTCATCAACTTTTACATTAGTACTTTCAGTCATTTTATTAGTAGATTTGTTCAAACATTTATAAGCTTTACTCTTAGTAGAATATCCTAAAAATATTCCTTCAACACCTTTAGAGTCAAATTTACCATTTCTATCATCCTTCAAAATATAAAATGTACTTCCAAAGATTCTGAAATAACTTACATTCAGTGTATATCCAGACCATAACCTAGAAGGTGTCTTGTTTGTGTCTTTCTTCATTTGAACTCAGTTCAAGGTGTATATAATAATTCTAACTACTTCCCTCTAGTACATTTGTGAAACATTTTTCTCAATCATCAATGTTCTGGCATAATCAACAATAGACCGATTTCTTCTTTTAGCAATTTCATTCTGTTGAGGTGTCCTTGGTGTAGAAACCTGCCTTTTGATTCCATATTCATTACAGAAGTTAGTGAATTCATCAGAATTAAACTCACCTCCTCTATCAGATTTTAAGCATTTTAATTCTTTCCTAGTTTATTTTTCAACTTTAGCCTTGTACCATTTAAATAATTAGAATGCCTCAGATTTTTCTTTTAAGAAAATGACTGTCACCATCCTAGAGTAGTCATCAACAAATAAAATGAAATATTTGTCACCATAGTAGCTTCGAGTTCTCATAGGCCCACATAAGCTGGTATGTACCAACTCCAAAATATATTTAGATGAATATTCTTTACTTTTAAAACTAGATTTGGTCATCTTCCCTTTCTGATATTTGTTGCACATAACTGTTAGAAATAGGGAATACTGAGAGGGGGGGTAAATCAGTATTCTACAAAATTTATCTTTATCCCAATTATGTATATAACAGATTATATTTATACATCAATAACATAAGAAGCTAAACAACATGCATAACAATAAAGAACTCATAACACATTATTTGTTCTTGAGGAAACCCTGGCCAAGGGAAAACCCCAGTGGGGATGGTACCCACAAAGATCCACTAATCAAAAGTATCTTGTTAAGGATGTTGACCCTGTTAGAATTCTATTACAAGCATATAGTGTATCAGTCCTAGTTAAGGGACTATAGGCCCTATTAGAAGCCTCAACCCTGTTAGGAGTTATAGTACAAAATGTGTACCAGATGAGCCCACTGCCCAAACAAGTAATGTACAATATACACTGATTACAAAAATAGGTTAGGTACATAACCTTATACTGCTTGCATCAATATCACTTCGCTACTCTTTCACTATCACTATTACATAAGCTTCATATACTTCACATCATATCACTTGTCCACACTTATTATGTTCTTAGTTCTACAATAATACTGCAATTACAATTACATTTATACCAATAGCTTTATCCAAGAGTTAACATGATGTAGGAGCATCCTGGGTGTAAGAGCAATCTTGCATCACCCAAAACTATTTCTAGTTTCTTTTCAATAAGGGCTATCTTGTGTAGAGCTGCTATTTATGGAAACTTTCTATTTTTAGTACATTGGTCATACGATCTTAGAATGTTCTAATTTCACAGTTGGAGGTTCATCTTAGTCATATCAGCCTGCCTGTAAAGTTTCATTGCTAGATCAAGTCTAGTTTTGAAGATATTGAAACTTTTTGGTTTTGGAAACAGGGTATAGAAACTTTGAACTCAATTTTGAAGGCTTTAGAGGCCTCGTATGAGGTTGAATTTTTGGCTAAATGAAGCTTTCTTGATTTAGGCATTGTAGAGCTCCTCGTGCCCTTTCCAAAATGGGGTTATAATAGTCAATCAGGTCAACGGGTGATGACTTATGGTCTCCAAAAGTTGGGTCACCTGAAATGGCAGAAAATGATTTTCCTTCAAAATTTATGTTTGGGTTTCAAAAGTTATTTTGAGGAAACTTTGATGTAATAAAATGAAAAATAAAATAATTCTAATTTTGGTCGGCCTTGTTGGCTAAAAATTCTGGAACCTTCCCAGACGGTGGAAAATTGCCTTTATAAGGAAGGCTAAAGTGTTGTCTTATGTAGTTCGAGATAGTTCTAGGTAGTAGATCTAGGTATTGATTCGAGGCTTTGTCCTATAGAATATTGTAAGGGAATGCCCATGTGGCTTTGCACATTGTAATTTTGAAAGTTTTTAATTTCACATTTGTGGAGATAATAAGAAGCCAATTTTCTGTTCTTGAATATTGTTGTTATTTCTCTGTTTCTATTATGTGTTTATGGTATTAAGGGGAGCACCCTTCATCATAACATCTAGGATTTCATCCCTTTATATTGTTAAGTCATTATTTTGATAAGAAAAATAATCCCTTAACTCTTTACTAGTTCTGCCTTCATATTATGTCCTGTCGGCTTCACATTGTCTTCAGTAAAATTGTCATAACTTCTTCCGTACAAGCCGTACTATCTTGCGCTCTAAGATGGGTGATCAATAGACATCATAGAGTCTATGTTCAAGTGTGAAAGCATTGAACTTACTCTAGTCAATGTTGCAAACAAAAATTGTGTCCAAGTTCACTGGTAAAACACTATCTCACACTTAGACAAATTTGCAATGCGCTCTGTCATACTTTCTCTCTGACCTGTGCGATCTTCATGTGGATCATATGTTTCCATAATGATAACATCTATGTAATAAACTCAGCCAAATTTTCAACAATCTCCCCCTTTGTCATTCGTGGCAACATATGAGAAAATTGGCTAAGTGTACAACTCAAAATCTCAAAAATGTTCAAAATTGTGGCCATAATATAAAATACATACTATCCTTATAACTCCTCAAAAAATTATTGTCTCTAATATAGTACTCACCCTAAGAGTAACAACCCTTATCATATGCTATCAATTTTATTCTATATATCTCTCCCCCTTTGACAACAATGACAAAATAAGGTAAGGAGGTGATGCAGGAGCATCCTGGGTGTAAGAGCAATCTTGCATCACCCAAAAATATTTCTATTTTTGTATTCAATAAGGGCTATTCTGTGCAGAGCTGCTATTTATGGAAAGTTACTATTTTTGGTAATTTTTGTATGTGCTCAGAATGATCTGATTTTTTTCTTGGAGGTTCATTTTGGTCATATAAGTCTGTCAGTAAAGTTTCATTGCCAGATCAAGTGTATATTGGAAGATATTGAAGATTTTCGGTATTGGCAGCAGGGTACAGAAACTTTAAACTCAGTTTTGAAGGTTTTAGAGGCCCCAGATGAGGTCAAAAATTTGTGTGACGGGCGCTTACACAAGTGAAGCCTGTATAGCGCTTCGTGGCATTTCCGAAATGGGGTTATAATAGCCGATCGGGTCAACTGGTGATGACTTATGGTCTTCGAAAGTTGGGCCACCTGAAATCACGAAAAATAATTTTCTTCAAAATTTTTGTTCCGGTTTCAAAGGTTATCTTGAGCCGACTATGATGTAATAAAATGTAAAATAAAATAATTATAAGTTTGGTCGGCCTTATTGGCTAAAATTCTGGAACCTTCCCAGGCGGTGGAAAATTGCCTATATAAGGAAGGCTGTATTGTTGTCTTAGGCAGTTCAGAATAGTTCTGGGTAGTAGATCTGGGTATTGATTCGAGGCTTTGTCCTACAGAATATTGTAAGGGAATGCCCATGGGGCTTTGCATATTGTAATTCTGAAAGTTTGTAATTCCACATTTGTGGAGATAATAAGAAGCCAATTTTCTGTTCTTGCATATTGTTGTTGTTTCTCTATTTCTGTTATCTGTTTGTGGTATTAAGGGGAGCACCCTTCATCAAGTGGTATCAGAGCCAGGTTTTCTTGAGTGTGTAAACAGATCGCCAACTATGAGGCAGTTTGCACCAGGACCGTGGTAAGGGTTTCAACGCGCATCGCAAAAATGCCTCCACGAAGAGAACGTGGCGGAAGAGCTGGTGCTGTGACACCTGAGGTTAGAGAGCTGCAAAGACAAGTGCGAGCATTGCAAGAAGAGATTCATAGAAGAATGAATCTTAATGTCAGAGAGGAAAGCGAGGATGAAGCCGAAGAAGAATATCAAGAAGGAGAAGTTGAAATTGTGAACCAGGATGAAGAAAGACTTTTTCGGGCGATTTCCAAGATTGGGAAAAGACCTAAGATTGAGGTTCTTACATTTTCTAGAAATCTTAACCCAGAGAAATTAATCGACTAGATCAATGAATGTGAAGAATATTTTGAGTATGAAGATGTTGAGGATCCTGATAGGGTCAAATTTGGGAAGGCCAGACTGAAAGGTCATGCGAAGATATGGTGGCAAGAGATTCAGTTGGAGCGAAATAGAAGGGGAAAGGAGAAAATCACAAGATGGGATCGGATGGTGAATAAATTAAAGTGACAGTTCATTCATGTTGATTACGAGCTTGACCTACTGAATAAAATGCAAAGTTTGAAGCAAGCAGGAAGATCTGTTCAGGAGTATACAGAGGAGTTCTATCGACTTCTCATCAGAACAGGCCATGCAGAAGCTGATAAAGAGAAAGTTGCCCGATATCTTAATGGGTTAAGGCCAAGCATTCAGGAGGAGCTGAATCTGGTTCGAATGAACAGTATTGAAGAGGCATACCAATTTTCCTTAAAAGTAGAGGAAAAGCTGAACAAGAAGTTTGAGAGTAGACAAAACAGAAGAGGTCGCAGTGGACGATCTGATGGACGGTCATATGGTGGCCGAAATGAAGATCCGAAAAAGAAAGATGAGGCCAGTAGCAGTCAAAATCAGCGCGGAAATAATTTTAATCACTTCCAGGATCAGAATAATAGAGATCAGAGAGGAAGAGGAAGAGGACAAGGATCTGGAAGAGGTGGCTTCCGTGGAACATGTTTTCACTGTGGAGAAGAAGGTCATAGGGCATTTTAATGTCCTCAGCACCAAGGCAGAACAGACAGGAGAAATGAAGGCCAGGCCAGAGTTGCACATATAGATGAAGATGCCAGATCATCAAATTCTAAAGATGCTGAGAGAGCAGAAATGTTGATTAACAGAAGAGTCCTGTTGAGTGGTGAGAATGAACCTGACCAAAGGAGGAGTCTGTTTCGCACTAGATGCAAGTGTGAGGGTAAATGTTGTGATGTGATTATCGATAGTGGAAGCACTGACAATTTGGTGTCAAAAGAGATGGTGACAAAGTTGAAGCTCAAGAGACAGAAACACCCACATCCATATCGGATTGCCTGGGTGCAGGATGACCACAAGGTCATGGTCAGTGAACAGTGCCTGGTAAAGTTCAAGATCGGTGGGTACCAAGATGAGGTACTATGTGATATCATCTTTATGGATGCATGTCATATGTTGTTAGGTAGACTGTGGCAGTTTGACAGATGTGCTGTACATGATGGTCGTGTGAATACCTATTCCCTGACAAAGGATGGAGTGCGACATAAGCTAAAACCATTGAACGAGACTGAAGAAAAGGTATGTGGTAATGCAAGGATAACTTTTGTTGATGGAAGAAATTTCCTAGATGGTATGAGGCATGAGCATGTATGTTTTGCTTTAATTCCAAAAGCTGGTAAAGAGGAAGTAGAAGATGTTCCTGTAGAAGTTGCAGATTTGTTGAATGAGTTTCAGGATATTGTATCCAATAACATGCCTGATGGATTACCACCAGTCAGGAAGATCAGTCATTAGATGGACTTGATCCCAAGAGCGAGTTTACCAAATAAGGCAGCGCACAGAATGACACCTGCAGAAAGTGAGGAGTTGAACAGACAAGTACATGAGTTGTTACAGAAAGGATTGATTCGAGAGAGTCTGAGTCCCTGTGCTGTACCTACGGTATTAGCACCAAAGAAGAATGGAGAGTGGAGGATGTGTACAGATTCTAGAGCAATAAACAAGATCACAATCTAGTACAGGTTTCCATTGCCACGAATGGATGATATTATGGACTGTTTGAGTGGAGCTGTGTATTTCTCAAAGATAGATCTGAAGAGTGGATATCATCAGATTCGGATCAGAGAAGGAGATGAATGGAAGACTGCCTTCAAGACAAAGGAAGGACTGTATGAGTGGTTAGTCATGCCTTTTGGGCTAACCAATGCACCGAGCACTTTCATGCGGCTCATGAACGAGGTTCTGAAAGAATTTCTGGGTAAGTTTGTCATTGTTTACCTAGATGATATTTTGATCTTTATTAAGACATTGGATGAGCATATGATGCATATTCGTATGGTATTTGAGAAGTTGAGAGAAGAGAAATTGTTGATTAATTTGAAGAAGTGCAGTTTTGTGAAGAAAGAGTTAGTGTATTCGAGATTTGTAGTTTCAGCAGAAGGTCTAAAAATGGACCCAGAGAAGGTACAGGCTATCCTTGAATGGCCTACTCCAAGGAGTGCTACTGAGGTAAGATCTTTTCATGGTCTAGCTAGCTTTTACAGAAAGTTTATCAGAAATTTTAGCAGTATTTGTGGACCCTTGACTAAAACAATGAGAGGGGATAGGAAAGAGTTTAAGTGGACTAAAGGAGCAGAAAAGAGTTTTTAATTATTGAAACAAAAAGTTACAGAACAACCTATTTTAGCACTTCCAGATTTTAATAAGGTGTTTCAAATAGATTGTGATGCTAGTGGTACTGCAATAGGAGTTGTTATGAGCCAAGAAGGTAAACCTGTTGCTTATTTCAGTGAGAAGTTAAATGATGCCAAGAGAAAATATTTTGTCTATGATCAGGAATTTTATGCTATAGTTCAAGCATTAAAGAAGTGGAGACATTATCTGCTTCTTAGGGAGTTTATTTTGTATACTGATCATCAAGCTTTTCAATATTTGAATATTCAAGGAAAATTGAATCAAAGGCATTTTAAATGGGTTGAGTTTTTTCAGAGTTATACATTTGTTTTGAAACACAGGAGTGGAAAGTCTAATAGGGTTGCAGATGCTCTTAGCAGAAGGCAACTATTGCTGACAGAAATGCAGATTGAAGTGGTTGGGTTCAAGGAACTCAAGAATTTGTATCCAGTGGATCCTGATTTTGGTGAAGCTTGGAAAGCTTGTACAGAACCTATTACTCTAGACAGGACAAAATGGTTGGATTTCATCATCCAGGATGATATGCTATTCAGAGGGAGTCAGTTGTGCATTCCACGAAGTTCTATGAGGGAGAATCTCATCAAGGAGAAGCATAGTGGAGGATTCGCTGGACATTTTGGTCGTGATAAAACCCTTCGTTTGGTTAGTGAGAATTATTATTGGCCACAGTTGCAGCAAGATGTGAAGAAGTTTGTACAGAGTTGCAGAATATGTCAGATGGCGAAAGGAGTGAAGCAGAATACAGGGTTGTATCAGCCATTACCCGTACCAAAGAAGCCTTGGGAGGATATCAGCATGGACTTTTGTCTTGGTTTACCGAGGACTCAGCGGGGACATGATTCAATTTTTGTGGTGGTTGACGGATTTTCAAAGATGGCACATTTCATTCCCTGCAAGAAGACTAATGATGATGTTCATGTAGCAGAATTGTTTTTCAGAGAAGTAGTGAGACTTCATGGTTTGCCAAAGACCATAGTTTCAGATCAGGACACTAAGTTTGTTGGATATTTTTGGCGTACATTGTGGAAGAAGTTGAAGACAAATTTGAAGTTTAGTTCATCACATCATCCACAGACTAATGGACAAATAGAGGTGGTGAATAGGAGTTTGGGAAATTTGCTGAGGTGTTTGGTTGGAGATAAGCTAGGAGGATGGGATTTGATTTTACCACAGGTGGAATTTGCATACAATAATTCTGTCAATAGGAGCATTGGTAAATCACCATTCCAGATTGTATATGGAAGTAGTCCAAGAAATGCATCTGAATTGAGGAAGATAGATAAAGGAGAAATAAATAGTGTTGAAGATGAGGATTTTGCAGAACACTTGAAGAACATCCATGGGGAGGTGAGGAAGTATATTACCAAAATGAACGCACAGTATAAGGCTAAGGCAGATGAGAAAAGGTGGTATAAGGAATTTCAGGTTGGTGATGAAGTCATGGTTCATTTGCGGAAGGAGCGATTGCCAGTTGGTACATATAACAAGCTGAAAATGAAGAAGTTTGGACCATGTAGGATACTGAAGAAACATGATTCAAGAAATGCATATGAGGTAGAATTGCCTACTAAGCTAAATATTTCACTAGTGTTTAACATTTCAGATCTGACAGAGTACCATGAAGGAGGTGTTGAATATGAGATCACAGCAGCACAGTGGAGTATTCCAACAACTAGTTCAGACACAAAAGAGATCGAAGATATACTGGACAGTCGTGTTGGCAGAAGCATAAGGAACAGGACATATGAAGAATATCTGGTCAAGTGGAAAGGATGACCCGTTGAAAATTCATAATGGCTGACAAAGGAGGAGGTTAACCATCTTGGTTTTCCTCTGCACACCTGAGTCGTGACAGGGTCACTTCTCAAATTACCCCGGGTGTCTGATGCAGGAGTATCCTAGGTGTAAGAGCAATCTTGCATCACCCAAAAATATTTCTATTTTTGTATTAATAAGGGCTATTCTATGCAGAGCTGTTATTTATGGAAAGTTACTATTTTTGGTAATTTTCGTATGTGCTCAGAATGAACTGATTTCTTTCTTGGAGGTTCATTTTGGTCATATAAGTCTGCCAGTAAAGTTTCATTGCCAAATCAAGTGTATATTGGAAGATATTGAAGATTTTCGGTATTGGCAGCAGGGTACAGAAACTTTGAACTCAGTTTTGAAGCCTTTAGAGGCCCCAGATGAGGTCAAAAATTTGGGTGACGGGCGCTTGCACGAGTCAAGCCTATAGAGTGCTTCGTGGCATTTTTGAAATGGGGTTATAATAGCTGATCGGGTCAACTGGTGATGACTTATGGTCTTCGGAAGTTGGGCCACCTGAAATGGCGAAAAATAATTTTTTTCAAAATTTATGTTCGGGTTTCAAAGGTTATCTTGAGCTGACTATGATGTAATAAAATGTAAAATAAAATAATTATAAGTTTGGTCGGCCTTATTGGCTAAAATTCTGGAACCTTCCCAGGCGGTGGAAAATTGCCTATATAAGGAAGGCTGTATTGTTGTCTTAGGCAGTTCAGAATAGTTCTGGGTAGTAGATCTGGGTATTGATTCGAGGCTTTGTCCTACATAATATTGTAAGGGAATGCCCATGGGGCTTTGCATATTGTAATTCTGAAAGTTTGTAATTCCACATTTGTGGAGATAATAAGAAGCCAATTTTCTGTTCTTGCATATTGTTGTTGTTTCTCTATTTCTGTTATGTGTTTGTGGTATTAAGGGGAGCACCCTTCATCAAGTGGTATCACAGCCAAGTTTTCTTGAGTGTGTAAACAGATCGCCGACTGTGAGGCAGTTTGCACCAGGACCGTGGTAAGGGTTTCAGCGCGCATCGTGAAAATGCCTCCACGAAGAGAACGTGGCGGAAGAGCTGGTGCTGTGACACCTGAGGTTAGAGAGCTGTAGAGACAAGTGTGAGCATTGCAAGAAGAGATTCGTAGAGGAATGAATCTTAATGTCAGAGACGAAAGCGAGGATGAAGCCGAAGAAGAATATCAAGAAGGAGAAGTTGAAATTGTGAACCAGGAGGAAGAAAGACTTTTTCGGGCGATTTCCAAGATTGGAAAAAGACCTAAGATTGAGGTTCCTACATTTTCTGGAAATCTTAACCCAGAGGAATTGATCGACTGGATCAATGAATGTGAAGAATATTTTGAGTATGAAGATGTTGAGGATCCTGATAGGGTCAAATTTGGGAAGGCCAGACTGAAAGGTCATGCGAAGATCTGGTGGCAAGAAATTCAGTTGGAGTAAATCGCTAATAATCTTAGAACATTAATCTCGCACCTATTAGAAGGCAGTAAATCGCTTGGTTACATAGCTTTCAATTTTGCACGATTTTGATTATCACTAACCTCTAATGTTTTACTGAGTGTTGTGTCTACAGATCAGGTACAATTTTCACACATACATTTCTGGCGCCCACCGTGGGGCCCTGAAACGGGTTTCCCTTCATTTCTATCAATTTTCTATCTTTTGAGGATAAGGGTTTCAAGGGTCCTGGTATACTCTATAGGACATTATTTTTTGTTTCTTTTTTGCCTGCAAAAAAGAAAAAGAAAAAAAAATTTGGCACTTTTTCTATCAAAGTTGTCCGTACACAGTGATTTTTATCATTCTGTCCGTACTTTCGTACATCTCTATACAAATTCTCGTGCGAGATTTCACTTGCGTCGCGCGAGATTTCTTTCTGTGTCGCGCGAAATTTCACTGGTATCATTTTTGTGCGTGAAAAATCACTTTCTGGCGTGAGACTACAGTTCCTCGCGCGAGACTTTATCTTTTATCGCGCGAGACTCCACTTCCTCGCACGAGTCTTCATATTTTTATCGTGCGAGATAGTACTTCCTCGTGCGAGACTTCATTCTTCATCGCGCGAGATAATTTTTCCTCGCACGGGACCGCATTCTGCCTCGCGCGAGATTTTGCTACAGAGACACATAATTTGCAGATTTGTACTTTTAGATTATTGATTTCTAACGCTTACAATTTGCTGTTGATTGGTCTTGATTTTGTACTTTCAGATGTGTGCTAAATTCTGGATTACAGAGCGTTGGACCTAAGGTATTCTTCTCAAGCTGATAATATTTCAATTTGGATCCTAAAATAAATCTCTTATGTGTCTGGCTTGTGTGCATCCTTTCATGCTTTTATCTATCTCTACACACTTGCATAATTGATACTAGGTTGTAATCCCTTAAGGATTCATTAAGTAGTCTTAGAATACTTTTGATTGATCTTGATTGCTATCTTGGGTTATTGGACTCGCTAATCTGTCGGCCCCTCATTTCCGCCTCGTGGTTGCAATCTCAGTGCCATAAAGGGGAGGGGTCAACAGGACAGAAGTGTTAAATGTTCCACTTGGCAACCCTTTTGTGCTTTTAGGAACTCCCTTGTTTTCTAAGTTGTGGAATCATTTTTAGCTTGTGTGAGGTGTTAAGTGTTCCACCTTGTGGACTCATCTCATATTCGCTTTAAACGTTAAGTGTTCCTCTTTCTACTTTTTGGATGCTTTTGGTAGATTTGCTTTCGGAACATACATCTATGCTCACATAGTAATTAGGCCCTATGAACACTATTTGTGATTCTTGAGAGATTGGATTCCTAGCGAAATCTTTCTTGACGATAGAATCCTTGTAGGTAGGGAGGATACTTAGTGCGTTTCACATTCAACTTAGTTAGTGAGTCTTCTCTTATTGATCGACACATTCTCTCTCCGGAGAGGTTGATAGATCACGTGGGGTTGTTATCACGAGCTTTGGTGAATCAAAATTAGTTAGTGTGTCTTCTCTTATTGATTGATACATTCTCTCCCTGGAGAGGTTGATAGATCACGTGGAGTTGATATCACAGACTTTGGTGGAACAAAACTTTGTCTTAGCGTGTCGGATTAATCTGCTTGCTTTGTTTGGGTTAAAAGTGAAGAGGTGTCAAAACCTTGAATCTGGAGCCAAGTCCCCTTGTGGTATACTATTGTGAGTCATCTTTAGAGAGGGTTAACCGTAGTGGACAATCCCTTCACAGGGCAAACTACATTGACGGAACCTCAAGCGGTAATAGCCATTTTCGCCATGGTAGTGACAGCCACTATATAAATGTCCTTGTGGAAGAAATCTCCACGGGTATGGTTCATTGTTGGGTTGTCAGATCTCCCTAGCAGCTCTTGAAGATTAAGTTCTCAGACTGTGTCAAAACCCTGGTGCACCGGGATTGGAGTTCACCCCTTTGAATCATAAAAGTTGCAGAGTCAAACCATTACTAAAAACCCTAGAGAGGCCAATTTTTCATTCTCAGGTATATGTGTGTTATTGCAAAACTTTTCAGAACATACACAATTAGTACTCTCAGGGATTAGCACAATTTGGTCACTTGATTGTTCATGTGCAAGGTTGCTTTTGCCCTTGTTCATTGTTTTCAGATGTGCTTGGAATCACTTGCTTGCTGTTCTGCGTGCTTATTTATCTACTTGGCTATTAAAAATGATCAAATCTGGTATAACCTTCAAAATCTGGACAGTACAATTTGCAAACAATCCAAAACTGAAAACCTTAAATTTTGCAAAAATTGACGTAAAGTTCTTTCTGGAGTCAAAAGTCATTTCAAGAAGTCAAAAGTCATATGATTTTTGTCAAGTGTCATTTCAGTATTACCCAATTGTCATATGAGTTTAGCAACTGTCATTTCATAGACTACCCAGTGTCGTACGAGTCTGCAGAGTGTCGTTTGGAAAAATTTGAGAGAGTTGTCAGAAATTGTCAAATTGCAAGATATCCAATGTTTCCAGCCTAGTTCCAGAATCTGTCAAAAATATCATTGTGTCAGGAACAGAGCAGTAGCTATTGAGCATTCTACCATTTTCCGAGTTTGATCTTTTCAATCCGATCTAGTCTTCTGTTTGATCAATTTGAATCCTTTTATCTCGTGTCAAAACCTTGTCATAACTATCAATCTTTAATCAATCAATCTTCAAAACAAACTAAGTGTTGAGAACTCATGTCCGCTATCTTTTGGGCGATCTATCCCATACATCCAGGGCACAGTTTCCTTCACCCACATCTCATCAGATCTTCAAAACTATCATAATCTTGACAAGGTTGCGTCATCCAATTTTCACGAATCATATTATTCTTCAGTTGTCTTCATCCTTTTCTTCTGTTTCATTCAAAGTTAATGGTGGAGACCAGAGCTTCTTCACACAAGAAATCAAAAGAAACATCTCAGAACTTACTTTTGACCAATACCCTAGGTCTGACTCTTGAACAACTCATCAAGTCAGGTATCTACAAAGATGACGGTCTCGGTAACTTTCGATTAAAAACTGGTTACATACCTCCTTTATCAACTCACAGAGGTAATCAACAAACTCCTCCTCAATCTATTCCAGGGAGCCCAAAACTCCTACCATGTCTCAAGCAAGGACAAACCATGGTTCTCTAGGAGGAGGATCCCAAGGACACCATTCTCAACATAATGCCGACCAAGACCCTACACCCTCTGAAATCCATCGGTGTCAGAATGATGATGAATTCAAAAGAATGATGAGGCATTTCTTGAAAATGGATAGAGAGGCATACTTTTTGCAATTAGCCCAAGAAGGAGCTAAACTTCCTCCTCACTTCAATGTCGAAGATATCATCACACATGAGGAAGAAACTCCGATGATGGCCATAATGAACCAGCTGCACGCTATGTAGGTCAAAATGAATAAAATTGAGAAAGAGAAGGAACCCAAGGAATTCTCCATGGAGGCCCTTTGTCCTTTCCCTTTTGACAAAGACTTGTATATGCCTCCATTCCCAAAAAGAGTGGAGATACCAAAGTATGACAAATATGACAGACACTCTGATCCTTAAGATCATGTCAAAGAGTTCTGTACACAATCCATGGAATTCATGCATGAACCGACTTATCTAATGCGTCTTTTTCCTAGATCCTTGGGAGGAGCATCCATTCAGTGGTTTTCAAGATTACCTTCTACGATCAAAACTTTTGAGGAATTGATTAAATTGTTTTATCAACAATATTCCTACAATATTCAACATCTGATTACCATGATCGATATCTGTAACCTCAAGCAATATCCAGGGGAATCATTCCTAACTTTTCTCAAGAGGTGGCGAAAGAAGTTTTCTTTATATGCTAGACCAATTCCCGAAATGGAGAAACTTGAAATCTTTATCAATAACCTTGTTCCAGAGCTCAACTATCCATTGCAAATGCAAGATTATGTATCTTTTGATAAAATGGTGGATAATGCAATCAAGATTGAGAAAGTACTTGTCAAGAAAGGAGAAATCACACTTCAAAAGGACAAGTCTGAATCGGGATCTAGCTCAAAAGATAAAAACAAGAGCTGAAATAGAAACAAAGGTATCGTCTCTGACGGTGTTGTTGACACTATCCACACCCCATCAAAGGCACCGGCCTACAATCTCACCCTTGCCACCAAAGCCATTGAAGCTTCAGAGCAAAAATCTGTTGAACCATCTCCAAAGAAGCCATTCAAACGATGGGATAATAAATGAAAGTTTACTCCCCTGGGAGAATCTTTGGAATCTGCTCTGAGAACCCTGATAGCTGATAACATGATCTCTTTACCACCAATCTGAAAACCTGATCCGGATCCAAAACCATGTTGGTGGAAAGATAATGAATTTTATGCTTTCCATCGAACTAAAGGCCACAGAACTAATGGATGCTTCCATTTGAAGCATACCATTCAAGACTTGATAGATCAAGGGGACATCACAATCGATAATCCCACCAGCAATAATGATCACACAGCATTTACAGAACCTTTTCCACAACATGGCAAGGGAGTTTCCACTTCTCAGCCTAACATGGGGGCAAAAGTCAACTATGCCTACCCTAGAAATGATGCTATCATCAATATGGTGGAACCATGCCTCTCTGAGAGCTGTAATGTCATCACGATTGTACAAAGAGATAGAAATCATTCCTCAGCTAATTTAGTTACCAGATCACAAGCTCAGACACATCTGAAAGGACAAACACCAAATTCATTTGATGTCCCTAAGATACCTTTCAGTCTCACATCTGCTTCTAAACAGAAGGTTACCTCGAAATCTTCCAATCCAAAGGATACCAGACCTACATCTTACAGCATCGTACAACAACTCCAGCATACCAATGCCAAAATCTCTATGTTTGAGTTACTTCGAATATCTCCAGCTCGCCGAGATATCCTAGACAAAGCTTTGCTCAGCTCTAATGTTCCTAATGATCTAGATCTAGACAGGTTCCAGACTATGGTTGGTCATCTAACATCTCCGCAATATATCTCCTTTTCAGAAGAGGATGACAACTCCCTAAGTCACCCACATAATCAGCCCTTGCACATAAAAGTCTTGATCCAGAACCGTCGAGTCAAACATGTGTTGATAGATGGGGGCGCAGGCCTCAACATTTGTTCTTACAACTTAATCACACAGTTGGGATTCTTAGAGATGGCTATTGATCCTTGAAAGAAGATCACTATAAAGGCCTATGATGAACAGGAAAGATCTTCTAAGGGCACCATTGTCTTACCCATCCGGGTGGGTCCAGTCATCAAAGATACCACATGTCAGGTGCTCGATCTACCATTGGCTTACAATATCCTTCTAGGGAGACCCTGGATACATGAAATGCAGGCTATTCCTTCAACATACCATCAATGCTTGAAATTTCCCTATGAAGGAGTGGAGGTTACTATCCCAGCTGATCTGAGTACAACTTGCAATACATTGAAGGAAAGTGCCGATAAACTTGTTCCCAATAACAGAGAATCTTCCATCAAGCAACAAAATGTGGCTTCCACATCTAAGATGGATGACATTGCTAAAGAGATCAATATCAAAGAAAATGGGATGGGAGAATACACTATAGAGCCAGTCTTGTCTCTGACATCTCTCCCAATCTCACCTAAGTCATATGGCCAATCCTTGAAGCAGTCTAAATCAGAACCTAAGGAACCTATGGAAGCATACAAAAGACATTTTGTGGTGGAGCAAGTATCTGAACAAGAATTTGAAGAGGATGAAGCTGTGTTGGCATGGCTATATAAAGAGGATTCTGAATCTAAAATTGTTCAACCTAGTGAATCTATAGCACCTACAGTCCCTTCTAATTCATATGGTCCAGGAAACAAATTGATAGCCAAGATGGGATATTCTGGTCAAGGACCTCTAGGAATTAGGGGAAAGGGTCTTGTGACCCCCATTTCACATATTGGTCGAGCCAAAAAAGATACTGGTGGCATAGGGTTTAAAAAGAAACCCTATCATCTTAGAGGTGGTTGTTCTCATGTCATAGAACAAATTGCACCAGGAGAACCCCTTCTTAAGAAAGAAGAAACAAAACCCTCTGATGATGATTCAGATAGCTCTGAGCTTATACCCTATGAAAAATTGCCTAAAGAGATCAAAGATCTTCTTGATGATACAAATGATCCTATCAGAAGAATTAATGTAGTAGAAACACAAGAACCTACTGTAGCGCAAGAGAGGGTTGTACCACAAGAACCAGCCAATCTCGAAGGCAATAAAACTGATCAAGAAGCAGGGGGTAGTTATTCTAACACTGATTCCCATGAATATGAATTCAAGTCAGAGACTGAGGGTAATCCTTCTTGGGGTATTCATCCTGATTTCACGCACTTTCTAAGATTTCCTAGAGATTTTGAATCAGAAGATGAGTCAAATGATTATGAATGGGGTGCCATTCCAGAAGAAGATGAGCTTATAACAGAGAAATCTATTGATGTTATTCACCAATATGTCTCTCAACCCAACGTAGGTCTAGAGCGAAACAATGAACTTAATGTGTCTGATCCAACTATGGCTGAAGAGAACTCCTATGATGATGTTGAGCCTATTCATGAATTGAACATTCTGAGCTGTAATATCACCTTTGAACTTGAGTGTCAGGTTAGGACCAATGATGACATATCCAACTCCGTGAACACCATATCCCAAGCCTTTCCCACTTTGACTATCCAATGCCCTGATCTTATCGACCAAACTTCCACCAACCCAAACCATGGTATGTATACCTTCCCAAATGACTATGCCCTTGCCTGCTACCTCAATGCAGTTGAGCCTATGAGTACTTCCATCAGTGAACCGAGTGTCAGCATGACCGAGTCAGACATCAAATATCTTAGTCAGAAAAATAAGAGTAAAAAGAAAAAGAAAAAGAGTTCTGAGGGTGAAAACCACTTTGTGGCAGTCTCAGAACTGACAAAAGTAAAAAGAAAAGACGTATCTGAAGGTGAAAACCTCTCTGAGGCACCTAAGGATGAGATATTTGATGTCCTTCCAAGCCATTTATAGGATAGATCTCCAGTTCTGATTGAGCCAACTCAATCCATCAATTTGGGTACAACAAAGGAACCACAATTGGTACATGTAGCACAATCTCTATCAGATGAAGAGAAACAAAACTTCACTACCTTCTTATCAGAGAAAAAGATCAACTTTGCATGGAAATATTCAGATATGCTAGGATTGGATCCCAATCTCATTATGCACCATCTATCCATTGCTCCCAGAGTAAAACCAATCAAACAAAAATTGAGAAAGATGCATCCTCATGTCGCACTCTTAGTCAAAGCAGAACTAGAAAAACTCCTAAAAGCTGGATTCATCCATGTCATTGACTATGCTGAGTGGATTTTCAACATTGTACCTATTTCAAAACTAGATGGTTCAATCAGAGTGTGCACGGACTTTAGAGATGTGAACAGAGCATGCCCTAAGGATGACTTTCCACTACCTAACATTGATATGATAGTGGACATGACTGCGGGCTATGAAATGTATTCCTTAATGGATGGCTTTTCTGGATACAACCAAATCAAAATTGCTCCAGAAGATCAAGAGAAAATAGCTTTCACATGTGCGTGGGGAACTTTCTGTTGGAATGTTATGCCATTCGGACTCAAAAATGCTGGAGCTACATATCAAAGAGCAATGACATCTATTTTTCATGATATGATGCATAGAACAATGGAGGATTACGTAGATGATACCTTGGCAAAATCCATGATTAGAACTGAACATCTAACAGACTTGAGCATGATCCTCGACAGAATGGAAAAATTTAGTCTTCGACTAAATCCTTAAAAGTGTGCTTTTGGAGTCACTTCTGGAAAGCTCCTAGGATACATCGTCTCCAAGAAAGGCATTGAAGTTGATCCAGCTAAGGTCAAGGCTATAATAGAGATGCAACCTCCCACAAATATTAGTCAAATGAGGACGTTGCAAGGCAGAGTTCAATCTATCAGAAGATTCATATCATAGCTAGCGGACATCTCACAGCCTTTTACAAAAACATTACATAAAGGTGTGACCTTTGCATGGAATGAAGAATGCGAGAACAACTTTAAACATATCAAGAAGTATCTATCAAATCCACCTATATTGATGCCTCCTATTCATGGGAAGCCATTAATATTATATGTCTTCGCAACAGATACATCACTGGGGGCATTGCTAGCACAGCATGATGAGAACAAGAAAGAAAGAGCCATCTACTATATCAGCCGAACTTTAGTGGCCTATGAGAAGAACTACTAAATGATAGAGAAGGCCTGTCTTGCTGTGATCTTTGCATCACAGAAATTGAGACACTACATGTTAGCTCATACTACTCATTTGGTAGCTAAAATTGATCCACTGAAATATCTCCTAAGCAAAGCTGCCCTCACAGGTAGACTAGCTAAATGGGTCATGCTCTTGAGCGAATTTGACATTGAATATGTTGAAAGAAAAGCTATCAAAGGACAGGTCATTGCTGATCAATTAGCTGAAGCACCACTGTTTGATGATACACCCATGCAAATGGAATTTCCCGATTCCTCTATCATGCACCTCTCTTCTAGAGCATGGTGATTATTCTTTGATGGCTCCTACACATAGAATGGATCCGGAGCAGGCATATTGTTCATTACTCCTCAAGGATACTCGATACCCAAAGCATTTAGATTAAAGTTTCCTTGCACAAACAATATTGCTGAATATGAGGCACTTCTCAATGGTATGAAAATGGCAATACAGTGGAGAGTTACAGAGATGCACATTAATGAGGACTCACAACTGGTCATCCACTAGGTCAATGATGTGTACCAAACCAAAGATGAAAAGCTCATTCCTTACAAGAGAATGGTCGATGATCTAAAGAAATACTTCATCTCTATCACATTTGAGCAAATACCCAGAATGGAGAATAAGGCTGCTGATGCAATGGCAACATTATCTACTCTTTTACAACAGCCTGAACATGAACTATGCTACGAGTTCCTGGTGGAATCCCTATCCTATCCTGCATATGACTCCCCTGAAACCCGCATGATCTGCACTGTTGTAAGTTATGACTCATCTCGCTACAAAAATTTGTTCTCCTATCTCCATGACCAAATCATCCCTGAGTCCTTTAACCATTTTGAGAAATGAAACCTTATCTGATCCGCATCCCGATATGTCATCATTGGTAATGATCTATACAAACGAGGTCTAGATGGTACACTGCTTAGATGTTTAGAATGAGAAGAGTCTCAATGTGCATTAGAGGAAGTCCACGAGGGTATATGTGGGTCACACTCAAATGGGTTAACGTTAGCTCAAAAACTTATTAGGGCTGGGTATTATTGGCCTGAAATGGAAAAAGAAGCTATTAAATTTTTTAAAAACTGTCAACAGTGTCAAGTACATGGCAACTTGATTCATGCTCTAGGGAGAGATCTGATTCCTTTTACTACACAATGGCCTTTTCAACAATGGGCATTTGATCTCATAGGTGCTATCCATCTGCACTCTTCTAATGGACATACCCATATAATCACAGCTACAGATTATTTTACAAAATGGGTAGAAGCAGTTCCTCTAACACAAGCAACGGGGAAACAGATCTCTATGTTCATCCTGAATTACATCATTTGCAGATATGGGATCCCTCACTCTATAATCATAGATAACAGGGGACAATTCAAAAACAAGGACCTAGATGACTTATGTGCCAAGTTCAAAATTACTCAACATTGGTCATCTATCTACTATCCTCAAGGGAACGGACAAGCTGAGGCTTCAAACAAAAATCTCTTGAAGATCTTGCACAGAACAGTGAATAAAATAGGAAGAGACTGGCATCTGATGATCAATCCAGCTCTCTGGGCATACAGAACTAGTATCAGAACGCCTACAGGGGCTACACCTTTCGCTTTAGTTTATGGGTCTGAAGTGGTACTACCTATTGAGGTTGAAATACCATCACTCAGAATCAAAATGCATGGACTTGTCACTGATGAAGACTACAAAGTGTCAAGGTTACAAGAACTTGAACTACTAGATGAGCGCAGACAAGCAGCGTATGATCATCTCAGAGTGTATCAAAAAAGAATGTCTAGAGGCTACAACAAGAAAGTCAGACATAGAGAATTTCAGGTTGGCGATCTAGTGTTGAGAGAAAATCTTAAAAATCAATCACATCAAGAACGCAAGGGGAAGTTCGAACCCAACTGGCTGGGTCCCTTTGTAATCACTGCTACTTTTGGCTCTGGTGCCTATCAACTCTCAACAACTGAAGGAGAACAGCTCCGAGAACCAATCAACATTTTCCATCTAAAGAAATTCTATGCCTAAGGCATTCAGTGCTTGGTAAATGTCCTGAAAAAAATCTTAAAAAATAGAAAAAGTCCTGAAAAAATGAACATCTTGGTGAAAACCTAGCAATAGGTGCCTTGATGATTCACAAAAAAATCAAAAAATATCAAAAGTACAAAAAAATTGAAAAAATGAAAAATACAAAAAAATGAAAAAAAAAGAAAAAAAAGTGCCTTGGTGAAAACCTGGAAACAGGCACCTTGGTAGCAAAAATAGAATCTCTACCAAGATGGTGAAAACCTGGCAAACAGGTGCCACTTGTTCCAAAATGCTCCATCTATCAGCACAATCTTGGTCTTTCCCAGCTTTTAGTCTTGCTTTAGTTTGTACATATCTCCCAGTTTGTTTCTGCATATCCTGGTTTCAATAAGTCGGTCTGTACACCAATCAGCTCAAGCGTCTGTATCCTATCAATGTTCAAACTTGGGGGCAATCAATGTCATATCCTATGGCCTCCAATGTATCTTAGACATGGCATATCCACTCAGAGTCCTTTGAAGCTTCAAGTTGAGTCAGTCTGTCTGTCTCGTCTCCAGAAAAGATTTTGCATCAACAACAATCAAACATCAAAACTCAAACTGAAAACAATCTGTGCTTTTCATGCTTTTATCTCCTTGTAGGCTTACTGATTCGCATTGAGATTTTTGCATATTGTGTCCCTTCGAGCTCTTCAATGATGTCCTTTAAAGGATTTAGAGAGTGATGACTGGGGGCATAATCTTTTCTTTGTCTTCTGCTTGTATGTGAAAATCTAACAACTTTGAAAATTTTGGATTGAAATGGTGTCCGACTGTAAGAGCCTCTATCTCGAATTGGATGGCCATGCGTACCTCGACCATTGATACCCAAAAAATTCAAGGAAGTTTGATCTCACTATTGTCTTTTTGAGTAAGTTCTTTCTCCTACTGTGAACGCAATCTTGCCTAAGGATGTGAACGATAAAGGGTCACTACGGGTAATTCACATTGGATTTAGAATGATCTCTTGACTGTTTGATGTGTATGTTAAATGCAAATTGCTATATCAAAATGGACATGACATTCAGGTCATCCTAGCGTTTGTGCCTTGATGCTTATATTTAATCCAACATTTTGAAAATAAAGTCAATATTCATATATCCATGGTTGTTGTCCAGTGGGTGTTGTATTGATTCTTGTGCATACAAATCGATATTCATATGTCTATGGTTTCATGGCTAGTGGGCATTGTATTGATTTATCCGGTTACCTAAAAGTTCAATGATGATAACAAATCGACATATGATCAGTGACTAGGTCCTCGGTCTAAGGTTGCATTTCATTTTGCATGTCTCTTTGCATTTTGCATGTTGCATGATCTCACAATGACTAAACGAACTTCAATGCTTAAACAATTCTTCAATCACCTCTTCCAATCTAACAAGAACTGAATCTCACACGAAGGTTCCTCCAATGAAATAGCAAGTAGAATCCTTTTTCGGGATCAAAATTGAAATTTGAGATCATTTATTTTATTCACTGCTTGCATAATCAACCTTCCATCATCACAGAAATCCAGTATTCAACTTAACTGATTAGCTTTCATCAAACTATCAAAATTTTAACTTGGTCAACCATGGTCAACTCATGGTTTCACCTAGTCAAATTCGGTCTCCAGGACCTCCAAAGAATGCAGAATGCGTTCTCAGATGTATATAACCACTTTTCCAATCAATTAACATGCTTCTAAACTATCAACGCTGACTTTTCTTGTCAGATTTCAATTTTAATCCCGAAGGGGGCATGGTATTGCATATCATTCAAAGTCTGTAATCAAATTTGAAATCATATCTTTATGGAAATCATATCTTTCATCACTGATCAAGACAAACAATCACGTCTAGTCACTGATTCATCAAAAGTCCTCATCGCTCGGGGCAAATCTATCATCACTTGGGGCATATCAGATTCATCGATCCATATCAATCTGGTATTCTCTTAATCTTGTAATCTGTATCAGTTTTTGCAACCATCAGATCATAGTGTTCTTTCTGTGGTTCTTCGGCAAATGAAAGATTCGGATGTGATACTTGCTAGTTCTGCTAAGACAATCGAGTCTAGAACGGGTCACTCACTTCTTATCAATCCTAAGGTTCAGAATCAGGCATTTTGACACTTTTTCGCAATCATCGGTTCATTGCTGCTATAGTGAACATTATCTCTGGTCATTCAGGACCTATTATCTCCATATCAAATTCAATATCAATCAACTCCTATCTCAATATCTTTCAATCAGTTTCTATCTTGAGATCGGTTTATCTTTTGAATCAGTTTCATATCTTTATCAAACATAGACTATCTTTGAACCACTAGGCTTCGCACAGTAATTCAAAGAGGGGCAAAATGTAATACCCTAAAAATGGGCTATAAGTTCATTAATCTCTTACATCTTTAATTCGAACGAAATCAACATCAAAGTCCTAACCTAAGGCACATCTAAACATCATCGAATCATAATTGATTATCTTAAATTTTGCATCGGGGAATATTCCTAGTAATATTCTTAATTATCTTTAATTTAATGATTATTTGGCGATAAATCACATTTATCCTAAAAATTTGATTAATTGAATATTTTCATATTTAATTAATTAGATTTAATATTTGCCACTTAATTGTGTAATTAAATTTAATTCTATCTATTATTAATTGTATTATTTAATTTTGACAAAAATCAAAATTCCTATCTTTAATTGATTAAATTCTTATTTAATTAATTAAAGCATGTTGTCATTATTTAATAATATAATTTTTAATAAAAGTTTGATAAAATAGTTAATTAACCCATAAATTAATTATTTTATTTTCAAAAATCAGTTGAGTTGAGGATAAATCACTTTATTTATTTATTTAATTCTTAATTATTATGCATATTCAAAAGAAACAGTTAAACTCCAAATCAAAAAATCAATGCAAGTTATTGACTTTTTGGAACTCAACATCCTTTTGGAGTTCAAAAAGCTGATCTAAACTCTAATTTGAGTTAAAAAGCTATTTTTGCATGATTTTGAGAATTAACTATCTTTTATGATCAGATAACTCAAAAATCAAGATGAGTTAATTTGAGTGATTTATGGCTTTTATCCATGCACCTCCCAAGCCCTGGATTTCTATAAATTAAAGGATTTAGCTCTTCACAAATCATCTCATATTTTGCACAATCACGCTGGAGAATTGGAATTGAAGAATCAAAGCTCTAGCGAATCGGCATTTTTGTGAGATCAATCTTATTTTTGCATTCATATTTCATATCATTTCTAGATTAGCATAGCATATCAATTTTCAATAGCATTCATATCATATCAGTTTTTATCATTCTTATTGCATAGAAAATATCAAAAATATAGATTAATTGCATTTATTCCATATCTAGAATTGAATTCAAATCTTTCATTTAGGTGTCGTCTAGGTCACTGATCTTGATAATAATCTGAGAACATTAATCTCGCACCTATTAGAAGGCAGTAAATCGCTTGGTTACATAGCTTTCAATTTTGCATGATTTTGATTATCACTAACCTCTAATGTTTTACTGAGTGTTGTGTCTACAGATCAGGTACAATTTTCACACACACAACACCCACATCCATATCGGATTGTCTGGGTGCAGGATGACCACAAGGTCATGGTCAGTGAACAGTGCCTGGTAAAGTTCAAGATCGGCGGTTACCAAGATGAGGTACTATGTGATATCATCTCTATGGATGCATGTCATATGTTGTTAGGTAGACCGTGGCAATTTGACGGATGTGCTGTACATGATGGTCGTGCGAATACCTATTCCCTGACAAAGGATGGAGTGCGACATAAGCTAAAACCATTGAAGGAGACTGAAGAAAAGGTATGTGGTAATGCAAGAATAACTTTTGTTGATGGAAGAAATTTCTTAGATGGTATGAGGCATGAGCATGTATGTTTTGCTTTAATTCCAAAAGCTGGTAAAGAGGAAGTAGAAGATGTTCCCGTAGAAGTTGTAGATTTGTTGAATGAGTTTCAAGATATTGTATCCGATAACATGCCTGATGGATTACCACCAGTCAAGAAGATCAGTCATCAGATGGACTTGATCCCAGGAGCGAGTTTACCGAATAAGGCAGCGCACAGAATGACACCTGCAGAAAGTGAGGAGTTGAACAGACAAGTACATGAGTTGTTACAGAAAGGATTGATTCGAGAGAGTCTGAGTCCCTGTGCTATACCTGCGGTATTAGCACCAAAGAAGAATGGAGAGTGGAGGATGTGTACAGATTTCAGAGAAATAAACAAGATCACAATCAAGTACAGGTTTTCATTGCCACGAATGGATGATATTATGGACTGTTTGAGTGGAGCTGTGTATTTCTCAAAGATAGATCTGAAGAGTGGATATCATCAGATTCGGATCAGAGAAGGAGATGAATGGAAGACTACCTTCAAGACAAAGGAAGGACTGTATGAGTGGTTAGTCATGCCTTTTGGGCTAACCAATGCACCGAGCACTTTCATGCGGCTCATGAACGAGGTTCTGAAAGAATTTCTGAGTAAGTTTGTCATTGTTTACCTAGATGATATTTTGATCTTTAGTAAGACATTGGATGAGCATATGATGCATATTCGTATGGTATTTGAGAAGTTGAGAGAAGAGAAATTGTTGATTAATTTGAAGAAGTGCAGTTTTGTGAAGAAAGAGTTAGTGTATTTGAGATTTGTAGTTTCAGCAGAAGGTCTAAAAATGGACCCAGAGAAGGTACAGGCTATCATTGAATGGCCTACTCCAAGGAGTGCTATTGAGGTAAGATTTTTTCATGGTCTAGCTAGCTTTTACAGAAAGTTTATCAGAAATTTTAGCAGTATTTGTGGACCCTTGACTGAAACAATGAGAGGGGATAGGAAAGAGTTTAAGTGGACTAAAGGAGCAGAAAAGAGTTTTCAATTATTGAAACAAAAAGTTACAGAATAACCTGTTTTAGCACTTCCAGATTTTAATAAGGTGTTTCAAGTAGATTGTGATGCTAGTGGTACTGCAATAGGAGCTGTTATGAGCCAAGAAGGTAAACCTGTTGCTTATTTCAGCGAGAAGTTAAATGATGCCAAGAGAAAATATTCTGTCTATGATCAGGAATTTTATGCTATAGTTCAGGCATTAAAGAAGTGGAGACATTATCTGCTTCCTAATGAGTTTGTTTTGTATACTGATCATCAAGCTTTGCAATATTTGAATAGTCAAAGAAAATTGAATCAAAGGCATTTTAAATGGGTTGAGTTTTTCCAGAGTTATACATTTGTTTTGAAACACAGGAGTGGAAAGTCTAATAGGGTTGCAGATGCTCTTAGCAGAAGGCAACTATTGCTGATAGAAATGCAGATTGAAGTGGTTGGGTTCAAGGAACTCAAGAATTTGTATCCAAAGGATCCTGATTTTGGTGAAGCTTGGAAAGCTTGTACAGAACCTGTTACTCTAGACAGGACAAAATATTTTTATTTTTGTATTCAATAAGAGCTATTCTGTGCAGAGTTGCTATTTATGGAAAGTTACTATTTTTGGTAATTTTTGTATGTGCTAAGAATGATCTGATTTCTTTCTTGGAGGTTCATTTTGGTCATATAAGTCTGCCAGTAAAGTTTCATTGCCAGATCAAGTGTATATTGGAAGATATTGAAGATTTTCGGTATTGGCAGCAGGGTACAGAAACTTTGAACTCAATTTTGAAGGCTTTAGAGGCCCCGGATGAGGTCAAAAATTTGGGTGACAGGCACTTGCACGGGTCAAACCTGTAGAGCGCTTCGTGGCATTTCTGAAATGGTGTTATAATAGCCGATCGGGTCAACTGGTGATGACTTATGGTCTTCGAAAGTTGGGCCACCTGAAATGGCGAAAAATAATTTTTTTCAAAATTTCTGTTCGGGTTTCAAAGGTTATCTTGAGCCGACTATGATGTAATAAAATATAAAATAAAATAATTATAAGTTTGGTCAGCCTTATTGACTAAAATTCTGGAACCTTTCCAGGCGGTGGAAAATTGCCTATATAAGGAAGGCTGTAGTGTTGTCTTAGATAGTTCAGAATAGTTCTGGGTAGTAGATCTGGGTATTGATTCGAGGCTTTGTCCTACAGAATATTGTAAGGGAATGCCCATGGGGCTTTGCATATTATAATTTTAAAAATTTGTAATTCCACATTTGTGGAGCTAATAAGAAGCCAATTTTCTGTTCTTGCATATTGTTGTTGTTTCTCTATTTCTGTTATGTGTTTGTGGTATTAAGGGGAGCACCCTTCATCAAGTGCTATCAAAGCTAGGTTTTCTTGAGTGTGTAAACAGATCGCCGACTGTGAGGCAGTTTGCACCGGACCGTGGTAAGGGTTTCAGCGCGCATCGCGAAAATACCTCCACGAAGAGAACGTGGAGGAAGAGCTGGTGCTGTGACACCTGAGGTTAGAGAGCAAAAGAGACAAGTGCGAGCATTGCAAAAAGAGATTCATAGAGGAATGAATCTTAATGTCAAAGATGAAAGCGAGGATGAAGCCCAAGAAGAATATCAAGAAGGAGAAGTTGAAATTGTGAACCAGGATGAAGAAAGACTTTTTCGGGCGATTTCCAAAATTGGAAAAAGACCTAAGATTGAGGTTCCTACATTTTCTAGAAATCTTAACCCAGAAGAATTGATCGACTGGATCAATGAATGTGAAGAATATTTTGAGTATGAAGATGTGGAGGATCCTGATAGGGTCAAATTTGCGAAGGCCAGACTGAAAGGTCATGCGAAGATATGGTGGCAAGAGATTCAGTTGGAGCAAAATAGAAGGGGAAAGGAGAAAATCATGAGATGGGATCGGATGGTGGATAAATTAAAGTGACAGTTCATTTCTGTTGATTACGAGCTTGACGTACTGAAGAAAATGAAAAGTTTGAAGCAAGCAGGAAGATCTGTTCAAGAGTATACAGAGGAGTTCTATCGACTTCTCATCAGAACAGGCCATGCAGAAGCTGATAAAGAGAAAGTTGCCCGATACCTTAATGGGTTAAGGCCAAGCATTCAGGAAGAGCTGAATCTGGTTCGAATGAACAGTATTGAAGAGGCATACCAGTTTTCCCTAAAAGTAGAGGAAAAGCTGAACAAGAAGTTTGAGAGTAGACAAAACGGAAGAGGTCACGGTGGACGATCTGGTGGATGGTCATATGGTGGCCGAAATGAAGATCTAAAAAGGAAGGATGAGACCAGTAGCAATCAGAATCAGCGCGGAAATAATTCCAATCGCTTCCAGGATCAGAATAATAGAGATCAGAGAGGAAGAGGAAGAGGACAAGGATCTGGAAGAGGTGGCTTCCGTGGAACATGTTTTCACTGTGGAGAAGGTCATAGGGCATTTGAATGTCCTCAGCGCCAAGGCAGAACAGACAGGAGAAATGAAGGCCAGGCCAGAGTTGCACATATAGATGAAGATGCCAGATCATCAAATTTTGAAGATGCTGAGATAGGAGAAACGTTGATTAACAGAAGAGTCCTGTTGAGTGGTGAGAATGAACCTGAGCAAAGGAGGAGTCTGTTTCGCACTAGATGCAAGTGTGAGGATAAATGTTGTGATGTGATTATCGATAGTGGAAGCACTGACAATTTGGTGTCAGAAGAGATGGTGACAAAGTTGAAGCTCAAGACACAGAAACACCCACATCCATATCGGATTGCCTGGGTGCAGGATGACCACAAGGTCATGGTCAGTGAACAGTGCCTGGTAAATTTCAAGATCGGCAGGTACCAAGATGAGGTACTATGTGATATCATCTCTATGGATGCATGTCATATGTTGTTAGGTAGACCGTGGTAGTTTGACAGATGTGCTCTACATGATGGTCGTGCGAATACCTATTCCCTTACAAAGGATGGAGTGCTACATAAGCTAAAACCATTGAAGGAGACTGAAAAAAAGGTATGTGGTAATGCAAGGATAATTTTTGTTGATGGAAGAAATTTCCTAGATGGTATGAGGCATGAGCATGTATGTTTTGCTTTAATTCCAAAAGCTGGTAAAGAGGAAGTAGAAGATGTTCCTGTAGAAGTTGCAGATTTGTTGAATGAGTTTCAGGATATTGTATCCGATAACGTGCCTGATGGATTACCACCAGTCAGGAAGATTAGTCATCAGATGGACTTGATCCCAGGAGCGAGTTTACCGAATAAGGCAGTGCACAGAATGACACCTGCAGAAAGTGAGGAGTTGAACAGACAAGTACATGAGTTGTTACAGAAAGGATTGATTCGAGAGAGTCTGAGTCCTTGTGCTGTACCTACGGTATTAGCACCAAAGAAGAATGGAGAGTGGAGGATGTGTCCAGATTCTAGAGCAATAAACAAGATCACAATCAAGTACAGGTTTCTATTGTCACGAATGGATGATATTATGGACTGTTTGAGTGGAGCTGTGTATTTCTCAAAGATAGATCTAAAGAGTGGATATCATCAGATTCGGATCAGAGAAGGAGATGAATGGAAGACTACCTTCAAGACAAAGGAAGGACTGTATGAGTGGTTAGTCATGCCTTTTGGGCTAACCAATGCACCGAGCACTTTCATGCGGCTCATGAACGAGGTTCTGAAAGAATTTTTGGGTAAGTTTGTCATTGTTTACCTAGATGATATTTTGATCTTTAGTAAGACATTGGATGAGCATATGACGCATATTCGTATGGTATTTGAGAAGTTGAGAGAAGAGAAATTGTTGATTAATTTGAAGAAGTGCAGTTTTGTGAAGAAAGAGTTAGTGTATTTGGGATTTGTAGTTTTAGCAGAAGGTCTAAACATGGACCCAGAGAAGGTACAAGCTATCCTTGAATGGCCTACTCCAATGAGTGCTATTGAGGTAAGATCTTTTCATAGTCTAGCTAGCTTTTACAGAAAGTTTATCAGAAATTTTAGCAGTATTTGTGGACCCTTGACTGAAACAATGAGAGGGGATAGGAAAGAGTTTAAGTGGACTAAAGGAGCAGAAAAGAGTTTTCAATTATTGAAACAAAAAGTTACAGAACAACCTATTTTAGCACTTCCAAATTTTAATAAGGTGTTTCAAGTAGATTGTGATGCTAGTGGTACTACAATAGGAGCTGTTATGAGCCAAGAAGGTAAACCTGTTGCTTGTTTCAGCGAGAAGTTAAATGATGCCAAGAGAAAATATTATGTCTATGATCAAGAATTTTATGCTATAGTTCAGGCATTAAAGAAGTGGAGACATTATCTGCTTCCTAAGGAGTTTGTTTTGTATACTGATCATCAAGCTTTGCAATATTTGAATAGTCAAGAAAAATTGAATCAAAGGCATTTGAAATGGGTTGAGTTTTTTAGAGTTATACATTTGTTTTGAAACACAAGAGTGGAAAGTCTAATAGGGTTGCAGATGCTCTTAGCAGAAGGAAACTATTGCTGACAGAAATGCAGATTGAAGTGGTTGGGTTCAAAGAACTCAAGAATTTGTATCTAGAGGATCCTGATTTTGGTGAAGCTTGGAAAGCTTGTACAGAACCTGTTACTCTAGACAGGACAAAATGGTTGGATTTTATCATCCTGGATGATATGCTATTCAGAGGGAGTCAGTTGTGCATTCCACGAAGATCTATGAGGGAGAATCTCATCAAGGAGAAGCATAGCGGAGGATTGGCTGGATATTTTGGTCGTGATAAAACCCTTCGTTTGGTTAGTGAGAATTATTATTGGCCACAGTTGCAGCAAGATGTGAAGAAGTTTGTACAGAGTTGCAGAGTATGTCAGATGGCGAAAGGAGTGAAGTAGAATACAGGGTTGTATCAGCCATTACCCGTACCAAAGAAGCCTTGGGAGGATATCAGCATGGACTTTGTTCTTGGTTTACCAAGGACTCAGCGGGGACATGATTCAATTTTTATGGTGGTTGACAGATTTTCAAAGATGGCACATTTCATTCCCTACAAGAAGACTAATGATGTTGTTCATGTAGCAGAATTGTTTTTCAGAGAAGTAGTGAGACTTCATGGTTTGCCAAAGACCATAGTTTTAGATCGGGACACTAAGTTTGTTGGATATTTTTGGCGTACATTGTGGAAGAAGTGAAAGACAGATTTGAAGTTCAATTCATCACATCATCCACAGACTGATGGACAAACAGAGGTGGTGAATAGGAGTTTGGGAAATTTGCTGAGGTGTTTGGTTGGAGATAAGCTAGCAGGATGGGATTTGATTTTACCACAGGTGGAATTTGCATACAATAATTCTGTCAATAGGAGCACTGGTAAATCACCATTCCAGATTGTATATGGAAGTAGTCCAAGAAATGCATCTGAATTGAGGAAGATAGATAAAAGAGAAATAAGTAGTGCTGAAGCTGAGGATTTTGCAGAACACTTGAAGAACATCCATGGGGAGGTGAGGAAGCATATTACCAAGATGAACGCATAGTATAAGGCTAAGGCAGATGAGAAAAGGAGGTATAAAGAATTTCAGGTTGGTGATGAAGTCATGGTTCATTTGCGGAAGGAGCGGTTTCCAATTGGTACATATAACAAGCTGAAAATGAAGAAGTTTGGACCATGTAGGATACTGAAGAAACATGATTCAAGAAACGCATATGAGGTAGAATTGCCTACTGAGCTAAATATTTCAGCAGTGTTTAACATTTCAGATCTGACAGAGTATCATGAAGGAGGTGTTGAAGATGAGATCACAGCAGCACAGTGGAGTATTCCAGCAACTAGTTCAGACACAAAGGAGATCGAAGATATACTGGACAGTCGTGTTGGCAGAAGCACAAGGAACAGAACATATGAAGAATATCTGGTCAAGTGGAAAGGACGACCCGTTGAAGATTCATCATGGCTGACAAAGGAGGAGGTTAACCATCTCGGTTTTCCTCTGCACACCTGAGTCGTGACAGGGTCACTTCTCAAATTACCCCAGGTGTCTGATGCAGGAGCATCCTGGGTGTAAGAGAAAACTTGCATCACCCAAAAATATTTCTATTTTTGTATTCAATAAGGGCTATTCTGTGCAGAGCTGCTATTTATGAAAAGTTACTATTTTTGGTAATTTTCGTATGTGCTAAGAATGATCTGATTTCTTTCTTGGAGGTTCATTTTGGTCATATAAGTCTGCCAATAAAGTTTCATTGCCAGATCAAGTGTATATTGGAAGATATTGAAAATTTTCGGTATTGGCAGCAGGGTACAGAAACTTTAAACTCAGTTTTGAAGGCATTAGAGGCCCCGGATGAGGTCAAAAATTTGGGTGACGGGCGCTTGCGCGGGTCAAGCCTGTAGAGCACTTCGTGACATTTCTGAAATGGGGTTATAATAGCCGATCGGGTCAACTGGTGATGACTTATGGTCTTCGAAAGTTGGGCCACCTAAAATGGCAAAAAATAATTTTCTTCAAAATTTATATTCGGGTTTCAAAGGTTATCTTGAGCCGACTATGATGTAATAAAATGTAAAATAAAATAATTATAAGTTTGGTCGGCCTTATTGGCTAAAATTCTGGAACCTTCCCAGGCGATGGAAAATTGCCTATATAAGGAAGACTGTATTGTTGTCTTAGGCAGTTCAGAATAGTTCTGGGTAGTAGATCTGGGTATTGATTCGAGGCTTTGTCCTACAGAATATTGTAAGGGAATTCCCATGGGGCTTTGCATATTGTAATTCTGAAAGTTTGTAATTCCACATTTGTGGAGATAATAAGAAGCCAATTTTCTGTTCTTGCATATTGTATTTGTTTCTCTATTTCTGTTATCTGTTTGTGGTATTAAGGGGAGCACCCTTCATCAAGTGCTATCAGAGCCAGGTTTTCTTGAGTGTGTAAACAAATCGCCGACTGTGAGGCAGTTTGCACCAGGACCATGGTAAGGGTTTCAGTGCGCATCGCAAAAATGCCTCCACAAAGACAACGTAGCGGAAGAGCTGGTGCTGTGACACCTGAGGTTAGAGAGCTGCAGAGACAAGTGCGAGCATTGCAAGAAAAGATTCCTAGAGGAATGAATCTTAATGTCATAGAAAAAAGCGAGGATGAAGCCCAAGAAGAATATCAAGAAGGAGAAGTTGAAATTGTGAACCAAGAGGAAGAAAGACTTTTTCGAGCGATTTTCAAGATTCGGAAAAAACCTAAGATTGAGGTTCATACATTTTCTGGAAATCTTAACCTAGAGGAATTGATCGACTGGATCAATGAATGTGAAGAATATTTTGAGTATGAAGATGTTGAGGATCCTGATAGGGTCAAATTTGCGAAGGCCAGACTGAAAGGTCATGCGAAGATATGGTGGCAAGAGATTCAGTTGGAGTGAAATAGAAGGGGAAAGGAGAAAATCACGAGATGGGATCGGATGGTGGATAAATTAAAGTGACAGTTCATTCCTGTTGATTACGAGCTTGACCTACTGAAGAAAATACAAAGTTTGAAGCAAGCAGGAAGATCTGTTCAGGAGTATACAGAAGAGTTCTATCGACTTCTCATCAGAATAGGCCATGCAGAAGTTGATAAAGAGAAAGTTGCCTGATACCTTAATGGCTTAAGGCCAAGCATTCAGGAGGAGCTGAATCTGGTTCAAATGAACAGTATTGAAGAGGCATACCAGTTTTCCCTAAAAGTAGAGGAAAAGCTGAACAAGAAGTTTGAGAGTAGACAAAATGGAAGAGGTCGCGGTGGACGATCTGGTGGACGGTCATATGGTGGCCGAAATGAAGATCTAAAAAAGAAGGATGAGGCCAGTAGCAGTCAGAATCAGCGCTGAAATAATTCCAATCGCTTCCAAGATCAGAATAATAGAGATCAGAGAGGAAGAGGAAGAGGACAAGGATCTGGAAGAGGTCGCTTCCGTGGAACATGTTTTCACTGTGGAGAAGAAGGTCATAGGGCATTTGAATGTTCTCAGCGCCAAGGCAAAACAGACAGGATAAATGAAGGTCAGGCTAGAGTTGCACATATAGATGAAAATGTCAGATCATCAAATTTTGAAGATGCGGAGAGGAGAAATGTTGATTAACAGAAGAGTCCTGTTGAGTGGTGAGAATGAACCTGAGCAAAGGAGGAGTCTGTTTCGCACTAGATGCAAGTGTGAGGGTAAATGTTGTGATGTGATTATCGATAGTAGAAGCACTGAAAATTTGGTGTCAGAAGAGATGGTGACAAAGTTGAAGCTCAAGACACAGAAACACCCACATCCATATCGGATTGCCTGGGTGCAGGATGACCACAAGGTCATGGTCAGTGAACAGTGCCTGGTAAAGTTCAAGATCGGCAGGTACCAAGATGAGGTACTATGTGATATCATCTCTATGGATGCATGTCATATGTTGTTAGGTAGACCGTGGTAGTTTGACAGATGTGCTATACATGATGGTCGTGCGAATACCTATTCCCTGACAAAGGATGGAGTGCGACATAAGCTAAAACCATTGAACGAGACTGAAGAAAAGGTATGTGGTAATGCAAAGATAACTTTTGTTGATGGAAGAAATTTCTTAGATGGTATGAGGCATGAGCATGTATGTTTTGCTTTAATTCCAAAAGCTGGTAAAGAGAAAGTAGAAGATGTTCCTGTAGAAGTTGCAGATTTGTTGAATGAGTTTCAGGATATTGTATCCGATAACGTGCCTGATGGATTACCACCAGTCAGGAAGATCAGTCATCAGATGGACTTGATCCCATGAGTGAGTTTACCGAATAAGGCAGCGCACAGAATGACACCTACAAAAAGTGAGGAGTTGAACAGACAAGTACATGAGTTGTTACAGAAAGGATTGATTCAAGAGAGTCTGAGTCCCTGTGCTGTACCTACGGTATTAGCACCAAAGAAGAATGGAGAGTGGAGGATGTGTACAGATTCCAGAGCAATAAACAAGATCACAATCAAGTACAGGTTTCCATTGCCACGAATGGATGATATTATGAACTGTTTGAGTGGAGCTGTGTATTTCTCAAAGATAGATCTGAAGAGTGGATATCATCAGATTCAGATCAGAGAAGGAGATGAATGGAAGACTTCCTTCAAGACAAAGGAAGGACTGTATGAGTGGTTAGTCGTGCCTTTTGGGCTAACCAATGTACCGAGCACTTTCATGCGGCTCATGAATGAGGTTCTGAAAGAATTTCTGGGTAAGTTTGTCATTGTTTACCTAGATGATATTTTGATCTTTAGTAAGACATTGGATGAGCATATGATACATATTCGTATGGTATTTGAGAAGTTGAGAGAAGAGAAATTGTTGATTAATTTGAAGAAGTGCAGTTTTGTGAAGAAAGAGTTAGTGTATTTGGGATTTGTAGTTTCAGCAGAAGGTCTAAAAATGGACCCAGAGAAGGTACAGGCTATCATTGAATGGCCTACTCCAAGGAGTGCTACTGAGGTAAGATCTTTTCATGGTCTAGCTAGCTTTTACAGAAAGGTTATCAGAAATTTTAGCAGTATTTGTGGACCCTTGACTGAAATAATGAGAGGGGATAGGAAAGAGTTTAAGTGGACTAAAGGAGCAGAAAAGAGTTTTCAATTATTGAAACAAAAAGTTACAGAACAACCTGTTTTAGCACTTCCAGATTTTAATAAGGTGTTTCAAGTAGATTGTGATGCTAGTGGTACTGCAATAGGAGCTGTTATGAGCCAAGAAGGTAAACCTGTTGCTTATTTCAGCGAGAAGTTAAATGATGCCAAGAGAAAATATTGTCTATGAATAGTCAAGAAAAATTGAATCAAAGGCATTTGAAATGGGTTGAGTTTTTGCAGAGTTATACATTTGTTTTGAAACACAAGAGTGGAAAGTCTAATAGGGTTGTAGATGCTCTTAGCAGAAGGCAACTTTTGCTAACAGAAATGCAGATTGAAGTGGTTGGGTTCAAGGAACTCAAGAATTTGTATCCAGAGGATCCTGATTTTGGTGAAGCTTGGAAAGCTTGTACAGAACCTGTTACTCTAGACAGGACAAAATGGTTGGATTTCATCATCTAGGATGATATGCTATTCAGAGGGAGTCAATTGTGCATTCCAAGAAGTTCTATGAGGGAGAATCTCATTAAGGAGAAGCATAGCGGAGGATTGGCTGGACATTTTGGTCGTGATAAAACCCTTGGTTTGGTTAGTGAGAATTATTATTGGCCACAGTTGCAGCAAGATGTGAAGAAATTTGTACAGAGTTGCAGAGTATGTTAGATGGCGAAAGGATTGAAGCAGAATACAGGGTTGTATTAGCCATTACCCGTACCAAAGAAGCCTTGGGAGGATATCAGCATGGACTTTGTTCTTGGTTTACCGAGGACTCAGCGGGGACATGATTCAATTTTTGTGGTGGTTGACAGATTTTCAAAGATGGCACATTTCATTCCCTACAAGAAGACTAATGATGTTGTTCATGTAGCAGAATTATTTTTTATAGAAGTAGTGAGACTTCATGGTTTGCCAAAGACCATAGTTTCAGATCGGGACACTAAGTTTGTTGGATATTTTTGGCGTACATTGTGGAAGAAGTTGAAGACTGATTTGAAGTTCAGTTCATCACATCATCCACAGACTGATGGACAAACAGAGGTGGTGAATAGGAGTTTGGGAAATTTGCTGAGGTGTTTGGTTGGAGATAAGCCAGCAGGATGGGATTTGATTTTACCACAGGCGGAATTTGCATACAATAATTCTGTCAATAGGAGCACTGGTAAATCACCATTCCAGATTGTATATGGAAGTAGTCCAAGAAATGCATCTGAATTGAGGAAGATAGATAAAGGAGAAATAAGTAGTGCTGAAGCTGAAGATTTTGCAGAACACTTGAAGAACATCCATGGGGAGGTGAGGAAGCATATTACCAAGATGAACGCATAGTATAAGGCTAAGGCAGATGAGAAAAGGAGGTATAAAGAATTTCAGGTTGGTGATGAAGTCATGTTTCATTTGCGGAAGGAGCGGTTTCCAGTTGGTACATATAACAAGCTGAAAATGAAGAAGTTTGGACCATGTAGGATACTGAAGAAACATGATTCAGGAAATGCATATGAGTTAGAATTGCCTACTGAGCTAAATATTTCATGAGTGTTTAACATTTCAGATCTGATAGAGTATCATGAAGGAGGTGTTGAAGATGAGATCACAGCAGCACAGTGGAGTATTCCAGCAACTAGTTCAGACATAAAGGAGATCAAAGATATACTGGACAGTCGTGTTGGCAGAAGCACAAGGAACAGGACATATGAAGAATATCTAGTCAAGTGGAAAGGACGACCCGTTGAAGATTCATCATGGCTGACAAAGGAGAAGGTTAACCATCTTGGTTTTCCTCTGCACACCTGAGTCGTGACAGGGTCACTTCTCAAATTACCCCAGGTGTCTGATGCAGGAGCATCCTGGGTGTAAGAGCAATCTTGCATCACCCAAAAATATTTCTATTTTTGTATTCAATAAGGGCTATTCTATGCAGAGCTGCTATTTATGGAAAGTTACTATTTTTGGTAATTTTCGTATGTGCTCAGAATGATCTGATTTCTTTCTTGGAGGTTCATTTTGGTCATATAAGTCTACCAGTAAAGTTTCATTGCCAGATCAAGTGTATATTGGAAGATATTGAAGATTTTCAGTATTGGCAACAGGGTACAGAAACTTTGAACTCAGTTTTGAAGGCTTTAGAGGCCCCAGATGAGGTCAAAAATTTGGGTGACGGGTGCTTGCGCGGGTCAAGCTTGTAGAGCACTTGGTGGCATTTCTGAAATGGGGTTATAATAGCGGATCGGGTCAACTGGTGATGACTTATGGTCTTCGAAAGTTGGGCCACCTAAAATGGCGAAAAATAATTTTCTTCAAAATTTCTGTTCGGGTTTCAAAGGTTATCTTGAGCCGACTATGATGTAATAAAATGTAAAATAAAATAATTATAAGTTTGGTCGGCCTTATTGGCTAAAATTCTGGAACCTTCCCAGGCGGTGGAAAATTGCCTATATAAGGAAGGCTGTATTGTTGTCTTAGGCAGTTCAGAATAGTTCTGGGTAGTAGATCTGAGTATTGATTCGAGGCTTTGTCCTATAGAATATTGTAAGGGAATGCCCATGGGGCTTTGCATATTGTAATTCTGAAAGTTTGTAATTCCACATTTGTGGAGATAATAAGAAGCCAATTTTCTATTCTTGCATATTGTTGTTGTTTCTCTATTTCTGTTATGTGTTTGTGGTATTAAGGGGAGCACCCTTCATCAAGAGGATTACAAAATTGTATCACAAAAAGTTATACCTTAATTCATTTATTGCAAAGTCGGTAGGCTTGCAACACAATCTGCAAAATCTATCTTCATGGCTTCTATCTCCTTCTCCCATGATTTCTCAATGGAATCTTCCACATTAAGTAGTGCACTCATTCCATAAGAAGCTATTTCACATGCTTGGAGGGTTTCAAAGTTAAATTTTTGAAAAGATGTCTTAGCTGAAAGACATTCTTCCAACTGTTCTTCAATTATGCTCAACTTCATAGAAGCATGCTCTCTCAAAAGAGTTTATCTTCTCAATTTCTTGTCTCTCTCATCTTGCACAACTTTGATTTCATCATAAAGTTTCCTAACTTTCTTCTCAACATCACATACCTTCACATTGGGGCCAGACAGAAGGTTTGTTTCATTCAAAATTTTTTCTTCCTTTAACTTTATCTTCTAATCTTCCTCTACTATCAAAGTCTCTAATTTTGTACACTGTATGTACAAAGATTTACCTATTTCCAAATGCTTCCTCAAATCCTTGATACAGATATCAAGAGTGTTGATATCATTTCTGATATTCTAACTGATGTTCAAAAGCATTCTAGCCTCATAGGCTACTTATGCTTTTACTTTTGCAATATCAGCTAGGTTTGTGAATTCATTATCAAAGGTGCTCATTACCTTCTTTGCTTTCTCCATAGGGTCTACTTCTAAAATTTGTGTAGTTACAGTACTTTGTAACTTCTCAGTTAGTTCCTTCAGACACCCCTCAAGACTCTTCACCTTCTTATTCTCACTAATGATTTTATTCAAGGATGTGATCAATTCCAATTGATCATCATCATCTAATTCTTTTCCCAAATTCTCAATCATAGATCCAATTTGAGTCTTCTTTCCAATCTCAGGAGTAAGACCAATATCTTCTTTGGTGGGAATGGGAACTTGTTCCCCTGTTACTAGTGGTTCTACAACTGTAGTCTCTATCATCTTTTCTTCTTATGTAGCTTCCTGTTCTTCAAAGGCCGAATTGCCAACAATGTTCTCCAAATTCTTGAATACATTTTCATTAGTATCCAAGGTGATTTTGGTACCTTCTACATTCATTGTTTCATCTTCAATATTAATAGCTGGAGAAGAGGGAATGTCCTCTAGTAGTTTCTCACCTGCTTTCTCTGTTGTAACTGATGATTCTCCAACATATTCTACCATGACCTTGATAATACCCTCTTCAGTCTCAGGATTTATTTCTTCATACCTACCTCCCATAATTTGAATTGTTCTCCTTTTAGTTCTTAGATGGGTTCTTAGAGCTTTCATGATCTGATTGAAATGAGTTTCATCTCTTATTTCACAAAGCTTCCTCACAAGCTTTTCTCTAATAGCTACCTCTTCCTCTGATGCTCTCTTCTTCCTATTTAGAATTTTGTTATATAGATCATCATATGTTCTTGAATAGTATCAAACTTCTTTCTAGTCAAAATCATATGCTTCACAACTGCATTCTCCAGATTATGTCTGTCAGTATAATCATAAAGATCTTTGTTCAGTCTTGCAAAGTCACCATTCTCAATAATCTACTCATTAAGCTTTTTAACTTTTGGTTTCCAAGCTTTCTTCTTAGTAGTGACATCATCTTTCACTTCTACAATCTTTCTTGGAATTGGTTGCACTAGAGTTTTATGTCCCTTTCCTAGTCTAGTGACACTTTCCTTAACTCTTTTGCTAGGTGTGGAGGAAGTGGATCTAGTAGACATCTTTTCTTCTATGTCCTTCTCAAGTACTTCCACTTTCACCTTTACTTGTGGTTCTTCATGTTACACTACAATTGATGATAAAGGAGGGATAGACAAAAGTTCTTTTTGTCCACTTTCTCTGATTGTTGTTGCTATCTACTTTGCTACCAAAAAATCTCTCTATCATTCCTGTATCTTTTAGGATTTTCTTAATGGTACTCTCAACTCTCTTCTTAGACTGCTTCTCTTCAATTAGAATATTTGTGGAGTTGAAGTTCTCCTCAAAGGTTCCAAACCTATTACACTGAGTGTCCAACTTACACTTAAGTAACCTACTAACATATTCTTTAGTCTCTACCTCAGATATTTCATAGCCAAGAGGGTCTATGAACTCTATTCTAGGCTCTACTACTTCAATATAGTTAAAGTCAGTATCCACCATAAAACATGTATCATCTTTATATTTTTCAACAAGAGACTTAGGGATCCTTGATCTGCTAGACACAATATTTTAAAATGTCTTAATAACATGTACTGCACTCTCATTTACACTGTCAATAACATGTCTTTTGTATACTAAGTTAATCCTTTCCATTGTAGTTAGTCCATCATTCATGTCATTTCCTATGGTATAAGGATATCTCCTCAAAAGATGAAAGAACATATATGTGATTAGGGGCGAGAATCTAAATTGTGTATACTTAGCTTTCTTGATATTCTCCAAGTTCTCAAACAATTGAATTCTTAGAATTTCACACATATCAACTGGTACCCTATCAACACACATTAGATAGGTTGCATGTACCATTCTAGCTACCATGTCATCTTCTCTTGAATTTGCATAAAACTTAGTAGTTAGGATCTTGCATAAGTATCTCACATCATCTTGTTTGATCTTACTAATCAAAATTCCTCTATCATTATAGGATGATTTTGTGTTGTCAATGACTATTTTCCTCATGTTTTTCTTATTAAAAGGAATAGCTCCAGTCTTAGATAATCCAGTGACTTCATGAATCAAATTAGCTATAATATCTATCACTCTATCTTCTAGCCAAAACTTTCCATTATGAATTCTGCTCAAGATAATCTTAGTGCATTCTTCATTGTCCAATTCATACTGTAATCCATACTTAACAATTTCATTATGTTCCAAATATTCAAAACCTTGTTTCAGTGTCATATCCTAATTGTAAATCTTCTGATATTCATCTGTGAAATCACTATCATTCACTATATCTAGTTTGCATCCAAGATAACTTTTCACATTTTCTAAGTGTAATACTCCATCTGGTATGGATGATAATGCAAACCTAGGGTCTTGTTCCAAGGGTTCTATTGGTTCCCTTTTCAGTTTAGGTCTATTCTTATCTTTGACATTGTGTATTAAGGAAACATCCATGATTTATTCAAATTCCTTTACTGATTCAAAGATTTGTCAAGTAAAATACCTTAATTTCACAATTTTAGGGCTTGAGTAGATTCGACACAAAATTCTTCTCCAAATCCTTGCAAAATGCTTTCAATCACTGCTCTCTAATCTCCTTGACACTTGAATTCTCTTTGATGATCAAATAATACCGATCATAACCTTTTATTAATTCAATCTCACTTAGATCTGACATCGCATTCAATTCTTTTATCGCTTCTTTCCAAAAAGATGTCTCTGCTAACTTGCAAAACTTAAAACTTCTTGCGATCTTGCAAAACATAATATTTTTCTTTGCGCTCTTAACCATAGCATTAGAATATCATAAAATAGCTTGCATTAACTGCACAAGACTCAATTCATCATATATCTACTTCTATACTAAATCTAAGTTCCTATTCTACTGTAACTTACATAAATTAAGTACTTTGAGATAGGTCAGGTAAAGATTCATTCTTACTTTTCAATACTTCACCTTCTTGATTACCTTCAATGTTGAATATGTCTCCTTGATTTGTGCTTTTGATAAACTTCACTTCATCTAAATTACTACAGCATCCTTTTTGACTGTTACTTGCATCTTCATTTCTTCTTGCATGATTTATGGGGTTAGGATTAGGATGAAATACTCTATTGTTCATTCTACAAAACCTTGTTGTATGTCTAATCTTGTTGCATATCTCACAAACAATTCTATTATTTCCATATCTTGGTCCAAATTGATTGATTTGTGATCTGTAGTTTCTAGCAATGTGTCCAACCTTGTTGCATCTATAACATACTGCTCTATTTCTTATGTTCATATCTTCAGTAGGTTTCTTATCTACATTGTTAGTATTCCTAAACATTCTACTACCATCATTATTCTCAATAAATTTAGGTTTCCTATAATCAATAGCTCTATGTCCAAAACCATGACAATTGTAACAATAACCATTAAGAGGTTTAAATTTCTCTCTTCTTATGACCAATAGTATTACAAGCAAAACATCTACCTTTGAATTCTCTTTGCATAACTTTGGGTGATTCCTCTTGCTTCAGTGATTCTTCTTCTTTAGGTGTATCTTCAAATTTGTTGATCTCATCAGGGTGAAAGCATGATTGGGTGTCACCCTTTTGGCTAACTCGGTCGACTCGACCGAGTACCTCTCAGCCGAGTAGGACTTGGCCAAGTCCTCTTCAGCTGAAGAAAGGGGAGTGCCACGTGGTGCCAAATGGCACCTAAGTGGCAGAGTAGACTCGGCCAAGTCCTACTCAGCTGAGTAGGACTCAGCTAAGTCTACCCCTCCCCATAAGTAGCCCCACAAATGCCCAAAGCCCCTCATTTTAACATTGAGGGGCTAAGGATTTAGAGGGAGCGATAGTGCAACTCGGCTGAGTTCCAGGTAGATTTTTTTTTTTAATTTTTTTGTTTGTGTTTTTTAATTATTTTTTTTGCATATGTTGTTTAATTATTTTTTAATGTATTTACCTTTAAAAATGTACAAAATCAACACATAAAACTTAAACATACAAACCTAAATTGTAAGAAAACATATATATAATTTAAGTAAAACGCAAACTGAAACTTTTAAAAACATGTAATAGGACCTACCCTTAAGACATTTAATAAGACCATTAAAACCTAATAGGATGGACCCAATTATAAGATCAAATACTTGACTTAATAGTACCAATTAAAATATAATAGACTATCTACTCTTACTAACCTAATAGGACCACTTAAGACTTATCATCCATTGAATAGGACCTATTAGGACCCTTAAGACCTAATAGGACCACTTAATACCTAATAGAACTTAATAGGTCAAAATAGTTTACCCTTAAGAACCAATAAGACCTAATTAAGACCCTTAAGATGAGCTCATAAGACCCATAAGACCCATAAGACTAGGTTACTCAAGACCTAATTAAGACTCTTAAGACCCATGAACCCCTTTCTAGATTATTATATATTTTCACCATTTCTTTTAAAGTATTTAATTTAAATATAATGTTTTTCCATCCCTAGTTATGGAAATTTGTACAAATTAATTTTTCTAATGTGTGTAAAGTAAATATGTACATAAATATGCATTCAAATTAGTAAATATGTGTGCATGAATTTGTTCTAGTACACCATGATTGAATACATGTGTATTTATGCTTGAGTTTAAATTATGTTTTTAAATATTTAAAAATATTACATGTACATATGTAAATGCATGAATTTAAATGTTTAATTTAATATTTAATTTATATTATGTACAAATGCATTTGAAAATTAGTTCATGTGTGTTTGTTTAAATTTTTAAATGTTTTCATGTTTACTTGAAGTATGTACACATGTACAAATTGAAAGTTAGATCTTTTTAACTTATATATATATATATATATATATATATATATATATATATATATATATATATATATATATATATATATCAATTGATTTTCTAATGGATGTATGTATATGTGCATATGCCTACTTGCAGCAAGCATTTTTTATCTATCTAGATCTAGATATATATATTACCTTTGTGTGCACATCATTCATGGCTTCTAGCGGTTCAAATTAGAGTGTCCATAATAGACAGGGATCATGAGCTCCCTCAGACTAGGATAGTACCCAGGCCCTACATAGTAGAGATAGTCATAGAGATGAGACTATCTCTAGGATGTAGGCTGATCCGACTGCGTTAGAGTGGACACTACAAAATAGTACTACTCTCCCTAATAAGAAGAAATTGACATCTATATGCACTGAGCTCATGAGTATGATTCAAAAGGCTCAATCATACAATCCATATGATGATGTATCGATTGATGATTTTTATTATATCCTATCTAGCACTATCACAGGGACAGTAAGTTGGAGGACAGTTGATTCAGATGTTTCAGTCACTCAGGTTAAGAACATGTTTGGCACCCATTACATCGAGAAGAGGGTGGTTCGAGCATATAGGGTCACAAAATGTATAGATGACATAGTGACCCCTTTTATATATCCTAGATGGTTAGCAACATATCATATGTGGCCCCAAAAGGATGAGGTGCCCCTCTATTTCTACAAACAATTGTTTGCAAAGTTTCATTTGTGCTACAATGTTGACTACATAGATCTACCTCCACATGCTGGTCAAGGTTGGGGGATATATCATGATAAGTGTAGATGACTCGATATACTACAACCCCCTAGTAAGAGGGCATTGGTGGGTCAAAACCTTTTGGTTCTTCCAAAAGGTTTGGAGACCTACACTGGAGCTAGGTAGGTTGTAGTTGAGGACACATGTTTAGATATGTATTCTAGCATTGCCACCATTGCGACTTAGGTCAACTAGTTTTCATCTGATCATGTGGGTAGGTACATGCTTCGATCACGGACAAGTGCAGGTGTGTCACCATTTAGTCCATTTTATGACCCGTACATCAGATTTGATCTTCCTACTCCATATGAGATAGGATGACTACCCGAGGATCGCATTTGTGAGATTAGTGGTATGTTAGTGAGTGATCTCCTGGCTACTTACCAGAGGATTTCTATGTTGCATGGGATTGAGCCATGTGATATGCCTACTTTCATTGGAGGAGGACAGTGTCATAGATCCTCCACAGGCAGCAGTCGAGGATAGGGCTTAGATGTAGAGGCAGGTTCCTCTAGACAGAGTGTGGATGATCTTGCATCACCTCCATAGCATACACAGGCTCCCACATAGCAAACATAGGCTACGACCTCACAAGTTCACAGTAGATTGTCATATTTGCTTATGGATGAGGCCATTGATCCTAATGTAGTGTCCTTGCACTCTTCTGAGTTATCTAACCTTGGATGTGCATTATAGTAGGTACAAGAGTCTGGATTTAATTTCAATTTATATAGATATACATGTGTACATATAGTTCTATATTTAAATTTAAATTTATTTAAACATGGTATAGGACATTGTGACGCGTGCTGGATATGGAGATTTAGAGGAGCCCATTGATCCAATTCATCATGATACAGAGGTACACAAAATAATTTAAAAATTAAATTTTATAATTTATTTACATTTCAAGTTCTTATATATATATATATATATATATATATATATATATATATATATATATATATATATATATATATATATATATATGTATGTATGTATGTATGTATGTATGTATGTATGTATGTATGTATGTATGTATGTATGTATGTATGTATGTATGTATGTATGTATGTATGTATGTATGTATGTATATTTACATTTACAGACTCAGGTCCAGTAGGACATGGATCCACACAGGCCCGGACATTTAGCATGTGATGGCGATCATCAATGTAGTTTATGTGTTCATAGATTTATATTTATGGCATTGATTTTGATCTAGAGTACACATGTACTATAGAGTATTTATGTTACATTGATCTCTAGATATGTTTTACATTGACCTAGATATATGCTTTACATTGATATATGTAGACATTTTTACATTGATATATATAAGTCCATTTGTATGTTGATCTATTTACATTGATACATGTTTGGATTTTGTGATATCTAGACATTTACATTGATAGATACATGTTTTGATTTTGTGATATAGACATTTATATTGATGTACACATGTTTGATCTTTTTGCATGATATATCTCTAGACATTTACATTTATATGTACGTGCACATGTTTTGTACATTGATCTATTTGTTCATTGATACATGTTTGGATTTTGTGATATATATATATATATATATATATATATATATATATATAGACATTTAAACATTGATGTACATGTTTGATTTTTGAGATATATATATGTACATTTACATTGATATGTAGGTGCATGTTTTGTATATTGATCTATTTGTACATTGATACATGTTTGGATTTTGTGATATATATAGACATTTAAGCATTGATGTACATGTTTGATTTTTGAGATATATAGGTCCATTTACATTGATATGTATGTGCATGTTTTGTATGTTGATCTATTTGTACATTGATACATGTTTGGATTTTGTAATTGAAGCCAAAAATTAATTGATCTTTAAAATTAATCTTTAATTTATGTTCAATCTTTCATCAATCTAATTAATCAATCTTACTAAAAAATCTTTAATGAATTGAAAGTTTAAATGAATCTTTAAAATCTAACTTTAAAATTAATCTTTAATTTCAATATTCAATCTTTAATCAATCTTAGAAATTCAATCTATAGGTAGAATCAATATAATCAATTTATTTAATAAGACCCCTTAAGCCCTATCTAGATCAATTAATTGAAAACTAGTTAATCAATCTTACTGAAAAATATTTAATGAATTGAAAGTTTAAATGAATCTTTAAAATCTAACTTTAAAATTAATCTTTAATTTCAATGTTCAATCTTTAATCAATCTTAGAAATTCAATCTATAGGTAGAATCAATATAATCAATTTATTTAATAAGACCCCTTAAGCCCTATTATGCACCCTTAAGCCCTATCTAGATCAATTAATTGAAAACTAGTTAATCAATCTTACTGAAAAATCTTTAATGAATTGAAAGTTTAAATCAATCTTTAATTAACTTTAAAATTAATCTTTAATTTCAATGTTCAATTTTTAATCAATCTTAGAAATTCAATCTGTAGGTAGAATCAATATAATCAATTTATTTAATAAGACCCCTTAAGCCCTATTATGCACCCTTAAGCCCTATCTAGATCAATTAATTGAAAACTATTTAATCAATCTTACTGAAAAATCTTTAATGAATTGAAAGTTTAAATCAATCTTTAAAATCTAACTTTAAAATTAATCTTTAAGACCTAAAAAGACCTAACATGACCCCTTAAGCCCTTAAGTACCTAGCATGACCTCTTAAGCCCTTAAGGCCTAACAAGACCTAATAAGACCCCTTAAGCCCTTAAGTAACTAACATGACCCCTTAAGACCTAAAAAGACCTAACATGACCCCTTAAGCCATTAAGTACCTAGCATGACCCCTTAAGCCCCAACATGACCCCTTAAGCCCTTAAGTACCTAACATGACCCCTTAAGACCTAAAAAGACCTAACATGACTCCTTAAGCCCTAACATGACCCCTTAAGCCCTTAAGTACCTAACATGACCCCTTAATACCTAAAAAGACCTAACATGACCCCTTAAGCCCTAACATGACCCCTTAACCCCTTAAGTACCTAGCATGACCCCTTAAGCCCTAACATGACCCCTTAAGCCCTTAAGTACCAAACATGACCCCTTAAGACCTAAAAAGACCTAACATGACCCCTTAAGCCCTTAAGTACCTAGCATGACCCCTTAATCCCTAACATGACCCCTTAAGCCCTTAAGTACCTAACATGACCCCTTAAGATCTAAAAATACCTAACATGACCCCTTAAGCCCTAACATGACCCCTTAAACCTTTAAGTACCTAACATGACCCCTTCAGCCCTAACATGACCCCTTAAGCCCTTAAGTACCTAACATGACCCCTTAAGACCTAAAAAGACCTAACATGACCCCTTAAGCCCTTAAGTACCTAGCATTACCCTTTAAGCCCTAACATGACCCCTTAACCTCTTATGTACTTAGCATGACCCCTTAAGCCCTAACATGACCCCTTAAGCCCTAAAGTACCTAACATGACCCCTTAAGCCCTTAAGTACCTAGCATGACCTCTTAAGCCCTAACATGACCCCTTAAGCCCTTAAGTACCTAACATGACCCCTTAAGACCTAAAAAGACCTAACATGACCCCTTAAGCCCTAACATGACCCCTTAAGCCCTTAAGTACCTAGCATGACCCCTTAAGCCCTAACATGATCCCTTAAGCCCTTAAGTACCTAACATGACCTAATAAGACCTAACAAGACCCCTTAAGACCTAACATGACCCCTTAAGCCCTTAAGTACCTAACATTACCCCTTAATCCCTAACATGACCCCTTAAGCCCTTAAGTACCTAACATGACCCCTTAAGACCTAAAAAGACCTAACATGACCCCTTAAGCCCTTAAGTAAATATTACCTGCACAATTTATATTTATGTGTACAAGTAAATGTTAAATTTAAACCTCAAGAATATAATATATATATCACAAATATACCTAGAAATAAAAAATACACACCTGTAACAACTAAATTAGAAACACGTTCATAGTTAGCTAAATATATAGGATCATGGATGTCTATGACATTGTCATCATCTTCATAAGGAGGCATTCTAATTAACACTTTATGATCCCATTTTGAAACATATCCATTTGCAATATTAACACATTGACTCATTGTGTTGTTGTTAAGACAATCTTCACAAAAGCATGATTTATCTCTTAGTTGAATCAATGGAGGCTTGTGTTGTCCCGTAGTCATGACTTGATGCAAACTTCTAATTCCAACAATTGATTGACAATTGTAGGGATTCGATCGATCAATATCTAGATTGTATGGATTGATATATAGATCTCAGTTTGAAATCATGAAAAATGTGAAATGCAATATATACACATTCATACATTGTGTAGTTCACATGAGCTATAATATATATATATATAGATATATAGATATATATATATATATAGATATATATAGACACACACACAACAAGTTAAAATACACATGTGACAGACCTATATATAGTTTTTTGAATTTAAGTTTGAAAAATAAAAGTAAATTAAATAAATACCTATCACTTCCCAAAAGTAACGTTTGTTGTATTTTGTGTCTCGAGCAGTGAAATGATTTTGACACCATTCAACAATTTTCTTTGAATTCTCTATCATGTTACCTAGAAAGATATATTTTTAACAATTTAGTATATATATATAACATGTGTACATGTAATGTAAAGTTTTAAATAGTCTAGTCAAGTAAACAAGTTGAATATCAAATGTATGTACACATACCTTGAAGTTCATGTTGTCAGAGTGCATGCTTCACACATGCTCCTGCTCCATCATGCTCTCCTTTTCCATGTCCACTTTCAAAGAAGTTCCAAACAAACTTAACATTGTGTCTAGCATGTTGCATGGCTAACCAATTAAAGGCTTTTGCAGACTTAAATTGACCTACAATTCAAATAAATACACAAATGTATTTATGTGACACATAAATATATCTAGAATTGAGAAAATTTAAAAGAAAATTTATAATGCACATGTATGTACTTACCTAGACACCCATAAGACCAGATCCAATGTTGTGAAGCATTTATCCCATGACTCACAAGATTGTTGAAAAACATGTTGAAAAAATGAGCCACATAGCTCCTATCACGAACCCTATCATCACTAATATAAAAATGAACCTCCTTGATGATAATGCGTTCATTTTGATCTATACCAGATTCTATCTCATCCAAATCATATTCTGCATGTCTATAGGTCACATGCACAAATATTAAAACTTGATCAGAATGATAATATTGACTCTGGAGCTCCTTTTGAGGGGAAAATGTATAGTTCTCTATAAATTATACAACTAAAAGAATACAACTAGCTGGGAAACAATTTTTGGAATCACGAAACTGTTTAGCTTGCCATTGTGCACCATGACAATGATGGATATGTGGATAAATCATAGATCGAAATCTATCCATGAACTGAAGGTGCGGTAATTCACTCTCCTTTAATGTAATTATTTTTTATTCACCTCCTGTCTTCATTTGGTATATCTCATATTCAAATCTCTTCCACTAGACTGGTGTTGTAACATCAATATTATCAAATTGTAAAGGAAATTGCTGCAAATTTCCACAATTATTGCATTCATTTTTTATACATTGGACATTGAATTCATCTGAATCTTTTGATTTATCACATAAAATGGGCTTCACAAATTTTGTTGTACTTCCAGTAACCATACCTAGATTAAGTATTGTCATAAACCTTTTATATGATTGCAAGTATAAGTGAAACTCAACATGATTTTGAAAACAAAATGTTTTGTGAACCTTATTTATGCATATGAAGAAAGGGTGCAATATCTCAAATATTCTCTGACGTATTTTCACATCTAAAAATTCATGCTTGAATGCTTCAAACAATTCACTTTGTGTAGTATCAAAAAAATGTTTTGGATGTGAAATCTTCATACCGGTCTCTTCATCATTCATTTGTATAGTGTCCCTTCTATTGGAAGAAACATGAGACTGGTTGGTCCAAAAATCAATGACCTATCTTCTTACATCTTTAGAAATTCTATCTTTGTGACGAAGTCTACAAATCTGTACCCAATTCTTTTCAATATCCATATCCAACATATTTCTCTTCCTAATATATCTCTATCTTGTTCTTCAAGATACCTTGAGTAAATCAGAAATTGCTCGAATTTGATTTCTATGTGTCAATTTCTTACTAGTTATCATAGTCATCAAGGCTCTTCTAGCTACATTTGAATCTGGTCCTTTATGATATGCCTTGTTAACAACGTTCAGTGCATCTTGTAAATTTTGAATTATTGTCTTTTTTACTTTACCTCTTCTAATTTTCCTATTATCAATACCCAACAACTCCAAAACCAGAGTCATTTCTTTTTTCTTGAATAACTTTGCAAACAATTATGCTTTTCCCACCAAAGATTTACTCTCAAAATATTCCATCCACATGTTTTTGAGATGTAATTTAATAGTGCTTTCAGGTACCAGGTGTTCTGGTTCAATTTGACTAATAAGTGATTCCTCATTCATGTCCATCAAATTCTGCATTGTAGGAAAAAAATGTATACTTCAACTACTACCAATATCCTCCACTAGTTGAGTTGCACCTTCTATAGCGATAGGTTCTTCTTCAACATCGATCGGTTGCTCTTGGACACGTTTCATATGACCTTTCATTTGGTCATCCCTTTTATGATCATACTTCCTTTTTCTAGTCTTTTTATTTCCCATTGCTCAAATATCTAAGCAAGAATTTTTTTATTGTTTTACTATTTTGTCACTGAAAAACTTGTCTTCAAACTCCTTTGAAACCAAAATTTCTTTGTAACTTCCATGAAAAAATGACTCCCTGCTTCAAAATATCCTTATATCCTAAAATAAGAAGGTAAAGAATATAATATTTTTTTTAAAACATCGCTTATATATAGCCTTCTGATTGAAAGCACGGGTCACCCACGCAACCGGTCATGAGGTGCCAACCTCTTAGGGGACTCGATCGATTCATCCTAAGTGGCATGCCAACTTGGCATTCAAAACTTCAAAAACACCCAAAATGCAAAATTTGCACTTGTGGTGTTTTTTTCTCTTCTGCAAATTAAAAATTTGAAAAAACTAAAACTACCCTTTTGTAGATCTCAGAACTACAATTATGGACATATAAATTTTATATAATTTCAATTGGAAAATGTTAAACAAATTTCTGAAAAACTACATGTAGGTATATAAAGCTTTGAGAAGTCGTTGATTCGATAAATTAAAAAAAATAGTAAATCAATTAAAAAAAATTTAAAATTATATGCAGCACTAAAGAAGAGAATCTTCTTCAAGAATATATAATTTGTTTGGATTTTGGAATAATTTTGATAGGTGAAAAGTGGTGGGAGACAAAAACTTTTGATTTCATGTAAGTTGTACTTTGAATACTTATAACGGGAAAATTATAGATCGAAAACACTTCTTTCCTTTTTCTTGCACTAGGTATACATGTCATCTAAAACATATTTTGAAATTGGAGGAAAACACAATGTTTTACTTATAATTATTTGATGGGAGGTAAACCCCCTGATTTGTTGTATTTTCATGACATGAAAAATAGACCTTAGAAATTAAAAAAAAATATTAATTTATGTCCAAATTTTTTAAAAAAAATTATAGGCATAAAATTTATACATTTCATCAATTTACATCATCTTCAAATTCTAAATAGAAATGTAACTTTTATGCCCTTGAATTTTTTTAGTTTTGGTGTTGTTAGCCTCTTCCTTTGTAAAAGGGTGACAACTTATTGTGCTTTTACCCATCAGGCTTCTTCTCATCTATGCTTTCAGATATCTTCAAATCTAGTTCCTTGCCTTCATCATTTGCTTTGAAAGTGTTGAATCCAAGACCAGTCTTATCATAGAATAGTTTCTGATAAGATATTTGTTCATCAATCTTCTCACTAGTTGAATATAGCCTTTCAAGTTGTTGTTTGGATTGAGTCAGTTCACCTTTCACAATCTTATTGTATTTCTCAAGTTCATCATACTACAAATTGACTTTCTCAAGTTCAGATGTTACTTTAGAAAGTTTAGATTTTAGTCCTTCATTTTCAGTCTTTAGACTTTCATTCTCAGATTTCAAATTTGCTTCATTCTTGCCATTTCCATCTTTCAAACTAAGCTTCAAATTTTCTATCTTCAGTTCATGCTTAAGGGTTTCATTTTCTTTTTCCACATTGTCATCACAATCTTCAATAAAAACTTCAGATTCCTTTTCAGATCTCACATCTTCCAATTTGTTTTTCATTGTGTCAATGAGGTTCTTTGCATCATCATACTTTCTTTTCAAAGTATCTTTTTCAATAGTAATCAAGTCAATCTGTTCAAGAGCTTCTTCAAGATTCTTCTATAGTTGATCCATATCCATAGAGATCTTACTCAAGCTGCTAGGCTTTCCTTGAATGATTCTTTTCTAAGTAACTAAGCTCTGATACCAATTGTTAGAAATAGGGAATACTGAGAGGGGGAGGTGAATCAGTATTCTACAAACTTTATATTTTGCCCATTTATGGATATAACAGATTATCTTTATACATGCATAGCATAAGAAGCTAAACAACATGCATAACAATAAAGAACTCATAACACATTATTTGTTCTCGAGGAAACCCTGGCCAAGGGAAAACCCCGGTGGGGATGGTACCCACAAAGATCCACTAATAAAAAGTATCTTGTTAATGATCTTGACCCTGTTAGGAGTCTATTACAAGCATATAGTGTATCAGTCCTGGTTAAGGGACTATAGGCCTTTTTAGAAGCCTCAACCTTGTTAGGAGTTGTAGTACAAAATGTGATTACCAGATGAGCCTACTGCTCAAAAAAGTAATGTACAATATACATTGATTACAAAAATAGGTTAAGGTACTTAACCTTATACTACTTGCATCAATATCACTTTCCTGCTCTTTCACTATCGCTATTACATAAGCTTCATATACTTTGCATCATATCACTTGTCCACACTTATTGTGTTCTTACTTCTACAATAATAGTACAATTACAATTACATTTATACCAATAGATTTATCCAAGAGTTAACATCTAGGATGTCATCCCTTTATATTGTTAAGTCATTATTTTGATAAACAAAATAATTCCTTAACTCTTTACTAGTTCTGTCTTCATATTCTATCCTATCGGCTTCACACTGTCTTCGGTAAAATTGTCATAACTTCTTTTGTACAAGTTGTATTATCTTGCACTCTAAGATGGGTGATTAATAGACATCATAGAGTCTATGTTCAAGTGCGCAAGCATTGAACTTACTCTAGTCAACGTCACAAACAAAAACTATGTCTAGGTTCACTGGTAAAACACTGTCTCACACTTAGACAAATTTGCAATGCGCTCTATCATACTTGCTCTCTGACCTGTGTGATATTCATGTGGATCATATGTTTCCATAATGACAAAATCTATGTAATCAACTCAGCCAAATTTCCAACAATAACATGATTAGGTTTGGTTAGACTTGGTAGACATCTAACTCTTCTCTTTTTACTGATCGTACTCATGTTATCAAAGTTTAGATGACACAGTCTGTTATGCCACAACCATGGATCTTCATTTTTTACCAATAAACAAGAAGTATCAACATTGTCAATATAGAATAAAGTACCTTTTGATTTTCCTCCAGTACCAACCAACTTTCCATTTTCATCATAGATTTTCACCTTCTTTATTTCAAATGCAACTCGGTGACCTGAGTTATTCAGATATGCTACACTCAAAAAAATTTAGTTAAGTCCTTTTACCTAGTATGTATTATCACATATAATCCTATCATTCAATAAGATAGACCCTTTTCCTTTCACTTGACAAGGTGTATCATTTCCTATTTTCACTGATCCTCCATTATAGTGCTCAAGATGTTCAAATTTACCATCATTACCAGTCATGTGATGTGTACAACCATTGTCAATGATCCAAGTATCATTATTACTAACATTAGAAATAAGGGTTGTTTCTACATACCTTTCCACTTTTTCTGAATCATCATTCATTGCAACAAATACCACTTGAATTTCATCATCAATGTTGGTGTCGGTGTCATCTCATCTTCTCCAACAAGGTAACATGCCTTCTTTCCTTTGTCTTTTTAATCTTGATTGTTTCCTCTATTATAGTGTCAGTTTCCTTTGTCATTTCTTCTGCCAAACTTCCAATCACTCGATCTATCATTGTCTTTATCTTCTTTTTTCTTGTTAGGACATCTAGTAGCAATATGGTCAATCTCTTTACAATTAAAACAAGCTAAAGGTAACTTTCCCTTATACCTTCCTTCACCATTTTGAAGTCTTTGGGCCATAAGTCCTTCAAGCTCATCAAGGTCATCTTCGCTATCACTATCACTTTCATTCTTTATATTATGCTTACTTATAGATTTACCAATCTTTAGAGATGACATAAAAGAAGACTCAACACTCGGTACAACAATATTGTCATAATTATTCAGCTCAAAAGTAGTTAGTTTGTCAATTAGACTATCAAGTGTAAGAGTGTTATTAGGTGCAGACTTCATCTCATAAATAGGAGATATTCTAATTGCATAGACCAGTAACAAAGTTCTCAGTATTTTACTTGCAATAGTATCTTCAAAAATTATACCTCGTTCTTCTTTGATAGCATTAACCACCTCTTTGATTCGGTTAGAGTATTTTGTGATGTTCTCTCCTTATTTCATCTTCATGTTATCAAGTCTACCTCTTAAGCTTTTAGCTTTGGCTCTCATTACATTCACATCACCACCATGAAAAAGTGCTAGTTTATCCCACATTTCTTTTGTTGTAGTGAATACTTTGACATCTTCAAATTTAGCATTAGTTAGAGGAGAAACAATCTCTATCATAGTAATATTGTGCTCATGTCTATCTCTCAACTGATTGACTGTCAAAGGTCCAATAGTTGGTTGTATGTAGCCATGTTCTAGTAGATGTAGAGAAGATATTCCAGATATGTGAAGCCTCATCCTACTTTTCCATGTTGTGAAGTTGTCTTTGCTCAGCTTAGGCACTTCCCTCTTATACATCTTGTGATCTTTGGTTCAAGTCCTTAAAAATTTCTCCAAGCAACCAATTATGCTCTGATACCAATTTTTAGAATAACTAAGAGGGGGGGGTGAATCAGTTAAATCAGTTATCCCACATTCCCAAACTCTCAGATGTATATTTCAAAATTATTTCAACAATTTTTGCAACTCGGTAAGATAAGATATCAATCTATCTATTCATTTACCGAATACTAGTAATTATCCAAACTGTGATTAAAAATTAAATCAACTATACAATATGTAAAGTATGATAACAAAACAATCATAAAAAACATCTCATAACACAATGATTTAATGTGGAAACCCTGTTAAGGGGAAAACCACCTGCGACCGATAACCCAAAATATTTCACTCTTCTGAAGTTAGCTCGGTTAGGAGCCAACTTTGTTAAAGGTTACAATGCACACTATTAGGTGTGATCTGGTTAGAGGATTTATCACTAACAGTTAACTTTTGACCAGCATTCACTATGGGGTCAACAAGATAACAATCAACATTCAATGAATATCATATAGAAATGCAATAAGACTATTAAGTCCACTTAGTTAAAATATTTTACAAAATCAATGGTTTAACTGATACAGTTTTGATCTGATTCAAATACAACTCAATTGTAAATATTTAGATCTATGCTATGCCCATAAAACTCATCTGATCATTAATCAATTAACTTCCTTAATATATCCTCAACTTACTTCACTCGGTAAATAGTTCTGTGATGCTTGGTTATGTCTGTAACCATTTTGATCAGGAATGCACAAATAAATCTTCACGTGAAATCTTTTGTAGTCTATATTGCATCTGACATGTTTCAAAAATGAAACTCATGTCCCTTAAATGAACAAGTAAACCATTTTCATATCAGCCATCAGATTTTACCTCTTAGTCTCCTTCATCCATTTTTCTACTTAAACCTTCCTCGACAGATGTGTCCATAACACATTTCAATCTCATCCTTTATATCATATTTGAATTTTGTGAGCCCTGGATCTTCTAACTAACTTCATCCTTTACCTCAAAATCATAATAATTTTTGGCTCATAAATTACAGTCAATTTTTCTTAGCATTTAATGTTTTCAGCCATACTCACTTAATACGAATGTGTCACTGATGAATAATTCAATTATTACTGTCACTCAGTATACATTGCACAGGCTTGGTGTATATAGAAGACTTTAAATTACCAACCACATTAACTTGTCCAAATCAAATCTGTTCTTCATAATAGATTAATGTAACATGCTCAAGTCAACAATATAAAGCCATAGACTCATCAATAAGTTACCCAATGTATACCTTATCCTTATCTATCATATCCATCTTTTCCTTATGTAGATATCTCATTTCTTCATCTTTTCTTCTTTCTAAAGATGTTCATATGTTTGTAACGATCATGATAGGTATTTTAAAATATAGTTGACATCAATGACAATATATTGACTAATTTAATCATCGCACATATCAGTTTAATAGCTCAATGATCTCTAATCACTGTTCTTTGAGTTCATCAAGATATTCAATTAGTTTTAGTTTATCAATAACATCTTAGGGCCAAGTAGTAATTTACCCTCTAAGTGGTCCAAACTCAGAGGGGTACGACAAGGGTGACCATAAAGAACCTGAAAAGGTGACATTCCAATAGAACTATGATAGTCATTTTTGTATGTGATGAGATATATTAATGCCATACTTTACAATACCTTAGGATGATAATAGATAGATCTTTTTCTCTATTTTGATACATTTACCTTAAGTCTTCTATGTTTTTCTACTACTATATGGCATGCTACCATTAGATATTTAACTTGGTTTAAACGTACATAAATATACTATACTTGGATGAATTATTATATTTCTTGTTCTGAAAGATGTGGTTGTGTTTTAAATGAGTAGAGTAGTTTTTTGAATATGAACGATTATGCGCATTCTAATAATTATTGTCATAAATGTCTTATCCTAACCCTTGAAGGCATAGCACATTGGAATAGTGAATGTTGTTTTGACCAGGTATGGCGCATTAGTTCATGGAGTGTTCAACCTAGTCTTCCTATGCAACTTCTAGTAGAGAAGCATTTAGTGTCGCACCAGTTGAAGGCTTCTAAAGAACAAGGTGGAAATTCTAGCAAAGATCAAGGTGGCATGTTAAATTCCCTGAGAAGATCTAGGTGTGACTGGGAAGTTAGATTTATTGTCACGAAAACTCTTTCCTCCATTCTGGATTTAATTTGTTTAAGTCTTAAAATCTTTCCATCTTTCTAGTCAGTAGTGTTGTAATAAAGATCCATCTATTTTTGTGGCATGGTTAGGAAATTAGTTAGGAGTTTTTCCTTTAAATAAAGCCCCGCTCTTATGTGAGCATAGGGAGGGCATTGTCAATTTTATTATAGAAATAGTTTTTTTTCAGTCAATCTCACTATTTTATGGAATTTATGTACTTTGTCATTCAATAAATAAATAAATGAAGTGTTGATATTCAATTGAGTATAATTTTGATTTAGGATACTCACCCAAGGGGGCCCACTTGGTGAGAAATCCATAGTTAGATAGATTCATACTACCTAGAATCATTTCTTGAATTTTTGTTATTTCAATGCCAAGTGTTGAACTGCTCCTGTAGCCAAAGCTACCGATCGGCTAACACCTCCTATAGCCAAAGTCGTGGAATAGAAGAACTACTATGGAATATTTTTTAAGAGTCTTCATGTTTTGTTATCATTTATACTTTTGTACTTTTCATTTTAATACTTACTTTTCCACAACTTCAATTTAAACATTAATTTGGTATTCATTTCTTGCAATGGTAGCTTAGTTTCCCTTCAACATTTCTTTCCTATAGCAACAATAAAATGTATGGCTGAAGTGATACCTGGTGCATGTACTTTTCTAGCCTAGTTTAAGTAATACGTCCCTATTTTGACATACTAAATGAGTTTCTATAAAGAGGATAAGCTACTTGGTTGGATGTCCAATCCCTGAGTCTAGAATTATACCTAATTTCTGAGCCTTTATAAGAAGTGATCATTTTTGGTGTTGTTGCCAAGGATGGTGTTGAACCAAGTCCTCACTAAGCCATTCTTATAATTCATTTCATTTCTAGCTTTCATTAGAATACATTACTTTTAGAGGAACTCTACAAATCATATCACTCCCTACTACCTGTATGCATAACCGAAGAAGAGATGCTAGAGGAATGTACTTGCCAAACATATCCAATCATCCATTTGAAGAAGAGAGTTTATTTTTTGATGCCACCAATGACCTCCCTAAAACTGCGCCATCCTCCTCATCTTCTAAAGAAGAACAGTTTGGTTCTTTTGAAGAGCAACCTAAAATTAATGCATTTGCAAAAGTATTCTCTCATCCGAGAACCCATTTTCTTGAAAATCCTGTCGGACAAGAAAACTCCTTACAACTGGTCATATACCAACCTCCTCATCATCCACCACCTCCATGACCTATAAATCTTGCCAGGATGGCTAATCCCCCACATTTCCATTCCTTATTAATGACCAACAAGACAATAACAACCTTAAAAACATACCTTCTTCTACCCTAACAGAATTCTATGGTCTAGTAACAAAAGACCCAGATACCTTTCTCTTTAAGTTTGATATTCTATGTAGAAGTTATGACTACACCTCCGATTATCACAAGCTCAAACTCTTTCCTGCGACTCTTAAGGAGTCTGCTTTGCATTGGCTTATGGGCATAGGATGGGATGTTGTCCATGATTGGGAAGGAATGTAGGAAGCATTCTTGACCAAGTATAAGGAGTATTGTCAGGGATCTAATATCTAAGGAGAAGAAATCTTTAAAATGACTCAAAAAGAGGATGAATCACTTGAAGACTATATCTCACGGTTCATGTATAGCCTACAAAGGAATAAAGAGCATGAGCTTAATGAATAATCTTAGAAGCTACTATTTCTAAGAGGTATACAAGATGGATGTACTGAAGCTTTAGACTTGATGGCAGGAGGAGACATAACTCAATCTAGTTGGGATGACATAAAGAAGATATGCCTCAAGTACTCAAGATTTACTGGTAAGAGAGGAAGAGGATACAAAGCCATGATAGGAAGGATAAATGGTGCAGGTGCTTCCAAATTAGAGATAACCCATGATCTCTTATCTGACTTTAAATAAGATATCATCAACAATATGGCCACATAAATGGATACCTTGCAGGCGAAAAAGAAGCATGAGGAAGCAAAAGCCATGTTGGCTGAATTTTGTCCACACTATGAACAAAAGAAAAGAGATTGCCAGTGTAAAATGGTTGTGAATATTGAAGCTACACAAATGCCAATCGAATACAAGCTAGTTGAACTGAGAGACGAGAAACTATTCTTCATTGCTCAGTGATGACTGTGGGCACAAAGACAAGGTATGTCTCACGACCCAATTACATTTAGTATTCCATTTTATAACAATCAATGGAAACCTTCTATGAATTACCCCAATCATCCCTGGAATAATTATCATAATCAGTAGAAAAATTTCCTTAGCCAACAGTGGAAAAACCCTCAGGGGAATTGGCAACAACCTTAGGGGGCATGGTAGTGAGTATAGGGTAATTGATAGTCAAATCCTTAGTGATGAGGAGGCCAAAAATGGCCACCTTAGTCCCAATGATATCAGAATCTACCTCTTCAGGCATCGCAATAGCAAGCACTCTTACCACTAGCCACTAAACCAACCTAGTTGCCTACACAACCACAACCAAACTCAAACAACAAGCCTCCTGCACCTCAAAAAAGTGTGTATAGTACTAATCAACTACAGTATCCCATGTAGTATCCTACCTATGCAATCACCCTTCATGATATACACCTTCGGTCTAGGACTATTATTCCTCCTCCTGAGCATCCAATCATAACTGAAGTACCACAGGAGGAACCCATAACACTAGAAAACATTATTCCCTTGCTAGTAACATAGCCTATAGTAGATAAAAACCACCCTACTAAACCACCTTTCCCAAAAAGGTTGCAACCCAACAATCCTAAGCCTACTAAGGAAACCAAATTTAACATCCTTGATCAGTTGAAAAATGTCAATGTCCAAATACCTTTATTTCAAGAAATTAAGGATGTTCCCACATATAGAAAAGCCATAAAAGATGCCTGCTTTAAGAAGCCTAGTCACAAGAAAAGATATCCTCAAATAGTGCATGTGTTAGGTAAGATAGATGACATTATGTTAGGAAAGCTTACCATCCCAAAATATTTTGACCCAGGTAGCCCTATTGTTGAAGTCATTATTAGTGGGACAACCATTAAAAATGTATGAATAGATCTTGGAGCTGCTATAAATGTAATGACCAGGGATATAATGCAACAACTTAGCATACACAACCTCTAAACTACTCTTACTATCCTGCAGCTTGCAGAAAGTTCCACTGTAAAACCTGATGGAATGGTTGAAGATATAGTTGTTGACCTTGAAACCTAGTTGTACCTAGTAGATTTCATGATCCTATCACCAAAGGATACCTTAGGAGGATATCGTATTATAATGGGTAGGCCTTGGCTACTGACTATTGATACTCACATTGGTTTTTGCTCAGGGGATATGACCATTTCTGATAGCCATCATACCAAGATGCTCTTCCTATACCCTCCTGCTCAACCCCAAATGGACTTAGCCTCACCAATCTAGCCCAACATAGGAGAAGAAGCCAAGGTTATCAATTCAGTGTCAAAGTTAATGATGATAAAAAGAGACCCCTTTCTGTAGCTTCAGGATGAAGACAAGGTAATCACTTATATCATGCAAAACTAGTATGGATCAAACCCAGATTCACTGGGTTTTTCTTCCAATAACTACTCTCTACAAGTCTTAAACCTAGATTGCCAATGGCCCTCTCCTATAGCCAAAGAACTTTACCATCAATTGCTTCCCCATGAGATACAAGTACCCTCATTTATAAATGCATCCATGATAGATTTGACTAAGCAAATAAAAGTGTCTCTTGGCCGCTGCCTAAACATTAATAGCCAACTAACCACTTTGTAGAAAACATCTCTGACTAAAATGTTGAAGGCACATACTAGAGCATTTTCTTGGGACTATTTTGATATGAAAGGCTTGGACCCAAAATTATGCACTCATAGGATATATCTAAAAGAAAACAAACCTCCAGTAAGGCAATTTCAAAGACGAGTGAACCTAGCATTATGAGAAATTGTTAAAATAGAATTGCAAAAACTCCTCAATGCTAGATTCATTTACCCCATATCCGATAGTCAGTGGGTTTCTCCATTAGTAATTGTTCCAAAAAAAGGAGGTTAATGGTGTGTGTGTGTGTGTGTGTGGACTATAGGGAACTCAATAATGCAACCAAAAAAGACCACTTCCCTCTTCCATTCATTGACCCAGTATTGGACTCCTTAGTAGGGAAAAAATATTTTTCCTTCCTAGATGGGTATAGTGGATATAATCAGATTTGAATCTTTCCAGAAGATCAGGAAAAGACAACTTTCACTTGCCCTTGGGGAAATTTTACTTATTCAATTCTTCCATTTGGTCTTTGTAATGCTCCAACAACCTTTTAGAGAGCATTTATTAGCATCTTTGATGACATCTATCATGACTGTATGGAGATCTATATGGATGATTTCACAACCTATGGTGAAACTTATTGAGGAAGCCTTGAGAAACTTAGACAAGGTCCTAAAAAGGTGTGAAGAACATAATCTCTCTTAATAATGAGAAATGCTTCATGATGGTGGAAGAAAGGATAGTACACTGTATGTCTATAGTAGGAATACAAGTGGACCCGACCAAAATTGATCAAAACCTTCTCACACCAACCAAGAAAAAAGATGTCTGAAGTTTTCTTGGACTTCCAGGCTATTATAGAAGGCTCATAAAAGATTTTAGTAAAATGGCTAGTCCCCTTCACTCTCTGCTTACTAAAGATTCAGAATTTAACTGGACCCCAACTTGTGAAGAAGCCTTCCTACAGCTAAAATCAGTCCTTACAATAGCCCCAGTCTTACAAGGACCCAATTGGGAACTACCATTCCGTATACATATTGACTCTTTAAAAAATTCCATAAGAGTCATGCTTGGCCAAAAATATGACACAATAGAGCATGCTATATACTTCATCAGCAAGAATCTCCAAGGAGCTGAATTGAATTATATGGTCATAGAAAAAGGAGTTTTTGGAAGTCATTTATGCCCTCAATAAATTTTTCCACTACATAATAGGGTATCAGATCTTTGTGCATGCTGACCATGTAGCCATTAAGTACCTTATTAATAATCCTACAATCACAGGATGACTAGCAAGATGGCTTCTATTATTATAAGAATTTGATATCACCATAGTCGACAAGCCAAGAAAATCCAATGTGGTTGCAAATTTCCTCTCACAACTGCAGAACAAGGATGAGCCACAAATAATTGATGACAACTTCCCTGATGATCACCTATTCTCTATTTCAGCCAAAACTCCTTGTTATGCAAATATTGCCAATTACTTGGTCTCTCAAAAGGTACCTCCCTATTTCTCACCAAAAGAAAAGAGACTCCACATCAAAAAAACTTTCAATTTTTCATGGATTGCTAATTGTCTATTCTATAATACGCCTAACCAAATATTGAGAAGATGTGTAAGGGAGGATGAAACTTATGACATCCTCCATACATGTCATAATGAGCCTTATGGAGGGAATTTTACAGCCAAGAGAGTAGCCGTGAAGATAATGAACACATGATATTATTGGCCAACCCTCCATAGAGACACTGTCAACTATACAAGGAAATGTGACCAATGCCAAAGGATGGGAGGACCAAAAAAATATGATGAAATGCCTCTCTTTCTACAGGTGGTAGTCACTCCATTTTATAAATGGGGATTAGATTTTTTTAGACCTATTACTCCATCCTCAAATGAAAACTCCTACATTCTTGTATGTACTGAATATGTAACTAAATGGGTGGAGGTATGTGCTATGAAACATGCTAGAGATAACAAGGTTGCTGAATTTTTGTATGAATAAATCTTCACTAGCTATGGTGTCCCAAGAGAACTGGTTACTGATCAAGGTGCTCAATTCATGTCAATGTTGATTACTGCACTTATGAATGAATATAGCATTCACCATAGGACATCAAGTCCATATCATCCACAGGCAAATGGGAAAGTTGAGGTTGCAAATAGGGAAATAGAGGCCATCTTGACCAAAATTGTGCAGCTACATTAAAAAGACTGGAGTGTAAGGTTACAAGAAGCAGTTTGGGCATATAGGACAACCTAGAAAACTACAACCGGTTTCACATCCTTTGAGCTAGTTTATGGAAAACATGTTGTAATGCCCATAGAAGTTGAGCATAAAACATTGAGAACAACATTATAGTTGAACATTGATCTTCCACAAGTACAATGCAACAGGGTCATGTAGCTCAGCCAACTAGATGAAATGAGAAAGGAAGCCTTACAACACATAGAGATGATCCAGATACACCAAAAAAGGTGGCATGACTCACACATCCTGAACAAATGATTTGGTCCTAGAGACTGGGCTCTCCTATATAGCTCTCGCTATCAAGAAACACAAGGTAAACTCACTACTTGATGGTTAGGTCCCTATGAAATAGAAAATGTCTATGCTAATGGTGCAGTTCAGTTATCAACCATCGAACTAGTACATTTCAAGTTATTGGTAAATGGGCACAAACTTCATCTGTACCACAAACCATAAACAAAGGTCAAGTTCCTATGCCAATTTGAGATTTCTCCTTCCATAGCTAAACCTCCTACAACTAATCAAGATCCTGCAGCCCATGAATCCACCACACATTTTGGACCTCCTCGAACTGAAGACTTTCAACTGGAAGATGGATCTCCTCCTATGGGTGATTCTCCTGGAGCCAGCTACAACTTTCCATCATCACTTTAATTCTACATAACTGCAGCCATAATAAAGTTTTCACTTCCCATGAAAATATTCTATTCCATAATAAATAATCCATCCCATCACCTTTTTCTTCACCATTCATTCATTTGTCACGTCTTTTCTACTCTATACTTCTCTTTTCATGATACACATCATCAAATATTTTTGGATTTCAGCATTTATGGCAATTTCACATCAGGTACACGATCATCTATTCTTTCATATACTTTGTACTTATTTAAACATAATTATCTTTTATGCTTCATTTAATTTAGTAATTATTTCCAAGCATTGTTGTACTTTTTCACGAAGCATGTGAGGAAACCTGTGTCCTTTTCATAGGGGGTAGTACAATGGTATGAGATAAAAAATTTACCCAAGATTTTGATTTAATTGCCATTATTAGCACACAAAGTTTGAGTCTGATCATTATTTCACCAGCCTTAGATTTAGGCCTCTTTAAGAAAAACCCTAAAAACCAAAGCCAGCTATGATTTTCACATAGTCTTTGATATTTTCACTTCCATCCTTACTGAACAAGTAACAGGAAACCCTGAATCAGTGTAGAGTGGGAAGTTTAGAAATTAGGAGAAATTGTTAAAAGGACTGAAGTCAAAAACAAGGGTTGCAAAATTTTTTTATGAACAAGTATGGGTGGGCAGCCTATTCCATCAGAAGTAGCTAGTCATACGTCATTGTTGCAAGATTAGGCTAGTGTTCAGGAATTCAATCATGTGAGTTGGCTCAGTTATTTTATCAGATTAAATCATCATGATGAAGCTATTGCCATGGAATTCTTGTGAACATTCAGAAATGGTGTGGAATATGTGAAAGGTTTGCGAGTTGAAGCTTCAGAAGTACAAATAGAAGAAGTCTCTAGACTTCCTGCTATAGGAGAACCTTTTCCACATGGTCATGATGCCTACATAGCCAGAGCTAAATTCTCCCTTCCCATAGACACTGCACTAGAAAGTAGCAAGCAAGGTACTAAAAGATTCTCTCTTCCAGGTGATTACCCTCAGTTCGATGTTCATATTATCAGATACATTACTTGTGAAGGAAGGTTTTCTTTTCTACATGTACATTTTAAACTTTTGAGCCATTTGCAGCATGAGTGGTTAATTAATATTCCAAATGTTCTATATTCCCTATTAAATTTGAGCTTTGAGGAAGTGAGGAAGGGTAGGAAAAATGTTGTTACCCATCATGGTTTAATCAAATTACTAGTAGAAAAAGCCATGCATGATAATCCTCCTATGACATGGGATGAATTTCTTGCCGCTCCTCATGTTCAATTAAATGGAGATAGAACCGAGCCTGTAGGGCCACATCCTGAGCATCATTAAGTATAGGAAAATCCTCCTGCTAAAGCTATTCCAGAGAGAGCTCAGGAAAACCCTCCTCTACATCAAGAAGACATAACAGTAGAAGCTCAAAACCCTAATCTGGGGGGTAAAGATATTAGGGGTCATGAAGAAACTCATAGTTTCCATGAAGCCATGAAAAATAAGAAAGGGAAAATGTTTAGTTGTGACTTAGGTGATGCCCCTATTCATCTTGCAGCCACATCCACCTTGACAAGAACCAATCTGTAGAAATGTTGTTCCCTTTGTCTCTTGATCTCTGAATGGATTTCACTAACCACTGGCATATAGAGATCACGTGAACATAGTTATGTCTTGATCTCTAGATGCATCTCCACTAACTGTCAAGATCTAGATATCAAGCGACCAAGAATTCTCTTGATCTCCAGATTTTTGTGCGCTAACCGCTAGGGTCACAAGATTGGGTGGGTGAGGCATTCTCTAGATCTTATGATGTTATCCTTAACTTCCAATTGATCTAGAGATTGGGTGACTAAGGCATTCTCCAGATATTGTGATGTTATCCTTAAACATCAGGATCTAGAGATTGGGCGACCACGGTCAGCTGACTGCCATCTCCCAATCTCTAGATGTTTTCCTTAACCGCAAGACTATCATGAGATTGAGCGACCTTCTACCATGTGTCCACTTCACTGCCCAGTCAACTGCCACCTTTCTATAAAATAATAGGGGTCTTCATCCACCAAAATGCTTCCCAATGCATCTCTCATTGGACATCCAGTGCTTCCTGCTATTTCTTCATATTGCTACATGAGCACACTTCCATTTAAACCACTAGAGAGTCCACATTTTGGCCAATGTGGGACTAAATCCCTAAAAGTTTTTAAATATTTATATTGAAAATATATATATGCACCTAGCTGGCACACACCCAAGCACAAGCCATCAAGCCAAGAGGCCACATATGCCTCTTTCTACTTCTCTTTACCTCTAATCCGGGCACCTTTTCATTTAAACAAATGAAATTTCCTAATTTTAGCCAATGTGAGACTAAATCTCTAAGTATTTTTAAATGTTTACATCTAAAATTTTGTGTGTGCACCCAACTGGCGAGCATATGGAATGGGCCCCACAAATCCAAGAGGCAACCTTGCCTCTTTTTTTCAACTTTACATTATAATTGAGCATCATTTTATTTAAAAACCTCTTAGAGCCAAATCGGGGTGTATGTGGGATAAACCCACATGCAACCCTTTACAATTTTTTAACTTATCTATTCTTGCACACCCAACCTTCTTTATTTCTTTATGTGCAGCCACCTATATGCTGGCACATACTAGCTTGTAGTCCCCTCCATTCATTTTGGTTTTTACATTGCTCCAAACTGCAACAATGCATTCATGTGCATATCTCTGCAGCCCCTCAACATTTGTTTTTTATTTGTTTGTAGACACTCCAACATACCAAAATATATGCGCACCAAGCCTTTATAAACTTTGGACTGCGGGCATACATTGGATACACCAATGCCGCCACATCCCCTTGTATAAAAGGTATGTAGCATTTTATTTTCAAGTGTGCACACCAGCATAACATTGCACAACACTTCAAAAGATGACACAAGGCCAAAAAACCATAACACCAAATCATTTTTGTGTGCCAAAAGAAGGTCAACTAGAAAGAAGAACAAGAGAATCGACACCTTTTAAAACTCCACTTTTACCTCTAGCATACCAAAATGCAAACCTTTGATGAATCCAGAACCGTAGTGTGTCAAACTTTAAATTTCATCTGGAAGAAAATGAAGAAATTCTACTACGCATAAACCAGGAATCCTAGAGCCATGAAAATTTCCAAAAGTTTATGATATGTCAACTGGGTCATTGTCAGATTTTGAGCAGCCCACAAACCTTCAGTACCTCCTTTGTAAACTAGCCTGGGAGAAAATGCGAACTTAAAAAAAAAATATGTCAAACAGACTTGGATTTTGACACAGTTGGAAGTAGAAACTTATATAACTATACCAAGCCCTATGACATCTCCCAACTTTTTAATTTTGAACATTTTCTCAGATACCAAGTCTAAATTCTTCTGAGACCAAAATGACTGAGCTGCCTACAAAACCACCCTTAAAAACTGATTAAAACAGATCACATGACCCTGACATTTGACAAACATACACCTTGAAGTACAAACCTTCACTCTACCAAAGGGATTTACATGGAAATATTTGATCAATAAGATATTAATGACCAAACTTGGCAATCTGAAATATTAATTATGTCTACACTGCCAATTCGCATGAAACACCTTCAAAACTGGCTTTGAAGACTTACCAAATGAAACCCTCGTGATCCGAAAACTTGGGTACTGATTCAATCTCACATAATGAAAATGAATCCATAATCAACTTTCCCAAAAGATCAAAAGGTGAATTACCACTAAACACTAAAGTTAGCACATTAGAAACTTTCTAAATTTGAAACATTGAAAAATGTAGAAACTTGATTTGGAAATGGCTTAGGAAAGTGACTAAATGGATTGGCCATGACCTACAAATATTTAAGGAGGTATATTTAAAAGTCTAAAAAGTAGAACAATAATCAAATTCACTTTCCCTTGAGCAGGGTACAAATTGGGATACCACAAAGTAGGCCACTTCAATTCTGGATTCTGCAAATTCAATGAAACTTAACAAATTGGACATGAAATGGCTTTGGAAACCTTAAAAAATGGGCACATGGGGGGAAAAAAAGGTCATGGAGACACACTCACATGCCTACAACACAGTGCAACAACCCCTTTTCTATGAATATCAACTGGCCATAAAATGCAAACCTCTGAAGTGGGTTAATAAAATTCTGGAAAGACACAAATGCAGATGTCTGGAAACACCTCCAAAAGGCTACTCCCTAAACATGCCAGAATTGAAATTTAGGAGCTCAAACCCACTACATATTCCAAATGAAAGGTGGTAAACACATCCCCCAAGTGGTTCCTCATGAAAAACAACGCGTCCCTCCATCTATGCACTCAAACTAGGCTTTTCACAATTACTTTCAAGGACACAAACTTTGCCTTAGGAAATTTTTTTGAATATGGACTCAAAATCACATCCTAGATTTTTGAGCTCCAACAGATATCACATGTGATTTAATGCAAAATAATTTGTTATATTATATTGATTAAATGTATAAAAAATATAAGTATGGCATAATGATAAACATGCATATAAAATTTAATTAAATTCTAATAGATTAAAAAATCCTAACAAGATTTCTTGATAAATGCTACAATGATTAAGTTTTTACAAGTGTAAAGACATGATCTAATTAAAAAACTTATCACAAGTTCTTAATTAGATACAACAAATGTTGATGTAATGTACGCATATTACGATAAATGACATTGTGATCTAGTTTTTCATTTTATCTAACTTAATGCTAACATGATCTAACTCACATGACACATGAAACACCAAATTACAAGCTAACATTAAAAAGGTAATTTCTTAATCTATGATAAATTAAAATACAAAGTGAATTCATGACAATGTAATGTTTTCCATGAAATAAAAACTATATAATGAATAGAAGAAGATCTAACTATCTAACATAACATGCCTTAAAGAAGAAAAATTATAGTATGCCATTCAATAAAGAAAGAGAAATAGAAATAAATATTAAGCATAATATCTATGTAAATGTATAGTATAACAAATTATTTGAGAGGAATATCATCCATTGTTGCTAGTTTATATACACTTTATCCATAGATGTCAAGGAAAATATAAGGTTTTAATAAATTTGGGCTTGATTTCCCCTTTTCAAGTGGAGGTGGAGGAGCTATTACATTGTGTTGATTCTCATAGAGAACCAAGTAACCAACCATGAATGAGTATTGAATAACTTTTTCAATAAAGTTTCATTGCATATTCTCATCACAATCTTAAAGAAGTTTGAGATAATTTATATGTTGTTCATCATGTATTTCAAATTGTTAAATATTTTATTCATCATCATCAAGGATTCTCTTGAGAGAAACTCAAAATGAAGTAATTTATTTCTCTAAATGCCTATCGGCATGAACATCATAAATGTGGTTATTAGGGGAAGTACTCATAGATATACAAATACATGTTTAATATAGGCCCATAATGCATAAGACAATCGAGTATATCAATCCTTCCCTTATTTATTAACAATATTTCTAAGGAACACCTCAATTATTTTGTGAGAAGATTTCACTTTACCATTTGATTTAGGATAGTATGGTGTAGAGAAATGGTGTTTAATGTGATTTTTTTACATACATATTCACATATTTGTTCTTAAAATCGAAGCATAGTAGATTCAACCATTTCCTTAAGTAATCAATCTTTGTGATCATAAATGTATGTCCTTGTGAAGCATGAGGAGATATTTTATACAATAAGGTGCAAACCCTAAAAAAAATGGTTAAGGAGCCACTTGAACTAGAATTTCTTGGAGAGGAACATGGATAAAATTAATATGTTGTTGGCACTAAAGACACCTTTTCACAAACCAAAAAGAACCATTTATCTATGGATTTCCAATAGTAACCCATACAAATTAATTTTTGAATCAAAGGTCCACCACAAAAATCCCCAAGAAGGCACTTGAATGAGATTCCTCAAGAGAAATAGAGATATCTAATTTGTTGAGACAATAAAGGAGAAGACCATTGTATCCTCTTTGATAAAGGACATTGGATAAGGTAATGTAATGCATAGTGTGCTTACATATATGAGCTTTAATAATCATATATTAAGGATCTTTAAAGATAACATCATGACGGTAATGAGCTATATAAGAGTACTATTTGTTAGAACCAATGTTATTGTAATAAGATATCTCAGAAGAGGTATGATAAATAATAGGTGAAGCAAGATCATAGCTAATGAATTGGTAATCCATAGATGAATGATATAGAAATATAAGGGAATCAACACTTTCCATTGCATCTACATGTCAATTGTCTTTCCATGGAATCATATCTATGGTGTAAGAAGTAAAGTTCATTAACAACAATAAGACTAAGTCGTGATATTGAGTATTTTATTTTATTTTTGTTGATAACTTCCCATTACTTTTCATATGATCAACTAATAAACACTAAAGACATGAAAATGTTGAATTTTAGGAGATGAAGCTACACACAAACTAGTTATAAGGGCTTCGTATTTGAAAATTTAATTGGTATATAGGAAATTGAGATGATGAGTTAGAGGAATTGGTTTTCCTAAAGGAGGTACTAATATGACACTAGCATCAGAGGGAACTTGAAATCTAGAACCATCAAAGAATAAATTGCATGTTTTATCTATATCCCAAGTCTACGATCACAACAAAATGAGTCTTGATTGTGATGAGTAAATGGTGATGCAACATTGGCTGTGTGATCATTCAAAGCTTGGCAATTAATCACTTTTTTAGAGACATATTTAAGGTCAAATTATATTCACAACATAGCCCATTTAGAAAACTATCAAAATGAATATGTTTTAGAGAAGAGACACTTGAATAGGTCAAATTAATAATGATGTGTTTCAATATTAAAGAGATTACATCACAACATTTGGTGTTGTGAGTTTCTAAGAGTGTGACATTATCTCTCCATCATAGTAAATAAGCTTCATAATCAAGTAAGGTGTGAATTATGTAATACAAAATATGCTCTTTATAATCATCATCATCATGTTGTGCCAATAATGTTGCAAGAACATTGGATGAAGCAGTAGATTTGAGATGAAAATAATTGTTATAAATTATGTTGGAAATTGGTGTTATCATTGATTACTTAAAATAGTGCGGTTCTCCACGATTTAAAAGTATATTCATAGATTATTGTCTCCCACTATATTTATACTTAGTTTTAGGTAATTGGAGTATAGATATTAGATTATTTCCTGAATTTTGCGTATAAATTTTTTTTCAATCTCTTGATTAGACTTCATCGTGCTTTCATCTAAATTACTACATTTTCATTAACCTAAACTAACATGATCGAAATCTAAAATTAGTCAATTGTCTTAGCAATGACCATCTTGCCAATGCTCTTTAATATGAATCTTGTTACTCACTTCTTACTCCTAACCAAGATAAAGTCTTATATTCTACCAAGGCATACCTCCTTCCATTTTTATAAATAAACTTATTTTATTTAGGATCCTACCATTATTCTATATTGAGAATTGTAGATTTTAATAATATGTAAGAAAAAATATTTTTTACCTAGTAACTGCAATGTTATTTCTATCATAATGCATAAGCTTACTGTAAAATATATTTTCTATCACAAGTGTAAAAGAAGTACTACAACAAAGTTTGCATGTAATTTTGCATTCCATGAAGTCTTTTAAAGTAATTTCATTGAATTTTAATTTTGAAAGTCATGGTTATGATGTTTATGCTTGAATTGTAATAGTGGTGCCAATAACCAATCCCCATATGACTACCACATAAATGGAATAGTTCTTAAAAGCTGACCTTTAAGATTCTAACATGTGGGTAATGATAAGAGATATCAAAAAATATCATGGATTTGAAAGCAATAATCTATTTCTAGATTTGACTTTCCCCTTCATTAGATTTTTTCATTTTAATGCATACAATGCTATCAATAGTTATGATTTCTCTACAATTGTCATTAATAATTGTCGATATTAAAGATTAAAAAAATAGGCTGGTAATGTGTATTGATCAATCCATAAATGAGATTTAAGATTAAACACACATGAAATTAAAATATCTCCATATCAGTCACATACCCTTACTACTTTCTTGTAACATGCAACAAAAAATATTTTTCACTTTATTTACTTATGGGATCTTTTGTTATAGTTTATCTTTAGATTTCAATCGGCATATTCCTAAACCTATTATGGATGCAAGTGCTAGTTATAATAATAAACAACTTCAAAAACATGAATAAATTATAATATGAAAAGACAAATTATCACCAATAAATATTTTCAATGGTCCAACCAAACAATATCCATAGTTTGAGAATAAGGGAGATATTCCAACTCTTGGAAAGTTGGCTATACTGATGTATATGACTTGATATAGTGTTTTCATTATGGCAACAAAGTCATATAGTAGTTTGGAGTCAGCGCACTTGATGAGAAGATCAGAAATTGGTTAAGTGTTGAAGACTGGATAGTGTATAGAGTTCCTGTACCTCAGAACATCAGTGCATGTGTGTACAGAATAATTATGGTATGCACGCTGGAAGCTAAGTTGGTTAGACTATATTCATGCTTAGTCTATGAGCACATAATCAGATATGTAAGGATGAGAAAGTTACATTTTGGTTTGCGGTTATAATTAAATGTTGTAAAAGCTATGCGCCTATTATATATAGGTTGCCATCATGTATACTTGTTTGATTGTAAGCATGCTTGAGCCAATTCATTTGGAAGCATTTTTTGTAATAGGTTATAAGGCCGACCTAGTTGTTTGTTATGTATGCACATATAATTATGAGATGTGCCCATTTTAATTAGGAAGAAGGTTAATATAGAGATGTGATAAGCAGAGAAGAAGTGTGCAAAGATAGTATAAGATGTATTAGAGATTTAATTTCTAGAGGTCAAAGCATCAACACATCAAAGGAACTAATCTGAAAAGTAGTGTCACAGTGAGAGTTCATCTAAGATAGAGTGTGTATCTGAGATCAGAAGGTTGTAGCCTTCACCTCTTGAGAAGTGAGCTCTAGGACAGTGCATCCACTCCCCTAATAGGGATTTTTATAAAAGACTCCTAATAGGGTCTGACCCTTAACAAGGTCTACTGTACTTAAAGCATTTTAAAGAAATTCCTAACAAGGTTAAGGATCTTCTAACAAGGATCACAAAACACTAGTGCAGAGTATTAGTGGGTGTCAATTCCCACCGGGGTTTTTACCTATTTGGGTTTCCCCGTAACCATATTGGTGGCATGTGTTGATTTCATGTTTCATGTTTATATGAATGTTTATTTTAGTTCTTAAGCATTCAAGTTCAGTTTAAAGATTAAAGTTAAAAGTTAAAATATAGTGAACATTGATTCAGCCCCCCCTCTTAGTGTTCCAATTCCTAACAATTGGTATCAGAGCTCTGGTTCTCAGCAAAGAAGCTTAACTACTTGAGGAGATCATGGACAAAGCAGAAATGATACATCTGAAAAGAAATCTTGAAGCTACTCTTGAAGACCTAGACAATTCAGAAAGAGAAATTGAAGAACTGAAGGAAAAAGTCAATGATGCTCAATTAGTTATGAAAAAAATAAGGAAGGATTTGAAAGAGTGCTCTAATGGTGATCTTGAAGAAAAGGTCAAGAAGTTGAATGAAGACAATACCTCTTTAAAAGAACTACTTGAAGAATTTGATGATAAGCTTATCAACAACCAAGAAGTCTATAATGAACAAGTCAAAGAGAATCTTCAACTCAATGAAGAATTAAGGCAAGCTAACTTGGAAATATTAGAGCTAAGGAATAGCAAAGAAAGCTTTTAATTTGAATTAAAAGAAGCAAAGAATCATATTGACAAACTACACACTAGTTCTAATTTAATAGAATCTTAGTTGTATGCAAGAAGAGCCAAAGGAGACACTAGTTGTATTGGATACAATGAAGCACAAAATTAGATTGACAACATGCGAGCAAGAAAGGATAAACAAAAGGACACTACTAATGCTAAGAAGAATGAAGATCAAACTAAAGATAATGGTGAACCACCTAAGAATGAGCCCAAGAAAGAAAAACACACTTGTTTTGCATGTAACAAGCATGGGCACATTGCAAGGAACTATACAGAGGTAAGACCTTTTAACGGTTACTGTTATTCATGTAATAAATTTGGTCATAAAGCTATGAATTTCAAACTAGTAAGAATAGGATTCAGCATAATCAGATAAATCAAAATCAGACAAATATAAGAAGTTCTCAGAATGTTACATGTTAGATATATAACTATAATGGTCACTCAACGAGACAATGCAAAATGGTGACTCATGTCAATGCACTGAGGAATATAAGACCTCCAGTAATTTTTCACTCTTGTAACAAGGATGGACATGTTAGGAATAGTCCCAAGAGATAATTGAGAGGGGGGGGGGGAGGGGGTGAATCAGTTATCTACAAGTTTCAATTATTTATCCAATTAAGTATACTTAAACATAAAGCATAAACACAATGAAAGAACACTCGAACACAACACAATATTTTGGTTACGGGGAAACCCAAATAAGTCCTAATTGGTCACCATTACAACCAATTAGTCACCATTTAGACTCTCCAAATTACTCCTTTGGTTGGAAAATCCACCCACAAGCCCAATCTTATATATTGTGATACCAATCTGATAGATACTCACCTAGCTTGCTTGCACTTTCTTGATTAGGACTCCTTGGGTTCCTAATCCTTCCAAGATCCTATCTACAACTCTTAGGATTCTCCAAGTCCCCTCTAATCTAGTTAAGGACTTCCTTCATGTCTCCTCTGAAGGTGACAAACTCTAGTGCTTCACTAGAGTATCTATCTTCATTTAGTAACAATCTTCCTATCTCCATTAGCTTCATTCCAATGGCTCTTCTCTGTCATTTTTTATGGATTTATGTTTTTTAGGGGTTCAATGCCTTCTTAATCATCATTTAAAATTCCCTCTTGATCCCTTTGGCTTCGGGCATCAAGGTCATGCTTAACAATCTCATGTTTTTTTTCAAATGGCCTATTAGGCCTATTAGCTCTCAATTAGGTCTCTCTAACTGGGATTTTGGATATTCTTGGAAAATATCTCTAAACAACTCCATGAAAAAATCTAGATTTCAAACACCCTTTTCAGAGTTCTTTGAAATTTTCTATGTCTACCCTCTTCAAATTACCTGTGCATTTCCTTCCTACATTCAAGGTCTTTAGGGCTATTTGGTCTCCATTAACCAATCATGGTTTCTTGGCTTCAAAATGCATTCATTTGGATTGCTCAAGCTCAATTCCTTTTCAATAGCCTCTATATTGGACCAAAGACTCCTTCAAACATCTTAGTTTAAATTCCTTAATTGATCCCCTGCAATCAAACACATTGATTAATGTGCAAGATCCTAGCCAGACTTTACTAGACTCACCTAGTGCTTTCTTGTAAAATTATCTCTCGAAACTTCTAGGCCTCCTCCTATAATATTTATAATATAAAGAGGCTCCCCTAAAATTTCCCAAATCCCCATGATTATTACGTAGTATGGTTTCATGTGGGAGCCATTGTAGCACAACACAGTGCTAGACTGGCCAGTGACTGGCAGAACCACAAAAGATTTACAAAAAAAAAAAAAACTAAACACAAAAAACTTCTATCCTATACAAAGAAAAGGTAAATAGTATATATGTTACTAAAATACACCACAAAATGCTTGATTCAATCCATTACACACTCTATTTTATTTAAATTTCCTCTGACTATGCCCATAAAACCAGTAACATAGTGTAATTGCAAATAACTCAAAAACTTGTAAAAAATTCTAACCTCATGATTTGGGCTCCATAGGGCTTATATACCCCTCCTCACATTTTCAAGTGGTTGAGACACCAATGATGCTCTAAAATCTCTTATTTGTCTTCATTGGGACAATGTTGTCATGCAATTTTGCAAAAATGCAAAAGTTATCATGACAACATTTTGTCAATTTTAGAAACTTTGCTTCAAGCCTATCCAAATGCTTGCCAAATATAATGAAATGATGTTTTAACACCATATAATCCTTTTTAGGATCAATTCAACCTTTTCCCCACTTATTTAGGTTATTTTTCCCAAATCTGACACCAAGACTAAGAAAAACTTAGAAGTATCACAACTAAGCTTTATCCTGAAACACTCTAGTTTAGACTAGGTCTAACCTAGACGTCCTAGCCTCACAACCTAGATTCAAAATAGGATCCTAAATCTAACACTAACTTGGCTAAGGTCAATACAAGACAAAATGGAGTATGTGATGCAAGAGAGGGTAGGAGGGGCCAAGGAATGGCACACCCTAACTTGAACCACCTTGCTCAACAACACGCAGAAGCAACAACAACACAATGGGAGAGAGAAAATTCAAGATCATTCATATATTTACTTCAAATTGATTCATACATGCTAGACCATAAGGCCTTCCAAGTTTTGGCTAGATATTACAATGAATTACAGAAGTCCTCAAACATGCGAGGATCTGCAGATAATCTCTAATCTTTTATCTTTTTTCTTCTACCCAAAAACTGCCTCCCTAAAACTCTAACCAAACAACTAAATTTATACAAGAGACTACCAAATTGAGTCAGCCTTCATATCAAAAATAAATAGAAGGAATGGTTAGATCTAGGACCACATGCTTCCCAATGATGGATACCATCATTAAATCTATGACCCATAATCAGTGCACAAGTCGGCCTCAACAAAAACTGAAAAGAAACCTATCGATAAGAAAATCCAACCAAGTGCCAGACAAGCATCACCAAGTGCCAGGGAAACTCACTGAGCACCAATGAAATAACCAACCAACATTAGTGAACAAAGGAAACTAAGAAACACTAAACCAACTCGATCAAAGCAGGAACCAAGCAACACAAAAAAACTCAAATATTTTTTTGGTGACACAGGATTTCCAAGGACATGAGATGCTCCTGCATTAGACACATGGGGTTATTTGAAAATGATTCTCTGAATCATTTAGAAGGTATGATCTGAGCTACATCCAACTCAAATTGTGAAATCTATGAACTATCTTCAATCAGTATATTCTTCAACTTTACCAGATATTCCATATACTCTTTTCCTCTTGTACTTCTGCCAATTCTCTGCTCCAAAATATGCTCAACTTCTTCATTCTATTTCTTAGGGTATTCCATCAGTACTGTCATGTCTTCTTTAGGTTCATGAAACTCATAAAAATCAACAATGTTGAATACAGATGATATATCCATGTCATCAGGTAACTCAACTTCATATGCATTTCCACTATCAAATTTTCTCAAAATCTTGCAAGGTCCAAACTTCTTCATCTTCAGCTTCCTATATGTTCCAACAGGAATTTTGCCTTTTCTCAAATGAACCATCACTTCATCACCAACATCAAAATTCTTATATCTTCTTGATCTATCAACTCTGTCTTTGTATTTCTGATTACGCTTTTCCAGTTTAAGCTTCACATCTTCATGCAATGTCTTCATGTACTCAAAAAATTTTACTCCTTCAGCACTTCTCTTTCTTTCATCATCAATGTCTCTCAAATCAAATATACCTCTCAGTTGTATGTTATTTAGAATCTCAAAAGGTGTTTTTCTAGTACTTCTATTCATTGAATTATTGTATGCAAACTCTACTTGTGCCAACACAGAATTCCAATTACCTGGTGTGTCTCCAACTAAACATCTCAAAAGATTACCCAAGCTTCTATTCACAACTTATGTCTATCCATCGGTTTGTGGGTCAAATGTAGAACTATATTTTAACTTGGTACCCAAATTCTTCCAAAGAGTCTTCCAAAAGTATGCAACAAATTTATTGTCTCGGTCAAAGATAATACTCCTTGGTAATCCATGCAATCTAACAATTTCCTTAAATAAAATATATGCTATATGTACTTCATCTAATGTCTTTCTACAAGGTATAAAATGTGCCATTTTAGAAAATCTATCCACAACCACAAATATAGAATCATTACCCAAGAACAAAATCCATACTAATGTCAATCTAAGGTTTCTTAGGTACAACAATTGGTGTATACAATCCAATATTTTGACTAACACCTTTTGCAACTTGACAAACTCCACAAATTTTCAAAAATTTCCAAACATATTTATACAACTATGGCTAAAAGTATTTCTCCTTAAGAAAACTCAATGTCTTATCAATACCAAAATGTCTAGCCAAACAACCATTATGTTTCTCTTTTATCAAATTAGTTCTCATAGGTTCTCTTGGTATACACAACTGAATACCTTTAAACAACATACCTCCTTGCATAAAATATCCATCCCATTTAGTACTTTGTTGACCTTGAATAGGTGTGTTGGTGCCCAAAAATGATGGATTCACTTTTGGTCAACTAACAGGTATGATGGTAATGCACCACTTATAGCTCTACAATTTTGGCTTAATCAAGGCAAGGCTAGTTGGCCTAATTTCACTTTGAACTATCAAATTCACTATGATGCTCAACTGCATACAAAAAACAAAGTTCCTCCAAAGGTGGTGAATGATCCTTTGAGGAAAGTGTGAGCAAGGCTATCTATATCTGTTTTGAAAGGATCAAATTAGTCAAACGTTAAGTTCTAATCTAACATGAAATCAATCCAAAACAAGAATATCTAAGCTAAGCCACCTTAGATTGAGCTAAAACAGATGCGGCCATGCACTGTTTGATTTTCTCATTTAAAGGAATGTGGGTATGCTCTCAAAGCACCAGGATTTTGATTTTGAATCAGGATTGGAGGATAAGTGGATGGAAGATTTGGATAAAGGATGGGAGGACCAGGATTTTGGAATTGAGAGTGATTTGGAGGATGGGTGGATGGAGGTTTTACATAAGGGCAGTAGCGTGAATTGTTTCTATGGGAAGATGGTGGTTGGAATACAACCATAGATGGAGGTGGCGGTATGAAGGATGCATATGGAGGATATGTAGGCTTAAGATATGAAGATGGTGTGGATTAATAGGATAGTGGATTTCCCTTGCCAAGGACATGAAAGGGAGTGCTAGTGGATAAACGTGAAGGTATGATGGGATATTTTGGAGGAATGATTGGATGTTGGGGGATGTTTGGAACAAACTTGCTAAGATTTTCAAAATATGCATCGTGATCTACAAGGATTTCATCATCTTTGGGATAGGATGGATTGAGGGGAGAGACATAATAACCAAACTCATCATGAGACATAATGTCTTGTGGATGAGTTGGATATGAATGAAGGATGAAGATGGATTGGAAGACTAAGACTCAAATTGGAATGACTAAAAGGATCAGACTAGGATTGGATTCGACTCAAGATTGGAAGAAGACTGACTCTAGAGGAAGATAGACAAGGGGATGGGGGATGACCAAGATGACTTTTCTAACCTAGGATAGGAGGAAAGAATGACAAGACTAGATTTAATATGACTAGAAGACCATGCTTTGAGATTTTGAAAGTTTTGGACATTTTTTTCATTTTTGGAGGATTTGGACTGACATGGATTTTCTAAGTATCTTGAACCAGTTTATAGATTAGTTTGATGTTTTCCAATGGCAAAGGATAGATTTCAACAAAGATTTTTGGAAAATCAATCTTCACAAGGGACAAAGCAACCTTGTGGGATACAAACAGGATAACTGACTCTGATTCTGAAAAAGCTTTGAAAAGTGTATGTTCCAACAATGTTTTCACGGAGTTTGTTTTTTTTTTACTGTCAAGCACTTCAAGCAAGTCTACCTAAGGAAGGTGAGTATCAAAATTGCTTGCCCACAGCTTGGTACTCCCTAAAAGGGAATACAAATGGTGAGTAATCTTGAGGCGACCCAGTAAACCCCTTGGAATTGGTCCTTGCACAAGGATTTTGATACTTTCAGATGTAGATAGGGTAGCTTCTATTTTATCAGGTTTTTAATAGTTTCATGGAGTCTCCATACCCGGTTATGCTGACTGCCTGTGACTCACTTAAGAGCCTAGCCAACAACACTAGGGGAGGAATATTTATCATCCCTAGTCACTATATTTGGCACGAATGCCCGTGGATTAGGAGATATAAGTGAGTACTTTTTACCTTCACTTTATTTATATACCAGCCAGGGGGATACCAGTTTGAGGTCGTTCTCCAAAGAGGAAGCGCTTTTCTCCCTGGACAGGCCTCACTAAAAGTAAAATGAGTGAACTTGTCCAAGTTCAAATGTTCTACGTTGCTTACTTTAACAAGGATTTAGAGAAAATGAAAGCTCCTAGATGCACATCAAGCAAGTTGTTCTTTTTCCCAAATTGATTAAGTGAAGTTTGAATTTGAATAACTGAAGACACAAGTGTTTAGATTTTGAGTTGTTCTTTCTCCAAAAAGTAAGCGATTTGAGTGATTGCAAGTTCTTTCTTTGATCATTCAAGATTGAGATTGGTGTGTTGTTTTAAGAACTTTGAAGTGCTTTCTTTTGATCATTTAAGGCATTCAAGATTTGATTATGCATTTTCTTGATTTGAAAAGGAAGGAATATACATTTTTTTTCTTTTAATGCATTCAAGATTGGGCTTGATTTTCAAATGGACAATGACGCTTTAGGACTTAAGTTCTTTCCCTTAGTTTCATTCAAGATTTGTTGGCTCCATTTTAGGCTTCAAAACAAAATTTTCCAAGATTTAGTTTGATGCGTGAAACTTGAGAAAGAAGGCATTCAAGATTTTTGCAAAATGAAGTTAGTTTTCAATAAAAACAAAGTTTTTAGGATTGATTTTAGGAACTTTTGCATGCACTTTTATTATTGATTTTGAATGTTTTTAGAAATGAGATGCAAACTTGAGGTTCTCTTTTTTTTTTTTTTTAAGTACCCAAAACTTGAAATATTCCTAATTTTTGCATGAATGCATCTAAAACCTTGATGTTGCAAGGATGCAAATGTTTTGATTGATTTTTCTTGTTTGTGAGAACAAATTTTGCAAATTTTTAGTCCTTAACGCATTCAAAAATGATTTGGGGGTTCATTTTAAGCACTAAAAGAAGGTGTGTATGATTTTGCTTCCTTATGGATTATTATTATTTTTTGAGAAAAATTGGCCAAGATCCCGCAAGAAGAAGAAGTAGACGGAATAGAAGAAAAATAAAGACAAGAAGAGGAAGAAGAATTTGAAGTGCTCCGTCCACCTATAAGCTTGAAAAATTTGAAAACACTCCAAAACCCATCAGAATGTTTGCAAAGAACCCGTGAAGTGGCTCCCACCGAGCATGCCAGAATGTGGACAAGGCTTTTGAGGATACCTGTATCTGTTTTGAAAGGCTCAAATCAGTCAAATGTTAAGTTTTAATCTAACATGAAATCAATCCAAAATAAGAACATCTAAGCTAAGCCACCTCAGATTGAGCTAAACTAGATGTGCCCATGCACTGTTTGATTTGCTCATTTAAAGGAATGTGGGTATGCTCTCAAAGAACCTAGAGCATCTTCCTAATGCAGATTTGGAGGATTTAAGCTTCATGAAAACCCCATAAATGGCACAATATTGGGGAGAACACCCAAAATTGCCCCTAAGGCTTCAAGAACTCAATATTATGCAACTAATAATGATTAAGTAGATTTTTAAGCCCAAAATAGATGTGATATGATGTATGAACAAGAATCAAACTAAGTTAATCCATTAGTTCTATATTAAGATGAGATAAAAATGCTTGAAAGTAAACTAAATTAGAATGATTATACTAAATCTAGAGATAAATTAGCATGATAACAATGCTTGAAATAAAAGGTGAATGGGTATTTTTCTCTTGAAAATGAGGAGTATTTATAGGCTTTAGGAAGGAGGAATGAGTGACCAGGATCAAAATCCTTAAGAGAGGCCAAGATCCTTTCAAAGGGGAGCACATGGATTGTGCTAGTTCAGGGCCACCTCCTTGTGACAAGTGTCATAAGGGCATTGGGTTGAAAGATGGGAGGGATGTGCATAATTTGGGAAATGTGCCTAAGGTCAAAGGGTGTAAGAAAGGGGTGAGGGGCTTCTTAAATGCATCATAAATGCATGTAAGAGGGATAAGGAGGTTTTAAATGCATTTAATGCATGTAAGAGAAATTTCTAGAAGTTTGTTGACTTTGGGTTAAGCTTAGGAGTTGGCTAACCTTGGTTAGAGAATGTGACAAGGTTATGGGGGGAATTAGGATTAGGATTAGGATTAGGGGGACAAGGATAAGACTTTCTAGAAGAGTCTAGAACTTCCTTAGGATAAACATAGATTTTAGGAAATAGATAAAGATTTATTTATTTCCATGGTTTAGGTTTTGAGAATATTTATTAAAATGAATTTAATAAACATGAGGATTAAATATTTAATCTTAATTAAATATTTTGAGTTGGGATTAGGGTTAGGAAATGATGGGATTAGCCTTTAATCAAAATTAAAGAAGGATTAGAAGATTCAAGAGGTTAGTGGTCTTTAGGAATTTGGCAAGGTTTTGGAAAAAAATAAATTAATTATTTATTTTTTGGATTTTTGGTCAATTTATTAATTAAATAATTAATAAATAGGGGAATAATGTTTAAATAAGATTTAAACATTTTTGGGAGGGATTTTTTAATTAAATATTTTTAATTAAGATAAAGGAATTTAATGGCATAAAAATAAATTAATTAATTAAATAATTAATTAATTAATAAATGATGATGTCATCAGGAATTTTTCAAAAAATAAAAATACTTTATTTTCTAAAGGATTTTTAGGTGTCTAAAAAAAGAAACAAATCTTCTGATAATCTCTACTCTATAAAACTCGACTAAAATGGATTATACTAAGGACTAAAAGTAATGATTTTGAAATAATAATTTAATGATCTACAAACTATAGATGAACTTAATGTTACAATTTCTAATTAAAGATTAGATCAGTGCCTTCTAAGTATTTGGGTTATAGAGTCAAAACACTTTCAATCCTACGTATGATCAAAGACGGTTCTAAAAACTTTCTTTAATAAGACAAGACCATCAGTTCACAGGCTTCCACTTGATTCATAATACAAATCAATTTACACAACTAATCCTATCGAGTTTAACTCAAATTAAGAGACCGATAAGAACAATGGTAGGTTCACAAACCATACAATTGATACTCGAGTTGTATATATTAACTTTGAATTACAACAGAATATAACACAGTGAAACACTCTATTTAATAGAATATTTGAAAGACTAATTGAAAACATATAACTTATAACCACAAATAAAAAGGAGAGCACTTATGTTTATTAATGTTAAAAAAAATAGTACATTAGAGTTCATATTGCAGTTGTGATCAAATTATATCTTATGAAAATCTAAATTGTATTGTCTTTAAATTTTACATTATGTATATATATGTGTTTAAGTGGCTTTCACAGCTCTTTAGGGTGAAAAGACACAACCCTTATTACAAATTATTTTGAAAAATAATAAACTAAGTAAAAAATAACTACCTAACTTTAGGATTTGGGTCTAGTCAAAAAACCAAAACACCTTATGGTAAGCTAAGATTTTTACTCAAAATAGGAAATTTGATTTCCTGAACTGGGTCTTTTTTACATTTTTAAAATTCCACCATCTTCAGCCTTTGTCGATGTCATCTTTGTAGTAGGTCAAAATTCCAGCATTTTCTAAAGGCTTTGATCATAGAATTTTTAGTGTTCTTGTTATAGAGATTCCTTCCTTAATCTCTCAACTTTTTAATTGAAAATTAATATAAATTTTTCATCCCATTTCATGTACTCCATCATTCATTATTGGGCATGGATTTTAAGAGGTCATTGTTTAGGGTTTTATCACTATATAGGACTCCAAATTTTGCCCAAAATTTAGAGCTCCAACAAGGTTCAATGCACTTTCTCCACGGCTCAGAAAAATCAAGATTAAATTCATAAGAATCCCTCATGTCATCAAAGCCTAGAATTCCAATTTTCATCTCAGTCATCAAAGATCTCCTTCTACTCAATGCATCAGCAACTCAGTTAGTGAATCCACTCTTATGCTTTATCACAAATGTATAACTCCGTAAATACTCAACCCATTTCATATATCTTTGATTCTACTTATTTTGACTATCCAAATACTGTAAAGCCTTATGATCAGTATACAACAAAAATTCACTCGGTATCAAATAATGTCTCCATTTCTTCAATGCTTGAACAATAGCATAGAATTCTTGATCATACACAAAATATTTCCTTTTTACATCATTCAACTTTTCACTAAAGAAAGCAACACACCTTCTTGACTCAACACAGCTCCAATTGCACTTCCACTTGCATCACATTCCAATTGAAATGCCTTATTAAAATCAAGTAATGCCAAAATAGGTAATTCAACAATCTTCTACTTCAGGGTCTCAAAACTTTTATCAGCTCCATGTTTCCACTTGAATTATCTTTTATCTCCTCTCATAGTCTCAGTCATAGCATTACAAATTGAATTGAAATTTCTAATGAAATTTTGGTAAAAACTTGCCAAACCATGAAATGATCTTACCTCACTAGCATTCATAGGTGTAGGCCAATTCAAAATAGCTTCAACCTTTTCAGGATCCATTTTCAAACCATCAGTTGAAATCACAAATCCTAAATACACAATCTTCTCTTTCATGAATGAACAGCTTTTGAGATTTATCAACAACTCTCTTTCATGAATGAATACCTTTTCAGATTTATCAGCAACTTTTCTTCTTTCAATCTCTACAAAACTTGTCTAACATGAACCAAATTTTCTTCTCTAGTCTTAGTGAATATCAAAATATCATCAAGATATACAATCACAAACTTACCCAAGAATTTGTTCAAAACTTCATTCATCAACTCATAAAAGTACTCAGTGCATTAGTTAAACCAAAAGGCGTAACCAACCACTCATATAAAACTTGTTTTGTCTTGAAAGAAGTCTTCCATTCATCACCTTCTCTGATTCTGATCTGATGATACCCACTTTTGAAATTAATCTTGGTAAAATACTTTTCTCCAGTCAAACTATCCATTATATCATCCGTTCTCGGTATAGGAAACCTATACTTAACTGTTATCTTGTTGATTTCTCTAGAATCAGAACACATTCACCATTCCCCATTCTTCTTTGGTGCCAATACCGTAGGCACTGCACAAGCACTCAAACTTTCTCTGATCCAACCGTTCTCCAACAACTCTTGAATTTGTCAGTTCTATTCCTGATTCTTGGTAGGTGTCAACCGATGAGGTTCCTTTGGTAAATTAGCTCCAGGGATTAGATGCATGTAATGATCAATGCTTCTTTTTGGTGGAAAACCATCAAGTACATTATTAGAAATAATATCACTGCACTCGATGAGTAATTTATCAATCTCCTCAGGGACATTATCCTCTATTTTCTTACTCAGTTTGTTAGGAATGACAACAAAACATACATCATTTCTCTTTAAATCCTTAACAAAATTTCTTCCTTTCATCAAGCAAACTTTCATAGATGTGAAAACATTACTAACAGGTTCTTCCATCAAAGGTAACAAGATTTGTCTCTTTCCATCAGCCAAAATAGTATATTTATGCAATCTCCCATCACATTTCCAAGGTCTACCCAATAAAATATGACAACAATCCATAGGAATGATATCACATAACACATTATCATAATACTTTCCAATCTTCAAATTCACATAACATTGTTCACTTACTAGGAGTGTATGCTCATCTTTGATCCATGAAATCTGATAGGGCTTCGTATGTTTCGACCTTTCCAACTACAAATTTGTGACCATCTCCTCAGATGCCATATTCTCTGAGCTACCACTATCAATGATTACCTTCCAAAATTTGTCAAGAACTCTACATCTGGTCTTGAAAAAAATTTTCCTTACTGTATCTTCCTTTTTACTTTCATTCCAAAGTGTTCTTCTTACCATCAAGTTATTTTCTTTCTCGGGTTCATTCGGTGACTCTTCTTGCACCAAAGCATTCTAACTGTTACCAGCATTCTTACTTGCATGTGTACACTCAAATGACCTATGTCCTTCTCCACAATTTTAACAAGTTCCTCAAAAACCTCCTCTGTTATAACCACCTCAGTAGTTACTGCCTCTACCTCTAGATGAACTTTCACCTTTCCACTTGGTCTTCCCTTTATCTAGAGTTGTCTTTTCTGGTTTAGATCTACTATTTTCACCATAAGATCTACTTCTTCCTCTAGGGAATCTACCACCTCTACCTCTTTGTCTTTTCTTATGTTTCTTGTTCAATTTCTCCTCAGCTTTTAATGCAAATTGATAAGCCTCTTCAATGTTCTCCAATTTGGCCAAACTAATTTCTTCTTGGATGGAAACTCTCAAACCATACAAGTATCTAGCAATTATTTCCACATCATCTTCATCATTTCTAGATCTGATATCTAATCTATAGAATTCCTCAGTATAATCCTTTACCGATCTATCTTTCTACCTCAAACTTTGCATTTACCTAACTAGGTTAATCTGATAATCACAAGGTAAGAACTTTCCTTTCAATTTATTCACCATTTTACTCCATACCTTGATTTTATCTTTTCCTTTCCTCTTTATGTCTAGCTACAAATGTTCCCACCATAATGATACATGACTTTTCAACTTTGTGCTTGCAATTTTCACTTTCTTGTCTTCAGGTACATTTTCATACTCAAAATACTTTTCCCTATCTGTGATTCAATCCACCAATTCATCATAATCCAACTTTCCACCATACTGAGGAGGATTAAAGTGTGATGTAGACTTTAGACTTGTCAAAGCCTTCAAGAATCTTTCCTCACCCTGATCCATCATAGGTGTAGGTTCTACATCACCTTGTTCTACCTCAATTTATTCATCACTAACATCTTCAAGATGTCTTCCTCTTCTCTGGGTTGTTTCAATAGCTTCTAATCTAGAAACAATTTGTCTCAACATGTCTACCAATCTTGGATCTGCATCTGGCCACCCACTAACCATCTTGAAAACCCTCTGTAGTTGTAGGTCAGATCACAATCCACCACCCCACAACAATTCAACTAGGGCTTCACAAGAAGGAACCTTCAAATCTAGATTCGCAAACCTAGATCCTGATCTCACCTTGCTCTGATACTTCCTGATACAAGAGAGGGAAAGAGGGGCCAAGTAATGTTACACCCTAACTTGAACCACCTTTCTCAACAACATGTGGAAGCAATAACAATACAGTGGGAGAGAGAAAATGTAGGCTCATTGATATATTTACTTCAAATTGATTCATACATACCAGGTTGTAAGGCCTTCCTAGTTTTGGCTAGATATTACAATGAATTAGAGAAGTCCTCAAACATGCGAGGATATGTAGATAATCTCTAATCTTTTATCTTCTATCTTCTATCCAAAAATTGCACCCTAAACTCTAACCAAACAACTACATTTATACAAGAGACTACCGAACTGAGTCAGCCTTCAAATCCATAATCAACAGAAGAAATGATCAGATCTGGGACCACATGCTTCCCAATGATGGAAACTAGCATTAAATCCATGACCCATAATCAATGCACAAGTTGGCCTCAACAAGAACTCAAAAGAAACCCGTTGGTAAGCAAAGCCAACCAAGCACCAGACAAGCATCACCGAGTGCCAGGGAATTTCACTCAGAGCCAAAGAGATAACTGACCAAAATTGGTGAATAAAGGAAACCAAGAAACACCGAACTAACTTGCTCAAAGTAGGAACCAAGCAACACAAACAAGCTCAAATATGTTTTTGGTGACACAAGATTGCTAAGGACCCGAGATGCTCCTGGATCGGTAAGACTTTGAGCTTAAGTCTTAGGTACTCCTGCACAAAATCAATACCAATAATGATAAATGAGATTCATCAATTGAGAACTAAGAAAATTAGAAATTTTCCTACACAACCAACCCAATTTCCTACACAACCACAACCAAACCTAAACAATAGGCCTCTTGCACCTCAGTAAATTGTGTATACTACTGATCAATTGTAGTATCCCATGCATTATCTTACCTATGCAATCACCCCTTGATGATATACACCTTCATTCTATGACTATTAATCCTACTCCTAAGCATCCAATCATAACTAAAGTACCAAAGGAGGAACCCAAAACACCATAAAACACTATTCCCTTGCCAGTAACACACCCTATAGCAGATAAAAACCATCCTACTAGACCGCCTTTCCCACAAAGGTTGTAGCCCAACAATCCTAAGCCTATTGAGGAAACAAAATTTAACATCCTTGATCAGTTGAAGAATGTCAATATCCAAATACCTTTATTTCAAGAAATTCAAGATGTTCCCTCATATAGAAAAGCCATAAAATATGTATGCTTTAAGAAGCCTAGTCTCAAGGAAAGAGATCCTCAAATAGTGCATGTGTTAGGTAAGCTAGTTGACATTATGTTAGGAAAGCTTACCATCCCAAAATATTCTGACCCAGGCAAACCTGTTGTTGAAGTCATTAATAAATCCAGGACAACCATTAAAAATGTATTGATAGATCTTAGAGCCACTATAAATGTAATGACTATGGATATAATGAAACAACTTGGCATATACAACCTCTAAACCACTCCTACCATCCTGCAGCTTGCAGACAGTTCCACCATAAAACCTGATGGAATGGTTTAAGATATAGTTGTTGACCTTGAAACCTAGTCATACCCAGTAGATTTCATGATCATGTCACCAAAGGCTACCTTAGGAGGATACCCAATTATACTTGGTACGCCTTGGTTAAAAAATTTTGATGCTGACATTGGTTATCGCTAAGAGGATATGACCATTTCTGATAGCCATCATACCAAGACTCTCTTCCTATACCCTCCTGCTCAACCCCAAATGGACATAGCCTCACCAATCTATCACAACATAGGAGAAGAAGCTGAGGTTATCAATTTAGTGTCAAAGATAATGATGATAAAAAGAGAACCCTTTCTACAGCTTCAGGATGAAGACAAGGTAATCACCAATATCCTGCAAAACTAGTATGGATCAAACTTAGATTCATTGTGTTGTTCTTCCAATAACTTGTCTCTACAAGTTTTAAACTAAGATTACCAATGGCCCTCTCCTGCAACCAAAGAACTCTACCATCAATTTATTCCCCATGAGATACAAGTACCCTCATTTACAGACACATCCATGATAGATTTGACTAAGCAAATAGAAGTGTCTCTTGGCCGTTGCCTAAACATTAATAGCCAACTAACCACTTTGCAGCAAACATTTCAGACTAAAATGTTGAAGGCACATACTAGAGCATTTTCTTTGGACTATTCTAACATGAAAGGCTTTGACCCAAAATTATGCACTCATAGGATATATCTAAAAGAAGAAAAACCTCCAGTAAGGCAGTTTCAAAGATGAGTGAACCCAGCATTACAAGAAATCATTAAAATAGAATTGTGAAAACTCCTCAATGCTGGATTCATTTACCCCATATCCAATAGTCAGTGGGTTTCTCCATTAGTAATTGTGCCAAAAAAAGGAGGTTAATGGCATGTGTGTGTGGACTATAGGTAACTCAATAATGAAACCAAAAAGGACCACTTCCCTCTTCCATCCATTGACCAAGTATTGGACTCCTTAGTAGGAAAAAAGTATTTTTCCTTCCTAGATAGGTATAGTGGGTACAATCAGATCTAAATCTTTCTAGAAGATCAGGAAAAGACAACTTTCACTTTCCCTTGGGGAACTTTTGCTTATTCAATTCTTCTATTTGGTCTTTGTAATGCTCCAACAACATTTCAGAGAGCAGTTAATAGTATCTTTGCTGACATCTCTCAAGACTGTACATGGAGATCTATATGGATTATTTCACAACCTATGGTGAAACTTATGAGGAAGCCTTAAGCAACTTAGACAAGGTCCTAAAAAGGTGTGAATAACATAATCTCTCTCTTAACAGTGATAAATGTGTCATGATGATGTAAGAAAGAATAGTACTTGGCTATTATATATCTACAGCAAGAATACAAGTGGATCTGGCCAAAATTGAAGTCATTCAAAACCTTCCCACACCAACCAAGAAAAAAGATGTATGAATTTTTCTTGGACATGCAGGCTATTATAGAAGGTTCATAAAATATTTCAATAAAATTGCTACTCCCCTTCACCCTCTGCTTACTAAAGATTTAGAATTTAACTAAAGCCCAGCTTATGAAGAAGCCTTCCTATAGCTAAAATCAGTCCTTACAATAGCCCTAGTCTTACAAGGACCAAATTGGGAACTACCATTCCATATACATACTAACTCTTTAGATCATGCCATAGGAGCCATTCTTGGCCAAAAATATGACATAGTATAGCATGCTATATACTTCATCAACAATAATCTCCAAGGAGCTGAATTGAATTATACAATCACAGAAAATGAGCTTTTGGTAGTCATTTATGCCCTCAATAAATTCCACCACTATATAATAGGGTATTAGATCTTTGTGCACACTGACCATGTAGCCATTAAGTACCTTTCTAATAAGCCTACAATCATAGGATGACTAGCTAGATGGCTTCTATTATTATAGAAATTTGATATCACTATAGTCGACAAGCTAGGCAAATCCAACGTGGTTGCAGATTTCCTCTCATGACTATAGAGCAAGGATGGGCCACAACTAATTGATGACAACTTCCCTAATGATCACCTATTCTCTATTTCAGCCCAAACTCCTTGGTATGCAGATATTGCCAATTACTTGGTCTCTCATAAGGTACCTCCCTATTTCTCACCAAAAGAAAAGAGACTCCTCATAGAGAAAACTTCCAATTTTTTATGGATTGCTGATTGTCTATTCTATAATGGGCCTGACCAAATATTGAGAAGGTGTGTAAGGGAGGATGAAACTTATGACATCCTCCATGCATGTCAAATATACAAGGAAATGCGGCCGATGCCATAGGATAGGATGACCAACAAAATCTGATGAAATGCCTCTCTTTTCACAGGTGGTAGTCACTCCATTTGATAAATGGGGATTAGATTTTGTCAAACCTATTACTCCATCCTCAAATGACAACTCCTACATTCTTGTATGTACTGAATATGTAACTAAATGGGTGGAGGTACGTGCTATGAAACATGCTAGAGATAACAAGATTGCTGAATTTTGGTATGAAGAAATCTTCACCAGATATGGTGTCCCAAGAGAATTAGTTACTGATCAGGGTGCTCAATTCACCTCAATGCTAATTATTGCACTTATGAATGAATATAGCATTCTCCATAGGACATCAAGTCCATATCATCCATAGGAAAATGGGAAAGTTGAGGTTACAAAAAGGGAAATAGAGGCCATCTTGACCAAAACTATGCAACTACATAAAAAAGAGTGGAGCACAAGGTTACAAGATGCAGTTTGGCCATATAGGATAACCTAGAAAACCAAACCAGTTTCACACCCTTTGAGCTAGTTTATGGAAAACATGTTGTAATGCCAATAGAATTTGAGAATAAAACATTGAGAACAGTTGAACATTGATCTTCCACAAGAAAAACATGATAGGGTCCTGCATCTCGACCAATTGGATGAAATGAGAAAGGAAGCCTTACAACACATAGAGATGATCCAGATACAATGCAAAAGGTGGCATTACTCACACATCCTGAACAAACAATTTGTTCCTAGAGACTAGGCTCTCCTATATGACTCTCGCTATCAAGAAACACAAGGTAAGCTCACTATCGAATGGTTAGGTCCCTATAAAATAGAAAATGTCGATGCTAATGGTGCAATTTAGTTATCAACCATCAACCCAGTACATTTCAAGTTATTGGTAAATAGGCACATACTTTGTCTGTACCACAAACCACGAACAAAGGTCGAGTTCCTGCAGTAGTTTGAGATTTCTCCTTCTGTAGCTGAACCTCCTATAGCTAATCAAGATCCTATAGCTGATGAATCCATAACACATTTTGGACCTCCTCCAGCTGAATACTTTCAACCAGTAGATGGACCTCCTCCTATGGGTGATTCTCCTGCAGCCAGCTACAAATTTCCATCATCACTTTAATTCTGCATAATTGTAGTTGTTGGTTCAACAAACTGGACTTTATGAGCTTTCATAAGCAACCAATACATCTAAAGTTTTTAAGGACGGGTTTGATCCAAATATAAAGCTCTAAGATGACTAGACCAACTATAGGGACAAGATTGCCCTCTGCACTTCTGGCTCTACAAAACTAAGGAGGGTGCTCCTAATCCAGTAAAACAAAACTTATTTCACTAATCACTAACTAGATTTAAATACAATAGATGGATGGTAAGAAAATACTAAATGAGAACCACTCATTCGTTGATTCTCCATTACCATAAGATGAGGCAAAATAGGTAGGTCACAATACTTCACAGATTTTTGATAAATTAGTATCAAATATTTTAGGAATACAACAAAATTCCATCAGGCGGTCATTTATACATAATAGGCTCATCCTTGGCCAGTGCCTTATCCATTGGGCAATATCTTCACTGCAAAAATGAGATACAGAGAAATGTATTTAATCTTTGATGATCTTTATCCTTTGAAAATGCAATCACCCTGTGGTGGATTTTATCAAAGGACTCCTGAATTCACACTACTTACTTATATCCTTGTGTAAACCTTAGAGAATCAATGCTATATCTAAAGCTTATTTAATTTGATCCTAGATCAAACCTGAAGAATATCAACACATAACTCAAACAAAGAACACAGATAGGAGAGATGTAAACCCTAGATTTTATTCAAAATGCTATATCATCACATGTATACACAATGTCTTTTAATATAAACCACTTCAATATTGGAAAAAAACTAATAGCATTTCTTATTACAAAAACAACATGACCTAATACAATCTGATGTACCCTAGACTGAGAGCAAAGTCATCAGTCGGTGTTATGAAACTAGGCAAAAGACTAAGCATACATCTTCTACCTAACCCACAAAGCACTTGGGACCAATTCTAAGAAAATTCACAGAGAATTAGGAACCCTTACAATAATGAAAAGATCTCATATATATCCCTCAGGAAAGAAAACCTAAAACATACTTCTATCATGACATTTGTCTTTGTCCAAAAAGCTCAATTGTGCAAACAATATTCTCTTCCCACAAAAACTGACCTTCGAATCAAAATCACTTACTGCTCTTTCCAACGGTGTACTATATGCCTATGTTTGAGCAAAAATATAGACTGCAACATCATTTTCATTTTTTTGTTCCATGAGCAACTGTCACATTTAGAATTTTGAAAATATGCATATAGTTTGAACTTTACAAATTTTTAAATCGTTCTGCACATATATGAATTTGACCAAGCCCCACATGTGCCACATGGCACCATGGGACTAGTCCAACAAACCACCTCACCATCCACTTGACCACCACATCATTGGTCATGCCACATGATCGCATAGGGAAATTTCCTTCATCGCAATCATGTGACCACTGTCAGATCTTTGGCATGGATCTTGAGGCCATCAGACTATCCATCTTGTCACCCTATCATCACTTCATGCCACTTGTCACTACCTGGTTCACTGCCAGCTCCAATCTACAAGCTCACTGCCATGTCACTAGTCATGCCACATGTCGCTCTGTCGCATGATCACATAGGGAAATTTCCTTCATCATGATCATGTGACTACCGTCGATCTCCAATACGTATCTTGAGGCACAAAGACCATCCATCTTACACTTTGTCAAAATTAACTTCACCTTCTCGTAGGACCCATTCCCCATGTCACCCCCAATTGGGTGCCTCAATCCACATGGGCATAAGAAGAACCTTCATTCTGAGCACCCATTCTTAGACATAGATGATAGTGCACATTGGGCTATTTGAAGAACATAGTTTTTCCTTACAGTGAATGTGGGAGAATCTTCCATGGCCTTTAATAATATTTTCATTCAAAATTATGCTCTGTAGTGTGTGCCCAGCTGGCACACACTAGCTAGGCCCACACACCAAATGCCTAGCCACATGCCTTCCTTTCCACTTCCTCTTTGTCTTATCTCTGAGCTTTCTTTCATTTAAAAGACTTAAAACACAACAATGGTGTGCATGTGTGATAAACCCACATGCACACTATTTTCCCTCTTCTTCCTTCGGCTTGCATGCCTCCTTTGTTTATGCTTGCAACCCCATGCCATACTCTTCTAAAACTCATGCATTCAGCCTCTGCAGACATTAACACATCCTACAAATACATTGCCTAAGCACCAGCACTCACACATTTCTCTTTATATTTACGATGTTGTTTCATTCTTGTTTTCTCCAGTATACACATGAGGCCTTGCTCTCTAATGTTTGGGTGCAAGCATTGATTGGTAGCCTTTTTGAATTCTTACACTAGCCCCTTTATTCAATCGTTGGCTTCCTCTATTTCAAATGCTAGTATCTTTCAATTTATACGTTGGTGCCTTCATTCTTTGCTAGCTACCTTCACTTCTTTTTTGAGTGCAATGCTGGTGTATTTTATCCAACTTGTATATGCAGCCCTCAAATTGGTGCGGATAGTTACAACCATCACATCATTTGTATGCACAGCCAGCTCACTCATTTGGTGCATAAACTCTTTGTCGGGTGCCAATAAACCTTGTTTGTGTGCCCAACCCTTATAAAATGTATGCAACCCTCACTTGGAATGACATACACATCTCCATTTGGTGAATAAAAACATCCCTAGCAAAATAATTCGTAGGCACTAGTGCATAAGTAGACAACATGTTTCTTAATTACATCTAGAAGAAAATGGAGTAATTCAACAACACAAAAACCAAGAAGCCTGGAGCCTTTAAAACCTCAAAAAGTTTAAGATAATTTGAATAATTAACTAGGTCATCACCAAATTTCAAATAACCCACAAACTTTTAGTACTTCCTTTGTAAAATGGCCTATTCCGGCTTGTTTGGCAAACACAAAATAATCATTGGGAAACACCTCTTGAGAGGATGAAATAAAATATCAAACGAAATGTTGAGGTTGAACCACTGATGGTGAAAGAAGATTCATATACAAGGAATGCAAAGAGAAAACCTTTGTTCAGAAATAAGCATTCAACATCAAGTTACAAATTTCAAAAAATGGTTATTTTGCACCATAATTCTATCCACACTTTTCATCAGCATAGAACACTTTTTGTCTAATCTTGCAATTATATCAAATAGAAACCTCATGACTTGAAACCCTGGATGAATGATCTCTCTTATGAATTAAAAATAAGGTTATAATTATATTCTCAAAGTGATCAGCTGATTATCTAGAAATAATCCTCAAAGTTACCTCTCTAGAACATCCTGAGCTGAAAACAATCAAATTTGTAGAAAATGCATTTGGAATTGACTGAACAAAGGGGTTAATCGGATTGGTCACAGTCTGAAACTTATCATGGAGAGTCACTTTCATGTCTACATTATAAAACAACTTTCAAAACCTCCTGACCACTGATGGGGTGAAATTGGCATGACCTCAAAGTATGCCACTCAAAACTCTGCATTCCCACATTCGGTAAAACTGAATAAAATGCAAATAGAAAGGCCTTATTAAACTGATCATACGAACTTACCAAAATCTAAAAATGGGCATAAAGATTCACTCTCATGCCTAAAATATAGTACAATAATCCTTATGCCATGAAAATCAACTAGGAAATAAATACACTCATTCGAAGCCGGCTCCTTAGTGAAAATCGGGATACACACAATGCAGATTTTAGGGAGCACCTCCAAAAGACCACTTCAATAACTTATCAGATCTAAAAAATAGGACCTCAAACATATTAAATATGTCAAATGATATGTGATGAACACCCTATCCAAGTGACGCATCATGAATATCAATAGGCCCCTTCATCTATGCACTCAAACTACGCTTCCTTTTTAAGACTTTCAAAGCACTACTCTGACACTTGGAGAAAATTTCAAGATATGGAGTCAAAAATACAACTCGGATTTTTGAGCTCCAACATCAGCCATAATAAAGTTTTCACTTCCCACAAAAATATTCTATTTCATAATAAATAATCCATCCCATCACCTTTTTCCTCACCATTCATTCATCTATCACATATTTTATGCCCCATACTTCTCTTTGCATGATACACGTCATCAAATATTTTTGGATTTTGGAATTTATGGAAATTTCACATTAGGTATGTGATCATCTATTCTTTCACATACTCTGTACTTATTTAAACATAATTATCTTTTATGCTTCATTTAATTTAGTAATTATTTCCAAGCATTGTTGTACTTTTTCACCAAGCATGTGAGGACACCTGCGTCCTTTTTGTAGGGGGCAGCATGATGGTATGAGATAAACAATTTACCCAAGATTTTGATTTAATTATCATTATTAGCACACAAAATTCAAGTCTGATCATTATTTCACTAGCCTTTTATTTTAGCTTTTTTAAACAAACCCCTAAAAACTAAAGCTAGCTACGATTTTCACATTGTCTCTGATATTTTCATTTCCATCCTTACTGAACAAGTAGTAAGAAACCATGAATTAGTGTAGAGTGGGAAGTTTAGAAATTAGGAGAAATTGTTAAAAGGATTGAAGTCAAGAACAAGGGTTGCAGAGATTTTTAGTGAACAAGTATGGGTGGGCAGCCTATTCGATCGAAACCAACTAGACATACGTCATTGTTGCAAGATCCTAGTGTTCAGGAATTCAATCGCGTGGGTTGGCTCAATTATTTTATCAAATTAAATGGTCATGACGAAGCTATTGTCATGGAATTTTTGCGTACATTTAGAAATGGCGTGGCATATGTGAAAGGTTTGCAAGTTGAAGGTTCAGAAGTGCAAATAGCAGAAGTCTCTAGACTTCCTGCTATAGGAGAACCTTTTCCGCATGGTCATGATGCTTTAATAGCCAGAGCTAAATTCTCCCTGCCCACAGACCCTATACTGGAAAGTAGCAAGTAAGGTACTAAAAGAATCTCTCTTCTAGGTGATTACCCTCAATTTTTTGTTCATATTATCAGATACATTACTTGTGAAGGAAGATTTTCTTTTCTACATGTACATTTTAAATTTTTAAGCCATTTACAGCATGATCAGTTAATTAATATTTCAAATATTCTATATTCCTTGTTAAATTTGAGCTCTGAGGAAGTGAGGAAGGGTAGGCAAAATGTTGTTAACCATCATGGGTTAATCAAATTACTGGTAGAAAAAGTCATGCGTGATAATTCTCCTATGACATGGGATGAATTTCTTGCCATCCCTCATGTTCAATTAAATGGAGATAGAACTGAGTGTGTAGGGCCACATCCTAAGCATCATGAAGCATGACAAAATCCTCATACTAAAGCCATTCTAGAGAGAGCTCAGGAAAACCCTCCTCTACATCGAGAAGATGTAACGGTAGAGGCTCAAAACCCTAATCTGGGGGGTGAAGAAATTAGGGGTCATGACGAAACTCATAGTTTCCAAGAAGCCATGAAAAATGAGAAAGGGAAAGGGAAAATGTTTAGTTGTGACTCAGGTGATGCCCTTGTTCATCCTGTAGCCACATCCACCTCAACAAGAACTAATCTGTAGAAACATTGTTCCCTTTGTCTCTTGATGTCTGAATGGATTTCACTAACCACTGACATCTAGAGATCACACGAACATAGTTATCTCTTGATATCTAGATGCATCTCCACTAACTATCAAGATCTAGAGATCACGCGACCAAGCATTCTCTTGATCTCTAGATGTTTTCCCTCTAATCGCCAGGATCAAGAGATTGGGTGACTGAGCCATTCTCTAGATCTCGTGATGTTATCCTTAACTGCTAGTTGATCTAGAGATTGGGCGACTAATGCATTCTCTAGATATCATGATGTTATCCTTAACCATCAGGATCTAGAGATTGGGTGACCATGGTCACCTGGATGCCACACTAGTACATTTGAGACCTTTTTCCAATGTCTGAATGTCCAAAATTAGATAGTAAACTATCGATTTACCGACACCACCTGGTGTCGTAGTTTTGTAGTTGGAAAGATGGACAGTTTTGTTAGGCATCATAATTACAAAAACCATGGCCATCGCAAAAAGAGGGTTCCAACATAGTGAACCTGTCATCAGACCTATTTGTGGCCATAACCATTGTGATGCCTATATGTCACAAAAAATAACAAATGATAGTGACTTGTCAGAATCGTTTGACTGGTAGTCATTGGTTGTAACATGTTCACCGATGAAAATTCTTTTAATGCAAAAGATATCCATCGAAAGTTTATTAGGAATATCCATCATTTGTGGTTTGTAATGATGACTATGTTGTACATGTGACAAATATGTGTTGGACAATTACAATGCATATCCATCATTTATGGTTTTCTTCTGATAGTGATGCTATTATTGCGATGAATGGATGTCGGATGTTTGCAATGGACCACCATCATTGTTTTTAATCTGTCATAGTTATGATGATAATCAGTTTTTTTTTTAAATATATATATTTGTTGATCCAGTTGGTATCGATTCAAAATGATGTTCTTGTAGATCTGGTTCCTACTCATGATTTGGTTATGGATCATTTGGAGATAACTTTGTAGTAGATTCAGTAGCAGCTCATGGATTATTGAGTCAAGTCTATAGACTTGGATTTGGAATGGATCCTACTGAATCAAGACTTGTGAAAACAACTACTCCAACATAATTCAGATATAACTTTGCAATAGATTTAGTAGTGGCTCATGGATTATTGAGTCGAGTCTAGAGACTTGGATTTGGAATGGATCCTACCAAGTCAAGACTTGTGATATCGATTGCTCCAACACAAGAAGCTAGTGTGGCGATTAGAGATACATTCTTCCTAATGTGTTCATGGGATATATGTGGACCTAATTGCATTCAGATCTAATTTGAGTGACTTCCCACTCTAAATCAAGAATGCGTGTGCAACACAAGAAGAATATGCATGGATAGCAGGTGGAGTTGAGAAGACCCAGGACATTTACATTTTTTAAATAGGTCAACATTACAATGTTCACGATGGTCTATAACTTAAAATACACAATTAAAGACCTCTATAAAAAATACAAACCTATTGGGTCTTTCAGCTCCACCTACTATCTGTGCATATGAATTGAGATTGCATATTGAACTATGCGTCTCCTTCTGCATTGCTTGAAATGAAGAGACTATCACAAATAACATCTAAAACTATTATTGAGCTTTTGTGTATGGCTTCTCTCTCTAACATAAGTGGATGAACATAAATAATGAAGGTACCAAACATTGCCTAAAGTAATGAAGTGTTGACCCAAGCTTCAATCCAGTATGCTCAAGTATGATCCAAAACCTGCAAGGAAGGAAAAGATGGGGTTAGATCCAAAGGATCTAAGAATTTCTAGCACCCTATTATTGATCCTCATCTACAATTATGCATGTGCATAGTCAAACCATACACTTCTAAGAAAAACTATGCTACAGAACATGGGTGTGTGTTAATGTGATTCAAAAGCTATTATGCAAGATTATTTTATTATTGAGATAAAGATATCTTATTTCTACAAGAATAAATGTTTTGAGAAATATTTGAATTTAATTTTGACAATAACATGAGTGATATATTTCAAGCTTCAGTGAGATTTCATACCATGCAGTGTTCGTAGATTACATTCAATGTGTTATTTACACTTGTATTGGTGGGAAAACACTCAAAAACATGCAAAAGACATTGAATTAAACCATGTTGTTTACATAGAAATTGTAGTGTAAGTAGTAGGATGATTTCTCATGAGCTCATTGTTTAATATTTGGCCAAGCCATGTAAATGGTATCAGGCCAACCCAATCAACCCAACAAAATGTGTCATGTTTATCTTTGTCAAATAAACTCATTCACCATTTTGTTCTTGTTCTTCACACAAATATTGCATCAAAAGTAATTGTAAATAATGATTCAAAGAAAAAATAAACAACTACAATATATTTCCATCCCTCTGCTCATCTCTTTAGTTTTTGTTTTTGTAGATTTCAACATCTAACGTTCCTTTTTGGTAAGAGATGGTTGTGAAAAAGATATTTCTATTTTTCATTCTGAGAAGATCTAGAGTGATTTTGAGTCATAGAGGAAATGCCCAGATCCCTCTACTATCAAATAAAAGTTACCTTGAACAAAAACTAAAGAGATGAGTAGAGGGGTGCGCAGTACAGGGATCAGGGCATTTCCTCGATGACTCAAAATCACTCTGGATCTTCGTAGAATGAAAAACATAAATATCTTTTTCACAACCATCTCTTACTGAAAAGGAACATCAGATGGTGAAATCTACAAAAACTAAAACTAAAGAGATAAGCAAAAGGTTACGCAGTCATAATGTTTCTAGCAGAAGTCATGTTAACACAACAAAAAACAAAATGACCCTGGAGGCTACTAAGTCTTTTGAATCAAAAAACCCCGTTGGCTTAGTAATTAATGAGGTTGCTGCTATTAGATCATACATTAATACACTTATTGTTTTGAATTTGAGCTCGGGCATCATGCAATGTTAGTGTTGTCATTGCATGATTGTTCTTGTTGTGCACTATATATTGTTTTATACACATAGAATAGTAGATTTGGGGACTTAGACTTATGTTCAATCCTTAGTAATGGTTTGGGGAACTAATTACTAATTACCTATGCATATCAGAGTTGATTAGAGAAGGTATATGCACAACAAAACAAATTTTATTACTAATGTCCCTATTTACATCTTTTCATCAAATGACCCAAAAACATCAAGAATGGTCCTATATGGTCACTAATAGCCAACATTCAGAAGAATATGAATGATTGCAAACAAACATAAGTGGATGAACATAAATAATGAAGGTACCAAACATTGCCTGAAGTAATGAAGTGTTGACCTAGGATTCAATCTAGTATGCTCTTGTATGATCCAGAACCTGCAAGGAAGGAAAAGATGGGGTTAGATCCAAAGGATCTAAGCAATGCCTCGCAACATATTATTGATCCTCATCTACAATTATGCATGTGCATAGTCAAGCCATACATAGAATCAACAACATGGTAGCATTGATCATAAATGGTGAGCTCATGAACTATGTATGATGCCCTAGCTTGTAGCCCACTAGTCATCAAGACATTTCCTCATGAAATGATCATAAACGAGGAGTACCACATAGTGAATATCAACAACAGAACAAATAAAGAGAGATCAAACACTTCACACAATGTCTTGAAGGCAATAGAATTGATTCCTTAGCTCTCAAAGCTCGCAGGTCATCAACCATTCCAAATGATAAGATGTAAACAATGCTAGTATTAAACAGTGAGCTCACAAACTATGTATGATGCCCTAGCTTGCAGCCTGTGAGCCATCAAGATATTTCCTCATGAAATGATCATAAACAGGGAGTACCACATAGTGAATATCAACAACAAAACAAATAAAGAGATATCAAACACTTCACACAATGCCTTGAAGGTAATAGCTCTCAAAGCTTGGAGGTCATCAAGCATTCCAAATGCTAATTAAGATGTAAAAAATGACACTAAAATTGATTTAATGAGAAGACAAAGCTTGAATTCCTACCATCCAAATGAAAAGATGTAAATAATGCTAGTATTAAATAGTGAGCTCATAAATAATGTATGATGCCCTAGCTTGCAGCCCACGAGCCATGAAGACATTTCCTCATGAAATGATCATAAACAGGGAGTACCACATAGAAAATATCAATAGCAAAACAAATAAAGAGAGATCAAACAATTCACACAATGCCTTGAAGGTAATAGAAATGATGCCCTAGCTCTCAAAGCTCACGGGTCATCGAGCATTCCAAATGAAAAAATGTCAACAATGCCAGTATTAAACAGTGAACTCATAAACAATGTGTGATGCCCTAGCTTGCAGCCTGCCAGCCATCAACACATTTCCTCATGAAATGATCATAAATGAGGAGTACACACATAGTGAATATCAACAAAAAAACAAATAAAGAGAGATCAAACACTTCACACAATGCCTTGAAGGTAATAGAAATGATTCCCTAGCTCTCAAAGGTCGCAGGTCATCGAGCATTCCAAATGAAAATATGTAAATAGTGCCAGTATTAAATAATGAACTCATAAACAATGTATGATGCCCTAGCTTGTAGCCCGTGAGCCATTAACACATTTCCTCATGAAATGATCATAAATGGGGAGTATGCATATAGTGAATATCAAAAGAAAAACAAATAAAGAGAGATCAAACACTTCACACAATGCCTTGAAGGTAATAGAAATGATGCCCTAGCTTTAAAAGCTCGTAGTTCATCAAGTATTCCAAATGAAAAGATGTAAACAATGCTAGTATTAACAATGCTAATATGTAAACAATGCCACTGAAATTGATTTAATGAGAAGACAAAGCTCGAATGCCTACCTTCCAAATGAAAAGATGTAAACAATGCTAATATTAAACAATGAGCTCATAAACAATGTATGATGCCCTAGCTTGCAGCCCGCGAGCCATCAAGACATTTCCTTATAAAATGATCATAAAAAGGGAGTACCACATACTGAATATGTACAGAAAAATAAATAAAGAGAGATCAAACACTTCACACAATGCCTTAAAGGTAATAGAAATGATGCCCTAGCTCTCAAAGCTCGCGGGTCATCGAGCATTCCAAATTAAAATATGTAAACAATGCCAGTATTAAATAGTGAACTCATAAACAATGTATGATGCCCTGGCTTGTAGCCCACGAGCCATAAACATATTTCCTCGTGAAATGATCATAAATAGGGAGTACGCACATAGTGAATATCAACAACAAAACAAATAAAGAGAGATCAAACACTTCACACAATGCCTTGAAGGTAATAGAAATGATGCTCTAGCTCTCAAAGCTCGTAGGTCATCAAGCATTCCAAATGAAAAGATGTAACCAATGCCAGTATTAAAAATGCTAAGATGTAAACAATGTCACTGAAATTGACTTAATGAGAACTCAAAGCTCAAATGCCTACCTTCCAAATGAAAAGATGTAAACAATGCTAGTATTAAATAGTGAGCTTATAAACAATGTATGATGCCCTACGTTGCAACCCGTGATCCATCAAGACATTTCCTCATGAAATGATCATAAACAGGGAGTACCACATAGTGAATATCAACAACAAAACAAATAAAGAGAGATCAAAGACTTCACACAATGCCTTGAAGGTAATAGAAACGATGTCCTAGCTCTCAAAGCTCACGGGTCATCGAGCATTCCAAATGAAAATATGTAAACAATGCCAATATTAAATAGTGAGCTCATGAACAATGTACCATGTCCCTATTTGATGTCCCTATTTGATCTAATAGCATCAATATAACAATCTGATGCAGGAGCATCCTGGGTGTAAGAGCAATCTTGCATCACCCAAATATATTTCTATTTTTGTATTCAATAAGGGCTATCTTGTGCAGAGTTGCTATTTATGGAAACTTTCTATTTTTAGTAAGTTGGTCTTACGATCTCAGAATGTTCTAATTTTAGATGTGGAGGTTCATCTTAGTCATATCAGCATGCCAGCAAAGTTTCATGGCTAGATCAGGTGTAGTTTTGAAGATATTGAAGATTTTCGGTATTGGCAGCAGCGTACAAAAACTTTGAACTCAATTTTGAAGGCTTTAGAGGCCCCGGATGAGGTTGAAAATTTGGGTGACGGGCACTTTGCATGAATCAAGCCTGTAGAGCGCTTTGTGGCATTTTCAGAATGGGGTTATAATAGCCAATCGGGTCAACGAGCGATGACTTATGGTCTTTGGAAGTTGGGTCACCTAAAATGGCAGAAAATAGTTTTTCTTCAAAATTTTTGTTTGGGTTTCAAAACTCATTTTGAGCCGACTTTGATGTAATAAATTGTAAAATAAAATAATTCTAAGTTTGGTCGGCCCTAAGGGCTAAATTTCTAGAACCTTCTCAAGCGGTGGAAATTGTCTATATAAATAAGGCCCGTAGTGTTGTCTAGGGCAGTTCTGGGTAGTAGATCTAGGTATTGATTTGAGGCTTTGTCCTATAGAATATTGTAAGGGAATGCCCATGTGGCTTTACATATTATAATTCTGAAAGTTTGTAATTCCACATTTGTGGAGATAATAAGAAGCCAATTTTCTGTTCTTGCATATTATTGTTGTTGTTTCTCTATTTCTGTTATGTGTTTGTGGTATTAAGGGGAGCACCCTTCATCAAGTGGTATCAGAGCAGGAGTTCTTGAGTGTGTAAATAGATCACTGACTGTGAGGCAGTTTGCACTAGGACCATGGTTAGGGTTTCAGCGCACATCATGAAAATGCCTTCATGAAGAGAACGTGGCAGAAGAGCTAGTGCTGTGACACCTGAGGTTAGAGAGCTACAGAGACAAGTGCGAGCATTGCAAGAAGAGATTCGCAGAGGAATGAATCTTAATGTTAGAGACGAAAGTGAGGATGAAGCCGAAGAAGAATATCAAGAAGGAGAAGCTGAAATTGTGAACCAGGAGGAAGAAAGACTTTTTTGGGTGATTTCCAAGATTGGGAAAAGACCTAAGATTGAGGTTCCTACATTTTTTGAAAATCTTAACCCAAAGGAATTGATCAACTGGATCAATGAATGTGAAGAATATTTTGAGTACGAAGATGTTGAGGATCCTGATAGGGTCAAGTTTGCGAAGGCCAGATTGAAAGGTCATGCAAAGATCTGGTGGCAAGAAATTCAATTGGAGTGAAATAGAAGAGGGAAAGATAAAATCACAAGATGGGATCAGATGGTGGATAAATTGAAGTGACAGTTCATTCCTGTTGATTATGAGCTTGACCTACTAAAGAAAATGCAAAGTTTGAAGCAAGCAGGAAGATCTATTCAGGAGTATACAGAGGAGTTCTATCGACTCCTCATCAGAACAGGCCATGCAAAAGCTGATAAGGAGAAAGTTGCCTGATACCTTAATGGGTTAAGGCCAAGCATTCAGGAAGAGTTGAATGTGGTTCGAATGAACAGTAATTAGGAGGCATACCAGTTTGCCCTAAAAGTAGAGGAAAAGCTGAATAATAAGTTTGAGAGCAGACAAAATGGAAGAGGCCGTGGTGGAAGATCTGGTGGACGGTCATATGGTGGCTGAAATGAAGATCCAAAAAAGAAGGATGAGGCTAGTAGCAGCCAGAATCAGAGAGGAAATAATTTCAATCGTTTCCAAGATCAGAATAATAGAGATTAGAGAGGAAGAGGAAGAGGACAAGGTTCAGGAAGAGGAGGCTTCCGTGGAACATGTTTTCACTATGGAGAAGAAGGTCATAAGGCATTTGAATGTCCTCAGCACCAAGGCAGAACAGACAGGAGAAATGAAGGCCAGGCCAAAGTTGCACATGTAGATGAAGATGCTAGATCATAAAATTTTGAAGATGCTAAAAGAGGAGAATTGCTAATTAATAGAAGAGTCTTGCTGAGTGCTGAGAATGAACCTGAACAAAGGAGGAGTCTGTTTTGCACTAGATGCAAGTGTGAGGGTAAATGTTGTGATGTGATTATCGATAGTGGAAGCACTGAAAATTTAGTGCCAGAAGAGATGGTGACAAAGTTGAAGCTCAAGAGATAGAAACACCCACATCCATATTGGATTGCTTGGGTGCAGGATGACCACAAGGTCATGGTCAGTGAACAGTGCTTGGTAAAGTTCAAGATCGACGGTTACCAAGATGAGGTACTATGTGATATCATCTCTATGGATGCATGTCATATGTTGTTGGGTAGACCATGGCAGTTTGACAGATGTGTTGTACATGATGGTCGTGTGAATACCTATTCCCTGACAAAGGATGGAGTGCGACATAAGCTAAAGCCATTGAAGGAGACCAAAGAAAAGGTATGTGGCAATGCAAGAATAAAATTTGTTGATGGAAAAAAATTTCTAGATGGTATGAGGCATGAGCATGTGTGTTTTACTTTAATTCCAAAAGTTGGTAAAGAAGAAGTAGAGGATGTACCTATAGAGGTTGCAGATTTGTTGAATGAGTTTCAGGATATTGTATCTGATAATGTACCTGATGGATTACCACCGGTAAGGAAGATCAGTCATCAGATGGATTTGATTCTAAGGGCTAGTTTTCCAAACAAGGCAGCACACAGAATGACACCAGCAGAAAGTGAAGAGTTGAACAGACAAGTACACGAGTTATTGCAGAAGGGGTTGATTCGAGAGAGTCTGAGTCCCTGTGTTGTACCAGCAGTATTAGCACCAAAGAAGAATGGAGAGTGGAGGATGTGTACAGATTCCAGAGCAATAAACAAGATCACAATCAAGTATAGATTTTCATTGCCACGAATAGATGATATTATGGATTGTTTGAGTGGAGCTGTGTATTTCTCAAAGATAGATCTGAAGAGTGGATATCACTAGATTCGGATCAGAGAAGGAGATGAATGGAAGACTACCTTCAAGACAAAGGAAGGACTATATGAGTGGTTAGTCATGCCTTTTGGGCTAACCAATGCACCGAGCACTTTCATGCCACTCATGAACGAGGTTCTGAAAGAATTTCTGGGTAAGTTTGTCATTGTTTACCTAGATGATATTTTGATCTTTAGCAAGACATTGGAGGAGCATATGATGCATATTCATATGGTGTTTGAGAAGTTGAGAGATGAGAAATTGTTGATTAATTTGAAGAAGTGCAGTTTTGTGAAGAAAGAGTTAGTGTATTTGGGATTTGTAGTTTCAGCAGAAGGTCTAAAAATGGACCTAGAGAAGGTAAAGGCTATTCTTCAATGGCCTACTCCAAGGAGTGCTACTGAGGTAAGATCTTTTCATGGTTTGGCTAGCTTTTACAGAAAGTTTATTAGAAATTTTAGCAGTATTTGTGGTCCCTTGACTGAAATAATGAGAGGGGATAGAAAAGAGTTTAAGTGGACTAATGGGGCAGAAAAGAGTTTTCAATTATTGAAACAAAAAGTTACAGAACAACCTGTTTTAGCACTTCTAAATTTTAATAAGGTGTTTCAAGTAGATTGTGATGCTAGTGGTATTGCAATAGGAGCTGTTATGAGCTAAGAAGGTAAACCTGTTGCTTATTTCAATGAGAAGTTAAATGATGCCAAGAGGAAGTATTCTATTTATGATCAGGAATTTTATGCTATAGTTCAGGCATTAAAGAAGTGGAGACATTATCTGCTTCCTAAAGAGTTTGTTTTGTATACTGATCATCAAGCTTTGCAAGATTTGAATAGTCAAGGAAAGTTGTGTTGGAAATATTCAGGAATTAACCAAGTTACTGAGAGGGGAGGGGTGAATCAGTAACTCCAAATTCTCTTCTAATTTTAACATGTATTTTACTTTTAACCTTTGCATACAGAAAGCATGAAACTTAAAATGCATTCACAATAAAGACACATGGATTTGGTTACCCAGAAACCTTCCAAAAGAAAGTAAAACTGGGGTGGGGATGAAACCCACAAAGCTTTAATACTGCAGAATAAAGTTGGCCGGTTAAGGCTTACAATTTGATCACTTCCGATGATCTGCCCTGTTAGGAGCAATAAGGATTGCTAAATCCACCCTGTTAAAGGATTTACAAACATACAGTGAAGTATGCACTTGGTAAAGAGATTTATACAAAGACTGTTAAGTCTACCCAGTTAAAGGATTTAGTACTGATTCACCTGTTAGAATGAAACAGTAGATCTCTGCTTTGCAACTGGATTGCTGAATGAGATTCGCTGATGTACTGATCACCTTCTGTGATGAATTTGTCTTTTCTGTATCTTATACTTCTGAAGCCTTCTGCAATTCGCTTATTCTATTCTATATCATATATTTCATTTCTTGTGCATATATCTTTTATTTCTACATCATTGTTTATATACAGGTATCAAAACAATTAATTATAATTACAATTGCGCTGTCGGCTTGTCGGCTTGACAAATAAACATAAGTGCTACTAAGTCGGCCCAAATATGGTTACTCGGTTCCTTCACACTGACTCGGTGACTTTCTGATACTCGGCGTCCACTGCGTTACTCGGCATCGTCATGCACTCGGTAGAAGTGAAGGCACGGTTCATACTGATCACACGGTAGGTATTGAACTCGGTAAGCATTGGTGACTCGGTAGACAAGATGTTACTCGGTTTTCATTGTCTGCTCGGTTTGCACTGTCTGCTCGGTTTGCACTGTCTACTCGGTTTGCACTATCTGCTCGGTTTGCACTGTCTGCTCGGTTTGCACTGTCTGCTCGGTTTGCACTGTCTTCTCGGTTTACACTGTCTGCTCGATTTACACTGTCTTCTCGGTTTACACTGTCTTCTCGGTTTACACTATCTGCTCGGTTTACACTATCTTCTCGGTTTACACTGTCTGCTCGGTTTACACTGTCTTCTCGGTTTACACTATCTTCTCGGTTTACACTCAGAATGTTAATAAGTGTTGTCACTAGTGGCAATACTGCTTAATGCCAACAATCTCCCCCTTTGGCATTAGTGACAAAAACACTTATTGGCCAAAATTTATATACACCGAATCATGCTGAGTTTTATTTTGATTTTTCAAAATTTGTCTTATTTGTTATAGGGCTATATACATTGTCTCCCCCTTTCAATGTGCTAACTGTTTCTTATACAAATCTATACAGTATACATCTCTCTCCTTCTATACATATCTCCCCCTTTTTGACGATAATGCCAAAGGTGCATATACAATTTATTTACAGAGAGAATCCAAAATTTGATAAGAAATCAGAATGTACCTTCATTATTAGTGCCAGGGTTCTGTCCCAACTTTCTTGCAGAATCTTACATGTTTGTATGGCAATTTAGATTTCTGCAGAGAGTTCAATCATGTGATCTGCTATGGAGAACTGATTGTCATGAATCAATGTTCTGGAATGTTCAATGTGCTTATACATTGTATTCATGATGGGAAGGATCATGTGTTGGATGTCTAGCAGTGTGGACCGGATCCTTGAGTCTTCTTTCAATAGATCAGACTGCATATTGGATAGATGTGAAATTTTCATGTGATGAGCAGAGCTTGAACTTGGTTCAAGTTGCAGCTTCTGTATGCTAATCTTCATATCCTCATCCATTTTATTCATTTTATTTTTGACATCCTTTGTGAACTCGGCAAAATTGCATAGTCTGGCCAAAAGAGAGGTAGCATCCGAATAAATAGACTCTGTGTTAGACAAAACTGAAGATAATTCCACTTGGTTAATAGCTATGTGCTGAGCAATGTGCTCAAGCACTTTATTGTTGAATCTTTTCTCGGCTCTTTCAACTAACTTCTCTGTCCCGGATGAGTCCTCATTATATTTCTCAACTGCTTCTGCCAATTGTAACAAAACATGCTGGGAGGAGTCTACTTTAATGCCTAATGCATCAGAAAAAATGTCCTTAGCATCCTTAATGATTTGATACTCCTTGTCTCTCTCTTCCTTAAGCTTCTTTTGTTTTGCTTTCCTTTGGAGGATCTCACCTATATTCTGCATCTGGTTTGCTGAGAGATTTGCAAAATCCAGAGTAGGAATCTCTATCTCTTCGTCTAGGTCTATATCCTCAACTATATTTTTACCCAAAAATTTTATACTCGATAGAGCCTTAGGCTTATCTGTACTTAATGCTCTTGTAGTAGTGATAGTAGATAAAATAGGGCTGGCTATTGACACTGGTATACTTTCTACTGGAGAACTTACAATATTTACACTTGATGATTCAAAAGCTGGAAAACTTACTGGTACAGGAGACTGCAGCTCGGTAGAAGAAATGGTAGCTGCCTCTGATGTTGCTAGGGATGATTGGACAAATGTGGAAGTTGTCACAACCATGCTTGAAGGTGTCTCTGGGCTGGATGCAGAGACTTTCACTGGAGAGGTAGGAAGGGATGCAATGACTTCTGCTGCTATCCTTACAGTATCATCTACCTCGGTGTCTTCTTCTTGCTCATCGCTGTCATCTTCAATATCCTTTATAATTACAGTTTCAATGCTCGGTTGGTGAAGGTGGTAAATGTTCTTCCATGTGGCTTTTGCAGCCTTCACAACCGATTCAATATTGTTGATCAAAATCAAACAAGTATTGAACTTCAGTGTCATCTTGTTTTCATTCTCTTTTAGTGCCTTCTTCACTTCATCATTGTTCAGGCTCGGCATCAACTGTCTTAGGTTTTGATCAAATATGTCTATTACAGTTTGCCTTGCATTGCTCCATCTCATTCTTATCGGATTCAATAGAACTGCAGGAACCTGTGGGGTAATTTCTTCAGGAGAGTATTTCCACTGTCCCATCTTCTCAACAACAGCATCTTCTATTTCCTTCTGCTCTGCTTCCGATCTGGTTTCATATCTCAAGGATTTTATGTTACTTACTCCAGATCCTGATCCATCTCTGAAGAGTTTGAGCTTTTCTTGAAGGGTTAGAGGAGGCCTTTTGAATACTATGTCCTTATCTGCCTTATCTGCCTTTCCTCTTGTATTTCTCCTTGTGAACACAGCAGTGGGAGGCACAGATGCCTTAGTGATAAAAACTTTTCCTTTCTTCTTTGCAGGTTCTGGTTCCTCTGTTTTCTCATCCTTTTCCTCTTCTTTTTCACCTATTTCTTCTTTCTCCTCGGTTATCATTTGCATTTTAGCTATTCTTTTCTTTCCTTTGTTTACCGCCTGTGGAAGCTTTATGCTTAGTTCAATTCTCATCTTATCTTCATCATATGTTCCAAAATATGGGGCTTTGGGATTGACAGGCTGATTTAGAAGTGCTTCAATAATGTTCTTGGTTTCATCAATATTTACCTCATAAGGAAGAGGTTTTGCATACACAGTTCTTGGTTTAACTGCTTGAATATACACATTATCACAATCTACCATAAAACAGATATCATCTTTGTAATCTTCCACCAACTTTTGTGGAATCCGGAATCTGTCATTCATTTTCTCTTTGAAAGACTCAAAATAATTATCCATGATGCTTTCAAAGTTTTCACCCATTTCTGCGATGTATTCATTAATTTCATAAAGTACAGGCACATCTTTTCTCCATACAACTTTTCCTTTTGAAGGGAAGAATTTCTGAACATAGAAGAATAAACAGACTATCAAAGATCCAAACTTACATGGATTGTTTTTGGAAGTTTTGATGCTTTCCATGTTCTTGTTGAACTGTTTCAACAATAAGTCTGCTAGGTCAAATGTTAAATTGTTTTTGACCACTTTGTATGCTAGGTCAACAGCTTCACATGAGACACTGTTCTGTCGACTAGAACTGTAAATCTTGTGTGCAATGATATGTGTACCAAACTTCAGTTCAGCGTCGGTAATGCTGCTAACCTTCATGCCTCTACCATCCCACTCGGCTAGGGTTTTCTTTTCTAGTTCCGTCCGACCTAGGGTTTTGGTAGTTTTCGCTTTGTTCAACATGGGAAGACCGGTAACATGATGAATCATTTTTCTTGTGATCTCAATAGGTTGCTCAAGCCAAATCTTGCCATCGTGTACTCGGCTGAGAATGTACCTAACCCATTTATCTCGAAAGTTTCGAGGAAGATGTGCAATGTGGACTAAACCCTTATCTTCCAGATGTTTGTGCTCGGGTTTCAAAAGTACCATCCACACATAGTTCCTCACGCACAATGTCTAGTTCTAGATTTCTCATTTCTTGAATAGAACAGTTAAAATGATTAAGGATATCGTTGATAAGCAGTACCTTAGGAGGAATCTGAGATTGAGCTCTGTTCGGATCTAGGGCGGCTGCAACTGCGGGCACGATCTTAAAATCTGGTGCTTTCCACTCCCCTTGGACTAACATGTCTGATCCTTTCTTCGCTGAGGTGCTGGATGATGCCATGGTAGCTCACAGAAAATTCCTTTCGCAAGAGTATTAAATCACCGGGTTGCCCTTGAAGTTTTCTGCTCTCAAAGTGCTTAAAGATTCGCGGTGAAGAATGAGTTCGATTACTTGCTTTTTGTTTAAAATTCTGTCATTAATGCTCATTTCAAATTAGGGTAGGAATTCTGACAGACTGTCACCCACCAAGAATTAATTGCTCGTAAAAGACTTCGTAACTCGGTGAACTCGAGAATTCATAATGCTCCGTCCTCGCTCGGTGAAGACTATACCGACCTCGCTCGGTGAAGACTATACCGACCTTGCTCGGTGAAGACTATACCGACCTCGCTGAGATCTCACTGCATCTTGCATGCTGATTTAGACTTTTCTTTTAATTTCGGTTCTGGAACTGTTTGAGATTGATCTATGAGAGTACAGTTCCAGTGCTTCCTTGGAAATTTAGTCTGAGTCGGTAGAGCCATCCATTCCAATACTTGGACTGGATTGCTCGGTAGCTTTAGGAATCCATTTTTGTCTGACCTGTTTCCTGACCTTAGTTGCTTCATTCTTCTTTCCTTCTTCAATTTCACTGGCATTCATGCAGTTTCTGGCTATGTGACCGAGTTTAGTGCATTTGAAACATCTTATGGTAGTATCTCTTTTCCTTAGATGATGTTTTATGCAATTCATGCCAATGTGTCCATATTCTCCACAGTAATGACATCTACACCAGGTGTTGTAGTCCCATCCAAACATTGCTTTCACAATTTGTTCTGCTGGATTAAATATCTTGGATCTGCACTCGGATGCCTTGTGACCTTGTTTGTTGCACTTGTGACAATTACCTCTGAATCTAGGTTTTTCCCTGCATTCATTTGCTTTATGACCAGGTTGATTGCAGCTATAACATTTTCCATTGAATTCTGCTTTTTCATTGTTCCAACATTTATTTGAAGTATGTCCTATTTTACCACAATGATTACAAGTAGGTTTTTGATTTCTTTTAGTACCTTGCTTAGAGGATTCGCCTTCTTCTTTGTATCCAAGTCCTGCTTTTCCTTTTTGCCTATGAAGATTTCGTTCATACAGCTGATTCAAGTCTTCTTGACTTTTCAGCATTCCTTCATTGATTTGTTTTTCAGCATTTAGGTCATCCATCAATCTTAGATTGATTTCCTTTTCAGATCTTAGTTCTTCTTTTGTGTTTTCTATTTCTGAACTTAGATTTAGAATTTCTTCATTTGTATGAGAGATCTGATCAATTAGGTTTTCTAGCTGAAGGGTTTTGTTTTGGACTTCAATGTTTCTTTCATCTAATTCATCTTTCAACTTGTTTTTCTGTTCCAAGATCTCACAGAATCTTGTAGAGTGTAGTTCTTGTTCTCTTTTCAATTTTCTCACTTCTTCCTGCAGAGACCCATTCTTTTCTAGGAGTTCTTTGATAGCATTGTTTGCTTCATCTGAGTTATTTGAGGGAAGAAGATCTTCAATCTTTTCTTCAATGTAATTCTGATCATTCATCTGATTTGCAAGTTCCTTCCTTCTTCTCAGGGATTGGGAAAGATGTTCTTTTGCTTCTTTGAGTTTAGCTATGGCCATTTCCAGATCTAGCTTTTCATTTTCAATCACCTTGTTCAGTTTGAATACCTCCATTGTCCTGGATCTTTGCTCAAGCTAGTTAAGCTTTGTCTTGAGAACCAATGTAGCTCTGATACCAATTGTTGGAAATATTCAGGAATTAACCAAGTTACTGAGAGGGGAGGGGTGAATCAGTAACTCCAAATTCTCTTCTAATTTTAACATGTATTTTACTTTTAACCTTTGCATACAGAAAGCATGAAACTTAAAATGCATTCACAATAAAGACACATGGATTTGGTTACCCAAAAACCTTCCAAAAGAAAGTAAAACTGGGGTGGGGATGAAACCCACAAAGCTTTAATATTGCAGAATAAAGTTGGCCGGTTAAGGCTTACAATTTGATCACTTCCGATGATCTGCCCTGTTAGGAGCAATAAGGATTGCTAAATCCACCCTGTTAAAGGATTTACAAACATACAGTGAAGTATGCACTCGGTAAAGAGATTTATACAAAGACTGTTAAGTCTACCCGGTTAAAGGATTTAGTACTGATTCACCTGTTAGAATGAAACAGTAGATCTCTGCTTTGCAACTGGATTGCTGAATGAGATTCGCTGATGTACTGATCACCTTCTATGATGAATTTGTCTTTTCTGTATCTTATACTTCTGAAGCCTTCTGCAATTCGCTTATTCTATTCTATATCATATATTTCATTTCTTGTGCATATATCTTTTATTTCTACATCATTGTTTATATACAGGTATCAAAACAATTAATTATAATTACAATTGCACTGTCGGCTTGTCGGCTTGACAAATAAACATAAGTGCTACTAAGTCGGCCCAAATATGGTTACTCGGTTCCTTCACACTGACTCGGTGACTTTCTGATACTCGGCGTCCACTGCGTTACTCGGCATCGTCATGCACTCGGTAGAAGTGAAGGCACGGTTCATACTGATCACACAGTAGGTATTGAACTCGGTAAGCATTGGTGACTCGGTAGACAAGATGTTACTTGGTTTTCATTGTCTGCTCGGTTTGCACTGTCTGCTCGGTTTGCACTGTCTACTCGGTTTGCACTGTTTGCTCGGTTTGCACTGTCTGCTCGGTTTGCACTGTCTGCTCGGTTTACACTATCTTCTCAGTTTGCACTGTCTTCTCGGTTTACACTGTCTGCTCGGTTTACACTGTCTTCTCGGTTTACACTGTCTGCTCGGTTTACACTGTCTTCTCAGTTTACACTGTCTTCTCGGTTTACACTCAAAATGTTAATAAGTGTTGTCACTAGTGGCAATACTGCTTAATGCCAACAAGTTGAATCAGAGGCATTTGAAATGGGTTGAGTTTTTGTAGAGTTATACATTTGTTTTGAAACACAGAAGTGGAAAGTCTAACAGGGTTGCAGATACTCTTAGCAGAAGGCAACTATTACTAACAGAGATGCAGATTGAGGTGGTTGGGTTCAAGGAACTCAAGAATTTGTATCCAGAGGATCCTGATTTTGGTGAAGCTTGGAAAGCTTGTACAGAACCTGTTACTCTAGAAAAGACGAAAAGGCTAGATTTCATCATCTAAGATGATATGCTATTCAGAGGGAGTCAGTTGTGCATTCCACAAAGTTCTATGAGGGAGAATCTCATCAAGGAGAAGCATAGTAGAGGATTGGCTGGACATTTTGGTCGTGATAAAACCCTTGCTTTGGTTAGTGAAAATTATTATTGGCCACACTTGCAGCAAGATGTGAAGAAGTTTGTACAGAGTTGCAGAGTATGTCAGATGGTGAAAGGAGTGAAGCAGAATACAGGGTTGTATCAGCCATTACCTATACCAGAGAGGCCTTGGGAGGATATCAATATGGACTTTGTTCTTGGTTTACCAAGGACTCGGCGGGGACATGATTCAATTTTTTTGGTGGTTGATAGATTTTCAAAGATGGCACATTTCATTCCCTGCAAGAAGACTAATGATGTTGTTCATGTAGCAGAATTGTTTTTCAGAGAAGTGGTGACACTACATGGTTTGCCAAAGACCATAGTTTCAGATAGAGACACTAAGTTTGTTGGATATTTTTGGCATACATTGTGGAAGAAGTTGAAGACAGATTTGAAGTTCAGTTCATCACATCACCCATAGACTGATGGGCAGACAGAGGTGGTGAATGGAAGTTTGGGAAATTTGCTGAGATTTTTGGTTGGAGATAAGCCAACAGGATGGGATTTGATTTTACCATAGGTAGAATTTGCATACAATAATTCCATCAATAGGAGCACTAGTAAATCACCATTCTAGACTGTATATGGAAGTAGTCCAAGAAATGCATCTGAATTGAGAAAGATATATAAAGGAGAAATAAGTAGTGTTGAAGCTAAGGATTTTGCAGAACACTTGAAGAACATCCATGAGGAGGTGAGGAAGCATATTACCAAGATGAATGCGCAGTATAAGGCTAAGGCAGATGAGAAAAGGAGGCATAAGGAATTTCAGGTTGGAGATGAAGTCATGGTTCATTTGTGGAAGGAGCGATTTCTGGTTGGTACATATAACAAGCTGAAAATGAAGAAGTTTGGACCATGTAAGATATTGAAGAAGCATGATCCAGGAAATGCATATGAGGTAGAGTTGCCTAGTGAGCTGAATATTTCACCAGTGTTTAACATTTCAGATTTGACAGAGTATCACAAAGGAGGTGTTGAAGATGAGGTTGCAGCATCACAGTGGAGTATTCCAGCAACCAGTTCAGATATCAAGGAGATTGAAGACATACTAGACAGTCGTGTTGGCAGAAGCACAAGGAACAGGACATATGAAGAGTATTTGGTCAAATGGAAAGGATGACCTGTTGAAGATTCATCATGGCTAACAAAGGAGGAGGTTAACCGTCTTGGTTTTCCTCTGCACACCTGAGTCATGACAAGGTCACTTCTCAAATTACCCCGGGTGTCTGATGCAGTAGCATCCTGGGTGTAAGAGCAATCTTGCATCACCCAAAAATATTTATGTTTTTGTATTCAATAAGGGCTATCTTGTGCAGAGTTGCTATTTATGGAAACTTGTTATTTTTAGTAAGTTGGTCTTACGATCTTGGAATGTTCTAATTTTAGATGTGGAGGTTCATCTTAGTCATATCAGCCTACCAACAAAGTTTCATGGCTAGATCAGTTGTAGTTTTGAAGATATTGAAGATTTTCGGTATTGGCAGCAGGGTACAGAAACTTTGAACTCAGTTTTGAAGGCTTTAGAGGCCCCGAATGAGGTCAAAAATTTGGGTGATGGGCACTTTGCATAGGTTAAGCATGTAGAGCACTTCATGGCATTTTTAGAATGGGGTTATAATAGCCAATCGTGTCAACGGGCGATGACTTATGGTCTTCGGAAGTTGGGTCACCTGAAATGGCAAAAAATAATTTTTCTTCAAAATTTCTGTTTGGGTTTCAAAACTCATTTTGAGCCGACTTTGATGTAATAAATTGTAAAATAAAATAATTCTAAGTTTGGTCGGCCCTAAGGGCTAAATTTCTAGAACCTTCTGGGGCGGTGGAAATTGCCTATATAAATAAGGCCCGTAGTGTTATTCGAGGCTTTGTCCTATAGAATATTTGTAAGGGAATGCCCATGTGGCTTTACATATTGTAATTCTGAAAGTTTGTAATTCCACATTTGTGGAGATAATAAGAAGCCAATTTTCTGTTCTTGCATATTATTGTTGTTGTGACTCTATTTCTGTTATGTGTTTGTGGTATTAAGGGGAGCACCCTTCATCACAAATAGACCACCGACCAATCAAATAGGGAGATGGGGTGCTGAAATAGTGAGCTCATAAAACAATATATTTAGTCTTAATAAAATCTTATAAAACAACATATATTGTGTGAAGTGTTTGATCTCTCTTTATGTGTTTTGTTGTTGATATTCACTATGTGGTACTCCCCGTTTATGATAATTTCAAGAGGAAATGTCTTGATGGCTTGCGGGCCGCAAGCTAGGGCATCATGCATTATTTATGAGCTCACTATTTGAGCACCAGCCAATCAAATAGGGACATGAGGTGCTCAAACAGTGAACTCATAAATAATGCATGATGCCCTAGTTCTAGGTAGTTATCTCTTCTATAATGATGGAGGAGTGAAAGTTAATGATCAATGAGGTTACTACTATTAGATCATACATTAACACACTTACTATTTTGAATTTGAGCTCAAGAATCGTGCAATGTTATTGTTGTCATTGCATGCTTGCTGCTGTTGTGCAAACAACATATATTGTGTGAAGTGTGTGATCTCTCTTTATTTATTTTTTTGTTGATATTCACTATGTGGTACTCCCCGTTTATGATTATTTCATGAAGAAATATCTTGATGGCTTGTGGGCTGCAAGCTAGGGCATCATGCATTATTTATGAGCTCATTGTTTGACCACCAACCAATCAAATAGGGACATGAGGTGCTCAAACAATGAGATCATAAATAATTCATGATGCCCTAGTTGTAGGTAGTTATCTCTTCTATAATGATGGATAAGTGAACGGTACTCCCCGTTTATGATCAAATAGACAAAGCTTGAATGCCTACCTCAAGTGCCAGTGCCCTCTTCCCACATAGTGTCGGCCTCTTCGCCCACGCCAAATGCCCTCTTTGCACCATACAAATGTGTAGTGCCATCTTCGCGGAAGCTCTTCGAATTCACAAATTATAAATGACACTTTCTTTTTTTCTTATAACCAAATGGGTGTCACAATTTATGAGCTCACTGTTTGAGCACTGGCCAATCAAATAGGGACATGAGGTGCTCAAATAGTGAGCTCATAAACAATGCATGATTCCCTAGTTGTAGGTAGTTATCTCTTCTATAATTAAGGAGGAATGAAAGGTAATGATCTATGAGGTTTCTACTATAGATCATACATTAATACACTTACTCATTTTGAATTTGAGCTTGGGTATCATGCAATGTTATTACTGTCATTGCATGTTTCCTACTGTTGTGCACCATATATTTTTTTATACACATAGAAAAATAGATTTGGGGACTTAGACTTATGTTCAATCCTTACTTATGTCCATTATGCTCTTGTAAGATCAAGAACCTGAAAGGAAGGAAAAGATGGGGTTAGATCCAAAGGATCTAAGCAATGTCTGACAACATATTACTGATCCTCATCTACAATTATGCATGTGCATAGTCAAGCCATAAACAGGCTCGACAACATGGTAGCATTGATCCAATGATAGAAAATACATTACAAATGTCAAGCTTACAGTCTCAATGAAATAAATAGTGTATAAAACAATATATGGTGCACAACAACAGCAAGCATGCAATGACAGCACTAACATTGCATGATGCCCGAGCTCAAATTCAAAATAGTAAGTGAATCATTGTATGTTTGCATGATGCTAGATATTAAATAGTGAGCTCATGAACAATGCCAGTATTAGACAGTGAGCTCATAAACTATGTATGATGCCCTAGCTTGTAGCCCATGAGCCATCAAGACATTTCCTCATGAAATGATCATAAACGGGGAGTACCACATAGTGAATATCAACAGAAAAATAAATAAAGAGAGATCAAACACTTCAAATAATTTCTTGAAGGTAATAGAAGTGATGCCCTAGCTCTCAAAGCTCATAGGTCATGAGGCATTTCGAATGATAAGATGTAAACAATGCTAGTATTAAACAGTGAGCTCATGAACTATGTATGATGCCCTAGCTTGAAGCCTGCAAGCCATCAAGGCATTTCCTCATGAAATGATCATAAATAGGGAGTACCACATAGTGAATATCAACAACAAAAAAAATAAAGAGAGATCAAACACTTCACACAATGCCTTGAAGGTAATAGCTCTCAAAGCTCATGGCTCATCAAGCATTCAAAATGCTAATTAAGATGTAAACAATGACACTGAAATTGATTTAATGAGAAGACAAAGCTTGAATACCTACCTCAAATGCCAGTTCCCTCTTCCCACATAGTGTTAGCCTCTTCGCAAATGCCAAACTTGAATACCCTCTTCGTGCCATGTAAAATTGTAGTGTCATCTTCGCAATAGCTCTTTGAATTACCAAATGACAAATGACACTTTATTTTTCTTTTTTTTTGTTTATCACCAAATGGGTGTCGCAATTATGATGATATCATCGCTATTATGACACCATCGGGGCCACTTGCAGAAAAAAACACAAAAAACAAACACAAATTTTAGTGGCATCACAAATTGGCGTCGAAATTTTACCCCAAATGTTGTAATGCTATCTCCCAATCTCTAGATTTTTGCCTTAACCATGAGCCTATCATGAGATTGAGAGACCTTCTGCCATGTGTCCACTTCACTGCCCATTCAACTGCCAACTTTCTAAAAAATAATAGGGGTCTTCATCCACTAGCATGCTTCCCAAGGTAGCTCTCACACATACATCAAGTGCCTCCTGCTCTTTCTTCATATTACTACATGAGCACACTTCCATTTAAACCACTAGAAAGTCCACATTCTAGCCAATGTGGGACTAGATCTCTGAATGTTTTTAAATATTGTATTTAAAATATATATATATGTGCCCAGTTGGCACACACCCAAGCATGGGCCCACAAGCCAAGAGGCCACACATGCCTCTTTATACTTCTCTTTACCTTTATTCCGAGTACCTTTTCATTTAAACACATGAAATTTCCCCATTTTAGCCAATGTGGGACTAAATCTCTGAGTATTTTTAAATGTTTACATCTAAAAGATTGTGTGCGCACCCAAATGGTGAGCATATGGAACGGGCCCCATAAATCTAAGAGGCAACCTTGCCTCTTTCTTTCAACTTTACATTATAATTGAGCATCATTTTATTTAAAAACCTCTTAGAGCCAAATCGGGGTGCATGTGGGATAAATCCTCATGCAACCCCTTTACAATTTTTTAACTTCTCTCTGCCTGCATGCCTGTTAGCACATGCAAAAAATTCCATGGCTTCTGGTCTTTCCCTTTGGTCTCTGCAACATTTTTCATGTCTCTGGCCTCAAGCCCTAGTTCAAAAATTTTAAAATTTAGCTGTTACTTTGAAAAACCCTTTGTTTTACCCTGGCCCTGTTCTAATTTGTTGTTACTTTTTTGAGCCACTTAAAACTCCTAAAATGCACATGCTTTATTTTTTTGGTCGATCCCCATTTTAAATTTTCCTAAGTCCAGATGCCCGGCAAAAATTAATTTTTCCTATGTCCTCCGCCTTTAATTTTTCTATAGTTTCGGCCTTTTATTTCCTTGGCCCAGTTCTTTGACACCATCTCAATCAACAATGGGTGTAAGTTCTCATAGGATTTGTCAGAGGCTTGCAAACTTATGCCGGCCATTGATTCCTTTTCATGATGTAACGCTTCAAACAGGTGGGTCCATCGACACGTATGCACAAATGGCAGTTCCTTATTGGTTGATAGAAATAATGATATGGCAGGGTGGGGTCAGGCTTTCATGATGATGGAAAAGATTAAAAATCTATGGTGGGCACATGATCTCAAAGAATATTTTAAGCCCTTGAGATTATGCGCCAGCCATCTGATTCTCCATGTGTGCAGGATGACTGTTGTGGGTTCCCTGACAGGTGTTAGAAATGGAGCTTTCTTATTGGTTGTGTCAGTGGGACTGTTTGCCATGTGTTTCTAGAGTGTTCACTTCTAATTGGTCCATGATGCAATATGCTAGCAGTTGTCAGTGGGACCTGGTTTTTGACTTGTCAAAGGGTCTTGACATCTGCAGAAAATTGATGACGAGCGTAACTTCTCATGGGATGTGTCAAAGGTTTGAGATCTTATGTTGGCCATTGATTTTAATTTTCTTAGAGGTGATAAAGTGACATGGGTCCACTACTACGTGTACTTAGTTGGCAATTTCTTATTGGTCGGTGAATTATTGAGTGGCATCCTATCAGTGGGGCCTGCAGTGAAGGCTTCTCAATCTATGGTCGGCACATGATCTCAAGGAATATTCCTACCCCATGAGATCATGTGCTATCCATTGATATTGAATCTTACTTCAACGTGTCAGTGGGTCCTGTGTCAGTGGTGACTGAGTGATTGCAGCAAGCAGTGTAGTGACAAGTGGCATAAAGTGAGCCCAAGTGGGGGTCTAAAGTCTGGCAGTCTGGATAAATGTGTTTAGCAGCTCTGACAATTTTCAAAGGCTTTTCTCATTCGCACAATAAAATGGCGGTGCTCCAGATTGACTTGCGATTCAACGAAGAAGTGTTCGTGTAACCACTAAACTAAATGGCGAAGAGATAAAGTATTTCGTGAACTAGAAAGGGTCTTTAGTCGCCAGTTCGCTAAGTGTGGCTGGGGTCTTTTTAAAAGATAAGTCATAAAGCCCATGAAAAGGAGGGATCTGACAGTCACGACTTAAAGTTGATCAAGTTTTAAATATCGACCACTAATTTTCTACTAGTGCCTTGGAAATGACCGTTGTAATTCAAATTTAAATTTATAGAGGGTTTCCAGCGACAAGAAGTACCAAAATTTATGGTTTTAGCAGCTATTTTCGATTGGTTTAGTGGTGTTGGTTGTTGGCAACTGATCCAAGGGTCTCTGTGGTCAGTGGCATGATGTTTTTGTACTAGGAGGAATGTGGTTTTATGCTCAAGGTGTGTTTGCAGGTGGCTAATTTGACTGGTTTTCATGGCAATTCCTTGGTGCTCTATACTGTTCTTGTAGATTTTGATGATAGCAGATCTGTCTGAGATTCATTTTCTCTAGGTTACCTATGTTTCTTCCCCTGCAATAACTTTTTTTGTATTTTTTATTGGTTGGGTAGTTGAAACCCTAACCCTAGTCACCCGAAGCTTGATGCATCCTCTTTGAGGATTCCAAGGTGACTAGGGGTATAAGTAGTCAATTTTTTGATAGAGTAAGGGTTCAGTCCTGAGATTTTGTTATGAATTTTGGTTAGTTCTAGTGGTTTTGATTGTATGAACATTTGAGGAAAGAGGAGCTAGATTTTGGGTTTGTTTCCTATCTTTGTGTTGCTTTGATTTTATATTGATCCTAAATATGTTAATGAGAATGCTATTGAGTTCCAATCTTACATTTGTGTATGTCTTCTTATTTCAGTTCTGAGCTCATATATGTTAGTATCACAAAGTGTATTAGCATATGGTAAGCAAAGAGTATTGTGAAGTTATCTCTGAGTTCCCAATAAAGTTAGGATTAAAGTCTTCTAGGTGAGTTCAGTGAGTTTACAACCAAATAAGAATTTGATGTCCTAGTGTTTGAGGGAGAGGGGTAGTAGGCAAAGCACTTATCCTAAGCCCAAGAGTGTTTGATTTAATATCTTCAGTTGATGTATGTAATTGGGTGACTCTTTGCCCTAGGTTAAGGCACTGGTCCATCCTCTTGAGGCATTTCATTATCGTCAACCACACACACCCAAATTTAAATGATAATATCTTTGAGTCAATTAGTAAAGGACATAGTTGTATATTGTTTTGAGACTTCTTTGGAGAAGTGAGTCAAGGGTACCTCTACCTGAGCATTAAAGCTTGAAGTGTAGGAGGATCTCATTGTTGATCCTTGTTAATTGGCCCTCTTCCTTGTAGACTTTGGAGTGGTGATAGAGTCAAAGTATCATTAAAAGTTATCCATCAAATTATAAATCTAAAAGTTGAAGATCAAAGGGAACCCCCAACAAAATGGTGACTCTACTGGGGAGAACAACAATGAAGGATTATATTTGTTAGAATCTCTAGTTTTAGTTATCTTACAAAGTCAAAATCTTATTGACTAGATTGATTTACCCATCCAAGCCACCAACAAAATGGCGACTCTGCTAGGGAGAGTCTAAAGATAAAGTTTTCAAAGTGCACTCTTGTTTTCTTGTTGTGTTCAGCTAAGGTTTTCCCACTTTGGCGGGTGGTGACTCAAAAGGTTAGAACTAGTGCTATAGACTGTAAAAGATGGACAAAAGGAGGAATACTAGGTCTTTTGTCAAGAAAAATCCAAAGATTGCTCTGGAGCAATTGCCCAGAGCTGACAAGAAGAGCTAGATCAGGAGGAATGAAGAGTCTACCAGTTCTCCTGTGAGAGAGAAAAGAAATACTAGAGGTAGAGCACCACTTGTATCCTCTAATGAGGAAGATTCAAAAGACATAAGTTCTAGATTAGACAGTGGCCGCTCTGAAGACAAATTTTATGATACCCCAGAAGCAGTATTTCAAGATAAGGGTTCATTGCCTATAGGTCAAGATGAACATGCTAGAGAAAAAGGTTATGGACCAAGTCTAGATCCTGATGAGGACATATTCAGAAGGCAGCCCATGGAACCAAGGTGAGTGCATTTCCCACATCAGCATCCTACTGATGTGAAAGTATCATCAAGCTCTGAAGACAACATGATAGATCCACATGACCTAAATGCACTTAGGTTACAGTTGGCAAAGTAGGATGCCATATACAAAAGGTTACAAGAGGAGAGAGAGGCTAAAAAAGTAAATTCTTTAATGGAGAGGTAGTCTCTTTTAAGAAAAATTAATGAAATGGAGAGAAATAAGATGCTTCCTTCTTCTCGTAGGGTGTTGCAGCATGATGTTTTTGGTGATCTTGAAGCTCTAAGAAGTGAGTAAGAACACTTGTTGCAAGACCATGAGTTTGATGAAGAAGGCCCTGTGATTAGACAAGTGCAAACTTATGCTCCTTTGCCTAAGGGTAGAAATGGACATGAGATCACTAGGCCTACTGTAGTTATTAATGGAAAGGGAAAGCAGAAGATGGTGGGTGTCCAAATAAGCAAACTAGTGACAATACCAGGGGTCCCACCACCTAAATCAAGTAGGGAGATAGAGATAGAAACAAAAAGAAAAGAGGATGAAGCTCTAGCTCAAGAGTTGGAAAAGGCTAAAATTGAAGCTTCCATTGCAAAAAAGAGAAGAAAGATCCAGTTCTTGAAGGCTTCATTAGCTAATGTTCTTGGCCCTTCTGCTACTGAGCTAGGTATGCCATCTATGAACACTACTATTCCACTTAGCAATGCTACTACTAGTAATCTAATTCCTAATGTATCTACCAAATCATTTGTTGATCCTAATAGATAGTCAAATGTGCAAGTGGGTGGGAATGTAGATAAAAATAATAACTCTAGTGGGAACACTAGTTTAGGATTTCAAAGAAGACCTATGCAACTAGAAGGCTATAGGCAAATTAGTTTTGATGGGATACCAGGCTACCCGAATGCTTTTCCAAATGATATAAGAGATAAGGTACCTAAGTTTGCTAGTACTAATGCTACTAGTTGTGAGGAGCATCTTAGGTTATTTTTTGATATGCTTAATGATTATGAGGTAGAGCATGAGGATGTAGTCATGAAATTATTTGTTCAATCTCTAATGGAGGATGTTAGAGATTGGTTTAAAAGACTTCCTAATAAATGTATTTATACTTGGGATTCTTTTGAGAGATGTTTTAAAGAGAAGTATGGTGACAGGCCTAATGCTAGTTTCATGTTAAATGAATTCAATACCATGAGGAAAAATCAAAATGAGTCTGCAGTTGAATTTAATATGAGATTTCAGAAGGGTATGCATAAGTGATTTCAAGTTATGCGGTTAGATGACAATGTTTGTCTAACTACATACTTCAATGCATTTGATGGAAAGATGGGTTACTTGTTGAGGGACAAGGAACCAAGAACTCTTAGAGATGCTTTTAGGATTGATGTCAATATTGCGAACAATATGAAGATATCAGGGAAGTTGGGTGGGAAAAGAGATGATCCAAAGTTGTTTGGAGACAAGAAATACAAAAAGGAAAATGATAGGAATGTTGGAACAAGGAGGCAAGAAGAAGATAAATTGGATAATGTGTTCAATGCATTGAAGGATTTGAAGGCACCTACAAATAGGAACATCAGTGCTCCTACCAATGAAAGGCCTCAGTTCAATAATAATTTCAATAAGCATAATAGACTACAGAACTACCCCTACAACACCCAATGGAAGGATGGCAAGCCTATTGTCCCTGTTGCAAGAGGAAACAATGACAGAGGTGTCCCTAACCCTCTACAAAAGGCTTCAATAAATTTCATGGAGGACATACCTTGGTGTGTTGCATGCCAGTCCCCTCATTCTGCAGAGCATTGTGTGGTTGCACATTCTATGGATGCAAATCAAGATTGTGGCAATGAGGAGATAGATCAAGAAGAAGATCAAGATGATGTTGGATGCAACATGGCTACTCCATATCTAGGATATGAAGATGATTCTAATTTTGATGAAGAAGCAGATGTAAATATGAAGAGACACAATCAGACCCTTTTTCATCAAGAGGTATTTTCTGATGATGAAGGCATAGATGAGAAGACATGTAACATGAACTCTTCTTTTGAGCCAGTAAATTTAAGAAGACCTTCTAGAGAAGAGATAGATAGGATTACTGTAGAAATGATTTCCCAAGTGCAAACTAGGGGCATGGTGGCAAGGGATACAAATGGAAAAGTTGAAAGCATGTTTATAAAGAGTACCAACTTTGGAGAAACTAATGAGAACAAATCAAAAGGTGATCACATGGTGAAATTCAAGAATGTAAAAGGTAAGAATTGTGAGCCTAAGGGAGTTGGAGTTGAAATATTTTCTAGTGAGATTGAGAAGCCAGTTAACACAATGGCTAAGAATGAAAAAATGAGGGTGGCCAATACACCTAATGTATCAGATAAGCAAAAGGATACTAAGGCTATGCAGATTGAGATTCCTCACTCTGCTCTTGTTGATATGTTATTTGTATTGTCCCAAATTACAGTTAAGGTTCCATTGTCAGAATTGTTGAGGATACCTAAACACAAAGACAGAGCTATTGCATGGGTAGATAATGTTCATAACAATAATGTTGCATGCAATGGGTCTTAGGATAAAGCTTTGAAAGGTTTTTCTACTCAGGGAATTGTATCTCAAATTCCTCCTATATATTTGGATAGTTCTGTCAATGCTAGCCTTGAAAACATTGATCCATTCTTTTTAAGTGTCCTTGTGAATGGAATGAAATTAAGAAATTGTATGATTGATAGTGGTGCCTCTAATACTATTATGCCTTTTAAGATTATGGAAAAATTGGGCCTTAAAGTTGATATGGTTCAAGGAAAATGTTGTGCAATGGATCAGAGGGAGGTACCAGTCATTGGGACTATCAATGCAATGCCATATAGGCTAGCAGCATATCCAGAGAAAGAGTTAACAATGAGTGTTTTGGTGGTGGACATCCCTCCTCATTATGGGATGCTACTATCTAGAAGGTGGAGTGCTACCATGGGTGGAAGTTTATAGTGTGATCTATCCTTTGCCACTTTCAAGATTGATGATTAGTTTGTCAAGATTGAGTGAGAACCAAGAGTATGCCACATGATTGAGAGAAGTATTGATAATGAAACTACATGTTTTGTGGATACTGATATTAATGCTTTTAGGGAAGAGATCCCTTTACTTGAGAAGGAACCTATTTTGTCACCTATCTCTATTGAGGTAAGTGTTAATTCTATGAAGGGTGATTTGTGGGTAATGTACTTTGATGGTGCAAATTGCAAGGATGGAGTAGGAGTAGGTATTTTACTTATTTCTACTAATGGAAACACCTACAAATTTTCTTTCACATTGAATTTCTTTTGTACCAACAATATAGCAGAATATGAGGCATTGTTGTTAGGACTAAGGTTGGCACAAAAACATTGTATTAAGTGCTTAAGTGTTGTTGGTGATTCTGAATTGGTGGTGTCCCAAGTCAGGTCAGTATATGCTTCCAAGAACAAAAGGTTAAAACAATATAGGAATGCAGTTTGGGATTTGATTGAACATTTTGATGCCTTCAATATTGAGTGGAATGATAGGAGTAACAATAAGACAGCTGACTTGTTAGCCAATATAGCAATCAATCCCAATGATATTACATTTACTGGTATCTCTAAAGTTGAAATTCATGCTAGGCCTAGTGTACTAGACAATATTGAAAATTGTCAAGTTTTTGATGATGATAATGATATCTTGAAGTTTATGAGTTGTGAAGATTAGTACCATGGTTAGAAATTTGATTGCTCAAATTTGGTTGAGTCTATAGAAGGAAGGGAGGTTGTCTTTGGAAATGAAGTTATTTAGCTTAGAACTAACAAGGTGCCCAAGGGGCTTGTTGTTTTGGAGACTGTCTTTGATAACCAGGATAGAGTTCAAAAGAATATCAAAAGAGAAGATCATGTTGATCTAGAGGAGATAAATCTTGGAACACATGAGGCACCTAAGAAGGTATACATTGGTAGGGAAATGTCTCACAATGTGAGAAAATCTTTGATTGAGTTATTGAGAAAATTTAGGCATGTTTTTGCATGGTCATATGATGACCTAAAGGTTTATAGACAAGACTTGTTTCAGCATATCATTCCTTTGAGGGGAGATGCTAAACCTTTCTAGCAAAAACAAAGGCCTAAAAATCCCACTTTGGCACCTAAGATGCAAGAAGAGTTAATGAAGCTAAGAGATGCTGGCATTATCAAGCCTATTAGGCATTCTTCTTGGGTTTCAAATCTTGTCCCTGCTAGAAAGAAGAATGGTGATATCAAACTTTGTGTAGATTTCAGGAATTTGAACATCAGCTCATTAAAGGATAACTATTTTCTGCCCAATATGGAAGCTATGTTGTAGAGAGTGACCAGATCAGAATTGATGTCTAAGATGGATGGTTTCTCTGGTTACAATCAGGTAATTTTTAAAGAATTAGAATAGTTTAAGACAACTTTCACAACACCTTGGGGGACATATGTTTATGTGAGAATGCCTTTTGGTCTCACAAATGCTAGTGCTACTTTTCAGAGGGCAATGGATGTTTCCTTTTCAGATTTTATGGATGATTTCCTTGTTGTTTATCAATATTATTTAATTGCTTATTCCAAGAAGGAAGAAGACCATTGTACTCATTTAGAGAGAATATTTGTGAGAGCTTTGGAATATGGCATTTCATTAAACCCAAGGAAATGTGCATTTGGTGTCACTAAGGGTAAGTTGCTTGGCCATTTGGTGGGGAAGCAAGGAGTTAGGATTGATCCTAAGAGGGTGGCAGCCATTGATAAGATTTAGAGGCCAAAGAATATCAAAGGAATTCAATCTTTCTTTGGTCAGGTAAACTTCTTGAGAAGATTTGTAACAAACTTTGTTGAGGTCACTAGACCTATATCCAAGATGTTAAAGAAAGGATCTACTATTACATGGGAAGGTGAACCTAATGAAGCTTTCAAGAATATCAAGAAAGCTATTAAAGATGCACCTATGCTTAAGGCACCTGATTATAGTATCCCAATGCGTATCTTCTCTTTTGCATCTTTTCATACTATTGCTGCAATGTTGTTGTAGAAAAATAAGGAAGGTTATGAGCAGCCTATTGCATTCTTCAGTAAATCTTTGCAGGTTGCTAAATTGAAGTATGATATCAATGAAAAACAAGCCTATGCATTTGTTAAGGCTATGAAGGCTTTTAGATGTTATCTTATGGGAGCAGTTGTGATTGCTTTTGTGCCAAGTGCAGCAATCAAAGGTATTTTCTCACAGCAAGAGGTATCTGGGAGAAGATGATCAATAGGATCCAAGAATTCAACATTGATATCCAAATTACTAAATTGGTTAGAGGACAAGGATTGGCAAAACTGATGGCTCAATCCAATCTTGATGCAAATCAGATAAATCAAGCTGAAATTGATTATACATGTGACATGGATGATTGTATGTGGTATCAAGATATTATCTACTACTTGAGAAATATGAAATGTCCAACAAACATGGATGACAATAAGAGGAGGACATTGAAATTACAGGCCATCAAGTATGTAATTGTGAAATGTAAATTGTATAGAAAGAATTTAGATTGCATACTTTTGAAATGTGTAGATGAAAATCAGGCTAACAAGTTGTTAAACGAAATGCATGAGGGAGTTTGTGGTGGGCATTATATGGGTAAAATAACTGTTCATAAAATCTTGAGAGCAGGATTCTGGTGGCCCACAATCTTTAGGGATGCAGAACAGTTGGTAAGGAGATGTGATGCTTGTCAAAGGTTCTCTGGTAAGCTTAAATTTTTAGGCAATGTGCCCTTAAGGCCAGTTGAGGTACAAGCTCCTTTCCAATAATGGGGAATTGATTTCATAGGGGAGATACCAAACAAGTCAAGTGGAGGACACTCGTGGATCTTAGTTGCCATTGATTACTTTACAAAGTGGGTAGAGGCTATACCTACAAGGAATGCAACTAGTAGGGTGGTGACTAATTTTCTATTGAATAATATTGTTACAAGGCTTGGGTGCCCTGAGAGAATAGTAAGTGACAATGCCATGTGCTTCAGGTCTGCTAAATATAAGGACTTTTGCAAAGGTTTAGGAATTCAAATTTCTTATTCCTCACCTTATCATCCATAAGGAAATGGACAGGTAGAATCTACTAATAAGAGCCTGATGAAAATCCTAAAGAGGATTCTTGAAAAGAATAAGAAGGCATGGAATTCAAAACTGCCATTAGCTGTATGGGCTAATAGGGTGACTGTGAGGAGGGCAATTGGTTGTGCACCATTTGACCTAGTATATGGAATACATGCAAGGATGCCTCAGAATAACTTATTGGAAATGTATAAGTTTGTTCAATTATATGATGATGATATAGATGATGAGACACAGTTGAGAATTGAGGACCTCATTAGGCTAGATGAAACCAAAAGAGAATCAGTTTCAAGAAATGTCAAGTTGCAATTGCAAATCAAGAACCTATATGACAAGAAGGCTATGGAGAGAAGGTTTGAGCCTAGTGATTTGGTGTTAATTTGGAATGCTAGATTGGAGGATAAAGGAAAACATGGAAAATTTGATCCACTCTAGTTAGGGCCATATCTAATTCATGAGAAATGGGGCCACGATTCATACATTATGAAAGAGTTAAATGGTGAAGTTCAAGAATTGCTAGTTCATGGACAATTCTTGAAGAGATACTTCAATTGAAGGTATTTTGTTTTCCATGAATAGTATTTAGGTCTGTAAATTTTGTAAATTTGCTTGCCCCTATCCTATTTTGTCCTGATCTGTAAGGTTTTGGTCCTATTGCTCTCTGTTGTCAGTTTTTTCTAGTGGGATGGTCTGCTTTAACTAGTGATTCTAGATCCTTGCTATGCCTGCAGGAGGCATACATCCCCAAACAGAGCCACTATTAGCACATGCAAAAAAATTCATGGCTTCTGGTCTTTCCCTTTGGTCTTTGCAATGTTTTTCATGTCTCTGGCCTCAAGCCCTAGTTCAAAAATTTAAAAATTTAGCCATTGCTTTGAAACATCCTTTGTTTTAGCCTGGCCCTATTCTAATTTTTTGTTACTTTTTTGGGCCACTTAAAAATCCTAAAATGCACATGCTTTATATTTTTGGTTGGTCCTCATTTTAAATTTTCCTAAGTCCAGGTGCCCGGCGAAAATTAATTTTTCATAAGTCCTGCGCCTTTAATTTTTCTATAGTTTTGGCCTTTTATTTCCTGGGCCCGGTTCTCTGACACCATCTCAATCAATAGAGGGCGTAAGTTCTCATAGGATTTGTCAGAGGCTTGTGAACTTACGTCAGCTGTTGATTCCTTTTCATGATGTAATGCTTCAGATAGGTGGGTCCATCGGCACATATGCACAAATGGCAGTTCCTTATTGGCCGATAGAAATGATGATATGGTAGGGTGGGGTCAGGCTTTCATGACGATGGCAAAGATTTAGAATCTATGGTGGGCGCATGATCTCAAAGAATCTTTTGAACCCTTGAGATTATGCGCCAGTCATCCGATTCTCCATGTGTGTAGGATGACTATTGTGGGTCTGCTGACAGGTGTTACAAATGGAGCTTTCTTATTGGTTGTGTCAGTGGGACCATTTTCCATGTGTTTCTAGAGTGTTCACTTCTGATTGGTCCACAATCCAATATGCTGGCAGTTGTCAGTGGGACCTAGTTTCTGGCTTGTCAGAGGGTCTTGACATCTGCAGAAAATCAATGACGAGCATAAGTTCTCATGGGATGTGTCAGAGGTTTGAGATCTTATGCTGGCCATCAATTTTACTTTTCTCAGAGGTGATAAAGTGACGTGGGTCCACTGCTACGTGTACTCAGTTGGCAGTTTCTTATTGGTCAGTAAATTGCTAAGTGGGATCCTGTTAGTGGGGCTTGTAATGAAGGCTTTTCAATCTACAGTCGGTACATGATCTCAAGGAATATTCCTACCCCATGAGATCATGTGCCATCCATTGATCTCGAATCTTACTTGGACGTGTCAGTGGTGACTGAGTGATTACAGTGAGTGGTGTAGTGACAAGTGGCATAAAGTAGGCCCAGGTGGGGGTCTAAAGTCTGGTAGTCTAGATAAATGTGTTTAGTGGCTCTGACAATTTTCAAAGGCTTCGCTCATTTGCACAATAAAATGGCGGTGCTCCAGATTGACTAGCGATTCAGCGAACAAGTGTTTGGGTAACTGCTAAAATGAATGGCGAAGAGATAAAGTATTCCACGAACTGGAAAGGGTCTTTAGTCACCAGTTTGCTAAGTGTGGCTAGGGTCTTTTTAAAAGATAAGTCATACATCCCGTGAAAAGGAGGGATCTGACGGTCACGACTTAAAGTTGGTCGAGTTTTAAATATCGACCACCGATTTGCTGCTGGCACCTTGGAAATGACCATTGTAATTCAAATTCAAATTTGTAGAGGGTTTCCAGTGATAGGAATTACCAAAATTTATGGTTTTAGCAGCTATTTTTTATTGGTTTGGTGGTGTTGGTTATTGCCGACTGATCTAAGGGTCTCTATGGTTAGTGGCATGATGTTTTTGTACTAGGAGGAGTGTGGTTTTGTGCTCGAGGTATGTTTGCAAGTGGTTGATTTGACTGGTTTTCATGGCAATTCCTTGGTGCTCTGTACTGTTCTTGCTGATTTTGATGATGGTAAATCTATCTGAGATTCATTTTCTCCAGGTTGCCTATGTTTCTTCCCCTGCAATAACTTTTGTTGTATTTTTGATTGGTTGGGTAGTTGAAACCATAACCCCAGTCACCCGAAGCTTAATGCATCCTCTTTGAGGATTCCAAGGTGACTAGGGGTATAAGTAGTTAGTTTGTGGATAGAGTAAGGGTTCGGTCCTTAGGTTCTATTTTGAATTTCGGTCAGTTCCATTGGTTGTGATTGTATGAACATTTGAGGAAAGAGGAGCTGGATTTTGGGTCTGTTTCCTATCTTTGTGTTGCTTTGTTTGTATATTGATCCTAAATATGTTAATGAGAATGCTATTGAGTTCCAATCTTACATTTGTGTATGTCTTCTTGTTTCAATTCTGAGCTCATAAATGTTAGTATCACAAAGTGTATTAGCATATGGTAAACAAAGAGTATTGTGAAGTCATCTCTGAGTTCCTAACAAAGTTAGGATTAAAGTCTTCTAGGTGAGTTCAGTGAGTTTACAACCAAATAAGAATTTGATGTCCTAGTGTTTGAGGGAGAGGGGTGATAGGAAAAGCACTTATCCTAAGCCCAAGAGTGTTTGATTTAATATCTTCAGTTGATGTATGTAATTGGGTGACTCTTTTCCCTAGGTTAAGGCACTGATCCATCCTCTGGAGGTGTTTCATTGTTGTCAACTACACACACCCAAATTTAAATGATAATATCTTTGAGTCAGTTAGTAAAGGACATAGTTGTATATTGTTTTGAGACTCCTTTGGAGAAGTCAGTCAAGGGTACACCTACCTAAGCATTAAAGCTCGAAGTGTAGGAGGATCTCATTGTTGATCCTTGTTAATTGGCCCTCTTCCTTGTAGACTTTGGAGTGGTGATAGAGTCAAAGTATCATTAAAAGTTATCCATCAAATTATAAATCTACAAGTTGAAGATCAAAGGGAACCCCCAACAACGCCCAACCTTCTTTATTTCTTTATGTGTAGCCACCTATATGCTAGCACATACTAGCTTGTAGTCCCCTCCACTCCTTTTTGTTTTTACATTGCTCCAAACTGCAGCAATGCATTCATGTGCATATCTCTGCAGCCCCTTGACATTTGTTTTTTATTTTTTTGCAGGCACTCCAACATACCAAAAGATATCTGCACCCAACTTTTATAAACTTTGAACTGCAGTCATACATTGGATTCACCAATGTAGCCATGTCCCCTTGTATAAATGGTATGTAGCATTTTATTTTCAAGTGTGCACACCAGCATAACATTGCACAACATTTCAAAAGATCACACAAGGCCAACAAACCATAACACCAAATCATTTTTATGTGCCAAAACAACGTCAACCAGAAAAAACAACAAGAGGATCAACACCTTTTCAAACTCCACTTTTACCTCTAGCATACCAAAATGCAAACCTTTGATGAATCCAGAACCATAGTGTGTCAAACTTTAAATTTCATCTAGAAGAAAATGGAGAAATTATACTGCGCATAAACTAGGAAGCCTAGAGCCATGAAAATTTCCAAAATTTTATGATCTAATTCAAAATGTCAACTGGGTCATTGTAAGATTTTGAGCAGCCCAAAAACCTTCAGTACCTCCTTTGTAAACTAGCCTACGAGAAAATGTGAACTTTTAAAAAAAATATGTCAAAATGACTTGGATTTTGACACAATTGGAACTGGAAACTTATATAACCATACCAAGCCCTATGACATTTTCCAACATTTTAATTTTGAACATTTTCTCAAATACCAAGTCTAAATTCTTCTGAGACCAAAATGACTGAGCTGCCTACAAAACCACCCTTAAATACTGATTAAAATAGATCACATGACCCTGACATTTGACAAACATACACCTTGAAGTACAAACCTTCACTTTTCCAAAGGGATTTTCATAGAAATATTTGAGCGATAAGATATTAATGACCAAACTTGGCACTCTAAAATATTAATTCTATCTGCATTGCCAATCTGCACAAAACACCTTCAAAATTGGCTTTGAAAACTTACCAAATGAAACCCTCGTGATCTGGAATCCTGGGTATTGATTCACTCTCACATAATGAAAATGAATCCATAATCAACTTTCCCAGAAGATCAAAAGGTGAATTACCATTAAACACCAAAGTTAGCACATTAGAAACTTTTTGGATTTGAAACATTGAAAAATGTAGAAACTTGATTTGGAAATGGCTTAAGAAAGTGACTAAATGGCCTGGTCATGACCTAAAAATATTCAAGGAGGTACATTTCCAAGTCTACAATGTAGAAAGAAAATCAAATTCACTTACCCTCAAGCAGGGTGCAAATTGGGATACCACAAAGTAGGCCACTTCAATTTTGGATTCTACAAATTCAGTGAAACTAAACAAATTGGAAATGAAATGGCTCTAGAAAACTGAAAAAATGGGCACATGGGGGGCTAAATGTAATACCCCTCTAACCCTAATATAATTTTTGTGTTTTTTTGAAATAATTAAGATCTTTCGATGTTTTCTTACAACTTAAGTTGTTCATTCAATACTTGTTTGATCTATTCCTATAGTTTGTTTATAATAATTTCATAAGCTAGTACTCAAGGATTCTAATATCAGACATACTATCTAAAGGTATCATTTTTGTATGTATTTATCTCTGTGTATGTATTGAGTACCTTTAAGACCTTTATGAATATAGTTAGGATGTTATATGATATGTACTTGATAGATATATATAAGTGATTATCTATATTTTCTTCTATTAAGGTTACTTTGGATGAATCTTGTATCTCACTTGATGATTTGATTATGTTGATTTATTATTAGTATTGATAAGAGACTAACACAATGCTTGAGATTCTAACCTTCGTTATGATGATGCTACATGCTTTGACTGTATATATATACATGATGTGTTTTCATGATTCAGGATGAAGTCGTATTTACTCACATAGCTGAGGTCCACATGATGTATCGATCCTAGTCATCTGTCTACAATGTCTTCTTTTATATGTATATCCGTGCATATGTATTTCTTCTTTGTGATGTAGGCTTGCAGGTACCGGGCATTGACTTCACCTAGCTTCACAAGTCTGAGTGTGCCCTCAAATCCTCGATGGTTGTTGTTATGGAGATAGTACTAAGGTCCCTACATGAGTCTTCCTTTGTCATTATTCTAGTTTGGGAATATTAGAGTTCCTTCTTTGTCAGTCAACCTTTGGGTGAAAAAACCCCGCACCTGGTTGGGCATTGTTGTAGTTAGTGCCTTGTGGCCACTTGAATTCATTTGGTTGTATGATTTGTTTACTCATTTTATTTATTTCTCCTTCTTGGTATGATTCTTAGTTAATCTTTCTATGTTGTGTTTTAGGGTTTCATGCTTGGTTAGGAGTTTGGCTTGACTTTCCTTGTTGACTTTGGTTGACCTTGTTTGATCTTATGGTTTTCTTGATATGTTTCATAGTTGATTTTTATGGCCTCTTTGGATGATTAGATTTATTTTGAGGCATGTGATTTTATTCTACCTCAGTGTTATATCCTATAGCAATTATAAATAGGTAATAATATTGTGATCTATTACTTCATAATCTTATAGATTATAGTGTTTGGTATTTGGCATGTATCTATATAAATATAAATATATATATAGAAATATATATATGGGTGCACAAATATTTGTATGTATATATATAATTTATATGTGATTATATGTTAATTATTGTAGATATTGTTGATGGTGTATATTTTGGGATTAATGTAAAGTATATTATTATTAATAATTAAATATTAAATAATGCGAGGTATATTATTCTCAATTGTTAATTATTAATGATGTGGATAGGTTATATATATATAGATATTGATGTAATTAATGATGTCATATGCATATATGTTAGGATAATATTACGTATATGTATGAATGAATACAAATCATCTTTTATTGTATATTTGAGTAATATAGTTGTATGATATTAAGTTATTTTATAATACCCTTTAGTTAAGAGTTAGTTGGGAGTTGGTTACTTTTCCTCTCAACCTTTGGAAATCTATTTATATGCACTACTTTCTCATTTGAAGGGAGGGGATTTTAGGGCTGAAGCATTGAGGAGAGGATGGCCTTACTTTTCATGGAGATTTTGGAGAGAAAACTTGGAGATGTGAGGGACAGTTTGTAAGCATGTCTTTAAGAATTTTTGGTTATCTTTGCTTTTGGGAGAGAGACATTTTGGTGAGAATTTCAGTAGTTGAGAGAGAGATTCTTTGTTGTGGAATTATTTTTTTCTTTCATGGAGATTTCTGAAATTGGATAGGGTTTGAAGGATGCATCTCAAGTTTGGATTTGTCTTCTCTTTTGTTTCCTTCCTTCTTCGATTCAACCTTCGTAGGACATGAAGTATGGATTGAATATTTTAGTTACTTTATGTCTCTGATAGATTATAGATCTATTTATATATTATCATTATTTATCATATCTATACTTTTCATTTCTATGGTTACTTTAAAGTTTTGAGTTTTTGTTTGTAAGAATTGGCATGTGTTTTCCTAGGGTTTTTAGCAACCCATTTTTAGAGATCTATTATTATAATAATTTAAATTGCATCTATCATTTAACTAAATTAATTATCTGCAAGTAAAATTCCCAGATCTCAAATGGGTATCTCTCTAATTTTATTTTTAGGGTCGAACTAATGCCTTATTTTTGACATTTTGGTAGACTATGTTTGTCCATTCTTGATTCTGAATTTTCTATCAAATGTATTCATATGCTATAGGCTGATATGATTATATTAAAGTCTTAATTTTATATGAGAGATTCTCCTAAGTCTTATATTTCATTTCCAATTGGTTTGGAGAATTTTAATTATGTTTTGTGAAAATTACAATCATTTTAGTGAAGGCAGGTCTGAACCCTAACTAGAGTTTTCTATTTTAAACCAGAAGTCATAACTTTCTTTCCCACCATTGGATCTTCCTAAAAATTAAATTGAGAGTCCATAATTATGTTATCTAAATATCCAACAAAGATATTTTCTTTATTATTTGTTTTGTGGAAGATATGGATGATTGTTCTATGATGACTATCCTTTGCATTTAATGCTTACTTGAAATAATTCAGTTTAAGAACATCACTAACTTTTAGGGTTTCGTATGGTTACCAGAGGATATTAGAATTTATTTTTGGGTTAATTGAATCTATGTGTACTCTGAATATGTTTATAATATCACTTTTATATTTCTTATATGTTTGGAACATTCTGAATGCCATATTGGGTTTAGGGTTGTCAAGTGGACTAGGGACAACATATGTTTTCCTAAACTCAATCAAATGTTGTTATGGAATTGATATGAATTCTTGATGATGGATCTATTATGTTCTTATGATTTTTATATGTATTTTAAGGAACCTAAGTACACTAGGTGAGTGGCTCATAGTGAGGGGCCAAGGCCCTAAGTGGCTAGTACTAGGATAACCTACTATGAGTTATTTAATCAAGTGATAACCTAAATAAATGAATTGGGAATGGAAGATTATTGGAATGGGAAATTACACAATAATCAAGATTAATTGTGCCTCAACCATGCCTTTAGTTCTAGTAAAGACTAAGGATGGGAGTGGGAGAAGGTACCTATGCATAGGTACGACTGAATGACCTTGTCTGTACAAGAGGCATTCGATTCCGCATATGCCTACTTGGGGGCCGGGGTCAAGAGTGGCTAGTACCAGGACAACCCAAGGGGTGAGGGCTATGTGATGACACTCACCTAGCTTGTAGCTTAGAGTCTCTACCAAATTTGATCATGCCTCTGGTAGTCTTGTCTTTTCTTTTGTGTTGTGACTTTGGGGAAATTTTATCACCACCTTAGGAATTTCCTAGTTGTTACCTCTTGTATGGGCCTTTGGTTCTATCTCCTAGCTTGGGGGAGTGGGCCTATTGGTTCCACGTGGTTGGGTGGTTAATATTTATATTGAGGTATTTTTCATGATTCTTTGGATGATCCTACCACATATTCCTTTCCAGATCTACAGTTGAAGATTTCTTATTGGATATTTTAATATGTTGAGATGTACTTATGTATTTGTATTCATGTAATTTTAATCTCCTAAAAGGAGTCTTGTAGTATTGATGTAATCTCAGTTCAAATTAATGCATAAGGGAATGGGTAGTTCTAGGTAAAAGAAAGGGAAAAGAATGTGGAATATTGGACATGTTACTAGCATTAAAAGAAAGTGTTTATGTTATTTCTCCTATCCTCTTATGTTGTCCATATGTAAAGGAAATAATCTTAAATATAGTTATATATAATGATGTATCTCAACAATAATGTATTCTCTCTTGATGAAAGGATCCAAGGAAATTATTGAGAAATGATAGATTAGTGATTGGAATTATTAACAATGAATGGTTATGAAACAATGCAATAAAATAGTAACTTGATTATAATGTTAATATTTGGTTCATGTTAATGAAGTACCTAGGATAATGCCTACCTTAATGAATATTAATCTCTTACCTAAATTATTAGAGAAAAGTGATATAAAGGATAGTAGATGTAGATGAAATCAATATGAATTTATGGAATGAGTTGATAAAAGGAATAATGATGTTGGATGATTAATTTATGTTTAATAAAATAAATAAGTTAGGGACATTTATCTTGATGCATTAAAATGAACAAAGATCTTTTAAGCTCATGATTCCATGAATATCTTATGCATGTAAATGGTTTGTATGATGTTGCTTTAGTAGCGACGTTAGGGAACCCGTGAGGACTTAACTTGTATAAATATTACATTCAAGTAGTAGAAAATTATTTCTTCTTTTATAAATATGAAGTGTAATGATGAATATTACTCTAGTTAAAATAAAAAAAGAAATTTACTACTTGCATTTTATAGAGGTTTATGTCTTGTCCTCTTGGGTTGCCTAGCAGGGCGTTACACTAAAAAAGGTCATGGAGACTCGCTCACATTCCTAAAACACAATGAAAAAACCCCTTTTCTATGAATATCAAACTCTCATAAAATGAAAACCTTTGAAGTGGGTTACTTAATAAAATTCTGGAAAGACAAATGCAGATTTCTAGAAACACCTCCAAAAGGCTACTCCCTAAACATGCCAGAATTGAAATTTAGGATCTCAAACCCACTACATATGTGGAATGAAAGGTGGTGAACACATCCCCCAAGCGGTTCCTCATGAAAAAAAACACACCCCTCTATCTATGCACTCAAACTAGGCTTTTCACAATTACTTTCAAGGGCACAAACTTTGCCTTAAGAATTTTTTTTTTAATATGGACTCAAAATCACATCCTGGATTTTTGAGCTCCAATAGATATCACATGGGATTTAATGCAAAATGATTTGTTATATTATATTGATTAAATGTATAAAAACATATAAGTATGACATAATGATAAAGTACATGAATATAAAATTTAATTAAATTCTAATATATTAAAAAACCTAACAAGATTTCTTGATAAATGCTACAGTGATTAAGTTTTTACAAGTGTAAAGACATGATCTAATTAAACAACTTATCACGAGTTCGTAATTAGATACAACAAATGTTCATGTAATGTACACATATTATGATAAATGACACTGTGATCTAGTTTTCATTTTATCTAACTTAATGCTAACATGGTCTAACTCACATGACACATGAAACACCAAATTACAAGCTAACATTAAAAAGGTAATTTCTTAATCTATGATAAATTAAAATATAAAGTGAATTCATGACAATATAATGTTTTCCATGAAATAAAAACTATATAATGAATAGAATAAGATCTAACTATCTAACATAGCATGCCTTAAAGAAGAAAAATTATAGTATGCCATTCAATAAAGAAAGAGAAATAGAAATAAATATTAAGCATAATATCTATGTAAATGTATAGTATAACAAATTATTTGAGAGGAATATCATCCATTGTTGCTAGTTTATATACACTTGATCCATAGACGTCAAGGAAAATATAAGGTTTTAATAAATTTGGGCTTGATTTCCCCTTTTTAAGTGCAAGTGGAGGAGCTATTACATTATGTTGATTCTCATAGAGAACCAAGTAACCAACCATGAATGAGTATTGAATAACTTTTTCAATAAAGTTTCATTGCATATTCCCATCACAATATTAAAGAAGTTTGAGATAATTTATATGTTGTTCATCATGTATTTCAAGTTGTTAAATATTTTATTCATCATCATCAAGGATTCTCTTGAGAGAAACTAAAAATGAAGTAATATATTTCTATAAATGCCTATCGGCCTGAACATCATAAATGTGGTTATTAGGGGAAGTACTCATAGCTATACAAATACGTGTTTAATATAGGCCCATAATGCATAACTATGGCGTAGAGAAATGGTGTTTAATGTGATATTTTTACATACGTATGCACATATTTTTTCTTAAAATTGAAACATAGTAGATTCAACCATTTCCTTAAGTAATCAATCATTGTGATGATAAATGTATGTCCTTGTGAAGCATGAAGAGATATTTTTTACAATAAGGTGCAAACCCTACAAAAAATGGCTAAGGAGCCACTTGAACTAGAATTTCTTGGAGAGGAACATGGATAAAATTAATATGTTATTGGCACTAAAGACACCTTTTCACAAAGCAAAAAGAACCATTTATCTATGGATTTCCAATAGTAACCCATACAAATTAATTTTTGAATCAAAGGTCCACCACAAAAATCCCCAAGAAGGCACTTGAATGAGATTCCTCAAGAGAAATAGAGATCTCTAGTTTGACATTGGATAAGGTAATGTAATGCATAGTGTGCTTACATATATGAGCTTTAATAATCATATATTAAGGATCTATAAACATAACATCATGACGGTAAAGAGCTATATAAGAGTACTATTTGTTAGAACCAATGTTATTGTAATAAGATATCTCAGAAGAGCTATGATAAATAATAGGTGAAGCAAGATCATAGGTAATGAATTGGTAATCCATAGATGAATAGTAAAGAAATATAAGGGAATCAACACTTTCCATAAAACATACAAAGATAGATGGTTTTCTAATTTCATAAACATATAAATGATAACCATAAATGAGCATATTAATCATCTGATGAACATATCATCATCCACAAAACATAAATGTAAATGTATAGTTCTAACCATCATAATAGAATGTCCAAATCAGAAAGTCCAAGTATCACCATAGGAGAGGGTATTATATCATAGCTAATGAATTGGTAATCCATAGATGAATAATAAAGAAATATAAGGGAATCAACACTTTCCATTGCATCTACATGTCAATTGTCTTTCCATGGAATCATATCTATGGCGTAAGAAGTAATGTTCATTAACAACAATAAGACTAAGTCGTGATATTGAGTATTTTATTTTATTTTTGTTGATAACTTCCCATTACTTTTCATATGATCAACTACTAAACACTAAAGACATGAAAATGTTGAATTTTAGGAGATGAAGCTACACACAAACTAGTTATAAGGGCTTCATACTTGAAAATGTAATTGGTATATAGGAAATTGAGATGATGAGTTAGAGGAATTGGTTTTCCTAAAGGAAGTACTAATATGACACTAGCATCAGAGGGAACTTGAAATCTAGAACCATCAAAGACTAAATTGCATGTTTTATCTATATCCCAGGTCTATGATCACAACAAAATGAGTCTTGATTGTGATGAGTAAATGGTGATGCAACATTGGCTGTGTGATCATTCAAAGCTTGGCAATTAATCACTTTTTGAGAGACATATTTAAGGTCAAATTCTATTCACAACATAGCCCATTTAGAAAACTATCAAAATGAATATGTTTTAGAGAAGAGACACTTGAATAGGTCAAATTAATAATGATGTGTTTCAATATTAAAGAGATTACATCACAACATTTGGTGTTGTGAGTTTCTAAGAGTGTGACATTATCCCTCCATCACAGTAAATAAACTTCATAATCAAGTAAGGTGTGAATTATGTAATACAAAATATGCTCTTTATCATCATCATCATGATGTTGTGCCAATAATGTTGCAAGAGCATTGGATGAAGCAGTAGATTTGAGATGAAAAGAATTGTTATAAATTATGTAAGAAACTGGTGTTATCATTGATTACTTAAAATAGTGTGGCTCTCCACGATTTAAAAGTATATTCATAGATTATTGTCTCCCACTATATTTATACTTAGTTTTAGGTAATTGGAGTATAGATATTAGATTATTTCTTGAATTTTGCATATAAATTTTTTTTTAATCTCTTGATTAGACTTCATCATGCTTTCATCTAAATTACTACATTTTCATTAACCTGAACTAACATGATCTAAATCTAAAATTAGTCAATTGTCTTAGCAATGACCATCTTGCCAAATCCTCTTTAATATGAATCTTGTTACTCACTTCTTACTTCTAACCAAGATCTCTTACCTGACCCTCGTGAACTTGAAAATTTCTATTGTCAGAGTAGTTACACCCTCTATAATATTTTGGTATAGTTTTGGTTGTATATCTCTAAATTTATTTATTCTAAACATTTCTATGGGCTTGAGCTCAGCTAATAATGACATAATTCATAGCTCATCTAATTTTTTTAACAAGATGTATTTTCCAAGGGTTATGTGGTATCGCCGTATACGTAGCCGCTCCAAAAGAATATTCAAATCGGTTTTGTGATAGCAATAAAGTTGAAAACAGCAATAAATAAAGGAAATTATGCGGAGCGTACAAAGGAATACTGGCTGGTGGCTGAGGTCCTCACGGAATGCATTAAGGAGAATACGGGTTTCTTACATGGCAAAGGTCATAATATACGTGTTTCTGCTCTTTTCAGTTCTCACGGCTAGGCCTGGTAATAATCATATTCGTCTCCCTCTCTTCAATTTTCCAGTGTCTGATTATAAGTTATTACTGATTTGTAACGTGATGATGGTTTTTATGTGTTGATGTTCTGAACTAGTGTGGAGTGAGATCTGCGAGCCCCGCACTGTTATTGTCCGCGGTTGAGCCCTTCATTTCACGGGCAATGCGAGTTTTGGAATGAAGATGAATGCAACGATATGTGTAAAAATGAAGGGAATCTTTACGGATATTGTGATTTTTGGACTGTACACGGATTCGCTTGTTGGTGTGCTGCTAAATGTGATTCAATGTCACAACATTCCCCACCATCGCCTTGAAAATCAGCCTTGCATAAGGAGGAGAAAGATCTATAGGATTAAGAATAGTAATCTAGGGTTGGTCTTGTAAGTATGCTTAGGGGTTTAGGTTTCTTAATTGTTGGTGGGGACAAAAATAAACTATTTTCATAAAATAATATTAATAAACTAGTCATGATGAATAATACTAGTGTAATTATATGTAAAAAGATGTGTAGATGTCATTCAGGGATATGGTGAAAGGCGTAGAGATAAAGGAATGCCATATTCTGAATCTGTTGTGTGCATCTTAGTCTAATTATTTACCATAATCTATTGTCTTGAATTATATGTTTTGGGACTTGTGTCATTCGATTTAGTGGTTGTTTTTTAATGAGAGAAAAGGCTTGTGTGTTTATTTTATAGTTGTATTTGTCTTTTGTAATGGACCTTGGTTCAAAGGGGAGGGCGTTCTTGCAAATATTAGCCTTATTCTAAATTGTATTACATAAAAGATGTTTCAAAATATTTGATTTGAAAGTTGATTCTATTTCAAAAGTATCATGTTCTCTCTAATATTGATGCAATTGTTAGGGATAGATTGAAATTGGTTATCTCACGAAATGAAAATGCTTCTTTGATCCATTTACCAAGATATGTTGTACTTAAAGTTCTTCGTATGAAAAATATAAAGTCTTATATTCTACCAAGTAAGGCATACCTCCTTCCATTTTTATAAATAAACTTATTTTATTTAGGATCCTACCATTATTCTATATTGAGAATTGTAGATTTTAATAATATGTAAGAAAAAATATTTTTTACCTAGTAATTGCAATGTTATTTCTATCATGATGCATAAGTTTATTGTAAAATATATTTTCTATCACAAGTGTAAAAGAAGTACTACAACAAAGTTTGTATGTAATTTTGCACTCCATGAAGTCTTTTAAAGTAATTTCATTTAATTTTAATTTTGAAAGTCATGGTTATGATGTTTATGCTTGAATTGTAATAGTGGTGCCAATAACCAATCCCCATATGACTACCACATAAATGGAATAGTTCTTAAAAGCCGATCTTTCAGATTCTAACATGTTGGTAATGAGAAGAGATATCAAAAAATATCATGGATTTGAAAGCAATAATTTGTTTCTAGATTTGACTTTCCCCTTCATGAGATTTTTTCATTTTAATGCATACAATGCTATCAATAGTTATGATTTCTCTACAATTGTCATTAATAATTGCCCATATTAAAGATAAATAAAATAGGCTGGTAATGTGTATTAATCAATCCATAAATGAGATTTAAGATTAAACACACATGAAATTAAAATATCTCCATCTCAGTCACATACCCTTACTACTTTCTTATAACATGCAACAAAAAATATTTTTCACTTTATTTACTTATTGGATCTTTAGTTACGGTTTATCTTTAGATTTCTATCGGCATATTCCTAAACCTATTATGGATGCAAGTGCTAGTTATAATAATAAACAACTTCAAAAACATGAATAAATTATAATATGAAAAGACAAATTATTACCAATAAATATTTTCAACGGTCCAACCAAACAATATCCATAGTTTGAGAATAAGGGAGATATTCCAATTGTTGGCAAGTTGGCTATATTGATGTATATGACTTGATATAGTGTTTTCATTATGGCAAAAAAGTCATATAGCAATTTGGAGTCAACGCACTGGATGAGAAGATCAGAAATCGGTTAAGTGTTGCAGACTGGATAGTGTACAGAGTTCTTGCAGCTCAAAACATCAGTGCACATGCGTATGGAATAATTATGGTATGCACCCTGGAAGTTAAGTTGGTTAGACTATATTCATGCTTATTCTATGAGCACATAATCAGATATGCAAGGATGAGAAAGTTACATTCAATTGAAGTTACACAGCCAGTGAGTGCCAGAGAAGAACAGAGTATGAAGCCGACAATTAATATTTTGGTTTGTGGTTATAATGAAATGTTGTAAAAGCTATGCGCCTATTATATTTAGGTTGCAGACATGTATACTTGTTTGTTTGTAAGCATGCTTGAGCCAATTCATTTGGAAGCGTTGTTTGTAATAGGTTATAAGGCCGACCTAGTTGTTTGTTATGTATGCACATATAATTATGAGATGCACCCATTGTAATTGGGAAGAAAGTTAATATAGAGATGTGATAAGTAGAGAAGAAGTGTGAAAAGATAGTATAAGATGTATTAGAGCTTTAATTTCTAGAGTTCAAAGAATCAACGCATCAAAGGAACTAATCTGACAAGCAGTGTCACAGTGAGAGTTCATCCAAGATAGAATGTGTATCTAAGATCAGAAGGTTGCAGCCTTCACCTCTTGAGCAATGAGCTCTAGAATAGTGCATCCACTCCCCTAACAAGGATTATTTTAAAAGACTCCTAACAGGGTCTGACCCTTAACAACGTCTACTATACTTAAAGCATTTTAAAGAAACTCCTAACAGGGTTAAGGATCTTCTAACAAGGATCACAAAACACTAGTGCAGAGTATTAGTGGCTGTCAATTCCCATCGAGGTTTTTCCCTATTTGGGTTTCCCTGTAACCATATTGGTGTCATGTGTTGATTTCATGTTTCATGTTTATATGAATGTTTATTTTAGTTCTTAAGCATTCAAGTTCAATTTAAAGATTAAAGTAAAAAGTTAAAATACAGTGAACACTAATTCATCCCCCCCTCTCAGTGTTCCCATTCCTAACAATTGGTATCAGAGCTCTAGTCCCCAGCAAAGAAGTTTAACCACTTGAGGAGATCATGGACAAAGAAGAAATGAAACATCTAATTGGATACACTAGCTGTATTGGATACAATGAAGCACAAAATTAGATTGACAACATGCGAGCAAGAAAGGATAAACAAAAGGACACTACTAATGCTAAGAAGAATGAAGATCAAACTAAAGATAATGGTGAACCACCTAAGAATGAGTGCAAGAAAGTAGAACGCACTTGTTTTGCATGTAACAAGCATGGAAAAATTGCAAGGAACTGTACAGAGGTAAGACCTTTTAACAGTTACTGTTATTCATGCAATAAATTTTGTCATAAAGCTATGAATTGCAAAACTAGTAAGAACAGGATTCAACATAATCAAATGAATCAAAATTAGACAAATATAAGAAGTTCTCAAAATGTTACATGTTAGAAATATAACTATAATGGTCACTCAGCGAGACAATGCAAAATGGTGACTCATGTCAATGCACCGAGGAATATAAGACCTCCAGTCATTTGTCACTCTTGTAACAAGGCTGGACATGTTAGGAATAGTCCCAAGAGATAACTGAGAGGGGGGGTGAATCAATTATCGACAAGTTTCAATTCTTTATCCAATTAAGTATACTTAAACATAAGGCATAAACACAATAAAAGAACACTCGAACACAACACAATATTTTGGTTACAGGGAAACCCAAATAGGTCCTAATTGGTCCTAATTGGTCACCATTAGGACCAATTAGTCACCATTTAGACTCTCCAAATTACTCCTCTGGTTGCAAAATCCACCCACCAGCCTAATCTTATATATTGTGATACCAATCTGATAGATACTCACCTAGCTTGCTTGCACTTTCTTGATTAGGACTCCTAGGGTTCCTAATCCTTCCAAAGTCCTATCTACAACTCTTAGGATTCTCCAAGTCCCCTCTAATCTAGTTAAGGACTTCCTTCATGTCTCCTCTCAAGGTGACAAACTCTAGTGCTTCACTAGGGTATCTATCTTCATTTAGTAACAATCTTCCTATCTCCATTAGCTTCATTCCAATGGCTCTTCTCTGTCATTTGTTATGGATTTATGTTTTTTAGGGGTTCAATGCCTTCTTAATCATCATTTAAAATTCCCTCTTGATCCCTTTGGCTTGGGGTATCAAGTTCATGCTTAACGATCTCATGTTTTTTTTCAAATGGCCTATTAGGCCTATTAGCTCTCAATTAGGTCTCTCTAACCGGGATTTTGGATATTCTTGGAAAATATCTCTAAACAACTCCATGAAAAAATCTAGGTTTCAAACACCCTTTTCAGAGTTCTTTGAGATTTTCTATGTCTCCCCTCTTCAAATTACCTGTGCATTTCCTTCCTACATTCAAGGTCTTTAGGGCTATTTGGTCTCCATTAACCAATCATGGTTTCTTGGCTTCAAAATACATTCATTTGGATTGGTCAAGCTCAATTCATTTTCATTAGCCTCTATATTGGACCAAAGACTCCTTCAAACATCTTAGTTTCAATTCCTTAATTGATCCCCTGCAATCAAACACATTGATTCATGTGCAAGATCCTAGCTAGACTTTACTAGACTCGCCTAGTGCTTGCTTGTAAAATTAGCTCTTGAAACTTCTAGGCCTCCTCTGATAATATTTATACTATAAAGAGGCTCACCAAACATTTCCCAAATCCCCATGATGATTACATAGTATGGTTTCATGTGGGAGCCATTTTAGCACAACACAGTCCTGGACTGGCCAATGACTGGCAGAACCACAAAAGATTTACAAAAAATAAATAAACTAAACACAAGAAACTTCTATCCTATACAAATAAAAGTTAAATAGTATATGTTACTACAATACACCACATAATGTTGGATTTAATCCATTACACACTCTATTTTATTGAAATTTCCTCTGACTATGCCCATAAAACCAGTAACATAGTGTAATTGCAAATAACTCAAAAACTTGTAAAAAATTCTAACCTCATGATTTGGGCTCCATAGGGCTTATATACCCCTCCTCACATTTTAAAGTGGTTGAGACACCAATTATGCCCTAAAATCTCTTATTTGTCTTCATTGGGACAATGTTGTCATGCAATTTTGCAAAAATGCAAAAGTTATCATGACAACATTTTGTCAATTTTAGAAACTTTGCTTCAAGCCTATCCAAATGCTTGCCAAATCTAATGAAATGATTTTTTAACACCATATAATCCTTTTTAGGATCAATTCAACCTTTTCCCAACTTATTTAGGTTATTTTTCCCAAATCTGATACCAAGACTAAGAAAAACTTAGAAGTATTGCAACTAAGCTTTATCCTGAAACACTCTAGTTTAGATTAGGTCTAACCTAGATGTCCTAGACTCACAACCTAGATTCAAACTAGGATCCTAAATCTAACATAGACCTGGCTAAGGTTCGTACAAGACAAAATGGAGTATGTGATGCAAGAGAGGATAGGAGGGGCCAAGGAATGGCACACCCTAACCTGAACCACCTTGCTCAACAACACGCAGAAGCCACAACAACATAGTGGGAGAGAGAAAATTCAAGATCATTCATATATTTACTTAAAATTGATTCATACATGTTGGACCGTAAGGCCTTCCTAGTTTTTTCTAGATATTACACTGAATTACAGAAGTCCTCAAACATGCGAGGATCTATAAATAATCTCTAATCTTTTATCTTCTATCTTCTACCCAAAAACTGCCTCCCTAAACTCTAACCAAACAACTAAATTTATACAAGAGACTACCGAACTGAGTCAGCCTTTAGATCCAAAATAAATAGAAGGAATGGTCAGATCTGGGACCACACGCTTCCCAATGATGGATACTGGCATTAAATCTATGACCCATAATCAGTGCACAAGTTGGCCTCAACAGAAACTCAAAAGAAACCTATCGGTAAGCAAATCCAACCGAGTGCCAGACAAGCATCACCAAGTGCCAGGGAAATTCATCGAGTGCCAAAGGGATAACCAACCAACATCGGTGAACAAAGGAAACCAAGCAACACTGAACCAACTCGATCAAAGCAGGAACCAAGCAACACAAAAAAACTCAAATATGTTTGTGGTGACACAGGATTTCCAAGGACATGAGATGCTCCTACATTAGACACATGGGGTTATTTGAAAATGATTCTCTAAATCATTTAGAAGGTATGATCCGAGCTACATCCAACTCAGATTGTGAAATCCATGAACTGTCTTCAATTGGTCTATTCTTCAACTTTACCAGATATTCCATATACTCTTTTCCTCTTGTACTTCTGCCAATTCTGCCAATTCTCTGCTCCAAAATATGCTCAACTTCTTCATTCTATTTCTTAGGGTATTCCATCGGTACTGTCATGTCTTCTTTAGGTTCATGAAACTCATACAAATCAACAATGTTGAATATAGGTGATATATCCATGTCATCAGGTAACTCAACTTCATATGCATTTCCACTGTCAAATTTTCTCAAAATCTTGCAAGGTCCAAACTTCTTCATCTTCAGTTTCTCATATGTTCCAATAGGAATTCTACCTTTTCTCAAATGAACCATCACTTCATCACCAACATCAAAATTCTTATGTCTTCTTGATCTATCAGCTTTGTCTTTGTATTTTTGATTACTCTTTTCTAGTTTAAGCTTCACATCTTCATGCAATGTCTTCATGTACTCAAAAAAATGTACTCCTTCAGCACTTCTCTTTCTTTCATCATCAATGTCTCTCAAATCAAATATACCTCTTAGTTTTATGTTATTTAGAATCTCAAAAGGTGTTTTTCTAGTACTTATATTCACTAAATTATTGTATGCAAACTCTGCTTGTGCCAACACAGAAGCCCAATTACCTGGTGTGTCTCCAACTAAACATCTCAAAAGATTACCCAAGCTTCTATTCAAAACTTATGTCTATCCATTGGTTTGTGGGTCAAATGTAGAACTATATTTTAACTTGGTACCCAACTTCTTCCAAAGAGTCTTCCAAAAGTATCCAACAAATTTATTATCTCGGTCAGAGATAATACTCCTCGGTAATCCATGCAATCTGACAATTTCCTTAAATAAAAGATATGCTATATGTACTTCATCTAATGTCTTTCTACAAGGTATAAAATGTGCCATTTTAGAAAATCTATCCACAACCATAAATATAGAATCATTACCTCTTACTGTCTTCGGTAACCCAAGAACAAAATCCATACTGATGTCAATCTAGGGTTTCTTAGGTACAGCAATCAGTGTATACAATCCAATATTTTGACTAACACCTTTTGCAACTTGATAAACTCCACAACTTTTCAAAAATTTCTGAACATATTTATACAACTATGGCTAAAAGTATTTCTCCTTAAGCAAACTCAATGTCTTATCAATACCAAAATGTCCAGCCAAACCACCATTATGTTTCTCTTTTATCAAATTAGTTCTCATAGGTTCTCTTGGTATACACAACTGAATACCTTTAAACAACATACCTCCTTGCATAAAATATCCATCCCATTTAGTACTTTGTTGACCTTGAATAGGTGTGTTGGTGCCCAAAAATGATGGATTCACTTTTGGTCAACTGACAGGTATGATGGTGATGCACCACTTATAGCTCTGCAATTTTGGCTTAATCAAGGCAAGGCTAGTAGGGCTAATTTCACTTTGAACTATCAAATTCACTATGATGCTCAACTGCATACAAAAAACAAAGTTCCTCCAAAGGTGGTGAATGATCCTTTGAGGAAAGCAACAAATCTTCTGATAATCTCTACTCTATAAAACTCAACTAAAATGGATTATACTAAGGACTAAAAGTAATGATTTTGAAATAATAATTTAATGATCTACAAACTATAGATGAACTTAATGTGACAATTTCTAATTAAAGATTAGATCAGTTCCTTCTAAGTATTTGGGTTATAGAGTCAAAACGCTCTCAATCCTATGTATGATCAGAGACGGTTCTAAAAACTTTCTTTAATAAGACAAGACCATCACTTCACAGGCTTCCACTTGATTCATAATACAAATCAATTTACACAACTAATCCTATTGAATTTAACTCAAATTAAGAGACCGATAAGAACAATGGTAGGTTCACAGACCATACAATTGATACTCGAGTTGTATATATTAACTTTGAATTACAATATTCACAGAATAGAACATAGTGAAACACTCTATTTAATAGAATATCTGAAAGATTAATTGAAAACATATAACTTATAACCACAAATAAAAAGGAGAGCACTTATGTTTATTAATGTTAAAAAAATAGTACATTAGAGTTCATATTGCAGTTGTGATCAAATTATATCTTATGAAGATCTGAATTGTATTGTCTTTACATTTTACATTATGTATATATATGTGTTTAAGTGGCTTTCACACCTCTTTAGGGTGAAAAGACACAACCCTTATTACAAATTATTTTGAAAAATAATAAACTAACTAAAAAATAACTACCTAACTTTAGGATTTGGCTCTGGTCAAAAAACCAAAACACCTTATGGAAAGCTAAGATTTTTATTGGAAACAAGAAATTTGATTTCCCGAACTGGGTCTTTTTTAGATTTTTAAAATTCCACCAGCTTCAGCCTCTGTCGATGTCATCTTTGCAGCAGGTCAAAATTCCAGCATTTTCTAAAGGCTTTGATCGTAGAATTTTGATTGTTCTTGTCACAGATATTTCTTCCTTAATCTCTCAACTTTTTAATTGAAAACTAATATAAATTTTTCATCCCATTTCATGTACTCCGTCATTCATTATTGGGCATGGAGTTTAAGAGGTCATTATTTAGGGTTTTATCACTATATAGGACTCCAAATTTTGCCCAAAATTTAGAGCTCCAAAAAGGTTCTATGCACTTTCTCCATGGCTCAAAAAAATCAGGATCAAATTCATAAGAATCTCTCATGTCGTCAAAGCTTAGAATTCCAATTTTCATCTTGGTCATCAAAGATCTTCTTCTACTCAATGCATCAGCAACTCGATTAGTGAATCCACTCTTATGCTTTATCACAAATGTATAACTCTGTAAATACTCAACCCATTTCATATGTCTCTAATTCTACTTATTTTGACTATCCAAATACTGTAAATCCTTATGATCAGTATAGAACAAAAATTCACTCGATATCAAATAAAGTCTCCATTTCTTCAGTGCTTGAACAATAGCATAGAATTATTGATCATACACAAAATATTTCCTTTTTGCATCATTCAACTTTTCACTAAAGAAAGCAACACACCTTCTTGACTCAACACAGCTCCAATTGCACTTCCACTTGCATCACATTCCACTTGAAATACCTTATTGAAATCAAGTAATGCCAAAACAGGTAATTCAGCAATCTTTTGCTTCAGGGTCTCAAAACTTTTATCAGCTCCATGTTTCCACTTGAATTCTCTTTTGTCTCCTCTCATAGTCTCAGTCATAGCATTACAAATTGAATTGAAATTTCTAATGAAATTTTGGTAAAAACTTGCCAAACCATGAAATGATCTTACCTCACTAGCATTCACAGGTGTAGGCCAATTCAAAATAGCTTCAACATTTTCAGGATCCATTTTCAAACCATCAATTGAAATCACAAATCCTAAATACACAATCTTCTCTTTCATGAATGAACACCTTTTCAGATTTATCAACAACTCTCTTTCATGAATGAATACCTTTTCAGATTTATCAGAACCTTTTCTTCTTCAATCTCTACAAAACTTGTCTAACATGAACCAAATGTTCTTCTTTAGTCTTAGTGAATATCAAAATATCATCAAGATATACAATCACAAACTTACCCAAGAATTTGTTCAAAACTTCATTCATCAACCTCATAAAAGTACTCAGTGCATTAGTTAAACCAAAAGGCGTAACCAACCACTCATATAAAACTTCTTTTGTCTTGAAAGAAGTCTTCCATTCATGACCTTCTCTGATTCTGATCTGATGATACCCACTTTTGAAATTAATCTTGGTAAAATACTTTTCTCCAGTCAAACTATCCATTATATCATCCATTCTTGGTATAGGAAACCTATACTTAACTGTTATCTTGTTGATTGCTCTAGAATCAGAACACATTCACCATTCCCCCATTCTTCTTTGGTGCCAATACCGCAAGTACTACACAAGGACTCAAACTTTCTCTGATCCAACCTTTCTCCAACAACTCTTGAATTTGTCAGTTCTATTCCCGATTCTTGGTAAGTCTCAACCGATGAGGTGCCTTGTTTGGTAAATTAGCTCCAAGGATTAGATCCATGCAATGATCAATGCTTCTTTTCGATGGAAAACCATTAGGTACATTATTAGAAATAATATCACTATACTCAGTGAGTAATTTATCAATCTCCTCAGGGACATTATCCTCTATTTTCTTACTCAGTTTGTTAGGAATGACAACAAAAGATACATCATTTCTCTTTAAATCCTTAACAAAATTTCTTCCTTCCATCAAGAAAACTTTCACAGATGTGAAAACATTACCAACAGGTTCTTCCATCAAAGGTAACAAGATTTGTCTCTTTCCATCAACCAAAATAGTATACTTATGCAATCTCCCATCATATTTCCAAGGTCTACCCAACAAAATATAACAACAATCCATAGGCATGATATCACATAACACATTATCATAGTACTTTCCAATCTTCAAATTCACATAACATTGTTCACTTACAAGTAGTGTATGCTCATCTTTGATCCATGAAATCTGATAGGGCTTCGTATGTTTCAACCTTTCCAACTACAACTTTGTGACCATCTCCTTAGATGCCATATTCTCTGAGCTAACACTATCAATGATTACCTTCCAAAAAATTTCAGAAACTCTACATCTGGTCTTGAACAAAATTTTCCTTACTATATCTTCCTTTTTACTTTCATTCCAAAGTGTTCTTCCTACCATCAAGTTATTTTCCTTCTCGGGTTCATTCGGTGACTCTTCTTGCACCAAAGCATTCTGACTGTTACCAGCATTCTTACTTGCATGTGTACACTATGTCCTTCTCTACAATTGTAACAAGTTCCTCAAAAACTTCCTCTATTATAACCACCTTGGTAGTTATTACCTCTGCCTCTAGATGAACTTTCACCTTTCCACTCGGTCTTTCCTTTATCCAAAGTTGTCTTTTCTGGTTCAAATCTACTATTTTCACCATAAGATCTACCTCTTCCTCTAGGGAATCTACCACCTCTACCTCTTTGTCTTTTATTATGTTTCTTGTTCAATTTCTCCTCAGTTTTTAATGCAAATTGATAAGCCTCTTTAATGTTCTCCAATTTGGCCAAACTGATTTCTTCTTGGATGGAAAATCTCAAACCATTCAGGTATCTAGCAATTATTTCCACATCATCTTCATCATGTCCAAATCTAATATCTAATCTATAGAATTCCTCAGTATAATCCTTTACCGATCTATCTTTCTGCCTCAAACTTTGCATTCACCTAACTAGGTTAATCTGATAATCATAAGGTAAGAACTTTCCTTTCAATTTATTCACCATTTTACTCCATACCTTGATTTTATCTTTTCCTTTCCTCTTTATGTCCAGCTGCAGATGTTCCCACCACAAGGATACATGACTTTTCAACTTTGTGCTTGCAATTTTCACTTTCTTGTCTTTAGGTACATTTTCATACTCAAAATACTTTTCCATGTATGTGATTCAATCCACAAATTCATTATAATCCAACTTTCCACCATATTGAGGAGGATTAAAGTGTGATGTAGACTTTAGACTTGTCAAAGCCTTCAAGAATCTTTCCTCACCCTGATCCATCACAGGTGCAAGTTCTACATCACCTTGTTCTACCTCGATTTCATCATCACTAACATCTTCAAGATGTCTTCCTCTTCTCTGGGCTATTTGAACAGCTTCTAATCTAGCAAAAATTTGTCTCAACATGTCTGCCAATCCTAGATCTGCATCTCACCTCCCACTAACCATCTTGAAAACCCTCTGCAATTGCAGGTCAGATCACAATCTACCACCCCACAACAATTTAACTAGGGCTTCATAAGAAGGAACCTTCAAATCTAGATTCACAAACCTAGATTTTGATCTCACCTCACTCTGATACCACTTGATGCAAGAGAGAGTAGGAGGGGCCAAGTAATGTTACACCCTAACTTGAGCCACCTTGCTCAACAACATGTGGAAGCAATAACAATACAGTGGGAGAGAGAAAATGCAAGCTCATTGATATATTTACTTCAAATTGATTCATACATACTGGGTTGTAAGGCCTTCCCAATTTTGGCCAGATATTACAATGAATTATAGAAGTCCTCAAACATGTGAGGATACGTAGATAATCTCTAATCTTTTATCTTCTATCTTCTACCCAAAAATTGCCCCCTAAACTCTAACCAAACAACTACATTTATACAAGAGACTATTGAACTGAGTCAGCCTTCAAATCCATAATCAACAGAAGAAATAGTTAGATTTGGGACCACATGCTTCCCAATGATGGAAACCAGCATTAAATCCATGACCCGTAATCAATGCACAAGTTGGATTCAACAAGAACTCAAAAGAAATCCGTCGGTAAGCAAACCCAACCGAGTGCCAGACAAGCATCACTGAACGCTAGGGAAATTCACTCAGAGCCAAGGAGATAACTGACCAACACTGGTGAATAAAGGAAATTGAGCAACACCAAACTAACTTGGCAAAGCAGGAACCAAGCAACACAAACAAACTCAAATATGTTTTTGGTGACATAGGATTGCCAATGACCCGAGATGCTCCTGGATCAATAAGAATTTGAGCTTAAGTCTTAGGTGCTCCTACAAAAAATCAATATCAATAATGATAAATGAGATTCATCAATTGAGAACTAAGAAAATTAGAAAGTTTCCTACACAACCAACCCAATTGCCTACACAACCAAAACCAAACCCGAACAATAGGCCTCTTGCACCTCAGCAAAGTGTGTATACTACTGATCAACTATAGTATCCCATGCATTATCTTACCTATGCAATCACCCTTGATGATATACACCTTCATTCTAGGACTATTATTTCTGCTCCTAACATCCAATCATAACTAAAGTACCAGAGGAGGAGCCCACAACACCATAAAACACTATTCCCTTGCCAGTAACACACCCTATAATAGATAAAAACCACCCTACTAGACCGCCTTTCCCACAAAGGTTGTAGCCCAACACTCCTAAGCCTATTGAGGAAACAAAATTTAACATCCTTGATTAGTTGAAGAATGTCAATGTCCAAATACCTTTATTTCAAGAAATTAAGGATGTTCCCTCATATAGAAATGCCATAAAAGATGTATGCTTTAAGAAGCCTAGTCTCAAGAAAAGAGATCCTCAAATAGTGCATGTGTTAGGTAAGCTAGCTGACATTATGTTAGGAAAGCTTACCATCCCAAAATATTCTGACCCAGGCAGACCTGTTGTTCAAGTCATTATTAATGGGACAACCATTAAAAATGTATTGATAGATCTTAGAGCCACTATAAATGTAATGACTAGGGATATAATGAAACAACTTGGCATACACAACCTCTGAACTACTCCTACCATCCTGCAACTTGCAGACAATTCCACTATAAAACCTAATGGAATGGTTTAAGATATAGTTGTTGACCTTGAAACCTAGTCATACCCAGCAGATTTCATGATCATGTCACCAAAGGCTACCTTAGGAGGATACCCAATTATAGTTGGCACACCTTGGCTAGCAAATTTTGATGCTCACATTGGTTATCACTTAGAGGATATGACCATTTCTGACATCCATCATACCAAGACTCTCTTCCTATACCCTCCTGCTCAACCCCAAATGGACATAGCCTTACCAATCTATCCCAACATAGGAGAAGAAGCTGAGGTTATCAATTTAGTGTCAAAGATAATGATGATAAAAAGAGACCCCTTTCTATAGCTTTAGGATGAAGACAAGGTAATCACCAATATCCTGCAAAACCAGTATGGATTAAACTCATATTCATTGGGTTATTCTTCCTATAACTGCTCTCTACAAGTTTTAAACCGAGATTTCCAATGGCCCTCTCCTGCAACCAAAGAACTCTACCATCAATTTCTTCCCCATGAGATACAAGTACCCTCATTTACAAATGCATCCATGATAGATTTGACTAAGCAAATAGAAGTGTCTCCTGGCCACTGCCTAAACATTAATAGCCAACTAACCACTTTGCAGCAAACATCTCTGACTAAAATGTTGAAGGCACATACTAGAGAATTTTCTTGGGACTATTCTGACATGAAAGGCTTTGACCCAAAATTATGCACTCATAGGATATATCTAAAAGAAGAAAAACCTCCAGTAAGGTAGTTTCAAAGACGAGTGAACCCAACATTACAAGAAATCGTTAAAATAGAATTGCAAAAACTTCTCAATGCTGGATTCATTTACCCCATATCTGATAGTCAGTGGGTTTCTCCATTAGTAATTGTGCCAAAAAAGGAGGTTAATGGCATGTGTGTGTGGACTATAGGTAACTCAATAATGAAACCAAAAAGGACCACTTCCCTCTTCCATCCATTGACCAAGTATTGGACTCCTTAGTAGGAAAAAAGTATTTTTCCTTCCTAGATAGGTATAATGGGTACAATCATATCTAAATCTTTGTAGAAGATCAGGAAAAGACAACTTTCACTTGCCCTTAGGGAACGAATTCTTATTCAGTTCTTCTATTTGGTCTTTGTAATGCTCCAACAACCTTTAAGAGAGAAGTTATCAGTATCTTTGCTGACATCTCTCATGACTCTACATGGAGATCTATATGGATTATTTCACAACCTATGTTGAAACTTATGAGAAAGCCTTAAGCAACTTAGAAAAGGTCCTAAAAAGGTGTGAAGAACATAATCTCTCTCTTAACAATGATAAATTCTTCATGATGATGTAAGAAGGAATAGTACTTGGCTACTATATATCTGCAGCAAGAATACAAGTGGATCTGGCCAAAATTGAAGTCATTCAAAACCTTCCCACACCAACCAAGGAAAAAGATGTCCAAAGATTTCTTGGACATGCAGGCTATTATGGAAGGTTCGTAAAATATTTCAGTAAAATTGCTAGTCCCCTTCACTCTCTGCTTACTAAAGATTTTGAATTTAACTAAACCCCAACTTGTGAAGAAGCCTTCCTATAGCTAAAATCAGTCCTTACAATAGCCCCAGTCTTACGAGGGCCAAATTGGGAACTACCATTCCATATACATACTAACTCTTTAGATCATGCCATAAGAACGGTTCTTGGCCAAAAATATGACATAGTATAGCATGCTATATACTTCATCAACAATAATCTCCAAGGAGCTGAATTGAATTATATGATCACAGAAAAGGAGCTTTTGGTAGTCATTTATGCCCTCAATAAATTCCACCACTATATCATAGGGTATCAGATCTTTGTGCACACTGACCATGTAGCCATTAAGTACCTTGCTAATAAGCCTACAATCACAAGATGACTAGCTAGATGGCTTCTATTATTACAGAAATTTGATATCACTATAGTCAACAAGCCAGGCAAATCCAACGTGGTTGTAGATTTCCTCTCACGACTACAGAATAGGGATGAGCCACAACTAATTGATGACAACTTCCCTAATGATCACCTATTCTCTATTTCAGCCAAAACTCCTTGGTATGCAGATATTGCCAATTACTTGGTCTCTCATAAGGTACCTCCCTATTTCTCACCAAAAGAAAAGAGACTCCTCATAGAAAAAACTTCCAATTTTTTATGGATTGCCGATTGTCTATTCTATAATGGGCCTAACCAAATATTGAGAAGGTGTGTGAGGGAGGATGAAACTTATGACATCCTCCATGCATGTCATAATGAGCCTTGTGGAGGGCATTTTATAGCCAAGAGAACATCCTTGAAGATAATGAGCATAGGATATTATTGGCCAAACCTCCATAGAGATGCTATCAACTATACAAGGAAATGTGATCGATGCCATAGGATAGGATGACCAACAAAATCTAATGAAATGCCTCTCTTTTCACAGGTGGTAGTCACTCCATTTGATAAATGGGGATTATATTTTGTCGAACCTATTACTCCATCCTCAAATGAAAACTCCTACATTCTTGTATGTACTGAATATGTAACTAAATAGGTGGAGGTACATGCTATGAAACATGCTAGAGATAACAAGGTTTTAGAATTTTGGTATGAAGAAATCTTCACCAGACATGGTGTCCCAAGAGAACTAGTTACTAATCAGGGTGCTCAATTCACCTCAATGCTAATTACTGCAATTATGAATGAATATAGCATTCACCACAGGACATCAAGTCCATATCATCCATAGGAAAATGGGAAAGTTGAGGTTACAAAAAGGGAAATAGAGGCCATCTTGACCAAAACTATGCAACTACATAAAAAAGAGTTGAGCACAAGGTTACAAGACGCAATTTGGCCATACAAGATAACTTGGAAAATCACAACTAGTTTCACACCCTTTGAGCTAGTTTATGGAAAACATGTTGTAATGCCAATAGAATTTGAGTATAAAACATTGAGAACAGTTGAACATTGATCTTCCACAAGAAAAACACAATAGGGTCCTGCAGCTCAACCAATTGGATGAAATGAGAAAGGAAGCCTTACAACACATAGAGATGATCTAGATACAATGCAAAAGGTGGCATGACTCACACATCCTAAACAAATGATTTGTTCTTGGACACTGGGCTCTCCTATATGACTCTTGCTATCAAGAAACACAAGGTAAGCTCACTACCCAATGGTTAGGTCCCTATGAAATAGAAAATGTCTATGCTAATGGTGCACTTTAGTTATCAACCATTGACCTAGTACATTTCAAGTTATTGGTAAATAGGCATAGACATTGTCTGTACCACAAACCACAAATAAAGGTTGAGTTCCTACGGTAGTTTGAGATTTCTCCTTCTATAGCTAAACCTCCTGCAGCTAATCAAGATCCTATAGCCGATGAATCCACAACACATTTTGGACCTCCCCTAGTTGAATACTCTCAATCAATAGATGGACCTCCTCCTATGGGTGATTCTCCTGCAGCCAGCTACAAATTTTCATCATCACTTTAATTCTACATAATTGCAACTATTGGTTCCACAAACTAGACTTTATGAGCTTTCATAAGCAACCAATACATCTAAAGTTTTTAAGGACAGGTTAGATCCAAATATAAAGCTCTAAGATGACTAGACCAACTGTAGGGACAAGACTGCCCTCTACACTTATGGCTCTACAAAACCAAGGAGGGTGCTCCTAATCTAGTAAAACAAAAATTATTTCACTAATCATTGACTAGATTTAAATACAACAGATGGATGGTAAGAAAATACTAAATGAGAACCACTCATTCATTAATTCTCCATTACCATAAGATGAGGCAGAACAGGTAGGTCACAATACTTCACAAATTTTTGATAAATTTGTATCAAATGTTTTAGGAATACAACAAAATTCCATCAGGTGGTCATTTATACATAATAGGCTCATGCTTGGCCAGTGCTTTATCCATTGGGTAATATCTTCACTACAAAAATGAGATACATAGACAAATGTATTTAATCTTTGATGATCTTTATCCTTTGAAAATGCTATCACCCTATGGTGGATTTTATCAAAGGACTCTTGAATTCACACTACTTACTTATATCCTTGTGCAAACCTCAGAGAATCAATGCTATATCTAAAGCTTATTTAATTTGATCCTATATCAAACCTGAAGAATATCAACACATAACTCAAACAAAGAACACCGATAGGAGAGATGTAAACCCTAGATTTTATTCAAAATGCTATATCATCACATGTACACACAATGCCTTTTAATATAAACCACTTCAATATTGGAAAAAAAACAAGTAGCATTGCTTATTACAAAAACAACATGACCTAATACAATCTGATGTACCCTAGACTGAGAGAAAAGTCATCAGTCGGTGTTATGAAACTAGGCAGAAAACTAAGCCTACATCTTCTACCCAGCCCATAGAGCACTTGGGACCAATTCTAAGAAAATTCACAGAGAATTAGGAACCCTTACAATAATGAAAAGATCTCATATATATCCCTCAAGAAAGAAAACCTAAAAGATACTTCTGTCATGACATCTGTCTCTATCTAGAAAGATCAATTCTACAAACAATCTTCTCTTCCCACCAAAACTGACCTCGGAATCAAAATCACTTACTACTCTTTCCTACTTCTTCAAAACTTATTTTAACCACTACAATTGAAATCGTTGTTTTCCTTCATTTCCAATGGTGTACTATATGCCTATGTTTGAGCAAAAATATAGCCTGCAACATCATTTTCATTTTTCTATTCCATGAGCAACTGTCACATTTAGAATTTTGAAAATATGCATATAGTTTGAACTTTACAAATTTCTAAATCTTTCTACACATATATGAATTTGACCGAGCCCCACATGTGCCACATGGCACCATGGGACTGGTCCAACAAACCACCTCATCACCACCTCACCATCCACCTAACCACCACATCATCAGTCATGCCACATGATCGCATAGGGCAATTTCCTTCATCGCAATCAAGTGACCACTGTCAGATCTATGGCACGCATCTCGAGGCCATCAAACTATCCATCTTGTCACCCTATTATCACTTCATGCCACTTGTCACTACCTGGGTCACTGCCAGCTCCAACCTACAACCTCACTGCCATGTCACCAATCATGCCACATGTCGCTCTGTCGCATGATTGCATAGGGCAATTTCCTTCATCGTGATCATACGATCACCATCAATCTCCAATATGTATCTCAAGGCACGAAGATCGTCCATCTTACACTTCATCAAAATTAACTTCACCTTCTCATAGGACCCACTCACCATGTCACCTCCAATTGGGCGTCTCAATCCACGTGCGCATAAGAAGAACCTTCATTCTGAGCGTCCATTCTTAGACATCAATGATAGTGCACATTGGGCTATTTGAAGACCATAGTTTTTCCTTACAGTGAATGTGGGATAATCTTCCATGGCCTTTAATAATATTTTCATTCAAAATTATGCTCTGTACTGCGTGCCCAATTGGCACACACTAGCTGGGCCCACACACCAAATGCACAGCCACATGCCTTCCTTTCCACTTCCTCTTTGTCTTATCTCTGAGCTTTCTTTCATTTAAAAGACTTAAAACACCAAAACAGTGTGCATGTGGGATAAACCCACATGCACACTATTTTCCCTCTTCTTCCTTCTGCCTGCACGCCTCCTTTGTTTATGCTTGCAACCCCATGCCATACTCTTCTAAAACTCACGCATTCAGCCTCTACAGACATTAACACATCCTACAAATACATTGCCTATGCACCAGCACTCACACATTTCTCTTTATATTTATGATGTTGTTTCATTCTTGTTTTCTCCAGTATACACATGAGGCCTTGCTCTCTAATGTTTGGGTGCAAGCATTGATTGGTAGCCCTTTTGCATTCTTACACTAGCCCCTTTATTCAATCATTGGCTTCCTCTATTTTAAATGCTAGTATCTTTCAATTTATACGTTGGTGCCTTCATTCTTTACTGGCTACCTTCACTTCTTTTTTGAGTGCAATGCTGGTGTATTTTATCCAACTTGTATATGCAGCCCTCAAATTGGTGCGGATAGTTACAACCATCACATCATTTGTATGCATAGCCAGCTCACTCATTTGGTGCATAAACTCTTTGTCGGGTGCCAATAAACCTTGTGTGTGCGTCCAACCCTTATAAAATGTATGCAACCCTCACTTGGAATGACATACACATCTCCATTTGGTGAATAAAAACATCCCTTGCAAAATAATTTGCAGCCACTAGTGCATAAGTAGACAACATGTTTCTTAATTACATCCGGAAGAAAATGGAGTAATTCAACTGCACAAAAATCGGGAAGCCTCGAGCCTTTAAAACTTCAAAAAGTTTAAGATAATTTGAATAATTAACTGGGTCATCGCCAGATTTTGAATAACCCACAAACTTTTAGTACTTCCTTTGTAAAATGGTCCATTCCGGCTTGTTTGACAAACACAAAATAATCACTAGGAACCGCCTCTTGAGAGGATGAAATAAAATATCAAATGAAATGTTGAGGTCGAACCACTAATGGTGAAAGAAGATTCATATACAAGGAATACAAAGAGAAAACCTTTGTTCGAAAATAAGCATTTGACATCAAGTTACAAATTTCAAAAAATGGTTATTTTGCATCGTAATTCTATCCGCACTTTTCATTAGCATAGAACACTTTTTGTCTAATCTTGCAATTACATCAAATGGAAACCTCATGACTTGAAACCTTGGATGAATGATCTCTGTTATGAATTGAAAATAAGGTTATAATTAGATTCCCAAAGTGATCAACTGATTATCTAGAAATAATCCTCAAAGTTACCTCTCCAGAACATCCTGAACTGAAAACAATCAAATTTGTGGAAAATGCATTTGGAATTGACTGAACAAAGGGGTTAATCGAATTGGTCACAGTTTGAAACTTATCATGGAGAGTCACTTTCATGTCTACATTATAAACCAACCTTGAAAACCTCCTGACCACTCATGGGGTGAAATTGGCACGACCTCAAAGTATGCCACTCAAAACTCTGCATTCCCACATTTAGTAAAACTGAATAAAATGCAAATAGAAAGGCCTTATTAAACTGATCATACGAACTTACCAGAATCTAAAAATGGGCTTAGAGATTCACTCTCATGCCTACAATATAGTACAATAATCTTTATCCATGACAATCAACTGGGAAATAAATACACTCATCCGAAGTCGGCTCCTTAGTGAAAATAGGGATCCACAATGCAGATATTAGGGAGCACCTCCAAAAGATCACTTCAAAAACTTATCAAATTTGAAAAATAGGACCTCAAACATATTACATATGTCAAATTATAGGTGATGAACACCCTATCCAAGTGAAGCATCATGAAAATCAATAGGCCCCTTCATCTGTGCACCACAAACGCTTCCTTTTTAAGACTTTCAAAGCACTAATCTGACACTTGGAGAAAATTTCAAGATATGGAGTCAAAAATACAACTTAGATTTTTGAGCTCCAACATCAGCCATAATAAAGTTTTCGCTTCCCATGAAAATATTCTATTTCATAATAAATAATCCATCCCATCACCTTTTTCCTCACCATTCATTCATCTATCACATCTTTTATGCCCCGCACTTCTCTTTGCATGATACACGCTATCAAATCTTTTTCGATTTTGGCATTTATGGAAATTTCACATTATATATGTGATCATCTATTCTTTCACATACTCTATACTTATTTAAACATAATTATCTTTTATGCTTCATTTAATTTAGTAATTATTTCCAAGCATTGATGTACTTTTTCACCAAGCATGTGAGGACACCTGTGTCCTTTTTGTAGGGGGCAGTATGATGGTATGAGATAAACAATTTACCCAAGATTTTGATTTAATTATCATTATTAGCACACAAACTTCAAGTTTGATCATTATTTCACCAGCCTTAGATTTCAGCTTCTTTAAACAAACCCCTAAAAACTAAAGCTAGCTACGATTTTCACATTGTCTCTGAAATTTTCATTTCCATCCTTACTAAACAAGTAGTAAGAAACCTTGAATCAGTGTAGAGTGGGAAGTTTAGAAATTAGGAGAAATTGTTAAAAGGATTGAAGTCAAGAACAAGGGTTGCAGAGATTTTTAGTGAACAAGTATGGGTGGGCAGCCTATTCGGTCGGAACCAGCTAGACATATGTCATTGTTGCAAGATCAGGCTAGTGTTCAGGAATTCAATCGCATGGGTTGGCTCAATTATTTTATCAGATTAAATGGTCATGACGAAGCTATTGTCATGGAATTCTTGCATACATTCAAAAATGGTGTGGCATATGTGAAAGGTTTGCAAGTTGAAGGTTTAGAAGTGAAAATAGCAGAAGTCTCTAGACTTCCTGCTATAGGAGAACCTTTTCCGCATGGTCATGATGCCAGAATAGCCAAAGCCAAATTCTCCCTGCCCACAAACCCTATACTGGAAAGTAGCAAGCAAGGTACTAAAAGACTCTCTTCTAGGTGATTACCCTTAATTTTCTGTTCATATTATCAGATACATTACTTGTGAAGGAAGGTTTTCTTTTCTACATGTTGCACATTTTAAATTTTTGATCCATTTGCGGCATGGTCGGTTAATTAATATTTAAAATATTCTATATTCCTTGTTAAATTTGAGCTTTGAGGAAGTGAGGAAGGGTAGGCAAAATGTTGTTAACCATCATGGGTTAATCAAATTACTGGTAGAAAAAGTCGTGTGTGATAATTCTCCTATGACATGGGATGAATTTCTTGCCGTCCCTCATGTTCAATTAAATGGAGATAGAACTAAGCGTGTAGGGCCACATCCTGAGTGTCATGAAGCATAGGAAAATCCTCCTGCTGAAGCCATTCTAGAGAGAGCTTAGGAAAACCCTCCTCTACATCAAGAAGATGTAACAGTAGAAGCTCAAAACCCTAATTTGGGGGGTGAAGAAATTAGGGGTCATGAAGAAACTCATAGTTTCCAAGAAGCCATGAAAAATGAGAAAGGGAAAGGGAAAATGTTTAGTTGTGACTCAGGTGATTCCCTTGTTCATCCTGTAGCCACATCCACCTCAACAAGAACTAATCCATAGAAACATTGTTCCCTTTGTCTCTTGATGTTTGAATGGATTTCACTAACCACTGGCATCTAGAGATCACACAAACACAGTTATCTCTTGATCTCTAGATGCATCTCCACTAACTATCAAGATCTAGAGATCACGCGACCAAGCATTCTCTTTATCTCCAGATGTTTTCCCTCTAATCGCCAGGATCAAAAGATTGGGTGACTGAGCCATTCTCTAGATCTCGTGATGTTATCCTTAACTACTAGTTGATCTAGAGATTGGGTGACTGATGCATTCTCCAGATATCGTGATGTTATCCTTAACCATTAGGATCTAGAGATTGGTTGACCATGGTCACCTGAATGCCACACTAGTACATTTGAGACCTTTTTCCAATGGCTGAATGTCTAAATTTAGACAGTAAACTGTCAATTAACTAACACCACCTGGTGTCATAGTTTTGTAGTCGAAAAGATTGACAGTTTTGTTAGGCATCGTAATTATGAAAACCATGGCCATCACAAAAAGAGGGTTCCAACATAGTGAACCTATCATTGGACCTATTTGTGGCCATCACAATTGTGATGCCTATATGTCCCAAAAAATAACAAACAATGGTGACCTGTCAGAATCATTCGACCGGTAGCCGTTGGTTGTAACATGTTCACTAATAGAAATTCTTTTAATGCAAAGGATATTCATCAAAATTTTATGAGGCATATCCATCATTTGTGGTTTGTAATGATGACTATGTTGTACATGTGACGGATATGCATTGGAAAATTACAACGCATATCTGTTGTTTATGGTTTTCTTCCGACAGTGATGCTATTATTGTGACGGATGGATGTCTGATGTTTGCAATGGACCACCTTCATTTTTAATCTGTCGTAGTTATGATGATAATCAATTTTTTTTTTTAAATATATATATTTGTCAATCGAGTTGGTATTGATTCAGAATGATTTTCTTGCAGATCTGGTTCCTGCTCATGATTTGGTTATGGATCATTCAGAGATAACTTTGTAGTAGATTTGGTAGCGGCTCATGGATTATTGATTGAAGTCTATACACTTGGATTTGGAATGGATCCTACTGAATCAAGACTTGTGACAATGACTGCTCCAACACAATTCAAAGATAACTTTGCAATAGATTTGGTAGTAGCTCATGGATTATTGAGTCGAGTCTAGAGACTTGGATTTGGAATGGATCCTACCAAGTCAAGACTTGTGACATCAACTGCTCCAGCACAAGAAGCTAGTGCAGTGATTAGAGATGCATTCTTCCTGATGTGTTCATGGGATATATGTAGACCTGATTGCATTCAGATCCGATTTGAGTGACTTCTTGATTTCTTTGGTCTAAATTTGATGTGCGGGTTTGCAGTGCAGTCTATGGTGTTTCTTTATGACTGGGTTCTTGATAGAGATCTATTGATTTGGTAGCCATTGAGATGGATCGATATATATTTTCCGTACGTGGATTGAGATCTTAAATTATTGAGCTTCTCTTTGTTTCAAGAATAGTTTAACATTCTCTACTTAATAGGGCCAACCATGTGAAGGTGGAAGCTCATCTGACCCCTCGTAGAAACCTCTTATGACCCTTTACGACATTTTAAGATATCTAAGATGTATTCTTAGAGATTGTAAATGGTCATAAAGGGTCATAAGGGGTCCTAGGACACAACAGCTGAGAAACATAAATGTAGGCATCATGGTGACAATTGTTTGGAGACACAACATATTTGAATGCTATACCCAGACAATGCAACACAACCACTACTCCTACAGTTCTAAGTTGACACTTCTAAATCCAAAAACCAAAGATAAGGAATCTATATATGGTTTTTGGATCCTGCAGTGTCAACTTAGAACTGCAGGAGTAGTGGTTGTATTGCATTCTCTAGGTATAGCATTCAATTATGTTGTGTCTCCAAACAATTGTGACCATGATGCCTACAATGTTTCTCAGTTGTTGTGATACCTACCTTTATTTTTTGTATCTATCATGTTTATTTGCATGTTCTTTGTGTTTGGATTCTCTCCCTCGCATTGAAAATAAGATTTTCCCACTCTAAATCAAGAATGCACGTGCAACACAAGAAAAATATGCACGAATAGCAGGTGGAGCTGAGAAGACCCAGGATGTTTACATTTTTTTAATAGGTCAACATTACAATGTTCACGATGGTCTATAACTTAAAATATGCAATTAAACATCTCTATAAAAAATACAAACCTATTGGTTCTTTCAACTCCACCTACTATCTGTGCATATGAATTGAGATTGCATATTGAACTATGTGTCTCCTTCTGCATTGCTTGAAATGAAGAGACTATCACAAATAACATCTAAAATCATTATTGAGCTTTTTTGTATGGCTTCTCTCTCTAACATAAGTGGATGAACATAAATAATGAAGGTACCAAACATTGCCTGAAGTAATGAAGTGTTGACCCAGGCTTCAATTCAGTATGCTCTTGTATGATCCAAAACCTACAAGGAAGGAAAAGATGGGGTTAGATCCAAAGGATCTAAGCAATGTCTAGCACCCTATTATTGATCCTCATCTACAATTATGCATGTGCATAGTCAAGCCATACACTTCTAAAATAAACTATGCTACAGAACATGGGTGTGTGTTAATGTGATTCAAAAGCTATTATGCAAGATTGTTTTATTATTGAGATAAAGATATCTTAATTCTACAAGAATAAATATTTTGAGAAATATTTGAGTTTAATTTTGACAATAACATGAGTGATATATTTCAAGCTTCAGTGAGATTTCATACCATGCAGTGTTAGTAGATTACATTCAATGCATTATTTATGCTTGTATTGGTGGGAAAACTCTCAAAAACATGCAAAAGAGATTGAATTAAACCATGCTGTTTACATAGAAATTGCAGTGTAAGTAGTAGGATGATTGTTCATGGGCTCACTGTTTAATATCTAGCTAAGCCATGTAAATGGTATCAGGCCAACCCAATCAGCCCAACAAAATGTGGTATGTTTATCTTTTTCAAATACACTCATTCACCATTTTGTTCTTGTTCTTCACATAAATATTGCATCAAAAGTAATTGTAAATAATGATTCAAAGAAAAAAGAAACAACTCCAATAGATTTCCATCCCTCTGCTCATCTCTTCAGTTTTTGTTTTTGTAGATTTCAACATATGATGTTCCTTTTTGGTAAGAGATGGCTATGAAAAAGATATTTCTATTTTTCATTCTGAGAAGATCCAGAGTGATTTTGAGTTATATAGGAAATGCCCTGATCCATTTTCTAATCCCTCTGCTATCAAATAAAAGTTACCTTGAACAAAAATTAAAGAGATGAGTAGATGGGTGCACAGTACAGGGATCAGGGCATTTCCTTGGTGACTCAAAATCACTCTAGATCTTCTCAGAATGAAAAACATAAATATCTTTTTCACAACCATCTCTTACTGAAAAGGAACGTTAGATGGTGAAATCTACAAAAACTAAAACTGAAGAGATAAGCAAAAGGATGTGCAGTCATAATGTTTCTAGCAGATGTCATGTTAATGCAACAAAAAACAAAATGACCCTGAAGGCTGCTAAGTCTTTTGAATCAGAAAACCCCTTTGGCTTAGTAATTAATGAGGTTGCTGCTATTAGATCATACATTAATACACTTATTGTTTTTAATTTGAGCTCGGGCATCATGCAATGTTAGTGCTATCATTGCATGATTGTTGTTGTTGTGCACTATATATTGTTTTATACACATAGAACAGTAGATTTGGGGACTTAGACTTATGTTCAATCCTTAGTAATGGTTTGGGGAACTAATTACTAATTACCTATGCATATCAGAGTTGATTAGAGAAGGTATATGCACAACAAAAAAAATTTTATTACTGATGTCCCTATTTACATCTTTTCATCAAATGACCCAAAAACATCAAGAATGGTCCTATATGGTCACTAATAGCCAACATTCAGAAGAATATGAATGATTGCAAACATACATAAGTGGATGAACATAAATAATGAAGGTACCAAACATTGCCTAAAGTAATGAAGTGTTGACCTAGGGTTCAATCTAGTATGGTCTTGTATGATCCAGAACCTGCAAGGAAGGAAAAGATGGGGTTAGATCCAAAGGATCTAAGCAATGCCTAGCAACATATTATTGATCCTCATCTACAATTATGAATATGCATAGTCAAGCCATACATAGAATCAACAACATGGTAGCATTGATCCAATAACAAAAAAAACATTACAAATGTCAAGCTGACAGTCTCAATGAAATAAATAGTGTATAAAACAATATATAGTGCCTAACAACAACAAGCATGCAATGACAGCACTAACATTGCATGGTGCCCGAGCTCAAATTCAAAATAGTAAGTGTATTAATGTATGTTTGCATGATGCTAGGTATTAAACAGTGAGCTCATGAACAATGCCAGTATTAAATAGTGATCTCATGAACTATGTATGATGCCCTAGCTTGTAGCCCGCGAGCCATCAAGACATTTCCTCATGAAATGATCATAAATGGGGAGTACCACATAGTGAATATCAACAGCAAAATAAATAAAGAGAGATCAAAAACTTCACACAATGTCTTGAAGGTAATAGAAGTGATGCCCTAGCTCTCAAAGCTCCCAGGTCATCAGCCATTCCAAATGATAAGATGTAAATAATGCTAGTATTAAACATTGAGCTCATGAACTATGTATGATGCCCTAGCTTGCAGCCCGCGAGCCATCAAGATATTTACTCATGAAATGATCATAAATAGGGACTACCACATAGTGAATATCAACAACAAAACAAATAAAGAGAGATCAAACACTTCACACAATGCCTTGAAGGTAATAGCTCTCAAAGCTCGCAAGTCATCAAGCATTCCAAATGTCAATTAAGATGTAAACAATGACACTAAAATTGATTTAATGAGAAGACAAAGCTCGAATTCCTACCTTCCAAATGAAAAGATGTAAGTAATGCCAGTATTAAATAGTTAGCTCATAAACAATGTATGATGCCCTAGCTTGCAGCTCACAAGCCATGAAGACAATTCCTCATGAAATGATCATAAACAGGGAGTACCACATAGTAAATATCAATAGAAAAACAAACAAAGAGAGATCAAACACTTCACACAATGCCTTGAAGGTAATAGAAATGATGCCCTAGCTCTCAAAGCTCGCGGTTCATCGAGTATTCCAAATGAAAACATGTAAACAATTTCAGTATTAAACAGTAAACTCATAAACAATGTATGATTCCCTAGCTTGCAGCCCACCAGCCATCAACATATTTCCTCATGAAATGATCATAAATGAGGAGCATGCATATAGTGAATATCAACAGCAAAACAAATAAAGAGAGATCAAATACTTCACACAATGCCTTGAAGGTAATAGAAATGATGCCCTAGCTCTCAAAGGTTGCGGGTCATCGAGAATTCTAAATGAAAATATGTAAATAGTGCCAGTATTAAATAGTGAACTCATAAACAATGTATGATGCCCTAGCTTGCAGCCCGTGAGCCATTAACACATTTCCTCATGAAATGATCATAAACGGGGAGTACGCACATAGTGAATATCAAAAGGAAAACAAATAAAGAGAGATCAAACACTTCACACAATGCTTTGAAGGTAATAGAAATGATGCCCTAGCTTTCAAAGCTTGTAGTTCATCAAGCATTCCAAATGAAAAGATGTAAACAATGCTAGTATTAACAATGCTAAGATGTAAACAATGCCACTGAAATTGATTTAATGAGAAGACAAAGCTTGAATGCCTACCTTCCAAATGAAAAGATGTAAACAATGACAATATTAAACAATGAGCTCATAAACAATGTATGATGCCCTAGCTTGTAGCCCGTGAGCCATCAAGACATTTCCTCATGAAATGATCATAAAAAGGGAGTACCACATACTGAATATCGATAGCAAAATAAATAAAGAGAGATCAAACACTTCACACAATGCCTTAAAGGTAATAGAAATGATGCCCTAGCTCTCCAAGCTCACAGGTCATCAAGCATTCCAAATGAAAATATGTAAACAATGCCAGTATTAAATAGTGGACTCATAAACAATGTATGATGCCCTAGCTTGCAGCCCGCGAGCCATCAACATATTTCCTCATTGAATGATCATAAACAAGGAGTACACACATAGTGAATATCAACAACAAAATAAATAAAGAGATATCAAACACTTCACACAATGCCTTGAAGGTAATAGAAACAATGCCCTAGCTCTCAAAGCTCGTAGGTCATTAAGCATTCCAAATGAAAAGATGTAACCAATGCTAGTATTAAAAATGCTAAGATGTAAACAATGCCACAAAAATTGTTTTAATGAGAACGCAAAGCTCAAATGCCTACCTTCCAAATGAAAAGATGTAAACAATGCCAATATTAAACAGTGAGCTTATAAACAATGTATGATGCCCTAGGTTGCAGCCCGCGAGCCATCAAGACATTTCCTCATGAAATTATTATAAACAGGGAGTACCACATAGTGAATATCAACAACAAAACAAATAAAGAGAGATCATACACTTCACACAATGCCTTGAAGGTAATAGAAATGATGACCTAGCTCTCAAAGCTCGTGGGTCATCGAGCATTCCAAATGAAAAGATGTAAACAATGCCAGTATTAAATAGTGAGCTCATGAACAATGTACCATGTCCCTATTTGATGTCCCTATTTGATCTAATAGCATCAATATAACAAACAGACCACTGACCAATCAAATAGGGACATGAGGTGCTCAAACAACAAGCTCATAAAACAATATATTTAGTGTTAATAAAATGTTATAAAACAACATATATTGTGTGAAGTGTTTGATCTCTCTTTATGTGTTTTGTTGTTGATATTCACTATGTGGAACTCCCTATTTATGATCATTTCATAAGGAAATGTCTTGATGGCTTACGAGCTGCAAGCTAGGGCATCATGCATTATTTATGAGCTCACTATTTGAGCACCAACCAATCAAATAGGGACATGAGGTGCTCAAACAGTGAGCTCATAAATAATGCATGATGCCCTAGTTGTAGGTAGTTATCTCTTCTATAATGATGGAGGAGTGAAAGGTAATGATCAATGAGGTTGTTGCTATTAGATCATACATTAACACACTTACTGTTTTGAATTTGATCTCGAGCATCATGGAATGTTATTGTTGTCATTGCATGCTTGCTGCTGTTGTGCAAACAACATATATTGTGTGAAGTGTGTGATCTCTCTTTATTTGTTTTGTTGTTGACATTCACTATGTGGTACTCCTCGTTTATGATTATTTCATGAGGAAATGTCTTGATGGCTTGAGGGTTGCAAGCTAGGGCATCATGCATTATTTATGAGCTCATTGTTTGAGCACCAGCCAATCAAATAGGGACATGAGGTGCTCAAATAATGAGATCATAAATAATTCATGATGCCCTAGTTGTAGGTAGTTATCTCTTATATAATGATGGATGAGTGAACGGTACTCCCCATTTATGATCAAATAGACAAAGCTTGAATGTCTACCTCAAGTGCCAGTGCCCTCTTCCCACACAATGTTGGCCTCTTCACGCATGCCAAACTTGAATGCCCTCTTCACGTCATGCAAAAGTGTAGTGCCATCTTCATGGCAGCTCTTCGAATTCACAAATTATAAATGACACTTTCTTTTTCTTTTCTTTTTTGTTTATAACCAAATGGGTGTCACAATTTATGAGCTCACTGTTTGAGCACTGGCCAATCAAATAGGGACATGAGGTGCTCAAACAATGAGCTTATAAACAATGCATGATTCCCTAGTTGTAGGTAGTTATCTCTTCTATAATTATGGAGGAATGAAAGGTAATGATCAATGAGGTTATTGCTATAGATCATACATTAATACACTTACTATTTTAAATTTGAGCTCAGATATCATGCAATGTTATTGTTGTCATTGCATGTTTGCTACTGTTGTGCACCATATATTTTTTTATACACATAGAACAATAGATTTGGGGACTTAGACTTATGTTCAATCCTTACTTATGTCTAGTATGCTCTTGTATGATCCAGAACCTAGAAGGAAAGAAAAGATGGGGTTAGATCCAAAGGATCTAAGCAATGCCTGGCAACATATTATTGATCCTCATCTACAATTATGCATGTGCATAGTCAAGCCATACACAGACTCAACAACATGGTAGCATTGATCCAATAACAGAAAATACATTACAAATGCCAAGCTCATAGTCTAAATGAAATAAATAGTGTATAAAACAATATATGGTGCACAACAGCAGCAAGCATGCAATGACAGCACTAAATTGCATGATGCCCAAGCTCAAATTCAAAATAGTAAGTTTATTAATGTATGTTTGCATGATGCCAGATATTAAACAGTGAGCTCATGGACAATGCCAGTATTAAACAGTGAGCTCATAAACTATGTATGATGCCCTAGCTTGCAACCTGCGAACCATCAAGACATTTCCTCATGAAATGATCATAAACGAGGAGTACCACATAGTGAATATCAATAGAAAAATAAATAAAGAGAGATCAAACACTTCACACAATGCCTTGAAGGTAATAGAAGCAATGCCCTAGCTCTCAAAGCTTGCAGGTCATGAGGCATTCCAAATGATAAGATGTAAACAATGCCAGTATTAAACAGTGAGCTCATGAACTATGTATGATGCTCTAGCTTGAAGCCCGCAAGCCATCAAGACATTTCCTCATGAAATGATCATAAATAGGGAGTACCACATAGTGAATATTAACAGCAAAACAAATAAAGAGAGATTAAACACTTCACACAATGTCTTGAAGGTAACAGCTCTCAAAGCTCGTGGCTCATCAAGCATTCCAAATGCTAATTCAGATGTAAACAATGACACTGAAATTGATTTAATGAGAAGACAAAGCTTGAATACCTACCTCAAATGCCAGTTCCCTCTTCCCACACAATGTCGGCCTCTTCGCGCATGCCAAACTTGAATACCCTCTTTGCACCACGTAAAATTGCAGTGTCATCTTCGTAGCAGCTCTTCAAATTCCCAAATGACAAATGACATTTTCTTTTTGTTTTTTTTTGTTTATAACCAAATGGGTATCGCAATTATGATGATATCATCACTATTACGACACCATCGGGGCCACTTGCAAAAAAAAACATAAAAAACAAACACAAATTGTAGTGGCCTCGCAAATTGGAGTCAAAATTTGACCCCAAATGTTGTAGTGCCATCTCCCAATCTCTAGATGTTTGCCTTAACCATGAGCCTATCACAAGATTGAGTGACCTTCTAGCATATGTCCACTTCATTGCCCATTCAACTACCACCTTTCTACAAAATAATAGGGGTCTTCATCCATTAGCATGCTTCCCAATGTAGCTCTCACACATACATCAAGTGCCTCCTGCTCTTTCTTCATATTACTACATGAGCACACTTCCATTTAAACCACTAGAAAGTCCACATTCTGGCCGATGTGGGACTAGATCTCTAAATGCTTTTAAATATTATATTTAAAATATATGTGTGTGTGTGTGTGTGTGTGTGCCCAGTTGGCACACACCCAAGCATGGGCCCACAAGCCAAGAGGCCACACATGCCTCTTTCTACTTCTCTTTACCTCTATTCTGGGTACCTTTTCATTTAAACACATGAAATTTCCCCATTTTAGCCAATGTGGGACTAAATCTCTGAGTATTTTAAATGTTTACATCTAAAATTTTGTGTGCACACCCAGATGGCGAGCATATGGAACGGGCCCCACAAATCCAAGAGGCAACCTTGCTTCTTTCTTTCAACTTTACATTATAATTGAGAATCATTTTATTCAAAAACCTCTTAGAGCCAAATCGGGGTGCATGTGGGATAAATCCACATGCAGCCCCTTAACAATTTTTTAACTTCTCTCTGCCTGCACACCCAACCTTCTTTATTTCTTTATGTCGAACCACCTATATGATGGCAAGTAGTAGCTTGTAGTCCCCTCCACTCCTTTTGGTTTTTACATTGCTCCAAACTGCAGCAATACATTCATGTGCATATCTCTGTAGCCCCTTGACATTTGTTTTTTATTTTTTTGTAGGCACTCCAACATACCAAAAGATATCCGCACCCAGCCTTTATAAACTTTGAACTAGAGGCATACATTGGATAAACCAATGTAGCCACGTCCCCTTGTATAAAAGGTATGTAGCATTTTATTTTCAAGTGTGCACACCAGCATAACATTGCACAACATTTCAAAAGATCACACAAGGCCAACAAACCATAACACCAAAGCATTTTTGTGTGCCAAAACAACGTCAACCAGAAAGAACAACAAGAGGCTCAACACCTTTTCAAACTCCACTTTTACCTCTAGCATACCAAAATGCAAACCTTTGATGAATCCAGAACCATAGTGTGTCAAACTTTAAATTTCATCTGGAAGAAAATGGAGAAATTCTACTACGTATAAATCAGGAAGCCTAGAGCCATGAAAATTTCCAAAAGTTTATGATCTAATTCAAAATGTCAATTGGGTCATTGTCATATTTTGAGCAGCCCAAAAACCTTCAGTACCTCCTTTATAAACTGGCCTATGAGAAAATGTGAACTTTTAAAAAAAATATGTCAAAATGACTTGGATTTTGACACAATTGGAACTGGAAACTTATATAACCATACCAAGCCCTATGACATCTTCCAACATTTTAATTTTGAACATTTTCTCAAATACCAAGTCTAAATTCTTCTAAAACCAGAATGACTGAGCTGCCTACAAAACCACCCTTAAATACTGATTAAAATAGATCACATGACCCTGACATTTGACAAACATACACCTTGAAGTACAAACCTTCACTTTTCCAAAGGGATTTGCACAGAAAGATTTGATCAATAAGATATTAATGACCAAACTTGGCACTTTGAAATATTAATTCTATCTACACTGCCAATCTGCACAAAATACCTTCAAAACTGGCTTTGAAAACTTACCAAATGAAACCCTCATGATTTGGAATCATGGGTACTGATTCACTCTCACATAATGAAAATGAATCCATAATCAACTTTCCCAGAAGATCAAAAGGTGAATTACCATTAAACACCAAAGTTAGCACATTAGAAACTTTCTGGATTTGAAACATTGAAAAATGTGGAAACTTGATTTGGAAATCGCTGAGGAAAGTGACTAAATGGACTGGTCATGACCTAAAAATATTCAAGGAGGTACATTTCCAAGTCTATAATGCAGAACAAAAATCAAATTCACTTACCCTCAAGTAGGGTGCAAACTAGGATACCACAAAGTAGGCCACTTCAATTCTGGATTCTACAAATTCAGTGAAACTTAACAAATTGGAAACGGAATGGCTCTGGAAAACTGAAAAAATGGGCACATGGGGGGATAAATGTAATACCCCTCTAACCCTAATATAAGTTTTGTGTTTTTTTTAAATAATTAAGATCTTTCGATGTTTTCTTACAGCTTAAGTTGTTCATGATACTTGTTTGATCTATTCCTATAGTTTGTTTATAATAATTTCATAAGCTAGTACTCAAGGATTCTAATATCAGACATACTGTCTAAAGGTATCATTTTTGTATGTATTTATCTCTGTGTATGTATTGAGTACCTTTAAGACCTTTATGAATATAGTTAGGATGTTATATGATATGTACTTGATAGATATATATATAAGTGATTATCTATATTTTCTTCTATTAAGGTTACTTTGGATGAATCTTGTATCTCACTTGATGATTTGATTATGTTGATTTATTATTAGTATTGATAAGAGACTAACACAATGCTTGAGATTCTAACCTTCGTTATGATGATGCTACATGCTTTGAGTGTATATATATACATGATGTGTTTTCATGATTCAGGACTAAGTCATAGTTACTCACATAGCTGAGGTCCACATGATGTATTGATCCCGGTCATCTATCTACAATGTCTTCTTTTATATGTATATCTGTGCATATGTATTTCTTCTTTGTGATGCAAGCTTGCAGGTATTGGGCATCGACTTCACCTAGCTTCACAGGTCTGAGTGTGCCCTGAAATCCTCGATGGTTGTTGTTATGGAGATAGTACTAAGGTCCCTGCAACAGTCTTCCTTTTTCATTATTCCAATTTGGGAATATTAGGGATCCTTCTTTGTCAATCAACCTTTGGGTGAAAAAACCCAAATCTAGCGCACCTGGTTGGGCATTGTTGTAGTTAGTGCCTTGTGGCCACTTGAATTCATTTGGTTGTATGATTTGTTTACTCATTTTATTTATTTCTCCTTCTTGGTATGATTCTTAGTTAATCTTTCTATGTTGTGTTTCAGGGTTTCATGCTTGGTCAGGAGTTTGGCTTGACTTTCCTTGTTGACTTTGGTTGACCTTGTTTGATCTTATGGTTTTCTTGATATGTTTCATAGTTGATTTTTATGGCCTCTTTGGATGATTAGATTTATTTTGAGGCATGTGATTTTATTCTACCTCAGTGTTATATCCTATAGTAATTATAAATAGGTAATATTATTGTGATCTATTACTTCATAATCTTATAGATTATAGTGTTTGGTATTTGGCATGTATCTATATAAATATAAATATATATATAGAAATATATATATGGGTGCACACATATATGTATGTATATATATAATTTATATGTGATTATATGTTAATTATTGTAGATATTATTGATGGTGTATATTTTGGGATTAATGTAAAGTATATTATTATTAATAATTAAATATTAAATAATGCAAGGTATATTATTCTCAATTGTTAATTATTAATAATGTGGATAGGTTTTATATATATATATATATATATATATATATATATATATATATATATATATATATATATATATATATATATTTGATGTAATTAATGATGTCATATGCATATATGTTAGGATAATATTACATATGTGTATGAATGAATACAAACCATCTTTTATTGTATATTTGAGTAATATAGTTTTATGATATTAAGTTATTTTATAATACCCTTTAGTTAAGAGTTAGTTGGGAGTTGGTTACTTTTCCTCTCAACCTTTGGAAATCTATTTATATGCACTACTTTCAAATTTGAAGGGAGGGGATTTTAGGGCTGAGGCATTGAGGAGAGGATGGCCTTACTTTTCATGGAGATTTTGGGGAGAAAACTTGGAGATGTGAGGGAGAGTTTGTAAGCATATGTCTTTAAGAATTTTTGGTTATCTTTGCTTTTGGGAGAGAGACATTTTTGTGAGAATTTCAATAGTTGAGAGAGGGATTCTTTGCTATGGAATTATTTCTTTCTTTCATGGAGATTTCTGAAAGTGGATAAGGTTTGAAGGATGCATCTCAAGTTTGGATTTGTCTTCTCTTTTGTTTCCTTCCTTCTTCGATTCAACCTTCGTATGACATGAGGTATGGATTGAATATTTTAGTTACTTTATGTCTCTGATAGATTATGGATCTATTTATATATTATCATTATTTATCATATCTATAATTTTCATTTCTATGGTTACTTTAAAGTTTTGAGTTTTTGTTTGTAAGAATTGGCATGTGTTTTCCTAGGGTTTTTAGCAACCCATTTTTTGAGATCTATTATTATAATAATTTAAATTGCATCTATGGTTTAACTAAATTGATTTTCTAGAATTAAAATTCCCTGATCTCAAATGGGTATCTCTCTGATTTTATTTTTAGGGTCAAACTAATGCCTTATTTTTGACATTTTGGCAGACTATGCCTGTCCATTCTTGATTCTGAATTTTCTATCAAATGTATTCGTATGCTACAGGCTAATATGATTATATAAAAGTCTAAATTTTATATCAGAGATTCTCCTAAGTCTTATCTTTCATTTTCAATTGGTTTGGAGAATTTTAATTATGTTTTATGAAAATTACAATCATTTTAGTGAAGGCAGATCTGAACCCTAACCAGAGTTTTCTGTTTTAAACTAGAACTCATAACTTTCTTTCCCACCATTAGATCTTCCTAAAAATTAAATTAAGAGTCCATAATTATGTTACCTAAATCTCCATCAAAGAGATTGTCTTTATTATTTTTTTTGTGGAAGATATGGATGACTGTTCTATGATGACTATTCTTTGCATTTAATCCTTGCTTGAAATAATTCAGTTTAAGAACATCACTAAGTTTTAGGGTTTCGTATGGTTACCAGAGGCTATTAGAATTTTTTTTTTGGGTTAATTGGATCTATGTGTACTCTGAATATTTTTATAATATCACTTGGATGTCTTCTTATATGTTTGGAACATTCTGAATGTCATATTGGGTTTAGGGTTGTCAAGTGGACTAGAGACAACATATGTTTTCCTAAACTCAATCAAATGTTGTTATGGAATTGATATGAATTATTGATGATGGATCTATTATGTTCTTATGATTTTTATATGTATGTTAGGCAACCTAAGTACACTAGGTGAGTGGCTCATAGTGAGGGTTTGGGGCCCTAAGTTGCTAGTACCAGGATAACCTACTATGAGTTATTTAATCAAGTGATAACCTAAATAAATGAATTGGGAATGGGAGATTATTGGAATGGGAAATTACACACTAATCAAGATTAATTATGCCTCACCCATACCTTTATTTCTAGTAAAGACTAAGGATGGGAGTGGGAGAAGGTACCTATGCGTAGGTACGAATAAATGACCTTGTCTGTACGAGAGGCATTCGGTTCCACATGTGCCTACTTGGGGGATGGGGTTAAGAGTGGCTAGTACTTGGACAACCCAAGGGGTGAGGACTATGTGATGACACTCACCTAGCTTGTAGCTTAGAGTCTCCACCAAATTTGATCATGCCTCTGGTAGTCTTGTCTTTTCTTTTGTGTTGTGACTTTGGGGAAATTTTATCACCACCTTAGGAATTTCCTAGTTGTTACCTCTTGTATGGAGCTTTAGTTTTATCTCCTAGCTTTGGGGATTGGGCCTATTGGTTCCACGTGGTTGGGTGGTTAATATTTATATCGAGGTATTGTTCGTGATTCTTTAGATGATCCTAGCACATATTCCTTTCGAGGTCTGCAGTTGAAGATTTCTTATTGGATATTTTAATATGTTGAGATGTACTTATGTATCTGTATTCATGTAATTTTAATCTCCTAAAAGGAGTCTTTTAGTATTGATGTAATCTCAATTCAAAGTAATGCATAATGGAATGGGTAGTTCTAGGTAAAAGAAAGGGAAAAGAATGTGGAATATTGGACATGTTACTAGCATTAAAAGAAAGTGTTTATGTTATTTCTCCTATGCTCTTATGTTGTCCATATGTAAAGGAAATAATGTTAAATTTAGTTATATATAATGATGTATCGCAACAATAATGTATTCTCTCTTGATGAAAGGATTGAAGGAAATTATTGAGAAATGATAGATTAGTGATTGGAATTATTAACAATGAATGGTTATGAAACAATGCAATAAAATAGTAACTTGATTATAATGTTAATATTTGGTTCATATTAATGAAGTACCTAGGATAATGCCTACCTTAATGAATATTAATCTCTTACCTAAATTAATAGTGAAAAGTGATATAAAGGATAGTAGATGTAGATGAAATCAATATCAATTTATGGAATGAGTTGATAAAAGGAATAATGATGTTGGATGATTAACTTATGTTTAATAAAATAAATTAGGGACATTTAACTTTATGCATTAAAATGAATGAAGATATTTTAAGCTCATGATTCCATGAATATCTTATGCATGTAAATAGTTTATATGATGTTGCTTTAGTAGCGAGATTAGGGAACCCTTAAGGACTTAAGTTGTATAAATCTTACATTCAAGTAGTAGAAAATTATTTCTTCTTTTAGAAATATGAAGTGTAATGATGAATATTATTCTAGTTAAAATTTAAAAAAAAGAAATTTACTACTTGCATTTTATAGAGGTTTATCTCTTCTCCTCTTGGGTTGCATGGTGGGTCATTACACTAAAAAAGGTCATGGAGTCTCACTCACATGCCTAAAACACAATTTAACAACCCATTTTCTATGAATATCAAACTCTCATAAAATGCAAACCTTTGAAGTGGGTTACTTAATAAAATTCTGGAAAGACAAATGCAGATTTCTGGAAACACCTCCAAAAGGCTACTCCCTAAACATGCCAAATTTGAAATTTAGGATCTCAAACCCACTATATATGTGGAATGAAAGGTGGTGAACACATCCCCCAAGCGGTTCCTCATGAAAAACAACACACCCCTCTATCTATGCACTCAAACTAGGCTTTTCACAATTACTTTCAAGGGTACAAACTTTGCCTTAAGAATTTTTTTTTGAATATGGACTCAAAATCACACCCTGGATTTTTGAGCTCCAACAGATATCACATGGGATTTAATGCAAAATTATTTGTTATATTATATTGATTAAATGTATAAAAACATATAAGTATGACATAATGATAAACATGAATATAAAATTTAATTAAATTCTAATATATTAAAAAACCTAACAAGATTTATTGATAAATGCTACAATGATTAAGTTTTTACAAGTGTAAAGACATGATCTAATTAAACAACTTATCATGAGTTTGTAATTAGATACAACAAATGTTCATGTAATGTACACATATTATGATAAATGACACTTTGATCTAGTTTTCATTTTATCCAACTTAATGCTCAACATGATCTAACTCACATGACACATGAAACACCAAATTACAAGCTAACATTAAAAAGGTAATTTCTTAATCTATGATAAATTAAACTACAAAGTTAATTCATGAAAATTTAATGTTTTCCATGAAATAAAAACTATATAATGAATAAAAGAAGATCTAACTATCTAACATAGCATGCCTTAAAGAAGAAAAAATATAGTATGTCATTCAATAAGGAAAGAGAAATAGAAATAAATATTAAGCATAATATCTATGTAAATGTATAGTATAACAAATTATTTGAGAGGAATATCATCCATTGTTGCTATTTTATATACACTTGATCCATAGATGTCAAGGAAAATATAAGGTTTTAATAAATTTGGGCTTGATTTCCCCTTTTTAAGTGCAGGTGGAGGGGCTATTACATTATGTTGATTCTCATTGAGAACCAAGTAACCAACCATGAATGAGTATTGAATAAATTTTTCAATAAAGTTTCATTGCATATTCCCATCACAATATTAAAGAAGTTTGAGATAATTTATATGTTGTTCATCATGTATTTCAAGTTGTTAAATATTTTATTCATCATCATCAAGGATTCTCTTGAGAGAAACTAAAAATGAATTAATTTATTTCTCTAAATGCCTATCGGCCTGAACATCATAAATTTGGTTATTAGGGGAAGTACTCATAGCTATACAAATACGTGTTTAATATAGGTCCATAATGCATAAGACAATCTAGTATGTCAATCATTCCCTTATCCCTTATTTATTAAGAATATTTCTAAGGAACAACTCAATTATTTTGTGAGAAGATTTCACTTTACCATTTGGTTTAGGATAGTATGACGTAGAGAAATGGTGTTTAATGTATTTTTTTACATACGTATGCACATATTTGTTCTTAAAATTGAAACATAGTAGATTCAACCATTTCCTTAAGTAATCAATCATTGTGATGATAAATGTATGTCCTTGTGAAGCATGAGGAGATATTTTTTACAATAAGGTGCAAACCCTGCAAAAAATGGCTGAGCAACTTGAACTAGAATTTCTTGGAGAGGAACATGGATAAAATTAATATGTTATTGGCACTAAAGACACCTTTTCACAAAGCAAAAAGAACCATTTATCTATGGATTTCCAATAGTAACCCATACAAATTAATTTTTGAATCAAAGGTCCACCACAAAAATCCCCAAGAAGGCACTTGAATGAGATTCCTCGAGAGAAATAGAGATCTCTAGTTTGTTGAGACAATAAAGGAGAAGACCGTTGTATCATCTTTGATAAAGGACATTGGATAAGGTAATGTAATGCATAGTGTGCTTACATATATGAGCTTTAATAATCATATATTAAGGATCTATAAAGATAACATCATGACAGTAATGAGCTATATAAGAGTACTATTTGTTAGAACCAATGTTACTGTAATAAGATATCTCGGAAGAGGTATGATAAATAATAGGTGAAGCAAGATCATAGCTAATGAATTGGTAATCCATAGATGAATAATAAAGAAATATAAGGGAATCAACACTTTCCATAAAACATAAAAAGATAGATGGTTTTCTAATTTCATAAACATATAAATGATAACCATAAATGAGCATATTAATCATCTGATGAACATATCATCATCCACAAAACATAAATGTAAATGTATAGTTCTAACCATCATAATAGAATTTCCAAATCAGAAAGTCCAAGTATCACCATAGGAGAGGGTATTACATCATAGCTAATGAATTGGTAATCCATAGATGAATAATAAAGAAATATAAGGGAATCAACACTTTCCATTGCATCTACATGTCAATTGTCTTTCCATGGAATCATATCTATGGTGTAAGAAGTAATGTTCATTAACAAAAATAAGACTAAGTCATGATATTGAGTATTTTATTTTATTTTTGTTGATAACTTCCCATTACTTTTCATATGATCAACTACTAAACACTAAAGACATGAAAATGTTGAATTTTAGGAGATGAAGCTACACACAAACTAGTTATAAGGGCTTCATACTTGAAAATGTAATTGGTATATAGGAAATTGAGATGATAAGTTAGATGAATTGGTTTTCCTAAAGGAGGTACTAATACGACACTAGCATCAGAGGGAACTTGAAATCTAGAACCATCAAAGAATAAATTGCATGTTTTATCTATATCCAAGGTCTATGATCACAACAAAATGAGTCTTGATTATGATGAGTAAATGGTGATGCAACATTGGTTGTGTGATCATTCAAAACTTGGCAATTGATCACTTTTTGAGAGACATATTTAAGGTCAAATTCTATTCACAACATAGCCCATTTAGAAAACTATCATAATGAATATGTTTTAGAGAAGAGACACTTGAATAGGTCAAATTAATAATGATGTTTTTTGATATTAAAGAGATTACATCACAACATTTGGTGTTGTGAGTTTCTAAGAGTGTGACATTATCCCTCCATCATAGTAAATAAACTTCATAATCAAGTAAGGTGTGAATTATGTAATACAAAATATGCTCTTTATCATCATCATCATCATGTTGTGCCAATAATGTTGCAAGAGCATTGGATGAAGCAGTAGATTTGAGATGAAAATAATTGTTATAAATTATGTTAGAAATTGGTGTTATCATTGATTACTTAAAATAGTGTGGCTCTCCACGATTTAAAAGTATATTCATAGATTATTGTCTCCCACTATATTTATACTTAGTTTTAGGTAATTGGAGTATAGATATTAGATTATTTCTTGAATTTTGCATATAAATTTTTTTTTAATCTCTCGATTAGACTTCATCATGCTTTCATCTAAATTACTACATTTTCATTAACTTGAACTAACATGATCTAAATCTAAAATTAGTCAATTGTCTTAGCAATGACCATCTTGCCAATCCTCTTTAATATGAATCTTGTTACTCACTTCTTACTCCTAACCAAGATCTCTTACTTGACCCTCGCGAACTTGAAGATCTCTATTGTCAGAGTAGTTACACCCTCTATAATATTTTAGTATAGTTTTCATTGTATATCTATAAATTTATTTATTCTAAACATTTCTATGGGCTTGAGCTCAGCTAATAATGACATAATGCATTTGTAGAGTGTAACAAATGTGCATTTTCAATCATGCATTATTTATGCTAATTTTTTTAACAAGATGTATTTTCCAAGGGTTATGTGGTATCACCGTATACGTAGCTGCTCCAAAAGAATATTCAAATCGGTTTTGTGATAGCAATAAAGTTGAAAATAGAAATAAACTATTTTCATAAATAAATATTAATAAATTAGTCATGATGAATAATATTAGTGTAATTATATGTAAAAATATATCTATAGATGTCATTGAGGGACATGGTGAAAGGTGTATAGATAAAGGAATGTCATATTCTAAATCTGTTGTGTGCATCTTAGTCTAATTATTTACCATAATCTATTGTCTTGAATTATGTGTTTTGGGACTGGTGTCACTCGATTTAGTGGTTGTTTTTTAATGAGAGAAAAGGCTTGTGTGTTTATTTTATAGTTCTATTTGTCTTTTGTAATGGGCCTTGGTTCAAAGGGCAGGGCATTCTTTCAAATATTAGCCATATTCTAAATATTATTACACAAAAGATGTTTCAAAATATTTGATTTGAGAGTTGATTCTATTTCAAAAGAATCATGTTCTCTCTAATATTGATGCAAATGTTAGGGATAGATTGAAAGTGGTTATCTCATAAAATGAAAATGCTTCTTTGATCCATTTACCAAGATATGTTGTACTTAAAGTTCTTTGTATGGAAAATACAAAGTCTCATATTCTACCAAGTAAGGCATACCTCCTTCCATTTTTATAAATAAACTTATTTTATTTAGGATCCTACCATTATTCTATATTGAGAATTGTAGATTTTAATAATATGTAAGAAAAAATATTTTTTACCTAGTAACTGCAATGCTATTTCTATCATAATGTATAAGTTTAATATAAAATATATTTTCTATCACAAGTGTAAAAGAAGTACTACAACAAAATTTGTATGTAAGTTTGCACTCCATGAAGTCTTTTAAAGTAATTTCATTGAATTTTGATTTTGAAAGTCATGGTTATGATGTTTATGCTTGAATTGTAATAGTGGTGTCAATAACCAATCCCCATATGACTACCACACAAATAGAATAGTTCTTAAAAGATGACCTTTTAGATTCTAACATGTTGGTATTGCGAAGAGATATCAAAAAATATCATGGATTTGAAAGTAATAATCTATTTAGATTTGACTTTCCCCTTCATGAGATTTTTTCATTAATGCATACAATGCTATAAATAGTTATGATTTCTCTACAATTATCATTAATAATTGCCCATATTAAAGATAAATAAAATAGGCTCATAATGTGTATTGATCAATCCATAATGTATAAGTTTACTATGAAATATATTTTATATCACAAGTGTAAAAGAAGTACTACAACAAAAGTTTGCACTCCATGAAATCTTTTAAAGTAATTTCATTGAATTTTTATTTTGAAAGTCATGGTTATGATGTTTATGCTTGAATTGTAATAGTGGTGCCAATAACTAATCCTCATATGACTACCACACAAATGGAATAGTTCTTAAAAGATGACCTTCCAGATTCTAACATGTTGGTATTGCGAAGAGATATCAAAAAATATCATGGATTTGAAAGTAATAATATGTTTAGATTTGACTTTCCCTTCATGAGATTTTTTCATTAATGCATACAATGCTATCAATAGTTATGATTTCTCTACAATTGTCATTAATAATTGCCCATATTAGAGATAAATTAAATAGACTCGTAATGTGTATTGATCAATCCATAAATGATCTTTATTTACTTATTGGATCTTTAGTTACAGTTTATCTTTAGATTTCAATCGGCATATTCCTAAACCTATTATGGATATAGGCGCTAGTTATAATAATAAACAACTTCAAAAACATGAATAAGTTACAATATGAAAAGACAAATTATCACCAATAAATATTTTCTAAGGTCCAACCAAACAATATCCATAGTTTGAGAATAAGGGAGATATTCCAACTATTTAGAAGATAAGTACATCATTAGAATCTCCTTTGCATAGACCCCTTATGGAACCTTAAAGCCCTTTATTGTAGAGGTTGAGTGTTGTAAATTCTTGATATTGGGATTTATTGGTTATTCGTAAGGAGTATGAGTACTATGTTCTTCCTTTTTGCTCCTAAAATATGCCATCTTGTGGGACAAAGCCACTGAGGTCTTAAGTAAAGATAACAAAAAATAAATTAAAAATTAGCAAATTTCTAGTTCACTTATTGATTCTAGAAAAAAAGATTTTGGATCAATAGATCTTATTATATGGTAAGGTTGTTGGAGACAATCCTTGTATTTAGGGAATCATAGTTTTGAGTTTCATAATTATTAAAACTTAACAAACTTTACATTCACATGCTTCAAATTTGAGTGCTTTCTTATTGTGGAGAATTACATATTTTGTATTTATACAAATATTTAATTATCTACATGTGTAGTTTTATTTTCAAATGTTCTTTTATAGTAACACTAGTGCCCAAAAACTTGAGTTTGAAGAGAAACTCTTCATAGCCTAAGCATAGTGCCAGTTTGAAGAGATGATTGTAGATTATCAAAGTTTTTTTTATCATTTTCTTCTTGAGGAATGCAAATTTTCATTCACAAAAACCACATAGTGCTTGTTTTGGCTCATTTTATATTGGATCAATAAAGAGAAATGATCTTCTTGCAATGTAATAGAATCACTTGAACATCAAGAATATAGGACAATACAGAACTACAATGCATAATTATTTTAAATGGCCAGTATGGATAGAAGTGGAAGATCAAGTAAAAGATGAGGTCATGCATTTGACGGTTGTCAATTTCAATATTTAATATTTTCTATGTATAGTAATGAATTTCCATGTAGATACCTATCAATATAATAATTAATTTAGATTTATAGAAAAAGGTCTTAAATTATTTATATTTAAGGATAAACGATGATATATTATTAATATAGATTGGTGTGGGTTTGTTACAAGTAGTGTTAAAAGAAATTATTCTGATAAAAAAGAATTAATATAGACATATATAACAAGATAATATGACCATTGCATATGATTGCATCTGATCATATCCATATCGTTAGATAGGATTCTAATATAAATCACTTTTAAATGTAATGAATAAATAAAATTACAAACTAGCAATTGTGTTCTTTTAGGTGTGCAATGATTGGCCTATGGGTCATATATATCTCAAGGATAGTGGGTAATAATGATAAGTGTTAATATTGTAAAGGTTTCTTATTTTTCTTCTTAAATAATTAAGTTTCTTGAATATCTAAGACAACTATTACTAATTATATATATAAGGTTTCTCGCATGCTGACCCAAAAATTCAAAAATTACATAAATATACACATTAAAGATAATTATTTATTGAAAATATGGGGGCTTCACTAATGGGTAAATTCCCTATGACATGTATTCATATTGGGGACTTAAAACTAGGAAAAATATAGGGCAATATATTACCTATTTTGGGTGGTCAAGTTGTGAGGGAGGTGGGGGATTAAGAGGGTTGATAAAGGGAAGGGAGTGTGTGGAGCATTGGATTACTATTGGAGGGGGGTGACAAAAAAGGAGTTTGTGGCAATATTTTTTGAAAATACGGTTATTGTTTAGTATGCCATTAACACACATTATTTGACCCAATTCACTAAGTGAAGCCCCCGTGACTAAAAATGAATACTAAGGAACACTAACATTCTTAATTTATAACTATCAATTACACAATAATGTATTACACTATTACATGGTATATATTACATCTATTTTAATAAATTGTTCTTATACTCTTTAAGATAATAGCATTCTCTTATGTATGTTGTATAAATCACAAGTCATTTCTATAGTTGAAGCATGTCACAATTGATGCTAATCTACTTCAAATTTTATGAACTTGAACATTTATTGATTCATAATTAAATCTTGGGGATAGCTCAATTGATAATTCATTATTGTAATGTCTCATTGCATAGCTTAATTTCTTGGATATTAGACAATATTTTGACTCCAGCTTTAGGATCCACACAATATCCTTCTTCAACCTATTGTTATCACAATAAATTTGTTGCCTATGTCTCAAGCAGAGACCAATGCGTTGAAAAAGAAAAATAAAATTTAAACCATTTGTTCTATTTTTCAGAAATAATTTACTTCATTACATAGCATACAAAATGCATAAATATATCCTTTGTGGGTTCATACCAATTTTAGAAGCACCATTTCAAGTCTTCCTACCTAAATTGTTGCATTTCTCTTAACTCTTTCCAATTCCCCTATTCTAACTTAATCACCATTATGATAGAATAAAGATATTTTTCTTTAATCCTAATGTTGTTGGAATATTTTAAGAAACTCCAATTATTTCACCACTCTAATTGTTAGGGCATAATTTCACCACTCGGATTCTTTCAGATTCCACCCATGCTAACATTGACTATAATTAGTCTATCCTTTCCTTTGGAACTACATAGTTTGAGATAGAATAATTTAAAATAATGTCAATAGTATAATTGTACCATCATCCTTAAGTTAATAGAGCACTTATAAAAATAAAAAAACATAGAACTGAAAATACTATACAATAAAGTTCCCTTTTTTCTTCAGTCTCTTAGGTGAAGAACAATGCACCAAAGAATAAGATGAAAGTAGAATCATTTTCTAGAGTAGATCAAATCCAAAAAGGTAGCCTTTGTAGTTATTTTATCAACTCTAGAAGTCCTATTTCAAGGTTTCACATTTACATTATTCCAAGCCTATACTTCTTTTCAATTCTCCCCACTCTAACATAATTATGCTTGAAAATATACAATTATGGCAATCAACATTAGTCATGTCTCATTCAACCTTAGTCATGTATCATTCAACCTTACAATGTCCTAGACATACAAAGAGACCCTAATGTTGTTGGGGAATTCCTAGGAACTACCCTTCCTTGACCACTCTCCTCTCCCATTATTTCCAATTTTGGGCATCCTATCTCTAACTGTAATTAGTCTCTCCTTACCTTTGAAACTAAATAGCTCAAGGTAACACAATTTAAAATAATGCCAAAAATACAATGGCATCATCCTTATTAACCTAGTGCTATAGTTATAATAACAAAGAGAATAGAACTAAAAATAGTATAGTGAATAATTGAATGTTGTCATCCCTACTTTCTCTTAATAGAAAACTTCTCTGAAGGGTCACCTTTTCTAATAAAGTAAGTTATCATTAAATAAAGTTAATGATTACATATCATAAATAGACTCTAATTTTATTGTATCAATTGATTGAAAAGTATAAATGATAGAAATCATTCTTGAAAATTTAGAGTCATGTCAACCAACATTATTCATATCTAAAATGGAGGCATCCTTCAAAAATTTAAATATACATGCAACCACTCCTAAAATACATAGTAAAAAATAAACTTTATCATGTACAATCATAATAGATACTCACCTAGCTTCCTTACACTTGCTTGATTAGGACTCCCCAAGTTCCTAATACTTCTAAGATCCTAACTCCAACTCTTAGGATTCTCCAATTACCCTCTAATATAGTTAATGACTTCCTTCATTTCTCCCCTCAAGGTGACAAACTCTAGTGCTTCACTAGGGTATTTATCTTCATTTAGTAACAATTTGCATATCTCCATTAGCCTCATTCCAATGGCTCTTCTCTATCATTTGTTATGGATTTTTGTTTTGTAGGGGTTCAATGGCTTATTAATCATCATTTACAATTCACTCTTGATCCCTTTGGCTTGGGATATCAATGTCTTACTTAATGATCTCAATATTTTGTTTCAAATGGCCTAGTAGGCATATTAGCTCTTAATTAGGTCTCTCTAATCAATTTTTGGTTGTTCTTGGAAAATGTCTCTAAACAACCCAATGCACAAAGCTAGGTTTCAAACACCCTTTTCAGAGTTCTTTGATATTTTCTAGGTCTCCTCTCTCCAAACTCTCCATGGATGTCCTTCCTACACTCAAGGGCTTTTAGGGCTATTAGGTCTCCATTAACCAATCATGGTTTCTTAGCTTCAATTTTGCCTTCATTTGGATTGGTCAAGCTCCAATCTTTTTCAAGGGCCTCTATATTGGACTAAAGACTCCCTCTAACCTCTTATGTTCAACTCCTCAATCAATCCCCTACAATCAAACACACTGATTCATGTGCAAGCTCCTAGGCAGCATTCAATGGATTCATCTAGGGCTTGCTTGTAAGATTAGTTCTTGGAACTTCCAGGCCTCCTCCTAGCATATTTACACTTTAAAAAAGCTCCCCTAACATATCCCAAAGCACCATGATGATTGCATAGTAGGGTTTCATGTGGGAGCCATTTTGGCACAACACAGTCTTGGACTGGCTAGTGATTAGCAGAACCACAAAAGATTAACAAAATAAAAAGAAACTAAACACAAGAAAATTCTATCCTATAAAAAGAAAAGGTAAATAGTCTTTGTTACTACAATCCACCACAAAATTTTGGATTCAATCCATTGCACACTCTATTGTATTAAATTTTCCTCTGACTGTGCCCACAAAACTAGTAACACAATATAATTGCAAATAACTGAAAAACTTGTAAAAACTTAGATAACCTCAGGATTTCAGCTCCATAAGGATTACATACCTCTCCTTGCATGGTCAAGTGGTTGAGAAACTGACCATGCCCTAAAATATCTTCTTTTTCTTTGTTAGGACAATGTTGTCATGCAATTTTACAAAAATACAAAAGTTGTCATGAAAACATTTTGTCAATTTTAGCAAATTTACTTCAAGCCTATTCAAATGCTTGCCAAATATAATGAAATGATGTTTTAACATCATAGAAGCCATTTTGGGCTCAATTAAACCTTTTCCAAGCCTATTTAGGTAATTTTTCCCAAATGTGATACCAAGACTAAGAAAAACTTAGAAGTATCGCAACCAAGATTTATCCAAAAACACTCTAGATTAGACTAGATCTAAACTAGACCTCCTAGACTCACACCCTAGATTAAAACTAGGATCCTAAATCTAATTTTGACCTAGCCAAGGTCAGTTCAAGCCAAAATAGAGTAAGACTTTGAGCTTAAGTCATATGTGTTCCTGCACCATTATCCCAGACAAAAAGAACTTAATTCACTACTAAAATGACTAAGTTAGGATCAATTCCTAACTTCTGGAACTCAACCTCCTATAACCATATCATCTATGCATCTTCTTTTCCTTTCCATTTGATCAAATTCTCCCAATAGGTATTATGCCTAGTCTTTTTGGTTATTCTTGAACTCAATATCTTCTCAACCTTAGGCTTTGTTATGGAGGGTAACTGAAGTGCTTCCACTTCATTTATCACCTATGTGAAACTTTGATTTGCATTGGGAACTGGACCATTCTAGAGTACTAGGTCTACTACATTGAATATAGGAGACAGTCCTATGTTTTCAGGGAGATATACTTTATAGGCATTGTTTCCATACTTATCCATAATAACACAAGGTCCCAACCTTCTCATTTGAAACTTGTCGGGTACTCCCTTTTGTAACCTTTTCTTGTTCAAGTGAACCATCACAAGATCTCCCACTTGGAATTGAAGATCTTTCTTTTTCTCATCAACTTTATGCTTGATTTTGGCAGTATTCTTTGTCAATAACTTTGTGACTGAATCATGTACTTCTTTCATTGAAAAGGAAAAGTATTCTCAATACCCACTCCTTGAAGATCCTTCACCTAACTCTTTTAGCTCAATAACACCCCTTGGATGTATTCCATAGATAAATTAAAGTGGACTTCTATGTGTGGTCATGATGATTGTATCATTGTAATCATATTCAACTTGTGCTAAGATTTGGTTGCAAGTATGACCATATTCTTTAGTGAGGCACCTTAGAAGGTTACCTAGGCTTCTATTAACTACCTTGGTCTAACCACCAATTTAGGGATGGTATGCAGACCCAAAGGATACATTGGTGACAAGCTTGTGCCAAAGTGTCTTCCAAAAATGACTGATAAAATTTTGAGTCTCTGTCTAATACTATGTTGAGGAGTAGTCCACGAATCCACACAACTTCCTTGAAAAACAATTGAGTAATTTTAGCACCTTATTTAGTGTATTCACATTATACATTTGCATTATATAAATTTAAAATTACATTTAATGCATACCTAATTAAAATTTATTCCTCTTTCATCTCTAACTTGTGTAAAAAATGAGGTAGGGTCTAATCTCTATACATCCTCTTATATTTTTCCTCCAATCACAAAATTCATTTCCTCTCCTAGACCTTTATTTTACCTCAAAATTTAATCTTGGAATCATAATCAACTATAGATTATTATCTCAAACCATCATATCTTCCATAATGCATTCCTCAAGATCAACCAAAGTCCTCCCAGACTGGGCCAACTTGGGTTGACCTAGTCTTGGACTAGGCTGAATTTGACCTAGTCCTGGAAGTTTGTTCCCAGAGTTAGGGCCTAGGTCTTTTATAGAGTATTCTAAATGGTTTCTAGATCTTTGGTCAGCTTCACAATTCTAACCTTTGGAATCATTATAAAAATAACCTAATTACTTCATTTTGGCATAATGGAATCAAGTACAAGGTGAACACCCCATTTCATGACAAAATTCAATTGCAAGGTGGAATCCCAAGTTTTATGATATCCATTGAAGTAAGGGATGACTATTGAAAACTTCATTCAATCATTCCAATCAATCATATATAACTTCAAATCAAGCATTCAAGACATAATTTTCTACATCATGGAGTCTCAATTGGATTGTGAGGATGGCTAGGAGTACTTTTTCCCTTGGGGGCTTTGGTATAATTTCCTTGTTATTTTTAGATCTATGCATTGGTACTTCATGTTTACATGATAGGGTTTCACTCTATTATACATAGGGTTAGATCTAGGCATTTACTTAGACATTATAGCTCATTTTCATTCTAGACATACTCTAGATTCATGAGCACATCACACTTTAGTTATTCTAATGGCTATCTGTCAAGGTAGGAATCACCAAAATGGGGGGTTGACTAAGGTGAACCCCTACATACCCACACACATACACATACATATTTTCCAAATTTTTAGGTTGTGGGAGTGTAGATTTAGGTGCAGATCCAAGAAGAAGACTTGTAGAACTTCTCAAATACATTTATCTTTCTCTATTTTGACCAATCTTAGGACTAGGTTGAATTAGGCCTCTTCTTGGACTAGGATAATTTGGATTGGCCTGGTTCTTTTGCAAAATAGAGAGTCTCAATTTTTCCAGTCACAGTTTTTGAATTTCTAGATCCAGCCATTGGGGAATTTTTATATTCTAATAATCAGGAAATTCAGCTTCAAAATATCATCTCCTTCACTCATTTCTAGGTGTACACATTCTTATATATGTTATGTTGCATTTACTTTCATAGATCAAAGTTGGTTTTCAGATTTACACATCTTCTATCATATTTGAATCAAATAAATCTAACCCTAAAGACATAGATATAGAGTTTCTACCCTCTTCATTTGGTTATACTTACCAGATCTACTTTTTACGAAAGGGTTTCTTGATTCTAATGTATAATAGAGTTTAATTGACATAATATATTTGGTGAGTGGTCTATATTCATTTTATTTCTCACCATTTCCTATTATACATTTTCATGAGCTTGAATATTTCATACATTATACCTTTTGTATTGGTTAGATAGATCTTGTATGCATTTCAAATATATCAAAAAAAAAAATTCATTTAGTGATTATATTTCCTTTTTACACATTTCCTTATCTTAGATTTATCTTTTTATGCTTTCATTGTATTATAAATGAGAAAAAAAAGACAAAAATAATTGTATTTTATTTTTAGCGTGTTTCCAATATGTATGACTTCTTTGTTCATGATTATTTTGATTCCTTTAGTAGGATACCCACCACAATATATCGGCATCATCGAGGATGACTGGCCTTAAGAGGCCGAACAAAGTCCAATGCCCATCTTTTGAATATCTCTTGCACATGGGAAGGATTGATGGGCATAAAGTCTCATTTAAGGGGTTTCCCCACGTGCTCACAAGTATTGCATCCAACTACCCATTCTCTAGTGTCATTGTACAATGTTGTCCACCATAAGCCAGCTAACAACACCTTCCTTGTTGTCATATTAGGACCCATGTGCCCTCTCATAGGTCCTTCATGGGCTTACCTCAACACTCTTTATACCTCCTCTTCCATCACGCATTGCCTCAATACTTAGTCTGGACCCATTTTATATAACAATCTGTTGATTAGCTAGAAGGTCCTACTTCTCAGGACCAACTTCCTTTATTCTCCTAGAGGCATTTCCTGAGGGAATCAAGTCATGGATAAATATTCCCCTACACTTGTATACCACTTTAGGATTATGACAATATGAAATAGGTTTGCGTCGAGGAATTCATCATTTATTCCCACAGGTAGCTTGCCAAACTTGATTCGTGATAGCTGGTCGGCGATCACTTGGCTACGTCTTGGTCATACTACAATCTTGAATGTGAATTCCTAAAGTAAGAGGAGCCATTGAATCACCCTTCCTTGGATAATAGGTTTATTGACCAAGTACATGAGGGCCTAGTGGTCCACATAAAAGGTAAATGACATTGCTAGTAGATAGTGTCTAAATTTCTGGAGATAGTAGACCATTCTGAGGGCCTCTCGTTATGTGGTGCTATAATTATTCTCAGCATTCGATAGCAACCTACTAGAAAAATATATGGGATGATTGAGTCTACACCCTCCTTCCTGAACCAAAGTGGCTCCAATGGCATAATTTGACACATCCACATGTACATGAAATTCCCTATCCCAATTAGGAAATGCCAAAATAGGAGCGACCAACAACCTTGTTTTTAGATCTTGGGAGGCTTCCTCTTGCACATTCTTCCAAGTGTATGACTCCCCTTCCTCATGAGCCTATCCATCAAATATGAAATCCAAGCAAAGTTTTTTATGAATCGATAGTAGTATCTGATATGGCCGAGAAAGAATTTGACATAGGTCATGCTCGTGGAGGCCTCCTTCTTGACTATTACTCATACCTTGTTGGGGTCCATTTTTAATCCTTCTTGACATACTATGTGCTTGAGAGACTTCCCTTGTGGCACCATAAACTGACATTTCTTTGGGTTGAGTGCCAAATAGGCTCATCGACACCACTCCATGCACACCCCCACGGTTGTAATGTATTTTTCCTGCCCACTGAATATGGACCAGCCGTCCAAGAATGCTTTAAAGTTCCCATGGACATCTTGTCAAAGATATGTAGAATAATCTAATGGAGGGTTGTCGGTGCATTGAAAAGGCTGAAGGGCATCCGATTGTATGCATATACACCATCCTCCACTACAAAGGTTATTTTCAACTTGTCTTCCTCTACAATGGATATCTGGTTGTATCTAGAAAACCCTTCGATGAAAGAATAGATCTTGTGGCCAGCCACTTCCTTCAATATACTATCAGTGAAGGGGATAGGAAATGGGTCCTTGATTCTTACTGCATTGAGACATCTAAAATGCATGTAGATGCAAATCTAGTTGGCTTCCTTCTTCTAGGAGATCACAATTGGTGAAACCTACTTGCTTGTGTCAACCCGAAAGATGATACCAGCTTCCAACATTCGTTCAATTTTAGTTTCCACTTTTGCAATGTAATTATGATTCATCTTATACATCCTCTTTCACATAGGTTGGGCTCTAGGAACGAAGGGATTGTAGTGTATGCATAACCCTGGAGGTACGCCCTTCATATCCTTATAAGTCTAGGTGAATACATCCTTGTATTCTATAAAAATCTTGAATGCTATCATTTTTAATATAGGGCTCCATTCGTCTCCCATCAAGATGGTTTTCAAATTTTTCTCATCTTTGAGGTTTATCTCTTTCAACTTCACTTCTTTGTACTAGATTGGTTCATCCTTGGGAAACTCATGGGTAGGGATCTCTTGAATTCAAGCTTCTCCTTCTTTTTATTCTTTGTATTCCTGAGGGAACTCATTTGGGTCTTCCTTGATCTCCAGCATATTATAGGATGGAGGAAATAATTCATAGTCACCCATTTTCTAGTGGAATAGGTCATCCATAGAGTCTGTATCATCCTCCATTTTTAGTACCCCTTCCTCATTGAGCTCCATACTTCCTTTCCCTTCGTCCATTTCGTCGTCCGATAATGAATCTAAGGAGGATGTCATTTCTTCTCCTACCATCCATGTCATGAGATCAACCACAAACTTTCTTCCCCCTTTCTCGAATGATAAAATGTTTCTTTTCCAGTTTTGGTTGGCTTTGGTAGTCACCAGCCACCCTCTCCCTAGGATGGTGTTGTACCCTTTCTGCTTCAGGGGAATTACTATGAAGTCTTAGACAAATAGCTGTGTCCCGATGGTTACTTGTTGTACCATCAAGGATCTTAGGGTTTTGATGCCATGTTTGTCAACCCCTAGTAAGTTGAAGGTCACTGACCACAATGTCAGTTTCCCCATACTCTTCCAAGTTTCCTCTAGTAGAACGTTCATGCCTAATCCACTATCAATAATCATGTTAGTAAGAATGGTACCCAAGATACCCATATCTACTACACTAGGGTCTCACCCACTATTTATAGCCAATGTCATGGGGTCAGTTACGGAGCCGCCAAGAGCCTCCATCAATTCAAATGCACTTGTTGGGATGTTTTGTCCTAAAAATAGGGTCATTTTCTAATGCAGGAGCATCTCGGGTCCTTGGCAATCATGTGTCACCAAAAACATTTTGAAGTTTGTTTGTGTTGCTCGATTCCTTCTTTTATTGAGTCGATCGGTAGTTGGTCAGTTTCCTTTGGTCACTGAGGATGGTTGGTTATCTCCTGGGTGATCGATTATTTCTCTAACGCTCAGCGATGCTTGTCTGTTGCTTGGTCATCCCTTCTTACTAAGTAGTTTATTTTGAGTTTCAATTGAGGCTGACTTGTGCATTCATTATGGGTCACAGATTTAATGTTGATATCAATCATTGGGAAGCGTGTGGTCCCAGATCTGACTATTTCTTTCATTGATTATGGATTTGAAGGCCAACTCGATTTAGTAGACTCTTATATATTAAATTTAGTTGTTGGTTTAGAGTTTAGGGTAGTTTTGGATAGAAGATAGAAGACATTAGAATTGAGATTGGTGACAAATCCTCACATGTTGAGGATTTTTGCAATTCATTGTAATATCAGGCTGTAACTGGGAAGGCCTTACAACCTGGCATGTATGATTCTATTTGATGAAAGTAATGAAAGATTCTACATTCTCTCTCTCACTATTAGTAATTACTTATGTGTGTTGTTGAGCAAGTTGGATCATTAGGGTGTGCCATTATTTGGCCCCTCTTAACCCTACATTACATCAAGTGGTATCCGAGCGAGGTTAGATCTTGATCTAGGTCTGCGGATCTAGGTTTGTAGGTTCCTCTTGAGAAGCCCTAGTTGATTTTTATGGGGTAGCATATTGTGATCTGACCTGCAATTGTAGAGGGTTGTCAAGATGGTTCGTGGGAGGTGAGATGTAGATCCAAGATTGGAGGATATGCTAAGGCATATTGTTACTAGGTTAGAAGCTGTTGAAACAACCCAGAGAAGAGCTAGACATCTTGAAGATGTTAGTGATGATGAAGTTGAAGAAGAAAAGGTAAATTTAGAACCTACACCTGTGATGGATCAAGGTGAAGAAAGATTCTTGAAGGCTTTGACAAATCTGAAGTCTACACCACATTTCAATCCTCTTGAGTATGGTGTAAAATTGGATTTTGATGAATTGGTGGATTGGATCATCGAGATGGAAAATTATTTTGAGTATGAAAACATTCTTGAAGACAAGAAAGTGAAGATTGCAAGCACAAAGTTGAAGAGTCATGCATCCTTATGGTGGGAACATCTGCAGGTGGATAGAAAAAGGAAAGGCAAAGACAAAATCAAGGTATGGAATAAAATGGTGAATAAATTGAAAGGAAATTTCTTACCTTGTGATTATCAGATTAACCTAGTTTGACAAATGCAAATTCTAAGCTAGAAAGATAGCTCAGTAAAGGAATATACTGAGGAATTCTATAGATTAGATATCAGATCTGGACATGATGAAGATGATGTGGAAAGAATTGCTAGATACTTGAATAGTTTGAGAGTTTCCCTCCAAGAGGAAATTAGTTTGGTCAAGTTGGAGAACATTGAAGAGGCTTATTAATTTGCATTGAAAGCTGAGGATAAATTGAATAAGAGACATAAGAAAAGGCAAAGAGGTCAAGGTGGTAGATTCCCTAGAGGAAGAGGTAGATCCAATGGTGAAAATGGTAGATCTGAACCTGAAAAGACAAATCTGGATAAAGGCAAGACCAAGTGGAAAGATGAAAGTTCATCTAGAGGTAGAGGTAGTAACTACCAAGGTGGTTATAGCAAAGGAAGTTTCTGAGGAACTTGTTACAATTGTGGAGAAGAAGGACATAGATCCTTTGAATGTACACATGCAAGTAAGAAGGTTGGTAGCAGTAGAAATGCTTTGGTTCAAGAAGAGTCACCGAATGAACCTAAGGAGGAAAATAACTTGATGGTAAGGAGAGTACTGTGGAATGAAATCAAAAAGGAAGATCCAGTAAGGAAAATTTTGTTCAAGACTAGATGTAGAGTTTCTAATAAAGTTTCGAAGGTAATCATTGACAGTGGTAGCTCAGAGAATCTAGCATCTGAGGAAATGGTCACAAAATTGTAGTTGAAAAGGTTGGAACATCCAAAGCCCTATCAGATTTCATGGATCAAAGATGAGCATACACTCCTGGTAAGTGAACAATGTTATGTGAATTTGAAGATTGGAAAGTACTATGATAAGGTGTTGTGTGATATCATGCCTATGGATTATTGTCATATTTTGTTTGGTAGACCTTGGCAATATGATATACATTCTATATATGATGGGAGATTGCATAAGTATACTTTTATACACTAAGTTTGCACCCTTTTTTCAAGCTCTCGAAGTCTTGATAACCTAGTATAACATGGGAATCATCTCCAAGTTGTGGGACCTATGCTAACTGAGATGAGACCTCCAGGTTCTAGGCTAGTTCCTCTTGGATAATCACCTTAATTTGCTTCTAGACATGAAAGTAAACATTTTGAGGGAAAGGGATAGAAGGAATACCTGGAAAGGGAAATGACTAAAAGAAAACTACCTACTAGGTGATACACTAAAATTAGGGTATGAATTACAGCATAGAGGGATGGAATTAATGAAAGGCTTAGGTCTAGTAGGTCACAACTTATTAAATAGGCTTGCATAAGTGTTTCATAGGAGGGTCTGAACATGAGACACAACCTATGACCTGCAAGTAGACATTCACTTCTACAACTCAGTGTAGGATTGAGACAAGACTATTAGGGGGCTGAAGTATACCCACAAAAACATCCAAATCAGATCAAACACAATAACACACATAATTACAGAAAGTAAGAGGGATTAGGAACCCTAAGTTGTCATTGAAAACATGCATAGACTTCAATTCATTAAGAGATGAACTCAGACAAGGAAGCATAGGGACATGAAGAATTGTCACAAAATACCTCTATAATGTTTGAATTTATCAATGGGAGAATACAACTGTAGAAGCCAGAGGGCAGAGAAAATGCCACAGATAACTCTTAAGAAAGATGAATTTCTTTTTACAATTGTCTAACTCTAAGCTCAAAAGCTCCAAAAAATACAATATATACATACTCAACTGCACGCAAGCAAGAGTCAAAACCTAACTAGGGTTACAAGATTTTACATTAGAATAACCAACCCTAAATCAATTGAGTCTAATCATAAATGTTACTTCTACAAATATCTCAACCGATCAGATATTTCTTTATCTTTGCATGTACATCTCATTACTGAGTCCATCCACGGACAAGCAACTTGGATCCATTAACTTTTCTACAATAGGCCTACCATGAATGCTCAAATGGTACTTTTCTAAGACAAGAATCGACCCATGACAGTCGCCCAGACCTCCCATCATCCTTCCCAACTGCAAATGTCCTACAAACATAAATTTCTTAGCTACCTCACCGCTCGTAGCATGTTTGAATCAATCGCTAGTAGAAAACCCTCTGCAGAGATATTTGTATTTGAATTATAACGGCTAGCTAGTCATTTTAAAACATGTCCATCGATGAGAAACGCTTCCCGACAGATGAATGGTTGCGATGCACCTTTTAAAATAGTCTAAAACCCTCTTTGAAAATTTAGAACCACGTTTTCAGTAGCACCTAATGAAAAATGAGCACATCAGAAAAGACCAACACCTTAGAAGTCAAAAGAACATAGACCCTGCATCAAATGGTTGTCACTATGCCACTGCCTTTAAATATCGTGCATCTTCCTTCAGTGGTATAGCAACAACCATGAGATTCATCCACTTTTTAACCCACCTTGTAAGCTAAAAGACCTCGGGCCCACTGACATGTTTCCACCTATCATTCTTCTATTCACCCTCGACCACCTTGTTAGCAACACCTCAGCAACCTCTCTGACAATGGACCCATAAGAACTAGATTCCAATCTAACGGCGGGCGCATGATCTCATAGGGTCAGAAGATTCTATGAGATCATATGACCATCATAGATCTTACCTTTCTGACACATCCACAGACCCTCTAACATGGTCCCACTGACACATCCTCACTATTGCTTGGGAGCCAATAGAGAACAAGCACATCACTAGAAAAGGACCCACCTAAAAGAGCCCAGAGATAAAGCAAGATCAATGGCCATTACATGATCATAAGCTCTGACACAAACCCTTGCGAACATACACCAGCCATCGATCCTCTATAGATGTCAGAGCCTCTGATTGCTGAAAGGGCACGGTCCCACTAACAGATTTTCACATCACCAGCTTGCGACCAATCAAAAGTTTTACACATCAGCCCATCTAACAATGTGGACCCACAGCCTTCTTTATCTTCATCAGACGGTTGTCATTATACCGCCAGCTTAAATAGCGCGCATCTTACCTTGGTGGTATAATGATGATCATTGATCGTACTTGGAACTTAATCCTTTGAGGAAGCTGACCCCACTGACAAACTTCCACCTGTTCAAAACCCCAGCCAATGAGGAGTGAGCACATCAGAAAAGAGGACCCATTGTCAGAGCCATGGTGATAAAGTAGCATCAACAGCTATTGCATGATCACAAGGGCAAGGAATATTCCTTGCGAACACACGACAATCATCAGATCTTTGAGGAAAGACAGCAACCGAGCCCGTGCTGACATGGCTCTGAATCACAAGTCTTTAACCAATCAAAGGTGTACAGCTCAAACAACGTGGCCAGACCCACCTGACAAATGAACTCTACAGATAGGAAGATCAACGATTGTCACAAGATCTCATGGAATCTTCTGAGGCCATGAGATCATGTGACAACCGTTAGATGTAGAATCTTGACTTTAGCTGCTAAGCAGAGATCACCAACTCAAAAGGTAACCATGCACGAGATCGCTAAATGTTAGAGCTTTGACCGCCAAGAATTAGAGATTTGGTGACTAAAGGATTTAATTACGCACATGCATTTTGGGGATTTAAGTGGCCGATAAAGTAACAAAGAAATATAACAGGCCAAAGGGCTTTCTAGGGTTTTTTCTTGTAACGACTACTTTTATGAATTTTTTGACTGCAAACTAGGGGACTTTAGAAATTTACAGAGGCCAGAGAACAGGGCAAAACACCATGAAATTTTTTGAGGTGCATGGCAAGGTAAAAACAAAGACCCCGGGATAGATTTAGCCAAATTTGTATAAGACGGGAAAATTTGGGTAACATTTTGGTGATTTCTACTAGATGTCAGCCTACTAGACATAAATCAGTGGCCTTAAAACAATCCATTGGGCATGGGGTCATCTCAGGAACACAAAACTTGACAAAGAAACAAAACTAAAAACTAGAAAGACAACCTTGTGCACAGGCACTTCTTGGAAAGCAGGAAACTAAGCTAGAAAATAGGGACAAAAAGTAGGAAAACCTAACCTATCCTAAACTAACCAGTCACAAAAACCTGGTCAAACAAAACCATTCACTGGTTGTGAAAAATAGCTACTTTTTCTCATTAGGATATTTTGCATTAAGCACATAAGGGTAGCTACAAAGACATGAAGCACATAAAAATTTATCAAATGAGGATGAATTGCCTCTTCAAATTTTAGATCAACCTCACTCACCTGATTTTGAGCATATGAGGGTGTCTCGGTAAACTCCTTTTGGGCCAGGTATCTGATAGGGCAGCCCCTTGAAAGTCTGAAGGCGGGACTCTCCTTGATCGCTTCTTCTTTATCTTCATGGTTGCCCTCCATCATGGATAGCCATTTTAACTCATCATCTATGGACAAGGGACTGTCATCCTCTACTTTTAAACAAGCCAAGAGTTCATCAAAGTTGTCAATATCCTAACAATCCCTAGGAATGACTGGCTCTTTACAATCAGGCTCCATACACAATCCTCCTATGATGTGCTCCAAAAATCCTCCCCAGGGCCTTGGTTATCCTCTGCACATTGGGAAGTCTCCTCTTCAAAGATTAGATCAAGCTCATGAATCAACATATCCTCAAGATCAATCTCTTCTAGCTGCTGCAACTTCACAAAGGTGGCTATGATCATATCTTTATCATCTTGTTCAACAAAACCAGGCAGCTTATCAAATAAAAGCATAGCACCCCCCTCTGTATCAACCTCTTGTTGATGGTGAATCCTTTGTTCTGATTGATCTTCACCCATAGGTAATGGCATGGTCTCTTCTTCATCATCAACAAAGAGGGGAAGCTCATCAAACAAACCAACCAAGAGCTTAGGCTGAGCATCAAACTCTACCTCCTCACCCTATTGGCCCACTTCTCCACAGTCATCACTCTGCACTGATACCTCAGATTTTTTCTCCTCTTCTTCAAATGAAAGCTCATTTACCATAGGTCCTTTCTTAGACACTAGACTAGTGTCTTTGAAAAGATCTGGCATCTAATAGCCAGGAGGTAAAGTCCATTGGGGTATCCACAATACTTCATCATCTTGAGAGGCCAGAGGGGCCTCTTGGGATAAAATTTTTTCTTGAACAGGCTGCTCTTGTAGAGTGGTAGGCTGCATCTCAAGTATAGGCTCTTGGAAGGAATTTTTTACCTTAAAACTTGGGATATGGAATTGAGGGGGCTCAGAGGAAGACATAGAAGGCATACCCATCCTGAAGCTTGGAAAACTGAAAGCCCTATCATCTTGGTGTTCGTCCCTTGCAGCCGGCTCTGTCTCAACATAATCTTTAGACTATTGCAGACCACAATAAGGTTGCAACTGCTCCAAAACAGGCTCAGATTCTTGAAGGGTGCTCCTAAAACTTGGAAATGAGCACTTTGTAGGCTCTTCAGGTGTAGGCTCTTGAGGCAAATGGGTCCTCCAACTTGGAATTTTAGGTCTAAGAGCCTCTTGTTGAGCAATTTGTGATCTCAACCTTGCTATCTCAATGTCAGCTTGGTGTCTGATCTCTTCTTGGAATTTTTTTATTTTTTGCTCATCAACAAGAGCCTCTGCCATTTGGTAGGGAATGAACCCTTGTTCATAGCTTTGAGCCTCCAAATCCTGCTGCTCTTTGATCTCAGACACTTGCTTAATTAAATCAAGCAATAGGCTCTTTGTCTTTTCTTGCTCTTTCATGAAGTCTAAGCTCTGAGTCTATTTCCAATTAGGCTGAGAAGGGGGGGTGGGTGGTAAGCATGATAGGGGAGCTAGCTTTGCAACTTTTTTTGTGCTATTTGTGCCCATGACCCTTCTTGGTGGAGGGCTCTTTCATAATCTTACACAAGGGCAAAATCATTTGGGGCATGCTGGATATAATGACAGCCTTGTATTGTATGGCAGCTTGGGATAAAAGCAGACTTTAGGTGGCTTTGATAAGGTTGATGACTAGCCCATTGAGCATTACCCTCATAATAGGATGGTGGGTAACCTGACTGTCCATAATAACTTGACATGTCTACTCATGCAATTAGCTGGAATTTGAATATGAAAGATTTGAAACATACCAACACTTGATCTTTGAAACCAGTAGACTTTCTGGAGTCACCAGATATGTAGCAAAATGACCTCTCCTAGGTCTGTAGCATGCTATCATCATATCAGAGATAGCATATCTTGAACATGAATCTAAACTTTAGTCCCACCGGGTGTGCCAGAATTGTTATACACTAAGTTTGCACCCTTGTTTCAAGCTCTCAAAGTCTTGATAACCTAGTATAACATGGGAATCATCTCCAAGTTGTGGGACCTATGCTAACTGAGATGAGACCTCTGGGTTCTAGGTTGGTTCCTCTTAGATAATCACCTTAATTTGCTTCTAGACATGAAAGTAAAACTTTTAAGGGAAAGGGATAGAAGGAATGCTTGGAAAGGGAAATGACTGAAAGCAAACTACCTACTAGGTGATACACTAAAATTAGGGTATGAATTGTAGCATAGAGGGATGGAATTAATGAAAGGCTTAGGTCTAGTAGGTCACAACTTATTAAATAGGCTTGCATAAGTGTTTCATAGGAGGGCCTGAACATGAGACACAACCTATGACGTGCAAGAAAACATTCACTTTTGCAACTTGGTGTAGGATTGAGACAAGACTGTTAGGGGGCTAAAGTATATCCACAAAAACATCTAAATTAGATCAAACATAATAACACACACAATTATAGAAAGTAAGAGGGATCAGGAACCCTAAGTTGTCATTGAAAACATGCACAGACTTCAATTCATTAAGAGATGAACTCAGACAAGGAAGCATAGGGACATGAAGAATTGTCACAAAATACCTCTATAATGTTTGAATTTATCAATGGGAGAATACAACTGTAGAAGCCAGAGGGCAGAGAAAATGCCACAGATAACTCTTAAGAAAGATGAATTTCTTTTTACAATTGTCTAACTCTGAGCTCAAAAGCTCCAAAAAAATACAATATATACATACTCAACTGCACGCAGGCAAGAGTCAAAACCTAACTAGGGTTACAAGATTTTACATTAGAATAACCAACCCTAAATCAATCAAGTCTGATCATAAATGTTACTTCTGCAAATATCTCAACTGATCAAATATTTCTTTATCTCTGCATGTACATCTCATTACTGAGTCCATCCGCGGACAAGCAACCTGGATCCATTAACTTTTCTGCAATAGGCCCGCCATGAATGCTCAAATGCTACTTTTCTAAGACAAGAATCAACCCATGATGGCCACCTAGACCTCCTCATCATCCTTTCCAATTGCAAATGTCCTGCAAACATAAATTTCTTAGCTACCTCACCGCTCACAGCATGTTTGAATCAATCGCTGGCAGAAAACCCTCTACAGAGATATTTGTATTTGAATTATAACATCTAGCCGGTCATTTTAAAATGTGTCCGTCGATGAGAAACCCTTCCTGGCAAATGAATAGCTACGATGCACCTTTTAAAATAGTCTAAAACCCTCTTTGAAAATTTAGAATCACATTGTTAGTAGCGCCCAATGAAAAATGAGCATGTTAGAAAAGATCGACACCTCAGAAGTCAAAAGAACCTAGACCCTGCATCGGACGATTGTCACTATGTCGCTGCCTTTAAATATCATGCATCTTCCTTCAGCAGTATAGCGACAACCGTGAGATTCATCCACATTTTAACCCACCTTGTAAGCTAAAAGACCTCGGGCCCACTGACATGTTTCCACCTATAATTCTTCTATTCGCCCTCGACTACCTTGTCAACAACACCTCGGCGACCTCTCTGACAACAGACCCACAAGAACTAGATTCCAATCTAACAGCGGGCACATGATCTCATAGGGTCAAAATATTCTATGAGATCATATGACCACCGTAGATCTTAGCCTTTCTGACACATCCACATACCCTCTGACACGGTCCCACTGACACATCCTCGCTATCGCCTGGGAGCCAATAGAGAACAAGCACGTCACCAAAAAAGGACCCACCTGACAGAGCCCAGAGATAAAGCAAGATCAATGGTTGTCGCATGATTGCAAGCTCTGACACAAACCCTTACGAACATATGCTAGTCATCAATCCTCTGCAGATGTCAGAGCCTCTGACTACCAAAAGGGCCCGGTCCCATTGATAGATTTCCACATCGCCATCTCACGACCAATCAAAAGTTTTACACATCAGCCCATCTAACAACGCGGACCCACGGCCTTCTTTATCTTCATCAGACGGTTGTTGTTATACCACCAGCTTAAATAGCGTGCATCTTACCTTAGCAATATAACGACAATCATCGATCCTGCTCGGAACTTAATCCTTTGAGGAAGCCAACCCCACTGACAAACTTCCACCTATTCAAAACCTTAGCCAATGAGGAGTGAGCACATCAGAAAAGAGGACCCCCTGTCAAAGTCGTGGCAATAAAGCAGCATCAATGATTGTCGCATGATTACAAGGGCAAGGAATATTCCTTACAAACACATGACAATCGTCAGATCTTTGAGGAAAGATAGCCACTGGGCCCACACTGACATGGTGCCGAATCACAAGTCTTTAACCAATCAAAGGTGTACAGCTCAGACAACGTGGCTAGACCCACCTAACAAATGAACTTTGCAAACAGGAAGATCGACGATCGTCGCAAGATCTCATGGAATCTTCTGAGGCCATGAGATCATGTGACAATCATCAGATGTAGAATCTTGACTTTAGTCTCTAAGTAGAGACCGCTAACTCAAAAGGTAACCGTTCGTGGGATCGCTAAATTTTAGAGATTTGACCGCCGAGAATCGGAGATTTGGCGACTGAAGGATTTAATTGTGCACATGCATTTTGGGGATTTAAGTGGCCGATAAATAATAAAGAAATATAACAGGCCAAAGGGCTTTCTAGGGTTTTTTCTTGTAATGACTACTTTTATGAATTTTTTGACTGTAGACAAGGGGACCTTAGAAATTTGTAGAGGCCAGAGAATAGGGTAGAACACCATGAAATTTTTTGAGGTGCGTGGCAGGGTAAAAATAGAGACCCTGGGATAGATTTAGCCAAATTTGTATAAGACAGGAAAATTTGGGTAACATATACTATTGTGGCTGATGGAAAGAAACAAATATTGTTACCATTGATGGAAGAGCCTATTAGTAATGTTTGCACATCTGTGAAAGTTTTCTTGATGGGAGGAAGAAATTTTATTAAGGATTTGAAAAGGAATGATGTATGTTTTACTGTGATTCCTAACAAATCAAGTAAGAAAATAGAGGAGAGTTTTCCTGAGGAGATTGATAATTTACTCACTGAGTATAGTGAAATCATTTCTAATAATGTACCTAATGGCTTACCACCAAAAAGAAGCATTGATCATTGTATGGATCTAATCCCTGGGGCTAGTTTACTGAGTAAGGCACCTCATTGGTTAACACCTACCGAGAATTAGGAATTGAACCGATAGATTCAAGAGTTGCTGGAGAAAGGTTTGATCAGAGAAAGTTTGAGTCCTTGTGCAATACTTGCTATATTGTTACTAAAGAAGAATGGATAATGGAGAATGTGTACAAATTCCAGAGCAAGCAATAAGATAACAGTGAAGTATAGGTTTCCTATACTGAGAATGGATGATATAATGGATAGTTTGACTGGAGCAAAGTATTTTACCAAAATTGATTTGAAAAGTGGATATCATTAGATCAGAATCAAAGAAGGTGATGAATGGAAGATTACTTTCAAGACAAAAGAAGGTTTGTATGAGTGGTTGGTTATGCCTTTTGGTTTAACTAATACACCAAGTACTTTTATGAGGCTGATGAATGAAGTTTTGAAGAAATTCTTGGGTAAGTTTGTGATTGTATATCTTGATGATATTTTGATATTTAGTAAGACTAGAGAAGAACATTTGTTGCATGTTAGAAAAGTTTTACAAAGATTGAAGGAAGAAAAGTTGCTGATAAATCTGAAAAAGTGTTCATTCATGAAAGAGGAGATTGTGTATTTGAGATTTGTGATCTCAGCTGATGGTTTGAAGATATATCCTGAAAAGTTTGAAGCTATTTTGAATTGGCCTACACCTATGAATGCTAGTGAAGTAAGATCATTTCATGGTTTGGAAAGTTTTTACCGAAAGTTCATAAGGAATTTCAATTCAATTTGTAATGCTATGACAGAAACTATGAGAGGAGATAAAAGGGAATTCAAGTGGACACATGGAGCTGATAAAATTTTTGAGACTCTGAAGTAGAAGGTTGTTGAATTGCCTATTTTGGCACTGCCTGATTTTAGTAAGGTATTTCAAGTGGAATGTGATGCAAGTGGAAGTGTAATTGGAGTTGTGTTGAGTCAAGAAGGTAAACCTATTGCTTTCTTTAGTGAAAAGTTGAATGATGCTAGAAGGAAATATTCTATGTATGATCAAGAATTCTATGCTATTGTTCAAGCACTGAAGAAATGGAGACATTATTTGATACCAAGTGAATTTGTGTTATATACCAATCATAAGACTTTACAGTATTTAGGTAGCCAGAATAAGTTGAATCAGAGACATATGAAATGGGTTGAGTATTTGCAGAGGTATACATTTGTGATAAAACATAAGAGTGGAGTCACTAATCGAGTTATTGGTGGATTGAGTACAAGAAGATCTTTGATGATCGAGATGAAAATTGAAGTTCTTGGTTTTGATGAGATGAGAGATTCTTATGAGTTTGACCCTAATTTTTCTAAGCCATGGAGAAAGTGCAGAGAACCTATTCAAGATCAATAAGATACTAAATGGGATGAATATTCTATTCAAGAAGGTATGTTGTTTAAAGGTATTCAATTGTGTATACCGAGAGGAGTAATGAGAAACAATTTGATAAAGGAGAAACATAGTAGTGGTTTGGCTGGACATTTTGGCATTGATAAAACATGGAATTTGCTTAAGGAGAAGTACTTTTGGCCACAGTTGTATAAAGATGTTTAGAAATTTGTGAAAAGTTGTGGAGTTTGTCAATTAGAAAAAGGAGTAAGTTAGAATACTAGATTGTATACATCGATTGTTGTACCTAAGAAACCTTGGATTGACATCAGTATAGATTTTTTTCTTGGCTTGCCGAAGACAGTAAGAGGTAATTGTTACCCAATTTTCTTGTTCCATACAAATTTGGCTATATACTAGCTCTATCCAGCAATCTCCATTAAATCCTATTAAGCACCTCTAAGCTTTAAATTTGAAATATGACCGTTGGAAGCAGAAACCCTCAAAACCCTATCTCATGTTCTATTTTGCCGTTAACTTTTTCAACCACTTAAATATCCATTTCCCATGTGTGCGTTATCTTTTGGTAGGTGGTTATCTTTCCTTCAGTCGTGAGTAGTTAAGGTTTGGTTGGCAGTCTCAGCCCAGTGGTTAAAGTAAAGGGTATAAGATCTACGATTGGCGCATGATCTTATGGAATGTTCTGATCCCATGCGATCTTGTGATGGTCGTTGATCTTCATTCTGATGCATCGCCTCTATTTTTAGTGGGTCCACTACCATGTTGTCTGATGTGTAAGCTCCTGATTGGTCGAGGGTTATGATGTGGAGCTATGTCAGAGTGGACCCAGTGTGCTATCTTTCCTTGAAGATCTATCAGTTGGCGCATGATCTGATGGAATATTCCTAACCCATAAGATCATGTGACAACAGTAGATCTTGCTTTATTGCCAGGGCTCTGTCAGGTGGGTCCTCATGTTCTAACATGCTCACATTTATTGGTCGGCGGAGCGATGACTAGGATCTGTCAGTGGGACTGTTGTCAGAGAGTCTGCAGGGATGTCAATAAATTAAGATCTACGGTTGTCTTATGATCTTAAAGAATCTTCTGAGCCTTTGCGATCATAAGACAGTCGTCCGATCTTCCAAGTATTCAGGGCTTTATCTTGTGGGTCCGTATGACATGGTTAAATTCTATTGGTCAAGCGGGTGATGATAGGGAAAGTAGAGTGGGTTTGGATTTTCTTAAGTAAGGTGGCAGAGAATATAAGATCTATGGCTAGCGCATGATCTTAAAGAATCTTCTGAGGCCATGAGATCATGCGACAACCGTCGATTGAGTATCAGACTAAAAGGAAGTAGGTGGGTCCTGTGCCAGGTAAATTTGAGGTGTCTGTAGTCGATCAATGGTACGATGACAAGTGGCAAGATGGGCCTAAGTTTGTGGCTTTAGTCACGTAATCACCAAGATAAACCGGAGTTAAATAAAACATCGAGCAATTCGGTGACTAAAGGAAAATAGAACCTGAGGTTAAGTATGGGGTTAAGGTTAAGAAATGTAAGCGGTACTAGGTAAAATAAGAAGATCTAATAGCTACATTTTAAAGATGTGTCAGATTTAAATATCAACCATGGATGAAGAAGATTTAGCACCACCTGTGACTGTTTAAATCATTTTTTAAATTCAAATATCTGGAGTACTAGATTTGAATAGTTATCACTAGCCAATTGTAGGGAGGTAGATGGATCAAGGCGGCTTGTCCGTAGGTAGATGCAGTATAGAGATGGGCATGTAAATATGATATCTGATTGATTGAGATATTTCCATGACATTTATGATCAAAATTGATAGAATTAGGGTTTTTATTATTTTATGAAAATCTATAACCCTAGTTAGGTTTTTCTCCTGCCTGCATGCAAAAGGAGATGTATATAATGTTTTTTGGAAGTTTTTTGAAGCTCAGAGTGGACAATTGGAAAGGAGAGATTTTTCTTTTCTTAGAAGTTACCTGTGGCATTCTTTCTACCCCTCTAATTTCTGCAGTTTGTAACTTTCATTGGTTGTTCAGATATTGCAAGGTATATTGTGACATTTTTCATGTCCCTATGCTTCTTGTCTAAATTTTCTCTTAATGAATTGAGTATATGTATGTTTTTCAATGATATCTTAGGGTTCTGGATCCCTCTTTCTTTTTGCAATGCATGTGTATTCTTGTAGGTGATTTTATTTTAATGCTCTTGTGGGTATACTTCCACCCCTAGCAATCTGTCTCATTCCCATACCTAGTTGCAGAAGTGGATGTTTTTTTGCAGGTTATAGTTTGTCTCTAAGTTCTTAGGAATGCTATTGTTTGTGAAATTCTCTCTTTCCCTGGGTAGCCTCTTTCTATTATAGACCCTTCTATGAAACATTAATGCAAGCCTATTCAGTGAGTTGTGATCCCCTAGACCTGAGTTTGTGCACTGAGTTCATCCTTTATACTACAATTCATATGATATTTTTGGTATTTTTGGTAATCGCAAATTTGGAGTGACCAATTCAAGATTTTCTCTAAGGCAAGGTGAGTACCCCTGAAAACTTTTCAAAGTTGCCTACTTGAGTGCAACTAAAATGTGACCCGATGATTTTCATGACATACCAATTCGGGAACATGTGCAAAACCTATCATGGAGTAAATAAAATGGGTTATGGCTTTTAGATTTCATATTTGATGAGTTTTGGAGATAGTTATTTAAAGGTGTTCACCTTAAGTCAGCATTCTACATATTGCCTGATTATAGCAGATGGCCTTCTTTGCATGCTTGCATCTTTGACCTAATAATGTTTCATGATATAAGGATTGGTCTGAGGTGTCCTAGGCATGAGAGAGAATCTCCATTCCCATTTGAAGATTCCTATAATTTCATATGATAGGTTTGCCAGAGCAATTTTGTTTTCAATTTATTAAGTTTCCCAAAAGGTGAGTGTAGAATTCTGAATGCCTTACTTTGAAGCCTTGCAACTTGCACCAGATTGAGTGGAGTGGATAATTGAATGTTCCCCCACATTCTAATCATGAAAAAGTGCTACCATGAAAATTCTCAAGTCCTGATGAATCTATTTGAGCAATTTATCAATCTGATCCCTTTTGCAGTTTCTAACATTTTAATGAGGATCAATTGCACAGTTCAGTCGGAGGCCCTGTTCATGATGTTGTATCTTGAATAGCATGATTGTTCATAACATTCTGATTACTTTATCATGCTATAGGCATGAGAGAGAGTGTCCATGCCAATTTTCAGCCTCCCATGTGCATTTTTGACCTATTTGCCAGAGCCATTTCATTTGCAGATTATTAAGTTTTATTGAGTGCGCACAGTTTAGTTTTCTAAGTGGCATACTTTGGGGTCTTGCCATTTGCACCTAGTTTGAGGTCAGGCATAATTAAATGATGATCAACCAAGATAAAGGAGAAAATACCATTGGAGGCTCCATGCATTAGTAAATGGGCAAGTTACTATACTTAAAACAATAACATCTGGAACAGGCATTGAACACAGTGCTGAAAAGGAGATACATAAAGCTGATGGATGAGATAAATTGCCAGAAATATTTGGAAATATAGATGAAGCGTACAAGGCTGTCCATGACATAATTAATAAGCGAGGTTGAAAGTCTTCCTAGTCTATTGCGAGCAAATTGGGAACTGTGTCTGCTAAAATCCTTTCCTCATGAATAGATGCTAGATTTAGGGAACAAATGACGTCTTATGATTCTATACATGGGAATGAAGCATTCTATATGCGTGAAGGTAGGGAATGCACACCAAATTTTAATCCAAACTCAATATTTTGCACTTTAACAAAGGACGTGAATGCAAGGAATAGAGATGTGTGAAGCACTGTCATCCAAACAATGATGTGTGAAGAATGCGTGAGGTGTATGAAGGAATACATGATTTTAACCAGAGGGGACCCAGCGTAGGATGCTAAGTTTTTGAAATGGTATGAATTCAGGACTGGTAGTCACACATTAAGAACATAAAGGGTTGTTTGTTAAATGAATGAGGCTTTGTGCACTGAGAAGGAGGGTGTGAGTTTGAATGAAGGCTCATGCATTAATAGGGAATAGATGCCACATACATAAATTGTTGAAGAGACAAACACACCATAGCCAAGGGTGCACATGGTACCTAGGCAAAAAGAGAAGCAATTGGGCGCGTAAGTGGAGTAAACTAGATGTTTAAATCATGAGCTATGTGTTGGGGACTTAATCCCACATTCTCCCTATTTTGTACTTTTTTAATATTTAAAAGGAACAAGGCTTAGATGAAATGTAAAGAGAAAGTAAAGAGGAGGAGAATGTGTGGGCCTAGTTGAGCGTCCACTGTCCATAATTTTGGAGGAGAAATATTATAATAGCCATGGGGATTTATCCCACATTGGCTGTAAGCTAAAATCATAAGTTGTTCAAATACCTCAATCCACAATACCTTGTTGTCTAAGAATGGATGTGAGGCTGGAAATCTCTTAGGCATGCGCAAAAATTGAGACATCCACCTCGTCAATAGTTGGCAATTTTCAGAGCAGTGGGCCCATGCACTGGTAAGTTAATTTTGACTAAATGTGTGCTTGTGCAGGTTGCCGACCTCGAGATATGTGCAATAATCTAATGGTGGTCGCATGATCTCAAGGGCCATTTCTGGCTCATGTGATCATGCGACAAGCTGCCATGTGGCATTTTTGGTGAGATGGTGGTATGTTGTTGTTTAGTTGCCTAGGTGGAGATATGAGCAAATTGGTGAGTGACAAGTGGCACAAGAAAAATGCACAGGACAAGGTGGCAATGATGTGGTCTGTAGGACCAATCTAATTGCACCATGTGGCACTTGTGGGACCCACCCATTTTAAATCTATGCAGATGCAGAAATAAATCAAAAATTCAAAATTGAGAGATTCTCATGTGCATGTAAAAATCAAGTTTAAGTAAATCAAATATTAAAGTGCAGGCTATAGTCAAATTTTAAAAATGAAAATCTAATATGCACGACAGTGGGAAGATTTGATTCAGTGGTTGGGAGATCAGATTTTATCCAAAATATGAAGTATTATATATCACCGGAACCGGCTCGAGATGAGGAATCAAATTTTGAGATTAGATTTGATGTTGGTCAATCTTGGTGGAAGCAATTTGGTTGAGAAAGAAAGGACAATTGAAGGTTGTAAAAGATCAGATTTGGGGAAGAAGATGGACAGCTGCTAGTAATTAGAAATGACCTAATTTCTTGTCTCTTCTTCTATTTAGCCTCCCTTTTCAATATTTCTTAGGGTTCTAAAACTTTTCTCTCTAAGGAGATCTACAAGTTCTCAACTTCCACAGTTTTGTTTTCTCTGATTTTCATGTCTATGATGAGGATTTGCTTTTATCTCTTGTAATGGTTTTCAATATTTTTAGTTGTAATAAATAGCAATAGGGTTTGGCAACTTATCCATCTTGGAATGAGTTCTATTTCATCATATTTGTTTCCATACTTATGTTTGTTTCCATATGAATTCAGTCTATTTGTTGAGTTCATCTTCACAGCTTGTTTCTTTTGTGCGATGCAAATGTTTTGTGCATAGGCTTCTTTCCAGTAAAGAATCAAAGTCCTTTGTCAATCACTTGTGGATTTGGGTATATGGTTGGGTAATGATAAGAATCACTAATGAAATGGCATGTTGTTTGAATGATTTTCAATTGAATGTTTGACTCCTTGCCCTGGGATAAGGCACTGATCTGTCATAGCTTGATGCAGATTTGCAGAACACATATTATTAAAAATTATTGAATCATCTATTTGTAAGTGTCCTACCTATGATAATGGAAAGACCCTATGAGTATTAGGTTGATACTTAAATCTTCTTATCATTTATCTATTATTTAAGGTCCAAAAGAGAAAGAGAATACCTTGGACCAGGTAAACCCACCTTGGTTTTGCAGAGGCGGAAGCAGAAGAGGGCATACTAAGACCCTATAGTTGGTCCAATAATCTGAACTACAATTACTTAAGACTAACCATCTTCAAGGTCCTGTTTCAGATTCATTAGTTGCCTGTTAGAGCATAAAGTCCATTTTGGGAACCAACAGGTGTATCACCTAGTAGGTAGTTTGCTTTCAGTCATTTCCCTTTCATGCACTCCTTCTATCCCTTTCCCCCTCAAAGATTTACTTTCCTATCAAAGAGAAAATTAAGGTGATTATCTAAGAGGAACTAGCCTAGAACTTGGAGGTCTCATCTCAGTTAGCATAGGTCCCACAACTTGGAGATGATTCCCATGTTATACTAAGTTATCAAGACCAAGAGAGCTTGAAGCAAGGGTGCAAACTTAGTGTATAACAATAATGATTCTATATTTGTTGTTGTGAATAGATTTTCTAAGATGGCACATTTTATACCTTGTAGAAAGACATCAGATGCAGTACATGTAGTAGATATTTTCTTTAATGAAATTGTCATATTGCATGGATTACCGAGGAGTATTATCTCTGATTGAGATAGTAAATTTGTTGGATACTTTTGGAAAACCCTTTGGAATAAATTTGGCACTGAGTTGAAATATAGTTCTACATTTCACCCACAAACCGATGGACAGACTGAAGTTGTAAATAGAAGTTTGGGAAATCCTCTGAGATGTTTAGTTGGAGACACACTGAGTAATTGGGATTCTGTGTTGGCACAAGCAAAGTTTTCATACAATAATTCAATGAATAGGAGTACTGGAAAAGCACCATTTGAGATTTTGAATGGCATACAATCAAGAGGTATATCTAATTTGAGAGAAATTGCTAATGAAAGTAAGAGAAGTGTTGAAGGAGTAAAATTTGCTGAGTACATGAAGACATTGCATGAAGATGTGAAGCTGAAGCTGGAAGAGAGTAATCAGAAATACAAAGATAGAGCTGATATATCAAGGAGACACAAGACTTTAGATGTTGGTGATGAAGTGATGGTTCTTTTGAAGAAAGGTCGATTTCCTGTTGGAACGTATTGGAAGCTGAAAATGAAGAAGTTTGGACCTTGCAAGATTTTGAGGAAATTTGACAGTGGAAATGCATATGAGATTGAGTTACCTGATGACATGGACATATCACCTATTTTCAACATTTCTAATTTGTATGAGTATCATGAACCTGATGAAGAAATGACAATACTGATGGAGTATCCTAAGAAGCAGAAAGAGGAAGTTGAACAGATTTTGGAACAAAGAATTGGCAAGAGTACAAGAGGAAAATAGTATATGGAATATCTGGTAAAATGGAAGAATAGACTGATAGAAGATAGTTCATGGATTTCATAGTCTAAGTTGGATGCAGCTTGGATCATACCTACCAAATGATTCAAAGAATCATTTCAAAATAACCCCAGGTGTCTAATGCAGGAGCATCTTGGGTCCTTGGAAATCTTGTCACCAAAAACATTTTGAAGTTTGTCTGTGTTGCTTGATTCCTTCTTTTACCAAGTTGGTCGGTAGTTGGTTGGTTTCCTTTGGTCACTGAGGATGGTCAGTTATCTCCTAGGCAGTTGGTTGTTTCTCTGACACTCGGAGATGCTTGTCTATTGCTCGGTCATCCCTGCTTACCGAGTAGTTTATTTTGAGTTTCAGTTGAGGCCAAATTGTGCATTCATTATAGGTGGCGGATTTAATGTTGATATCAATCATTGGGAAGCATGTGGTCTAGATTTGACCATTTCTTCTGTTGATTATGGATCTGAAGGCTGACTTAGTTCGGTAGACTCTTGTATAAATGTAGTTGTTGGTTTAGAGTTTAGGGTAGTTTTTGGATAGAAGATAGAAGATATTAGAATTGAGATTAGTGACAGATCCTCGCATGTTGAGGATTTCTACAATTCATTATAATATCAGGCCATAACTAGGAAGGCCTTACAACTCAGCATGTATGATTCTATTTGATGAAAGTAATGAAAGATTATGCATTCTCTCTCTCATTGCTGTTGTTAATTGCTTCCACGTGTTGTTGAGCAGGCTGGATCATTAGGGTGTGCCATTGTTTGGCCCCTCTTGACCCTGCATTGCATCATTTTCAGATGTGGCATTATTTCAAGTAGATCCTTGACCTTTACCAGTATCTCTAATTGCATCATCTACCTCAAGATATTTTTCTCTACCATTGCTCGAGTAGAAGTGTCGGTATCTGTGGAGTCCATTCGGTCATGCATTTCCTTTTCGATCTCGTCCTTCGCCTTAAGCACCCTTTGTTTCTTCGTATGAGGGTCATGATACATGGCCTTCTTCACTTGTGTGCATGTAATTGCTAAGATCTCCTTCTCGCTTCCCCCTCTCTCCACGTCAAGGAGGTTACAGTTAGGCTTCAAGCAGTTAGCTTCCTCATGGTCCCCCGGTCTGCACCACAGACATAATTTTTGTGGAGTAGGAGCCTCTTTCTAGCAGTCCTAGGAAAAATGTCCTCATTGGTTGTAATTTCTGCGCTATATCATTGGTCTCCCCTTCATATCATACTAGATCCAAGGGCAATTGTTATTGTTATCATTATTTCCTTTGCCTCTGCGTCAATTATTTCTATAGCCGTCGGACGATGCAGTATTTTGTTGACCACAGATTCTAGATGTGGAGGGTTTCTCTTGTGTAAACAAAACTTGTTGATTCCTGACCCTCAAATTGTAGGGACATTCTTTGGTGGAATGTCCCACAATCTGGAAGATGTCACAAAAGGATTTATTTGGACAAGAACCTTTAGTGTGTCTTGCTTCTTTGTAGTCTATACACTACACCACATCTTCCTCAGTTTTGCTTGATCTTCCTCAGTTTTGGTTGTTTTGATCAATGGTTGTCTATGCCAATAGACGGGGTAATTGATACAATAGTCTATTCATAGTGGGGTTGATGTTCAATGCATCTCACATAGTGTCCTTGGCAACTTGTTCCCGTACGATTGCCCTTTGTACGAAAGTTTCAATGGCTGAATGCAACCAGACGCAAAATTCCATTATCAAAGCATATTCTCCTTCAAAAAGTTATGTGATCCCATACTCATTCATCCTCACCCTGATATTATCCTCAAATGGTAGTCCCATTTATCCCTTCATTCCATCACTTTCTGATGCAGGGGCATTCTAGGGTACTCGGTGAGTCTGCATGGTGGTGTGTTATTTTGGTTATGTGGTACTTGGTTGCAGCTTTAATCGACGGTCTTGGTTATTGAAGGAAGCTTGGTCGCTAAAGGAAATCAATGAAACTTCTTGTGCTTGATGGAGCTTGTGCTCGGTGATGCCTGTGTTGCTCGATGTTGCTTGGCTTGGTTGGTTGTTTCACTGATGCTCGATTGTTTCTCTAGCGTTTGGTTGTTTTGGTTTACCGACTAGAGTTCATGGTGATTTGGTTGGCCGACTTGGTACATTTATTATTGTTATCTTTTGTTGTATTCTCCTATGTAGATCTAGAGGCCAACATAGATAATTAAATGTTTGTAAGGCTATTTGAGAGCCGATTGTTGTTGCATTTAATATTTGTTTGTAACAGGAGCCGACTTGGCGTAGGATTTAATTGTTTCATCCCGCCAACTTGTGGTTGAAGATTAGTATTTAAGGAGTGTTTGGGGTAGTTATTTAGGCATCAGATTTTGGGAGTGATTAGATCTAGATCCTGTGAGATCTTGAAGATTAGATTATTTTCTGATAGTTTGTAATAGCAGAGCTAGTGGGTGTTTACTTGGTGATGAGGAGATTGCTTGGAGGCTTGTGAGCTCAAGTTTAGATCTACCTTAGGGTTTCTTAGTTTTTGATTATTTTTAGAGCTGGACTAGCTAGAGTTGGATTAGATCTTTGTTGATCTTGTAGAACTATTTCTTGATTGTAATTGGCCATAACCTAGAAGGCCTTACAGTCGGGCATGTTAATCAAAATTTAGTTGAAAACATTATCTTGTTGAGTAATTCTGCATTGTGGTGTTTGGATGCTTGTGGGGACTGTCCTTAATTAAATCCTCCTTATATGTCCTGTGTCAAGTTGTATCAGAGCTTGAAGATCTTGAGTGCATAAACCAGTTGAGGTTGTTTTCACCAGGACCTTGTTGATGACTTATTGCTTGGGGTTTTCAAAAATATTGAAGGATGCCTCTTAGAAGATTGGACCCTAGAGTGATTGCAGATCTCTATGATGCTATAGAATCGAAGATTACAGAGAAGGTGAAATCTGATTTCAAATCTAAGATGGACCTGATGAAGAATGACATGGTTGCTGAGGTCATGAGAGTTATTGCTGGTATGCTAAGGAATCTTGGTATTGATGATGATTATGAGGAAGCTACTGAAGACTTTGAAGCTACTGGATCTAGTGGTCATGACTGGAGGGATAGATCTAGTGAAGATAGAACTAGTCGGTTACATAGATATGGAGCTCGGTTAAGTACTAGTTATCGAATGGAAGTTTCTACTTTCTCTGGTAGTTTGAAACCCGAGAACTTGATTGATTAGATTGGTGAATTAGAAGACTTCCTTGAGCTTGAAGAAATTGAAGATCATCTTCGAGTAATATTGGCACAAACTAAGTTGAAAGGACATGCTTCTCTTTGGTGGAAAGAATTACAAAGAGATAGAGAAGATGAAGGTGAAATGAAGATCAATCAGTGGAGGTTGCTGGTGACTAAATGGAAAGCTAAGTTCATACCTATTGACTATGATCTTGACTTGTTTAAGAAGTTACAGAATCTGAAGCAAAAAGATTTGACTATGGAAGACTATACCGAGGAGTTCTATAAGTTGACTATTTGGTCTGGACACAGATAACTTGGTAAGGAAAAGGTAGCTTGGTATGTGAATGGTTTAAGATTTAATAGTTAGGATGAGCTTGGTATGTTGAAGATGATTATCAGTATGCTCTAAAGACTAAAGATAATTTGAAAAGGAGACAACATAGTAATCCCTGAGGGAAGGAAAAGATTGATCACTCAGTGAAGGATAAACCAACTACTCAAGATGAACTAAAATATGTAGAATTAAAGAAGAAGATAGGTAGATTTATCTTTAAGGACACTTGTTATAATTGTGGTGAAGAAGGGCACCGTTCTTTTGAGTGTACATAGAAGAAGCTTGGTGACCGATGGACTCCTATGGTAAATAAGAATATTCATAATGAACCTGAATCTAAGAACTTGCTAGTTCGAAGAACATTGCTTGGTACAAAGGAGGAACCTTGTCAGAGGAGTAACTTGTTCAGAACTTGGTGCAAGTCTAGAAGTAAACTTTGTGATGTAATTATTGATAGTGGTAGTATTGATAACCTTGTTACTGAGGACATGGTGCAGAAACTTGGTTTAAATAGAATGAAACATCATCATCCTTATAGGATTGGCTAGTTACAAAATGATCATGCTCTGGAAGTGAGGGACCAATGCTTTGTTGATTTTTAGATTGGCCAGTATAAGGATCTTGTGTTGTGTGACATTGTGGAGATGAATATTTGTGATATATTGCTCAATAGACCTTGGCAATATGATTGCAAAGATATGTATGATTGTGTCAAGAATGTGTTTATTATTGAGAAGGATGACATGAAGTTTTCCCTGATGCCTTTACTAGATACAACACTCGGTAAGAGAAGTCTAAGTATTGGTAACCAAGTTGACTTGGTGGATCCTGAGAGGATAGATGATCAGTATGGAAAACAAGCCTATGTGTTATCAAGGAAAGACTTGAAAAGACAGAGGAAGTTGAGGTGGAAGAGTATGCAAGCTGAAAAAGTTGGAGGACATGTATGTAAAGAACCAGTTTGGGGTTTATGTGTTGAATCCTGGAAGATGTTCTTCCAGCCTATGAGAACATCTTTTTGAACTTGGGGTGTCTGATGCAGGGGCATTCTAGGGTACTCGGTGAATCTGCATGGTGTTGTGTTATTTTGGTTCTGTGGTACTCGGTTGTAGCTTTAACCAATGGTCTTGGTTATTGAAGGAAGCTCGATCGCTAAAGGAACTTGGTGAAATTTCTTGTGCTCGGTGGAACTTGTGCTCAGTGATGCCTATGTTGCTCAGTGTTTCTTGGCTTGGTCGGTTGTTTCACTAATGCTTAGTTGTTTCTCTGGTGCTGGGTTGTTCTAGTTTATTGACTAGAGTTCTTGGTGATTTGGTCAGCTCACTTGGTGCGTTTATTGTTGGTATCTTTTGTTGTATTCTCCTATGTAGATCTAGAGGCTCACATGGAGAATTAAATGTTTGTAAGGCTATTTGAGAGCTGATTGTTGTTGCACTTAATATTTATTTGTAATAGGAGCCAACTTGGCTTAGGATTTAATTGTTTCATCCAACCGACTTGTGGCTAAAGATTAGTATTTAAGGAGTGTTTGGGGTAGTTGTTTAGGCATCAAATTTTGGGAGTGATTAGATCTAGATCTTGTGAGATCTCGAAGATCATATTGTTTTCTGATAGTTTGTAATAGCAGAGCTAGTGGGTGTTTCCTTGGAGACAAAGTGATTTCTTGGAGGCTTGCGAGCTCAAGTTCAGATCTACCTTAGGGTTTCCATCAGTTGCTAATTTTTTTCAGAGTTGGACTAGCTAGAGTTGGATTGGATCTTTGTTGATCTTGCATAACTATTTCTTGATTGTAATTGGCCATAACCCAGAAGGCCTTACAGCCAGGCATGATAATGAAAATTCAGTTGAAAACATTATCTTGTTGAGTAATTCTGCATTGTGGTGTTTGGCTACTCATGGGAACCATCCTTAATTAGATCCTCCTTACCTATCTTGTGTCTAGTGGTACAAGAGCTTGAAGATCTTGAGTGTGTAAATCAGTTGAGATTGTTTGCACCATGACCTTGTTGGTGACTTATTTCTTGGGGTTTTTGAAAATCTTGAAGGATGCCTCTGAGAAGATTGGAACCTAGAGTGATTGCAAATCTCTGTGATGCTGTGAAATCAAAGATTACAGAGAAGGTGAAATCTGATTTTAGATTTGAGATGGAACTAATGAAGAATGACATGGTCACTAAGGTCATGAGAGCTATTTTTGGTATGCCAAGGAATCTTGGTACTGATGATGGTTATGAGGAAGCTATTGGATCTAGTGGTGATAACCAGAGGGACAGATCTAGTGAAGATAGAACTGGTTAGTTACATAGATCTGGGGCTCAGTTAAGTACTAGTTACCAAATGCAAGTTTCTACTTTCTCTAGTACTCTAAAACCTAAGAACTTGATTGATTGGATTGGTGAATTAGAAGACTTCTTTAAGCTTGACAAAATTGAAGATCCTCTTCTAGTAAGATTGGCACATACTAAGTTGAAAGGACATGCTGCTCTTTGGTGTAAAGAATTACAAAGAGATAGAGAAGTTGAAGTTGAAATGAAGATCAATCAGTGGAGGTTGATGGTGACTAAATTGAAAGCTAAGTTGATACTTGCTAACTATGACCTTGACTTGTTTAAGAAGTTGCAGAATCTAAATTAAAAAGATTTGACTGTGGAAGACTATACTAAGGAGTTCTATAGGCTGACTATTCAGTCTGGACACAGATAAATTGGTAAGGAAAAGGTAGCTCTGTATGTGAATGGTTTGAGATTTAATATTCAAGAAGAGCTTGGTATGTTGAAGATTGATTCTGTTGAAGATGATTATTAGTATGCTCTTAAGGTAGAAGATAAGTTGAAAAGGAAACAACATAGTAATCCCCAAGGGAAGGAAACAATTGATCACTCAATGAAGGATAAATTGACTGCTGAAGATGAACTAAAACCTATAGAATTGAAGAAGAAGATAGGTAGAGCTATCTTTAAGGGTACTTGTTATAATTGTGGTGAAGAAGGGCACCGTTCTTTTGAGTGTACACAAAAGAAGCTTAGTGACCGATGGACTGTTGTGGTAAATGGGAACATTCATAATGAACTTAAATCTGAGAACTTGCTAGTTCAGAGAACATTGCTTGGTACAAAGGAGGAACCTTGTCAGAGGAGTAACTTGTTCAGAACTTGGTGCAAGTCTAGAAGTAAACTTTGTGATGTAATTGTCGATAGTGGTAGTATTAATAACCTTGTTGCTGAGGACATGGTTCAGAAACTTGGTTTGAATATAATGAAACATCCTCATCCTTATAGGATTGGCTAGTTACAAAATGATCATGCTCTGGTAGTGAGGGAGCAGTGCTTTGTTGATTTTTAGATTGGCCAGTATAAGGATCTTGTGTTGTGTGACATTGTGGAGATGAATAGTTGTGATATATTTCTTGGTAGACCTTGGAAATATGATTGTAGAGCTATGTATGATTGTGTCAAGAATGTGTTTACTATTGAGAAGGATGACAAGAAGTTTTTCCTGATGCATTTGCTAGATAAATTACTCAGTAAGAGAAGTCTAAGTATTGGTAGCCGAGTTGAGTTACTAGATCCTGAGAGGATGGATGATCAGTATGGAGAAGAAGCTTGTGTGTTATCAAGGAAAGACTTGAAAAGACAAAGAAAGCTGAAGTGGAAGAGAATGCACGTTGAAAAAGTTGGAGGACATGTATGTAAAGAACCAATTATGGGTTTATGTGTTGAATCCTAGAAGATTTTCTTCCAACCTATGAGAACATATTTTTAATCTTGGGGTGTCTGATGTAGGGGCATTATAGGGTACTCATGAATCTACATGGCGGTGTTTTATTTTGGTTCTGTGGTACTCAGTTGCAGCTTTAACTGATGGTCTCGATTATTGAAGGAAGCTCGGTCACTGAAGGAACTCGATGAAACTTCTTGTGCTTGATGGAACTTGTGCTTGCTGATGCCTATGTTGCTCGATGTTACTTGGCTTGGTCGGTTGTTTCACTGATGCTTGGTTGTTTCTCTGGCACTCAGTTGTTCTAGTTTACCAACTAGAGTTCTTGGTGATTTGGTTGGCCGACTTGGTGCATTTATTGTTGGTATCTTTTGTTGTATTCTCCTATGTAGATCTAGAGGCCGACATGGAGAATTAAATGTTTGTAAGGCTATTTGAGAGCCAATTGTTGTTGCATTTAATATTTGTTTGTAATAGGAGCTAACTTGGTTTAGGATTTAATTATTTCATCCAATCGACTTGTGGATGAGGATTAGTATTTAAGGAGTGTTTGGGGTAGTTGTTTAGGCATTAGATTGTGGGAGTGATTAGACCTGGATCTTGTGAGATCTTGAAGATCAGATTGTTTTCTGATAGTTTGTAATAGCAGAGCTAGTGGGTGTTTGCTTGGAGACAAGGAGATTTCTTGGAGGCTTGTGAGCTCAAGTTCATATCTACCTTAGGGTTTCAATCAGTTGCTGATTTTTTTTAGAGCTAGACTAGCTAGAGTTGGATTGGATCTTTATTGATCTTGCAGAACTATTTCTTGATTGTAATTGGCCATAACCCGGAAGGCCTTATAGCCGGGCATGTTAATGAAAATTTAGTTAAAAACATTGTCTTGTTGAGTAATTCCACATTGTGATGTTTGGATGCTTGTGGGGACTATCCTTAATTGGATCCTCCTTAACTGTCCTGCGTCAGGTGGTATCAAAGCTTGAAGATCTTGAGTGTGTAAACCAGTTGAGGCTGTTTGCACTAGGACCTTGTTGGTGACTTATTGCTTGGGATTTTTGAAAATCTTGAAGGATGCCTCTGAGAAGATTGGACCCTAGAGCGATTGCAAATCTCTATGATGCTGTGGAATCGAAGATTACAGAGAAGGTGAAATCTAATTTTAGATCTTAGATGGACCAGATGAAGAATGACATGGTCACTGAGGTCATGAGAGCTATTGCTGGTATGCCAAGGAATCTTGGTACTAATGATCATTATGAGGAAGTTGTTGAAGACTTTGAAGCTGATGGATCTAGTGGTGATGACTAGAGGGACAGATCTAGTGAAGACAGAACTGGTCAGTTACATAGATCTAGAGCTCGGTGAAGTACTAGTTACCGAATGGAAGTTTCTACTTTCTCTGGTACTCTAAAACCCGAGAACTTGATTGATTGGATTGGTGAATTAGAAGACTTCTTTGAGCTTGAAGAAATTGAAGATCCTCTTCGAGTAAGACTGGAACAGACTAAGTTGAAAGGACATGTTGCTCTTTGGTGGAAATAATTATAAAGAGATAGAGAAGATGAATTTGAAATGAAGATCAATCAGTGGAGGTTGATGGTGACTAAATTAAAAGTTAAGTTCATACCTGCTGACTATGAGCTTGACTTGTTTAAGAAGTTGTAGAATCTGAAGCAAAAAGATTTGACTATGGAAGACTATATTGAGGAGTTCTATAAGTGGACTATTTGGTCTAGACATAGATAACTTTGTAAGGAAAAGGTAGCTCGGTATGTGAATGGTTTAAGATTTAATATTTAGGAAGAGCTTGGTATGCTGAAGATTGATTCTGTTGAAGATGATTATCAGTATGCTCTGAAGGTAGAAGATAAGTTGAAAATGAGACAACATAGTAATCCCCGAGGGAAGGAAAAGATTAATCGCTTAGTGAAGGATAAACTAACTGCTGAAGATGAGCTAAAACCTATAGAATTGAAAAAGAAGACAGGTAGAGTTATCTTTAAGGGTACTTGTTATAATTGTGGTGAAGAAGGGCACTGTTCTTTTGAGTGTACACAGAAGAAGCTTGGTGACCAATGGACTGCTGTGGTAAATGAGAACATTCAGAATGAACATGAATCTAAGAACTTGCTAGTTCAGAGAACATTGCTTGGTACATAGGAGGAACCTTGTTAGAGGAGTAACTTGTTCAAACTCGGTGCAAGTCTAGAAGTAAACTTTGTGATATAATTGTCGATAGTGGTAGTATTGATAACCTTATTATTGAGGACATGGTTCAGAAACTTGGTTTGAATATAATGAAACATCCTCATCCTCATAGGATTGGCTGGTTACAAAATTATCATGCTCTGGAAGTGAGGGAGCAGTGCTTTGTTGATTTTCAGATTGGCCAGTATAAGGATCTTGTGTTGTGTGACATTGTGGAGATGAATAGTTGTGATATATTGCTTGGTAGACCTTAGCAATATGGTTGCAAAGCTATGTATGATTGTGTCAAGAATGTGTTTATTGTTGAGAAGGATGATATGAAGTTTTCCTTGATGCCTTTGTTGTATACAACACTTGGTAAGAGAAGTATGAGTATTAGTAGCCGAGTTGAGTTGGTGGATCCTGAGAGGATAGATGATCAGTATGGAGAACAAGCCTGTGTGTTATCAAGAAAAGACTTGAAAAGACAGAGGAAGCTAAAGTGGAAGAGTATGCAAGCTAAAAAAGTTGGAGGACATGTATGTAAAGAACTAGTTTGGGGTTTATGTGCTGAATTTTAGAAGATGTTCTTCCAACATATGAGAACATCTTTTCGAACTTGGGGTGTCTAATGTAGGGACATTCTAGGGTACTCGGTGAATCTGCATGGTGGTGTGTTATTTTGGTTCTATGGTACTCAGTTGCAGCTTTAATCGACGGTCTTGGTTATTGAAGGAAGCTCAGTTGCTAAAGGAAGTCGGTGAAACTTCTTGTTCTCAGTGGAACTTCTTGATGCTTGTGTTGCTCGGTGTTGCTTGGCTTGGTAAGTTGTTTCATTGATGCTTGGTTGTTTCTCTGGTGCTTGGTTGTTCTGGTTTATCAATTGGAGTTCTTGGTGATTTGGTTGGCTGACTTGGTACATTTATTGTTGGTATATTTTGTTGTATTATCCTATGTAGATTTAGAGGCCGACATGGAGAATTAAATGTTTGTAAGGCTATTTGAGATCTGACTTTTGTTGCATTTAATATTTGTTTGTAATAGGAGCTGACTTGGCTTAGGATTTAATTATTTCATCCAACTGACTTGTGGCTGAAGATTGGTATTTAAGGATTGTTTGGGGAAGTTGTTTAGGCATCAAATTTTGGCAGTGATTATATATGGATCCTACGAGATCTTGAAGATTAGATTTTTTTTTTATTGTTTGTAATAACAGAGCTAGTGGGTGTTTCTTTGGAGACAAGGAGATTGCTTGGAGGCTTGCGAGGTCAAGTTCAGATCTACCTTAGGGTTTCCATTAGTTGTTGATTGTTTTCAAAGCTGGACTAGCTAGAGTTGGGTTGGATCTTTGTTGATCTTGCAGAATTGTTTCTTGATTTTAATTAGCTATAACCCAGAAGGCCTTACAACTGGGCATGTTAATGAAAATTTAGTTGAAAACATTATCTTGTTGAGTAATTCCGCATTGTGGTGTTTGGCTGCTTATGGGGACTATCCTTAATTGGATCCTCCTTACCTGTCCTGCATCACTTTCTAGGTTCATTTGGCAACAACACCAAATGTTTACCCTCGCGGGGTAACATAGATTGATTGCATATAGATAAATAAGTACTCACCATAGAATATAAAAGAGCATTGTATTCATATATTCACAAGAGTTTGTAATCACATTATCACTGTGTCCTCATCAAAGGGTCAAATACATATATATAACGTCTGAAGGGATGCGAGGTGAACCGTCGCACCTGTGTAACTCCCTCGAATGGACCAACTGTCTAACTACCCAACTTTCCCGACAACAAGACAATCTACAAAACAAATGGCTTTAGTACTCCCAAGATATGACTTAAAAGCATCCTACAACCACAAAGTGTTAGTGATCTTAAAACAAGGCAATGTAGATGACTTTCACAAGTGAATTTCCCCTCTACTAACTTACAAAAACTAGTTATTTCCTGCAAAATAGAATGTTAAAGCCCAGATAAAACCAAATCAAGCACGAAAATTAAAAAATTCAAGCAACTAGACCCTCAAAAACCTTATCTATTTTTGGTACGATAAAACACAATCAACACCATATTATCATACACTGAAACTCAAAGAGCCATGTAATGAAAGCCAGAGTTTGTGTCATATTATGAAACTCAAAACTACATGTGATGAATCACCTTATTCCATGTTATCGTACGATAAGATTCGCCATTGCATGTGATGAAAAAAGGGTGTTGTGTTGGATTAAGTATGGAAAGGTAAGTACTAAGAGGGGAGGGGTGAATCAATACTCTAAAAAAATTTAACTAACTTTATTAACCATTTACCGAATTCATAACTTTGCATGGATCTCATAAAACATATAAGGCATTAACACATAACCCATAACACAATCATTTTGGTATCACATAAATCCTTGTTAGAGGATAAAAACTATGGTGGAGATGGCGCCCACAAAACTTTACTACTACAGTAAAAAGTATGCTCGGTTAGAGCTACAATGCTAGCTATTTCTGATAGCTAACCCTATTGAGAGTATTAACTCAATTAAGATTATGAAGACCAATTAAGTCTACCTTGCTTAAGGATTTTACAATTCTAATCTAAGAACTGTACCATGTTAAAGGATTTACAAAATAAGATTTGTTAGGATCTTTTCATTAAGAGACTTTACAACTTTGATTAAACTTTAATCAGTACACTAATATGTCTATTATACTTGCATCAATCTTATGCTTATCAGACCAATATGCTCATTAACTGTTTACCTCATAATGTGTTACACTCACAATAACACTTCAGTGCTCGGTATCTTCAACTTTGAATCACAATTATACTCTGCTCTTTACTGCTCTGTTACTCAGTAGCTTCTCTGCTCATCACCTTCTTTCTGCAATATATGCTTTGCACATGCCCTCTCTCTCTCTCTCTCATACCATGATCTTCACATTTTGATCCATTTATATTCAATTCTAGAAGCGATGGCAATGTTCTAGAATCATCTCCTTAAGCGGTGCTAGCACTGGTTAATTTTCCAATGTATATTTCACATTTAATTCTTATTGGTGAATCTCACCTTGTAATCATGCATAAGCATCATATTTAAATCTCCAATGCTATGTCAGACAATCTCCTTGAGATTTATAAACCGTTTTATTCTCGGTGTCTAGGTTTAGTGTATCTAAATATTCTCCTTGTGTTGGCTTGTCATGTTCGGTAATACATTTTCCTTTTGCTTGGTAATTGTATCATCTCTCGGTTCGATAGATGTTGTAGCTTGGTAAAACTCAGTGTTTGGTACTCGGTTATGCCTTGCTCAGTGTCTAAGCTTCCTTTTCTTTAACCAAAATTACCTTTACCTTTATTTCCTTTACCGACTAGCTTGTTGCTCTTGTCAATTTGACTTTCCTTCTTTATCTAATGACTTTGACAATCAATATGACTTAATCATAACTAATGACAATAGAATAACTCTATAGGAGTATCATGTTATATGATAATTTGGATTGTTAGGTGCAATATTTTTGTGTAGTTTCAGAAAGTGAATAAAAAGAACCTGCAAGAAATGGGACCAAAATCTGATTCAAGCCCCATAGTGGGTGCCAAAAATGTGTGGTATAAAATTGGTATTCAATTAGAATGAAATCGACACTCAATAAACCATTAACTCAAGAATTTAGCTATAAGAGTTCACATCAAATGAACAAACCAAACCCTCAAAAGTGGCTTATTGCTTCCTAGTTGAAGCGAGTTTAATCCTTTTCAAATTTCTCATCAGATTGGCATGAAGGGTTAGTGACTTGACTACTCCAAAATGAAAGATTTCAATTATGGAGTAGATGCAAGACTTGCATTCACCACTCCAATATTGATCTTGAACATGCAATGTAAAGCTAGAATGAAGCTATTATGCAAAATTAACAATGCTACTATCAAAGTAAACTAGAATGCAAGTACTCTAATTATGCAAATTAATGTAGGAGATGAGCTAACCTAAGAATGCAAGAGAGCTATGAGAATATGATGAAATCAACTAAGAGCTAAGAACTCAAAAATAGCATAGTAACTCTAGAATGCACTAAGATGGATCTCCTCAAATGACCAAGATGGGACCCTGGAGCAAAGGAAGAGCTTCCTTTTAAAGAAAGTGCCTCAAGAATGGAGGGTGAAGATTAAGAGGCAAAAGATGTTAGGTAGAGATGAGTGGTGAGAGAGATCAATCCATGTGAAAGGATTCAAGAATTTTTGATTGACCAAGTTTGATTGGAGAATAGGATAAAATAGAAAATCCCCTTTTAATTGCCATTTAATCAAGATTAAGTTTGCACAATGTGTTCTTTTAATAAAAGTTCTAGGACTTTATATTAAAAGGAAGTTATGACAACTAAATGGTTTTTCAAGTTTTAATATTATAAATTATTTGATTTTAATTATGCAAGGGGGATTATTGAGGTTGCTTACATAGTTATGTCTAGTAAATTATGCCTTTGAGATTTAGAATTTATTTTAAGGCCATCTGATCAAAATTAGGGGCTTAGGTTCTACTAGACAAATTTTAGGTGATTACAGTTATAAATATGATTTTTTGGGTCATTTGTATGCATGTGGATTATTTATACTTTTTTTGCATTTGTAGAAGGCTTCTTCAGTGGAGAAAACCTTGTTGAAGAGAAGGCTTATGGACAAAAATCCATGAACATTTGGTGATCAGAGGACAAAATTTTTTTCTTCAAAGAGGGAATTCTCAATCAAATATTGCATTTGGACAAAAAGAAATTTGGTTACTTCAAGTTTTAGTATTTAGTGGTTCTTAAGGTGTTGTTTTAAGTGATCTTCAAGCATAGTTGTGTAATTTTCTATTAATCCAAAGTCTTCTAAAGGTATTACAATAGTATACTATTTTCATCAAGTCTATAATCATATCTATATACTATTACTTTTATTTGATGAGCAAACTATTTTAGCTAGTGAAGTTTGGAGCAAATTGGGCCATCTAATTTTGACATAGTTTGTGGATATGTTGTGATTTTTATAAAGAAAAGGGTAATTATCACTTGCTACTATTACAATCAAACCACAATTCTAATTTATGTTTTTATCAGATCATATAAGAAATAATTTCATTTTGGAGTTCAAACAGTAACAATTTATGGTGTTTGGGTGAATCAAGTGGTTTTAGTTTGTCATAGTTTTGTGGGTTTAGCTTAGATTTAATGTGTGAAGCCATCCAATTTGTTGTTGTTTTAGATCATGATTGAGACCTGATCCTTAGCTACTTGATATCAGAAAAATCATTTCATCGGGACTCCATGAAATTTTAATTCGATTTGATGCACTACAACAAAGACAAGCTAGCTAGTTTGTTGGGTAGAATTGGGTAAATTGCAAGATAGAATACAAATCTCATTTTTAGGTTTGAATTTATTCTTATTTTTGGTTGAGGACATTACACAAACCATATTAATTATACTTTGAGAAATTAAATTTAATAATGAGGATTTGAGTTGATAATATTATTGTTGATCCCTAAGAGGCTCACTCCTACACAAGGACAATCCGAAAGTTTCATAGGATGAGACTTAGTGTGCCCTGTGAAATAACCTTTGAGATTTTTGAAGCTAACTCTTCATTCTTTGGGGTTTGGAAAGGGGAAGAAGGCCTTCCTCAAAGTAGAAGCTAGGCTAAGGGGGCAACACACCAATGGAAAGCTTTTGGAACACTAAAAACCCTCTTTAGAAAGCTTTCACAACACCCTAAATCTTTAGACTCGGGGATCTATCACCTTCTTAAAAGAAGATACAATGTATCACAAACCCTTCATTCTTGGAAAGGAGAACAAAACACATGAATGACTAAGTCATAAAGTGTAATCTTTAGATCCTAGTCTTGGGAAGCACCTACAAGGATCCAAATAAAGGAACATATTTCCCTAGGGACGTATGATGTTTTGAAAGGAAAGACATCATATGTAATGGAAATCCTTCTAAACTAGATTAGAATCAAGCATAAAATGTGGTGTTCAGGTTCCAAACAAAAATATTTCCTACAAGGGTTTGATTAAAACATATACATCCCAAATTTCATAATAGTTAACCATTATAGGTAATCAACTACAATTGGTACAATTCATCTTTTATTCTAAAAACACGCGGAGGAGTAAGAGGCATACATGATGCACAAGTTTCTATGATAGGTGGAAGACAAAGAGACTAATATAAGTAAATATGATCTATTATAAAGATTATCATCACATAACACATTAATAACAAGCAAAAGAAAGGCTAAAATTACACAGTCTTAGTACTTTATTAAGAGCAAACATGCTAAGGCCAAAAAAAAGGTTGCACATTACATATCTTATAGAATGCATCCCTTGTTCAATGTAGGGAATTTCCATAAAGATAAACAATGGGCTCTTTTAGCCAAAAAATGAAGAATTTGTGCTAAAAAACTATCTTCTGAGAGATCTCTCTTTACATTACAGATTGAGATTTTTAATAGAACCATACCTTATTTTTTACATGTTGGTGATGTAATCATTTAGTTATGACAATGATTATAACCATCTTTATGCTAAAGATTTTTACATCATTAATCTTTATACCAATGGCATGGGGGCCAATTGTGCTTTCCTTAACTTAATCACCATCATGAGAAGACAACTTACTAATTTCTCTTACGATGAACAATCTTCTACCACACGACACCATCTTTCTTTTAAAATTGATCACATAGTGTCCTTTGAAAAAATCTTTTATCCCATACCATGTGGGGCTAAGCTGATTGAAACATGAGAGTATGTGTTAACATACGTCGCATAGGCCAATGCTCTTAGAAATAGTTCTATGATAGTGTCTTTAGGTTCTATCATACCGCCATATGTGTAAGGTGTGGGTTTATGAAGAAGCAATGAGTTTGAAAATCTGAATGAGTGTGCGATGCTGCTATGAGCTTTTGTGTAAGACAGAAAAAGGAAAAACATTGGTCATTGAAAATATTTAAGTTGAAGAAGTCGATAATTGTAAAAAATGTCTACAATTATCAAATTGTTATTCCATTTGAATTGTCATTGATTTTCAATAAAAGATAATTCTCTCTCTCTCTCTCTCTCTCTCTCTCTCTATCTCTCTTGTTATAAATTGTGTATAAATACTTTGAATGATATGTAACTACATATTAAATATGTTTGACAACTAATATCTTAAAATATAAATGAATTCTACATATTATACTATGTAACTATATCAGTCACATCCCAAAGATCAAACTTGACACAATTATGCCTCCAAATACAAGAAACATACAAGCATTTCATTTTAAAGTGTGACGCCTTCAAGGACAATAGGGACAACTTTATTATTCTCATGAACTCTTAGGTAGATTTATTCAAAGGAGGACTATTCAGTACCTGGGGCACTCATCATCAAGTTACATAAGAAAAAGGCAGAAATGCAAAAATCAAACTAGGCCACATTAAAATTAATTTCTTTCTTCCTTTACAATTATGGTGGCCAATTATTAGTACTTGCCGATAACTAAGTACTATTGCATCCATTTTTGAGTTTTTAGTGTTAACTAGTGATTAAATAAAACTGTTTAGACCAATTAGAATTTTTTAGATTTTGTATTTTGTAATAAATTTCATATTTTGTAAAGTTAGATGCAATATTTTTAACTTTATAATTTATAGAAATCATTTTTCTATCATTTGATTGGCTAAATCATTTGAAGTCTTATTACAGGAGTGAACCAAATAAAATTTACCACGTTTGTTATTTATTGCATATTTTATATTCAATATAATGAAAATGCATTGCTCCTTCTATATTGCATAGTTTTCGGTTTGGAAACAATTTTTGTTTCTATCTTTAATTAGGATTTTATTAATCTTTATCTTTTTTATGTTAATTGTATATTAAATTTTTTAATTTTTAAATTATATTACATGAGTTTATTTTAGTATATAACTCACTTTTTTAATGTAAATAAAAATATTGTAAATATATGATATAATATAATATTTATTTATTCTCATTTATATATTTTTAAAAATATTTTAAAATTTATTATATGTAAATTATGTATTAATAAGTATTTAGGTAAACAAATGTGTGATATATTTTCCCTTACAAAATATTATAATTTAAATTAAACATAGTAAATAAATATTTTATTTTATAATTAATTGAAAATGTTAAATAAAAATAATATATATTTCTATTATATAATCTTCTAAGATAATTTATTATTATAATATAGATTATAATATAAATTAAAATAATAATATTATATTTATAATTATTATACATTCTAAATATATTATATTATAATTATAATTTATGTATAATATAATAATACAATATTATATATACAATAATATTAATCATATGTAATAAAAAATATATATCAATAAAATAAAATTAGCACTATTGTTATATTTACAAATAAAATTAAAATTAAGGTTTAAATTAATTATAATTTGCAATCAATAATTGTTTATATAATTTTAATTTTAAAAATTATTTATTACTACAATTATCATTATATAAAAAATTATAATTATATAATTAATTAAAATATCTTATATATTATAATAAATTTATTAAAATTAAGATTAAATTTATATTAAAAATTAAAATTAAAATTAATTACTAAAGGCAAGTACTTGGCCACTATGTGGCACTTGTTAGTCCCTGTCGCAGAGACTAATATTTTCGTTGAAGCAGATTACAATTAATTTATTCATCGAAAACCTATCACAAAAATTAATTCATAGTTTCATCTATAGTTTTCTTTCATATATTTATTAAAAGTCTTTTTTGTTTTTTAAAGGTATATTATGATTGGCCCAGGGTATTTTTGCTGGGGTTTTTGGTAAATATTTGAAAAAAAATAGTACGCACCAATTAGCACAAGGAAAGGAAATAATCTAAGATCTTTTACAATGTTTTTGGAAAACTTATGGGCCCACGAAAAGAAGAGGTGGGCGTAAAGGGAGCCGGCTATGCAGCCGCCAGATTCCCCCTCCTACCATCATGCATAACCTTACCATCCATACTTCATATTTGAGCCATAATTATATTTTTTTCATTTTAGATGAGTACAGTACATAAGTTTGGGCTTTAAATTTTAAGCAGATGTGGTATTAGTTTTTTAAAATTAATATTTTTTAATCAGCGCCAAAGTATACATTATTAATTTATAATAAGTAAAAAACAATTAGAATTAGTAAAAATATTTTATATAGTTTTAATGAATATATTTAAATTGTTTATAATTTTTTAATGATATAATTTGTTTTTTTTCTTTTTTATTAAGTTTTCTATTTATTACTCATGTAAATTTTTTAATTTATTTTTTTCTTATTTTATTTTACTTTTATTATTTTATTTAAATTTTATTTTTAATTAGTTTATCTTATTAATTTGATTAATTAAATTTATGTATTCTTTTGTACAATTTTCTAATTTGCATGTTCATTGCTAAAAATGCAATGATGTAACAATGTTTTTAGTAATTTACTTATGATTTAATTTAATATTTATAATAACAATTTTTTAAATAGGTTACCTAAATGTATAGATGTTAGGCATATAAACTACATTATATAAACTAAATGATTTATATGTTACTTCTTGATTTAAAATTTTAAATAGCAAAGTGTTTAGATATTTGATATAATAAAATATAAATCAAAATAAAAAATATAAATCAAAATAAAAAACAAAATATAAATCAAAATAAAAAATAAATGATAAAAAAACTAAAATAACTTTAAAAATTACACACTCATATTTTTATTTTTTTCACTTTGAATTTGATATATTAAATAAAAAATCATAAATATGAAATATTATTAGTAATTATTAAGGCGTAAATATTTATATCAATAAATTTACAAATTATGAACTCTGTTAACTAGTGATTAAATTGAATTATGTAGATGAATTAAAATACGCTAATTTTTAATTTTATTACTAAATTTATATTTTCTATAGTTAAATGCAATATTTTTAAGTTTGTAATATGTGTAAACTATTTATTTATCATATAATTGGCTAAATATTTTAAAGTCTTATACACAAAACTTACGGATGTATTTACCTTACATTCTGACTACTGTGAATATATTTTTCGTATAAATTCAATATGGTAAAAAATAAAGCATAATAATACATAGTATTATGTATTGTTTAGTTCTCAACCTTTCAAAATTTATTAATATTGATAAATAATAGATAATAATAAAAAGTAAGTGTCTATTATAATTATTAATAAAAAAATTATATAATTATAACTATTATAAAATACTAATATTGTTATTATCAATCTATATTATATTTATTATTACATAATTAAATATTCAATATATAACAAATAAATTATCATTATTATATTTTTTATTTTCAAATATATATTAAAAGAGAACAATTTACTTATAACTAGTTCAACAATCTATTTCATAATTCAATACATCTATTAATATATTTTAAAAAATACGACACTTTAGTACTAGTCACTAGGTGGCACTTGTTAAATTTGAATAGTGCATGAATTTTTCCATCTAGCATTAATATGGATTGTGGAAATCTAATGGATTTGATTTTGTTTCTTCTTTAATTTTCTTAATAGTTCTTCTTTTCTTTTTATTTTAGTTTGTCTTTTTATTTTTCTAATGAATTGATTATTATTTTCTCATAACTTATAACTATTATTTCATTTTTTATGTGAGTAATTTCAAATATAAAGCAAAAAATTCTTGCATAATTTAATCCTCATTATAGTATGAGTGATTTTACACTTAGAGCAAAAAACACTCACATATTTGAAAATATGACTATATATACAATGTATTATATATTTAGTTTTACCTATAATTAACACAAATTATAAACTATAATTAACATAAATTACATTCTTATTATATATCATATTTTCTAATAAAAACTATTAAATACAATTTCTAATAAAAACTATTAAAAATAATTTTTTAATAAAAACTATTAAATACAAATATATAATTATTATAATTAAACTAACATAAAATATAATAAATATATGTATTATGTTTATTTGTATTTATTATTTAATTATATATTTAGTTTGCATATAATTAATATTATTATTTAGTTTATTTCATCTTCAATTTGTTTTGACAAAATGAAAAAGGTTATTTAGTAAAAAAATTGAATATAACTAAATTTACCATACATATTTAATTAAATTTGCCAACCAACAATCATATTTTTAAAACTAAAAAATATAATTATTTATTAATATGATTTAAATTGCTTAAATTGTATTAACACTGATAATACAATTTAAGGGATTTAAATCATATTAATACAGGGTCTACCTCCTTTTCTTGGCTTCTCTGAATCCTCTATCTGAGCCACTCTGGAACATCTATATTTAGGTCCCTCTGCACCGCTAACTATTCAACAGGTAAAATCTCTTAACCAAGTAGATCTTAATAGATCTTTGTTGTAATTCCTCTAGCAAGGTGACACTTTGACAAGTGTTCAAAGTCCTCTACAAGGCTGCTCTTAACATGGTAAAGGTCCTTAGAGACCTAAAGAATTCCCTTAACTGGGTAGCATCAAGTCTACAAATTGTTTGCTCTAGCATCAAGTCTAAGAACATCCACATTTAAATTTGGAAAGGATGGCAAGCTCATATTCTTGAACACCCACATTTTATGTCTTGCCTAGCTTCACTATGTCTTGTGTATTAATAATTCAACAGGGATTTTATTTGCAATATATGCACATGTAAAAAATTGTACTCTGTTCCAATCAAGGTATCTCATTATAAGAGCAAGGTCCATTGCAGAAGATGCTTATATTTTCTTAGGCCATTCAATTCAATGTGATTTGTTAATCATGTCTAATTTTATCAATTTTGCTGGTGTTGAGTGCAATTTCTATTTGAATGGCTCCTTTAGACAAGTCTAAAGTAAAAGGGAAGATACGAATTTGCTTGCATCCTAGAGCTTCTTCAGAAAGAAGGGTATAAAAGACTCAAATAGTACAAGCATTAGGAGTGGGAATGATTCTGATTAATGATATTGGAGGGAGAACCTTGCAATTCCTTTTGTCATCCCTAGTGTAATTGTTGGGGACAAAATATGTGCTTCTATTCTCAATTATATCAACTCTACCATATGTGTTTTCTTGAGCTATAGGATATTGCAAAATCTCCAATCCTTCAAAGAGGTTTCAAATTTGCATTATCTAATTTTATTTATTTTCTCCTTTTGATCTGAGACTACATTTTAAAATAAATTATAATAAAATCTTCTACTTCAAATTAAATCACAACGTCCTAACTATAAAACAAAACCATCCTCCATTTTTGACAATAGGCAGGGACTCAAGCTCTATCAGAGCTCTTGTTCTAAAATGAATTGAATTAATCCTTTCACAACATTAAAACTTTTTGCATCAATTTTTCTTAAAAAAATATTTAGTCAGACAACCTGTAATTCTTTCGTATGTTCTACTTGGTTCCAAGAACCAAGGCAAGAATACTATCCAAATTCTGTCACTCTGCATCTCTAAAATCTCTAAAGCTCGATGGGTTCACTAAAATGAATGTAAGAAGAAATGCATACATTTGACAATAAACGAAATCTACAAATCAGATGAGCAGCGGCCGTTTTCTTTTGGGTGCCCTTGATATCTCAATACTATGAAACATAAATCTACCATTTATTTACAGTCATGCAGATTCTATCGCATGCTCAACTATGGCCGAGCATTCTAGGTAAAAACTACGTGGAGCACAATGACAGAAATTATAATCATAAGATGAAAGTTGGTTTTAGTTCACAGCGGGTTTCAAGGTCAAGGACGCAATGTAATGCCTTGTTTACCAAGGTAAACAGAAACGCCTTAGGCCATGACTCGCACTTCTTTGCTGGAGATAATGAAGGGTATTTGAACTTCAGACGCTTTTGCTTCGAGAAACGGAATAAGAATAAAGTGAGAGTTGTCATGGCAGTAGCCAAAGCTAGAGATTACTACTCCATCCTGAATGTGTCCAAAACAGCCAGCAATCAAGATGTCAAAGCAGCCTACAGAAAACTTGCTCGTAAGGTATGTGTGCTTACTCTTTTTTAACCCTCGTCCCTTAACACTTCGCTGCCATTACCATTAAAATTCAATACAATATTTGTGTTTAGGTTCTGATACAATGGTATGTGATTGAATGCGCTTTACTCGTAAAGACGGATTAATACCGAAACTACCAACTACAGCGAAAGTCAAGCCACGCTATTCTAGCAATAAAAAATAAAGAAAATTCCAATGAAACGGCAGGTCTGAAACTTTAAGATTAAATGTATTCCATTTTGGGCAGGTCCTTCCCTATAGCACCATCACTCAAACTGAGACAAGGGGAACAAGATATCTCAGGTATGGAGGAGGACATCAGCAAGGAGAGAACAATTTTGTGCCAATGCATAAGGTTAGGGCCAACCCTCATCTATTTCCAGCTTTTTAGAACCGAAGTGGGGGATTTTTGAAGCCTTTACACAGGAGAATTGACGAAAAATGAAGAAACAGGAACTAAGACTTTGATTATCGTGCCCAAATGGCAATAAAAACAGGTTTGCTAGACCTAACTAACAACAAATGCAAACAAGCATGCAAGTACATCCAAATATGTAATAAGTTTCACTCTCCAAACATGAATCACCTTGAGTTTCAGACACACTTACTCTTTGTGAACTCACGATTGCAACCCTTTGGATATTTGTTTGATACAAATTCACTAATGATATATATGCTAAAGCAGTGGGCTATAAGGTGGGTGGGAATCCTAGATTCTTAACTCTCTAAGGTACGGATTGAGTCCTAGCTCAGTTGACATATGGCAAAATTTAAAACTGAAGTTAAGCACATACGCAGGACAACAAACTAAACTACAAAAATGAAAAACATTTTATAAATGAGGAGATGGAATCCTAAACCAATCTGATTGGTGCTAAATCTATGATGAAACAAAGTCACAACATGCAAGAAAGAAAGATAGCCATATGGGAGTGTGTTAGTTAACAGATTTATCCTTCTTAAAATAATCCCTAAAACCGACTCACAATGCCCAAAATGAAAGACAAACAAGAACTAACGGTTGAGCCAGGTGTGATAACTTTCTACACTGACTCTCTGCTTATTTTGGAAGGCGCAACTACCTTCGTCTGATGGGAAACAATTAAAATAAAACTCGGTATGCTTTTAACCCGAAAGAAGAAAAGGCACTAACATCTACCCATAACTATGAAAGTAGATGCGGAAAGCTGATTTAAAATGAAGTGAATGAAGACAAATAAAATAAAGTTTAATTACCCACACCCACGAATAATACCCACATGAAATAAACAGGAAAATGATAGCAATCCCTTTCAGATTGTGCAAGCATTCGAGATTCAAAGCTTATTAAATACCCACAGTCATAATCTATCATGACAGATCAAATTATCCGAGAATGACTGGAACTAACTCAAGAAAATAACAGTCACAAAGAGAAATAAATAAGCACATAGTCTCAGAAACTCCTCCTTATTTCTTGGACAAAGTTGCAGAGTTCAAAGCCTTTGTTTCTGCACAATAAATCAAGACTGAAAACAGAAAACTATCCATTTCCCTTACAAAGCAAAATCAGAAAAAATTACCCTACCTATAGCACAAGCATCTCAGAAGAAAAGATAATTTCTCCCCTATGTAGAACTAACTCCCTCCTTATCGAAAATTATCCAGTTAATAGTATCAAGTGTGTTAGCAATTTAAGTTTAAGTTGTCATTAAGTGTTCATTCGCAAAACACCATGCACCGGTAAGCTTCACCGGTTACACACGTTACTTAGAAGACATCGGTAGAGAAGGAACATAGTGTATGCGCCGGGAGATTAAGATAAGTCAACACACCGGTAGACTTATAAGAACAAAGTTGAATCGGGTAAAAGGTTACACCGGTCTAGACAGCCTATAGATCTGCACCAGATTATGCGGAGCAATTTGAGTTCAGACCGAGAGTTCAAACCGGATTATACGGGACATCCACCGCATTGAAGTGGAGTTAGCTTTAGATCCGCACCAGATTATGCGGAGCAGGTTGAGTTCAGACCGAGAGTTCAAACCGGATTATACGGGACATCCACCACATAGAAGTGAAGTTAGCTTTTTAACAGGAGTTAGCTTTATTTCTATGGATGATCTCAAGGTGAACTCCAGATCATGACTCTCAGTTTGTTGCTGATTGCATAATCTGATGAGGAGTTCGCAGCCTGGCAGTTCCATGAGTTTAGGGTCTCATTACGATATACTTTAGTATAAGTACAGGTGATAGGACGCAGGAAAGGTTGCTGTTGTTGAGAAGAGAAAATCGTAGAGAGCAGAGGATAGATATCTTTTGAGAAGTGCTACAGGCACAAAGGTGAAGAAAAGAAAGAAGATCAACAACCAGGCAAACAAGGGAATAAATCTACAGGTATGATCTAATCAGACAATCAGTGTCAATAGATCACTGCTTTTGAAAGGTATTACATCATATACAAATCCCTCTAGAAGGGTGAATCTAATCGGTTCGTTGTAAAAATCCCTTAATAGGGTAACATCTTGTTGATGTTTAAAAGTCCTGTAACCAGGCAGCTCCTAACAGGGCTTAGATCTTAAACGATCTTTTGTAAAACTCCCTTAACCGGGTAGCACCTTAGCCAGTGCTTTGTATGCTCCTAACAGGGCACCTTCATTTAGAACTAGTGAAGTTGTGAGCTTTGTGTCACCGTGGTTTTTTCTCTCTAACCGAGGGTTTCTACATACAAATATTTGTGTAGATCTGTGTGATTCAGTTTATGCTTGTGAATGACTGTTGACTTTATACTTTGCATTCAAGAATCTGTTTACAAGTTTTCAAACAAGAAGATTTAGTATTTTCTGATTCACCCTCCCCCCTCTCAATGACCGGCAAGGTAACAACAATTGGTATCAGAGCTAAGTTCTCTATACAACAAAAGTTTGACAACTTGAGAAAAAGATCATGGAGGGTTACCAGTACCAGAAACAGCTAGAGGAAGCCAATGACATTATTGCCTCGCTGGAAAATAGATTGAGGAAGTCACTCGCAAAGAGAAAGGAGCTGGCTCTGCAATTAAATGAGAGCAATGAAACCATCAACAAACTCTCTGGACAGAGTGGGTCTGATGAGGCCGAGGAAAAAGTCTCCAAGCTTACGGAAAATAATTAGATCCTAACCGGTCAGATTGCTGATCTCAAGAGGGAGCAAAAGTTAAATGCTCTAAGAATGACTGAATTGATCGAGCAGAAACGAAAAAATGAAAGCGAAAGGAACACAGCAGTCAAGACATCAACTGCCTCTGAAAAGGCAATGAACCAGGGAGAGGAAGCTGCAAGAGCCAATGAACTCCTCATTATGCAACTCCAAGAGGACTTGTTGATTGCCACCCAGGAAAATGCCAATATGCATAAAGCATGGCAGGTCAGAGATGAAGCACGCAAGAAGTTGGCGATCGAAATATATCAACTCAAGGAACAAATGAAGGTCCTTGAAAGAAGAAATGAAATGCTGAGAAGATACAATGAAAGCTCGGTCAAGCTCGATGAGCAACTCAATGCTCAACGAAGGCACAATGATCACACTGGTCTTGGATTCGTCGGTGGAGTCAACAAAAGGAAGACGTTAGCACAAAGAGGTAGGAAAAAATCTTACACCTCTTGCAAGCTCAATGGAAAACCGGGTCATGACACTAATGACTGTAGAAATGCACCGGTAAGAACCAACAACGGTTACTGTAAAAACTGTTGCAAAAAGGGCCACAAGACCAATGAGTGCTGGTCCAGTCCCATATCCATGTCCAGCGAAAGTAGGGGAAGCTTCAAGGGATACTGTTATGCCTGCAACAAATTCGGACACGGCTAAAGAATGCAGATCAAAGACTGGCATTTAGATCACCCAGACCGATATTCTCAAAGAAAAGTAGAAATCAGAATACAACCAATCATCCAAACAAAGGGATGCATTGCAACAAAAAATCATGGAGCAAACCACCTAATCCGAGAAGGACAAATCCATGGAAAGCAACTGGTATAGTCTGTCATTACTGCAACAAAATCGGTCATCGTGCCAAGGATTGCTGGAACTAGATCAAGAACAAAAATAAAGGATCGGATGGATCGGTAGTAAAGATTTTGAGTCCTGATAAAAGAGACAACAAAGACAAAGAAACCAAGAAAGTAGTAAAGAAAATATGGTTTGTCAAGGAATCGAAGAACTTTGCTGAGGAGGCAATAGAAGCGAAATCATCATCACAAGATGGTGATATTTCTTCTACTAAGTCTTCAAAGCCTAGAGGGAACCGGTAGTACATCTATCGTTCTCGGTAGAACTAGTGAGTCCTATCTCACTCACTCTATAGATCAAACCGGTAAGACACGAGATGATCAATTGAGACATGGCTAATCAAACCGGTTAACAAGAGCGTCAAGAAAGGTTAGGTAAGGCATTTATTGCTATAGCCATTTAACAATAGTTACCGTTTGGTAATTACCATTATGCCCTAACCCTATAAAAGTAAAGATGGATAACTCATTTCTTCTTACCTTACGATCTTACACTATCTAATCTCTGCTCAAGCAATATTTTCGCAATAAGATCATTGAGTGAGATTTTCTGTCAAACCGATCAAATTGTCTCTAAGCAACCAAGCGAGAGCCATGGCATCCTCATCTTCTGAAGCAAAGCTTGTTCCTGCAAATCAAGCGGATCGTAGCCCTTTTGATATCTCGCCAAATCAAGACAAGGAAAGTGACATGGTTGGTGCGCTCTTTTCAGTACCCAAAGGAGTGCTCTTGACTGAAGATGTAACTGTGTTTATTCATGCCAAGCAAGAAGAGCTGGGAGAAGCATTCATACAGAGCAAGTATTGCTCGCTATGCTCCAATGGTAACTATCCCAGTGGTTATGCAAAGCTGGTATCATCAGGGATCATTAATGGAGTCTCGTATCCAGTTATCTTCAAACCTGAATGGATCCGAATGGTAGTCAGTCGGGTGCACGAGCCAGGATTTTGGCTTATGAGAGGACACTGCACTCCAATCATGAAAAACAATCTCTATAGGGTAACTGGGTTCAGCAATCAAGGAGAACCACTTACTCTTAGAACCATATCGAATGCAGTTGTGGCAAATTTGACGAAATCCAAATTGGACAAGCGGTTGATGACCGTGACCAACATTTAGGATCCACTTGTTCGGCTCGCATCTGCTGTAATCGGTTACAAAGTATATCAATCAAGCAACCTTAACAGCATATCGGGTGGAGGCATACATGCAACTTATAGAATTGTTCATGATAACGCACAGTATGACCTGTGCGAAATGCTAAGAGGGCAAATTTTTGAGAACCTGAAGAAGCTGGGCATCATCAAGAAGAAATCACTGAAATTTGGAACACTCTTGGTATGTCTTGACTTCTACTATTCCAATTTCTTCCCCAGAATAGGAAAAGTAACATGGATGACAGATCGACCGGTCATGATGCAAATTAGTGATATGGCTAACAAACTGGGAGACCAACTTGACAAGGAAATGACCGATCACTTCAATGCATTTCAACAGAAAATGCATGCTAGAGAGAGAATCCCGTCAACTATTGTTGACAAGTACAAAGAGGAGGTATGTTTTTTGGTGTCTACTGACCTCTGTATCATTCAAGCAGTACAATCGAGAGACAAGTACGCACCTGAGCTTGGATACGAAATCACAGCAAAATTTGCAACGGTGTATGTGGAGGCCTTGGAAAAAGCAAATCTGGATCTCCTAGCTCAACGGTTTGGAACCTACAAGGAGATACTAAAGAAATTAGAGAAGGCACTAATCAAGAATGTTTATGTAAAGAGAATGCCAACACCAAAGAAGAAACCGGAAATTGCACCACCAAAGGCACAGAAGAAGAAAACTCAATCGGAGCCAATCACATAGGAGCAAGAAGTAGAGGAAACCGATTCAGAGGATACAGTTTCGCTCAGCGAAAGAAAGAAGAGGACCAACAAGCAAGCAAAGGTGGATCCACAAAGAAAAGGAAAACCAACGATAGATGAATTTGTAACCGGATTGAAGGAAACCGGAGGGATGGCTAATGTCAACAGAAGATACACTTTAGCTAATGATGAAGACCGAAGAAAAATTGAAGAGGCTATCGTTGTATGCCTGCACAAGTTCAATCTAAGCCCTTCTGAGCTTCAGAAGGTACTGCCCAAGGATCTGTTAAATATTCTTCAAGGCAGGTGGAAAGCTTCAATGGAAAAGGAAAAAGAGCTAAGGATTCAAGCTCTGCTAGAAGTGCAAAATCATCTTACTCTAGAAGAAGTGAGTCAACAAGCTGAACTAAACCAACAAAATTTCCTGATAAAGAAAAGAACAAACCTCTTGCTGATTGGAGAAACTGAGAAAGTCCATACTGAAGGAGTAGCCATCTGGAACAACCTACTTCGGACACAGCAAAAAGCAGAGGAAGAACGCTAAAAGGCAACAGCTCCACCAGTTCATGACATTAGAAAAGGAAAAGGAGTATTCAGAGCAGACAAACCGGTCATCGTTGACGTTACCGATGAACTGACAAATCCTACCCTTCTTGTATCTCCAGAAAAAGGTAAGGTTCGCACCATGACTGTTAATGACATTGTAGCTGAAATTACCAATTTTGGAGAAATAGATAATGCTGCCAAATGGTATAGCGTGTTAGCTGAGGAAGACAAATAGGCAATAGAAGAAGCTCTTGTTGAAAGTCTTCTAGACTTCATGAAAACACCCAGGGATTATAGAGGCAAGTTTCCTCTCGAATTGAATGGCAAGCTTCAGAAAAAATGGAGAACCGGTCTGGAGAGAAACTCTCAAATCAATAAAGAAGCTCTAGAGAAAGCTAGACTTGGCTTGAGTGATAAAAGTGTCACACTTCTTTTAGGCGCTGCATCTATGAATCTAGACACAAATTACATAGTCGCCAAGATTCTCAATGGTTATGAGAATGATGTCTTTAAAGAGACCTTGGATTTCTGGGAGCAGTATGATTTCAATGCCCTTGAAGAAACAGGTCCTCAGGATCACACCACGACAATTGTGGATTCAACTATTCAATTTACTGCAACTTAGACTCCGATATCTGATGAGCAGGAAGTCCCCATAGAAAAGTTCACTTCTAGTGAACCGGTTGTATTGGGATAGACTTCTGTCAATGTTCCCATTGACAGATCAGATAAAGGAGGCGAAGGGATCACTACAAATGATCCATCAAAAGAACCCTCTCAACAAGAAGATGCTATGCCCAAGATAAACGTTCAGTCATCAGAAGCCAGAGCAGAAGAGGGAAGCAAGATAGACAAACAGGATGCAAGTGAACATGAGCAAGCTTCAAAGGCACAAGAATAGAGAAAAGGAAAGGAACAAGAAAATATTGCCAGCTCCTCTAAACAAAGATCTCATTATCTGAAGAATCTGAAGCAAAAAAATAGCAAAACAATTGAGACAATAGTTGACATCAGCAAAATGTTAACAAGACAGCTGAAAGAGCTCCCTAAAAGAAAACAGGATATGGTTCTAAATAAAGTAAAAGATATCCTATATCACTTTGTGCCGGATGCTGATATTGATGAAGATGAACCGATCATCGACCAGCTGGAAGTGTTGACTACAACCATCAGTGAGGATCTAACCGATCCAGAAGCAGTGGCAATTGACCACCATGAGCACAAAAGAGTGGAGATTCTTGACCAGCAAGTTGTAGATATAAAGGAAATTCTGTCAAATAATCTAAAGGTTCTTCAACAGCAGATACAAGTTGTAGGAAATGTGCTAAGTAGAGTCTCAAATTTTGAGACATTCTTGCCAGATTTAACCGAGAAAGCTGCCAAGACCTCAGAAGACATAAAAGCTCTGTCAAACCAATTTGACATCAAGAATAAATCTGCCACAACTTTTAGCCGAGAAATGGCTAGTCTCGCTCTAGTCCTAAGAAAGACAGCTGAAGAAGAGAATAAAATAATTCAAGATATAACTGGATTACAGATGCTTCTGGCCCCAACACTTGATCTCATGCATCAAATAGCTATTTCTACAGATGCCTTGATCAATGAATCAGACTACAAAACTGTTGAAGATATGGAGAACATCATTGTTTCTCTCAAGGCAGCCCAAAAGAACATTGAATATGTAACCGGTCAATGGGCACTTTTCCTACATTCTGCGAAGAACATCTATAAGGATATCTTCACAAAGCTTCAAATATGAAGAACAATGTGACCCTTTGTACTATAGAGGCAAAAAAGGGGAAGTAAGTCAGAACAGACCAGAACAGGAAGAAGCAAATGGAGAACAGAAAATAGGAGCAAATGGAAAATAGAAAACAGGAACAACAGCTTCACCTGAGCACTTAGACAGGGGAAGTACGTGAGTATGGTTTTGTGTATAGTTTTTGCCACTAATGACAAAGGGGAAGATTGTTAGCAATTTAAGTTTAAGTTGTCATGTAGTGTTCATTCACAAAACACCATGCACTAGTAAGCTTCACCGGTTACTCACGTTACTTAGAAGACACCGGTAGAGAAGGAACAGAGTGTATGCCTCGGTAGATTAAGATAAGTCAACACATCGGTAGACTTATAAGAACAAAGTTGAATCAGGTAAAAGGTTACACTGGTCTAGATAACCTATAGATCCGTACCAAATTATGTGGAGCAGTTTGAGTTCAGACCGAGAGTTCAAACCGGATTATACGGGACATCCACCGCATAGAAGTGGAGTTAGCTTTAGATCCACACCAGATTATGCGGAGCAGGTTGAGTTCAGACCGAGAGTTCAAACCAGATTATACGGGACATCCACCGCATAGAAGTGGAGTTAGCTTTTTTTCTATGGATGATCTCAAGGTGAACTCCAGATCATGACTCTTAGTTTGTTGCTGATTGCATAATCTGATGAGGAGTTCGCAGCCTAGCGGTTCCATGAGTTTAGGGTCTCATTATGATATACTTTAGTATAAGTACAGGTGATAGGACGCAGGAAAGGTTGCTGTTGTTGAGAAGAGAAAATCGCAAAGAGCAGAGGATAGATATCTTCTGAGAAGTGCTACAGGCACAAAGGTGAAGAAAAGAAAGAAGATCAACAGCCATGCAAACAGGGGAATAAATCTACAGGTATGATCTAATCAGACAATCAGTGTCATCATAGATCACTGCTTTTGAAAGGTATTACATCATATACAAATCGCTCTAGAAGGGTGAACCTAATCGGTTCGTTGTAAAAATCCCTTAACAGGGTAACATCTTGTTGATGTTTAAAAGTCCTGTAACCAGGCAGCTCCTAATAGGGCTTAGATCTTAAACGATCTTTTGTAAAACTCCCTTAACCGGGTAACACCTTAGCCAGTGCTTTGTATGCTCCTAACAGGGCACCTTCATTTAGAACTAGTGAAGTTGTGAGCTCTGTCTCACTGTGGTTTTTTCTCTCTAACCGAGGGTTTCCACGTACAAATATTTGTGTAGATCTGTGTGATTCAGTTTATGCTTGTGAATGACTGTTGACTTTATACTTTGCATTCAAGAATCTGTTTACAAGTTTTCAAACAAGAAGATTTAGTATTTTCTGATTCACCCCCCCGACCCCTCCCCCTCTCAGTAACCGGTAAGGTAACAACAAAGTGGCCCCTGTTTCCCATAGACCGTTCAGTTTTTTTATAACTGATTCTTGGACCCATTAATCTCTTTCATCTTCTTATCTCCCATGCATAATGATAATGTCATTACAATGGTTTTGGTAGAAAGAGTGAATCTTTGGATGAATATGACAGTGTCCTAAATGAAAACGGCCATAGTAAGATCCCCAAAGGCATAGGGATTTTGGAAAAGTTTAATCATTGCATCTGCATAATTCCTACAGAAAAGGATACTCTTGCATGTTCATCTTTAGGGAAATATAAAAATTGTGCTTTATTCACTAGTGCTTGCTCTGATTACTGCTGACATGAGCTTGCCTTTCCATGGATCACAGAAACATACTCCGTTCCCCTGTATGCACCATTAAAGTTTGATCTTCGATCCCCTTACAGAATTGGTACAATTTGTCTATTCTGTACGTAAACATCTTCCCTCTTTGAATAATAGCATTATGCTTAGCATTTAGGATTTCAAAATGAGCTAAATCAGAATTTTGCAAATGAACAGCCATGGCATTATTGACTGGAGAGAGCACTTCCTCTAAGTGTTTTGCAGAGACCTCAAATTCTAAAGGCTTGATATTGTCATAAACATGAAAGTGACTGATGCTCATTAATAAGTCTACAACAATTGGAATCCCGTTCTGCCAACTCAGAGGTGTTTTTTCAAACTCTCATTGTTCATGTATTCATACACCAGGGACCTCTCTTACTGCTTTGCACAAAATCTCTTGAGTGTAATAGGATGCCGGTGATGCAACCATCCCAAAAGTTTTATTTCATATCAAAATTCTTCCAAACGCAAACAACTTCGAGCCATCTTCTCAATGGTAATTTAGTGACCATTTTGTTTAGCAAATAATGTTCTTCTATCTCATAATTTGAAATCACAACCGAAGTCTTGAGGGCCTCAGAGACGCTGATCATGTAGTCACTCTATATACTTTTGTCACGATGATAATAGATGCAGTCTCAATCCTCTTTATGGTGATCGCTTAGAACCACTACCCTTGTTCCTCATGTCAGACATATGATGTGATTAGCTGTTAAAGCTTCTTCTGATCTGATGTCAAGCATCTGAAGTCGAACATCCCCAATTTTCTCTCATAATGCCAACAAATTGAAAGGGACTCGATACGATAATGCAAGTTGTTCAAGCTGCCTTCCTATATACCATGGTCGCCTTTGAAGTTATCAGTTCCAATTTGATTTCGGGACCGTGTTTCTGCATTCCTCGTACCTGCTAGCTGCGGTAGACTGCACCAATCATTCCATCTCTGGTCATTTGTAAAGCATTCTCATGTAAACTTGAAAGCTTCTGAAGTGCTCCAACTGCTGCTAATGTCCTCGTGTTCCGATCGGTGATCCATTCATATCACTTCAACATACTTGCCTCCTATAACTGCAATCCATCTTCTGTGGTAAACAAATAGCCTATGGTCGGGGAATCGGACAAAATAAGAACCACGAAAGCACCTCCATATAGCTTGGGAGTACTTGGTAAGCTCCGATCGCCCAATGAGGTGTGCGGTTTTCAAAACTAATTCAATCATCTTTTAATGTGCTTTGTCGGGTCTGTAAGTGCTTTTCGAATCATATCGGGCATTTTCAGAAGTTTGAAACCAAATCCACCACCCAACCGTGAGAATAGCACCACAAATTCGATTGGATGTTCCTATCAGGTCCGTGGCCAAATTGGGAACTTTGGAACTTTTCAAATGTTTTCAATGTTGGAAGATTGGGCGAGACCAGAACTTTGTAACAAGTCTCATGTCCGATATCATGCATTATTGGTAGGTTGGCAGGTCAGGGAAAACACAAACTTCTGAACCTGTTTTGAGTTCACAAAAATGCCCGATACCTGACATGGTACTCGGATCTCAAATTTAATTAAATGCTCTTTTGAGCTTACATGTCGGGTCCATATGGAAATGTTAAACCAAGTCAAAACCATGAGCATTTTTAAGCTTTATCGGGGCCCATCAGGTAGTTCGAAAATCCTTGGAAACACTGATTCCCCGACTATACATATTATCAGGCTTGAGCATGCTTTTGAAATTTGCTAAATACCACTGACAACTGAACATCGTTTCCTCAATATATATGAACAAACCAATCATGCGCTTTTGCAGTGATTCCACATTTCTATGTGTTACATGCATGATCTCAGCTGTAATACAAATTAGTAATCCTTCCCATCTTCCACACAGATGAATGACCAGTCCCCAATTTGTTTTTGAACCAACAGTGTAAGCAATAAATGCAGCTTCGGACTCTGATAAAGATTGAGATTTAATAGGGCGGTGGCAAAACATAAAATTTTTAAATTTTGGCCAGTTTTCAAAAATGGGGTAACAGAGTGCAATAGAATCATCAAATCAGGGAAATGTTTCACACCATACATACTTAGTAATCTATCTCAAATCAACAATACCCCACATGCAACAAAAAGAGACCATTACAAAATAGTTTTTAATGCATTGCAATGCCGTGACATTGATCACCTCATCATTAAATTGGGCCAGGAAATGTGACAAGAGAAAACCAACAACTAGGTTTGAAGATGTCCCTGGAATGATACAGCTTGCCGTGTAGAGATATGATCATGTGGTACCCAGCCTGATTACACTTTCCTACAGCCCTTACAAATAATTTAATCCCTTACAATGTTGCACATATGTTGAGTTAACCCGCAGAGTATGTTCAAGCAACAAGAGCAGAAAACAACCTTGAAAGCATATTATATCCTTATATTTATAGTATTTAATTACATAGCATTCTTGCTGGGGGGTTCTAGGGATTTTGTGGAAGTCAAAGCATGACACCTGCATGTACAACAATTTGCACAAAAATCTTCTTTGGATCTATTGTTGGATGTTCAAGAACATCTAAAGCACTCTTCCCATACTTGGAGAAGTAGTTGTGTATTTGCATGCTTTTAAGTAGGGTCCTCTTTTATCCGTTCTTTTTTTCATCATTTTCACATGGATTTGTATTTGGATCCATGCATCAAAGGAGTTCGATAGCTCTTTGGTGCGATGGATGGTTGCACAATTTTGTTGCATTCTATTTGGGTCACTAGTGGTGTACTAGGATGTGTAGGGGAGTAGTAAAAGTTGATTGTTTAAATGGCAGAGCTCCAAGGTTGAACTGCAAGTTGGACTTGCACATGTGCATGGGGAGTGGAAAAGTTTGGAGGCATAAGATTGGTGGGAATCAAGGATTGGGATGCACCTTGCAACTTGCAAGTATTATCCAGATGTCTATAAGCAAATGTATGGGGGGCCCATGGGGCGTGGGAAATTGAGGCATGGAAAGATGGGGGAAGCTCTTGGTAGGAATGAAAGTCTGCAAAAAATGGAGTAGTGGAAGGTGGGACTTAGGATGCACTTTGTAAGTTTTGTTTTTCTGTGCTCGTTTAACCACGGGCACTGATTCTCCCTCCCAACCATAGACAATCCATGATTGTCTCCCTCGAGCACTGTTGCTTCTCAAATATAGCAGATTATGTGTCTATTAATCCAAGGGACGCCACTCTTCCAAGTGGCACCAATTATTATATTATTAATATAATATAATAATTTTACAATATAATTATAATTATATTATCACATAATAATATAATTATATTATCTCACAATAATAATATAATAATTATATTATCACATAATAATATAATTATATTATCTTACAATAATAATATAATAATTATATTATCACAACCTTTATGTTATCTTTGTTAGCCTAAAGGAATCCGTTCATAGCTACAATAACATTAACAGTCCCTCTTAGCTAGGGAGGAATCTTTCTTGATATCCGAGTTAGAGTATTGTCCACCATGCCTACTCCTAGAGGGTGGCTCCATCATGGCTGCTCCTATGAATGGAAATGTAAACAAATAGAAGTGCTCATCACGGAATCACTCACATGATGTCATCATCTCATGGTGATGGTCACCATAGCTACTCCCAGAGGGTGACTCAATACAAGTGTTTAGTCATGGAGTCATTCACATGATCTCCACCATGGCTACACCCAGAGGGTGGGTCTATCATGGCTACTCCCATGAATGGAAATGTAAAAAAACAGAAGTGTTCATCACGAAATCACTCACATGATGTCATCTCACGATGACGGTCACCATAGCTACTCCCAGAGGATGACTCAACACAAGTGTTTAGTCATGGATTATCTCACATGACATCCACCATAGATACTCCTAGAGGGTGGATCCACCATAGCTACTCCCAGAGGGTGGAACAAGGGCTTTCATCTCAAACTTCTCCCTCACAGAGAAGAATGCATTAACAAGGGATTGCACCTCAAACTTCTTCCTCACAGAGAAGAATTCATTAACAAGGGCTTGCACTTAAAACTTCTCCCTCATAGAGAAGAATGCATTATAGTACATCTCAAGAAATCACTGATGATGAGACTCCATCTCAGCAAGGGCTTCATTCTCCACAACTCCAAGCTTGTCCCGAAAATGTACAAATATAATTTTGGCAAGAGGCTTGGTGAGAATATCTATCATCTAATCATCACTGCTAATGTACCTCAACTAAATAGCATTTCTTTGCACCATATCTCTAATATAGTGATATATGATCTCCACATGCTTTGACCTGTCATGAAATACAAGCTTGTAGTCTACATCACTCTTGGTGAATCCCAAGCTCACCCAGTATCCATCTATCCAAAACCTAACTCCTAAGTGTTCGCATAAAGGCCTTTCAACCTACATACATGGGACTCCATCCCATGAATCATAGTCCTATGACCGCTATAGTTTCTTGATCACTAGAGAAACCATCTTGACATGGTCTACTCCCTCTGAACCAATATGATCAAGATCCTCAGAAGTCAACTAAAGCAGATCTTCTAGTTGCTCCCTCTATCACGGAAGCATACCCTGCTCACATGGTTCCAATCATGGATGATATCTTGCTCCAAGAGACTCTCATCATTTGGTATGATCCACATAAGGCTGAAGGTGCTAGATTCAAGACCACCTTGGACCTAGTAGCATAAGTTTGAGCCCTTAAAAGGCTAGCTCAATTTCAAAACACAGCATTCTCCAGTCAATATATCAGGTCACTCAAATGCATAATTACACTTGACAGGCACCATACTAAAATTGGTCACATTCAAATCCGTTAGTTTTTGAGAGATCTTTTGCTTTCTGCTTGACACCGTTTCCTGTAGTTGGAAAGATTGAAGGAGTGGGTATTGTAAAAATACACCGCTGCATGTTTTGTACAGTCACACAACAGCTAACATACGTGTGTTTGACCTTTACCTTGCCAAACAGACACACTGTACCAAGATGAGCTCCATAAGCTTCCACATATGCATCAATAAGATAAAATAATAAATTTCCATCAGACTCCAGTGGTAAGTCATTACCATCTTCAGAAATAACTTGCTCATTAGCAGTCTCTTTGATCACTTCAGCTTTTTTCATCAATGTTGTGCCATATTGCTTGCCAGTCAGGGGTTGCTTTTGATGTTACACTTTCACAGCTAAATTTAGCATGAGTAACACAGAGAAATGAATGACTGTAGCCAGGAAAACCATATCATGTCTATGATCAGTACAGAGGCATCAAACAGAGACAAATCCTCTCTTCCAATGTGAGTTTTACAAGTAGACCCAGATCCTCGAACTGAATTCTGTGATAGCCTTCATTAGAATTATCAAACACCATTGATATTGTTGCGTAAGGATGATTGTTTGCACTATAGGTCTAAAAACTTTCACAGAATATAATAAAATGTAACCGCCTAAGATGTGTAAAATATGATAGACTTCTTAGAAATTAGTATTGAATTTCAGAATTTAATGTTGCAGAGACTCATAGACACTTATGTACTGATAGATTACTGTATTCGGTGTCTTAGAGTCATCAAATGAATTACATAATATACTGCAATGAGCAGTCATTACTTGATGAGACGTGACTCATTAATGAGTCACGAGTCACGACTCATTAACTCGTGACTGTTCAAAGCAGTTCAATCCATACACACTGTTTCATTACCGATAACCATCGGTTTAACACTGTATAACAAAACACGACGGTGATAGGAATACAGTTGATGCATATTAATTATGGTCGACTTTAATCACCATTGATAACTATCATTCACTTTTTATATGGCGGTTGAATACTTAAAGTATATCACCAATAGTTATCGGTTTATTTAGTAGAAGCTTTCAATATATATTCAAATCGATACCATATCGGTTATTTGATATTCATTATCATCATGTTTAATAAAACCGATATAATCGGTATTTGGTATTTATTATTTCAAATATGTAAACATTAATATATATGTATATATTAATGTATATATATATATTGATAGATTATATGAAATATATATTGATAGATTATTTCAACTATAATAATGAAATATATATATACGTATATATTAATGTGTATGTATTAGCAAATACATATACATTAATATGTACACATTTATATATTAATTATCCGAATGATGCTATCAATTTCAACACTCCCTCTTAGCTAGGGAAGACAATTTGCCACATTCCACCATAATTGTGATATTATGTAATACATGAAATCATCATGTAAATGATAACTGTTATGCACATCACTTTAACTTGTGAAGTGAGGAATCACCTTAGATCGTGATACCTAGTTTTCATATCATCTTAGATTGTGATACGAGGAATCACCTTAGATCGTGATACCTAGTTTTCATATCACCTTAGATCATGATAGGAGGAATCACCTTAGATCGTGATACCTATTTTCATATCACCTTAGATCGTGATACAAGGATATAGTAATTTGAGAACATTACATTCCCTTTACATATAACCCTATTATGGTATGTGCACTAACATATAAAAGTCTACCATAACGAATCTCCATTACAAGATCGTCACCTTGTAATATCTAATACAAGTGTTCATTGTCTAAGAAGTTGTCACTTCTTAGAAATGTACACAGGATGGATGAGCCCATAAGAAGTTTACACATTAAACATCTTTATTATTTTAATACAAATCAAAAATCATATCACAACCATAACAAGATTTTTCCTGAAGTGATCAACTTTCACCTTGGGAAGTGCTTTGGTAAGACTATCTGCAGTTTGATCTCCTGTACTAATATATTTCAACTGAATCACTTTCCTTTCAACTATATCTCGGACATAGTGATAAGGAATCTCAACATGCTTGGATTTGTCATGAAACATTGGATTCATTGATAACTTGATACAACTTTGGTTATCACAAAGAATAGTGGTTGGTTTTAACGATTTACCAAATAACCCAATAAGTAGTTTTTTGAGCCATACTGCTTCTCTAGCAGCCATCGAAGATGCAATATATTCAGCCTTTGTAGAACTTTGAGCAACTGAAGATTGTTTCCTGCTAATCCACGACACCATAGCTGATCCCAAACTAAAACAACATCCTGAGGTTCTTTTTCGATCAGTCACACTTCTAGCCCAATCTGAGTCAGTGAATCCATGAAGGTCCAAGTCTGTCTTTTCATATTTGAGTCCATAGTTTAGAACTTTAGAGTACCCTGAAGATACCTCAATAAATGTTTTATAGCAGTGAGATGAATCTTTTTAGGTTCACACATGAACTGACTTAAGGCATTTACTGCAAAGCAAATATCTGGTTTGGTATTTACTAAGTACATTAGAGAACCTATTATCTGCCTATATAGAGAAGGATCTGCAAGTGGGGATTCTGCTGCTGCTTCTTTTAGCTTATGAAAATTTGTTTCCATGGGAGAAGATATTGGTCTACAGTTTAACATACCAAATCTCTTCAAAATGTCAAGAGTGTATTTTCCTTGATTTAGAATAATACTATCTGATTTCTGCCAGACTTCTAAACCAAGTAAGTAGTGTAAAAGACCTAAGTCTTTCATATCAAATTCATTGGCTAAGTCTTTCTTGCATTGGTGAATAAGATGATCCTCTCCTGTAATCAATAAATCATCAACATATAGAATTAATATCAACATATCACCTTTGTTTATTTTGAAGTAGAGATTTGGATCAGCATCATTTTTGGAAAATCCCAAGTGCAGAAGGTAATTATCAATCTTCTCATACCAGGCTTTGGGAGCCTGTTTAAGTCCATATAAAGCTTTCTTTAGTTTGCACACATGCGTTTTGGAATTGTGAATCTCAAACCCTTCAAGTTGCTCTAGATATACTTCTTCTTCAATGGTTCCATTTAAGGAGGCAGTCTTTACATCCATCTGAGGCACTTTCCATCCTTTAGTAGTTGCAATGGCTAGGACTATTCGAACTGAAGTGTATCGGGCAACAAGGGCAAAAGTTTCTTCATAGTCAATCCCTTCCTTTTGTGAAAAACCTCTGGCTACAAATCTTGCTTTGTACTTCTCTATACTACCATTTGCAACATGTTTGATTTTGAACAACCATTTAGAGGTGACTACTGATTTCTCTTTGGGTCTAGGCACAATGTCCCATACATCATTCTTTATAATAGACTGATATTCTTCTGTCATGACATCTTTCCATACTTTCTGCTAAATAGCATTTGGAACATTTGTAGGTTCTGATTTTGAGAGTTCACTCATGAGGGCGATATAACTAGATAATCTCGAGGGTCTTTTACTTTTCGTGAATGTCCCTGAAGGAGCTCCATAAGACTTTACTTCTATTATCTTAGTGGCCCAGAGAGGTCTCTTTTTGGGATTTTCTAATGTTGATAGCTTTTCCTCATTTTCTTCTTCCTCAAAATACTCCCTCTGAGTCTCAGGTGTAAAATTTTCTTCTGGGGAGACGTGTTTTTGGTTCTACAAAATTTCTAGCTCTAGAGAAAGGTGTCTTCCTCAAAGATTGCATCCCTGCTTAGTTCAATCTGATTTTGACCAGGTATATGTATACGGTATGCTTTTGAGGTTTCACTATATCCTACAAAAATACCTTTCTTTCCAAATGGTTCTAACTTTGTTCTTTTTTGTTTTGGTATATGTATATATACGGGACAACCAAATATTTGAAAGTTGCTGATGTCTAGTTTTGTCCCAGAGAAAGCTTCTTTAGGAGTTTTACTATCAATGTGGGAGTGTGGACATCTATTTTGAATATATACAACAATATTAGATGCTTCTGCCCAAAGAGAAGTGTCAATATTTTGGTCAAGAAGCATTGCCTTGGTAGCTTCAATAATTGTTCTATTTTTCCTTTCAACAACCCCATTCTGTTGTGGATTGTAAGGAACAGTGTACTCCCTCTTAATCCTAGCATCTTTGCAGAATTCCTTAAAAATGTTTGATGTGTATTCTTTGTCATTATCTGTTCTTAGGGTCTTGATTTTCTTTCCAGAAAAGTTTTCAGTGATTGATTTGAAGTCTTAAAACATTTTCAGGATCTCCTCAGATTCTTTATGTTTAAGGAAATATATCCAGATCTTCCTGGAGAAATCATCAATAAAGATTACATAGTATTTGCATCCTCCTATTGATGGAACGGACATTGGTCCACATAAGTCTGAATGAACTAATTCTAATACATTGTTTGTTCTACTAGAACTGTTTTGAAATGCCCTTTTTGTGTTTTTACCTAAAGCACAACCTTTGCATGCCCCAGCTGATACTGATTAAGTTTTGGTAATCCAGTATCTAAATTTTCCATAGAAGATAGAGCCTTGTAGTTTAAATGTCCTAGTCTTCTATGCCATATCTCATTTGAGTTAGTGATTACATTAATTAGGACTTGATTTGATTTAGTAGATAACTCATATAGACAACCTTGCCTTCTACCTATGATTTGGGCTTGCTTAATAGTGGATTTCTTTGGCCAGGCCTTTACTTTACCATCCATAAAGGTTACCTTATATCCATTATCCTCAAGTGCAGATATGGATACTAGGTTCCTCTTGATACCTGGTACAAACAGTACTCCAGTAAGTTGAATGGAAATATCGGTCTTTAATTTGATAGTGCATGTCCCAAGACCCATCATTGGATAAGCAGAGTCGTCTCCAATAGTCACTTCCTCATCGGATTCTTCTATCATAGAGTCTAGTAGTTCTTTGAATCCTGTAATATGTGTAGAAGAACCACTGTCAATAACCCAAGTGCTTTTATTTGAAACTTGGTTTGAAAGTGTAGAGTAGAGCACAAACTTCTCATTTTTAGGTTCTTCCTTAGTCTTCTTTGTTTTGGTGAATGAAGCCTGATGGTTCTTATATGGGCAATTTATTACATAATGTCCATATTTATCACATCTAAAACACCAGACTTTTGACATATCTCTTTTATTGTTTTCAGGATTAAATTTCCTTTTCTTGAAGTGTCTGTTCTTTTTCTTGTGGGTATTCACATTTAGTACATGAAGATTTTCATCAATGGTTTTCTTTTTTAGTCCTTTCTTGTCTAGTCTTGATTCCTCTTGAAGGCAATCCGTTCTCAGTCGGTCAAATTTTGGAAATTTGGACCTAGCACTTATGCCCGAGACAAAAGTCTCCTAGGATTCAGGTAGACCATCTAATGTGATCAATGATAATTCCTTAGCATCAATTTCATAGCCAAGTATTGATAATTGATCTCTTAGAGCTGAGACTCTCATAAAGTATGAATTTATTTTCTCACATTTGTTCATACTTATGTGATTTATCTCCCTTTTCAAGACTAATTTCTTGCTAGCATTACTTATCTCATAAGTTTTCTCTAGTGCTTTGAACATTTCATATGCTCTTTCATATTTTGTTAATATTGGAACAATGTGATCTCCAACTCCATCAATGATGATCTTCATTGCTTTCTCATTTCCTTCATTCCAAGTTGATATGTCAGGTTCCGCAAACTTATTTGTCTTCTCTTATGAAAGATTCGACTTTATTTTCTTTTAATAACATTATGATTCTGAACTTCCATGATTGAAAGTTGTCAGCACCCTCAAGTCTGTCCTTGAATCTGATAATGCTTGCCATTTGGAATGTAATCTATTCAATCTAAATCTTAATTTCTTGAGTTTATCAGCTACTTGGATCCTTCAGAACCAGTGCTTTGATACCATGTAATATATGATAGACTTCTTAGAAATTAGTATTGAATTTCAGAATTTAATGTTGCAGAGACTCACAGACACTTATGTACTAATAGATTACTGTATTCAGTGTCTTAGAGTCATCAAATGAATTACATAATATACTGCAATGAGCAGTCATTACTTGATGAGACATGACTCATTAATGAGTCACGACTCTTCAAGTTGTGACTGTTCAAAGCAGTTCAATCCATACACACCGTTTCATTACCGATAAAACACTGTATAACAAAACACGGTGGTGATAGGAATACAGTCAATGCATATTAATTATGGTCGACTTTAATCACAGTTGATAACTATCATTCACGTTTTATATGGCAGTTGAATACTTAAAGTATATCACCGATAGTTATTGGTTTATTTGGTAGAAGCTTTCAATATATATTCAAACCGATACCATATCGGTTATTTGATATTCATTATCATCATATTTAATAAAACCGATATAATCGGTATTTGGTATTTATTATTTCAAATATGTAAACATTAATATATATGTATATATTAATGTATATGTAATTGTAATTACATATACATTAATATATATGTATACATTAACGTATATATATATTGATAGATTATAATGAAATATATATTGATAGATTATTTCAACTATAATAATGAAATATATATATGTATATATTAATGTGTATGTATTAGCAAATACATATACATTAATATGTACACATATATATTTATATATTAATTATCTGAACGATGCTATCAATTTCAACAAGATGAATTCCCACAATTTAATAACAGCTATGTGAAGATGGAAATATTAATGCTCCAAATGCAAGTATAAATCTTTATCTTCAATAAATTGCACTACCCTCTATTTTCACAGAGATGGAAGAAATAAAATTTCATACTCAACAATAATACTTTGCCTTAAATACCATTCCAAACAAAGTGCAGAGCCCCTGATAGTCTTTTGAAATATTAATCCACCTAATTGAAATAATCACCAGAAATTTGTCTCCAATGGATGTTGACAAATATATGATCTGTGTTGCTGTGATATTTCAATGATCAACAGGTCATTAGGCATATCATGTGTGACGCAGCATCCTTATTGGCTTTGGAATATACTCGAGTATATTGACAGAGGCATCTCCATCAATAATTTATTAATGTTCAGTCAAAGATGCACAATCCTTAGTATTGTTGGGTGTTTGGTCCTTCCACTTAGAGGAAGTACAACATCAAAATGCTTGCTGACGATTACTTCAAAGTATTTTGATCAAGTCAGATTACTCCATAGCGATCATAATGAGAATCATATATCGTGTTAGTACTGCACAATCATATTGATATTGATTGTTTTCATATATGATCGATACAATAGATGTATATTGTCTTGACTATACAGTGATGCTTGAATACTGAGAGTGTTGATGCAGTTTCTTAATGCTAATCACTGGTTCATTATGTGAACTAATAACTTGTTCAGATTCTCTCCTTTTTTTTTCTTTTTTTTTTCTGAGTCTTCCTGAGCCCTTGTCGTGGTCTTAATAGCGGATCTTCTCATCCCACTGGCATGCACAACTCTATAGTAGTGGCATTTCGGTTACTACCATGGGCTCATCTAAAGAAGCGACAAGGTCTCTTGTGTAAAAGTAGCACACAATCATCTTCTAAACGATGCCAGCATTTACGCCTCAACAGCAGGGTCATATCACCGAATGCTGGCACATGGTCACCCCATCACTTTTATCATGTGTGTCCTTCATTCAGTAGCCGAGGTTAAGCCTCAACGTCGCACTCATTTTTCCTTTGAACCGAGCTCCTCTCTGCACAATAGTCACCATTCTTGAAATATGAATCACTATATCGATGGAATTAAAGAATCACTCCCTCCACAAACATCTTCAGATGGTGGTATGACTTGCTGCGCACTGGATTCCCAATGGTGCCATCCATTGACTATCCTACTTCTCTGTTTCTAATTCTTTCTCCAATATTCCATATGCTCCTATTTTCCATTAGTCCTTAATGCTAGTGCGGAAAATATTTTTGATGTATCAAAGGGTTTTTTGAAGACTTCATACATCTTGACCAACTGAACCAAATCACAACAGAAGCAATCAAGGATGTGACTGGGATTGGAGTTCTATGCGATTACTACTGGTGACTGGGTTGTCGTGTCTACATTGTTATATCCTCTTATTATATGTGTACACTGACTGTCTCATTCATATCTGGTGATTATGTACAACACTTAATCTTTGATTCCCTGTGTTGAAGTCCATTCCCTACAATATGTAGAATCTACATTTTCATTATTTGTGAAACCTCACAGGATGGTAGGGAACCCGCTCTGATACCATGTTGTTTTTCTGTGCTCATTTGACCACGGGCACTGATTTTCCCTCCCAACCATAGACAATCCACGATTGTCTCTCTCGAGCACTGTTGTTTCTCAAATATAGCAGATTATGTGTCTATTAATTCAAGGGAGGAAGATTAGTCTTCCTTTATACCTTTTGTGGTGCCCTTCACCAAGGGACGCCGCTCTTCCAAGTGGCACCAATTAAAAATATTATTAACATAATATAATAATTATATAATACAATTATAATTATATTATCACATAATAATATAATTATATTATCTCACAATAATAATATAATAATTATATTATCTCACAATAATAATATAATAATTATATAATATAATTATATTATCACATAATAATATAATTATATTATCTTACAATAATAATATAATAATTATATTATCACAACATTTATGATATCTATGTCAGCCTAAAGGAATCCGACCATAACTACAATAACATTAACAGTGGGAAATGCAAAGTTACTAAGAATCTCCAAAAGTCTATAAGGGACAAAAAAGAATGTGCTAGAAAAGTTCAATGCTCTGCAAGCTAGGAAAGAAGGAAAAAGGCAGGAAGATTGAAAATGTAGGGAAGGGGAGCATGGGAACATGAGGTGCAAATGTGCAAGTGGGGTCTGCTTTTCTACAAGAATAGAAGGAAGAATGCAAGGATGTGGTAGGATGGGGAGTGGAAGCAAGTATGCGAGGAGTGCAAACTTGTTTGCAGAGTTCAAATCTTCACAAGGAAGGGAAGTAGAAATGTGGATTTGTGGGCTTGGAAGGCATTCTGGCAAGATGTTACAACATGCTTGAAATGTCGCGAATTCTTTAAAAGATAGAGGGCAGAAAAGAAGAATTGGGAAGGAAGTTCACTAGAAGTGCAAACTTTTTTTCTTGCAAAGTGCAAACATGTGTGCTGGGATTAAAAACTCGCAAATAAAAAGGAGAGGCAGGAATGTAGGAAGTGGAAATATTGGCCAATGGCACAATGTTCTATCTTGACAAATGGAGATGCCTTCAAATGAAGCATAGTTTGTTGAATGCAATTCCAATGAGAAAGATCAAAGTGCAAATGCACCTAGTAAGTACTACATGTTCCCATTTCTATGTCAATGGTGGAGTAGAATGAAGTTAGATTGATAACTCTTTAAAGATGCTTGAGGGCACCATGTGGTTGAGTTGACATCATATTCTTTTCATCTTATTGGTTCATAGGTATGTTGGCAGAAAAGAGAGGACATACCATGATTTCCAACTTGTACAATTACCATTCTAACTTGGCTCCAAGACTTAAATTTCTGTCCTCCATGTCATGAATACCTGCACCACCTTGTGATTTAGGCTGACAAAAACTTTCCCAAGACAGCAACGGAATTTTCTTTTTGTCATCCATGTTTCCTTTCCATAAAAAATGTCTCATATAATTAGTAATAGTGTGCAAAAAGCCTTTGGGGGCCTGTAAGACTGACATAACATAATTCAGGATTGAACTTAGAACTGATTTGATCAGCAGAATTCTTCCTGCTAGAGACAACCATCTAGATTTCCATGAAGAAACTTTTTCCTTTATTGAAGACAGGATGTTTTTCCAATGTGAAGCTGTATTTTTACCAATGAAAAAGGGAATTCCCAAATGTTTACAAGGAAGAGTTGCCTCTTTAAATCCAAGGAACTTGTTCAATGATGATTTGACCATGTGACTTGTGTTGAGGAAAAATTCCTTAGATATTGTTGCATCTAATTTCTGTCCTGAAGCCAAACAATAATCCTCAATGGTTTGTTTGTTCAATTTTGCTTCTTCCATGTTTGCTTGACCAAATAACAATGTGTCATCAGCGAACATCACATGAGTTATGAATAAATCAGAACTAGTCACTGGTACTCCTTTCCACAATGCCATTTCATACCTTTGAGAAATAAGTTACTGAGTCCCTTTGCAAGAATTATAAACAGAAAAGGAGAGAGACACCTGTCTTACTCCTTGGGATGATGAAAAGAATCCACATGGGCTTCCATTAATTAGAACTGAAAATTTTGCCCCTGAGATACAAGATAGGATCCACTTGCACCATTTTTTCTTAAAGCCTAACCTATCAAGCACATGCATGAGAAAGTTCCGGCTGACTTTGTCATACGCCTTCATCAAGTCTAGTTTGAGGACCATTGATGCTAAATGGTTTTCTTGTACTGAATGCAATACCTCATGTGCTACAATTGCCCCCTCCACTGTGTCTCTACCTGGAACAAAACCCCCTTGCCGTGGAGATACAATTGATGGAATTATTACTGCCAACCGAATTGAAATAGCCTTAGTAAATATTTTGTAGATTGTGTTACACAATGATATCAGCCTGAATTCTGCAAATGTGTTTGGCTGAGCACACTTCGGAATCAAGGCAATGAAATTGGTGTTAAACTACTTTAACATTGACACATTCCTTCTTGATTCTTCAATTGTATTTAAAATGTCTTGTCCTACAAAGTCCCAACATTTTTGATAAAAGAGAGGACTGAATCCATCTGGGCCTGTTGCCTTGTCTGCTTCCATTGCAAATACAGCTCTTCTAACCTCCTTCAATGAGAAAGGCTTATACAGATTTTCATTATCTTGTTCTGTTACTAATTTAGGAATGCTCTCGAATACCAGCTGCTGATGGTACTTTGATTCTGTCCCATCTGTTGAGAGCAAGTTAGAGAAAAACAACACAACTTCCTTTTGAATACTTTTCTCTTCTATGATTAGCTGATCTTGTGACTTATGTATTTGAGAAATTGAGTTACAATGTCACTTAATCTTAGCTGAGGCATGAAAGAATTTTGAGTTTCTATCTCCTTCTCTTAACCAAAGTTCTCGAGACCTCTATCCCTAGTAGATTTCCTCCTTTAAGAGGACTTCATCCAATTCTGCCTGCAGATTATTCTGTTTTTCATATTCTTTGTATATTTTAATATTATTATTATTATTTATTATTAAATCCTATTTCAGAAAAGGGATATCACCCTGTCTAATGACATGATTTTATGAATCTAAGCATGTAACCAAGGTCTAATGAAAAACATAGACTGGCTAGGACTCACACCTAGGTTCTCTCATTGGCATGCATGGGCTCCTTACCAGTAGGTTAGTAGCCTCTCACATGTTCTATTTTTCTTAAGTATGGGTTGACCTTTCATCACCTCCTTAGCCTTACATTAGCTGAGAACACCTAGGCTGAGTTTGCTAATAGGTTGGTTGTTCTAGTGGGCTAATGGCCCCATATAGTTTCTATTGTTGTGGAGTGTATTGGACCTTCCAAGAGTTGCTAGTCAAAAATAGTTGTAGTGGTTTGCCCATCAAAAGAGTTTGTGAGTCTCGGTAGACAACAGCCATACTTTCAAACTTATTAGAATAACCAAATTCAATGTTTTCCTGCAAAAAAACCTCCAGCAAGGGCGTATGCACCAATTGTCAAATGCTCGGTGATCTGGGTGGTCTAGGAATTGCATCTACTAGGAATAACCTCAGCTCTACAAACAACCAAAGCTCAATAGTCTCACCTTTGTACACCCAGATGGGCGGTTTTTTCTACTCAATTCAACATTGGCAGGAAATTGGCAATGGGAAGTACATTTTCTTTTGTTTCACAAATTGCTAGTTTAAGGCAATGGAAGTCAAATTTTAATTACAGAACATAGCTCCAATCCTCAGGCAATGCATCACAAAAGGTGGCATAGACTTACCTAATTTACTACTTTCCAAACTCCCATCTGTTACACAAGCATGGATAGCCTTTGTATTAGCAAGTTGTTTGTGAGTTCGAATCCTCCATTTTTTTTGTTTGAGTTAAATTGTGAACAGTGAAGAACTCATGTTGGAGCTTGACCCATTCCACAATAAGCCCATGTTACCGTTTTAATTTACATCTTCAGTGCAACACAAAAGTGGAACAAATGTGCAATAGAACCATTCTTCATTTTGGAAGTCTTACAAAGTATGCAATAAGAATTTACCATTTTCTAAAATTCTTTTTTAATTGTCTATTTCTTTTTGCTAACCTGTCTATGAAGTTGCCATTCTATCTTGTTTGTGTTATAATATTTTGGCCATCGGTTTATTTAAATCTCATAACGAAAAAATTGAATTCTTGCGTTGGATGGTTTGTGAACGATAAGGGTTTTGTCCAAACTTTTCACTTGGCTATTTTAAGAAATAAAATACATTCTTCTAAATCTAGAGAATCTGTTATAGATTCGGAAAAAGGGGGTACTTCAAATTTTTGATATCTTTTGCCATTCTAGGTTGTCACATTCTAAATTTGAGATATTATTTTTGTGGATATCATCAAAATGTATAATACTTGAAGTGTTTCTATTTGATCTTATGGCTTGCTTGTTTTTTATTAACATCTAAAATCTTTAAAAAAATTTCTTGGTCATATATCTGCTGAAAATTGGATTAGGACTGAATCATGTAGTTACCTTGTCATATTTTGAGCAATTTTTGTGGTCTGGGTGCAGTATCATCCAGATATGAATAAGAGTCCAGGAGCAGAAGAAAAGTTTAAGGAAATTGGTGCTGCATATGAGGTACATTCAGATCTGAAGCCAACCTTTTTTATTTTGCTACCTGAATTTTGTATATGACCAAGTTTGAAATATTTTTCTTCATCATGTCATCTAATGCCTGCTAAGTTGCCGGTTTGGGTTTTGGGTTTGCCAGTACATCGGTCCCCTTGGTTATGGTATGGCCACACACACTTTTCACCTATATACATGTATATGCACATACATATGTGTACATATATATATACACATATACACACACATATACATACACACACATATATGTATATTTACTTATACGTACATATGTAAATATATATATGTACTTATCTATGTATATACACATACATATCTATGTATATATGTCTATATATACATATATATGTACATGTGCATATATGCTAAGTCACAGCATTTGGCGAATTTCATGGTTGAAATTCAAATTTTGCCAATTTTCAAATATTTATATAAAATGCGTTGAAATTTGGCCCTTTATTCATACAGTGAACCAAGTCATTTTTTTGTTAAATTAAAAATTCTAAAAGCATTTTCCTAGTGTTTCAAACAATTTTTGCGGGTTCTGGCCAATTTTCTTTATAAAATGATGCTCTCTGTCCCTTTATATGCACAACTCAGCTTGAGTGAAAAAATTTACTTTGGGTTTGGAAGTTAGAGTGTGTGCTAAGAACTTGAGTCCAGTGGCAAATTGCAAGAGGTGGATTAGTATTTGGAAGCTTGAGACTAATGGCTGTATGAAAGATGTGAGTTGTGTTGGCGTTTAGTGGATTGACAAAGGCAAACTAAGAGAGGCATTTGTTTGTAGATTGTTGTTGGCAGACTGAGGGAGGCGTTTATCTATAGATTGTGGTTGGTAGACTAGGAGAGGTGTTTGTGTCTATAAATTGTGGTTGGTGGATTGAGGCGTTTGTGGACTGGTGATTGCAATAAATCCAAACCATTTTGGAACCTCTCTTGTTGCCACCGTGTCCAGGGAGGCTTCATTCCACCGATTTTGTTTTTGTTTTCTTTTTTTAGGCTTCATTTAATATAGTTTATAACTTTATAGTTAATAAGTAGGAGATTAAATTACTAAGCCAAATTATATAAATATTTAAATTTGATATAGTTTCTATTTATTAATAGTTTTTATAAAATTTATAAACAATAAATCAAATTATAATAAAATACTGATGTATTAAATTTTTAATAGTATAAATTTTAAAATGTTATATTTAACTAGACATATATGTAGTTCAAATAAAGTAATATTGTATTAGTTCTAGTTATGTCTTGTCAGGAGGGTAGTTAGGAGCGAGGAGGTGCGTTCGTTGGTTTTCCCAACTAACCGACTATCTTATATACACTTTGGTCTTTGATGTAAAACTGTTGGTTTTTGGTATCAATAAAGAAATAGCATTTCCTCGCCATCTTGGTATTATGGTACTTTGGTACATTGGTATGGTATTATGGTATTATGTTGCTTGACATTGATGTTTAATGTGCTGTTGGTATCATCGGTACTAAGTTCTATTCTATATCCTTTGTCTGTATAACCATATATCCTTTGTTTGTATAACCATTCTACATTTTGGCGTCGTTGCCTAAGTTTGAATTTGGAGGTCTCGGCTTGGGCAGGATGGAGTAATGGGAAGATCTTTCCTACCACGTGTACTTGTAACGAATAGTGATGGAGAAGAGGAGGAAATAACAAGGGAAGATCAAGTGACATGAGATTTGGTGTCGGCCTGGGAAGTCTCAGTTGACCAGTACGTGCAAAGGGAAGCCCGAGAGAGAGTGGTTCCAGAGAGCATAGTATGGGACGAGCTTTCAGTGCCACCAACAGTGTACGATCTACTTGGACAAATCCCTTGACTATTGGCAAGAAATTTGGTATGCGTGGAGGAAGAAAGAGAGGAGACTGGAAGGGAGAGGAGGAGACAACAATTACTCCAATCGATCGAAAGAAGTACATAGGAGGTGGGGGAGCGTGACAAACCAAGGAAAACAATGAGGTACTAAAATAATTCATGCCCCTGCTTCCAAATAAGTATCCCAAATGTCGACTGGAAGAAGAAATTGAAGGGGAAGCCGCGAGGCGAATCCTAGGGTTACGCCAAGAGGAAGAGAGGCGTCGCTATTTGAGAGGCTTGGCGAATCAATCCCAAAGTACAAGCCAAACTGAGGAAAAGCTTATTGAACTCACAATAGAAGGTCTAGCCAAATTAGCCATTTCAGAAACTTCAGGAAGGAAGGGGGGAGGAATCCTGAAACTCCGGCACATCGGGAACAACCACGAAGTGGACAAGAAGAATCGCAAGGGGAAATAGAGAATACTAGTTCAGCAGGAGGGAGCATCTTGGTAGGAGGGAGTGTTTCGATAGGATGGAGTGTCCTGGCAGGAGGGAGCATTTCCAGAGGGAGCATTCCGGCAAGAGGGAGCATTCCGGCAGGAGGGAGCATCCCGGTAGGAGGGAGCGTCTTGGTAGGAGGAAGTGTTCCGGTAGGAGGAAGCATCCCGGCAGGAGGGAGCATCTTGACTGGAGGGAAGAGAATGGCAGGAGTTAAGCAAAAACTCCCCAGATTCACTGGAGATGGGTCGGAGGATCCTGCACGGCACTGTAAAATGTGCATCACCATATGGTAGGCCAATGGAGAAAATGATGCAGATCAATGGTTACAAGTCTTCCCGGCCACCTTAAGAGGGATCACCATTGATTGGTATACAAACTTGGAGGCCGGCTAGAGAGCCACCTGGAAGGACCTCCGTACTGCATTCGAAGAGGAATTCAGACTCTTACGGGACTGATGACGAGATAGTCATAGAAATCTATAACACCAGACAAGGAAAGAATGAGTCAGTTAGAAGTTATACAAGGAAACTCAGAGAATTGATAGGGAAGTTGGATAACAAACCTATCGACGGATTAAAAAAAAGATGGTTCATTGAAGGATTAGCCCCATCCCTAAAATGGAAAATGAAGATAGTTCCACCAGCATCTTTTAAGGAAGCATGCACTCGAGCTATGGATATAGAAAGCGAGAATAAAACTTCCAAGGCTAAGCGACAGGAGAGCGGAAGTGAAAGTTCAAAAGAAAGTGGGGATGAATCCAAGACCATCCAAGCCCTGAGGAAAGACATGATGCGGCTAATGAAGGAAGTGGCTAGAAGAAAGGAAGAAAAGAAAGAGGGTAGGGAACTTTGGTGCACAAATTGTGAGGGACATACAAAAGGGACTTGCCTGCGCAAATCCTTCTGTGACATCTGCCAGGTGTTAGGACATGCAATCAAAGACTGCCCTTACAACTTGAAGGCATAGAATGCTCAAGTATTTTTCACACAAGGAGAACAATCCACACCACCCATCACACCTCCACGTAACACTAATACAGAAGCATCACTGGGAGGGTACCGAAACAATAGACGGGGAAACAATAACAACAGTAATAACAACACACCTCGGAGAGCAATCCAGTACGACTCTAAAGGAAGACCCGTGATCCAATGTAGGCGATGTAACCAATGGGGACACTTCGCACGAGATTGCCAGAACGGGGGAGGGCAGAATGAAGGAATGTTGTGTAAATGGTGTGTGGACCGGGCAACCATGAGGATGCTAATTGCCCTAAACAAAAGGGGGTAAACAGGCTGGACATTGCAAACTCTGAGAGAGAAGTATTGGCCATCACAAGAATGCAGGCAAGGAATTTTGAATACCTTGACATGGCTACAGAAAGAAAGATTTCAAGAAGCCACGAAAGACATTAGACATAACACAGAGGAAAGGAGAGGAAGTACGGCCAAAACCCCAAACAAGGGGCCAGTACCGAACATCATGAAACAAGTACTGGAAACTACCATCTTGGTAAAAATTATGGATCTGTTGGAAACAGTACCCCAGCTTCGGGTAGCAATATCACAAGGAATAAGGAATTAGGAGGAAAATCTTAGGAGGGAAGAGAAAACAGAAAAACCAGAAGAGGAACCAATGAAGAAAACGGATACCCTATTCACTATTGGGACAGGTCGGACACCTGCAGTAGTGGAAATGGAGATAATGGAATGTAAGCTATCTAACACTATTGTGGATGGAGGGTCTGGCGTGAACGTCTTACTAGAGGAGACTTGGAAGGCTCTAGGGAAACCCACACTCTGGCCACCCACATTCTAGTTAATCGGAGCAGACCAATATGGAATCAAGCCGATAGGAACCTTGGTGGGACAAAAGGTAATAATTGGTACACAAGAGTTCTTCCTCGACTTTGTGGTGATTACCTTGGAAAAGAAGGGGTACGATGCCTTGCTCGGGAGGGGTTGGCTGATTGCAGCAAAGGCCACCCACAATTGGAAAAGAAACACCCTATCCATAGAAGTAGATGGGAGAAAATATGTAATAGATTTAAGAAATCAGTGTGTGAGTCAGGATCTGGCATCTGACTTCGAGGAAGAGGACCAGGAAGGAGCAAAACCAGATGGAGTACTCCGGTTGGGAGAATGCTTTGAAGACAAAACTAGCTCCCTCAATGGGCTATTTCATTGGCAGATGGGAGACTATGAGGTCTTCCAGCTAGAGTGCAATATGCTGCAAATTCAAGAAGCCGAAGAAAGTTACCCTGAGGGGTACAGGGAATACAAGGAGGGTACGACAACCATCAATGATAAACCTGCCCACATATTCGAGGAAAAAGTGGAGTACAAGGAAGCCAAATTGCAAGCGGTGAACTTGGGAGAAAAGGAAGAATGAAAGGAAATCCTAATAGGGGACGATTGGAACCCGGTATTGAAGGCTGTAGCCTTCAAAATCTTTTTGGAATACACGGATGTATTTGCATGGACATATAAGGACTTAAAGGGAGTACCACCTTAATTGTGTGTCCATTGAATACCATTGATACCAGGTGCAAGGCCGGTGCGTAGGCGACCATATCGGATGAACAAGAACTATGCCGCCAAAGTATGGGAGGAAATCAAAAAGATGTTGGAAGCAGGGGTCATATTTAAGGTACAGACCAGCGATTGGGTTTCACCCATAGTCATATCTTTGAAGGATGGTGTAGAAATTCGGATATGCGTGGACTTCAGATGCTTGAATGTGGTAACTATAAAAGACCCCTTTCCAATTCCCTTCACAGATAGTATCCTTGAAGAGGTAGCAGGCCATGAAATATACTCCTTTATGGACGGGTTTTCTGGCTATAACCAAATCAGCATTGTCGAGGAGGATAAGCTGAAAACCACATTTGTGGTGGAAGATGGGGTGTACGCTTATAATAGAATGCCATTTGGGCTGTGCAATGCACCAATCACCTTCCAAAGAATCATATTACATATCTTTCAGGGTATTTCTGTGGGCAATTTCAAAGCTTTCCTCGACGATTGGTCGGTTTATAGTGAAAAGGAGCACCACCTTAAGATCTTAGGAGAATGCATGGAGCGATGCAGAAGAGCCAGACTAGCCTTGAACCCGAAAAAATGCAGATTCATGGTACCTCAAGGAAGACTCCTGGGCCACATAGTATGCAAGGAAGGCCTGAAAACAGACCTTGACAAGATCAGGGTAATACTAGAAATGGAAGCCCCATCAGACGTCACCGGGGTGAAGTCCTTCCTCGGACATGTGGGGTACTACAGAAGGTTCATAAAAGGATTTTCCGGTGTATCTCTGCCCTCAGAAAACCTCACCAAGAAAGGGGAAAAGTTTGGCTGGGAGAAGGAACAGGAGGCATTCCAAGAACTAAAGGAGAGACTGGTAAACGCTTCAATACTCATATACCCAGATTGGGATAGAGAGTTCCACTTCCATGTGGATGCTTCCAACTATGCAATAGGAGCCACCCTGACAAAAATGGGGAAGGAAGGACTAGACCATCCAGTGTACTTCACCAACTGACTTCTCTCCAAAGCAGAGCGGAATTACAGTACCACTGAGTGGGAGGCACTAGGTATGGTTTATGCAGTACAAAAATTTAGACATTACTTACTAGCCACTACCTTTAAATTTTGTGGATCATCAAGCACTCATGTACCTTGTAAATAAATCTATAATCCAAGGGAGAGTAAGCAGATGGCTAATCATCCTACAAGAATTTACTTTTAAAATCATAGTCCAGCCAGGAAAAAATCATGTGATTGCAGACCAATTATCAAGAATCAAGTCCGGAGAAGCTTCAGGAAGTGGAATAAATGAGGATTTTCCTGATGCCCATTTATTTCGAATTGCCGTACTACCCAAATGGTACGAAGGGGTAGGCCAGTACCTGTCAACGGCTACCTTTCCCAAGGAAATGAGCATACAAGAAAGAAGGAAAATTGCACTCAAAAGCGGGACATTCTAGTTGATTGAGGGATTGCTATACAAAAAGGGGCTGGATGGGATTTTAAGGTGTGTCATGGAGGAGGAGATCTCAGGAGTCCTGAGGGAATCTCATGAAGGACTAGTAGGGGGTCATATGGGGCTTGATGCAACAACACGAAAGGTATTGTTGGCAGGTCTATGGTGGCCTACACTGTACACGGATGCTAGAGAATGGGTCTTGAGTTGTGATACATGCCAAAGGGTAGGGAAACCCTTGAAAAGAGACTTTATGCTGCTGTTTCCATCACAACTGCAAGAATTGTTCGAGCGATGGGGTTTAGACTTTGTGGGGCCCCTGCCTGTGAGCAATAACCACAGATGTAGGTACATAGTAGTGGCGACAGAGTATCTCATAAAATGGATAGAGGCAAGAGCGCTCCTAGACAACACAGCCCAGAGTACTGCCAAATTCCTTTATGAACATATTGTAACAAGGTTTGGGATACCGCTGCAACTCACAAGTGACAGGGGGTGCACTTTGTAAATCAGACTATCAGGACAATGACAAGTGAGTATAAAATTTTTCACTCATTCTCCTGTCCATACTACCCTAGAGCAAACGGTCAAGCAGAATCCACAAATAAAATATTAGTAACAATCTTATACAAGACTTGTGGAGTAGAAAAGGGAGATTGGGAAGAAAGACTACCAATAGTTCTCTGGGCCTACAAGACAACTTACAAAGCCACCACAGGGCAAACACCCTTTCACTTAATGTATGGGCAGGAGGCAGTGATGCCTATGGAATTTAGAGTACTGAGCCTGAGAATAGCAATGGAACACAGACTGGACGAGACTGAAAGTTTGAAAGAAAGGCTTAATGCTTTGATAAAACTCGATGAAAAGAGGACACTGGCCCAATGGGCCACCCAAGTGGCACAGGAGTGACGAAAATTTTGGCATGATAAACACTTAAGAAAGATGAATTTTAAACCAGGCCAATTGGTTCTGAGGTATAATGGAAAAAATGAAATAAAGCTAGGCAAGTTCAAGGTACACTGGCTAGGACCTTACAGGGTCATGGAGGTAAAGGATAATGGCGCCATAAAATTATCCACCGTGGATAATAATCCTTTAAAAAACCCAGTCAATGGATCTAAGTTAAGGTTGTATAATCAAAGAAACTAGATATATCCCATATGTCACTTGGACATAATAAAGGAAATAAAGGAGAAAGTGAAAAACGAGGTGGAGGAAATAATAAAGCAAAACCCTAACACCCAAGAGTGTTATAAAAGACCAAAACGTACACTCATAAATCATACTGTACTTTACAAGGAGGATAGCAGCCATATAGGCATAGCAGAGGCAGACAGGAAGTGGCCGTACAAAAGGCCGTATGAAGGTGAGCAACACGAATTGCAGGATCGTACAAAAGGAGGAAGGCAGAAGGAGGCCGCACGAGGGTGCATGACACAAGTTGCAGGGCCGTATGGATTGGAGGAGGTTCGAGTAGGGTCGTATGAACAAAACCGTACGAACATGGCCATGCAAGCAAGACTGTACGAGCCGTACAGGAAGGGCCGTACGAGTAGAAGGAAAACAGGCCGTATGGTATGAAGAAGAAGGCCGTATGCAATCAATGACTTGCAACCATACGAGCAAAGGTCGTACGAGAAAAGAATTTGCAGCCGTACGTGGGAGGATCTGGTCACCAGCCATACGTGTAATGTCCCCAATTTTAATAAAATTATTGTATTTGGGTCCCGATTGATTTAGTTTATCTCGGGCCCATTTTCTTTTGTTGGTGTAGGTGTAGTTGTTGCCGTCGGCTCTTTTGTGCACTCTCGGGAGTTTCTTGACGAGTATTTATGCTCGGCGTGTAGGTTAGTTTTGATATGTTGAGATTTATATTTGATTTGTATTTGCGAATTCTTGTTGGGATTTTGCTATTCGCCATTTCGGAGGTGAAAGACCCTCCCTATTTGGTTTGTTGCAGTTTTGGTGGGATTCAACCCTCACCCTACTCTACTTGTTCTGCTTGTATCGGATCTGACAAATCCGAAGTTCCGTCAATAAATTCAATAAGATCTTTCTGACAATCATATTAGTTGGTGTATTACTCTGTGTTTGCAAATTCATATCTAATTATCTGCGAAGGAGAAGTGGACTTCAATCGGGCATTTGGAAGGCATCATCCCTCACCATTGTATCGCACACCCATCCACCCGTTGTACCGCACGGCCATCCACCCATTGTACCGCACGACCCATCCACCCATTGTACCGCACGGCCATCCACCCATTGTACTGCACGACCATCCACCCGTTGTACTGCACGGCCATCCACCCATTGTACCACACGAGCATCCACCCATTGTACCGCACGGCTAATCCACCCGTTGTACTGCATAGTCCATCCACCCGTTGTACCACACGGCCTATCCACCCATTGTACCGCTGGGACATAATTTACCATCGGGACAGAATTTACTGCTGGGACATAATTCACCGCCGGGACATAATTTACCTTCGGACGGAATTCACTGCTGGACCGAATTCACCTCCGGGCCGAAATCTCATTCAGGACATTACAATACGGCTAGTGATCTGTATGGGAGCAGGCAGAAGGCGTACGGAAGCAGGCAGTAGGCATGGAACAAGGAGGGTGATTGTACGGCCATCCGTATGGACAATTTGGGCAGGAAACAAATCAGTACGGAGAGAACAGGTGTCAGCCTTCACAGAAAGGAAAAAAACGGTTGGAGCACGAAACGGTTGGGGCACACAACCAAATACAAGTGGAAGACCATTACCGAGACCCCATAAAATGGTGAAAATTAGCGTGGGGAACCCAAGCAAAGGGCAGATAATTGATTCCAAACAAAAAAAATCAGTCCTACAAGTGAGGAAGGGGAAGAAGATGGCAAGTAGAAAGGAGAAGGGGAGCATCATGGAAAAAACTACGGCTGCCAATATCAGCTTTGAGAGCATAATAGGAAGTGAATGCCGCTCCTAGTGGGAGAATGCAGAGGAGAAGCACACCCTCAAAGAAGCACTATGCAAGGCAGAGGTAGATAAAATCATTTTTATGCCCATTCTTGATCTAAAAGAATTTGAATCTATATTGCAGGCTATGGTGGCTGGTTATGATAGGTAGGCTCACAAATCCGTTATTCAGTACTCTCATCAAACTGTAATTATTTCCTACTTTGCCAAGGAAATAAACAAGGTGTTTGGAATACCAGACCGGGGACAGGAAATCACGAAAACTCCAAAAACCCCAATTGCCATGGAGGAGAAGAAGTGGCTGGAGTTAGTATGTAAAAAGAACCTCACCAGCCAGGTATGGAACGACATTCTTAGCAAAAGGAATAGTAGGGGCCTAAAGAAGATTTTCATAGCTAATGCAGAATGGAGATGCATTGTGGACTTAGTAAAAAGAAAACTTACTGCTGGAAGTCGCACATCAGACATAGCCATTTGGATGTTGCCAGTAGTTGATGGGTTAAATAGAGGAGAGATATACAATTGGGCACAGTTTCTTTCAGACAGGCTACGTGAATTCATGAAGTTGAAGCATAAAGCATTTTATATGCCCCATCATGCCATAGCACTATTCTTGGAAGTAGGGCGCATTCAGGTGGCGACAGAGCACAGAGGACCTTTGGTTCTAGCCATTAGAGTGGAACCCTACAAGCCAGCCATGACATATTGGATTCACTTGGACACCATAGGAACAGGATCAAGCAGGGGTGAGCCATGGAAAAAGAAACTAAGGCAGGAAGTAGAGAAAAATCTCTCTGTTGAAGATTCTTCTAGCTAGGAGGTAGGAGAAGACAGTGGGGAAGAGGACGGGATGAGTGACACATCGTCAACCTCTCAAGAGGAGGAGATCCGCCTTGGCCACCTGAAGGGCACACCACGAGATGTTATTTTTTACCACCAGCGGAAGGGCCATTGCCAGGAGGGGTACCTGAGTACGGGCAGATTCACAAGACTATCAGCACAACAGAGGGAGCAATTACCAGGCTTAGTACGGAGGTCATCCATACCCCTCCTAGTGTGGAAGACATCCATACAGGCAAAAGTGGAAAGGTCTGCAAAGAGGTGAACAACATATCAAAAAAAGGGAAACCGGGCACAGAGGAAGAAGGGAGTAGACAGGAAAAGATTCTGAAATGGGGAGCCACAAGACTTTCTTTGCCTGGCATGACCAATCTGGTTCCTACAGATCAGCAGACTCACACCAAGGTCATAGACCTCAGAGGAGGACAAGTGCGTGGACACAAGATAAGACTCCATACCCCACAAGGTATTGAAGTAACCTAACCGGTGGCTTTGGTGGTACAGGCTGAAGGAAAAATGGGCCCAGAGGGTATGGAGGGAAGAAGGATACACAAACTGAGGATGCGGGAGAAGATAGGGTACTGGAAGAGGCAGATAGACTGCTGGAGGAAGTTGGAATGGTACTACCACCCTCACCACCACCCAACGAACCAGGAGAAGAGGACACAACAGGAACCTTAAATCAAACCGGGTGGGGTGCCGGGATGATTACATTAGAAGATAGGGCAGCGAGGTTCCTCAAGGAGTTGGTAGCTATGGAGCATGCCACTAAGGAAATCATAGAGTAGGCCAAGTGCCAGAACGTGGAAGCCATGGTCAGAGCAACAGAGTCCTTGGCAGTATTCATGAAAGAAGCTTACCAGACAGATTGGAGCTTACTTCAGCAAGGGGGATACAATGAAAGAGAAATTGCTGAAATATGGACAGCCCTAGGCATCATTCCACACGTACAGGAACAACAACCTCTCATGCACACCCTGGCAGAAATAGAAGGGGCTTTCAGGACGACCTACTTGGAACTTCAACAGGAAAGGGATTTGACTAGTGGCATGAAGAAGGAATGGGCAGAAGAAAAGGCTACATGGCAGAAGGAACGAGCTGGCCTGGAAGAGAAAGTAGCACTAGTAGAAGCCAATAAGATGGATGCTTTGCGGGTTCTCCAAGGAGTTCGGGCCAAACAGAAGATGGCGGAATGAGATCTTTCACGCATCCGAGAACAAGCTGCAAATCCAGGGATGTCTTCACAACACAACTCTGAAGTTTAATTTTTGCTTAGCACCGTCGTTTGGAAGACTATTTTTTTTGGGGGGGATAAATGTAGTACAAATAAAGTAATATTGTATTAGTACTGGTTATGTCTTGTTGGGAGGGTAGTTAGGAGCGAGGAGGTGTGTCCGTTGGTTTTCCCAACCAACCGACTATCTTATATACACTTTGGTCTTTGATGTAAAACTGTTGGTTTTTGGTATCAATAAAGAAATAGCATTTCCTTGCCATCTTGGTATTCTGGTACTTTGGTACATTGGTATGGTATTATGGTATTATGTTGCTTGACATTGATGTTTAATGTGCTGTTGGTATCATCGGTACTAAGTTCTATTCTATATCCTTTGTCTGTATAACCATCGGTACTAAATTTATAAACACTAAATCAAATTATAATAAAATACTGATGTATTAAATTTTTAATAGTATAAATTTTAAAATGTTATATTTAACTAGACATATATTGTTAGATAAAAAATTGTTATATTAAATTAAATAATATTTAATCAAATAAATTAAATAACATTTTACTAATTTAAATTTTATAAACATATATGTTTAATAATATAATTATATAAGTGTTATATCATGCATTTTTGATTTTAAATAACTGATGTTTGTAAAATTACTATTTGCAATATTTAATTTATTTCGTTATTTAAAATGAAACATTTTTTTTAATACATATATACATACATATATGTAGCTATTTTTATTTTATTTAGTTATTAAAAAATGAAACATTTATTATAATTCATATATACATGTATACATACATTTTTATTTTATTTACTCATATTGTTGTAATCCACTATATAAAGCTAGAGATGCCGACATCTATGTATGCTAACAAGTTTCCATCAATTTGTTTTAATATTATTTTATTTTATTTTTATAACTTTTATTATCATTTAATAAATTAACTATCATATTAGGACATTCGATTTATATTTTTAGCTAAAACTCAATAAATGTAAAAAAATTATAATAATTTAAATTTAACAAATATAATATTTTCTATTATATATATATATATATATATATTTGGTTAATAGTTAGTAGGGTCAATACCCAGATGGAGGTCTCAATGGGGACCTCCTTGTCATTAAACATAAGCCACATAAGCCACTTAAGTCCCACTCAAGTCAACATAAGCCACAAAGGCAACTAGATGTCACTTTGGGGGATTTGAATGTGGATCTCCAACATGAGAACTATATGGCCTTGCCATTTGAGCACCACCCCCTTGACATTATATTGTTTTATTTTAATATTAATATATTTAAATATTTAAAACAAAGTTTTAAACTTATTGAGTTATTTTGTTTTTTTGAGTTAAAAGTAAAAATTATATTTTTTGTCTTAATGTTTTCTAAAATAAAATTTAGTTAATGTTTTAAATATATATATTTTTGGTAAGTTAATAGCTGCTAAGTGGCAACACCCATTCTATTGATTCAAAAAATATTACATCTTTGTTACATATGTGAGTACGAGGAGCCCTAATGGCACCCATTATGTAGTTTGACTCCTAGCAACCCACCAAAATACCAAGGGCAGAGCCCAACATAGTGACAAAAACAAAATATGTCACCCCCAAACCAAATGTTAACATCTGAAGCATGATATGTATGCATAAACTATCCCAACGCAAGAGTAGTTACCATAGTATATATTACTTTAAGGTATGCTTACTATGAACAAAAGGAACAAACTAGAGACCCTTATGTCTTCTTTGCCTTTTCCTTCCCTTTGTTTTGGATTTGACTAAACAAATTGAGCCGTAATGTTCATGGTTCATTAGCTTGACAATTTGATTTGGGTCCTTATCCTTGCCATCCTTGCCTTCATCCTCCTTTTCCTCCTTGATGATAGGTCCAAATTCAATCTCCTCATCGTTGTCAAGGTCATCACTTCTTAGATAGTTCCTCACCCAACCATCTCCTTCATTGAGCATTACTCTCATCAGCTTCTTGAGGAGAATTTTTGGTAATGGCAGGTTTTCTGCCCTCGAATAACCCTAGTACAATGGTAGTGAGTAGGGGCGTTTTCATCTCCTCTTTCTCACGACAACGAACCACATAGTAGTCTTGTGTGAAAGGAATTCGCGTCTCGTCCACATTTTCTAAAACATCTTCGATTTCACCAAGGTATGTTTTTTAAACACTTTTTGGCATAAAACCTTGGCCCCCTCCTTCGACCCCCCCATTGTCATGACCTGATATTGATACATAAACAATATAATTATACATAGATTTAACGCATATATAATAAGAAAAAGATTATTAAGCAATATTAATACTAATAACCAACATTAATATAATATTAATCACCATAATATTAATAATGCTAAACAACAAAACGTTAATTAATAATATTAATATTAATAATATTAATATCATAGTCAATATATAATCAATTCTTAATACTAATAATATATTGTATACTGATAATAATCAATATAATACAATATCAATTTTTAATATTAATAAGAATATAATAATCAATAACTAATATCAGTTTCTAATATTAATATAATAATGAATATCAATTTATGCTATTATTAATAATTACTTTTAATTCCTAATAGAAGCTATCAATCAATAATAATATCTAATGTAGCGATCTGCCAGCAAGCAATCAATTCAGAGGTGGTCTATTTTGACAAGGGAGCAATATGACAAGTTGGCAAAATGCCATGTTACATGTTAATGAGACAAGAAATAATATATTAAAAAAGAAAAACCATATCTTTAATTCCTCCAAGTATGAGAAAAGGGGCACCGAATGATTATAAATGAGTTGTATTGCTAACTAAAATAAATCGGATATATTACCCAAGTGCTGCGAATGTTTTGAAGAAAGTTGTGTTTGTTCCAAAGGGTTGTCTCTTCTCATAGAGAGGAGGTGGTGTATAAAAAGATACGACTCAGCTGAAGAGATAGGGGGAGATAAAAAAAAAGAATATCAGGAATTGATAATCGGGATTCATATCTTTAGTCGGCAAGCTTCCCAGTAAAATGCAGAGGCCCTCTAATACTGTTCGGCCGTGACAGCAAACAGGTAAATAAAGAGTAAAGGAATATGGATGCACGAGATGATGCTATGTTATGGAACAATATATATGTATAAGATACTCTTAAAAGGAAGAGATTAGAAAGGAAATGGATCATAAATATGGCTCGAAGAAATCAATAAGTAGATACTGAACATATTATAATAGAATGCTATTAGGAATGAATGGCCATAATATATATATATATGGTCTGAAATATATATAATACAGTATTAATATCAGATATAATAGTGGAATCATAAATATATATAATATGCATATATGTTAATATTAGTAAAATCAGAATTATATATATATATATATGTGGATGAAACCAGAATTACCTATATGTATGCTATGATTTATATATTTATATACATAGTAGTAATGCATGAGATATTAAAATATATATATAATTTATTTGTGTTAATCTGAATGAAATCAGAATTTTATATATTAGTTATGTTATAAATATTAATATATACTTGGCCAATTCCTTAATAGCTCATTAATCACTATTAAGGGGATAGGGAGTGTGTGTAGGAAGAGGCGGGTAAATCAGTCACATGATGGAAAGATCCCGAGATAGGTAGAACCTTGAGGGAATCCACTTGTAGACTGTGCATGCGTCCTATCATAGTAAATCTACCATTTTTCTGAAGGTTTGTGATTAGGAGTAAAGTAAGGAATTAGAGTTTAAGTATATATCATGAATTAAGGATTATTCTTAATATAATATGATTTAAATGCTTAATGACGCATGATAGTTATTGGGAACTGACGTTCCCTTATCTCGAAACATTGCAAATTGCAACCTCTAAATAGTAAATACGATTCAAATTCAAAAGGGGAATTTTAGAGAAAATCAAGAAATGACCGAAAAGGGTTCATTACACCCATTTTTAGAATATCAACTAGGAACACTGAGGATGGTCTCCACCACCTGAACCACCAAACAATGAGAGGAAGTGAGGATAGTTTTGAGACGCTTTTGAGAGACTCAACTAAAAACGTCAGACATTTTTTAGAGACTAACCTAATGGGGTATCCATTATCTAAGCCTGACACCATTGATTTAAAATACCATATGAATGATTCACCAAAGATTGCCGTGAGATATAAATAGCCTTCATCAATTTGTCTTCAACAAATAGCCACCACATAACAAGGTGCCCTTGTCATGATCACACAAGAGTCCGACCCTGTCACTTCGTATCCACTCAAATTTGTAAGGGAGTTGGGAAATTAACGCTTTGTAAAATCTTCACATGCATTGGCATTATTCGTAAGCTTGGGAATAGTGCTTATAACCCAAGGGTAGTGATGGCATGCGGCACATCACCCCCAATCTCTTGGGTAACATCCCAGACTGCGTAGCCTTATAAGAGTTTACATTACTGATGCACACTCGATACAATGGCAAGTGTGCGAGAATGGGATCCTTTATTCTCTCAATCCTCCACATACTTGTGCATTTGAAAGATTGCAACCCTTAAGCTGCTAGATACATGTTCTTTCTTGAAACACATCCATTCACCCTTAATTAATGATACTGATCTGTGAACCCCTTCTATTGATCACTGTTTTATAATCACTCCAGTTGCACCTTTTATTTTAGACATTGCTTCTCATATTGATTATATTATTAAAGTTAGTCAACTTAATATTAATGAATCATTGCCTCACTTCACGCCTTAGATTTATCAAGTTACTAGTCAATTTATCAATTGGCCATGATAATATCTAATTCTCACTGCTGTAATATATCCATGGACTTACTGCATTTGTATCTTGAGAGTGTGTTTTTAGTATTTGGCGAATACTCTGCTTACTCCTTCCATTCAACATTTTATGGATGCTGTGATCGACGTCTTTGGTACTTGCATCGTTTGATCTCAAAACAGATTGTATTCCTTGGTCTATGTAATCGCATGGTCAGTCATGATTGCCATCATGTAATTGTCATCTCCACATATAATTGCTTGATTGGATCTTAATAACTTTGCCGTCTTGCCATGGCTTGACTTAATGTACTTAGTCGATCCTTTATCATAAACATGTTAGACGTTTATTAATATAAACATAACTTAGTTGGCCATGTATAGTAATTATCTCTTTAATCAATTGGTCAACATAATAATCATATTTGCGTTTTGGTTAGTAATTTCCTTATATAGTTAATTGTATCAAACTTCCCCCACACTTGCACCATCTATAAAAAATACTAATGTAATTTTGTCTCTTCCAAAGACTTCACAATATTGAGAAGGATGAGAATATCACCGTTAGGGTTTCAATTGGGGGACATACAGTCCTTACCTGCCCAAAATTGCTTGTCCTCAACCAATGATTGAATGATCATAGAGATCTATCCATAATCCACCTTCCGCTGCGCTAGTCTGATATTATCATATATGTTTCTCCTTTATTTTGAATGTCAATTATGATTTGATAGCAGAAACTTGGTGAAGCTTAAGACAGATTTTCTTTCATCTTCCAAAGGAAAAGGATTTAGGCCATCTCATAATGGTGCTAATTGAATTTGTGAAAACCAATGTTTGCATGATAGCATGCCTCAAAATCATATCTTTTGGTTCACTCTTAGTTATTGAAAGTACGAAGTATATATATGAATGTATGAAGACACGAGGCATACACAAAATATGCACATAAACGCAGAGTATACACAAAGCATACGTATGAATACAAACAGCATATCTTAATACTACATTATTTTATTTTGGGAGTTGGTCTATTTTGATGTTTTTATGTTGAAACTGCTAGAGCTGCTCCTTCATAAAGCTCCATTGGTTTATTTTTCCTTCATTTTTTGATTGGGTGCTTTTGAGATCTCCATAATGCTTTGTTTTCTTGTTTGGGTTTCCTTCTGTTTCTTTGTTGAGTATTGATTTTATTTTGTGGACTTGACTCCTTTTTCCACATATTTGTCCAAGTTGCCATGGTTCTTTACATTTGAAGCACACATTCTTCCTATTTTGGTCTTCTTGTTGTCTTTGGGTGTTTCCATCTCGGCATACATATCCAGTTTCCCATTGCTTATTACATTTGTTGCATGAATTCTTTTCCTTAGTTTCATCTTTGAACTTGAAGACCTTGTGGTGCCTATCTTCCTTGTAGAAAGTTTTTGTATGCTTGCTTGCGGCTTTGATATTTGTAGATGATGTTTCTAGTCTCAAAGCTTTTCAATGGCATCATCTAGGGTCATTGGTTTAAGGGCACTTAATCCCCGGTGTCAATCTTTAATTTCTTACAGCAAATAGATAAGTCAGCCTATCTTCATCAACTCCTGAAACTCTGAGTGCAATTCTTTGGAATTCAGTTATGTAATCATCCCTTGTCCCTTCCTGTTTTAACTGAGTTCTTTAAATTCTTTTTTGGGGTGTTTCCGGTCAAACCTTTTGATTAGTTTTTGTGAGAATTCATCATAGGAGATTACATTTTGGTGCCCTTGGGTGTGGATTCCATGGTGCCACCATTTGTGGGCCAATCATTCTAAATGTAGGATATCGAATTGCACTGCATCTTCTTCTGTCATCGGGCTGAGGGTAATTTAAGTATTCAACTTTTGTAACCATGTATGAGCTGTTATTTTATCAGATCCATCAAATTTTGAAGAGTTATTTTATTTACTTTGTGTTTTTAGTCCTTACTTGGATGTCTCCTTTCTCTTCTGGTTGCTTCATATCTTTTTGCTTCACAAAATTTCCTAAATGATTTAGTTCTTCTCACCTCAGGGTCTAAATTTATGTAGGCTGTGGCCATTTCCTCCGTGTTGTTGGTGGGCGGATTTATTTCTTCTTCCTACCTTGTTATATCATCTTTGGGTAGGAAGGAGGGTTTTGGTATCCTAGATATAGAGGATCTATTATTATTTTGTGTATGATTTGAACTTATGTCTCTCCCATTTGGGGAATTGGTTTTAGAATTATTGTTGAATTGCTCATGTTTTGTAAGGCCTGTAGAACTACTTGGGTAACGGGTTGTTCTTTTGTTTTGGTCAATTAATGCTTTTGTTGTTATCTCCATGAATGTTCTAAAATCATTTTCCCTTGGTTCACCCATGTTATTGTTTTGAGTGGGGTTAGAATTTGCTACTAGTTTTCGTCTTTCCCTTTCTAAGGCTCTTTGTGCCCTTAGGTGATATTGCATTAACTTACCATTTATAGGATGGTTGGAGAAAAGCTCTGCTACCAATTGTAATGTCCCCTACTAGGAGGCTGCTAATTTCCAATGTGTAACATACATCACTATGCATCTAAGTCTAATTGAATTAAGAAACTATGAATGATTCATGATTCATTTAACAGCTAAAATACCTAAGCCCAATTCTCTACTTCTCTCCTAAACATGTCAATCCTAAGGAGGACAGGGAATACTTATAGGGTGCTTGAAAAAATATCTACAAGTAGGCTCCCTCAAGGTTTTCGGAACACATATTCATACCCATATTTGTGTGAACTCAAGTAGACCACAGACCTATCATAATTGAAGGTATGTATCTAATTTATTATCAAGTTTATCATAACAATCTGATGTTCAACAATGGTTGCAGTAATCTGCCAGCCTAAGAAGTTTGACTCCCAATTTAGATGTTGGGACTTGTGATTCCTCTTCCTTTTCTGATTTCTTTCTTACGGTGAATGCCATAATAATTTATAATCTGACTCTTTGATGCCTTGAAAGGATAGATATGACATTCATTATATATTTGTCCATTTGAAATGTTGCAACCCTTAAGCGGCTAGATACATGTTCTTTCTCAAAACGTATGCACGCACCCTTAATTAATGATGCTGATTGGCGAACCCCTTATGTTGATCGCTGTTTTATAATTACTCCAGTCACACCTTTTCTTTTAGATGTTGCCTCTCATATTGATTATATTATTTAGTCAACTTAATATTAATGAATCATTGCCTCTCTTAATATTTATCGAATTACTAGTCAATTTATTAGTTGGCTACGATAGTCTCTGATTTCCACAGCTATAATATATCCATTGACTTACGGTGTTGGTATCTTGAGATTATGTGTTGTTAGTATTTGGTTGATGCTTTTCTTGCTCCCATTTGACGCTTCATGGATGCATTGACCGAAGTCATCGGTACTTGCATCGTTTGATCTCAAAATAGCTCATATTCCTTGGTCTATGTGATCGCATGCTCAGTCATGATTGCCATCATGTAATCATTGTCTTCATGTATAATTGCTTGATCGGATATTAATAACTGTGCCGTCTTGTCAGGGCTTGACTTAATGTACTTAGTCGGTCCTTGACCATAAACATGTTAGTCGTATATTAATATTTATCTAAGTTACCGATGCGTAGGGATAAGTCCTGGATGCGGGCGGATGCAGATGTTGATCCGGGTGCCCTGTGGATGCCACTCGGAAGCGCATCTTGGGTCCCTGGATGCGCTTCCAGGTGGCATCCATAGGGCACCCGGGCACATCCTAAGGCATCCATGGGCCCAACGTCTGTTTCAATTTTTTTTGCCAAAAACACAACTTAAAAACACATTAAGACGTGTTTTTTACATTTTTTCAATCTTTGTTTCCTCCTAAACCCTAAAATGGCCCTAAAAGAGGCCATTCAATCATTTTGCATCTCCTTCTGTTTGCAACCAGACTCTGTTATCACTAACCAGTTACTGAGAGGGGGGGTGAATCAATAAATACTTGTTTCTAATGCAATTCAAAACTTGTTCAGTTATCCTTACTTGTTAAGCAGAATATAAACAATCATTTATAAGCATATATAGAAACACACAGATCAACACAAGATGTATACGTGGAAACCCTCGGTTAGAAGGAAAAAACCACGGTGAGACAGAGCTCACAACTTCACTACTGCAGAATGAAGGCGCCTTGTTAGGAGCTTACAAAACACTTGTTAGAGTGCTACCCGGTTAAGGGATTTGGTAGAAGATCGGTTAATATCTTAACTTTGTTAGGAGTTGCCTGGTTAAAGGACTTTTAACATCAACAATGATGTTACCTTGTTAGGGGATTTTACAAAGAACCGATTAGGTTCACCTTGATAAAGGGATTTTAACTTGCTTTCACACTTTACAAAAGCAATGATCTTCTATGACACTGATTGTCTAATCAGATCATACCTGTTGATCTCTTCCCCGGTTTGCTTGGCTGTTGAATCTTTTCTGCCTCTTTGCCTTTCACCTCTAGTGACTGTGATTGCTACACAAACGTCTCTTCTTTGCTCTATTTACTCAACAATTCTCAACAACTTTATTTCTTGCGTCCTATGACTTGTATATATACAAGAGTTCACCTTAATGAAACTTTTAACTCATATAACCGCCAGGCTGTAAACTCAACAATAAATCATGCAACTAGCAAAAAGCTATGTGTTGTGATTTGGAGTTTACCTTTAAAACATTCGTAGAAATAAAGCTAACTCCCATTAAAAAGCTAACTCCACTTTTGAGTGGTGGATGTCCCGTATAATCTGGTTTTAACTCAAACTACTCCACAGAATCCGGTGCGGATCTTTAGGCAATTAGACCGGTATATCCTATACTCGGTTTATCTCGGTATCCACTTATGAGACCGGTACTGGTACTTAGATCAGTCTACCAATGCTTACATCTACCGGTATACACACTCTGTTTCTTGTCTACCGGTGTCTTCTAAGTAGCGTGAGTGATTGGTGAGCCCTTACCGGTGCATGGTGTTTGTGAATTTACACTAATGACAACTTAAATTGCTAACAGACTCTCTTCCCATTTGGTCTCCATTTTGGCATTTTAGAAAGAGAAAGCAAATATGCAATAATCCGAAATTCTGTAACAATTGAACTAACTATTGCAACTTCTATTTATTTTCTAATGAAATGCAAGTAAGAATCCAGACAATCCTTTATTGCAAAATGATCACCAAAGGCAACTGTGAAATACAATAAAAAACCTGGAAGAGTACACCAGCTACTGCAAGAATTCTTTCTTCCAACTCGGTAATGCCTAATCTGATCCAATTGCTCCTTTTTAACCTTCAACCAGCAAGCACGCACCATATATAATTTATTTGATTTTTAAATAAAAATTGTAGACCTTGGGGATTTGCACCAATTTGCTTGTAGGCTGCAATTTTCTCATTTTTGGACTGCAACTTGTATGAAAACCTGTTGTAGCTTGTTCCTCCTTATTCTGCAATAAAAATGTTGTTTCCTTCCTTCCCGAATGCTGAAAAACAATACTGTTGAAGCACAAACAGAGTCTCTGAATGAAACTCTCTGATGTTCCAAATTCACTGGATATATCACTAGCTCAAATGGAGATGCACAAAAGTACTAGGTTCTCCAATGACAGAAGCTGAATCCCTTCTCAGAGCTCAAGACAAATCAATTGATCAATAACAATAACAATGGATGCCCTTTCTTCTTCCTTAGCAAGCTTAAATAAACTTTCCAACCCTAAATCGCCAATCCTTGGAAAGTTGTGATTTTTCCCTTTAATGCTTTGGAAAATAATCATTAAATGAATTTAATGATTTAGACTTGGGAAAAATCATTTAATATTTCCCCTTCCACTTAATATACTCATTTGGCCCCATTCGATGAGAAGTCGACCCATACTTAAGTGATTTAATATAAAGTTGGTTTAAACTTTAATATTAAATCATTAATCATTAATTAATGCTGGAATCCACTGGAAATGCAATAACTCACTCAAAACTAAGAATCTGGCCATGCCGTCTAAAACAGGAGTTGGCATAATAATTTCCCACGTGATCAACTAATATTTCTAAAAATAGTAGGGGTCCATCTCTATGACTCTAAAAGCTGCTAAAAATAGCAAAACTTAAACAAACGGAGTCTGAAACCTCTCCATACCAAATCGAAGGCAGTGAACTCTGCAAAAGTCGAACCATTAGATAAACATATCAGCGCACTTGATGAGAAGATCAGAAATCAGTTAAGTGTTGAAGACTAGACAGTGTATAGATTACTTGAAGCTCAGAGAATCAGTGCACGTGACGACTGAGTTATGGTGTGCACCCTAGAAGATAAGTTGGTTAGACTATATTCATGCTTACTCTATGAGTGCATGATCAGATATGCAAGTATGACAAAGTTACAGACAGTTGAAGTTACACAGCTAGTGTGTGCCAGAGAAGAATAGAGTAAGCAGACGATTGTTAGCATTTTGATTTGCGGTTATATTCCAATGTTGTAAAGGCTATGCGCCTATTGTAATTAGGTTGCTGACATGTAAATATGTTTGTAAAATCGCTTGAGCCAATTCAATTCAAAGCGTTGTATGTAATCGGTTAAAGGGCCGACCTAATTATTTATTTTGTATGGGTCCATCTCTATGACTCTAAAAGTTGCTAAAAATAGAGAAACTCAATCAAATGGAGTCTAAAACCTCTCCATACCAAATCGAAGGCAGTGAGCTCTGCAAAAGTCAAACCATCAAATAAACATATCTCCCTTGTGCACGAATTGACCCTCTATCCATCTCTACTAGCCTGCAAGGGTCCAATGATAGGCTAATCAATAGCTAGAATGATGTCTCTAGCTAGAAGGGGACATCACAAATATCGCTGAACACCTTAGTTGCCGGATTCGCCTGTACAGGTCCGGGTCCGATCCGGGTCCGGATTTGCATTGGATCCGTGATGGATCCGGGCAGGGTCCTTGCAAAAGCCTGTGGATCCATCCGGATCCGCGAGCCGCGGATCCGGACGGATCCACAGGCTTTTGCAAGGACCCTGCCCGGATCCGTCACGGACCCGGGGGGATCTAGCACGAATCCTTGAGGATCCCGTGCGGATCCATGAAAATCCCTAGGGACCTGCGGCCTATGAAGGCATAAAGCACTTAATATGTCTATTTTTTATTCTTTTTTCATCTAACCCTAAATTGACAGGAGGATTTATACAAATATAACAATTAAGTATAAGTTTGATTTATTTAATTTCTTATACTTTAATTTATACAAATATAACATTTAAGTATAAGTTTGATTTATTTAATTTCTTATACTTTAATTTATATTTGTATAAATACAAGTTAAATACATTCCAGGGTGTTTGAGATAGGTTTCAGCTTCATAGGAGTTAAGATGCAAATTCTAGATTCGAAAAATTCCAGACTTAGCCAAATTTCAGGATTCAACAAGCCTTCAGCAGGGTTACCTCCCACAATCCATCATGGCTTTCTAAGGTCAAACTGAAGCTGGCAAAAGGATTCTCAAAGGGTTTTAACTTGTTTTATCACAAATCACTTGGTTTCAACCCCATCTCTATGACAGACTTAGCTTAACTCTTGCCCAAATCCCAGTCAAACATGACTTTCCAATAGGCCAAAATCACTCAAACCTCATTTGCCGGACCTAGGGACTTGAAAACAACCACCAACAAAGACTACCTAAGACCTAGTTATGAAGACTTTGACATTTGGCATTGATCAATGATCAAGCATCATAGATTCATAGTATGATATGATTTAGTTTTAGAATTATGTATATTTCTCTTATATTTTTGGATATATAATGCATATATATATATATATTTATATATATATATACTCACGAATCCTTACGAATCCAAAACGGGAAAAAAAAAATTCACGAATCCACGAACCGGATTCTCGAACCCGAATCCGTCCCCGAACCCGAATCGGCAACTAAGCTGAACACCTTGTAATGCTTGATTCTTAGCGCTTGTATGTCTGAGTGATACTTCAATTTATGCTGCCCCTGTGATGGCATCAAAGTGCAACAGGCTACCCACTCAACCTGGTCATGTCTCAGCAAGCTCTCCATGTGTCTGCAAGACATCATCCTAAACTCACTGTCACGGATAGCCTTAAGTATATGTGTCTTCCCATCCGACTGAAACTTCATCTCCATGTCTCTCAAATCGAGAGTGAACACCCCGATATCATGTAACCAAGTCATACCCAAAACCAAATCCATGTCACCCATGTTTACAACATAAAAATCAGCTTTGAAATCAAAGTTATTAATCTTTAAGGGTAAACGTGTAATCTTCCTATCACATTGAGGACGTAGCCATCAGCTACCCTCACTCTCAAACCCTCAAATTGCTCTGTCTGAATCCCACGCTTGTCAACCAACTTGGAATCAATAAAATTATGAGTGGCATCTGTATCCAGCAAGGTAATAACTCGCTGCCCAGCCAAAACCCCTATAATCCTAAATGATCCCTCTTGCTGTACACTGGTGAGATGGGCCTCCTTAAGTCTACTCTCAGTCTTTTCATCATCTGTAGCCATTTTGTTCAACTTTTCATCATCTGTGCTTTCCTTTTCTTCATTTGATTCCTCATTTTCAGATTGCTGATCCAAATTTTCAGAATCGGAATTCTCATAATTAGCCCACATAACCCTATTTGCTTTGCCTTCGAGTCTTAAAGGACAATCATGGTTCATGTCATAAGGTCCTTTGTAAAAGAAACATATTTCTTCTTACGTAAATCATTAAGTGTTTCCTTTTCAAGTGGTGCAAAAGATTTATCTTTATTCTCATTTTTAAATTCAGTCCTCTCTGGTTTCTTAAAGAATGGTTTATTGCTCGTGCTGGAGGAAGCTGCCTTGGACTGAAATTTATTTACTGGAGCTGCATGCTCCATACTCTTGGCTTTCTTCATAGCATCCTTCAACATGAAAGGATCAAAAGCCTTTACCCAACCTCTCAATGGTTCGAATAAGCCTTCAATAAATAAAACTATCAACCTCCTCTTTGATATATTTGGCACCATAACTGAGGATCGCTGAAACTCATTAATGAAATGCTCTAAACTCCTTGTTTGAATGAGCTGTTTCAATTTTCTAAAGTAGATCTCTGGATCTTTCTTGTCGAACCTCTCAACTAATTTGTCCACGAAGTCCTTGTAAGAAGTCGCCTGATTGTGCTGAAGAGTGATCAACCCAAGATACCACCAATCGTGTGCTACTTCCTCCAAATGTAAAGTGGCATATTTTATTGCCTCAATCTTTGTCATAGGCCTCAATGTTGGAAAAGTATCAAGCTTTTGGATCTAAACTTGCGTTGTCAATCTACCACTACCATCAAAAGTGGACAAAGTAAGCTTGCTTGTAGCACGCTTCAGCTCATTATTCTGTCCCCTGGGTCTCCTATCTTGTCTGACTGCATGGTAGTGTTCTCTTCTCTGGTTCAAAAACCTCTCAAAAGTCATCCTCTCTTGCACTTGTGGTGCCAATAGTTTCCATTCATCATTAGCAGCCATAAGGATGTCTGCAAACATCTCATCCTCGACTTCCTCTGCTGGCTCCTGTACTGGTTCCTCTCTAACAAAGGTAGGACGTGTGGGCTTGCTTGCTGTCCTAGAATGTATCCTCTGTGCCTGTGGAGATCCTATAGCACTCGTGTTATCCTCCTGATCCAAATTTTGCCTTGCTGGTGGGTTCATGCGCTCCACCATAGTGGTAAGAGCCTGCAACACCTGAGCTACTTGATGCTACCTTGTAGCCATGGCTCTAAAAAACTCTCTGGTTTCCTGATTTTCATCATTCGTATTTACCCTGGGTGGGCTACCATCACGCCTGTCACCCATGGTGCCCGACCGCTTGTCTAAAACCTGTTCACCTTTAGGGAAGGCTCTCCTACATGTATAATACCTGAGAGGACCAACTTCTTTTGGCTGCATGTAAAATCCGTAACCCTCAGGATGGTAGGATTTTGGCTCTGATACCAATGTGAGAACCCCAATCGGTCCCTAATTGTTGTAGATGTTTGTCTCAATTTTGTAGTTTGAAAGTTCATGAATTTTTTTTTTGATTTTCAAGGGTTTTAGAGTAAAAAACAATTATGCAATAATCTGAAATTCTGAAACAATTTAATCAACCGCAACAACTTCTATTTATTCTTCCAAATGAAATACAAGTAAAAATCCAGACAATTCTTTATTGGAAAAATGAGCACAAAAAGCAACTATGAAATGCATATAAAAAACTTGGAAGAGTACCCCAGCTGTTGTAGTAAATTATTTCTTCCGACCCTGTAATGTCTAAATGATCCAGATTGCTCCTTCAAGCCCTCAAACCTCAGATATGCATCACATATAATTTATTTGATTTTTTTAAGCAAAATCACAGGCCTTGGGGATTTGCGCCAAATTTGCCTGTAGGCTGCAATTTTCTCATTTTGTGGCTGCAACTTGAATGATAACCTGCTGTAGTTTGTTCCTCCTTATTTTTCAATAATAATACTGTCTTCTTTCTTCCCGACAGCTGAAACCCAATATTGTTGAAGCGCAAACAGATTCTCTTGATGAAACTCTTTTTTATTCCAAATTCACTGGATATTTCACCAGCTCAAATAGAGACACATAGAAGAACTACGTTCTCCAATGGTAAAGATGAAAACCCTTCTTAGAGCTCAAAACCAACAATGATCAATTTTTGTAAATAACAGTGGACGACTTCCTTCTTCCCAACCAAGTATAAATAAGCTTTCCAACCCTAAATCGAAATTCCTTGGAAGGCTGCAATTTCTTTCTTTAAGGCATTAGAAAATAATCATTAAATAAATTTAATGATTTGGACTTAGGAAAATATGCCAATAAATTAATACTTTAATTTGGCCCCCTTATGATACTTAGACCCATCACTTAAGTGATTTAATATAAAGTCAATATACGACTTAATATTAAATCCTTTGCCATTTAATTAATATATAACCACCGAAAACTGAATAACTCCGAAATTGTGAATCTGGCTTAACCGTATGAAACTGGAGTTGGCATAATAATTTCCCATGTGATCAAATCATATTTCTAAAAATAGATGGGGTCCATCTCTAGAACTCAAAAATTGCTAAAAATAGCAAAACTCATAACTGAGTCAGAATCATCTCTCCATACCAAATCAAAGGCACTGAGCTCTGCAAAAGTCGAACCATCAGATAATCATATCTCCCCTGTGCACAAATTGACCCACTATCCGTCTCTACTAGCCTATGAGGGTCCACTGATAGGCTAATCAATAGCTAGAATGATGTCTCTAGCTAGAAGGGGACATCACATTAATAACCCTTAAATGCCCTCTAAGGGCCCTCTAATCACCACATTAGCCTACGGGGACCACTAATAATAGGCTAGCCTTTAAAAATAACTAATGCTTAGGAAGACACAAAAATGAGGACATTACAGTCCACGTTTCCCAAAGATTATTTGCCCTCAAGAAATCTGCATTTGCATACCAAACAAAGTGCTATCTACACTTGTATGTGTTTTTATATGGAGCTTAATTAGGCTCGAAGGTTAGTTTTTCCTAACTTTTATCGGCACAATTTTCCCCCAAATCATTCAACGGGGGTTTGGGGGCCATGCTCCTAAGATGGGGTCAAGGGGCAGCGCCCCTTGCAGGGTCCAGGGGCAATGCCATGAGTTTTAGATTCAAGGGCCTCATTTCATGCTACACCCCATAGAAGTTATTTTCTTAATTATGTTCAAGGGGTGCTAGATGCCTAACTAGGGATGTATTATTCAAACAATGCAATAGTAACCATTCATAGTAGTGCAACGACATAACAAAACTAACCAGAGATAGCACAAAATCACATAACATAGTAACTGACAGAATGATATATCTTTTCATAGCATAATAGTCTCTAACATTGACAACCATGAATTGTCCAAACTCCCATACAAATAATGCTCGACAGTTGGTTAAGACTCCAATTGTCGGCAATTGACACTGTTTCGAGACAATTATTTTATTACATTTCCCTTAACTAACCAAAGTATTATTGATGGCATAATTGTTGCCTACAAGGGGATTTTGGGCTGGCTTATTTGGGACATAAGGAACCCTTTCAGATTGTTGGAAAGGGAAGAATTAAGATTAAATTGCACAATAGGAATCATTGGCTACTACAAGAGGTAAGGCACGTTCCAAGGCTGAGTAGGAATTTAATTTCAGCAGGGCAGCTAGGTGATGAAGGTTGCACAATTACTTTTAATGATAAAAATTGGAAAGTTACAAAAAGTGCCTTAGTGGTAGCAAAATGTATGAAAGTAGGCACCTTATATCTTTGTGAAGGTCATATTGTTTCTTCTACTTTAATTGTTACAGAGAAAAGTCAATGTTTGGGAATAGTTGTCGCAGTTCAGTAGGCAGAACATCAAACAGTCACTATGGATTTTAAAACAAGACTATGGCACAACAAACTTGGGCACATGTGTCATGTCCCCATTTTGGCTGACATCGTTTGGTGTGCCGGATCAGTCTATCACGGGCTCTCGTAGACTAGTGGCGATGTGGAGAGAGTCATCTTGTTGATCATTTGGAGATCAGTTGGTCATATTTGCTCTTGGAAAAGTGAAGTTGAGCTTATATTTTATTATTATGTGTTAGCAAGGCCCATATGTTATAATTTTAAGTTGAGATTGCACTTTTTATTTTATAAAGTTATTTTATTATAAAAGTGCATTATAATGGGATTTTATAATGGATGCTTCTAGAAGTTCTTAGTAACTTCTTAGAAAAAGTGAATAAATAAAGGGCTTGGGCATTCATTTGCACAAGCTGATTTTGGGATTTCTTCTACTTCTTCCATTGTGGAGCAATTTGTAGCCATTTGGTCTGCAAATATCATTTGATCTTTGGGAACGATAACTCCCTTAGATTAGCATAACTGAGGAAGTGAAATATCTTCTGAAGGGTTGCTCATTGGAGATGGTATTTAGCCATTTCATGCTAGATTAATTTGAGAGTTGATTTTGAGGGTTTGAAACTGATTGCACAAGGGTTTGGAATTCATCATTTCATTGGAGAATCAGTTTGGCAAAGTTTGGAGGTCATTTAGTGCATTTTCTGAGAAATCCATACTAGGGCTTGAACCTCTTATTTTTGCTCATATCTCACAAACCAAGTGCGGTTTGATTTTATGCATTGGAGGGGTTATATATTAATCTTAGGCGTTTCAGATCATACCATTTTCGGTACCCAACACCTTGCAAATTATTTTATAGCAGGGCCGTACATGACTGTATTGTACGGCCAGGTACAGTACAGGGTACAACAGTGATCAGAGGGATAGTTTGGGGTCCAGTTTCGGGGCGCAGCTCATGTATCAATTCATCAGCATTCAGTCAACAATAAGTGCAGCATTCCAGGTTCTTTCATATGATTCGGATGTTGATATTTGATGTTAAAGTTGTATTGAAATTTGCATATAATTAAGTACTGCCGTAACAGTCCAGTATTTGTCATAGAACAGTCACTGTTATTCATTATCTGTAATTGGGATTGTCATAGCGAATAAGAATGCTTAGATAAGGTTACATTGTTCATGTGTGGGAGCTGTAACAGTCCTTGTATTCCCAGAATTCAGTCACTGTCATACTTTGCAAATTGTAATCAGACTTTGGAAGTTTCATAAGTCATTTGGCATTGTGTTCATTGCATTGATAAGAAAGTTCTATTGAAATTCTGGAAATCGTTATTGGCAACATTGGAGGAGTTAGTTCGATCTACAGCAGCAATCATTCCCTTTACCCCAGGTTCCTCTCTATTTAGTAGATGTAAAGGACTACACTTTGTTGAGTAGTATATGCCTTTATTACCAAACTATTCTAGTCCTTGTAAACATTGGAATATTAAAGGAAATTAATCTAATTCCGCTATTCAGTCAGGAGGTCAATTGTTTGGTTAAATGTCTCATTTGCATAGTCCTATAGAATGCATACCAAATGTTCGTCAAAATGTCTCAGAGCTGTAGGTGTTGAATTTTCATCAGCATTTCATTTATTTCCAATTGGAATAGAATATAAAGAGGTTGCACTTCATTTTTACTTCCAATTAGTTGCTTGCATTCATTGGCATTCACCAAAGCATCATTGGCATCAAACAAACCCAAACAAGAAGCAATCACCAGCAAACAATTCAGTTGCGTGCCAAGTGTTTGACGAAATCACAGTCCATCAATAGCGGTTTTTAGTGGCCTTTATAGTAAGGGTCATTACAACATGAGTGAAAAAGGTATGAAATTACTTCATTCAAAGAAAGTTTTATCAGGTCTAAAATGTGTCAATATGGATTTTTGTGAAAGTTGTGTGTATGGGAAACAAAATAGAGTTAGTTTTCTAAAGGGTGGGAAGGAAAAGGAAGATGAGAAATTGGAGCTTGTGCATACAGATGTATGGGGAGCAACTCAGGTATCTTCTATTGGTGGCTCTCTATATTATGTTATAGTCATTGATGATGCAACTAGGAAAATATGGATTTATTTCCTTAGGTAGAAGTTTGATGTATTTCAAAGTTTAAAAAAATGGAAAAGCTTGGTTGAGAATGAGACTGGTTAAAGACTAAAATGTCTCAAATCTGATAATGGTGGCGAGTATTGCAGCAAAGAGTTTAAAGATTATTGTTCCTCAAATGGTATTCGTTGGCAGACAACAATTTCAAGGACTCCACAAGAAAATGGAGTGTGCAAGAAGTAAGAGGTTGCATGTTGGGCTGCCTTTAGACATGTGGGAAGAGGCTGTAAACACTGTTGTTTATTTAATTAATAGAGGTCCCTCTACTCTTTTGGGTTGTGGTATTCCAAATGAAGCATGGATAGGTAAGAAGGTGAGTTATTCTTGTTGTCGGGAAAATGGGTAGTTAGACGGTTAGCCCGTCTGAGGGAGTTACACGAATGCGACGGTTCACCTCGCATCCCCTCGGACACTATATGTATACATTCTTCTCTTTGAGCAAGACACGACAATGGTGATATAGAAATACACTTGTACTTGATGATTATTCTATGAGTATAATGCTATTATTTTCTCTTTACATTTTCTGTTGAATACTTTACTTCCTGTATGCAATTAGTCTTTGTTACTCCACGAGGGTAAACATTTGGCGCCGTTGCCAAACGAATCTGGCAAGTGATGGAATGAGTGAATAAATGGGACTACCATTTGAGGAGAATATTAATGTGAGGATGAATGAGGACGGAATCACAAAACATTTTGAAGGAGAGCATGCTTTGACAATTGACTTTTGCGTTCAGTTGCATTGCGCCATTGAAACGTTTGTACGCAGGGAAGTTGTATGGGAACAAGTCGCGGAAGACACTGTTTGGGATGCATTGAACGTCAGTCCCGCTGTGAATAGGCTATTGTATCAGTTACCCCGTCTGTTGGCACAGACAACCATTGCCCAAAGCAACCGAAGGGAGGATGTGGAATGTGAACAACGTCGCTAGCAAATCCTGAGGAACTTTGCCGAGAACAGTCTTTGGGAGGAAGCAGAGCGCGATGGTAGTCGGCGAAGAACGAACCCATGAGCTTAAAGCCTGGGGAAGAAATAAAAGTAACATTGTAGAAACCATAATAACAAGATCCCAGTTGATCTGATGTACCGAAACATGAATAAATAAAAAGTGTTGTGTTATGTTTTAATATGATGAGTGACTAAAATTGATGCCCAATCTTTTAAGTAAGGATAGGAATAAAAAGGAATAGCCGAATGTCTTGGAGGCTACACAGCATGCCCTAATCCTTGCCCAACAAGTCGAACATCGACGAAGGTTCAGACAACTCGTCGAGGGACAACCAGCCGACGGGTTAACCGAAGGGGACCATGGAGATGGTACCGAAGGTAACTATGGGGGTGTCACGGGAGGTGTAACAAATGAAGGAGACAATTACCAACGGGTAAGAAGTAGTGAAGAATTATTGTAGGAAACATGACAAAGGGCTAAATCTGATAGAGAGGACACGAGAACAATTCTGAAACTTGTCCATCTCGCCACGGGTAGAGGGATCCAATGCGGTTGGAGGTGTTGAAGGGGCACAAGCGCCGCATAGCCAAGACACACCGTTTGATCCTCATACGCCGAATGTAGGAAGACAATTTGGTAGTCGCAACGTGGTACCCACTGTATTGGAGTTTAACCTGGGTGGGCAGACGCAAAACCCACCTCTCCAACCCCAAGGGGCACAACCGATACAACAACCAGTAGCCATGGCCTCGAATAAACAAAAACTGCCCAAGTTCATGGGCCAGGCGAAGGATGATCTTGTTCGCCATTGCCGAACGTGTGAAACCATATGGACTGCAAACAGAGTCATAGACCAGGACGAGTGGGTTAGACAGTTCGCTGCCACATTGAGGGAAGGGGCCATCGACTGGTACTCCGATGTGGATAAAACTGGGTTGACAACATGGGCCACAGTGAAGAAGGCTTTCCAAACAGAATTTCAGTTCTTGAGAGATGACAATGAGATCCTTGCCGAAATTTACATTACAAAACAAACGAAGAATGAGTCGGTTCGAGCCTATGGGCAGCGATTAAAGGAACTCATTGGAAAAATGGAATCTGCTCCGGCGAACGAATTCAAGAAACGATGTTTCCTGGAAGGACTAAAAACTTCCCTCTGCAAGAAGATGAAAATAGTACCATCGACGACATAGAACAATGCATATAACTGTGCAATGGATTTGGAGAGTGAATGCAAGACCTCCAAGAAAACTAAGCCCCCCGATGATGAATTTGAGGCGGAAAGTAGCGAGGGAGAATCAAGTAAGAAAGTGCATGCTTTACAAAAAGACCTTGAGAGGATGATGAGAGAATTTAAGACATCCAAGAGAGGCTCAAGCAAAACCGAGGAAGATGCTGTATGGTGTATGGACTGCAAAGAACCGAGACACATCAAAGGTTCTTGTCCAAAGAAATCCTTTTGCGACATCTGCTAGATTGTGGGACATTGAATGCAAGACCTCCAAGAAAACTAAGTCCTTCGATGATGAATTCGAGGCGGAAAGTAGTGAGGGAGAATCAAGTAAGAAAGTGCATGCTTTACAGAAAGACCTTGAGAGGATGATGAGAGAATTTAACACATCCAAGGGAGGCTCGAGCAAAACTGAGGAAGATGCTGTATGGTGTACGGATTGCAAAGAAGCAAGACACACCAAAGGTTCTTGTCCAAATAAATCCTTTTGCGACATTTGCCAGATTGCGGGACATTCCACCAAAGAATGTCCCTACAATCTGAGGGTCAGGAATCAACAAGTGTTGTCTACGCAAGAGCAACCCTCCACATTTGGGATTGGTGGTCAACAAAATACTGCATCGTCTGGTGGCTACAGAAACAACTGACAGGGAGGCAGAGGGAATAATGATAACAATAATAACCGCCCCTGGATCTAGTATGATGCGAAGGGGAGACCAATAATACAATGCAGAAATTGCAACAAATGGGGACACTTTGCCCAGGATTTCCAGAAGGAGGCTCCCACTCCACAAAAAATGTCAGTGGTGCGGATCGGGGGACCATGAAGATGTTAACTGTCTGAAACCCTGTTGCAACCTCCTTGACATGGAGAGAGGGAGAGAAAAGGAAATCTTGGTAATTACACGAGCACAAACAAAAAAGGCCACATATCTTGACCCTTGTACAGAGAAACAAAGATTGCTTGAGGCAAAGGCTGAGATTGAGAAGGAAATGCAGGACTGAAGGGACCTCACGGATACCTCTGGTGCTTCTACTCAAGCCATGGTAGAACAAAACATCTTAAGGCAGATGGTGTGATTGGAGATACCCATAAAGGTCAAGGATCTACTCAAAACAATGCCGTATCTAAAAACAACCCTATTTTTAGGACAAAATGTCCCAACAAGTGCGTTTGAACGAACAAAGATTCTTGGCGGCTTTGCAACGGACCCCATGACGTTGGCTATAAACAGTGGGCAGAACCCCGCAGAAGTAGATATGGGTATTTTGGGCATTCTCACTAACGCAATTGTTGATGGTGGATCGGGGGTGAATATTCTACCCGAGGAAACTTGGAAGAGTCTAGGGAAACCGACACTGTGGCCGCCGACCTTCAAGTTATTGGGGGCTGACCAACATGGCATCAAACCCCTTGGAACCCTGATGGCACAACAAGTAACCATTGAGACAACACCTTTCATCTTGGACTTCGTAGTAATTCTGTTGAAGTAGAAAGGGTACGACGCCATCCTAGGGAGAGGGTGGCTGGTGGCCGCCAAAGCAAATCACAACTGTAAAAGAAACATTTTATCATTTGAGAAAGGAGGCAGAAAGTTTGTCGTCGACCTCACCACGCAGATGGTAGATGAGGAAATGGCATCCTCCTCAAACTCGGAATCAGACGACGGAGGAGACGAAGGGAAAGAGAGCATGGAACCCAATGAGGAAGGGGTACTAAAATTGTAGGATGATACAAAGTCTATGGATGGCCTATTTCATTGGCAAATGAGTGACTATGAATTATTCCCTCCATCCTGCAATATGCTGGAGATCGAGGAAGATCCGAATGAGTTCCCTCGGGAATACAAAGAAGGAGAAGCTCGAATTCGGGAGAGCCCTGACCATGAGTTCCCCAAGGATGAACTGATTCAATACAAAGAGGTGAAGCTAAAAGAGATAAACCTCAGAGATGAGCAGAGTCCGAAAACCTTCTTGATGGGAGATGACTGGAACCCAGTATTAATGACGGCGGCATTCAAAATCTTCACAGAATACAAGGACGTGTTCGCTTGGACTTACAAGGATCTAAAGGGTGTATCCCTGGAGCTATGCATGCACCGAATTCCTCTGGTTCCCGGAGCCCAACTTGTGCGGAAGAGGCCATATAGGATGAATAAGAACTATGCTGCAAGGGTGGAGACTGAAATTGAATGGATGTTGGAAGCTGGTATCATCTTTCAGGTGTACACAAGCGAGTGGGTTTCCCCAGTTGTGATCTCTCAAAAGAAGGAAGCCAATTAGATCCGCATTTGCATAGATTTCAGATGTCTCAACGTAGTGACAATCAAGGACCCGTTCCCCATCCCCTTCACTGATAGTATATTGAAGGAAGTGGTCGGCCACGAGATCTATTCTTTCATGGATGGGTTTTTCAGATATAACCAGATATCCATTGCGGAGGAAGACAAATTGAAAACAACCTTCGTATTGGAAGATGGTGTATATGCATACAATCGAACGCGCTTTGGCCTTCGCAATGCACCAACGACCTTCCAGCAGATTATTTTACATATCTTGGACAAGATGTCCACCAGAAACTTTAAAGCATTCTTGGACGATTGGTCCATATTCAGTGGGCAGGAAAAACACATTGCGGCTTTGGGGGAGTGTATGGAACGGTGTCGGCAAGCCTGTCTGGCACTTAACCCAAAGAAGTGTCAGTTTATGGTGCCACAAGGAAAGTTGCTCGGGCACATAGTATGTAAAGAAGGATTAAAAACGAACCCTGACAAGGTATGGGTAATAGTGGAGATGAAGGCCCCCACAGACGTGACCGACGTCAAATCCTTTCTCGGCCATATCGGATACTACTGCTGATTCATAAAAAACTTTGCATGGATTTCATATCCGATGGATAGGCTCATGAGGAACGGGGAGCCGTACGCTTGGACGAAGGAGCAAGAGGAAGCCTTCGAGGATCTGAAAACAAGGTTGTTGGCCGCTCCTATTCTGGCATTCCCTTATTGGGATAGGGAATTTCATGTGCACGTGGATGCATCAAATTATGCCATTGGAGCCACTCTAGCTCAGGAAGGAGGGCACTGACTCGATCACCCAATAGATTTTGCAAGTAGGTTGTTATCAAATGCTGAGAAGAATTATAGCACCACAGAAAGGGAGGCCCTTGGAATGGTCTACTCTGTTTAGAAATTCAGGCACTATTTACTGGCGACGCCATTTACCTTTTATGTGGACCACTAGGCTCTCATGTACCTGGTCAAAAAGCTTTTTATTCAGGGTAGGGTGAGTTGATGGCTCCTCTTACTTCAAGAGTTCACATTGAAAATTATTCTACGACCCAAACGTAGCCACATGATTGCCGAACAATTGTCTTGGATCAAGTCTGGCGAACCGCCTATTGGAGTAAATGATGATTTCCCGAATGCGCATCTGTTTCACATAGCCGTACTTCTGAAGTGGTACACAAGCATCGGGGAATATTTGTCCACTACCTGGTTCCCTCGGGACATGCCCCCTGGAGAACACAGGAAGTTGGTCCTCTGGAGTAGGACCTTCCAACTAATCAACAGACAGTTTATAAAATGGGTCCGGACCAAGTACTTAGACGATGCGTAATGGAGGAGGTATCAAAGGTACTGAGGGAAGCCCGTGAAGGACCAGCAAGAGGACACATGGGTCCCGATACGACAGTAAGTAAGGTACTCTTAGTAGGCTTATGGTGGCCAATGTTGTACAATGATACTAGGGATTGGGTAGTCGACTGTGACACTTGTCTGCACGCAGGGAAACCTCTAAAATGAGATTTTATACCCCTTAATCCTTCCCATGCGCAGGAGCTATTCGAGAGATGGGGGCTGGACTTTGTCGGGCCTCTCAAAGCCAGTTGTGCTCGACGATGCCGCTATTGTAGTGGCCATTGAGTATTTAACAAAATGGGTGGAAGCACGTGCACTGACAGATAACTCAGCACTGAGCACTGCCAAGTTTATCTAGAAACAAATAATAAAAAGGTATGGCATTCCAATCCAATTGACAAGCGACAGAGGTGGTCATTTTGTGAATCATGTCATCAAGCTCCTAACCACCGAATTGAAAATCTTCCATACGTTGTCAAGTCCCTATTATCCTTAGGCGAATGGCCAAGCTAAGGCAACTAACAAAATATTGGTGGGAGTTATCTATAAGTCTTGTGATGTTGAAGGTGATGATTGGGAGGAGATGTTGCCTTCAGTGTTATGGGCATATCGTACCTCATACAAGGTAACCACCGGGCATACACCCTTCCAATTGATGTACGGATACGACGCAGTGGTACTCGCCGAATTGATGGTTCCTAGCTTGCGGATAGCCGTTGACAAAAGCTGCCGATGTGGAGAGTCTGAGGGAGAGACTTCATGCCTTGAATAAGTTGGATGAGAAAAGGGCAATGGCACAGTGGGCGATGAACGTAGCACAACAAAGGAAACTATGGCATGACAAGCACCTCCGTCAGATGAAATTCACACCCAGTCAGTTGGTACTAAAGTTCAATGGGCAGAATGAAATCAAACCGGGCAAATTCAAAGTTAAGTGGCTTGGTCCATATAAAGTTCGGGAGGTTGCATCGAGTGGGGCCGTGAAGTTATGGACACTCGAGGGCAGAGAGATCCTGGACGCCTTCAACGTCTCGAAGTTGAAAGTGTACCATGAGAGGCCAAGAAGCCACAGTTGCCCATAAATGCCTTGGTAAGTTTAATTTAAAAAAAAAATAATTAAAAAAGAGAGAACTGGTGGAAGTCACTGAATGGTCCTTGCCACCGAATGGTTGCGTTGCCGCCGGATGGTAAAAAGGCACACCGTCTTAAGAAGCCAAGTAGCCGTTATAAAAGAGAAGGAAGGCCGCAACCCAAACAAAAAAAAACTAAAAAAAAAAAGGAGAAAGAGTATTTTGGGACAGCAGACAAGCCACGCATGGAGACGTACGGTGGATCTTTTCTGTATGCATCCAAGTCTTACACACAGCAAGGTCTTGCAGCAACTGTACGGTGGTGAAGGGAGAAATTTTTTTGGAGGTTGTTGTCAGTTAGGGGTTTGCAAATACAAGTGTTCGTACGACAGCCAGCAGAGGGACAACATTAAATATTTTATTTAAAAAGATCTGAAGAAGAAGAATTAAAGAAACGGTTATGGATTTGGCTGGCAAACGGAATTGGAGAAAACAGTTGAAGAATGTAGACAAGAAAGCCATGGATGCTAGGAGCTCCAAGAAGAAAGCAACAGACCCGAAGGAGGTCGTGACTGGACAAAATATTATATTTGAGGGCTTGAATGGCATAGAGTGCAGAAAATGGTGGCATGAGACGCCTGATGATGACGTGGTGAAAGATAGTCTCAGACATGCAGGAGTTCATTGGGCCATTCTGATGCCCTTGTTTTGCATAAAAGATTTCGAGCCCCAGTTGCGCCAAATGATAGAAAACTTTGATACATTTTCCCGTACCAGCACTTTCCGCTACCTGGGACACAATCTTACAGTGTCATTCCATGTTGCATCTTTCAACTGAGTTTTCGGCATTCCAGGGAAGAAGGGGCAAAAGATTGACACCAAGCCTAGGAAATTGATGCAGGAGGTCAAGGAAATGTGGATAGGAAGGGTTGCGGGAGATATCACACCTGATCAAGTAAAGGCATTGGCAAAGACAACAGGAGGGAAGGGATTAAAGAGGGCTGACATTGCCGAAGGACACTGGCAGTGCATTATGGATGTTATTAAAAGTCGGCTCATTGGTGTTAGTAGAGCCTCGGACATCACTATCACATAGATTCCGTTGATGTGTGGTATTCTGAATGGCACATTAGATGATTGGGCAACGTTACGTGCTCATAGGATGTATGATTTACTGACCCTACAACACCGTACCTTCTATATGCCACATCATGCCGTTGTGCTATTGTTGGAGGCCACGCGGTTGTAGATCCTAGAAGAGAAGCTAGCGCTGAAGCCGAAGAGTGTCATATCTCTCGATGAACCCTTGATTTTTGTGTGGCGCTACTTGGATATCACGGAGGTCCCGTTAGGATCAAAGAGGAAATGTCAGCCAGAAATAGAGTCCGAAGATGTTGACAGTGACTGGGAGCCAACATCGTTTGGTGGTAGTAGTTCTTCCCAGACTAGCGGCCATAGCCGTATATAGTTGGTGGTGGAGTCGACACTGCGACCTGTATTGTTCACTCCATCACAGCTCGAGGATATTCAGTTTACACCGCCCCTAGCCACTGCCTTACCTACTGCGGTTTCCACTCCGATGTTTGGGCACCTGAGGGCACCAGTGGTGTTGAGTCCAGTTGTACCCACAACCAAGAGAGATGGGGATAACCCTACTGCAGAGGAGATGGCTTTGCCCGATTTACCTATGCTGGAAATGATACTCGGCCAGTTAGCAGAGGAGGACCAGTTGGAGGACCCTGAAGAGAGGTTGGGGTAGAGTATGGATAGCCAATTTGGGGAGGCTGATAACAGCATCACACGACAGGCTTCAATGAAGGAGTGGCTTACTATGTTTGACATGACACCGATAGAGGAACCTATGAGGTTCTCCCCTCGCTCAGAGGAGATAGTTCTGGCAGCCATAGAGGTACGAGCAGAGGTACCCATTATGCTGTCTTCTGCGGAACAATAGGATGAGGAGACTGGGGATAGCGAGGTTAGGCCTGAGATGGTAGCTATTTGTCAGCCACGACGAAGGAATGACATGGAGGCCTTTTGGACAGAGGTAGTAACCCGAGGTCGGGATATGGTAGCGAGCGCGCAAGGGTAGGCACTCGAGGATGTGGCCGCGGACTTGCAGCGCCTTCTCACCTTCGTGAGGGAGGAGTGTCCTGTCTAGTTTTCTTCATGCTTAAGAGGGGACTGGCCTAGTCATGAGACGCCAGCTATGTTGGATGCTTGGCATGTGAGAGAACTTGTCGTAGCCAGTCAGGTCGAGGCCTTGGTGACTGATTTGGAGAGAGCCTTACGAAGTCAGTACTATGCATTCTAGTGCATGGTGCACTCATATGAGGAGCACAGGGTGGCGTTTGAAGCTCAGCAGATGCTGAATACACGCATTGCTAGTTTGGAGCAATCCTTGGAGAAGTAGCATAGGGAATGGACCACTAGGATGGCTGCTTGGGATAGGGAGAGAGCTGCCATGGATGAGTGTGTGGAGACTTAGCGGAAGGAAAAGGTGGACCAGGAGACACAGGTTGCAGTGGAGCGGGCTGCCCCTACCTAGGAGAGGGATCTGGCATAGGCTTCGACGGATGCTAAACAATAGGAACTTTTGAAGGCAGCAGCTATGCTAAAGTCTTTCTTGGCACATGAGTTGAGGGTCGAGAGCCAGTTGAAGGCTAGGACAGAGCAGGTGTATGACCTCCGAGAACAACTAGCACTGTTAGTAGGAGCCGCTTCTTCAAGGATGCATTCTCATCCCCCTCCGAGTTCTTATTTTTTTTTTGTTATTGTATATAGTCATCTTTCCTGTTTAGTTGTCGTTAGGAGACGACTTTCTTTTTAGGGGGGATGATATTGTCTGGAAAATGGGTAGTTAGACGGTTAGCCCGTCCGAGGGAGTTACACAGATGCGATGGTTTGCCTCACATCCCCTCGGACACTATATGTATACATTCTTCTCTTTGAGCAAGACACGACAATGGTGATATAGAAATACACTTGTACTTGATGATTTTTCTATGAATACAATGCTGTTATGTTATCTTTACATTTCCTATTGAATACTTTACTTCCTGTATGCAACCAATCTCTGTTACCCCACGAGGGTAAACAATTCTTTTCTTAGAACCTTCGATTGTGAAGCATTTGCACATATAGATTCTAAAAACAGAACCAAGCGAAGCTAAATCAAAGAAATACATATTTGTTGGATATGACATTGATGAACTTGGCTATAGACTTTGAGATTTTGAAAATCATAAAATTGTTAGAAGTAGTGATGTCATATTCAATGAGAAAGTATTGTACAAAGATCAGTTGCAACAGCATGAGAAGAAAAAAAATGATTATGTAGTGCTAAATGATACTCCAAAAGATGACGTTCCAGTGGTTCCTCATGCTCCACAACAACAACAACAACAACAACAAATACCACAAACTCCAATGAATGTTAAATGATCTTCAAGGATAAGTAGACCTGAAAAATATTCTCGCTCTTTGTATTCTATTTTATTAACTAATGGTGGTGAACCAAAATGTTATGATGAAGCTATGCAACTGGATACCAAGGTTTAGTGGGAACATGGCATGACAGAAGAAATGGACTCCTTGCTGAAAAATCAGACTTGGGAATTATGCAAGTTGCCTATAGGTAAAAAGGCTTTACCAAACAAATAAGTTTATAGGCTGAAATAGGAGGATGGATGTAAGAAAAGATTTAAAGCTAGGTTAGTTGTAAAGGGATTCACATAGAAAAAAGTTATTTATTTTGTTGAGATCTTTTATCTAGTTGTAAAAATGACTTCTATTCGCACTGTTTTAAGTATTGTGGCTACTGAAGGTTTGCATTTGGAACAACTTGATGTTAAAACAACCTTTGACCATGGTGATTTGGAAGAAGAAATATATATGGAACAGCCACAAGGATTTGAGGTCAAAGGTAAGGAGAAATTAGTGCACAGATTGAATAAAAGTTTATATGGCTTGCAAGCACCTCGACAATGGTATATTAAATTTGATAGCTTTATGACTGAGCATGGCTATAGTCGGTGTAAATCAGACCATTGTGTTTATTTTAAGTGGTTGGATGATGATAGCTACATTATTTTATGTTTATATGTTGATGATATGCTTGTAGCAGGGTCTAACATGGATCACCTTCAGGGGTTAAAACAACAGTTAGCAAATTCTTTTGCTATGTAGGATTTGGGGGCAACAAAACAAATCCTTGGTATGAAAATTTGTGGAGATAGGAAGAACAAAAAATTGACTCCATCTTAGGTTGATTATGTTGAAAATGTGTTGCAGAGATTCCATATGGAGAATGCAAAAGCTGTTAGCACACCTTTGGCTGGTCACTTGAAATTAACTAAGGAGATGTATCCAAAGACACAAGAGGAGGAAGACAATGTCCAAGGTACCATATGCTTCAGCTGTAGGTAGTTTAATGTATGCTATGGTATGCACTAGACCAAATATTGCACATGTTGTAGGAGTTGTTAGTTGCTATATGAGTCATCTTGGAGTTGAGCATCAGAATGCAGTAAAATGGATTCTCAGATACTTGAGAGGTACATTCAACAAATGTTTATGTTTTGGGGGCTCTAATACTGATTTAAAAGGCTACGTTGATTCATATTTGGCAGGGGATATAGATACCAGGTGGAGTACCACAGGTTATGTATTTCCTATTGGTGGGACAACAATGAGTTGGATTTATTGGTTTCAAAAGGTGGTTCCTTTATCCACCAAGGAGGGAGAGTATGTTGCTGCTACAGAGGTAGTTAAGGAGATGATATGGCTGCAACTTTTCATGGAAGAGTAGGGAAAATTAGAGATTGAAAATCTCTTGTTTATAGATAGCCAAAGTGTTATACATCTTGCTAAAATTTTTGCCTTGCTCTCTAAAACGAAACACATACAACTGAGGTATCATTTCATTTGGTCAGTGTTGGAGGATGGATAGATAAAGCTAGAAACGATACATACAGATGCAAATCCAACGACTATGTTTGCAAAGGTAGTAACAAGGAAGAAGTTGAACTCCTCTTCAGTTTCAATTGGTCTTCAAGACTGAAACAATAAAAGTAGAACAGGGTGTAGGGTGTTTCATTCCAATGGGAGCTATAGGGTAGTGATGTTATGATTAGTCTCCAACTGGAAGATTGTTGTTGGAGAGTCTGATTAATTTCCAAGTGGGAGATTATTGTTATATGGAGCCTAATCAAACTTGGAGGTTAATTTTCCCCACATTTATCGACACAGTTTTCCCCCAAATCATTCAACAAGGGTTTGGGGGTAGCATCCCCAAGACGGGGTCAAGAGGTAGTAGTATTGACTTGCAAGGGGATTGCTGATTGCAATCGGTTTGATTTACTGGATAATAATATTGGACTCTCTATTTGGTGGACATAGCCCAAGTTTGGGTGAACCATGTAAAATTCAATGTCTTCTTGTTCCATTTTCTGTGTTTTTTTATTCCTCTGCTTTATTGATCAAGTATGCATTTAAGTGTTAGATATTTGTCTTCTAACCCTAACAGTATGCCGGTCAGAATACCAAGATCCCATACCAATCTCAGAAATATTGCTCTGCCAATCTGCTGCGTCACTCTGATATGACTATCATCAACCATATTGTCATGCTGCAACATCTTGGGAAGCATTCCATCCTTTAAGCGAATCCTAGGATCCCAAGAATGGGACTCATCATATATCTCGAGAGTGACCAGATAGTTGACCCAGAATATATCAACCAAAGGGAGTATCCTCATGCTGCTGAAATCTCCCTATTTCATAACCTCCCATGGTTGCACATCACCTGGATCCCATAGAAAAATTGTTCCTCTACTTGGCCCTCTTTGAAAACTTTTTCTGCTCTACATTGGCTAATAGTGAAATGCCAAACTACCACAACACAACCTCCCTATCCTGTATCTCGAAATAGAGACCATCTCGGAGAAGAAAACAGGAAGGCTTGCGAGATTTGGTTCCTTCATAGAAAGAAGCACCTCATACCAGTCATCAACCCTAGTCTTATGTGTCATTTAGAACATCAAGTCATTAGTAGGTGGACTGAATAAAAAATAATATGCATATCGTATGGTGCAACCACAGTGAAATGCATTAACAAACTCTGATGGAAGTCTTGAATCAATACTAGAATTCCATACTTCATTGTGTGAGTTAGGAATCTCACCATGTAGATTATGGAGTGAAAAACTTGCATCATCATACGCAATTTGCCTACTAAGCTCAAATGAATCTCACTCATCTTGTTCTATCCTTGTGTTATCATCATGTATACCCCTAGTGATAATGGAACCATTGCTGCCCTTGGATATTTCATTACTCCCAACATCATAAACTAAGCTAATTTGTTCAATCTTTATAGCCCTTGAAGTAGCTTCTTGTGCCTCTTTCCCTGCAAATGCTGTATATAGTTGCCTGACAAATATGATGGCATGATCTCTACCTGAAAGCGATTGCAAGTAATATGATTTTATCATTTCAAGTGCCCATCTAAGTGTTTGCAAACTCGATGCTGAGACTCAATTCCTTGACCCATTTTGTCCCTCATCAAAGTGAACTATCCAGATGAGGTATTCAATGGATTTATCTGTGATATCAATAAAAGCTAAGGTTTATGCAACTTCTTTCCTCTTTTGAGAACTCACCCTCAAGAGCTGCTCCAAGAGGTGTAACTTGCTGAAAATCAAATGTATTCCCTGTCAAATCTTTTTCCTCATGGCTGCAAGTTGCACTATCCTCTGAATCTTTCTCCTCTTTCAAGAGTTCAAACTCTTGATCTGCTTTTCCATCATTATTGCCAATGAGATATGAAGTTGCTTCTTCCATGGCTGATTTACAATCAACATCATACTCACCTATCACATTTGTTAAGGCAACAATCTCATGGCTGCAATCAGAATCTTCACGTACTAACTCACCCACATGAAGCTCATCAACTACTGTTACCTATTGGTCGTCCACATTTGTTGTATTTGAATGCTGTATCTTAGTTAATGACGCCATAGAAGATGGGAATTCTGATTGAGCTGAAAAAGAATTTGACAAAGTCAATTGTACACCAAGTTCATCTACCTGATTTTCTACTTCACGTAGTGCCACCAGGGTAGTCCCTAGGGTGTCCTTAGTGTTCAAGAGCTCAAAGGTAAGGGTGTCAACTTCTTCTACCTTCTTCCTCAATGCCTCTGAATAAATCTCCGCAAGATTGAGAAGATGATCTCAATCTTAAAGAAGATGTAGATAATCTGATTTCATTGTTTTCATCCCTTCCTTGATCACCTGCAAATGTGAAAATTCCTCTTTGAGTCCCTTTTGTCTCTTCTCTAATTGTCCTCCCAAGGGTGCTTTTTAATCATCCCATATGTATCATCAAAGTGTGTTAGAGCTGCAACAATTTTATCACCAGTGGCTTTCAATTGACTCTCCAAATTATATGAGCTAACAGCTGTATAAGAAAAATCAGATTCATATGATGAAGTGGTTGATTGTCCTTGAAGAACTTGACTATCTTCTATGCCACCTTCTCTACACACTTGCTGATTTGGAACTAGGACAATGTTAGTTCCAAATACAAAAACATCATCATCATCATTTGGTATCAAAGCACACTTAGACTCCATTGTTTCCTTGCACTCATCATCCTAATGAGAAAAAAACATTCCTTCATACTTCTTATCAATGTTGATCTCTATATCACCCACATAAAAACTTGAGCACCCTTCCTTGCTGTCTTAGTGAGATCGGAGTCTGTTCTCATTAATGCATTTATCTGTAATAGTTGAAATGCATGAGAATTCATCTTCATCCTCTTTGGAATCACAAATGATTTCCTCATTTTGTATTTCTTTGCAAACTCCCTAGAAATCGTTTCCACATTCATCATGAGAGAAGTTCTCTTCAATACATTCTTTCATCAACTCCTCCTTATTCAAGTGAGACTTAAGCTTCCCATCCCATTGTTTGAACACACTGTGGACCAATGCATATGCAGTTGATGAATTTGACCATTCTTGTTTCCAAACAGCCAATAGTAAAGATAAGATGCATTGGGAGAGAGCATCATTCTCATTGATAGACATAACTATAATATTCGTTATTGATGCAATGATATCTTTATCATGTTCGTTCCTGATCTTGATGAAGAGATGATGAAACATGTCGTAGATCTGATGTTGCATCTGCAATTCCAACCGAAGGTTGCTTGCTCTGGTTTTTGCAAATATCTTCAATATGGCAACCCTTTTGAGTAATGAGGACTACTAAAGTCATCCAGATCTTGAAAACTATCAACAATCAGGTGCAATACATCCTTCATAGTGTCATCGTCACAGGGTACTAGAGGTACCAAAATTCTCACAATCTCACTTAAGCATTAAGTAACCATCAACTTGATCTCATTATCAAGATGCCTCTACAACATTTGTCTCTTTAAAGAGTTCACTTTATGAACAAGTGCTAACTACAACAAATCTAAAGGTGCCTGCACAACCAAGCACAAACATTCACCTATCTCATTCAGAGTGTTGAAGACAACATCTCTTAGTTGATGTTGAATGCCCAATTTGTTACCAGCTTCATATAGAGACTTGGCCAACCATTGATTGCCTTTTGATGCCATGCTTCAATCTAAAATCAAAACTATGAAATTCCCCAACAAGTTGGCAAGATCACCTACTTTAATACCACTGTAAGAACCCCTTCCAACTTTTTGGATTTAATCATGGTGCCCTCTGACCATATAGGTGACTTACCATAAATAGTATGGACCCAAATTTCCAAGTGACTTAGTTTGTATAAACAGAGCCTGAAAGACCTCTGGAAGGCAAACCACAAATAAACTGATGCACTGAGATGGAGAGTACTGAAATAGACACCCAAAGGGTCAGTTGAATAACCCTGAATTGCCCTCAAAGGGCCCCCTAATCACATTAGCTTATGGGGACCACTAATAATAGGCTAACCTCTGAAAATAACTGATGCTTAGGAATGTGCAAAATGGGGACGTTACAAATTATCACAGAGTCTCTTAAATAAGCATCTTTACACAAGATATAGTTAATCATAACTCACATTTAAGAACTTCAACATCTGATTCCGGTTACTAGAGATAACAATATGGCTTACACTACCTTTATCCCGCTCAAGGAACTTTGAAAGCTGCACTGGACCATTACTCTCTTTTTCCAGTTTCTATATTTAGCTTCCAGTCACCACACAAGCCCCAGTAAGAATCAAGTAATAATAGAACACAAGAAATAGCTGTTGACAAACCGAGAAGTGTCCATTAACCAAGTTGCCGATGCCAGCTCTCTTGACTTATGCTTGTGATGTTTGTGCCTTTGGCCTTTACCCTTTAACTTATCTTTGGTCTTTCTTGACTTGTCTCTGTGTTTATGCTTCCTCAGCTTGTTAGATGTTTCTGAATCACTGTCGCTGCTTGAACTCTCGTACATGCGGTGGCGTTTCCGGGGGATTCAGTTTGATGACTTATAATGCTCCTTTTAATAATATTTCATGCTTGAAATTTGAAGCCCGATCCAAGAAGGAAGAAAGCAAAGTATTCACCATATATTTTAGTATGACAATGGTGGCTTCGTCTTCTTTGGAGACTTCTTCATTGCTGAATCAGAGCAGCCCCACAATAGCCATCGGCACTGTCAAAGAGAAAAAGACAAAGATATTCTCACAAGTCTAAGTCCAAGCACAGGGAAAGCAAAGTGAAACTGTGGAAGATTTGTCTTCCTCTTCTTACTCGGAAAGATGTCTATTATTGCAGCAAATATTTAGTTACCTTCATCTTTGCTCTGATACCATATCAGAAATATGGGCATGGACAAATGGAGCTACAAAATTAAAAAACAAGATAGTATGTGTTGCTTAATATTCAATCAAATACATTCACACATTTATAGAATTCTTGTATCCTATTTTATTTGAAACCATCCAAACAACTTTTCTAAATATATTGGGTTGTTCTAACAACTCAGTATTTAACAATCCGTAAATCTAACTATAATTATTATGTGCATCCTATGATGCAATATTCCTAACACAAATACCAACAAAATCATGTTATTATTGGTATGAGGAATAGATTCTTTTTTGGTGCGAGATTGTGGGAGTAGGTTGATAGGCTTTGGTCAGTGATTTGTGGCATTTTGAAAGTTTTAGCTGCTCTTCTTAGCTGTAATTGTTGGAGTTGCAGGGTCGTGGGACTTATCTGGCAGGGTATATGGTGAATAAAGGTGGTGCAAATTGATCTTAGGCTGGTGTGGAGGGCTTGACAAACCTTAATACTATTGGAATCATTTGCCATTGCACCAAAAGCTCAAACTATCAATGCCCGATACAAATGCCAGATTTAACCCGATCCACGGGAGGCGGTTAAGCCATGTCACGAATCTCCAAGGAGGTGCTGAGCACCAAGTCAACAATCTCAACAATCTCCCCCTCAGCACCGACTGAGCCTTCAGCCCCAACTGAAGGGAGACTCGAACCCGTGACCCAAGGCTCTGATACCAATTGTTGGAATCATTTGCCGTTGCACCAAAAGCTCGAACTATCAATGCCCGATACAAATGCCAGATTTAACCCGATCCACGGGAGGCGGTTAAGCCATGTCACGAATCTCCAAGGAGGTGCTGACCACCAAGTCAACAATCTCAACAAATACTCCTTGCTGTGTGGATTTTGGGGCTGGATATCTCTGGTGCAGACTAGAGTTCATTTGCTGTTTATTTGTTTGTGGAACGTTGATATTAAATATGTGCATAGCTCTTTCAAAGAGGCTGAGTATTTCTGTTCATGCGGTCAGAACCTTATATCCATAATTTCTCTGTAATCTGTCCACGTTTCAGCATTTTATTGAATGAAATTGTTGCTGTTATCAGTTAATCACTAGTGTAGTTGGCATGTAAGAAATTCGATTCAATTAGGGGGGGGTATGGGAATGGAGTCCAGAATTGAGAACTTAGACAACTAATTTTATCACTATCATAATATCATTGATCAATGATGAAGTATCATACTATCAGTATCAAAGACTCAAATGCGATTTTTAGAACCTTTCCCCAAGTTTTGACCCCACTAGGGAAGAGAAAAATGTAAAATGTTGTGATAAGCAATTTATGAATTTTGATGAATCATATGATGTTCAAAGGCAACCGTCATAAATTCATAATAGTTGTCAGCTAACTATTGTATCAAGACTCTGCATTAGGATGCGATTTTGTACTCAATTCGCATTCAAATCAATCAAATTTAATAGAAAACTCTTTTGTACTCATTGGATGCATCTTGTCATTGAATTATGCCAAAGTAATCTGTTTCTTATGAAATTTAAGCAATTTTACACTTTTGTACTCATTGGATGCATCTTGTCATTGAATTATGTCAAAATAATCTGTTCCTTATGAAATTTAAGCAATTTTTTAAGTTGCCAAGATTTTGCCAAATCAAGTTTTTTGAGTCTGCTGAGTTTTTACTGAGTCCAAGTTTTCCATCTATGTAATGTGTGTATCTATTTTCTGTTTGTTAATGGATGCCAAATAGCTATGTGAAAACATTGATATATAAACCAAACCATTCAAGTATCATAAATTTGCACATCAGAAATCTCTACAGAGACTGTTTGACAGAATGCTCATCTATTAAACATTGTGTGCAAAAGTGCAAGTTTTGGTGTAGGGTCTGGCATGGGTCTTTACAGTTTGAAAGCTTCTCTGCAGAGATACCATGGAAATATGACAAATTATTAAATTAATATAGACACACAATAACTTCTGAAACATTGCTCATGTTTGGGGAAATTTTTATATGGATACCAGAAGTATGAAATTGTTTTTGTTGCTGATGCTTTATATGATTCACATTCTAGCTGTTGTGTACAGCTTTTCCCTTGTTATCTTAGTTATATCTATTTAATATGCATTTTGTGATCAAATAAGCAGTGATTGCTTTTTTTGCATTAAAAAGCATTTGATTGCTTTCTAATTCTTGTTTGGGTTTAGATGGATTGACAAAGCTTGAATTAATAAGAGTCGTGTCAAAGATTTGAAATATAATATGGTACAAATTTGAGCAGTATATAAGGTAAATGGAAAGGAGTCCCCTTGTGTGCTTCCACAAGGGAGATCTCATAGATTGAATTGGTATCTGGGAGGTGTATTAACTAAAGTGTAAAAAATAACTTTTACCTTACGATAGAATCCATTAAGCTTTCCTGGGGTTTTAATTCTTATCCATAAGCTTGATTTGCCATACAGGTTTTGTCTGATAAGAAAAAGAGATCTTTGTACGACAGGTATGGAGAGTCAGGTTTAGATGGAGTATATGAAGACGCTGCTTCTGGTCCACCTGAGGTAACCATATAATCTGAATTTCACAGTAATTGCTATAAAATATATCTAACAAATACCAATTTGAGAGAGAATATCCAGTTTATGGAATTAACTAGTTGTTGCTTTGTCAGAACATAGGTGCATTCTTTGAACAGGATTGTATAAGAATGGTATTGACTGTTGTTTTTTTGTCAATATAGGTTACTCCATTTGATGTGTTTGAGTCGTTTTTTCCCAGAGAACGTGGAGAATATGAGTACTATGATGATATGGGAGGTAGTAGTTTTAAATTTCAAAATAGTGGGCGTCAGCGGGGCAATGACATAAGGTGAGAAAAAATTATGACATTGAAGTCAACTATGACGAGCCTCTGATGATGATTCAGAAAATGGAATAACAGTAGTACTGATATTCTGCTGTAAAATTGTACAAGAAAATTCTGGCAGCTGAAGAAATTTTCCTTTGAAGTTTCTCCTGATAGCATTTAGTATTACTGTATAAAACTGTAACTTTATTGCTCGGTCATTGCACATAACTTGTTTTTTATATCTATTTTTTTTATATTATATCTTTTCAGAATTTTTATATGCCTTCTGGGAGGGCTACCAAATCATAAATAGTTTATCAGCTAATCATGATTTACAATAACATTTTAGAATACCTAATTATGCTATCTATCATATTCTAAAGCTAGAGCAGTCTAGCGCCTAGCCATTTGAAGAAGGCCCGCATTATTGAACATTGATGCAACTGGACCTAGACCATTAAATTCTAAGTCTTGAGCATTAAGAAATGGGAGTTAAGACTTCTTTGAAGAGAAATGTTCAATCTTCTTGAATTTGTACATCCTTTTTTCACCTTTCTTGCATTTTCTGCTGGAGCACCAGCATGAGGTACAGTCCCTTGGGGGCCAAAATTCATAATTCTTTGTTGAACATTATTGAAACCAGATGAGAAAATATGTCTCTCGTCAGCTTGATCACGAACGTTAGAAATACAAAGATTTTACAGAGCTCAGTAATGGGACACCTTTCCCCACTCTGAAAGCTGTACTTTACATTCTGGAATTTCCGAATTTCCCAAATTTTTTATGGTGTTCAGAATTTAACACGAAAAATTTTCAGCCAGCCTATTTTTTACTTAAATGTGCACTGTAGTTAGTGTAAGTGACTTTGTAATATATTGTTATGTTGATGGCATCAAAATATGTAATATTTAATCATCAGCTTGTGGTTGGTAGTTAGGAGGCAGTTATGAGTAGTTATTGATGTTTGTTTTCTAATTAGCAACTGTTGGGTTCTTTAAGTAGGTTTCTGATACTTAGGAAAAGTAGTCTGATTCTTGACTGATTATTCCTAAGCTTCTTATTTGTAAGAACTTATCATGAATAAATGTATATTTCTGTTATGCTATTTGATATGCATGGTTACTTTTATTCATTGAAGTCCCTTGGGTGGTTGGATAATCTAGGTGATTTCTGTTAACGTCTTATAGTTTTGTTTTTCTTATGAACTGAATATTATTCAATTACCTTAAAGAGTGTCTTCTCTTCAATGTAGCTCATAAGGAAGTTGATTTGAGTACAAGCACACAACTTCTAGAGGACCTCCGGTGTCAACATTACTTAGCTCAACTGCACACGAATCTATGACATCTAATACTACTACCTATTGATGTGACTTTTATTCCACTACAACATGCATAATCGAACATTCAATGTTTCGAAGTGAAACACTAAATACTCAATTCTCTCTTGAATAAGGTCACTTCTTATGCTAAGTTTGCAAAGTAAGATTACAAGGTGACTTCAAGGTGACTTCAAGGTTCCTTCTATTGTGGATACTCGCTTAGTTGAAGTAATGTGATTTGCTAGATCACTAAGGGGACTTAACGCTTTTTCTCAAAACTTGTCAACTTAATTGTAGAGATATGGTTTTACAATGTGCAATGAAAATATAGTTTTTGATTTTTCCAACTCTTGAAATCTCAACTTAAACTTAAACTTCTAAATTTTATTACTTCTACTTCTACTATGGATGCAAGGAAGTATGAATGAACTTGGACTCTACTAGATGCAATATTATCAGTGACTCTACCCACCTAGTGCAAGCTTCTAAGGTATATCCGAATGGTTTTCAACTCAATACCTTCTCTCTAATCCCATCAATGAATGTGAACTAAAGATTGAGTATCAATTGAAGTTGAGTGCATTCAAATACTAGCTAACCACACACGACACACTTACAATCAGAAAGAGGCTAGTGGCCTAGTTTATGTTCGAGTCTAGCAAGTAAACATTCACAATTTCTTTCATCCAATTAAGTTACTTAAAGAAAATTCTATTTTAAACAACTTGAAATGAAATCTATTTTAAATGAGGGATGTAAATCACCATGCAATAATTCAAACTTGATCACAATAGTTCACCATGCAAGACACAACAATGAAAAGTAGAGCAAATTTGGCATTATCTTAGCAACAATTATCCAACAACCTCTCTTACAAATGAGAGGGGTGGGGTTTATATAGGAGCCCCAATTAAAATGAATGACCAAAATTGATTTGAAATCAATGGTCTAGATTAATCCATTACAAACCTTGATCAGGGAAACCAAAAATAGCCAATAGTAATGAAACAGCACAAAATAAGCCAATGAGAAAATTCAAAGGCTTGAGGACTAATAGGAAGCGAGAAAGCTACCTAGTCATCATACAACTCATCATCCAAGATGTGCACTCCTTTTTCCTTCTCCCTTTTAGCAAAATCAATGAACTTAAGCAAAATTACACTAAGTTCCTCCATGTCAATACTAGGAAGGATACTATGTTGTAACTCCATGACTTCTAACTTTTCCATACAAGTGTCCAATGTGCTATCCCAATCTGAAGTGTGCCTCTGTAGGTCATTTATGGAAATCATAAGTGAGAGAAATCTATTCAATTGACTCTTCTGAAGAGAGTCCATGTCTCCGATATAGACTGATTCCATCTTCCCTTTCAACTCATCCAAATATAACTCACTAGAAGCATCAATATCAAGACCAAGCGATTCCTTGATTGCAACAAGGACCCTCGAACGTATCTCTAAGATAGGACCCTCAATATTCTCACATTCTGTGCGTGCATACTCATATGTAGTCCTCATGACTAGTGAAAGATACCAGTGACCAAAGTCATATGCACTTCCTCTATCAACTACTCCTTGAGTCAGGACTGATGCAAGGAGGCCCCTCAATGCCTTGAGACAAGGAATCATTTTATATTCAATGGGTTAAAATTCTTTCTATATCTCATCTAATCCTTGCATCTTATTTATCAATACTGTGGTCCTCTCATGTGCTTGAACTATCCTTGTAAGAAAAGCCTTTGCTTGTTCCCTGATACCACTTGCCTATCCCTTCACCATGCAACAAGTACAATGTGAATCTTGAGAAGTAGGGGCATATGGAAAAGTGCTGAACTCTCATGTCCGGCTGGATTTATATGCTTGCTTATGAACTCCTTCATCATCAAGTTCTCCAATTCTAGCTCATCTTTCTCCTTTATCATCTTATCCATTCTTTCTTCAATTGCACCTGTAGTATCCTTTAATTCTTGGAATTCTTGCTTCTTAGTTGTTGGCCCAATGTCAAATGAAGAGACATGATAATCGTTAGGAGTAACCTTATCTCTAATCTTGTCACCAATTGGGACAACCATGTGCAAAGTGCGAGATCTTCACTCATCTCTAGTTATCTTATGAATTTTCTTTGCTGGTTTAGGTTCCTTCACTCTGCCACTCTTGTTCAAGAATGCATCGATGTCATCCATGTGAAGTACCTCATCTACTCTTCTTCTTTTCTTCATGCTCTCTCTTAACCATTTAGGAACTGTGGATAAATCCATACCATCTTCCATCTGTTCATGTTGATCAGATCCCTTTCATGTGGATAAACATAAGCATCATAAGTGCATAAACATAGATCGCATTGCATAAGAAAGAATGAAACATAACAACGATTGCCAATGACTGTGCACAAGCGGAAGTCTTTAAACACTTCCAAGAGTTCCATGACAACTCGAATACACACTTGGAACATAATGCACACCTTCTCGAGATCACCTAGCAAGAGCTCTAACAATGTCCAATGGGCTACAAGAGGCCAAGCTGGAAATAACTCACGACATGCAATTGCAGGAGATTGAATCAATCCTCTGAATCGATTGAACAAAGATTCATTTTAATACCAAGGAAAGTGTTCCTATGATGATTAGTCATACAAGTTCATTGCCAAGGAATCCTCGAAATATAGGGTAATACATGCACTAATATTTTAAAAAAACATAAACATAAACATAAGCATAAGCATAACATCATAAGTGCATAAGCATAGATCATATTGCATAAGCAATAATGAAACATAACAATGATTGCCAATGATCATGCACAGGTGGAAGGCTTCAGACACTTACAAGGGCTCCATGACAACCCAAATACATACCTGGAACATAATGCACATGTTCCCAAGATCGTCTAGCAAGAGCTCGGACAATGTCCAATGAGCTACAAGAGGCAAAGCTAACAATAAAACATGACATGCAATTAGTGGAGATTGAATCAATCCTCTGAATACATTTAATAGAGATTCATTTTAATACCAAAGGAAAGTGTTCCTATGATGATTACCCATGGAAGTTCATTGTCTTCTAACCATTACGAACCAATAAGAATCATCATCTAAACAAGCCAAGATCATAAGACAACAAACGATAAAAAAATTATCTATCAAACAATAAACTGGGCAGAGATGCTAGAGGTAGGCAGAGATGCCAATAAATGTAGACAACGATCCATAGAGCGTAGACACTAATCACAAGAATTAACCTCCTATACAGTCTCAGTCTAGAGACTTAGAGACGCCGAACTGTAGGATGTAGACGTTGAAATGCGCTGAAGCTAGTTTGCCATATGCAAATTGTAATGTCCCTTCTTATTCTTCCCTTTATAATTTCTTGCAAAACCGACGTTAGTACAAATATTACACAATATTTACAAGACTCATACTCTACTCTAAGTTAGTAAGTGGGCATTTCATTCTTAAGGCTGCCTCTAGGTCGGGCTTCACAGAATTCCCGATTCTCGGCTTGAGGGATATAAGATCCACTCTAAGCAATCGGGCTATCAACACGTCATCCCATAGAGCATTGCCCATAAGAACCTCTTGGAAGCAATAAATGCTATCCAAGCCTACGCATATGCATATGATTGCCATCGATATATATATTGCCTGCGTGAGATTATAACAATCTGGAGACTAGGGAAACTATAACAATTTCCTCTAGCCCCCTCCAGATATGGGGATCCATCTCTAATGAATATAAGATTCATTTTATATGGAATCCATATCATCATTGATGGCGGACATAAAAATGTACAAACATTAATGTTAATTATGTAACCTCAATTTTAGATTTATTCATAAAGAAATCTGGAAGTACTCAAATGCATATAATAAATATGTAAGTCATATATATATATATATATATAAATTATTGTTTATGAAAATAGAAGCATATATATATATATATATTATAAATTAATGTTTATGAAAATAGAATTATATATATCTATATACATATAAAATTAATCACTAAATAATTTTATTCAATTAAAATATCATACCAATGTTGAATTTGTTTAATATTCTGCCGACCCTTGTTTTCCTCCTTATGTCTTTATCTATTTCGTATTTCCTTTTTACTTGCTCCGCCTGCCTATTTGCTGGTTCCCTTTGTCCAATGGTTGACGGCCCTTTTATATGGGTGTGTGGGAGGGGGAGTCACGTCCCCTCCACACCGAGTCGCCCCTTAGGGGTACGACTAGTTGCAGCCCTAAGGCTGCGGTTCAGTTGCACCTTCTAAGGTGCGGCTCAGTAACACCTTCCTAATCTGCACCATAATATAATATAATATATATTATGTATTATAATATATATAATATATATTATATTGTAATTATTAAATGATTCTTTATAATATATAATATTTATATTATAATTTCTTTATTATAATATAATATAATATAATATATATTATAATATATATTATATTATTTAATGTTTATTATAATTTCTTTATAATATATAATATATATTTTTATTAAATGGTTATTTTATTATATAGATTATATATATTATTAAATGATTACTATAATATATTATAATATATATTATATATATTATGATTATTGTTAACAATTATATTTTAATAATATCTCTCGACGTTATAATTTAGTAATATTAAATTGAGAACATTATTTGATAATAGTTCTATAATGATATGACGGTGATAATATTAGCAGTCCTTTGCTTGTAAGAATTTTTAGCATACATATACTTATAGGGGCTTAAATTTAGGGATAGTACAGTTCCCCCATCTTCAGTTTGCTTGTCCTCAAGCAATTTGAGGTTCTCCTCCCCTTACTGTGTTACCAGGAGTTCGGTGGTTGTTTGATTCCTCATTTCTTGAGTGGGTATCTTCCTCTTTGCTAAGAGTGGTTGGTGAGTGTTCCATGTTCGGAGTCTTCCAATCTCACCCTTTTTGTAGGTCCTTCAGTTAGTGCTTCCTCCATGTTATTCATTTGTCCTCTCTTGCACTGGTGACCTTAAGTTCATGGTGTTTTACATTTGAAACACTATCCCTTTTCGATGAATTTTCCTCTTTCTTTGCATCGGTGGTCCTACTCCATGGTTCTTGGCATAAAAAACACTTGGATTGATCTCTCTTAGGTTCCTCTTCTTGCTTTGGTGTTTTTGATAAAAGGCCTCTTGGTTTTTCCTTAGTTGTATCATATTCTGTCATTTTTGCCTTCCTAATGGCATCTTCAAGGGTTTGGGGTTTGAAGGGTCTCACCATTATCTTGAGGTGTTCTTTGAGTCCTTCAATGAACATATAGACCCTTCTCTTTTGAGATATATCGGGAACCATGACTAATAGACTCTGCAATTTGTTTGCAAATTCTTCAATAGTTCCTATTTGTTTGAGGTGGGTTAATTCTTGGATGTACCATTCTAGTTCTTTTTTGTCAAATTGACTAATGAGTTTTTGAGTGAACTCACTATAGATGTTAATACTTTTATGTCCCAGGGTGATGATGCCATGGTGCCACCAATTGTGGGCCTCTCCGGTCAAGTGGATTTTGGCAAATTTAATATCGTTTTCTTCAATCACAGGGTTGAGGGAGAGGTAAGTGTCTAGTTTTGAGCTGTTTCTTTCCCTGTACCATCGAAGTGTGGTAGGTACATTTTGCCTAGTTTGGCTTTAATGTCTCTTTCCCCATGATTTCTTTTCCAACCATGGCTTGCCAAAGTTTTGGTTTCATAGTATTCTTTAAAGGGAATAAGTCTTTGTATCTCTGGTTCCAAACTAGCATACATTTGGGCAATCTCCTCTATTGAGTGGGTAGATGGTTCTTCTCCGATGACAGGTTCTTCTCTTGGAAGAAATGATGGTATAGTTGGTCTCATGGTGAAATCTTGAGTTGAGGGCTCATTCTGAGAGTGATTAGAATGTGTATCTCTTCCTATCGGGGAAGTGGGTCAGCCATTGTGGTTATTGTTATTGCTCATGTTTTGGATGGCTTGAAGAATTAATTGATTTGTTCGCTCAAATCTCTCATTTGTTTGCTCCATGAAACTTCTTAGCTCATTTGCTAATTGCTGGGCCATAGCTTTTGTGCCTTTCTTTCGTTTATAAGTTTGCATGAATTGTCTTCCATAGGATGGCAGGATTATGCTCTGATACCACTGTAATGTCCCTTCTTATTCTTCCCTCTATAATTTCCTGCAAAATCGACGTTAGTACAAATATTACACAATATTTACAAGACTACTCTACTCTAAGTTAGTAAGGAGGGGATTTGATTCTTAAGGTTGCCTCTAGGTCGGGCTTCATAGAATTTCTGATTCTCGGCTTGAGGGATATAAGATCCACTCTAAGCAACTGAGCTATTGACACGTCATCCCATAGAGCACTGCCCATAAGAAGCTCTTGGAAGCAATAAATGCTATCCAAGCTTACGCATATGCATATGACTGGCATTAGTATATATACTGCCTACATGAGATTATATCAATCTTGAGACTAGGGAAACTATAACAATTTCTTCTAACCCCCTCCAGATATGGGGATCCATCTCTAATGAATATAAGATTTATTTTATATGGAATCCATATCATCATCTATGGCGGACATAAAAATGTACAAACATTAATGTTAATTATGTAACCATAATTTTAGTTTTATTCATAAAGAAATCCAGAAGTACTCAAATGCATATAATAAATATGTAAGCCTATATGTATAATATTTATATATATATAAATTATTGTTTATGAAAATAGAAGCATATATATATTATTTATGTTATAAATTAATGTTAATGAAAATAGAATTAAATTTAATGTTTATGAAAATAGAATTATATATATATATTTATAAAATTAATTACTAAATAATTTTATTCAATTAAATTATCATACCAATGTTGAATTTGTTTAATATTCTGCCGACCCTTGTTTTCCACCTTATGTCTTTATCTTTTTTCGTATTTCCTTTTTACTTGCTCTGCCTTCCTTCCTATTCGCTAGTCCCCTTTGTCCAATGGTGGATGGTCCTTTTATATGGGTGTGTGGGAGGGGGAGTCACGGCCCCTCCACAATGGGTCACCCCTTAGGGGTGCGACTGGTCGTAGCCCTAAGGCTGTGGCTCAGTCGCACCTTCTAAGGTGCGACTCAACTGACCTTCCTTATCTGCACCATAATATAACATATATTAAATATTATATATTATACTATATATAATATATATTATAATATATACTATAATATACATTATATTATAATTATTAAATGATTCTTTTATAATATATATTATATTTTATGTATTATAATATTATATTATATTATTGAATGTTTATTATAATTCCTTTATAATATATAATATATATATTTTTATTAAATGCTTATTTTATTATATACATTATATATATTATTAAATGGTTATTATAATATATTATAATATATATTATATATTATGATTATTGTTAACAATTATATTTTAATAATATTTCTTGACGTTATAATTTAGTAATATTAAATTGACAACATTATTTGATAATAGTTCTATAACGATATGACGGTGATAATATTAGCAGTCCTTTGCTTGTAAGAATTTTTAACATACATATACTTAGAGGGGCTTAAATTTAGGGATATTACACAAACACCAATTGAAAGTTAACAAAAGCTTTCGAGACAAAAAAGTCTTAGGCTAGAGAGGCGGAGATGCCACTTTGCAAGATAGAGACACGAATTAGTGCAGATGCCAAAGTGCGGGAACAAACTCTGATCTAAAAGCGTTTCCAAAACTTAGATAAATAAAGACAAAAATCTATGTTGACTCCAATGTACGGCTAAAATACTACCTCCACAATGAGTAGTATAGGATACATGAGATCGGGGCCATAATCACTCGATAAAATCATTTCAACACAGAAACATGAACAACTAGAGCATAATAACCAAAATAATAGAAACATTGAAAGAAAGCAAAGGGATAGAGAAGAGCATATCATGCTCGATACTGTAACCACTGGAACTAGTCCATCTGTACGCCAGTCCCCAACAGTGCCATGAAATGCCACCCAACCATGTTGCACTTTCAGGCTCATCCCACTATGCTCGTGGAGATAATCACACAACCGAAGCACACATAATGAACATACAAGGAGTAGGCTATCACACATGCCCTACAAGTGCAACAATGAGGGGATGGCATAACAATCTCAATACAATCACTCAGACTGGAGTACAATATTACACAAGTACATAGGGTCACTACTCAGTACTAATAATGGTTTGGTGTAGGGACTCAAGAATGGAGTGTCATTACATGGCATGTGGTGGCCCATGTAGCATTGAGCCTTCGATCAACGTCCGCAGATGGACAGACTCAATATGTATCTTAGATCAATGTTTGTAGACAGCCAGATATTGTGCCTTCGATCAATGTCACTTAGAGAGCCAGACACTATGCCTTTGATCAACGTCCATGGATGGCCAAACAAAGACATTCGTTCGATCAATGTCACTCGGACAACCAGGTAGTTTAATCAATTCTTGTTAATGTGTTTTACCCCATTTATTTATTTAGTTTTCACTTGATTAAAAACTTTCCACGGGCTACCTTGGCAACCCCTTTGTGTCCTAGCCCCTTGTGGAGAGCTACTCCACTCCACTACCCAAACACTAACAAGTTCATCTCGTTTCAAGAACAAGGCACTATGCAACAAATTCAATTAAAGCACAATGCAAGAAAAGACTCTCGAAGTCATAAACCAAAATGAATCATGACAAGCTCGATTAGTCTCAAACCAAGAGCATGGGTCTCTCAAAGATCTTGACTAGGCACAACTCAATTGTGCTCATGATGCGGTTTCAATACCAAGATCAATAAATCAAGATGCGATCTCAAACCAAGCATCGAACATATGCCACTAAGCAACATAGGAAAAATACTCGTACACAAAACAAGGCACACTCAACTGGCCTCATTGCTAGGAGCATGGATTCCAAGGTGGATCCAATCTCTACACACATGAAACACAAAAATCCCATAAACATAGGATTAAACATCCTCATAATCCTCATCATCCTCAGATCCCTCACTCTCAGCCTCAAGGTCCTCCACTGGGTCTCCTTGCGCTCTAGTCTCCTCTTGTACCATTGCTACTGCCTTTGCCTCTTGATCCACCTGATCAACCCATTCCAAGTCTTAAGACAACATCATGAATTTAGTGTTCCACTCTGCTAGTGGATCAACCTCCTCTAAAATGATAGGAGATGTGTCAGTGCCAAAGATCTGTCTATGACGAAGGTGAAGGTTATAATGCACAAACACAAGATCATTCATCCTTTTCACTGCCAACTTATTGCGCTTCTTCGAGTGTATATGCTAGAACATACTCCAATTGCATTTGCATCCTAAAGCACTACATGGTTGGGTCAAGATACGAACTGCAATCCTTTGTAAATTTGGCCCTGTATTACCAAACATCTCCCACCATGCATTTGAAACAAGAGATTTTAAAAATCAATTCTATAACTTTGACTTTATCAATGTAAAATGGTAATATAATTAGAAATTAGAATTTAGATTTTAGAATCATAGATTTTTATCTGGCATCAGTAGTGTCCAATTTTTCTTGCATAAGTTTTGTGAGAATAAGTCTCCTGATGAAGTCCTATACATTTCTATCTCATGGACTACACGTGTTCCAAGTGATTCATCCAGTGACATTCTCTCTACAACATCATAGAGCCCACTCCACACCTCATCATTGACCTTAAACTTGGGCTGAATTGGAATGTTGGATTAAGGAAGTGGGCAGCTGCATGTATAGGCCTGTGAAGTAGATTGTGCCATCGTCGATCAATGACAGCCCATATGGGACCATATTTATCCCGATTCCTTGCATAAAATTTTCTGATGACCTCTTTCACCCTATCCATGCCGTCATAAATATATCCCATTGTGGGCTTCTCTCCATTAACAATTCGTAGGAGAACAATAAGAGGCTCTATGAACTGTAATCATTGTGAAACTAGAAAGTTAGAAACATTAAGCTTTAAGTTTTACTTTAAAAAATGAACAATGTGTTGTTCCTAACCGGTTACTGAGAGGGGGGTGAATTAGTAAATTCAATTTCTACTTCTTTTTTAAGCAATCAGATATTCTTGTTAATACAGACATCAAAAGAATATTATGACAACCATAAACAAAAATTAATTACACAGGTTAACACAACATTTATATGTGGAAACCCTTGGTTAGAAGGAAAAAACCACGGTGGGACATAAACCACAAAACTCCACTACTGCAATAATAAAGTTGCCCTGTTAGAGGCTTACAAAGCACTGTGAGAGTGCTACCCGGTTAAGGGATTTGATAGAAGACCTGTTAGGATCTTGACCCTGTTAGGAGTCACCTTATCAGAGGATTTAAAACACCAATAAAGATGTTACCCGGTAAAGGGATTTATACAAAAGAACTTGTAAGGGTTCACCCTGATTGAGGGATTTAAATATGCTTCGCAACTAAAGCAATGATTTTATGATGACACTATATCTGTCGATTCAGATCATACCTGTTCACCCTTTCCTCTGCTTGGTTGTTGAATCTTTCTCTCCCTTTGACCTTTGTGACTGTGATTCCTCTCAGAAGATTCTGTTCTCCTACTTTCCTTCACTCTATGCTCTTGATTTTCAACAACACACCTTTCATGTTTTTCGACTTCTATTTATAAGAAATTATCTTATTAAAAATACATCTAATAGTTCCGCCAAGCTGTAAACTCTCCCATAAATCACGCATGCAAAACCCTTGATCAAAAAGCTTGCAAACTGATCCTTAGTTTACCTCAAAACGCTTGCAGAAAGAAAAAAGTTAACTCTAGTTCCATTGAAAAAGCTAACTCCAGTTTAACTAAAAAACACTCCGCATAATCCGGTTTGGATTATCATGCACTTAACCGGTGTATGATTTGTGTCTAGTTAGTCATCTGTCCTTGTGTGTTTGCCAAGACTGGTTGGAAAAAATCTGGACTGGTATAAGAGTGATTGGTTAAAGTACACTGCTTTCTTGCTCAATCTACATGGTTCACAATCATGAGTACCGATGTGATGTACCGGTGTTCCGGTAGGATTGATGTTTGTTAATGACTTTACCAATGACAACTAACTTTATGTCAACAATCTTCCCCTTTGGCATTGGTAGCAAAACACATCAACACATCACCTTAAGACTTCCCCTATAGACCTGCTCGTCTATGTGTAACATATTTCGTCATTTTTTCTATAGCTTCTCAACTTCTCTTCTCTTTTCTTTGCACTTATATCTTCCCCTTTTTGCCTCCAAGGGACAAAGGTTTGTTACTCTTTATAACTGTAACTTATTGAAGATATCTTTATAGATCTTCTTTGTAGATTCTAGGAATGGTTTCCAAATACCTGTTACATGATCTAAAGTTTTCTTTCCAGCTTGCAGTGAGACAATGAGTTTTTCCATGTCTTCTACTGTCTTGTAATCAGGTTCCCTAAGAAGTCTATTTGTATCAGTTGCAGTTTTCTGCATCAGATCAAATGTTGGTGCAATGAGATCTTGGATTCTTTTTGTGTTTTCTTCTGAGGCCTTCCTCAAAGTGAGAGCTAGACTTGTCAGCTCCCGATTGTATGCTGTTGCATAAGAGGTCTTAGCATCAAATTTCGATGTTAAATCCTTTATCTCTTTTGTTGTCCTTTTTGTTCTCTCAGTTATATCCTTCACAAAGTCTTCAAAGTTAGAATTTCTTATGATCAACGTTCCAGCTTCTTGTGCTTGTTGCTGTAGCTCTCCGGTTCTTGTAGTCACAGTGGCTTTGAGTTCTTAAATCTGTCTTTGAGGAATATTTATCCTTTTCTTCTCATAATGATCAATAGCAACTGTTTCTGGGTCAGTGACATCTTCCCCATTTGCTTGTGCTTGTACCTCTAATTGATCAATCACCAGTTCGTCTTCATCTATTTCAGCATTTGGTACAAAGATGTACAAGATATTCTTTACACTTGTGAGAACCATATCCTGTTTTCTCTTAGTGAGCTCCTTCAACTGCCTTGTCGACATTTTGCTTATGTCAACAACAGTATCACTTGCTTGAGATGGGCTAACTCTACCTCTTTTCGATTTAGAATCTATTGCAAAAGATAGCTTTCTCTTTGACATTGATGCACTCGGAACATCTACCAGTTCCTTTTGCCTTATTTCTTGTGCAGGTTCTTGTGCAGGCTTCTCCCCTTGTTCTGTAACAGGCAACTCTTGTTGTTGAGGTATTTCTTGTTGTAGTGCCTCCTTTGGACGCACCTCTTCTTCTAGATGTACTTCCTCTTCTGGATGTACTCCTTTTGGTGGTTGCTCTGTTTGTTGTTGTTCTGCAGCAACCTTTTGATCATTTAAAACAGTTTATTCTTTATCTGTTTCATTTTTTGCAGTCATCTTTGCTTATGACTCCCCCAATTCTTGTTCCGCTGGCCTCATAGATGTATCTTGTACATCTATTTGAACCTCTTCACCAAGGTTGACTTGTTCACTGGCTGTGAATTGTTCACTAGTAACTTCCTTTTCACCAGTTGTTCCTTGTTCTCCTATTGAAACTTGTTCACCAGTTGTGAACTGTTCAGGTGGAACCATCTTCTTTTCAGGTTCATCTTGTGAGGTATCCTGTGGACCTGTAAACTTGAGAGTGTTGAAGTCATATTTCTGTCAAAATTCTAGTGAATCTTCATACACATCTTTATCTTGACCATTAATGATTTTTGCCCTGTCCCTTGTATCAAAGTTGAGTGACACAGCTTCCAACAAATTTTTTATTGACTCATCGTCAAGATTTGGTTTAACTTTTGCCAAAGTTTCCCTTATTATTTTATTGTTTTGAGCTAGACCGGTTCTCCATTTGGCCGTTAGCCTCTTATTCAATTCTGTAGGAAAGTGGGGTCTGTAGTCCCTAGGACTTCTGTTGAAATCCAGAAAGGTTTCTAACAGAGCAATCTCAATTTTCTCCTTATCGTAATTTCCCAAAACACTGAACCACTTTGTAGCATTCGACACTTCACCAAAATCCATAGTTTCATCAACTATATTATCTACAGTTAAAGTTCGCGTTTTATATCTTTTTCTGGAGAAGCAAGTAGGGTTGGTGGAGTGAGATCACCACATGTGTCTCCGGTTATGTCCACAATGACCGGTTCTGTTGTAGGCTTTGCTTGGATTGGAGTCTTGACTCCCAGTATGCCCTTTCCTTTTCCAGTGTCTTTTACTGGTGGCTCTATGGTCTTTTTGCATTTAGCTTCAACTTCATGTTGCTGCTTCAGAACAATCGTCCATATGGCAACCCCTTCATCATGAATTTTATCCACTTCTCCAATCAGGACCTGACCAATTCTTTTCCTAATATTGAAACTCTGTTTGTACAGGCCAACTTGATTAGTTGCCTCTTGCAAGCTAAGATGATTCTGTACTTCAAGTAGAGCCCTTATCCTCAACTCTCTTTCCTTATCTATGGAAGATTTCCATCTACCTTCAATTATCTCTTGTAGATCTTCAGGTATTGTTTTGTGAAGTTTAGTGGGTCTGATCTTGAATTTGTGAAGACAGTAAACTACAGCTTCTTCTAGCTTGCTCCTATCTTCTTCATTAGCAAGCTCATACCTTCATCCGACCCCACCCATTTCACCTGTTTTCTTCAATCCTTCAACTATTTCATCTATGGTTGGTTTCCTTCCTTTTGGTGCATCCCCCTTTACTGGTTTCCTGGTCTTTTCTTTTTCTGAGAAAAGTAGCGGTTTCTTCTATTTTTGTTTCCTCCATTTCCTCACCTTGTAACGGTTCGGTGGATGTTGGTTGTGTCTTCTTCCTTTGAACCTTTGGTTCTTCAGCCACTAGCTTCCTTTTCCTAGGAGTGGGAGTTCGTTTCACATAAACCTTCTTAGGTTCATTGGAAGTTGCCTTCTTCTTTAACTTTGCTAGAATCTCCTCAAAAGTCCCAAATCGGTATGCGGAGAGATCTAAGTTGCTTTCCTGTAGTGCATCTGCATATGCCTTGGCAACCTTAGATGTGATTTCATACCCAAGCCGCATACTCAGTCCTAGGCTCAACAACCTGGATAATGCGGTGATAAGTGCTAACCATAAAACACATCTCCTCCTTATATTCTTCTACAATGGTTGAGGGAATTCTTTCCCTGTTGTGCATTCTTAATTGATAGGCCTCAAAATAATCAGTCATAACCTTATTAAACCGGTTCCTCAAGTTATTTACTAACTCTCCTATTTGAACCATCACCGGTTTATCTTCTAGCCATGTGACTTTGCCTATCCCTAAAAAGAAGTTTTGATAATAGAAAAACAAACATACTAGCAATGTCCCATATTTGAGAAACTCCTTTTTGACCAAACCGAGCTTCTTCAAATTTTCAAAGATTTGGCTCCTCAGTATAGCACAAATGTCATACCCGGCATTATCATGCATTATTCTGTGCACAACATGAATCGCATCTCCAGGTATGCTATTTAGGTTACTTGACTGATAAACTTTGTAGCCGATAACCGTAGTAGCAAACGAAACACCATCGTCTTCAATATCATTCACAGTCATCATTCGACTGTCGTATTTGGACTTAGTCAACCGTGTGACTTCTGCATTTGCTATTGTTCTTAGGGTTAGAGCTTCCCCTGCGGCATTGTACCCAGTTACCCTGTGTAAATCTTCTTTTGTAATAGGTGTAACCGCACCTTTCGCTAGCCACATCCTTGGTTCATGAACCTTGCTAAGCACCAGCCTAATCCAATCCGGTCGAAACACGGTGGGATATTTGACTCTGTTGATTAAACTTGATGCTTCCAGCTTAGCGTATTTTGCCTGAAGCTTCCCGTCTTCAGACAACGAGAGGTATTCACTTTGAATAAATGTTTTGCCTAGTTCCTCTTGTTTGCTGTGGATGAAAGCCATTACATCCTCAATTAACAAAACACCTTCAGGAATGTATGATAGAGCTCCCGCCATATCATTTGCTCGATTTTGAACTGCCATGATGTCATAAGCAGGTCTATCGAGTTGATTGGCATTGATGAGGCTCACCACAGAAGATGAAGATGCCATATTCCTAGAGCGATGTGTAGAAAGTTCTTGATACAATTTACGGAATTCGCACAACAAAGATCGTAAATCACAACAAGAAAATATTACTCAAGCTTTTGAAAACAATAATCACAAAATGCAACGTAAAGTGAAATGAGTAATCAACTTTCCCTTTTATACACTTTGGTCGTAACGGTAATTAGCAAGGGGTAACTTTTGTTAATGGTTACTATATTAATTACCGTTACCTAACCTTTCTTTCGACAACCGGTTCACAGACTCTTTACCTGTTTACAAATCCTCGGTTGCAATATCCACCTTGCTACGTCAGCAACTCTTACTGGTCCGGTTAATATGTTAGACCGGTGACTCCTTCCCGGTTCCAATTCTTGTCTGAGTGACATCACAACTCACCAGTTCCTTCGGGAACAGTAGCCTTGCTACTTGTTTCCCTTAAGCCCTTAGACTTAATTTGTTGAAGAGATATCACCATTAGTAGATGATGACCTTACCTCAGATTTCTCCTCAACGGAACTCTTTGTCCCCTTTATGGACCAAGTCTTCTTGACTTCCTTGTTGGTCTCTTTACTCACGTTATCCTTTTGATTGGGGGACAACTTCTTCTTGATCTGTTTAGCCGGTCCTTTGCGTTTGTTCATTGACCGGTTCTTGCAGTCGTTGGCCAAATGCCCAATCTTGTTATAGTTGTAACAAGCCATTCCGGTTCCTCTACATGGATTGACCCTTCTTTCCCTGTCCATGGGTGAGTGACAATCACAGTTCCTATGCCCTGATGGCCCTGATGTTCCATAGGTAGCATAGTTAGATGTGCATCGGTTTACATTCGTATTATGGAATACCGGTCTCGATGGAGATTTGAATGCCATTGTTTTGGATCTGCATTCTTTCGCTTTGTGTCCAAATTTATTGCAAGCATAGCAATAACCCTTGAAGGTTCTCCTGCTTCCAGTGGATACACTATTGGAGCAAGACTTGCATTCAAAGGTCCTATGACCATACTTGTAACAGTTGCTGCAGTAACTGTTAGAAGTAAATGGTTTCACCGGTGCATTTCTGCAGTCATTGGATTTATGACCCAGTTTGCCACAATGTTTGGAAGAGGGTTTGAAGATCTTTTTACCTTTGTCTTCTTTTGGTTTCTTCTTTTCCTTCTTGCCTTGCTTGTCTCCAGAGGACTCACCGGTTTCATTATTGCTTTGACCGATGTACCCAAGTCCCGTGGGATCCGTGTGCTTCCTTTGAGCTCTTAGTTGCTCATCAAGCTTCTCAGAACTTTCATTATACCTTCTGAGTTTCTCATTCCTCTCTTCAAGAGTTTTCAACTGTTCTTTTAGTTGATCTAATTCAGCAGCCATCTTTTTACATGCTTCGTCTTTGTCATGCAAGTGCTCATGCATGATTGCATTCTCTTGATTTATGCCTTGCATATCTGCATCCATTTGCAATATGAGAGCATCACTCTCTCTTAATGCATCTAGCTAGATTTATTGCTCTTTCAGCAGTTAACTATGCTTCTATGGCACTAGTCTTCTCATCTTCAGCTTTTCTTTTGGCTTCAATGAGTTCAGTCATCCTCAGAGCATGACCTTCTTACTCGCTTTTTAAATTGGAGATTTGATCGGTCAGATTCAAATTCTTTTCCATGAGATCAGTGACCGCTTCTAACCCAGAGAGTTCCTTAATGGTTTCATGACTTTCACTCAGTTGTAGAGCCAACTCTTTCCTCTTGGTAAGAGACCTCAGTCTATTTTTCAGAGAGGCTATTATTTCATTGGCTTCCTCCAGCTGCTTTTGATACTTGTAACCCTCCATGATCTTTTCTCAAGCGGAAGCTTACTATTTCTGAGAACCTAGGCTCTGATACCAATTGTTGTTTCTAACCAGTTACTGAGAGGGGGGGTGAATCAGAAAATTCAATTTCTACTTCTCTTTTAAGCAATTAGATATTCTTGTTAATACATAAATTAAAAAAATATTATGACAACCATAAACAGAAATTAAATGCATAGGTCAACACATCATTTATACGTGTAAACCCTCGGTTAGAAGGAAAAAATCACGGTGGGATAGAACCCACAAAACTCCACTACAACAATAATAAAGTTGCCCTGTTAGAGGCTTACAAAGCATAGGTGAGAATGCTACCCAGTTAAGGGATTTGATAGAATACTTGTTAGGATCTTGACCCTGTTAGGAGTCGACTTATCAGAAGACTTAAAACACCAATAAAGATGTTACCCGGTAAAGGGATTTATACAAAAGAACCTGTAAGGTTTCACCTTGATTGAGGGATTTAAATATGCTTCACAACTAAAGCAATGATCTTATGATGACACTATATCTGTCGATTTAGATCATACCTGTTCACCCTTTCCTCTGCTTGGCTATTGAATCTTTCTCTCCCTTTCACCTTTGTGACTGTGATTCCGCTCTCCTCTCCTGCTCTCCTTCGCTCTATGCTCTTGATTTTCAGCAACACACCTTTCATGTCTTTCGATTTGTATTTATAAGAAATTTTCTTATTAAAAATACATCTAATAGTTCCACCAAGCTGTAAACTCTCCCATAAATCATGCATGCAAAACCCTTGATTAAAAAGCTTGCAAACTGATCCTTAGTTTACCTCGAAATGCTCGTAGAAAAAACAAAGCTAACTCCAGTTCCACTGAAAAAGCTAACTCTAGATTAAAAAACGCTTCGCATAATCTGGTTCGGATTATCATGCACTTAACCCGTGTATGATTTGTATCCGGTTAGTCATTTGTTCCCTGTGTGTTTGCCAAGACCGGTTGGACAAAACTTGGACCATTATAAGCATGAACAGTTAAAGTACACTGCTTTCTTGCTCAATCTACCCAGTTCACAATCATGAGTATCTGTTTGTTGTATCAGTGTTTTAGTGGGATTGATGTTTGCCAATGACTTTACCAATGACAACTAACTTTATGTCAACACAATGAACATAAACAAGTGTGAATTAAAATGATGAAATAGAAATGGAAATGGGGACAAAAAGGAAAATTACTTCCACAATCTCCTTGACCGGTTGCCAAAAGTCACTCTCATCAAAAATCTGATCAGTCGTTTCACTCCCTGCATTGGTCTTTGCATATGATGATGCAATCCACTCCTCACTTACAAACATGCATTTCAAAGCGCCCTTAGAATTAAGCAAAGATTGCAATGTGAGAAAATTTGTTGCAAATTGGGTGACCCCTGGACGAGACAACTCTTTTATTTGTGAGCTTCCTCATAAGGTTAAGGACCCAAGTATGATTATATATGAATTTACAAATATTCGTTCCTTGCTCTTCACATATTTTTATCCAAGAAAGTTTGCGAAGATCCTCCAACATGAGGTCAATGGAATGAGTAGCACAAGGGGTCCAAAACAAGTGGCAGTGCCTCTCCATAAGAAGTTTACTTGCAGCAACATAATTTGCTATATTATCCGTAACTATTTGCATCACATTCTCCTCACCCACCTCCTTCAACACTTCCTCAATTACCTCACAAAGATACTCGATATTTTTTGTTTTCGTGAAGCATCAATTGATTTTAAAAACACTGTGGCACCTGAAAAAAAAAAGCAATTTAGTACAATCATAATTTAACAAATGAATCACTAAATCAATAGTTTAGTACTAGTAAGTACAAGTTCTACAATTACCTGATGAAGAGACAAGAAAATTAAGCAGTGTTCTATTTCTTCTGTCGGTCCAACCATCAGTCATGATTGTGCAACCCTTCCTCCATACCTCACGTTGCTCCTCAATTGCAACTTTTACATCAGCCACCTTTTGGGTCAAAATAGGACCTTTTAGCTCCTCATCATTAGGGGCTTTGAACTATGGACCACAACCAGTAACAACATCTCTCGCAATTTGCCAATAAGGAGACCGAAAACAAATTAAAATACACAATAAGTATACTATTAAGTACGCCCAGTTTGGAAATTGAAATTGAAATTTTCAGCCTAACTTATAAGTTTATAACTTTTTAACAAATTAAATCTTAAAAATTTAACATAATGCTTTGACACGATGCATTCAAAGAATCAACATTGAAGCACATTCAACATATTCAGCCTATATAAATTAAATTTATTGTTTTAAAATTTAGATTCTTGTTGATAGGCTGAATATGTTGAATGTGCTTCAACGTTGAATCAACGTTGAAGCACATTCAACATATTCAGCCTATCAACAAGAATCTAAATTTTAAAACAATAAATTTAATTTATATAAGTTAACAACTAAGTCTAAAACTCAAACAATGCATTCAAAGAATCAAAAATGAAAATCTGAAAATAAAAGAAAAAAAACCGTAAAACCCTAGCTTGTGCTTGATGAATCACTTGCAAAATGCAATCTCCTCGCTCCTGTTGCTCCTTTTGATCTTGCAATCACTTGCAAAATCAGCCTCCAAGCTCTTTCAAACTCTTTCTCTCACTTTCCTCTTAGCTGTTGCAAAAAATGTGGATGTCAAATGTGAATGCCAAATCAAACAAATGAGCTTTATGAAGGCTTAGAGAGCTTTTTGTGGGACCCACACCCTTTTAGGGTTAAAATAGAACCTTTTTAAAATTAAAAAAATCATTAAAAAAAACTTTTTTTTATGTTTTGGGGCTGCCGCAGCCGGCCGCACCCCATCCCACACCGGGTGCGCTCAAGGGACGGCTGGGCAGCACCCAGCCCGCGCACCCCAGCACCCAAGCACCCGATCGGTGCGGCTGGGGTGCGGCTGCGCTCCGCCTCGGTGGGGGTGCTTGGGTGCGTGGAGTACCCGTCCCGGGGATGTCCCCGCACCCGGTACTTGGGGGTTTGGGGGGGTGCGCGTCCCCGTGTTATGCTGCTTTGCAAATGATGGAATGACCTTTTTAGGTCTTAGAGGGCATATAAGAAAAAATCATTAAAATCAATTAATTTTTTTTAATTTTTGCTTTTTCTAAGTGGCTGAACGTGACAGAGTCCAGACCACGGGACTCGGTGAGTCCATGTAGTCCTAGGACTCGGTGAGTCCTGTAGGACTCAACCAGGACTAGGCCGAGTCAACTTGTTGAGTCATTGTGACTTGGTAAGCCTGACTCGGCTCAAGACTCGCCGAGTCGTGTAACTTTGATTTGAATGTTAGAGAACTATTCCTTTCTTATTTAGTCCTCAATGTACATCATAATAAACATTTCAATTATATTAAAGCATTAAATAATTATTTTACAACATTTAAAGCATATATCAGTGAAAAATCCAAATAAGATATCCATCAACATTAAAGCACAATACCATAGGAAATCAGTAATAATCATCATGATAACATAATCAAATGTTCTCGAATACAAAATACACTAGATATTATCATAAAACATCATGTCATATCACAATTGGATCATCATGTAGATATGATCAAAACGGTAAGCACAAGTATAACCTATCATCTATGTTAGCAATGATACTAGTAAAACCACCTAAAGAATGTATTGTAACCAGAAGCATCTCGCATTGGCGATATAAGATCACATCATATGAATAGTCACAAGATATAGAATGAGTCTAGCTCAGATCAAAATAATACAAAACAGAATGCAACCACGGGAGGTACTGCACAAGTAATTGCAATCAGAACTTCCCCACAATCAGTTGCATATAAAGTGTTTGACAAAATGCCTGCATGATAAAATCAGCAAAATCTCAAGTTTGAAGAAATATAGACTGGAAAGGTTATTACAAATTGCCTCTTAGCAAAATCTTTGATTCGATTCCATGCACCTTGCTGACAAAGTCATTCCATATGCTGATGAAGATGCTGTAGAAGTCCCTAGCTGCTGAAGTCATAGTTGAAGTTGTTCCAATTGTTGACAGAGGTTTTTGTTGTTGAAGTCACATGAGTAGACTGATGTCAATAAACTGCACAACAGGATAATGAAGTTAATTACCTTGCCATGATTCAAGTGTACTTTCTTTTTCTGTGAAAGTCAGTTTGAACATTTCAAACCTCAAAACTCCTCAAAGTATGCCCATAACCCACACACCATGCCCAAAATTCTCTCAGAAAATTTCACTCTGTTTTTAAGTGATGCAAAATTACTCTTGGACCTAGATGCTCTTGCATTACAATGTCATGCATCTTTGTGGGAACATCTTGGTGCTTTTGAGATGGATCTGTGGATACACATGTTGAAATTCAAGTACACAAAAATAAAAAAAAATTGTACCTAGATAGTCCTGTAAACGTCAATCCTATGTCTCACCATCAGCCCCCACACTTGTTCCTATCAGTCCCCCTCTAAACCCTAAAAATCACATAACAAAAAGAAAATATACATTTCCATTCTCTATCCTAGCTCACTGCTTCTGCAACTACCTCAAGGATCAGTACCGCCGCTCCAACCTTGTGTAGGCTCTTTGTTGTTGGTGTAACTATTTCACAAATACCCACTTATTGTTCCTTTTTTGATTGCAATTTTCATTGCAGCAAGAAGAGTTCTGGAGCTTTCCAGTTTGAAGTCTCATGTCAATTCTTAAGCAAACTCTCATATAGCAGTACCCAAATCTTGGTAACTTAGGTGTCAAGATTAATTTGCACATGCTTATCTAAACAATTCATGAGGTTCCTTTTCTGAGTTTGTCATGGTTGGAGGCATACTTGGTAGAAAAATAGTACTGCCTTGGAGCACAATTGTGGGGAAAACTTGAAATCTGAATTCTCTTGTTGATTATGAACTGCCCTGACCTCCAATGATATTACTGCAATAATCCTTTGTGTGATTCTGTCTAATTAATAATCATGCTTATCATAAATGCCTACTCACACACGAGACAATAAAATAGTGACAACAATCTACCTTGGTTCCTAAATGTTTCAAAATAGAAGCTGATTGGGCATCCTTCCTACAATCCATGCTAACCCAAGTGGCTATCTTGCTGCAAAGTACTGTTGATCTAGTCAAATTTGGAAGAAAGAGGATAACTAGCCTATATTTATAATTATTAACATTCCTTTACTTAAAACAAGTAAATGAAATAGTAATTTGTTTTTGAAGACTTTTATATGCATGGTCCACTCAATTATACTTTATAAGAAAACATTACAATTTAACAACATATGCTGTCTTTGGAAGAGGGAAATAATATTGTCAGAAGACACATGAAATTTAAGATTACACATATACATAGTCCCTTAATTCCTCTTCCTTTATAATTGTGCAGGTTTGACTTGTCTCTAAGCTTTAAGGAAGCAGTTTTTGGAGTTGTAAAAGAGTTTGATATATATTTCTGGAAGACTTGTGAAAGTTGCATGGGGAGTGGGGAAAAGTTAGGCGCAAGCAATCGTAAATGTCAAGATTGCAGAGGAAAAGGCCACGTGAAGAAAACACAGAGGATGTCATTTGGAATTGTTTCACAGGTATTGAAAGGATTCTGCAAATTTGGTTATATGTGTGGTTTTCCTAATTGTAGTTTTAACTAGTGGAAATGTGTTATATCATTCATTCTTTCTATACTATTTCCTGTCTTGTCTCCAACAATATACAGCATTCTGTATCAAACCATAATCTAAGTTTCTCAGTTTATAACACATTGATTCCACTAAAATATTTGCATAAGATCCAGATACGTTTCTTTATGAATCATCTATGTTGTAATCAGCTATGTACACATTGGTTGATTGGACATGCACTGTATTTAATATAGTTAATTAGTTTGAGTAAAAATTGGACTCCAGTCACTTTAGTGGCTGATTTTAGACTGCTTTTTTGAGGCCTGTTATTTTGTTATTTATATCGAAATCCAGTTAGATGCATCTAGGAGCATTGAGATATCACTTCTTTCTGTTTTCCTGCAGTCAATTGATTCCTATGCCCGAAAGTCATCGTTAAAAATTGCATTTAACATTTCAAAATTATGGGGCCTAGTTAGTCGTATACTCTATCAGACTAGCCGTTCCAATTGCTTTGTACATATGGATATTGGAAATCAATTAGTTGTTAGTATTTTCAGATTCTCACAAGGAATATATCAATCTATAGAGATCTAACAACACTAAGCACAGGATAAATAATAAAACACAAAGAATAAGGAGAGATAATACCTGGATTATAGCTTTAATCTCCACAATGTGTCTTCTTCAATGTAGATATAGCCCACCTAGGCTCTTATCCAATTCTAATCCAAATATTGTAAGCACTCAGATCTGAACCTAATCCTTGCTTAGATGCTAACAAGATCTGATTACAATAAATCACCAAGTGCTCTAGATCGCTCTCATGGATTTGCCCTTCAATCCCTTGAGATGGCTCATATTTCTGCCCTAGTTCACCTTCCCTACGGCTGCTGCTGTTTGCCCTATGTCTGCACTTTGTAGGGCTTCATTCCGCCCTAATTCGCCTTCCCTAGGGCTGCTGCTGTTCGCCCTAGGTTTGCTCCTTTTAGGGCTTCATTCTGCCCTAATTTGCCTTCCTTAGGTCAGCTCTAATTAACCCAGAATTCGCTCACTAGGTCTGCTCCAAATTTGCCTAGCATTTAGATCGACTCTTGCAACAAGATCGCCATCCTTTTGTCAAGGATAATCGCTGCTCCTAGATCGATTCTTGAGGGGAAGGCATATGTTATGTTTTTGATATCTTTCCCTTCAAGAATCATTCTCTATTTATATGAGCAACAATATTTTCCTCAAGGGGCCGACTGCCTTATTGAAATGATAATTTCAATCTAACAAGGGACGACATTGGGCCCATAAATTGATTTACATAAATAAACAATAAATATTAAATATTCCTAATATTTAATATTATTATTTATTCATATCGAAAATCCCAAGTCACTGGATATTTGCCGTAAAGGCCAAAATATCAACACTCCCTCTTGGACTTGAGGCAAAGATCCACTCATCATAAAACATAACCAAAATGGATTTCATAGACCTCTCATCTATGAGGATAGATCTCTGTTCCATCACTTTTGATAAGAACATATATGTTCATTATCATTTCCAACCATAGATTTCATATCCATATGAAAATCATCTTTCCATGGTAAAATCAAATCACAAGATTTTTACCAATCGGATGTGGATTTACGATTTCCTAAATCCACAAGTCTCCGAGACTCAAAGCATAGGACATAACAAAAATGGATTCCTTATCCAATGATGCCATAGATCTCTCATCTATGGTAGTAGATTTCTATCTACAAGATATAATGAGAACACAATTGTTCTTCACACATCTCATATTCATATGAGAAACATCATATCATATGATGCTTACCATCCGAATGTCGATCTCCTAGATCCGCTAGTCTCCATGACCCAAGAATATCAGGTCCATGATATTCATGATAACATCAAGTCCATGATATCAGAAATTTCCAATCAATTTGTGAATTTCCTAAATCCACTAGTCACCTTGACTCTTTTGAATACCAAGTCCATGATATTCATGTTATCATGAAATCCATGATGTATACCAACTAATCTGTGGATAATTGAATCCATGAGTCACCAAGACTCAAGAAATGTCAAGTCCATGACATCAAACCAACATCAAGTCCATGATGTTAATAGCATTGGTCTAACGAATATCAAGTCCATGATATTCACCAAGTACTCAGAGCAATGGCCTCCAGACATCAAGTCCATGATGTCTATCATAGGCTTAAATGTGGATCCTTGATCCAACAGATATCAAATCCATGATATCCTCGAGCATTGGCTTAACGAATATCAAGTCCATGATATTCACCAAGTGCTCGGACGTGGATCCCTGATCCACGAGATATCAAATCCATGATATCCTCGAGCATTGGTCTAATGAAAATCAAGTCCATGATATTCACCAAATGCTCGGAGTAATGGTCTCCTGACATCAAGTCCATGATGTCACCATATGATCAACAATGGATCCCCGATCCATGAGAAGAATATCAAGTCCATGATATTCTCTAAGTATCCAATTCATAAGAAACAACTTAGCCATATGCATAGATGTAATCAAATGAATCAAACACAATCAAATGTATCTCATAATCAAAATCTCATCTCATGAATCCACATAAGTATAAGAGTAACCAATATGATCATAAGATTAAAAAAGAAAATGTGTTCACACATAGAACCACATGTAATATAGACTCAACTATAAAAGAAAGTATGATCCATAGATACACAATAAGGCACTAAAGTATGCTAACTACATACACAATAAGTAGCCAAATCAAATGCAGTTCTCTCATAGAACAAGCATAATCCATAGACAAGTCTTAGTCATAAGCATAATCGCATAAGTCTCATCACATAAGGGTAACCAAAATTTGTCCAACATATAACCGGATGTAATGCAATATAGATCCTTCTATAAGAGATGTATCCACCCATATATATGATTAACAACAAAGCATATATAAAGGATAACATATACCCATATAAAGTATGCTCCCAAGCATACAACAACATTATCTCTAAGCATCATAATGTATGACCCCAAAAAATGCCAATTGTAAAATGCAACATACACAACATGTGCCAATGTAAGTATGTTCCAACATTCATTTAGCAATAATGTATGCACCCATGCATCAATAAAGAGAACAGTTAATCAGTTATACTAACAATCAGCTGTGTATTTTCCCATAACAGCGTAAGGTATAACATGTGTCATAACAGAAATATATTCTCAAATAACCATGAATACGAGCCAAAGAAGGTATATATGCTAAGGCCAATAAAGTATGCTGCAGTTCTCTTAAGCATAACTCACACAACAGCTTGCATAATGTATACCAAATAGATAGATAGCTATGTAAGTTGCCACAACTGCATATAGAAAAACTCCCTCTCAATATGCAATAGATACATATCAGATTAAATCAAAAAGTCCAATGCTGATGTAAAGGCCAACACAACCCAATGCTGTCAATGTACCAAAGTACTTCCTTCACATAAACAATCAATGATAGTTAATTGGTTATGTATGTCTCCATAATGTAAAATATGTTAAAGCAACATAAAGTGTGCTCTCACACACAAATGTGATACATGAAATAATTATCTAGCTATACCAAAAGCAATATGTCTCAACTATATGTCATATATAGAGTCAGCCATAACAGTGAAGAAGGGTATGCTAACATAAGCCAAGTGTTATGCAAAGGATATGTGACCACACATCGAAGTAAAAGCCAAGTAGTTTCCTACATGGAAACATATGCCAATACTTATGAACCAGCCAATGAGCAAGTACTAATACCAATGAATCGGCCAAGTGCATGAACCAAATCATGAGCCAATCAAGTGCATGAATCAAATCATGAGTGTAATGTCCCCATTTTTCAGTCTCTTGAGATTAGCTTAGTTTGGCGACTCTCGCAAGCTAATCAGGTGATCAGAGGGGGTCAGTTAGCAGAGCCAGTAATTGGATTCCATTCTGGATGTTTTGGTTGTTAGGGATCTCCAGTTTGAGAGACTTACTATTTATAGTAAGTCTATTTTGGACAGTTGGCTATTTTTGGTAGGGCAATATGAGCTTGGGTACTGTTGTCAGAAGTTTGAAGGATTTTGTCAGTAAGACTCAGTATATCACATTTTTAATAAAAGTTATTAAATTAAGTTATGATAATTTAATAACTTTTGGGACTTTAATGTTTTAATTTAATGTTGTGATGGTGAAGACTCTTTAATGAAAAGTGTCTTGAAGAAGATTTCATTAAAGCCTTTATATATGCCTTGGTGAAATCGAATTCACTACCTTATGTCATTTATTAAAAATTGTGAAGTTGAAAAGTTTTGGCTGGAGAGGAAATTCGAAAGTCTGGTGGAGAAACGAGGGTTTCATGTGTTGGAGAAAACACCAAATTCTTACTAAATTTTGGAGAAGATTTATTGAATTGGCTTCGCCATTGTTGGTAGTGTGCTCTTGTCACAAAATCTGAGCATTCAAGGCTACCGTACATTTTGTGCAAAGAGCCGTACTGAATTTATTCAAGATTGTACGAAAATCTGCTTGACCATACTTTATCTGCTGTGTTAGTTGGATTGCGGCTAGTTGATGGTGATTAAGGGTTACCGTTCATTGTTCTTGGACACCATTTCGAAGGCTGGAAGTGTTGCGGATTGTTTGTAGATGCCAGCAATAGGGGTACAGAATGTGTGCAAGCTGGCACGTTCTTTCCAACAGCTGCGATTCATATTTATTCAGCTGAGATTTGATAAAGGTGCATTGAATGATTTATTTGTTTGTAATAGGGATTCGGTAAATAAAGATTGTTTAATTTCTGATTTTCATAGACAATATGATAGATTGTTAAATTTGATTGTAATTTCATTAGTGGTGAAAGTATTTAAAATTCTTATATTTCGAAAATTAAAAAAAAAAAGAACAAGGAATTCCAAATTTCCTTAAGAAATTCAGATTGCAATTTATAGAGCTAGCTAGGCTCTTCACAGTGATATCAGAGCATGTTTCCTGCCATCCTATGGGGAATGAATTCTTTTATATTCTTAGGATATTTTAAAAGTGATCAACACTCTCTTTTCCTAGCTATGGACAAATACAGGAGGCCTAGTTTTGGAAGTCGTCGTAACAGTATGGGAAAAAGAGAGGAATTAAATGCCTTAGTGGAAAGTATGGAAAGACTTAGGCTTCATCAACAGAGATTGGCGGAGAGCTTGTTGGACCCAAAGACAGTAGACAGGGCAGTGAGGTATATGGTCTCTGCTTTTAGGAGGCCGACATCGAAATTGCAGGGAAGAAAGCTTGAGTTTTCCCCGACAGGTGCCCATGATGCAAATGTACCTATATTTAGTACGGCACCTGCTAGTCCTATCCACAGTGCTGATGATGGATTTATTTCATAGGAACATGTGGATGTTTTAGTACCATTGGTTGATAGCAGCGCTGAGCATCAATAGGTTGAGGCTCCCAGAGTAGTCGCTACAGATTGTACAGAGGCAGCTGATGCTATAGTTATCATTGAGTGTTCAGACTCTTCCATGGAGGGAGTTGTTATTGGAGATTTTTATGTCAGATATAGTAGTGTTGCTCTAGTGCAAGAGGCAGCTGCTTCCTTATATGGGACTGATGCTTGTATGGAGTCTCCTAGTGGTGATGTTGGTGATTTGGGCATTATAGCAGAGTCAGTTGATGACGGTTCATGTTCCAACATTATTGGTGCATAGCCTGACGTTGAGTCATGTGTGTAGAGTTAGGTGTTAGCAGTTGAGATTTTAGCAGGAGATGTGGATGTAGATAGTATAGACACATTTGATGATACTTTTGAGGATGCTATGAGACGCATTGGGGATGACACCCCTTGTGAGATGTTGGGTGATGACTGCGAGGAGTGTATGAACTCTGACAGCTCTGAGGTTTATGATAGCAGTCGCAGTGTGGAATCAGTGTAGGAGACGGTGGTCTTTTCTTGTATTGAGGATGTGAGCATGGAGCTATCTATTGATGACACTCATGATGGGAGTGTTGCAGTTGAGTTGGGTGACATAGATTCATGCTACAGTGTAGATGATTCACATGATGACATTGAGTCATGTATGTAGCTAGAGTTAGAGGAGGAGACGCAGATAGACGATGTGGACACTAGCATCACAGATATTTCTGATGTTGAGAGCGAGGATGATGGGTGCTGCATTGTTTTTGGCTTTCTATATCTGACTTTGGGTGTGGACTTAGCATTGTCATGCGATGGTGGTGGGTTCTAGGATTCTTTGTTACAAGGACTCATGGATGAGGATGGGGAAGCATATAAGTGGCAGGAGTTTGTTACAGCTAGGGCTTCCACTTCTAGAGAGGGGGTTACTTCTTCGGTGACTCATGAGTATGATTCTTCTTGTAGCGAGACATGTTTGATTTATCAGACCCTAGGGGAGGACTCTGAGTTGTTAGCGAGTGAGGATGGATCCCAGGATCTGGATTGTTAGGTGGTTGCAGAAGATGAGGTAGTTGGAGATTGTGTTGAGTCGGATTCAGCAGCAACTTCTTCTCGGATAGATGAGGATGAGTCCGATGTCTGTACTCAGTTTGTAGATGTGTACTCAAATGAAAGTACATAAAGTTTCGGTGATCTTGAGGGGAGTTTGTTGGATGCAGCTTCGTTCCATAGTACGGACAGTGCAGTTGAGATTGTACATAGGAGGCCCGTTGTGCAGAGTGATCATGTGACTAGCCAGTTGCGAGTTGGTGAGAGAGATATTACTTCTACTCTTGAGCATTTTGATGCCGCTCGTCAACTGTTGGCGGTGCTTCTATGATGGATGAGCACAGTGCTGGTTATCTTTCGTTGACAGAGATCCATTCTTTGCGTGAGGCTGTCAGGATTTTGAGACAGGATTATTTACAGATGGTAGCCGACCGAGATCACCTAGTTGAGTGGGGGAGTACAACATATGAGGCACTGATGGACAGAGAGGTGGTGAGTGAGCTTACTCAGGAGCTCACAGTGACTTCTGAGGCTTTGGAGGGCACTCAGCGGGCTCTTCAGGAGTCACAGTTTCAGTTAGAGAAGGTGACCATGGAGTTGCCCATTTTCGGTCCACACCAGCCCCAAATTCTGTTCAGTTGCACATTGAGGTGGTTGGTGGTGAGTTGGCTTCTACGGTTGGGGATGCGCGACATGATGATGTGGCAGACACATTTGTTAAGAGTATGAGTGCACTAGGTATGGATGAGGTAAGAGTACCAGTGGAATCAAGTTCACATGTTGATTTGCTTCCTTTCGTTGGAAGTGAATCTTTTTCTTCATCTCATATAGCTGATAGCGTGGGACAGTTGGTAGTGCCACATTTTCATAGGGATCAGCTGTGGGTTGCGGGGGAGCAAGTTGACACTACCACGTATAATTTCTACTGCACCGAGTCATTCATGAAGTACTTACTTGAGAGTGCAGATGTGCGAGAGAATTCATATAGAGTGTCTGAGGGTACTCTCATTCGAGGCTCTTGTTTTATTCAGAGGTTGGTAGGGAAGATTGTGGAGACTCTATCTACCATGCTTCCCCACAGGGATTTCGAGGTTGGGTTTGCTGAGAGGGTTGCTCAGGATCCTAACCAACCTGTGGTTATGTGGAGTCAGAGATTGGAGCCATCTCATGATTCCCAGTTGGGTAATGATGATCCATTGATGGAGATTGAGGGTTTCTACCAGCATTCTATGGTGGGGTATGCTCATCATTTTTCTTTTGACCCACAGGTAGAAGATTTGATCTCATGCAGGTGTAGACCGACTCCAGTTTCTTACCATCCATTATGGGATGGATTAGCACCATCTTTCGTAGATGGAATTGGCAGTTGCAAGCTAGACTACTTGCAGTATCCACACACCCAGGATAGTTTATCAAAGGTTAGAGTTGGTAACAGTGATTTTGGCACATTTGTTCATTGTCTTCTTTTCAGTGCAGTTGGGTGTGAGTGTCGGTTAGACAGGGACTCAAGTTTTAACAGAGTTGATATTTCAGTTCGATTGAGTTCCGTTGGGTTGTTTTCTGCATCGGCATCTACAGTTGGTCTATAGTTGTTTTTAGTGATGTCAGTTATTTGGGTCTTGAGGGCAGTTTCTTAGATGCTGGTGTCTATACTGTTGATGTTGGTATGTTCTTCACAGGAGTGTGATGAGGATCGGGACATTTCTTATGACCATCCTTGGGATTCAGGTGGTCTGTGTTGTTGCTTGTTTTTCCTGATTGCTTGAGGACAAACAATCTTGGGAAGGGAGGATTGTAATGCCCCCGTTTTTCAGTCTCTTGAGATTAGCTTAGTTTGGCGACCCTCGCAAGCTAATCAGGTGATTAGAGGGGGTCAGTTAGCAGAGCCAGTAGTTGGATTCCATTCTGGAGGTTCTGGTTGTCATGGAGCTCTAGTTTGAGAGACTTACTATTTATAGTAAGTCTATTTTGGGCAGTTGGCTATTTCTGGCAGGGCAGTATTAGCTCGGATACTATTGTCAGAAGTTTGAAGGATTTTGTCAGTAAGACTCAGTGCATCACATTTTTAATAAAAGTTATTAAATTAAGTTATGATAATTTAATAACTTTTGGGACTTTAATGTTTTAATTTAATGTTGTGATGGTGAAGACTCTTTAATGAAAAGTGCCTTGAAGAAGATTTCATTAAAGCCTTTATATATGCCTTGGTGAAATCAAATTCACTACCTTATGTCATTTATTAAAAATTGTGAAGCTGAAAAGTTTTGGCTGGAGAGGAAATTCAGAAGTCTGGTGGAGAAACGGGGGTTTCATGTGTTGGAGAAAACACCAAATTCTTACTGAATTCTGGAGAAGATTTACTGAATTGGCTTTGCCATTATTGGTAGTGTGCTCTTGTCACAAAATCTGAGCATTCAAGGCTGCCGTACATTTTGTGCAAAGAGCCATACTAAATTTATTCAAGACTGTACTGAAATCTGCTTGACCGTACTTTATCTGCTGTGTTAGCTGGATTGCGGCTAGCTGATGATGATTAAGGGTTACCGTTCATTGTTCCTAGACACCATTTCGAAGGCTGGAAGTGTTGCGGATTGTTTGTAGACGCCAGCAACAGGGGTATGGAATGTGTGCAAGCTGGCACGTTCTTTCCAACAACTACGATTCATATTTATGCAGCCGAGATTTGATAAAGGTGCATTGAATGATTTATTTGTTTGTAATAGGGATTTGGTAAATAAAGATTGTTTAATTTCTGATTTTCATAGACAGTATGATAGATTGTTAAGTTTTGTTGTAATTTCATTAGTGGTGAAAATATTTAAAATTCTTATATTCCAAAAATTCAAAAAAAAAAGAACAAGGAATTCCAAATTTCCTTAAGAAATTCTGATTGCAATTTATAGAGCTAGCCAGGCTCTTCACGATGAGCCAATCAATTAAATCAATGTAAATATTAATGACCTAGTTGACAATAATATGCCAATGTAGCCTATGTTAATGAATCAGTCAATCATTGTAACATATGCTAATGAGTCAATAAACCAGCCAATGATGCAATCAACAATATGCCATATGCTGTTAAGCTAAGCCAATCCAATAGGGAATGATCCACACATGCAGGAAGGAGAGGTAAGTGAGCCCATGAATAAACTCCCTCTTAAGCTTAGACTCCCTCTTAGAGTAATTTTGAACTAACCAAGGTAATTTGCATAATCAACCATAACGCAAAATTTAGCCCTACTTTATGCTCTTCATATAAAACCAAAATTATGTTTAGGCAAAACCCCTGGTTACCATTTTTCCTTAGTTCTGAAAGAGTTAGATTGAATTCCTAAATCTGAAATGGATCTTTTACTCAACCAACGTTCTGATACCATGTTAGTATTTTCAGATTCTCACAAGGAATATATCAATCTATAGAGATCTAACAAAATTAAGCACATGATAAATAATAAAACACAAAGAATAAGGAGAGATAATACCCGGATTATAGCTTTAATCTCCACAATGTGTCTTCTTCAATGTAGATATAGCCCACCTAGGCTTTTATCCAATTCTAATCCAAATATTGTAAGCACTCAGATCTGAACCTAATCCTTGCTTAGATGCTAACAAGATCTGATTACAATAAATCACCAAGTGCTCTAGATCGCTCTCATGGATGTGCGCTTCAATCCCTTGAGATGGCTCATATTTCTGCCCTAGTTCGCCTTCTTTTAAGGCTTCTGCTGTTCGCCCTAGGTCTGCACTTTGTAGGGCTTCATTCTGCCCTAATTCGCCTTCCCTAGGGCTGATACTGTTTGCCCTAGGTCTGCTTCTTTTAGGGCTTCATCCTGCCCTAATTTGCCTTCCTTAGGTGTGTTCTAATTAACCCAGAATTCGCTCACTAGGTCTGCTCCAAATTCGCCTAGCACTTAGATCAACTCTTGCAACAAGATCGCCATCCTTTTGTCAAGGATAATCGCTGCTCCTAGATCGATTCTCGAGGGGAAGGCATATGTTTTGTTTTTGATATCTTTCCCTTCAAGAATCATTCTCTATTTATATGAGCAACAATATTTTCCTCAAGGGGCTGTCTGTCCTATAGAAATGATAATTTCAATTTAACAAGGGACGACATTGGGCCCATAAATCGATTTACATAAATAAACAATAAATATTAAATATTCCCAATATTTAATATTATTATTTATTCCTATCGAAAATTCCAAGTCACTGGATATTTACCGTAAAGGCCAAAATATCAACATTAGTGAATGTAAAATGATTATACATTATCAAAGCATGATTGTCAAAAGTTGCAAGAAAATTAAAGTTTGACTGAACAATAGAAGATAAATTATAGATTTTTTTTTTTGTAAAACTGTCCTTAAACAGATTTGGCTTGTGGCGGTTCTTTCAAAGACTTATATGCAAGTTCAATTACATTAGCTTCTATTGGATCAATCAAGAAATGATGAATTTGTGTGTGGGCAATGAAGTTGGCTAAGGTATTGTTGTTTATTCATCCTTGAATCTGCTTGATGGTTTGCTCAATGTGCCATATTACCCAACTTTCATTTTATGGGGAAAACATAATGTATTGGCATTTTCTAAAGTTGAAGAATTGATTTTGATGATTACTTCATAATTTTTAAAATTATTTTATTTATAAACGCTATCAATATTCCTCATGCAAAGGGTTTGAAGAAACACACCCACTTATTCAGAGAGGGGGGATGAATTAGCATAAGACAATCTTTTACTTACTAAAATTTTAGTAGTCACAATAAGGCGAACAAAATATCCACACAAATAAGAGACACAAGATCTTATGTGGAAGCACTTTTGAGAGAAAACCATGGCAAATAGCTGCTTGGATTCACCGTCCAAATCCAACCTCATAAAAAATCTTCTTTACTATGCTTTGTAGGTGAAGATACCTGAAATTGACCCCTATTGTTTGGTTGATTTATCTTCATTATTCATCTATCCTCTCTATTTTTGTTAATTAAATTATTTATTATAATTTATTTGGATTTGAGTTGGTAGTGGATCAAGGGTTGAGTTTAAATCATCCTTTTGGGAGTCATTATTTAACATTCTAGGGTTCCTTCAGACCTTTAGAAACCCAACCCAAAACTCTACCAATTTTTATTCATAAATTTGCCCAAGTTCAGATATCCAACAGAATATTTGTATACTGGTTTACAAAGTTTTGGTAATTGCAGGTTTGATTCATGTTATAGGTTGGAAATAAGAAGGAACAAATGAAATGCTTATAACCAAAACTGATGTTCAATAGTACAGGATTCATATGAAGGAATTGGACAGCAATAAAGACGAAATGTGCTTTATTAACAGAAATATACTACAGAATCAAACATTGTAAGGTCTGACCATTTTGGATTGAATATAAATTGCATACTCTTTAAGAGCTTTTAATTGCTGAAAATGACACACCAATCTGCTGCCCAAATGCCAGATCCATTCATTCAATTCATCCAGCTTGAAGTCTTAATCTTCTATGCATATGGCTGTAGCAATACCAACTCCCATGCCCAGAAATAATTGCAGAAATCACAGGAATACTCAGACCAGACAATGACCTTCTACCAGATACATATGCATTAGTAAGATCATACACACTTCCAGCAATAACCTCAGATTATGTGCACCAATCTGCAGCTTCATGTCACCTCTGTTTTAGTCAAATTATCCCCTAGAGTGCCCCCAAGCTGTCCAGTTCCTGTCAGTAGTCCTTGTAGTGGCCAATAGCAAGTCCTATTCATCACAGGACTCCAGTGAGCAGAGATACTCTCAATGCCCAGCGCAAGGATAGTAGTTTGGTCCTGCAAAACTCTCTTGCAAGGATTAATATTTCCCTTTTCAAAGCTTGCATTCTAAAGAAAGGAACCTACATCTTTTCCCAGGTGGCGGCAGAAAACAAAGCTTATGATTCCAATATTCCAAAGATTCTAACTATTGAGTTGACCTGAAGAACATTCATGCCATTAAGAATTAATATGCAAGGTTCCACATAATATTTGATGCACTTTATTTGATAGTATTTTTGCCCTATTGTTAATTTGATTCCTGATTGTTTATTACTTATCAAAGTTAATTTTTTCCCCACACACATTAATGCCTTCTTCAAGATTAATCTTGCTTTCCAACAAGTTTGACTACTTTTGAGATATAGGAACCCAATGAAATAAATGACTTCAGGAATAAGCAATTAAGCCCAGACTTAGCTTTCAGTGGCCCTACATGAATAGCTCGACTAGCTTGGAGGATTAATTAAATATCCAAAGAAATGCTCATATTTTATTTGCCCAGCCATTAGCTTACTCTTCAGTAAGAATATTATTATTTTCTTATCATAATATTTTTATTCTGCAAACCAAATAAGTACTTGTGGAATAAACCTTATTTGTAAATTTGATAAAATCCTTGAATAATAATCTTTGAAATTTGTCATTGAAGAAGACCTCACAAATTTTGTCATTGAATCCTACTTGTAAATACTAAAGCGAATCCACCCACAGATGGAGTTGACTTTTCATCAAATCCACTTGTTTGGCCTCAGTTTTTATCCTGGTCTGAGGAACGAACCAGTTCAATATTTCAATAAAAGCTTTCATTAAACATTCTAGAATGCCCAAGTGACTCCCTTATTCCTCCTTTTATAATCTTTATTGAAGCTTTTGAAAAGAATACAATTTTAATATTAATCCATTTTAATAATAAAGGGACCTGCTTATAAACTTCCATAGTACAAAGTCACTTATTCAAATAGCTGAGGAAGCATTTAATTATTTTAATAACCCTTTCGAATAATTAAAATTAGTCATCTTTTAAGTTATTTATTTTTTAACAACTTAATTTGAATCATTGAATCATTTTTGAAGGGAAAACAAAAGGGGACATTATAGTCCTCCATTCCCAAAGATTGCATATGTGCGATGAAAAGTGATTCAATGGAATGCAAACAAGAAGTAAATACACTCAAATCAACAAATCAAGCCTACATACAATATTAGACAAAAAAAGACTAAAAACACAACAAATACAAATCGTAGTAAACCCATGTTGTAGCCTCTTTGATTCAATGATTTGTCCAAGATGTTGTATGTGTGCTTACAATTTTGACACCATAACGACAATGAAATGCTCCATTGTTGCTCAAGCTTGCAAGATGGTGTTGAAAATGGCTTCAAAGTTGCACAAGTATGGAGAGCTCAAAAATGAAATTGCATAAGTGAAAGTTGCATAATGGGAATGGATGGCAAGACTTTTGCAAGTGTTGAAGAAATGGAAATGGAGGGCCAAGATGGAAGAAGAAAGAATCAAGGGTGGAGGATAGCTAGGGCTCTCACATCTCATGAGAGGTTGACAAGTGTCAATCTTAGAGTGGATGAGGGGATGTTAGGGGTTGGGAAGAAGATATGCCATAAAGGCACTTCTTGTCTCAGCTCCCAAAGGACACGTGGGGGAATGGGAAAATAATTTAAAATTCTTTTAAATGGGATAAGAATGTAAGAGCATTCAAGGAAGACTTGTACAAGGGTTGACCTTTTGGCTTAATCCTTGTGTTGACGAATGTGCACATGCTTAGGGAGGTGATTAAGCTTAATGGAAGATGATCAAGATGCAAGTGGGCTTTTTAGGAGGAATTGATGAGAGGAGAGAAAGTGAGTGGAGGAAACTTTAATTCCCTTTATTCCAAGTGGAAGGGGTTAATTAAGTAAACAAAGTCATTTACTTAATTAAATAAAGGGTTAGCATGCAAGTGGATGGGTTAGAAATGTGCAAGTGGATGAGGGGAAAATAGAGTTTTTGAATTAATTTAAATTCAAAATAGAGGAAAGGGGATTTAAATAAATACACGAATGCATTTATTTAATTAAAGGGGGTGACACTATAAGTGAATTAAATTAATTAATCTGCGTAGGACTATAGATGAAAGGGGGAATACTAATTAAACAACTTTAATTAATGCGATAAGTGTAGAAGAAAAGGGATTGAACATTTAATTAAAGCTAGAAGTTCATTTAATTACATAGGATTGAGGACTTTAGATAAATGAAATGGATTAATTTACCTAAGGCTATAGAAGATATAGGAGACTAATTAAATAAATGAATTATTTAATTAATATGACTCTAGAAGAATAGGTTATGACAATTTAGTTTGATCAAATGTTTAATGATTAGAATTAGGTGTCTACATTTTGCCCCTCGTCAAAATGGTGTTAGAATAATGTTGTTTCAAAGAAAATGAAAGGTTGACGACGCCAAGAATCTGGAGCGAGACCATGCATCAAACATGAAAATGGGTTAAATGGATTGGGGGATGCCCCCTTAAGAGGGTGGATGGTACTGGAAGGGGCTTGGGCAGGCTCTCAAAAAGAGTGGGATGACATAAAAGGCATAGAATAGAACTAGATAGAAAACAAAATTCGTAGGCATGAACGACATCAAAAACAACATTTGTATAAGGAAATGACGACCAAATTAGTGTTAAATGGGGCCAAATTAGGGTTAAATGGGACCCTATAAACGAGAAAAAATGACTTTTACCATTCATTTTTACTCTTAGCTTGAAAAATTAGTTGGAGGAGAGAAAATTGGATATTGGAGAAAATGATGGCATTTGGACTTCCAGAGCATTGTGTGGACATGATGGGATGTGTATGATAGACATGACGAATGGGCCCCTGGGTATGTGCTTTCAAACTTTTACTTGCATGTTAATTTAGGCATGGTTTTTAACAATTAAGGGAAAAATTCAACAAATCTAACGGATTGGTTTGCTCATATGTGCTGAATTTCCATTAGATTCGTGGATTGGGTTTATTGGGAGCTGGAATTGTGAGGATTTGTCGTCTCTGAAGATAATCCATGAGGCTTTCACCACCTTTTTGTTTGGCATTGTACAGATCTAGGAGAGTGAGTTCGCTCTCGACATTGTGGGCATACTGTGACACAAACTTATTTGTCAACTCCACCAAGATATTGACGATGTCGTAAGGAATCTTGTAGAACCATTCTAGGGTGGATCCTCCTAGACTCTTGGGGAACAGGAGCATGAGATAATTGTCGATGTAGGCCACCTCTTGACCAACCATGTAAAATTCTTTGACATTATTAATTGGATCTCCCTTTCTCTTATATTTGTCAAATTTGGGTGTCTCAAAATGCTTTGGGAAAGGAGTAGCAGTGATGGACTTGTCGAACGGATACAAACGGACCTCCTCAATCTAGAAGGTCTTGATTTTTGTTCCTACACATAACTCCTTTAGGGAATTCTTCATCTCCACCCACTCAGGATTGACAGGTTGTGGAACGGGGACACCAATCACATTTGATCTTGGTACAAAATAGGGATCTGGTTGCGGTGTTTGGCAAACAGGTTCTTGGTATGCTTGTGTAGGAGATTGGTATGCTGACTGAGGTGCCTGGTATGCATGTGGTTATGGATTGCGATGGTTGATAGGTAGGTGGAGTTGGATTATAAGTGAGGTGAGGTGGTTGTTGTGGGCATTATTGAGTGCTTACTCCCTAGGAGATGTGTTTATTTACTTGCACAGAGTAAAAGAAATATTCACAGAGTAGCATAAAAACATAATAATTAAAATATAAGTCACACATAATAATAGAGGAATGATAAACTTTATTTCCATGTAATGTCATAACAATAGTAGTCCATTCTCAGTGCCATCCGTCTATATATAATGTGCTCGACAGTTGGTTGAGTATACCAACCGTCGCCAACCTCCTACGACTACCCGAGAATCAACTATCATTACATTGCTATCCTTAATTAAAACATAAACATGTGTATTATTCTCACTAACTAAACTATGGTTAACATAAACCCCCCCCAAAAAAGAAGTTATCTTCTAGACGACTACAACAAAAATGGCTGATGTGTACAAAAGCAAATCAAATCTATAACGAAGAGTGAGGGGATGTCCCTAGAGTGGTGGAGGATGTCGGACGCGGAAGCTGTTGGCGGGGAAGCCTAAGTTCTTGGTCAGCTACCATTTGTTTCTCTTGTGCTGCTTTCAGCAATTTGTGTGCATCCATTAAATCCTTCTGAGGGTTCTCTAGTTTCACCGAGGTGGTTGCTATTTGCTCATCCTTCCTTGCACGAGCAATCTTTTCCTGAGCCAACTCGATCTCCAACTCTCCCACTCTCACCCGCAAAGCTTCCTCTCACTCTAGTGCCGAAGCTTGCCCCTCTTTTGCCTTCCGTGATGCCCATGTCATCCATTGCAACTGAAGGAATGTATTCTGGAAGGTCTGCCTATGCGGTGGAGGGTACCCATCATACCTGCCCGTCTTGCCAGAATGTGTGGCCTGGTCCATGCTTCTAATGTCTTTGGAGTGTTAGTTTGTGGCCATTTGTGCATTGTGAGATGCTCAGTGAATTCTCTCTCACATTCCTCCATGAATTCGAGTCTCTATACCGCCATGGTAGTAGGGCCCATGTCCATTTGCTAGGAGAGGTCTTCCACCCCTCATGCGATCATTTCCATTGCTTCCAACTCAGCCAAAAACCGGTTTATGGATGCTCCAAATCTAGAAATGGAAGTGTCCCCTTCAGGGTCTTTGGTACGTGGCCTCCCTCAATCGCTCTTGTCATTCCTTCCTCTTGGAGGGAAGTGGTCCTATGCTCAATGCTTCCCACTTCTACCTCAACAACCTCTTCCTGTAGAGCTAATGACGCCTCCTCTATCTCCCCATCAACATGTTGTCCCATCAATAATGTAGGCGAGGGTGGTGGAATATCATCAACCCTTATTTGAAATTTTGTCAAGAGGTTGTCTGTCTCTTGATGCGCATCGAATTCAAGTATATCTATATTAGGTACATCTCCCCCCTCCTGATCTTGTTGAACTCAAGTAGTGCCCACTCCATTCGTGTCTACACCTTTGGTCATTGTTGACCCAGGCAGTAGAACTGTCTCATGCGCCATAGGGGCCATATCCTGTATTGAAGCTGAAACTGTGGTAGCCAGGGTGACCACTCCAACAGGAGGTGCAAGTGTGAATACTAATGCAATAAGGGTAGCTCATTCAATGCCTCGTGAAGTTGAGATGAAAATAGTATGAGGCCCGACTTTGTGTGCTCTTAAGTTTACCAGTTTTGTTCATGGTATGTAACTTGTTGCCCCCATCAGAACCTAGTTTGCCATGGGTGGAATACAATTTTAGGTACTATAGATTGCTTGGCACCCCAATCAGGCATCATTAGTGCAAACCTCTTCCCCTGTGGTATTGGTACGGGTGTTGGTATGATTGGCTCCTCTAGTACGACCTCCTCTCGTACGGATCCCATCTCTTCTCGCAGAGATGCCATCTCCTCCTGTATAGACTCAATCTTTGGTACTAGCCCTGGCAGGGGCCCCTCATGTATTGGTACAAACTCTACTAGTACTCTGCCCTCTGAGCCTGCTTCCATCTCCCATACTTCATTCTCGTGGCCACCCATGACTTCCTTCCCTCGTGCCGCCTTCTATGCCCTGGTATGGTCATGGTCCCCCTAGTATAGTTGCATGCAGAACCTTTTGTTCCCCAAACTTTCACTCTCGAAAGAGGAAACCGCTAGTGCCTCCTCACCTATTGTTTCCTCCTCTTCCTCATCACTGTCATCGTCCCCTTCATTTCCCTCCCATGTACTTGTTGTCACTTCTTGCCTAACCCTTTTCCAAAGGGGTTCCGTACCACCTGTGGTGAGGGTATCTAGATGGAGCCAATAATACATAGCCTGCTTGTAGGGTTCAACGCGGCTCGCTAGTACATACTTCCTCCTGTGCTTAGGTGGTACCCATGTGCGTATAGCCTCTAAGAACAAGGCGATGGCATGATGCGACATATAAAACATTTTGTGCTTTAGCTGAAACAAGTCCTTAATCCACTCTGATAAAACCCGCCCCCAATTGTACACTCTGCCATTGTTGAGGCCATTCATTAACTTCAGCATCCAGATGGCAATGTTTGATGCTTTGCTTGCTCCTGTGACCTTTCATTTTACTAAGTCTAGTATGCGTTTCCATTTTGGGGAGATTATGAATGATTTCTTAATTCCTCTACTTTTGCTGTTGCTCTAGAGACTTTCCCATTGCTGTTCCAAGAGGTTGGGCTGCATACCAATTTTAGCAACAACTCTTTATCTCTTGAAGACATTTTTGAGGGTTTCATGGCAGAGTGCCCTTTGCTTGATACACCAAACACCTTGGTAAATTTTTTGGTGTGCATGATACAACTACTGTTTGGACAAAGTATTTGATGATAGACGTATTTGTGTGGCGGTAACACCCATAAACCATAGTTCGCAACACAAGCTCAAAATCTTTGAGATTAAATATGGGCATAATTTATTTTAATTTATCTCTACCTTCCTCAATGAATCCTTCAATTGGTGATTATCTAGGGTGCTCTCCAACCATGCTCTGCATTCGCTTCTTGTTACACTCTCAAACATGAGATTTTCTGTAGTGAGCCATTCATCTTTTTGTACTTTTCCTTGAACTTTCTTCTTGTTGGAAGCGGCCATATTTGCCTATAACGATTTTTTCTCGATTGTCTTGGCTTTATACTTGATGTCGTAACTACCCTTTTTAGGGTACCCATAACTGCCTTTTACCATCTTCCTTGTGCCGTCCAATACCCTCGTATTAGTTGAACCACCCTTTTGCTTTCTGGCTGCTGTTCGTATGCATCCCGTACCCTTCCTTTGCTCGTACAGACTTCCCTTCGGCACTACAACGTACGGTCCTTGACCATACGGATGTGGATTTCTTGCTGTGTATGGTGGGTGACTGTGTGTACCTATTTTTTCTTCCGTTAGTGTGCAAGTACCCTGCGTGACCATTCATGTAGTGATTTTTCTCCCTTGCGTACGAAGTGCGACCGTACATGTACAATTTCTTTCTCCAATCGTATGGTATATAGCCGTTTGGGTATGATAACCCCTAAAACTTAAATCCATGAAACACAAAAAGTAAATAAGGCAAGGAAATAAAAACATACCTTTTCATATGTATATAGCACCTGCCTGTTTTGGGATATGTCAAGAACCATGACTGATAGACTCTAAAATTTGTTGGCAAATTCTTCAATAGTTCCTGTTTGTTTGAGATGGGTTAATTCTTGGAAGTACCATTCTGGTTCCCTTTGGTCAAACTGACTAATGAGCTTTTGGGTGAACTCGCCATAGGTGTTATACTTTTATGTCCAAGGGTGATGATGCCATGGTGCCACCAATTGTGGGTTTCCCCAGTCAAATGGATTATGGCGAATTTAATGGCATTTTCTTTAGTCATAGGGCTGAGGGAAAGGTAAGTGTGTAGTTTTTGAACCCAAGCTTGAGCAATTTCTTTCCCTGTCCCATCAAAGTGTGGTAGGGACATTTACCTATCTTGGCTTTCATGTCTCTTTCCTCGTGATTTCTTTTTCTACTATGGCTTTCCAAGGTTTTGGTTTCATAGTATTCTTTAAAGGGGATGAGTCTTTGTATCTCTGGTTCTAAACTAGCATACATTTGGGCAATCTCCTCTATTGAGTGGGTGTATGGTTCTTCTCCTTCTACAAGAGGTTCTTCTCTTGGGAGAAAGGATGGTATATTTGGTCTTATGGTGGAATCTTGAGTTGAGTGCTCATTCTCAAAGTGATTAGAACGGATATCTCTTCCTATCGGGGAAGTGGGTCAGCCATTGTGGTTATTTTTATTGCTCATGTTTTGGATGGCTTGAAAAATTAATTGATTGGTTCGCTCAAATCTCTCATTAGTTTGCTCCATGAAGTTTTTTAGTTCGTTTTCCAATTGTTTAGCAATGACTTTCTTTCCTTTCTTCCGTTTATACGTTATCACAAACTATCCTCCACGGGATGGCAGGATTATGCTCTGATACCACTATAATGTCCCGTCTTGTTTTCCTTATATAAGTTCCCTGCAAAACCATCATTAGTAGAAGATTATGTAATATTCAACCCATTATTTCTATATTCTAAGTTAGTAAGGGGGATTTGATCTTAAGAGCTGCCTCTACATTGGGCTTCATAGAATTCCAGGTTCTCCGCTTGAAGGATATAGGATCCATTCTAAGAAACCCGGACTATTGGCACGTCTTCCCATAGTGCACTGCTCCTAAGGTTCTCTTGGAAATGATAGACGTTATCCAAGTTTACACCTATGCATATGACTGATATCAGTATATATACTGCCTACATGAGATTATAACAATCTTGAGACTAAGGAAACTATAGCAATCTCCATTAGTCCCCTCTAGATATAGGATCAATCCTTAATGAATATTAAATTCACTCCATATGATCTCTATATCATCATAACTAGTTAGTGGATATACATATAAATGTATAAGTAAAACAAATAGAAATTTTATTCCAGAATGCTGAATCAAATCATAAGAATCAGAATATAAGCCTCAAAGTTATTTATGTATATAAGCATCCCTTTATCATTTAAAAATCAGTCACATGTAATTCTGATTTACAAAATATCAATTTCAACATTATATATATATATATATATATATATATAGTGTTAAATTTCATAGCTATTTTGGATCTTATTAATATTTAAATTATATATTTATTTTAATTTAAATCATATCGAAACTTGTGCCCTTGTGATCTCGGGCCCCTTTCATATTGGCGCCAAACATATTCAAGGAGAGTCGGCCCTCATAAAATATTCCAAAGTGGGGTCGGCCCCTCATGAAAATATTCCAAAGTAGGGTCGGCCCTCACAAACTTCAATTGATCTTCATATATAAAGAATGCCTTGAGGCATCAAACCACACATTCATTTTTCGCTGCTATTGACTGGGAATCCTCAAGTGAAGCTGTTGTGAGGTTTTTTACAACATCGCCCCATCCATGGGGACCCCCAATTTCAACCTCCAGACTTAGATATTTTAGCCTTAACCTCGTGGTCTTGATTGCCTAATGAATTTGATGTTGCAATGGGATATGTTTGAAAGTGCATTTTGAAAATTTTGATATTGGTTTGAATTGAGGATCTTGACAATGTGATGATTTTGAATCGAAGATTTTTATGAATTGATTTAAAGTGAAAATTTGATGGCTTGAAGTGACAGATGGAGTTGGAATTTATTTGATTGTTTGAAATTTAAATTGTGGCCTTCAAAAAAATTTTAATATTATGGCAATTTGGATAGAATTGATTTTTAATTTTATTTAGTTGTTAATTTTAAGATTTTTTTGAAAATAATTTTGGGAGTTTGCAATTTCAAATTTCAAATTGTCTTTTGGATTTCAATTTCATAACTTCGACTTTGGATTACAAATTTTGATTGGCTAATTTTTTTATTTTTTTTTTTGAATTTGCCATAGTGATGATTTTGAAATTATAGATGGATCCAATGATGAATTCGAAAATCCTTGTTTGGATGAATGAGATTTTAGATTTCCAAAATAAAATCTGAACGGCAATTCAAAAAATCCATTATTTATTTTGGCCAATTGTAAATTTTGGTTGGAAAATCATTGCCATTTTCGAAATTATCTTGGGCTTATATTTGATCTTTCAATTTAAATTTTGTTGTGCATTGAACATTGCATCTTGAAAATCAAAATTCTAAATGCCTTGGATTTAATATTGGGCCTGCCTTATAATTTTTGGATTGGCATTGGATATTTTTATGTGCAAATCAAAAATTCATATAATTTTGTGCTAAGTCGGCCTACATCCTTCAGCATTTAATGATTGTTAGTAATTCAAAAAAATCGAAAATCAAACACATCTCTGCTATGTCGCCCCTGTTTGCCTTGGGCATTTAATATTTTTGCATCTTCAAAATCGAAATTTAATGGATATTAGTGCAAGTCGTCCCTGCTTTTGCCTTGGGCATTTAATTTTGGAAATCCAAATTTGAAAAAGAATTAAATTAAGGGCAGGTCGTCCCTCATTTTCCATTCACATTTAATATTTTTATTGTTTTGGTGTAGGGTCGGCCTTATAAGGAAGGAATTCGATTGCCTATAAAGTGAGATCAATTTCATTTCATTCCTCACAATTCAAATCGCAATTTTCTCTCTGCTCAAACAGCGAACTTATAAGCTATTATAGGCAGTGAATTTTCTATAGATTTGGCGACTTTGAGGGCAGTTGGTAACAGCGACTACAAAAGGAGGCATTGGCGATTTGTTCCAAGACATTGTTGGGGCAGCTTTGGTGGCATTTTCAAGATTTTGAGGAGCAGTCCAGACCTGGGCGTAACTTTTGAGTTATTTTCAAGGCATTCACTTGGTGAGCTTGACTGAGATTGGATAACCCGTATTGAGAGGGGCTGTCTTAGGGCATTGTTGAATGATTTTGAGGCATTTTCAAGGCCAAGGAAGGCATCTTTAGGCCTGATTTGAGATATATCAGACCTGGGCGTGTTTTTTTGATTCATCCTCAAGGCGGTTTCAAGGCATCTTCAGGCCATTCTCAGGGTGTCTAGAGGCAGATTCTGGGGACAGTTTATATAAGAGACAACAGTGTTGACATGATATCTCTTGGAGGCTCATTTTCACTAAGTTTGGTGCCCACATTTTGGAAGGATTGAAGACTTTTTGTGCTAATTACCTTAAATCCAAAAATTGGAAAGTCTGGTGAGATAAGAAGCTTATGGATTTGTAATCGAATTTGTATAAGAGAAGTTTGTTGATGAGTAATAGCATAGCAATCAGATTTTGAAAGTAGATTGAAGAAAAGGGGGAGATCTTCTTGTTTGAAGAGTTGGAAGATTTTGAAGATCAAACTCAGCTAATTGCATTGACAAAGGACTCCTAGCTTTGTACTTGGGTGAGTGGCCTATCTTTTCCTCTCTTTCCAATTGCTTTCATTTCATTGGTGCTAGTGCTAGGCGTTGAAAACTAATTTCAAGAGTAGAGCTAGAAGTTTGGATATTAAGTTGATTACTCGATTGTCTTGATTGGTTTTTTTCCCCAAGTTCTTGCTTGCATTTCATCATTGCATTTCATCTTAGGAGGAAGATTTGGAGTGATAAGTGTAGTCCATCTTAAGGTATCGGCGGGGAGTGATAAGTGTAGTATTCCACCCCTAGGCGAAGATTGGAGTGATAAGTGTAGTCCATCTTAAGGCAAAGGCGGGGAGTGATAAGTGTAGTTTGCATTATTGCATTTCATTTTAGGGAGAAGATTGGAGTGATAAGTGTAGTCCATCTTAAGGTATTGGCGGGGAGTGATAAGTGTAGTATTCCACCCCTAGGCGAAGTTTGGAGTGATAAGTGTAGTTCCACATTCATTGTAGAAAAGGCGGGGAGTGATAAGTGTTTAGGATGGCTGATGCTAATGCAAGCAAGCGACCCAAAGGAATTAATGCTAAAATAGGAGACAAGGAAGTCATGATACCCAATTCCAACTTCCGCTCAAAATTGAAATACGTTGGAGACACCAACATTGGTACCCTTGATATGATTCAATTAAGAGATAGGTTGAGAGACAGCCAATCTCCTATTGCAAAGAAAGTCTACAAGTCCGGAGTTGTGCATGCAGCTGCCTTCCCTCCTACCTTGCCTTGTCTAGATTTGATCATGGAGTGTGCATCTAGACTTAACATTCAGAGCAAGTCAGTCATGATGGATGGAGAGAAAGTTTTGGTAAACATTAGCAGTCCATTGATTGAGGATACATTTAACATACCTAAGCAGAATAGCACAGAGGCACTATCTATTGATCAAGCCACCAGATTCTACCATGACAACCAGGACACATACTTTGCTCAGCTGAAACAGAATTGGTTACATGAAGGCAAGAAGGGAGTCACCAAGACCTCAAAGCTCACCAGGTCCGACTTCAAGTCAGAATATGGCGACCTCATCGTCCTCCTCAACAAAATCATGAGCTTAGCACAAGGTATGCAATTCGAAACTTGGATGTACTATTTCATTGATGGCATAGAAAGTGGAAAGAGGAAATTTGATTGGGCTGCAATAATTAGAATCTAGAGTTACAGCTTAGAACAGTGTTATCTCAAAAGTAGTTTTACATGGGATCATATCTTTTTTACTTAATAGCAAGATTATTTAGACAACCGAGACTTAAGGCTAGGGGACAAGTTGGTTGTGGGCCTGGGCAATACTTGGTGTATGAGTGCTATCCACAGCTTCATTTGCGCAACACCAAGGATTACAAGATATTTTATGATGCCTTTGCCATGAAGTTAGTAAGGATGTTGCAAGGAACTCCTGCTTGGAGACTTTCTCCGGAGGCCGAAGCTAAAGTTAAGAAGTATGAGAGTTGGTTCATCCAATTTGAACGATTCACTTACATAAGAGTGGCTGGATGTACAACTTGTCCTAAGAAACTCCCAAGGTATCCACCTGATTGATTGGTTTTGATGGAGTTGGCTAGACAGCTTGAGCAATATGATAAAATGATGAAACAGAAAGGTGAAGCAGGGGTTACCCTCTCACTTGTGATAGGCAATGACAGTTGTCCCAACCATGTTGCCTTTGCATCTGCTGAAAAGGAGTTAGAACAATATCACCTAGCTTGGTATAAAGCGAGACAAGGGTTCGATCCTCATGGTCTAATCAAGTCTGCTCAAGGAGGAACATTCAAGCATGTGCCTACGATAGAAGATTTTTGGGCTAATGCACAAGATGACTTTCATGTGAGGAAGCTAGCTTTCTCAAGACTGTCGCTAAGCCTGATGAGAGCCATAAAATGGAAAAACCTTATGATCCCAGACCAGATGGAAGAAGATGAAGATGTGCTAAGAGAGGACTACCACACAGTAGAAGGAACAGAGTTAGATCCAGTCAATTGGAATGATCAGTAGGATCCATCCTTAGAGGCAATTAATAAGACAGTTGAACTGCACACTCAGTGGTGGTATAACAAGAAGTTAAGTTAGTTGCAAAGATCAAGGGTACGCCTCACTTATGAGAAAATGAGGCCGGTGGGGGTCCAAGCAGAATCAGTTAGTCAGCAAGGTGAGGGCAGTGGCCGACAGCAACCACAGCAGCAACAGCAGGCCAATAAGGGCAAGAAGAGAGACATAGAAGTTGAGAAGGGTAAGGAAGATCAAAGGCCACCGGCAAAGAAACAGAACAAAGAACCATCTAGAGAAAGTATATTTGAGGCTAGAAGACAAGAGCATGGAGTCAGTAAACAAAGTGCAGCAGTTGAAGTGAGCTCAGGTTCAGAATCAAGTAGTGAAGATAGCAGTAGTGGATATTCTCCCCTATCAGAAAATCAAGTAAACGAAGATGTGGCAGTCTCTAGTGATGAAGAAGATATGCAAGTTGATATTGAGGGTGAAGCAGTACAAGACGAAGATCGGGCACCCAATGATGAGTATGTAGGGCTAGTTCAGCCAAATCCAGCAGTGGGAGTTTTCACTGGGCCCGCTTGGATGTTGAGGATGCTCCAGCCGATTATCCCGGAGCCAACCATCCAGACAATTGAAGAAATTCAAAGGGATGCTGAAGGAGAGGATGATGCTAGACAGAGGCAAGCAGAAACAGTAGCAAGGGTAATCAGGGATGATGGTCACAGGAAAGTTCAAATTGCCATACCAAAGGTTAGCAAGACAATGGAAGAAATTTCAATTCAAGACTATGATTTTCAAGAGCATGACTTGGGAGCAGCGACTGATGAGATAGAGTATGAAGAGCTTCAAGAGAATGTAACTTCAGTAGTTGAAAGGTTAGCAAGGGCAAATGCTGCAAATGCTAAATTGAGAAGAGAAAATGAGTATTGGAAGGGCATTTATGATGGAAGGAGTCAGCCAATCCAACAGGTGCCAAGGGCAGCTCTCCTCCAAGATAGTGAAGACAATTTTGAACAAGAGGCTAGGAAGTGGATCAATGACACCATCCAAGAAGGGCGAGATTTCTTGCTTCCTTTCACTGCTATTTTCAGAGCATTTATAACCATCAGGAACAAATTCAGAGCGTTTGAAGTAAGATGGAGGGATTTCCTTCCAACTCGTGAGTATATCATTCCTAGGTTGGAAGCAGTTACAAGAGTATCAGAGGGAACATTGGTGAAGGCCAAGGTGATAAATGAAGGAGAGAAAAGAATGGTCGAGTCTTGGTTCATGGCCTTGACGTTCAGATTGGGAACGCTGGAAGAAATATAGGACAGAATGGCACAGCATAGTCCAGGCATCGAGGCTTTCATTTCAAACACAATGAATGATGCTAGAGTTGCACTAGATTTCGAAGGAATAACAGAGGAGGATTTCAATGAGACAGAGTTTGGATCGAGGTTGGATGATTTGGGAAAGATTGTCCCTTTAAAGAAAAGATTTGACATCCTCACCTCTCTCAAGGCCTTAGTTCAATTTGCAAAGGATGATGAGAAGGAGAATGAGCAGGTACTACAAGCAGCAAAGGACATGGTCATCACAGCTGAGCTCAAGATGAGGCATTCACCTTGCCCTCCTATGGAAGAAGTTGATAAAATGTTGGCTAAGTTCATTACTTGTGCCAAAAGAATGAAAGAAAAGGGTAGAGTTATATTAGAAGACCATTTGATGCAAGCCCATGTGGCATTTTCCCCTTTCTTCTTGGGTAGGGTAGGTGTCAGTTTCGGATTGGCTACCATTTTTGGTGCCTTCTCATTGGTTACCACTATTCTTTTCCTCATTAGTCCATTGATGAGGTGGCATCTTTTCATTGGCCTATGGGGTGGTAACCCTAATTAGGGTTTCTAGGATTCAATCTGGATCGTTGATTTTGCCTCTTAATCTTGGCCATTCATTGTAATTTCAAGCCTCTATATAAGGCCACTTGATATCATTTGTAAAGGGTTGAAGAAAATTGTTGCTAATATAATACCAAAATTGCTTCTCTTATCATTGTTGTGTCTTGCATGGTGATTAAGAACACTTGGTGTTATTGCATGGTTTCTACTTCCAATTGTTAGAGATAGATTTCATTCCAATTAAGTTGTTAAAGCATTTTCATTTTCAAGCAAGTGTTAAAGGAAGAGTAGTGATAGATGGTTAATTGCATGGTGATATTGGTAGATGTTTGATAGGGATCCTATACTAGGCCACTAGCATCTTGGCGGCTTGTCAAGGAGCCTTGCGTGGTAATCTAGTCTTCTTTCCTTAGAATCATTGCATTTGTGGAGGTAACACCGCTGGTATGTCTTCATTAGGTCGATCCCCGTCCATTTGCCAATCTTTCCATTCTTAGGAGTAGAAGTAATCAATAACTTAGTAGTTGAAGTTGAGAATTAGAAGTTGGAAAGTGAAGTTTGAGAGTTTGAAAAGAGCAAAGTTGAAAGTGATATAAATTGAGAGATCATTTGAAAAGGTTGCGAAAGCTAGAAGTCTTATCACCATCATAGTAAGAGTTGAGATATTTCCAAACAGAACATACGTAAGGCCGCCAAGTGATTATCAGCAAATCACATCATTATAACTGAGTTAGTATCCACAGGTGTAAGGAACCTTGGAGTATTCTTATATACTTTTCAAGAGAGGGTTGAGTGTTTGGTACGCTGTATCAAGTATTTCAATTGCTATATGTTATTTAGTGGTACAAAACTCACATCAACAGAAGCTAGGTGAATTTCTGCTGGCTACAAAGTATGTATGTGAATCTGATCCTACAGAGAACAACTGCCATCTGCTGTGATTGAAGAGCATCTCCCTTGTGAGAATTGAGCTCCTGGATTACCTCTAATCTGATCTACTGCTGCTGTGAATTCTGTAGAAGATTGTGCCTTCACTCATCTTTGGAATTGGTCTTCCTCTGCCCCATTGGTGACTGGTTATGCATCCAAAACTGTTTATGTACAAATCTCCATCTCCAGATCTGAAACTATACCTTCAGATCAGATTTGTCATTGAGGCTGGAAATTGTAAGTTGCATTGGAGCTTAATAGATTCATCCATTTGCTAGGTTTTCACCTCCTCAAGGGAGGGTTCCCAGGATATATTATGTGTTGCATTTTGTCCTATTTATCTGGCATTGCATTTAGTTTTAATTTATCTATAATTTGCTAGATCTGAAATTAAACTTAACATGGTATCAGAGCCAGGTTCGTATTAAAGTAATCAAATCTAACAATTATCTGTCAGATTTTTGTGTTCTTGCTGTTATTTCCATCATGGCTCCAGGTGTGAAAGTTGAAGACAGGTTAGAGGGGGCAGCTAACTTCTCCGCTTGGAAGGTTCGTGTTCTATTGGCTTTAGAAGAAAATGATGTACTTCAATTTGTGCAAGGGATTGAACCTCAAGAGCCTTCTGATGCAAATGAGCTGGTTCTCTTCAAGAAGAAGTTGTTAAAGGCAAAGAAGATCCTGATTGATTCCGTCAAAGATCACCTTGTTACAGTCATCTCCAAGCTACCTACAGCTCGTGCCATGTTCAACTAGCTTGAGGTAATGTATGAAATCAACAATCTCAGCAAGGCTCTCACTTTAAGAAGACAACTACTTCAAATCAAGATGGACAAGGGAGAATCAGTGATGGCCTTCTTCATGAGAATTGCTAAATTGAGAGACTAGATCTTGACTATGGAAGGAGATGTTCAGGACAAAGATCTGGTCATGCTTGCTCTCAATGGTCTACCTTCATCGTGGGAACCCTTCATTCAAGGTTTGAGTGGTAGAGGTGATTTTCCTTCTTTTGATCGTCTTAGAGCTGATTGTATTCAAGAAGAATCTCGTTTAGGTGCTAGAGGTTTTAAAGGTTCTTCTTCCTCTTTAGATAACCAAGTTCCTGCAGCTCAATCCTTTAAGAAAGGTGAAAATTGGAAGAAAAAGAATTTCCGAAGGAATGACAATTTCAGGGCTCATGGAAACGATCCAAGGAAAAAGCCTAGAGATCTATCTTACATCCGATGTTTTAGATGCCACAAGTTTGGCCACTATGCCAAAGAATGCAAGGCTAATCTAAGCCACCAAGAAGCCAACCTCAGTGAAGTTGATAATAAAGAAAATAAGGTAGACTTTCTTTTTATTTCTGCTTTATCTAGTAATGTTCCTACTGACAGTGACACTTGGTTGATTGATAGCGGTGCTTCCAGGCATATAACAGGATATAAGAACTAGCTTACAGACTTGATTGAGGAGTCTAGACTTCATGTGGTTATAGGTGATGATGCTCAATATTTCATAAAAGGTCTCGGTAACTCTACCCTTAACTTGGATTCTAGTATTTCATTACAATTGACCGATATTCTATTCGTTTTTGGTATTAAAAGGAATTTGATTTCAATTTCTGCTTTAGAAGATAAGGGTTATCAAATTGCATTTTCAGAGGGTAAAGTTTTAGGTTGGCCTAAGAAGTCCAACATAAAATCTGCAAGAGTTATTGGTAGAAGGTTTGAAAGTCTATACAAGCTTTCAGCCCGTCCTTTCCAGGCTTTTATCAGTTCTACAATTGAGACTAGTGATTTGTGGCATCAGAGACTTGGTCATTTGCATTATCGTGCTCTCCCTACTCTTGAAAGGATGGTAAAAGGTATGCCTAAACTTAGTCATGTTCATGATGATGTATGCAAGGGTTGTGCTATAGGTAAGAATATTAAAAGTTCTTTTTAGAAGAGTGAATCTAGATCTAAAGAAAAGCTTGCTCTTATACATTCTAATCTATTTGGTCCTATGTCTGTTGCTTCATCTGGTGGTTGTTTATACTATGTCACATTTATAGATGATTTCTCTAGGAAGACTTGGATTTATTTTTTAAGGTCTAAAGAATCTAATGAAGTCTTAGCTAGGTTTAAAGAGTTTAAATCCTTAGTTGAAAATCTTTCTGGTAAACGTATTAAGGTGCTCAGATCTGACAATGGAGGGGAGTACATCTCTGGTATTTTTCATGACTATTGTGTAGAAGCAGGGATCAAGAGGGAGTTCTGTGTTCCCTACAACCCACAGCAAAATGGTATTGCTGAACGGAAGAACAAGACTATTATTGAATCAGCCAAAGCCATGCTTCATGATCAAGACCTAAAATTGTTCCTTTGGGCTGAAGCTGCTAGGATTGTTGTCTACATCTAGAACCGGTGTCCTCATAGCATTCTGAAAGACATAACTTTGGAAGAAGCATTCACTGGAGTAAAACCCGATATCAGTCATCTGAGGATCTTTGGAAGTCCCGTCTACATTCACATTCCTAAGGAGAAAAGAACCAAATTAGAGGCATCTGGTAAGAAAGGAACAATTATTGGTTACAGTGAAAATTCTAAAGCATTTAGAATCTACATTCCAGGGCAAAAGAACATTGAGGTAAGTAGAGATGTTACTTTTGAAGAAAATATTGCTTTGAGTAAGTCTAAAAGATCTTTGATTGAAGATGAAAATGTTACTAACGAAAATCTTGAGATGAATATTGATAACAATGTTGAGTCTGAGTGAACCACCTAGTCATGATGAACCTTTGGGATCTACTGAGGGTCCTAGCATCACCTCTAGGGGTAAGAAGAGGCCACTCTGGATGCAGAAAACCATTCAAGAAGCTGAACAATTCTTTGCTCCTCCTGGCACTTTTCGAGAAAGTAGGAAACCTCATGCTTTCTCCAACTATGTGGCTTTGATTTGCAACCTCACCGAGATTGAGCCATCCAATGCAAAGGATGCAATGGGATAGCATGAATGGAAGAATGCCATGGATGAAGAATATGAGTCCATCATCAAGAACGATGTATGGGAGATTGTGCCCCATCCTAAAGGTAAGTTTGTTGTATCCTCCAAATGGTTATTTAAAGTTAAACATTTTGCTGATGGTAGTATAGAAAAATTTAAAGCTAGATTTGTTGCTCATGGTTTTTCTCAAAAGCAAGGAATAGATTATGAAGAAACATTTGCTCCTGTAGTTAGATATACTTCTATTAGATCTATAATAGCCATTGTTGTAGCTAAAGGTTGGAAGTTGCATCAAATGGACGTCAAGACTGCCTTTCTCAATGGTGTCATAGAAGAAGAAGTTTACATTGAACAACCTGAAGGTTATGAGATTTACAACAAGGAAACACATGTGTGCAGGTTGAAGAAAGCTCTCTATGGTTTGAAACAAGCTCCTTGTGCATGGTATGAAAGAATTGATAAGTATTTGGTAGGATTAGGATTTTGTAAGGATGATGCTAACCCTAACATTTATTTTAAAATCCTTGACGATGAGATGTTGATTTTGGTATTATATGTGGATGATTTATTTCTGACTGGGAATGAAGATCTTATCATTAGATGTAAAAAGGAGTTAGCCTTTGAGTTTCAAATGAAAGATCTAAGACTTATGCATTACTTTCTTGGATTAGAAGTTTGGCAAGGTACTGACAAAATTATGCTAAGTCAAGGAAAATATATTGTTGATATATTGAAAAGGTTTAAAATGTTGGATTGCAAATCCATGTCTACACCTATGGAGACTAATTTGAAAAAGTTGAGTGCATGTGCAGAAAATTCTGACTTTGCAGATGCTACAGAATATAGGGAACTGATTGTGTCCCTGATGTACCTAGTTAACACCAGACCAGACATATGCTATGTTGTCAGTTCTTTCAGCCAGTTCATGAACACACCCAAGGTTGTTCATCTTATTGCAGCCAAACACATTCTAAGATATCTTTGAGGCACAGTTGACTATGGGCTGAAGTATTCTTCCACCTCAATTTCTTTGGAAGGATTTTGTGATTCAGATTGGGCAGGAGATGTCATTGGAAAGAGAAGCACTTCAGGTCTTTGTTTTAGTTTGGGATCAGCCATGATCTCTTGGGATAGTAGGAAGCAATCCTTAGTTGCCTTGAGTACAGCTGAAGCTGAGTATATTACAGCCAGCGTTGCATCTAGAGAAGCAGTGTGGATTCGAAAGCTTCTTGTTGGTTTGTTTGGACAACCACTGAATTCTACCGTGATTCATTGTGATAATCAAAGTTGTATAAAGATGTCTGTAAATCCTGTGTTTCATGATAGATCTAAACATGTGGAAACTCACTATCACTTCATTCGAGATATGGTACAGAGAGGTGCCATTCAGCTGAAGTACATTAGCATTGAAGAGCAAGTGGCAGACATCCTCACCAAGCCACTTAATAGGATGAAGTTTGAGTACTTCTGGGAAAGGCTTGGACTTGTAAAGATACCTACTATCGTAGAGAGGGAGTCTCAGCTTCATTGATGTATCTTGTATGTATCTAAATTATACCACTCTTGCGGGCAATGCAAGATGGACATTGTATCTTGTTGTGATATTGCTATCAGGATTTAACTGTGTAGTTTTTTGAGTCAAACTCATTGACCTATGTTTCATGAGTAGTGGTTCACACGAACCCATCTCTCATGAGAATGAATGGAACACTTAGCACTCATTGGATCTAGGTGATGCTCACAGAGGTGAAGCAACGGGACTTCCCGGGAGGTCACTTGCATTGTTTGTTCACCATCATCTTCCATGCAGCCATTTTTTCTTCAAAGTTGGTTTGTATGTTTGTATCATGTTTTTCTTTATTCTGTGAGATGTGTATATTTGCAATTCAATCATCACCCTTGGTTGAGGTTTCTAACAAATTTGGATATACAACATTGATCATCATATCAATGATGCCTTCTTTATGGGATGTTGAATCATTTCGCAAGGTAAGGTGTAAGCAAAGTATCTCATAATCCTTTCCTCTACATTGTTGAACCTATTAACTTAGGCCATTGCACTTGCACTTCCATTTATGGTTTCTTGTAATGTGCCCTTCATATCACTTATCCTAGTTTCATGTTATAATCATGTATTGGTTGGTTCTAGCAATAGATGCATTGCACATGGTCTTAATAGATTGTGTTTGTCCACCTATATGATTGAAAGGTTACGTCTTTTCATCAAATTCCGGAGGAGTTGTGACCCTTCATAATTGACCCTCTTTCCAAAAGTCACAACACTTCATAATCATAGTCCTTTCGAAAAATCACAACCCTTCATAATCAAAATCCTTTCCAAAAGTCGCAACCCTTAATAATCACAATCCTTTCAAAAAGTCACAATCTTTCACAATTAAAACCCTTCTGAAAAGTCACAACCCTTCATAATCATAATCCTTTTAGAAAGTCACAACACTACATAATTACAACAATTTTTGAAGAGTCACAACCATTCATAATTGAAACAATTTCAAAGAGTCACATTCTTTCATCATTGCTACCTTTTGAAAAGGTAACTTCCTTATTTTCTTCACTTTCCTTTCTTCTTCCATTAATCATTTTTTAACTCCCTCCTCCTTTTCCTTCTTTTTTGTCAAATGAACTCTCCTCCCTTTTATATCTTATTTTGAAGGAGTCACATCTCTTTATTACATATCTCTTGACCTTTCATTAGATTTAGTTAATTTATATTATTTTATATTATATTATTTATTTACTTATTTATTTTATGTTTATTATCATTTATTACTAAATCCTATTTAGAAAGGTAACATACTTTCTACAATATTGTCTCTTGTATTTAATTTAATTTATTCATTCATTCATTGTAATTTTATTATTATTTAATTTTTTATTTATTTTAAATCTTATTATTGATAATAGATTATATCATATTATTATTATTTATGTTTCATTTAATTATTATTTATATTAGTATAATATTTTATTATTATTTCTTATTTTTTATATTTTAATATTAATTGTAATATATCATCATTTATTGAATAATATTCTATTATTTAATTATTATTAAAATTTTATCTTAAAATGGTGACATGACATTTCTAGTCCTAACCTTCTTGCTTTCTTGATAAATCACTTGCAACTGGCTTGTTTGGTGTTTCTAGGTTGACCTTGATGTTGTGGTCAACCTTGCACATGAAGAGGTTCAATCCCATGTCGTCTTTTTGCTTTTCATCGGCATTTTGAAAATCATCCATTACTTAGAACCTTCTTCAAATTTGATCTTCGAGTTTTCCTTTCTTCATGCACTTGCTTGAGCATCACCTTCCATTGTCACCTTAAATACACTAACATGCATTGATCCTTGCAAAACAAGAGGAAAGTCTTGTGTTAGAGGGAAAAATATTTTGTATGGAGATAATCCTTAACGCTTTCAATCAGAATTTGAGGGAAATCAACTTATGAAGACATCTTTCATGACTTACAACTTTTTATTCTAAAATCAGTAATATCTTAATTGCAACCTATTGATGTCACAAAACCAACTTCTGATTCTTGACTTAAGTTTTAGGTTTCCTAAGTTTGAAACACCTGATTTCTCACTTGAGCAGACCTAGCAATTCACTTATTTCGATCAGGATTTTACCATTACATGATCAACTTAACGTTCATAACTGATCAAAATCTTGGAAAATTGTGGATTCTCATACACAATTCACACTTGTTAGTTTGTAATTAGAAGGTTTCTCTTAAATCTTCCTTGGGTTCTATTAAATTCTAAACTCCCAGTTCTCTTCTGATTTTCACCTCCCTTATCTCTTCTTTGCACTTAATTAATTTGTTGTTTGTTTGCATTGAATGATTGAAATGAAGTGATCGGTCTTTTCTTTATATGCCTTCACCCAATAGACATGCCCATTGGGAGTTAAGGAAGGTCGACTTGGTTATGAATTTGATTCATTTTCAATTTGTTTACACTCATTTTTCAGGCTGACCCCTTTAAACTACAAATTTACTCCTTAATGGCAAACAACTTTCTTTACAAAACACTTGAATTCAATCCTAAGAGAGGTTGGATTTCTGACCTTGCTTAGGATTTTGACTTTGTTTGGATTTTATCATCTCATTGTAAATTGGATTTCATCAAGTGCTTTGGAATTTGTCTTGTGAATGCTGGGAGGATTTCATCATACACTTAGGATTTTATCCTAAGGGAGGTTGGATTTTTGACCTTTCTTGGGAATTTTGTTCCAAGGGAGGTCAGATTTTCGACCTCTCTTGGGAATTTACATTGAGACTTGTTGATGTGAGTTTTGTTCCACTACAACATGCAGAATCAAACACTCAATGTTTTGGAGTGAAACACTAAATATTCAACTCTCTCTTGATATAAGGTCACTTCTTATGCTAAGCCTGCAAAGTAAGATCACAAGGTGACTTCAAGGTTCTTTTACTGTGGATACTCCCCCAGTTGAAATGATGTGATTTCTGGTTATCACTTAAGGGGACTTACGCCAGTTCATTCAAGATTTGTCAATAATGCACTTCTAAGGATTTTGCTTTACAATGCACAATGAAAAATATACTTTGATTTTCAACTATTCAACTTCTCATCTTAAACTTAATTTCTATTGCTACTTCTACTTCTCACTATGAATGCAAGGAAACTTGGATGAACTTGGACTCTACTAGATGTGATCTCGCCAGCGACTCCACCCATCTAGTGCAAGCTTCTAAGGAGGACTTAAATGGTTTTCAGATCAATATCTCCTCTTCAATCCCATCAAATGGATGCAAACTAAAGATTCAATACCAATTGAAGTTAAGTGCTTTCAATCATCGGCTTACCACACAAGGCACTCCTACTATCAGCAAGAGGCTAGTAGCCCGGATTTGTTGAGTCAATCAAGTAAACATCCATAATTACTTTCATCCAACTAACTACTTCTAAACAACATGAAATGAAATCCTAATCTAAGTGAGGAATGTGGATCACCATGCAATAATACAAACTTGATCACAACAATTCACCATGCAAGGCACAACAATGAAAAGTAGAGCAAATTTAGCATTATATTAGCAACAATTCTCCAACAAATCCTATTTTACAAATGAGAGAGGTGGGGCTTATATAGGAGCCCCAATTACAATGAAAGGCCAAGATTGATTTAGAATTAAGGGCCTAGATTAATCCATTACAAACCCTAATTAGGGCAACCAAAAGTAGCCAATAAGAATGAAGCACCACAAAATTAGCCAATGAGAAAATTCAAAGGTTTGAGGACCAATAGGAAGCAAGGAAACCGCCAAGTCATTATACAACTCATCATCATGAACATGCATGCCTCTTTTCTCTTTCTCCCTTTTAGCAAAACTAATGAACTTAAGTAAAATTTCACTAAGTTCCTTCATGTCAATACTAGGGAGGCTTCTTTCAATCTTTATCTTAATTTCATTTCCTTATCCTTAGGATTTCTTCATTGTTCGTGGACATCTTTCTCTTGGATGGTTGGACTTTGTAATGCTTGCACCCTTGGTATTTCCTCCTTCATTGTTTGGAATTCTTCTTTGTCCTTCGAACTTGATCCTTGTGGAAATCCTTTGAACATATGAACATCCTTTTGGCATATTAAATCTTCCTCAATTCATTTGCTTGGATGACTCGATCATCATTAGGATCATTCTCTTGATGGGAATCCTGTCCTTGAACTCCTTGCTCGAGACCTCAAACTTGTCCTTATGTCCTTGTAAATTCGATTGCTATCTTTGGTGTTAGAATCATCCTCAAGAAATCCTTTGTGTACTTGCTTGAATGATGATCTTGAGATAATTCTTTGATCTCGATCCTTGGATTTTCTTCCCTTAGTCCCAGCCTTGAAGTGCACGATCTTGAAGTGATGCCTTCCCTTGATCTTGACTGTTTAAGTTAGTCTTCTTTCTTTGCTATCCTTGAGCTTGAGCTTGAGCTTGAACTTGTCTTCACTTCCTTCCAACTATTCCTTCTCTTGATCTGAATGTTATTCCTGGTACAAAGCTCGAAGTTAGCAAGGATTAAAGACTTACAAAAACTTAAGTTTAGATTATGAAATTCCTGGAATTTATCCATGGATTAGACGATGCATTCCATACATTGTCTTAATGAACTAATCCAAGGAAAGAAATAGTCAAATGCAAGCAAGGGTACCAAGATACAAAAGATCTCTGACACTTAGTTGATTTTATAAATTTTGATTTTCAGACCAGTCATGATAACATCTTCAAATCAGTTCTTTTAACTTGTCAAATTTATCTTCAAGTCATGGCCTAGAACTCCCTAATTGCTTTGGAGACAAACAACAATCCTATCATGGCAGCAAACCTTACTTGGAAAGTTCAAACTCTTGAAGACAAGTCTGAAAATGAGTTGCAATTGATCCAAACAATGCTCAAAACCTATGCACAATAATTAAAATGAGGGTCTGGAATATAAGATTTGGCATTTAAGCATATATTAGAACCATGGTTTATCATAAAAATGATAGAATCAAACCCCTCTTAGTTTCTGATTTTTCTGAAGACAATCATGGAAAATCTGAAAATTGGCTAAGGATTGTCCTTAAGAACTTACCAGGTTCACTACTCATCATGCTTATGGATTTATGTGTGAACTAGGAATCCAAATAATGACTTCATTTAGCATCAAAATCACACATCAAAATGTCTGAAGACATACCTGTAACTGCACTTTTTTGTATGAATTTGAGTGACAATTCAAGTGATTTAGATGCCAAAGAACCTTATGAAGACTCAGCAATATCAAGCTTATGAGTTTGTGAAGTTGGGAAATAATGGGAAATTTTCAAAGAAAATCGCCCCTGCTGCTATGTCTGCAGATCTAAATTTGTAACTTGGATTCCAGGGCCTTCAATAGTTTTAAATGAGTCTCAAGACAATGCCAAAAGGTCTGTCATAAATTCTGATTAGTTAGCCATCAAAGTGCAACTAAGAATTTCATAAAAAGAAATCAACTTTCAGAGGGAGTCTTCAGATTTATGCATGCAGCTCTCTTACCACAGCTTTTAAATGTCCGAAAATGGTTTAAAAAGCTTGGCAATGGGCAAGGGAAGACTCAACAAGCAATTCCAGACAGCTCTAACTTACACCTTATTTTTTATGAAATTCCTAAAAAATCGCCCCTGTTTTGGAGTCTGCAGATTCTGGGCCTTAAATCATCTTGTCTTAACCTTGGGATGCATGCAAAATGCAAGCAGAATGATGGGGACTAGTCTGCAATAAAATTTTGGATCAGATTGTGAACAAAACAAACCCAGATTTACATGAAAAAAAATGCAATTTTCAGACCCAATCTTCAGATATTCGTTCATAGTACTCTCACCTTATTGTCTTGGTCACTGAAAATGGTTGAAAAACATAAGTAATTGGTCACCAAACAATTTGCAAACAAGTTTGCATGCTTAAAACCCTTTGATTATTTTGTATGATTTTTCAAAAAAATTGCCCCTGTTCTTGAAGTTTTCAGATCTGGGCATACATACCTCAGATTTAGCCCTCCAATGGCCTCTAGATTGATGTCCAAGGATGGGGGACTGATTTAGAATGAGTGCTTGGCAATTTGGGCACTTGGAATAATTTCTGTGAATTTCCAAAAAAATTTGCCAATCTCATAAGTCTGCAGATTTTGGACTGATAATTCCTTGCCTTTGGCCTTCTAAAATTATTCATGTTTATAACAGCAGCACCCCTCCTTATATACTTGTTTTTGCCTCTTATTTGCTTTCCACAAGCAATGCGGGATAAAAGATTTACCACCTTCTAGAAGGTTCCACTTTGACTTTATGAATTTTCCACATTAACTTTAATTAAATAATAAAAATCTGCCATAAAGGGAAATTCGACCCATGCTTGGACTATTAAAATCTGCCTAAGTCCACAAGTTGTATGGACTTGTAACCATGTCCATACTCCAATTCCATCCATGCAAGGTAGGGAATTGGTCAAAGTTTGGAAAAAAATCCACTGTATACTTAGAAAAAAACTTTGATATTGCCTTGCTATCAAAAGGGGGGAGAACCGGCCTTAGTATGGACAAATTTGACACTTACAAAAATTTCACAATTTGGCCCTTAGAGGGAAATTCGACCCAAGCATGCACAACTTTAGCACTTAAGAAAAAATCAACTTATTAGCCTTGAAGGGAAATTCGACCCTTGCTTGGACAAATCCCACACTTAGAATTTTTTTTCGCATCTCAAACTTGCAAAGGGGGAAATCAAGCCATGTCTGTACACTCTTGATACTTAGAAGAAATTTTCCACTCCATGTTAGCCCCAAGGGGAAAAATGACCCATGCATGGACTAATTTGACACTTAGAAAAAATTTGGAGTTCATACTTGCCATGTAGGGGAAAAACGACCCAGGCTTGGACTATTCCAACACTTCGAAAAAATTTCACTTTCCCCATCCAATCCAAGGGAAAATCGACCCTAGTTTGGACAACTTCCAGACTTAGAAAAAATTTAGCTTGTGCACTTAGTCTTGGGGGAAAATCGACCCCTGTCTGGACACTTTCCAGACTTCGAAAATTTTCAACACCCCAAGCTCGAATCAAAGGAAAAATGACCCTTGTTTGGATTTTTCAAATACTTAGAAAAGTAGAATTCATCCAAAGTGGTGGAAATTCATGTTATGCCTGGATTTTAACCCCAACACTTAGAATTTTTCAGGGAAGACGCCAATTAATGAAGGGAAAGACCCCTGTTTGGATTTTTCAAATACTTAGAAAAGTAGAATTCATCCAAAGTGGTGGAAATTCATGTTATGCCTGGATTTTAACCCCAACACTTAGAATTTTTCAGGGAAGACGCCAATTAATGAAGGGAAATTCATGCATAGTCCGGATTTTGATCAAATATGAAGGGAAATTCATGTATAGCTTGGATTTTGTGTATTTTTATAAAGAAAATTGATTTTTTGTTAGGGTTTTGGTCGTTTTGTATGTAAAAAAATCGATTTTATAAGGGTTTTAAGGCCCTTATGTATGAAATATGCCTTTATATGGAATTTTGGACAAATTGGCTAGCCAAAATTTAAATACACTTAGAATTTTACGTTCAACCCAATATATCATGACCCCGACAGACTTTATTTTTAATGTTCCCACTTTAAAATCGCAACTTGGCTACTTGATTTCTCCATTACCTCTTAGTCTTTAAAGCTCAAAATTGCCCAATGCAATGCCGAAATTTGCCGAAACTAACGACTACGAGCAAAAGAGGGGGTCCCCATTTGCAATGGGGTGATGGTGTGAAAACCTCACAACAAGACCTAGTAAAAAATCTTTATTGGAAGCTTGTGATGAAATGATCAGATTTTCCACCTTGTTTTTAATTCTTCATCAACATGAGAATCAGAATTTCATTTTTTGCGAATCGAAAATTAGGAGTTGCTAAGACAAATACATCATCAAGCCGACGGAAATCTCTCATGCCACAGGATTTTGTCCTAAGGGAGATCAGATTTCCAACCTTCAGGAGTTCATATTAAAGTCATTTCAAAAAAATCTTTGCTAAGTGTTTGAAATTTACCGTGTAAAGTTCAGATTTTCACCTTGTTCCTGGATTTTTACTTCAAATGCAAATCAGATTTTCATCTTGTTAGGAATTCGCATAATGCTGTTCGAAAGTTATGATGTTTGCTTGGGTAAACACATGGCGAGCAGGTTGAGTTTTGAAATTCGATTGACAAGACTTGATTTTACCTTCTCTTAAGCACTCTCATTGATTTGCAAGTTGGATTTTAGACAAATCTCAGGACAATTACTTGGAAATTTCATTGTTAGGATTCTCAAGCTGGGTGGAAATTAGCCTTGTGTTAGGATTTTCAAGAGAAAATCACATATTTGCTGTTTGCTGATGCTTGATCAAACCGCAACACTTGTTTAGACTGCCTCTATGTCAGATTGCAAATCAGATACTACTTAGGAATTCCATTTAGGAGCAAATCAACATTTATTAAGTGTTTGGAATTCCTTCACATAGGCAGGCTGGAATTGAGGCTTGTGTTTGGACAGATGTTGGATGCTTGGTCAGATTGTGACATGGCCTTGCAATTATCCCTCAAAATGCAGATCAGAAATTAAGTGGTTGTTAGGAATTTTCTCACACATTAACTTATAATCCTCAAAATTATTGAGAATTCCACTCAAGACTGGGCTGTAATCCTCATGTTGTTAGGATTTTCTAATTCTTTGCAATGTAAACCAGAAGTGAACAATTGATTGGAAACTCCTACCAAACTTGACCCATACTTAGAGAAATTTGATGAAAACAAAGACTAGACCTTGGCAAACCACTTGTGGAACTCCATCTTGCCGGTTGAAATCTCATGATTAATTGGGCAAATTACTCAAGGGAATTGAGAAAATCCACTGAGTGCTTGGATTATGACTTGATCATTGAAGTTCCTAACTCTCTCAAAGATCTTAACTTACAAACTAGGAGATGGCTTGCATTCCTCATAGCCCAAATTTTACCTTATCAACGCCCGAGACTTCAAAATTGTTGCCAGACTAAGACAAATTACTAATCTACCAAGCAAAAGAGGGGGTCCCCATTTGCAATGGGGTGATGGTGTGAAAAATTCACAATGCAACCATCACCACCACTCCTCATTATGGCGTTTTCAAATTAAGGGGTGTTATGCAGGGAGAGAAAATTATGTTGATTGATATTATGGCTACCAATAACTTCATCGATTCGTCCTATGTGAAGAAGCAAGGTTTGCAAGTTGGTTGAGGAATGTGATGGTTTCCGTGTACGAACGGTGAATGGCATGATGTTGTGTTGTGTTAATTATGTTCCACAATTGAGTATGGCTTTGGGCAATTACTCTTATTAATGAATTTTATATGGTCAACATTGATGATACCAATGTTGTGTTGGGTGTTCAGTGGTTGCGTTATAGTCCATGTATCGTGAACTTTAGGATATGCAGTTGAGTTTCACAATAGATGATCAGAAGGTGGTATTATAGGCCTATCTTTAGAAACTCCTAGAGTCATTTAAGCTAGGAGGATGGAGAGAGTTTTTTTGCATTCAAAGGTTGTAGTGCAATGGTTCATTTCAGATAAGTTTTCTGATATAGGACAAAGTTGATATCATGTTGACATAAAGGGCTTGTTGGACAAGCATATTGCGGTGTTTTTAGATATACAACATGTTCTACCTCTTTATCATGGTTTTGAGAAAGTTATTGATATTGTGGATAGCAAGCCAATTGTTATGCATCCTTACCCTCATCCTAGACGTGTCATGTCCCCTTTCTAAAAGAGAACTTAGTAAATAAATAATAATATTAAATGATAAATGATTAATAATCATTAAATAAATAATAATAAAGATAAAAATGTAAAAAATAAATAAACAATAGAAAATTATACTATCATATAATTAAGTGCCTTCATGAAATACGTCTAAGTTAGTTTAAAATTTAAATTAAAGATTTAACTCATGAGAGTCAATCATATATATAAAACTATGGCTCCCTAAGCATCAAGTAAGTAGAAGCATCATGAGCCTTACAAAATATTAGAAGTTGCATCTAATGGTGTTAGAAGCTTGGACATATTCATGGATGCAATATTATTTAGGGGAAATCATGTGTCCTATTAATATTACCATTCCATTCCACATATAATATAATTTGGTTGAGCATTTGTAGTGGAGGGACTTAGGGAAGGAATCAGGCTTTAGTCTTCAATATCACCACCAATTTATACCAATATGTGGCATGTGCTAAGGAACTATATTCTCATAAATTAAATAAGCCGAAAACTCTTAGGTAATCAACAACGATACATGTATTTATGAGTGAACATAAACAATGTTATTTTGGCACAAAGGGAACTATCATGCATAGATATTCTTTAGCTACAATGTATAAGAACTGACTCTAACACTCCTTGAATCGATACCATCTTGCTTTGAAATTATAGAGGGTATATAGGGGAATAGATATCAACGGGAAGCCATGCTAGTATTGCACTGTAATGTTCCGAACCTGGATGAACTCTCTTACCTCGGAGGGATGCTGTGCAACAAAGGTACCTGTTGTGTGTCAAGAGTAGTTGCGTACAGTACGAAAGATGATCGTACGGTGGGGAGGTAATGTTGACCGTACGGATGGGCAAACCGTGTGGACACAGACACTTGAGGCCGTATGACTTGGAGGGTTGCCGAGTGTTTCACCTGAGGCCTACGATACTCAGGACCGTACAGTGTCTTGCAGGTCGTATAGGCTGGTTGTGGTCATACGGTGAACGATTTGCAGGACCGTATAGAAGATTGGCAAGGCCGTACGGAAGGGAGAGACCGCACTGGGAAATTGGGGGTGTCGTACGGTGGTTTGTTGTAGGCCGTACGGTAACAGAGGAGGTCGTACGGTATGTCGGATGCCTGTGTCTGGTACCTTGATGCATCCAGATCCCCCTTATTTCCTCCGTATTGATGTTGAACCAGATAAGCTACCAGAATCCAACAATATTGAGACAAGTAATGCAAGTGGGAATAACAATATGATGATATAACTCCCGATCGCCCAAGTGGAGATAAATGCCAGATGCTAATGATGTCAGAAGTAATTCAAACAATAATAGTGCCACAGAATACCGAATGCCAACTACGAACGATACCACCAGCTGCATTAATTCCAAAGATGCGAATAGATGTATACAAAGATTGTGTTTCAACAAACAAACAACCGCAACAATTTTGGCACACAGTGAAATATCGGAGTGATATTCCCGACGACAGACTAGGGTGGCTATGAACCACCGAAACTGCAACAAACCAAATAGGGAGGATCTTTCACCTCCGAAATGGCGAATAGCAGAATCCCAACAGGAATTTGCAAATATAAATCAAATATCAAAACTCAACATATAAAACCCAACCTACACGCTGAGCATAAATACCCGCCAGGAAAACTCCCGAGAGTGCACAAAAGAGTTGACAGGGACAACTACACCTATGCCAACAAATAAAAATGGGCCCGAGATAAACTAAATTGATCGGGACCCAAATACAATAATTTTATAAAAAATGGGGACATGACAAATTCTTTCCGCCCAAAGATTGCTTGCCCTCAAGCAATCCATCATCAATACTCTAGGATTCCAAACTAGGCGTGGACACTGATAACTGTATCCACTGGAACCCTCAAGCCGCAACAAGACCACACGCATGCACTTGGAAGTAAGTGAGAAAAGTAACTCTCCATCAAGCTTCTGTTGCTCCACTATAATATAATTGTTGTTATGCCCAGAGTCACCAAGATCCCAACAACGCCAATCCATGAAATCTTTCACAGCTTCATGTTCAACAATCTCTTTCAGTATGGCCACAGACACAGACGTTGATGCCGATATTGCTGTAATGTTTTGAAGGCGATCTCTGCTTGAAGGTAATCTCGACCTGGAGGCAATCTCAGCCTAAAGGGGATCTTGGCCTGAAGGCAATCTCAACCCGAAGGGGATCTCATCCTGAAAGCAATCTCGACCCGAAGGGGATCTCAACCCAGAAGCAATCTCGACCCGAAGAGACTCTCAACCCGAAGGGAATCTCGGCCCGAAGGGAATCTCGACTCGAAGGCAATGTCATCCTGAAGGGGATCTTGACCTGAAGGCAATCTCGGCTCGAAGGAAGTCTTGATCCGAAGACAACCTCTTCCTGAAGGGAATCTTGACCCGAAGGAAAACTTGGCCCGAAGGGAATCTCAATCCGAAGTAAATCTTAGTTCGAAGGAGATCTTGACCCGAAGGCAATCTCGGCCAAAAGAAGATCTCGACCTGAAGGCAATCTTGGCCCGAAGGGAATCTCGATCTGAAGGCAATCTTGACCCTAAGGGGATCTTGACCCAAAGGCAATCTCGGCCCAAAGGGGATCTCGATTTGAAAGCAATCTCGGCTCGAAGGAAATCTCAATCTGAAGGCAATCTCGACCCGAAGGCAATTTCGGTCCGAAGGGGATCTCGATCCAAAAGAAATCTCGGTCCGAAGGAAATTTCGATCTGAAGGCAATCTCGACCCGAAGGGGATCTCGACTTGAAGGCAATCTCGGCCAGAAGGGGATCTCGATCCGAAAGCAATTTCGGCCTGAAGGGAATCTCGACCCGAAGGCAATCTCGGTCCGAAGGGGGTCTCGATCTGAAAGAAATCTTGGCGGCAAACAAAGCCTCAACGGTAGATAGGGCCTCGACGATGACCAGAGTCTTGACGACAAACACAGCCTCGACGGTAGATAGAGTCTTTGTGGCGACGGCGACGGAGAGAACCTCAGCGGCGGACAGAGCCTTTGTGACGGACATAGCCACGATGACTGACATAGCCTCAATTACAAATAGTCTCGACGACGACCACGATGGAGTGAAACTTGGCGGCGGATAGAGCCTTGGTGAAAGATAGGGCCTCGGCAGTAGATAGAGTCTTGGCGATGGACACAGCGTTGGTGACAGACAGAGCCTCAGCGGCGGACAGAGCCTCGACGACGGACATAGTCTCGGCAATGGACATAGCCTCGGTGACAGACAAGGCCTCGGCAACGGACAGAACCTCGGCGACGGACACAGTCTCAGCGGCAAACACAACCTCGATGGCAGACAGAGCCTTGGTGACGAACATAGCCTCGGCGACGGACACAACCTTGGTGATGGACACAGCCTCGATGATGGACATAGCCTTGATGACAGACAAGGCCTCGACAACGGATAAAGCCTTAGTGACAGACATAGCCTCGGTGATGCACACAGTCTCGGCGATAAACAAGGCCTTGATAGCAGATAGAGTCTCTGTGACAAACACAGTCTCGGCAACTGACGGAGCCTTGGTGACAGACATGGTCTCAGGGGCAGATAGGGCCTCGGCGATAGACACAGCCTCGGCGACTGACACATCCTCGCGACTGACACAGCCTTGGCGATTGACATAGCCTCGGCGACAGGCATAACTTTCTGCACATAAGGAAGGGCTCCATACTCAACAAACTTAAGGCCTGGCTCATGAAATGGAGTAGTGGCAGAGCTTATGTCACCTTGATCTGTCCAGGTTGTCTTGGCAAGATCCATGCAAACAACTTCATTTTTTAGGTGTTCTCCACATGTAGGTGTAATAGCAAGATTTAGCAGATCCTCTTGGAGCAGCTCTATAATCATGCCTTCATCGGTGTAATGCATCACCCTTATCGCCATCATCTACTTTCTCCCACTTGTGCAAATGAGACATTAGTTTTCCTTCACAATGCTTAAATACATTACTCACCAATCTACACGCTGCCATAGACGGGACACATTCTAGATTACGAACAACCCACAATATAGATATGATAGGTTGGGATATTTCATCCATCTCTTCAATGCACGAAATTATAAGGCTCTCCATAGCAACCGAAACCTTACTATCATGACATTCCTTGATTGTGACCAAGAAGTGATAAAACATATCATGGATCAAGTCTTGCAACTCCAAATCTAAGAGGAGGTTACTTACTTTGACATTTGCACAATTCTCCAATATTGTAGATCTCTTGCCAAAAGGGTCACCACTGAAGTCATCAAGACTTTGAAAGCTATCAATGATCAAATGCAATAATATCTCTATCATGGTGTTGTCATCATACGGTTCTCTAGGAGCCCAGATTCTCAAAATCTCATTGAGACATGCTGCAGTTGCCAACTTCATTTCCTTGTCATGGTGTCTCAATAGCCTGGGTTGACTTAAGGCATCCTTAATTGGAGAAAGGATCCTTTGTATAAATCTTGAAGGTAATCAGTCAACCTTACACAAACATACTTCCAATATATCTAATGGAAGATCAATACCCTCGTTGAGCTCTTTGCCAATCCTTTGTAGTGCCTTCAACCACCACTGTCCATCGCTGCTGGGCGCCATAGTGTGATCCAAATCCCAAAATCTCTCAATCATCCCAATATGTTGGCAAGATCAGCAGCTCTGATACCACTGTAATGTTCTGAACCCAGACGAACTCTCTTACCCCGGAGGGATGCTGTGCAACAAAGGTACCTGTTGTGTGTCGAGAGTAGTTGCGTACTATACGGAAGATGATCGTACGGTGGGGAGGTAATGCTGACTGTACGGATGGGCAAACTGTGCAGACATAGACACTTGAGGCTATACGAGCTGGAGGGTTGCCGAGTGTTTCACCTGAGGCCATACGGTACTCAAGACAGTACGGTGTCTTGCAGGTTGTATGGGTTGGTTGTGGCCGTACGGTGAATGATTTGCAGGACTGTATGGAAGACTGGCGAGGCCGTACAGTAAATGTCTTGGAGGTCATACGAAAGGGAGAGACTGCACTGGGAAACCGGGGGTGTTGTACGGTGGTTTGTTGTAGGCCGTACGGTAACAGAGGAGGCCGTATGGTATGTCGGATGCCTGCATCTGGAACCTTGATGCGTCCAATTCCCTCTTATTTCCTCTATATTGATGCTGAACTAGATAAGCTACTAGAATCCGACAATATTGAGACAAGTAATGCAAGTGGAAATAACAATATGATTATATAACTCTTGATCGCCCAAGTGGAGATAAATGCCAGATGCTAATGATGTCAGAAGTAATTCAAACAATAATAGTGCCACAGAATACCGAATTCCAAAAACTCGACAAGTTTTTAAAAAAAACTCGCTCGTGCGTCAATGGCAGGCTTAAAACAAAAAAAATGACATTTTTTATGCCAATTTTTCATTTGCAGCGATTTGGTCTTTGAGTAGAGGAGGAAAAGAGGCTTTCAAGCCCTTGCTATCTAATTGCAAACTATTGGAGGTGGATTCGAGTGGATTTAAGATGGATCTCAACCAGTTTTGGAAGAAAAATCACATTCTAAGGTAGGTTTGCTGAGTTCGTTTTTATGGTTTTTAAAAACTTTCTATTCTTTTATTGTTGCATCTTTTTATGGTTTTTTGATTGAAAACCATTCCTAAGTAGTTAGAAATGATTTTGAATCATTAAAAGAAGATTCAACACTATTTTTAACAAGTTTTGTTGAATCTATTACCGTTTTTTTGAAGAATAACTAATTTTTTAAAAATAAAAAACCCTAGCAGTTTGTGTTTTTTTTGTACTTCGAATGATGTTTAAAAATATTTAAACTAATTTAGATAGTTTCTAACTTTGTTTAATTCTTTTTCTGAAATATTTATTTTGTGTTTTTAATTTCTATGTGTAGGGTAGCCGTTAACAGTTAACCATTAATTCAGCGTGGCAAAAGAGTGGCCACTAACACCATGCCCTTTTGGATATATAGGCACCCGGCGTAAAAATGCTAGGGATAAGGCATCGAAGTATGCCTATGAAGCATCGGATGAGCCTAGGAAGGTGATTTGGATAAGATGTGAGACTAATTTTTGGAGCCATAAACCGCCTCAAATACCACCTTGTAGGCATTAGGAAGCATGATACAAATCCATGTGACAAAGGTTCAAAAGAGAAAAAGATTTGTTAATGCCCTACTTGCAGCCGGGGAAGAGAAAAAATTGCATAGGGAGAGGGGAAGATTAGCTATGAGGGCAGCCATAGCTGAAACTCAAGGTGCTCCTATTGACACTCAAGAAGAAGTAGCACTTGAGAGCATAGTGGGTTCTCTTTGTGGCCCACGCATCCGCAAATAAAGTGCCTCTTGTACCGCTTCTACTTCCTCTAGTAGAGTGCCTTCTTCTTCAGCACCATCAACATCAGGGATATACAATTATTTTGTGTCTAGGAACACACTTGGAGCACAACCATCATTAGAGGCCACTGGATGGAACAAGGAGGCAAATGAGAAAACTGATATTGCAGTAGTTGATTTTTGGTATTTCAACAATCTGGCATTGAGTGTGGCTAAGAGTTCCTATTAGCTAAATTTGGTGACCGCAATTATAGTTTTGAGAAAAGGGTACAAGGCCCCCTTTTCGCAAGGATTTGAGTGGAAGGTTAGTAAATAATCAGAATCCACTTGAGTTCACTTTTAAATTTTAATTGTTATTTCTTTTTTATTTAAATCAAAATTGTGTACTAAGACTTGATTTCACTTTGATTTTGTAGGTTTCTCGTAAATGCGGTTGATAGGGCAAGAGCAGTGGTGGAGGAACAAAAAAAAAAGTGGAGTAAATATGGCTGCACCATTCTATCTGATGGGTGGACAGATGGGAAGAATAGAACCATTATTAATTTTTTGGTTGCGTGCAAAGATAATGTGGTGTTTTGAAAATCTGTTGATGCCTCCAACAAGGTGAAAAATGCACAAACATTGGCATTAATATTGGAGAATGTTGTCATGGAGGTGGGAGTAGAGAATGTGGTGCAAATCATCATAGATAATGCGGCACCATATGTGGCAGTAGGTAATTTTAAATTTTTATGTTGCATATGATTATCATTAAATATTAATAAGTGATTTATTATTGAATTTAGTTTTGATGTAAAATATGGAAAGTTGGAAACTAATTATTGAACTTTTACTAATATGCGAGGTAGAATCCTCCAAGAGAGGCACCCCATGCTTTTTTGGACACCTTGTGCAGCACATGTTCTTGACCTTCTTTTGGAGGACATAGGAAAACTTGATTGGGTGACTCCAATTGTGGAAGATGCAAGACGAGTCACAGAGTATATCTATAATCACCTTGGGTTCTAAATTTGATGAGACAATTCACTAAAGGGAGAGATATGGTAAGACCTGCTGTCACAAGGTTTGCAACAATTTTCTTGATGTTGCAAAGTATTATTACTACATTGTCTTCTTTGAAACAAATGTTTGTGAGTTCACCATGGCTTGACTAAACTTATTCAAAGAAGCCTAAAGGAGCAGTTGTTGCGCTCATAGTCTTCGACCAAATATTTTTTGACAAGGCTTGTGAGATTGTGAAGGTAACTTCAAAACTTTAATTTTTAATTACTCTTGATTCAAGTCTCTCATTATTAATTTGTAACTTACTATGTTAGTAACTTCATTAATTAATCTTTTTGTAAACTAATTTGTATTTTTCAAATTTCAGTTGTAGGTGTCTGAGCCCCTAGTTAAAGTTTTGTGCTTAGTTGATGGGGATCAAACCCCAATGGGGTGTTGTTATGAGGCCATGGATAGGGCCAACGAGTCTATTAAAACTTACTACAAGGGGGATATACTCAAATTTGATCCCATTTGGGAAATAATTGATAGGTGGAACAATCATCTCCAACCCATTCATGCAGCAGGGTACTTCCTCAACCCCCGTTTAGGTACGATGATTCTTCAAATTTTACTAAGGCTTGATTTGACTTGTTTTTTTAGGTTGTGTACTAAGACTTGATTTCACTTTCTATTTGTTTCATGCATGATGATTCCTTTTCAAATCTGAATGGAGAGGTCATGGAGGGCCTCTCTGTATGCATTCAGAGAATGATTTCCGGTGTTGCGCAGAGAGACCTTGTTGTGATTGAACAACAAATCTATGTGAAATCAAAGGGTAATTTGTTCTCTTCCGAGCTAGCAAAGAGAGCAAGACGCATTCAAACCCTAGGTAAACTGTAAAAGTTTAAAACATTTGCAATTTTTCCATTTGATAAGTTATGTTTTCGCTTTCCTCATTGCTTTAAAACTTAATATTTTATTTTGTAGATGCCTGGTGGCAAAGTTGGGTTGGAAATACCCCCAATCTAAAGCAATTTGCTCTCAGAATCTTGTGCCAACCTTGTAGCTCATCCTATAGTGAGAGCAATTGGAGCTTATTTGAGTCCATCCACACAGAGAAGATAAATAAATTAGCCCAAAAACACCTCAATGACCTTGTTTATGTGCAATATAATCTTAAGTTGCACATAAAAAAAGCAAAGGTAGCAGTAGTTGGTCTACTTGATTTGGACGATATAGATCCTTACTATGATTGGATGGCACAGGAGGACCCTCCATTGTTTATAGAGGATGAAATCGTTTAGTTGGAGAGGCAGGCCATGGAGGGTAGGGGGGTGGATTGGATTCCACATTGGATGACATTGAGGAGGAGGACGATGAGGAGTTAGACTTGGTGTCAACGCCAGTGCCAGAAGCAGAAGGAGATACATCCAGGATGGAGAGCGAGTCAGCAATGATACGGAGCAAGGAGGCACAGTCACGCCCATCGCAGGGTTCCTCTTCTAGGACTAGACACTCTCCCTTATATGCTAGTAGAGATGGGAAGAGGAAGATGTGATTGTAATGATGTATTTACTTCTATTTTTGTAGAAACTATTTACTATTTTGCTTCTAACTATCAACATTGTGCATGAGAACTTTGCATTTATATATATTATATATCTAAACTCTGCTTGTTTCTTTTGTGTTCTCATTAATTAACTCATTGGATGCATCTTCTAATTGAATTTTGCAAAAAAAATGTATTTTTAACTAAATTTAAGCTGTTTTTTAAGTTCTTGAGTTTTTCCTCTAGTTTTTTCATAAACTGGCCGAATTTTTCCCAAGTTTTTTTTTTGGGGGCTTGGCGAGTTTTTGCCGAGTGAGAGTTTTCCATCTATGGTATGGAGTAGGTGCTACCCACATAATGGATAATCCTTGTATGTAGCAATCTCATACCAAACAATTAAGATGCTATGAGCAGCAATCGACAGTGGTAACAAACTAAACCGTGATTCTTTCAAAAAGGGTGTGAGTCGCAATAAATGAAAAGGTGCGCTTGAGAAAAATAAAAATTTCCTAAATATAGTGGTGCGATCTGTGGTTAAGGAAGTGGTAATTGTTATCAAGTGTTGCGATCAAGTGTTGAGGAATGTAATTGCTATTATAATTCAAGCAAACAACTAATATAAAGACATGTCTCTTAAAAGAAGTATCTCTTCAAAGGACATGATACTTAGAGATTTAAAGATATATAGTCCAAACAGCCAAACACAATAAAAAAAAGCAGGATTCAGATTGAAAAGTACAAACATATCAAATTGAGGGGCATGGAACCATCTGGAAAAGATATGCAATAAATAATGTAATCTGAGATATAGAACCACTGATTAAGAAAGGCTAGACAATCGAGTATTATATAATATCTACTCCAGATTAAGAGAGAATAGTGTATGAAGATCGAAGGTGAAGTATATGAAGAGTTGTAACATACTTTTGAGAAAAGATTGTGGATACTTTATGACAGTCTTATGATCAGATTATAGAAGATGTTATAGCAGAATTGTGGATAAGTTTTGTAGCAGACTGGTGGAATATGAGCAAGAAGGGAAAGAGTTCTAGGGACATCATTGAGCAAAAACCAGAATCAATATGCCTGCAAACAGATTCAGAGAGATGTATCAATACACCTGCAAACCAGAATCAATACACCTGCAATCAGAATCTATAAGCCTGAAATCAATTCTAGGTGAAATTAAATTCAGAGAGAAGTATCTCCATTCCTAAGAATCAATACTTCTGCAAACAAAGATAATATCCTAAGTTATAGAGACAAACAAATCTGATCTGATTTTTAAAGAGGAGGTATTATCAAATGGAACCTTTTTCTTATGTTTATTAAACAGAGATCTAGTCCAAGCTATGCTTGGCAGAGGGCATTCTAAATGAATGTCGTGTTTTATAATTGAAACCAGAGAAAGAAGATTTATTATAATCTTTAGAGACTGTATATATTGGTAGTGGTCAGACATATGCACATGTGAGAAAAAAGAGATTTGGATAGAGTTGATATCTCATCCAATGTTTGTATGAGGGATATGTCAATTTAAGACAATCCTAGAGGCCTTAGTGGAGATAGATCAAAGAAGATGACAGAATAGCCAAGGACTGTTCTAGGATCGGCCACCAATCTTTCAGAACTCGGAGGGTCCTCAATAGAGGGGTAGGAAGCCAGATTTCAATTGTCCCTGAGGACTTAGTAAGATTAGGAAAGGTGTCTAGACATAGTTTATTGCATATATATATATATATATATATATATATATATTATTGATCTTCAACTAAAAGTTTTTCCAGGCTCATTCATCAAGGAACTAGAGGTGGGGACATTACAAGATGATTCAAGGATGACATTGAGAATACTTTGATTGTTGCTGGATGTAGGACATAGGCGGCCTAGCTTTAGCCCCTTCGCTTCTTCTATTGGCTTGATGAAGAAAGATGGTGCCATGAGGATGTGTTACGAAAAGTAATTGGTAGAATACTTTATGATTTATCAACAGAGTTCAAACGATCTATATATACCAGAGAATGACCATCTTGAATAGAAACATTCTATTCTAGCTATAGCTAACTAAATATTAGAAACATTCTAATATTTACACTAAGATACAATATTGAGCATTAATAAAATATGATTCTAAATTATTCTAATACCCCCCCTTAATGCTCAATCTATCAACTACACCAATAGACCCCCTGAATTTTACAAACTTGTCAGGACCAAGGGGTTTGGTAAAAATACCTGCTGGCTGCTCTGAGGTAGGAACATAAAGCAACTGGACATATCCGTCTTCTACCAACTGCCGAATGTAATGACAATGAAGTTCCATGTGTTTGGTGTGTTCATGGAAGACTGGATTCTTGGCAAGTTTGAGTATAGCTTGATTGTATGAACACAAAGGAGTCGGTCCTACTTGAGGTAGTTGCATATCTGCAAGCATATGACGAAGCCAAACTGCCTCACAAGCTGCCTTGACAGCTCCTCTATATTTTGCTTCTGTCGAAGAGAGAGCCCTTGCCTGTTGCTTCTTACTGGTCCAGGTAACCGCACCAAATCCTAAACTGAACACATATCCAGAGGTAGATTTTCTGTCATCAATGGAGCCAGCCCAATCAGAATCTGTGAAACCACTAAGTTGAGGAGCAGCACTCCCAGTGTACAGAAGTCCATAATCCGAGGTACCTTGTGTTGGTTCCCAAAACCGCAGATTGGAAATCCTAGAGCCTGCCAACTCTCCAATAGAATTCCAAATCAATTCTGGCCAACGAACGGGAATATTTCAAACTCCCCTGCACTTTAGGCTTTGCTACACCTAGGCGGGTAAACCTTTACTTCAAACTTGATCACCTGGTTCAAAGCTCTTCTATAGCGAATTTAAGCTGGTGAGTTCCTCGGTTGGCAAAATCCTTGAACTCGATCAAAATAAAGTTGAATGCGGAATGATTGAATTAAAATATTGTGTAATGATTTAGTAAGTTTTGTAGGAAGGAATTGATAGATTTTCTGACTTCATATATAAACCCAATATTTCAATAATAAGACCAGTGCCTCTACTTACTCGGGCGATAGAGTCAACTTCAATGAAGGTTTACGTACAACTTTATAATGTTCAGCACATTTATATTGCTAATCAATTCAATAATCAAGACGTGACAAATCAAATATTTATGCAATCCTAAATTATTCCAGATCAAATTTAAGATGCTATTTGACCGTATCCACTTATCCGATATTTAAATGGTATACAATATTCAAAAATAATGATTATAAAGGACGGTTCATCTGCAGTTTAATTCTCCATGCTTTTAATAATAAACAAAGGATGTTTTATTTTATTATTAAAATAAAATAAATTTATAATTACAAAATCATACTATAGCCCTTATCCCTCCATACAAAATATATAAAATGTTTCTATTTATTGAATCTCTTGCTTCTTTTATCGAATATGTCTCCTCACCTTTTTGCGGAAGATACTTCCCCTTATTTATATCTTAATAATGAGGGAATATGACTTTTCAATTTGAAAAGTCATTTCTCTTCAAAAATAAATTACATTTATTTTAATATTAACTAATCGTTGCATCTCCTTTGACCATTCTTTTGATTCAATAATTTGTTGACCAATCACTGATAACTTGTAATCTCATAATTATTTTGAATCTTAACGCAGCCCCTGAATATTTATTCATTCTCAGCCTGTCAACACATGCCCAGATTTGATCGTTATTATCTCGGTGAGTATTTTTGAAACTCTTCTCTTGCCACCGTAGATGTATTTGTCTCCCTCATGGTACTAGTATTTGTCATGTCAGCATCTTCATCACTGTGTTAAAACTTCAATCGCTGTTAATGTGAGACTGCCGTTTAGCAAGAACATAACAACTGAATTCATTTTTATTTCAAATGTTATATCGCTGCCTGTTATTTTGTCTACTACTCCTTCCCGTTAATAGTTTTGATTTGTCTTTATTATTGTTCAGGCCACTTGTAAATTTCCAAACACTAATGTGCCCGTTCCATTAGTTTCTCTTTTAATTGCTGGTGACTAATCGGGCTGCCAGGCAAGCAAGTAGCTTGCTACAGGAAAGAACAAACCATACTTGTCTTTATCCGTAGCTTGTTTAGGAAATTATCGGGCTCTCTTGGACTGCCGGCAATAATTCCCTTTTAACATTTTTGATATCTCCATTGCTGGCAATAACAGACAGGTGCCAAGACGCATATTCTCATGCCTTCGAACTTGCTTCATCATTAAGTATAATACACATTTAAAATTATACTATCTCTATTTTTCTGTGCAGGTCAACACGTAGAGCAAGATAAAGTTTTCAAGCAGTGGGTGAAGAAGTCATTCGAATGCCATAGAACTAAGTCATGTTTTAGAAATATCTTCGAAAAGAAATCAACATATAATAGTGCTCCACATTATCTTATCACACTGTCACTGCACTTGCAAGGTTTTTTGGAATAACTTTATTGATGTAAGCTTCAGCCTGAGATACCAGGTTTGCATTTGCATACTCCTCTGTCATCTGGTATATCATAAATATCTATCATCGATAGATTTGCATCCTGTGCTTTTTTATTGATGTCATGGAAGAAACTATGATGAGGAGCAAGTATAGAAATAGGAAGAGATCCTAACTACAATTCTTGAAATCTGAAAATTCTCCCTTTGGCTATTTGGGACTCTAAAATTTGCCAAAATTTTAGAGATCCATCACCTTGTACATAGCGGAGAACACGCTTCGTTGCAACCCAATGGTCAACCTTGGGATTTGTCATGAATTGGGAGATGTAATTGACTGCAAAGCTGAGATCAGGTCTAGTAGTAGTAATATAGATGAGACTACCCACTAGTTGCTTGAAGAGTGTTTCATCTACAAGAGGAGAATCAGATTGTGCGGACAATTTTAGAGGCATGGGCAGTTTATCAGCATCATCTCACTCATTAGATGGATCACATGAAATAGGAAGACCCAAGTCAGGAGTCCTCTAAAGACTGAGTCTCAGAATGCTTCGAGGAGGAAGAGAGCTAAAATGGTTCTAGTTCCCCATCAAACACAACATCACGACTGAAGATTAAACGATCAGTGCTTACATCAATCAGTTTGTATGCCTTATGAGTGTCATTGTACCCTGTAAACATGAGCTTTTGACTCTTGGAGTCCAACTTAGTGTGCTTGGCATCAGGAATCCATACATATGCTAAAGACCCAAAAACTTTCAAATGGTTGAGCCTAGGTTTTCGACCAGACCATGGTTCCTCGGGAGTCTTATGTTTAACTGCATGAGTGGGTGATCGATTAAGAAGATAGACTGATGTGAATACTGCTTCTGCCCAATATTTTTTAGGAACGTTTCTATGTTCCATCATAGCCCTAGCCATTTCTGTAATGGTACGATTTTGACACTCTACAACACCGTTTTGCTAAGGGGTGCGTGATGTGGTAAACTGACTTTTGATACCATGAGTAGTATAGAAGGTAGAAAAAGAAGAAGAGCAAAACTCCCCCCCATTATCAGACCTAAGAGTAAGAATAGAAGAACCAGACTCTTTCTACTAAGGCCTTAAATTTCTGAAATATAGGAAATGCATCTGATTTGTTCTTAAGAAAATATACCCATATTTTGTGACTAAAATCATCAACAAAAAGTAAGGAACACCTGTTCCCAGTAATAGAAGTAGTATTCATAGGACCACATGTATCAGCGTGAACCAGCTGGAGTACCTTAGAGGCTCGCCATGAGTCACCATCTTTGAATGGTGTCTTATGTTGCTTCCTTGCCTGGCAAGCTCCGCAAACTTGATGATTCTGGGTCTGAATATTAGGGAGACCATGTACTAAATCGTCCCGAGCAAGTTGTGCAAGATACTGAATATTCAGGTGACCATATCACTAATGCCAAAGACTGCTGATAGCACAAGATTTTTCTATGAAGGCATGTGCAAGAGAATCGCTTGAGTCCACAAGCCTAAAAAGACCATGATCCTCAATGCCAATAGCAATAGGAGTGCGAAAAGCACGATCAACAATCGAGCACTTATGTGCACTGAAAACAACATCCAGCTGAGGAGAGTGCCTCATAATTTGACTAACTAAGAGAAGATTATGTTTCATGCCAGGAACATAGCACACGTTGAGGAACATGAGATTTCGCCCTCCAGATTGTATCTGAACATTGCCCTTGCTGACAACATTGTACTGTTCACCACTTCCAAAAATAATTGAGTTAGTGTAGGGAGAGAACTCAACAAACCAGTCACGCCTGTGAGTGAAATGCCGAGAAGCACCAAAATCTATGTACCATGCAGAAGATTGGACATGATCTGTAGGGCTTTTATCCATAAAGGCATGAAAGGCAGATTCTTTCTGCTCTGAGTGCTTAGCAATATGCTCTGCGTTGTTCGCTTTGGGCTGCGAACGAGATTGATTTCCCTTGAGCAGTAGGTTTGTCACTGATGCCATTACACATTTTCCAAAAAACATGAATATCAGAGATGACACGTACTTCGAGGCAAAAAAATGGAAGACCCAAAAAAATGGAGCACCCAGAAGAGAGCTCGGAAAACCCAAAAAGAATATGTTGTCGAAATCTAGATCTGTTGGCTTGAAAATTGAGGCACAAAAATTGAGGCACCCAGAAAATTCTAACAACCCATTTGAGATCTCAAAAAACCCACCAACAATTTGCAATCAGAAAAAATTTTTGATCCCAAAAATTAGGGTTTTGGGAAAAAATGGCTTGCTGCAAAAAAACTCGAAATATTGGCGGATTTGTAGAAAAGACATGGCATAAATTTTTCGAAAAATTTAAAGAAATGGCTCTGATACCATGTTACGAAAAGTAATTGGTAGAATACTTTATGATTTATTAACAAAGATTAAACGATCTATATATACAAGAGAATGATTGTCTAGAATAGAAACTTTCTATTCTAGCTATAGCTTAATAAATACTAGAAACATTCTAATATTTACACTAAGATACAATATTGAGCATTAATAAAATATGATTCTAAATTATTCTAATAGGATGCACATTGATTATTGTGCACTAAATGAGAAGACCATCAAGAACAAGTATCGAATTTTGCGTATTAATGAGCTCATTGATGAGCTACATGGAGTAGTCTATTTCACCAAAATATACCTTCCTTTTCGATACCATTAGATTTGGGTTTGGGAGGAAGATGTGCATAAAACAGCTTTCAGGTGCCACTATGGACATTTGAGTATTCGGAGATGCCCTTTGGGTTATCAAATGCTCTAGTTACTTTCTGGTCTTGCACGAATGATGTGTTCAACAAGCAGCTGTAAAAATTAATGCTGGTTTTCTTTGATGACATCTTGATATACAAGACATGGGAGGAGCATATATGATACATGATGAGGTGTTAAGTATCTTAGTGGCTAACTCCCTTTTGCAAAAGCCTTTATGTGTGAGTTTGGCATGACCAATTTTTTATTTTTGGGATATGTCATTGGTAATAGTGGTGTGAAGGCATGTGGGGTGAAGATTCAAGCTATACTTGATTGGCCATTGCCAAAGAACATGTCCCATTTGAGGGGCTTCATTGGTCTACGCACATACTATAGATGTTTTGAAGGGATTTTCTTCACTAAGTGTTCCTGTAATAGATTTGGCCAAGAAGGATGCCCTTGTTTGGATGGATGAGACTGAAAAGATCATGGACCATCTTAAGAAGGTAATGAGTGCTTGTCCCATTTTGGCTTTACCAAATGTCTCTAAAACTGTGCTTGAGTGTGATGCATTTAGTATTGGTAATTGGGGCCGTTTTGGGATGCAAGACAAGCATACTATTGCTTATGAGAACTGAAAACTGAATGAGGTTGAAAAGAGGTTCTTTACATATGACAAATAATTGTTGGCAATCATGCATGCATTTGAATAAAGACCATTTCATTAGTGATATAAAGTTGCAGAAATAAGGAAAGCCTGGCTGGCTCTTGAAGGGGATGGCAAGGGTAGTGCAGCACAGACTCCATACTCAATATACCTTTTTAGGAATTCTCATTCACACTTCATATGCTGTTAGCAGCAACTGTCAAGTAATAATTTGACATTATTTCCAAATAAAGTATTAATATAAGGCTGACCAGTATGTCTTGTGATTTATTTCTTATCTTTTACTTGGATTAGAATTTAGAAACAAGGTTCCCATGTCTCTTTTTGCATTTCTTTTATCTTCTGAATAGTCAAAATGGCTCCTTGCCATGCCTTAATTATTTTTGAGTTTTTTCCATTCTTGAATAGACTTAATGGGTTCACTGTCTCAAGGTTATTTGGAAATGTACAAGTTGAAAGTTTTTCCATTATCTTGTTAGATTAATTGACTAAACATGCTGGAGATGTATGAACAAGGATAAACAATAATTGGTTGAACTGTTTGATGAGTCTATGAAACTGGGAATGCTGAAAATAAATGAAGTTATTGCCACAGAGAATGAAGATCTTTGTGAGAAGAGAGGTGTTATGAGATATGCTTATTTAACAGATATGAAGTTAAGAGGGATGGAACTCCTGCAAATCTGAGCATGTTTATCTTGAAAGTTATTTGGCTGGCTTTGAAAAAATAGAAATAGGGGTGAAGATTGAGAAGCATCTCTAGTTATTCATGTATACTGGTGGTGAAGTTCAATTCTGCTGTGTATCTCTGTGCTGTTTGTGCTAGCAGATGCAACCAGAAAATTGAGATGGCCTTAGTCATTTTCCTCCTGGACCTCTCTAAAATCATAGTTTCCAATGTAGTTATGCCTACCCATATACAGAGAAGAATGAAAAAACTCGTATGGAATGAAATTTAAGATTCTACTTGCTTGACTTTGTTACCTTTTGTTTTGAACTGAGGTCGTTTGTGCATTCCAGCCCATGTGTTTCCTTGCAAAAGGATAAGCTTATATTGTACCGACTTCCTTCGATGAAAATGATAGCAACGATAATTTTTGATATGTTAAAAGTTCAGTTATGTTGGGACCTTCTAAACTGATGTAAATTTCATGTCAAAATTATGCTTCTCATAGTAATAGTGACGCTGCTAAGCCAGGACTCTTTCCAAAGCCTTTGACATTTCATATAGAATACTGCTATTGATGGTGTTACCGCAATATAAAAAACTGGTGCTTTCAGTTTGTAGTATATTTTCTAGGACAATACACATTCTTTTTACATAGGTCCATTAAATCTAATTATTTTTGAAGCATAAATGATTTTAGAATCTCCTATCAAGATTACTTTGTCTGATGTCTGTCTGTTCTTATAATTAAGCAACTTTATTTTTGTGCTGCTATTTTTGTTCTTTTGACTTTCTTTTATGGTCATGTATAAATTGACGTTTCATCTCTTTGGCAGGTGTCTACTTGCTCAAAATGTAAAGGTGAAGGTAAGGTGATCACTGATCCATGCCGTAAATGCGATGGAGATGGGAGAGTTCGGTCCAAGAAGACAGTAAAACTTGAAATTCCACCAGGTGTAAGCGATGGCAATACCATACAACTTTCCAGAGATGGAGACTGTGGTAAAAAGGGGTATTATGCTCTATTTTTCTTAATTTAATGCTGTAAATTGCACATTTTTGTCATATGAATTTCAATTCTGCCTTGCTTCTCTCAATTCTATTCAGTTTTCATCATAGAAGATGACAAAAAATCTAATGAAATATCTCTGATAATGCTTCAAATCTGATTTAGATATAGACTTTTGCTCATGTTTTGCTTCATCATAATGTAATATTGCAACATGCAAACATGCAGATTGAACATGCAAGATAAATGATATAGATTTTCAAGGAAATTAATTTGATGAAATACAGAGAATCAAAGTTAGCCCATGAATATTCTGTTGATATAGAAACGTATTTCTGTTTACAAACATCTGTTGTTGTTACAAAATCAGAAAATACAGAATGCCACCATGTAACACATACTGGAATGCTTCCATAAATAAGATAACAAATCCTCTGAAGTTCTGCAAGATAGATCAACGAATCTCCATGAAAACTGATCAATGATGTGCAACTGTGAATCCTGACATGAATTCACCAAGTGAGTTGATATAGGTTTTCATCCAAAAAGCCAAAACCTCTAGGGTTTCCGTCCTAGGGTAAATGAACCTATAAGCTGAAGCTCTCAAGGAAAATTTTGTTTGAAAATAACAAGTCAAGAATGAATCTTCATTTGACCTTTCCTCCTTTTATAATGCTTTTCCATTTCAAAAGTAATACTTTATTTTATTTCTCTTTTAATTACCTTTTTCCCCCTCAAAAGTGACTTTATATTATAATTTGTCATTGACATTATTAAGAAGCCACTTTATAAAATAAAACATGTCCAGCTGCTAATTGATTAAATTTAAATAATCCCATAGGGCTAGGACTATTTAACATTTAATTAATCAATTTATTCCCTTAAATAAATCCAATTAGCCTATGACTAATAATCTCTTCTACGTGATCACTTGGACAAAAAGGGGACATTACAGTCCTCACACCCCAAGATTGCTTGTCCTCAAGCAATCACATGTATTAGATCTGCGTAAAGCTCAAATGTTCCAATCAATACCTAGATCCCAAATTAGTCTAGGACCTTGGTATGTCTTCCCATGTGTATCTCCTTCAAGCTTTCACTGCTCCACTTTGATATAAACATTATTATGCCTTATGCTATGAAGCAACTCATCATGATCCCAATAAAGTAGTACACCAAACATGCCAACGTTAGGATTCAATATCATCACACTCTCACACCAACAAAAGTGGAGGGATAAATGTCTTTTATCATGCCACCAATGCCATATGTCCATCTAAATCTGAAAGATCTCCCATGAACATGAAAAATGATCAATACAGCTGCACAATCAATCATTTCAATCCGCCATATGCTGTTGGAAATCACACTCAAAATGATGCAACGAGTACCTTCAATGACAAAGGACGATGGAATCTTGTCACTGTATGAACCTCCAACAAAGACAAATTGATCCCAATCTTTCCAAAAGTTTCAACCAGATGCTGTCCTAAAGTACTAAACTGAAGTCCTTGTGATCAATAGTGTGAAACAACCATCTATCACCATTGTGAGAATTCTAACCCATTGAACTATGGCTGAAAATTCCATGCTCAGAAATGTAGAACAGTCCTCTATCCTTGTGATGCAACTCAAATCCAAAATATTCGAACATGAAGTACCACTATCCTCTACATGCTCCATGACATCTTCTTCATTTACAAAGCATACTCTCCAAGTATGATCAAAGAATGATATTGTTGTGAAATGAAGGCATAATGTCAAACCTTGCATGCAATGTGCTTCTTTAATTTTTATCACATGTTCTAACATAACAACAAGATGAATGAAACGATGTAAAGATGGGGGATGGCTGATAATCAACATGAGACTCACCTTTATTTTGTACCTTCCAAGTTTTCCTTCATAGATGCTATCCCAAGGTGTGCGACATACTGAAAACTCCTCTCATGAGTTGTCAAACTTCCCACCTCAAGATTGCTGTTATAAATCAAGCCAACAACTAAATTGAAGTCAATGATGTCTGTATATCCATGCATAAGAAAAAAACCCATCTCATATTCGTTACCTATCAAGTGAACGTGTCTATACACTCCAATCCAACCCAAAAACAGATGTAGATCCAGATAAGTATGAAAATGCAATGTATAACCATGTAAGACAGCCACATGTCAACATTGAATCCATGAAAATTATGTCACAACCCAACCAATAAACAATTTCATAAACATATGTAAAAGGTGAAAAGTCGATAGTTGTATTGTAGTTGTTTCCATTTATACCCAAAGTCAAACCATGAGTGGCTGATCCACTATATGTATCACTCATAAAATCATGATTTTTATCAATGAAATTGTCAACATTAATTGAAAAATCAGAATTTTGGATGTTAGAGAGCTCTTGCTTTTCATCATCCATGGAGTCGTGTGAATCACAATCTTGATGAAGATGAAGCTTGGCCTGATGAATCATCAGCTTGGCATTCACTGCCTTCACCAAACCTCTTTCATTCTTTGGAATCAATTTAATTTTATTGTGCTAAAGTTTACAATTTCAGTCCTCTCATAGGATGCATTATCACAATTATTATGTCTAACCTTTACATCTTGTACACCATTAATTGGAGACTCAGTATCACTTACTTTTTCATGAGAATAGGCAGATAACTCATAAGTATAAAGAGATATAGTGCTTCTGTCCTTAATCAGAGATTTAGAACTGATTGTACGTTTTCTTTTGATGCTTTTGAAATCTTCAATGCTAGAGTGCACATAAACTTGGCAGCTCTATCTTGTAGCATTTCATGTCTTGAAGCTATGTCATATTCATGGTCCATCAAGGTATCAACATCACAAATTGATTCACGCCCTTCTTCAACTGCTGGTATAAAATCAGATTGTTGGCAAATTGAGGTTTCAACCTTTACCTCATACTTATCTATCCACTCATGAATGTCTAACCTGCTACACTTCTTGTCGCAACTATCCTTCTTGGATTTGTGCCTATTTGATGTCACAAGATTGCTGTCCCAACTCAAAAATTGAGAAGTACTCTCATAGTTTCCCAAGGTGTCTTCATTGCTCTTTCTGTGAATGAATTGTAGCTTCAATCAGATTATTCCTATCGATGAAATCAAATTTATAAGTGCCTATCGGCCTTGAGCATTTGATCTCTATCCTTCTTATGTATTCTACTGTGATTATTGATTATTATAGATGATTAAATAGTATGATCACAATCTTGTATATATATATATATATATATATATATATATATATATATTTAAATGTTATGTTTTGTATTGTTAATATATAAATATATACATAATTGTAATTGAGATAACTATTATTAATCATACTTATAATATTAATCATGCTGTTAATACCATTTATATTAATCATGTTGTTAATATCATTAATATAAATTATGCTGTTAATACAATTACATTGTTGATAAAAATGCAAACATTGATAATGAGTATCGATATAATTGCTGATGACATCGGTAATGCATTGTGCTATCAAAGATAGCACACTATATTATCGATGCCATATATAACAGACTTGTATTAATATCAACCGATTATTAGTATCGAACAAATCTTGTATTATAATGTGAATCGATATGAGTATCGATTAAGCATGATAACTATTTGTATTACATTGTGATCGGACATACCTCCGAAGAGACATGTCACTACATGGGGACATGCCTCTTCGTAGACATGTCCCTCTCTTGAGATATATATCATCGATCATTATGAATTGGGAAGCACAGAAAAATATAGTGCCAAACAAGTCTCAGCAGTGATCATCAATACTTGTTAATATATACTATTATTATATATTCAAAGATATATTAAGCAGAAATATATATACAGATCTGATCTGTATTATCATCATTTCTTAGTGAAAATATATATTATCATTGACTTTAATATTAAGAGTTCTAAAGACTATATATATATATATTTATATTTCCATAATATTAATATATATATATTCTAGATAGAATTTTAGTGATATTGTGATCAAAGTATATATAGAAAAATTAAAATACTACAACCTCTAAATCTGATCAAAACTTTAACATGGTATCAGAGCGAGGTTAAGATCAGATCAGATTTATATAAGTAGAGATTATCATCGATCTGTTGTAGAGACTATTGAGTTTGGCTAATTCAAAAGAGATTGATTATGATTAAGGGATCTCGTTCTAATAAATAACTTAACATGATTACAAAAGGGCATGGACACTATACCAAGCTTACCACAGATTCATATGATATCCAGATCTCTCAAGTCAATTGCCAATGTGGAAGCCGAGATCTGAGTGGAAGGTTGTCAAGGAAGTCAGATTTGACCTGCTTGTGACTGTTCAGAAATATTTGAAATAACCTTGTCATATAGAATCATAATTCAAAATAAAAAAGGGTTCATACTAAATGACAATCATATCCTTTCCTATGTGGACCAGTGGAGATGAATATATTATCAAGTTGTGTACATATTATTATGTCGATAGTTGACGAATGGATATGAAGCAGCTAAGGAGGATATTAAATTAGTTTCCCTATGAATCATGCTGAAAGTCTATCACATGGAGATCATAACTGATGATCATTGAGTCTTTAGCAGCTTGGGAGTGATAGTTGTTGCTGGTGTGAATACCATATGGGTAAGAGGATATCCAGTGAATCAATTCCTTCATCAATTCAATTGGTAGAAAGTAAGTAATGTCCAAACACTCTAGGCGAATGATATACCTAAATTTGTGAACAAGGATAAGAAGACATCGAATCATGGGAAAAGGATTATGGAACATTATGGGCATCGATTGGGGGACATCACATCCTTTCTTCATCGACAGTATAAAATATACTTTTATATGTTGATGATGATCGAAGCCTAGTAGAGGCATGCAAATTGAAAATAGTGCTATTGGAGTTCAAAATATCTATTGTTGCCTGATGACCCTACCTATTCATACCCTACATGGACGTGGAAAACATGTGAGATAGTGTATCTCTGTGATTGCTTGTGCACTGCACCTGTAGGGCCTTGTCAAATATGGTTTGGGGATATTTTTATTGTGTGATCAAAATTGTGAAATATTTTTATCGCTTATACATTACGGAAGAGACTCACTGCGAGTGGTTGTCAGTAATTGTAAGAGAAGAGGTATCTACGAAGAGTGAACAAAGTTTGTGAACTACATATGATCTACGTAGAGGTCAAACTGTGTCTCGTAGTAAGTATCGAACAAGCCATTTTGGGACTCACATTTTCGATATAACCCAAAAGTCAAAATCCAGGTCAATGGACACTGGAGATTGAATTGCTTGTACCAGCAGGTAGCAAGGAAGAATTTCATATCATATTTTCAATAAAACCTGGACCATTATCAAAATACTTAGGTGAATCCATCATTATCGAGATATATTATTATTTATATTATCGTGAAACCATTCCTTGGTCTACGAATACTCCTTGGGATTGAAGAGTAGACATTTGGCTAGTACTTTGGATCAAGCTCAGAAACATTGAATCTGTCATGAGAGGTTATGAAGACTATATAGCCAACATCAAGGGAGTATGTATGATGGAAATATTAGATACTATTGGCATCATTCGCTGTATATGATGAATCAGCGACACAATGCTCAAAAGTGATCTCCTACTACACTTTAAGATTTGCATTATTAGGTTGTATGTTATTGGTTGACAATTCAATGACAAGAGAAGAGTCAACAACATGTATAGCATGGAGGTTTTATATTGGACCATACTTAGTGGCAGAGCTAGAGATTCATCAAGCACACCTTAAAGATAGCTTGAGCTGTATATGATTATTCTTGTAGAGGACTTTCTGTTTCTGCATGAACTCCATGTTGGTAAGGATTCTAAGCTTTGGTGAAGCTATATGAGGTGAAGTGTCAACTGAATTGAGATCAACATAATAAATTCATTGATGGCATGCTTCTTGTTTGCGGAGGAAGAGACAATGCACTTGTTACAGATAAGTATTTCATAATACTCATGAATTTCATATAAAATCATTAATTCATGCAATAACATTGGGATAGTAAATCTTGTATGCTTCTATAGTTGGTATTTCCCTTTGGGATAATTAGTTTTATGAACTATTTGTAAATCTCTATTTGAAATGCCTTCAGGACGGATCAAGAAGCATAAGATATTGCATTCAAGGGAGAAAGAACTTGATGCTTGCAGTCATGAGACTGAATTGATAGCTGAAACATTTCTTCGAAGAGGAGGAAATAGCATTCAGAGGGAGTTTGACAAACCTACAGAAGCAACATTGGACAAGAAGTTCAAGAATTTGATATCAGATCCAGAGGGATTCTGACATTTCATTAGAGGTAACCTTGGAGGTCAAGAGGTTGATGCACATACTTGGAGCTTCCAAATGGAGTCACACTATCATGAATGTTTGGTGTAGCCAAGCCTGGGGATAAATCCATAGCTTATTACATTCACCCATGTTACTATGGAATCAGATAAGTATATTTATGTACAGGAAATCGCTCTTATGTTCATTAAACAAACAAATCATGTGCTAGATGATGAGACTCTCTTGGAGAAAGATATCTTCCATGATTAGAGTATGTGAACTAGGGTATGCTTTTGTGACAGAGGGAGCAGCTAGAGGATTTTCATCAGTTGACATCCGAGGATCTTGATTCAAAGGGAGTAGACTACATCGATATGGTTTCTCCAGTGGTTAAGAAATTGTAGCAATCAAAGGATAATGATTCATGGGAAGGAGTCCCATGTGTGTAGGCTGGAATGCCATTATGCTGACGCCTAGGTCACGATATTCTTGGATAGATGGATACTTGGTGAGCTTGGGATTCACCAAAAACTGATGCAGACTCCAATCTTGTATTTCATGATAGATCGAAGTATTTAGAAATTCCCTATCATTATGTTAGAGACATGGTGGAGAGAAATGTTATCCAGTTGAGATATATTAGTATAGGTGAACAAACGACAGACATTCTCACCAAGCCTCTCTCCAAGACAAAGGTTGAATACCTTAGAGGTAAGCTTGGTATGGCAGAAAAGGTAATCTTATCTGAGATTGAGTCTCAACAAATTTATTGTATTAATATATTTGAAAAGATGTTAATGTGTAAACTCTTTTTGTCACGTGTGTAATTACATGACTTATGGGCTCTGGTAGACATCTTGAAAGGTGTCAATCTTTCTAAGATGTATACTTATCTTTAGTTACTATTGTAAGGTGACGACTTTAGGCTAACCTAATATCATGATGGATATCATGTGGATTGATATCCAAGTGTAAAGTGTGTACAATAATAATATGAATTTCTTTTGAGCCTAGTATAAATAGTGTTTGGTGGTTGGTTAAGGCTGCCAACCATTAACAACAGACAACCTTTTGGAACAACTAGTTACACCGCTAACTACTACTTAAGACTTAACAAAGTATTATTTATTTATGTGCAGTGGATTTGTTGTCTACAATGACTATACTGGATACAAGTCCAGGCTTATCCAAAATTCTGTCAAATTTATCTCTACTAAATGGTTTAGTCATTATGTTTGCAATCGGCTCCTTTGCAGGATGCCAATAAAGGCATACATTTCCATTATCAACAAAATGGCAGATGTGATGGTGATGGAATTTCAACATTTTTGGTTTTGGCATGACAGATTGGATTCTTGTTCATCTTGAAGACTAGTTGATTATCAAAAAAGAGTGAAGTTGGTAGCTGATGTGTCCCATCCTTTTGCTAGAGTATGGAGCATGTAATCTCCATTTTCTGTACAGGTTTACAGTAAATGAGGATGGGAGAGCTGACTAATTGCACCCTATCAATTATAAGGTTTTCTTTGATTCGGGATCAAGAAAATGCCTTAAATTACTAATGGTGCACTTAGTCAATTCTCCATCCTTTTGTTAGGGGATGGAGCAAGTAATCTCCATTTTCTATCATAGGGACTTTTTCACTCTATCGCACATTGGCTGTGTTTTTAGTTTCTTGGTGGTAAGTGCTATATGTACTCACCCATCGCTCTCATATGGGAATTCTCATTCATTGTATGCTTTGCATTCTCTTGAGTTGAATACAGTTTATTCAGCTCATATTTGATTTTTGTTTTTTCTTTTCTTCTTTCATTTGAATTCTTGGGAAATCTTATGTGGTATCAGAGGGGTTGTGAGTTGTGGGTTTGCATTTTCTTAAAAATCATTCTGCTTTGGGAATCCCAGTCCCATTCATTAGAATTCGTCTCAACATAGTTTTCCGCAGGTGTCATGTCATCGTTAGAGGCACTCCCCTTCGCACTTTGGCACATTTAAGAGGTGTTTAATTTGGGTTTCTAGATGTTTTTGAAGATGAATTCCAGTGCTGTTACCTTTTTATCAGATTTGCAGCCTCAGTCTCACAGTGTTGATGAAAATGGCGTGCATGTTTGAAAGTCTTCAATAGTTGTTTCTTCCTCTTTACACTTTGGAGTGGTTTGTGAGCATTCATAGGTGGGCTGGTACAATTCCTAGCACTGAAGTTAGTTGCAGACCTCAGAAATTGGTATCAGTGATGAACATTTTCCTTCAGGCCATTATCAGCATCTCCCCATCGCTCTTTCCAAGCTATTTGCAGGTTTCTGCAATTTGGTAGCTGTGTATGCTAGCGTATATTAAATTAATGTTGTGTGTGCCATTGTATTACCTATATTTTGTAATCAGCATTGCTAAATGTATCAGCACTTATTGGCAGCCATTTATCAGTTATTGGTTTGTTCATGTTGAAGTTTCATACTACCAAAAAAATAGAAAAATAAAATAGGGTGGCTATTACAAATCTCCACGAATAAACATGAGAAATTTATTTTTCAAATCCAAAAATGAAACCAACAGTGTTTTTATTTTCAAATCCAAAAATGAGTCTAACAGTGTTTTCATTTTCCAGCATTTGCAAACCTAGGGTTTTCACCCGAGTGCACAATTTTGAAAATTGAATTTGATAATGACAAAATGTATAGTCAATTTGTGTATTTGCCTTTCTTGTATAGGCGACTCACTTTGGGCCCCCTTAATTGTTCGCTTTTCCCTTTAAGTTAAAATAAAAATAACTTTTTGAATAAATAAATACATAGGCCTCATATTGTTAAATTTACATTGTCATTAACAAAAACACATTTATTGCATTTTTAAACAATTATTGGACTGAAATTATACACTTTTTTCCCTTTTCATGCCACTTCTTATGGGAAATAGATGTAGACTCTTCAACCGATGTCTTCAATATTAAGAAGAGGACATGACACTTTTGAATCCAATGTTTTAATTTTCCTTGGATATCAAGGCTGTTAAGATGGTTTTGAATGAAATCTTAATGCTCATAGAGTGGATGGAAGAAGATTCTCAGCTTTGAGTGATGATTTTCTTTGTTATAAAGATCTTCAAACTTGTGCAAGGGGGCCTTGTGCAAGATATACGTAAGTCAACTTAGTCAACAGTTCAGCTAGGTAAAAGTTGATTAAGGTTGTACTTAGAAACTTTAATTATTCTTATGTTAATGTTGAATTGTGTGATTGAGTTTCTTTTTATGTTTTTCTCTTTTAAGATGCATGGTGGGAGATGTTTCACACTAGGGTTCCAAAACTTTAGAGGATTGTCATATGTGTCTTGAGCTAATTATCCAATGGTTTAGGATGTGCAATATATTGTCATTGCAAAGGTTGAATGCCATTGTCTATATTCATTACAATGTTTGCCTACATCACAAGCAAATCTTGGGATATTCATTACAATGTTTGCCTACATCACAAGCAAATCTTGGGATATTCATTACAATGTTTGCCTACATCACAAGCAAATCTTGGGCTTTGATATATATCTCCCATTACATCAAGGTTGATCCACAATCACATTAAATCATTTACACAAAGGATCTTGTCTTCACCAAGGATGACCACAAATGAGTTGATCAAGTTGATCTTGAGGCAAAGGTAGTAATTTTGGTGGATGAGAGAGCTTGAGAAAATCCTTTGGATGTTGCCAACGCACACATGGAAATCTTTGCTGGAGTAACATCAAAGGCCCTATTTCATATTTCAGACATGAGTGAAAGACCCATTACAACTTACTATTGCTGGTTGAGTGATGCAGGCTCTTCTCTACCTTAGTTACCTTAGTTTTGTTCTTTATTTTTAATGTGATGGATAGTTTTGTACCCCAAAAGCACTTGAAATGTTTATTTCTTGAAAAATGTATTGTTTACTTTTGTTAGGAAAATGTGTCTCAACCTTGCATTTACATACTATTTATAGTAAGTTTTTATTTGAGCGAGATTTTTTCCTAAATTTTTCCGAAAGCTTCGGATGGGCTAAATAAGCATGGTGGTAAATACTCATTGCAAGATCATGTCCAATTTTGAAGATATTAAAAGTTTTTGTTTTTGAAATTGTTGAAGAATTTTATGAATTTAATTTTGAAGGCTTTAGAGGCTCCAAAATGGCCTGAAAAATGCTCGTTATTGGCATAGTAGGTGACAAGGTGATAGAGCATGTTGCAAGCTTTCTGAGGCTTCAAACTGTTTGTCAATCAGACAACCAATTCAAAAATTATGACCTCAGAGGTTGGGTCTTGTGAAATAGTAAATTTAAAAACATGTTGAAAATATAATGAGTTGTAAAAGGGAGTTACACATGTTGGCGAGTGTTTTTACACATCACACGACATCTTTGATTGGAGATAATATGAGTGTCGCTTTTTAAGTGGTTTATAGCCCATGGTTTTGTAATATTGTTTGATGGTTTCAACTTTCATGTATTGTATCTCCTATATATTAGGTGTGTGAGATGGAGGGTGTGTGTAAGAGTCTTATAGCTATTAAGTTACTTCTAGATCTTTGGTTGGTGATACTCTCAAGGGAAGCTTGCTCTACAAGTATATTGTAATTTGCTATTGAATTTTGAATAATACATTCTGCACCTTTTGGAGTCTAGTTTTTTCTTGCAAAAGGGTTTTCCCCAAAAAAATCATTGTGCTGTGGTATGCATGTTATTTATATTATTTTTGATAAGTTTCTGTAACTGATGTAAAGATCTATGAAAGTTTTTACATTACCTCCCCTCAAGGTACTTTGATTTCTATACAACTTTAGCTTAAATCTACTTGATGTGTACATGTGTTGCGATCAAAATATTTCACAATTGATGAGTTATTGTGTCTTGAAAGTTGATTTAGTGAGGAGTGAATAGAAAAAAGCTTGACTTTTCTAAAAAATCTCTATATTTCATGGTTTTTTCAATTGGTTGAGTCTATATTAATTTCAAGTTTGAGTTCAAAGTCAGCCTGCTGATATTATGCCAATTTCAACCTTGATAATTGTGATATAAACAAACATTGTTTCAACAAAGTAGAAATAATGTGAAATTGTGAAAAATATGTGGTCCATTTCAAATTCCAAAGAAAGTTAGATAAGCTGCATATGCCATGAAATGTCAAGATTAGGATTTTATTTATAGTATTTTTTATTGTACATTAATCATGCTTACACGAAGACTTGGGTAAAAATTCAACAATTTAAATTGAGCTTCCAATTTTTGATGAAGGCTAAGATTGCAACCTGAAGGTAGACTTATCATAAATCATTATTTTTCAGAAAAAATACAGTGCATCTGGTAGGATGAAAAGATTTGGTTTTACAATTCTCGTGATAAGTTATGTTATTTATGTGACGTAGGAAGTTGAAAGTGGGGAACTTGTTACCTATTTAATAGTTAATCTTGTGTTGCCTGGTTGTAACTCAACTCAACTAACCCATGTGATATATATATATATATATATATATATATCATCTGCTTGTATATCCATCACACAATTGGATTGTATTTTTTGGTTGTGTTTTATGTATTTATAGTTTATCTATTCATTCTCTTCTGAGTGCCACACCAGACTCCTTTGTTAGCTTAAATGTACACGCTTCCCAGAAAGTAATTGGTCTATAATTTTCATCTACTTAAATATGCATCACATCATTTCATGTGTTTATTTTTTATATGCTACATATCTATATTTTATCTATGTTTTGTCTTTTTAATACCACAGTACTCTCCTTTCTTAGCCTAATGTGTATATGCTCTCTAGAAATTTGAGTGTTTTCGTTTACATAGATATTTTTGGCTGAACTTGTTCCCATGTAAACATCCCTGATAAAACCTCCAAAATTTATTTGATTGTGACCAGGGGCCCAGCTGGTGACCTGTATGTCTTTCTTAATATACAAGAAATGCAAGGAATTGAAAGGGATGGCGTCAACCTTCGTTCTAAAGTTACTATCAACTACACAGAGGCAATACTTGGAACGGTATTAAAGGTAACTTGTCTAAATGAGTTAGAAGCTATAATACCCGTGAATTACATCTTAGATATACAGGGATATTGAATTTTTTCCACTGCAAGCAGTGCTGTATGAATTGAGTCAAGCAGAAGCATAGAAAGCATTACAAAGTAATAAATCCATTTTATTCCCTGCAGCACAATCTCCTTTGTAAAGACATAAAATCACTTTCTAACTCCTCCAGTTTCAAACCTTCTTAAAATAACTTGTCTATTTTCTTAATGCCATATTTGTATATAACTTGTTGTCTTCTAATTTCTGTATTTGCAATGGTGTACATAACATTAATAGTCACAATAATTTGATTCTCTATAAGTGATATCCGTGTAGAACATGCTACCTCAAACCCCAACTATAGTCATTTATAGCCTTTACAGCAGATCAACATATCCTTGCCTGTAGCATTTCTGTTACAAGGTGTGTAAAATATACAAAATGGCATTAGAACAAAGAAAAAAATGACAAACTAGTGAAAATGACTGTAATTTAACCCTACCAGTGCTTTAGGCACATTTGTAATGCATGAGTAAAAAAAAGAAAAAAATAATCATGACAAATCAAATCATGTTTGGGGTCTTTAACTGGCTTATGGCACATGGAAAACTTTTATAGATTTTTTGGGAGTGGGGTATTATATTCCACAACAGTGCAAATAAATAGAGGTAGATGTCCATTCTAATGTATAATGTGATCCTAACTCGACTGATATTATAGTTAATCTCTGCTACTGAGTATGTACATTATTCCTTTCTGCCATAAGGACATGCATCACTGTTTATATACTCTTAAGAAAGTGGTCATTTGAAAAGATCTTCACGAGAGTCAAAACTTTATTGTTTTAAGAATGCCATAGGGATTGTAGCATTTCTAACAGGGACTGTTTGGTATATAAAGGGGACATAGGTCCTACTAGGGAAAAAGATCTTCACGAGAGACAACTTTATTGTTTTAAGAATGCCATAGGCATTGTAGCATTTCCAACAGGGACTGTTCAGTATTCGAAGGGGACATAGGTCCTAATAGGGAAACTTAATAACTTTCCAAGTTGGCTATCAGGGTAAATTTGGCTTTAAGCTTCTGGATAGTTCAGAATATACTGGGATTTCAAGGGAAACTTAATAATTCTACTGCGCACGAGTTTTCCAGTCTCTGAATTTAGCTATACAGGGTGCTCTTGAATTCCACTGTGTATTTTTTACACCGATGTTTCAGATCACACTCAGTGATCTGTCATCAAGAAGAGGAGAATAATTGTTTGGATTCAAGAGTAACCCTTAAGAAGGTGGTAGGAGTGGGGAGGTGATAAGAATACGAAGGATTAGGAGGGAAAAGCAAAGAAAAATAATATCACTATTTTTATATATTGAAAACCATAATGTAACTACTAAGATATTGATCTTATATTAGTAAATCTGATTTCGGCTGTAAATAAGAATTCTATTTTTTTGGACATTCTTTGTGCTTTATTTCTTCTCAAATAAGTTGGCTGATATTTATCATTGTGGGAGATTCTATTGATGTTTATTAAATTTTATAACTTAGGTTTTAAGTTCAATATTTTGACTAACATTTCGTAAGTCATATGATGTGTTCTTTGAAGATCATTCATCTGGAATTTGTCATGAGTAGGTGGAGACTGTGGAGGGATTCAAAACTCTTGAAATTCCTGCAGGAACACAACCAGGTGATGTCTTAGTAATGCATAATATGGGCGTTCCCAAGCTTGAAAAGCCATCAAGGCGAGGCGATCACCTATTTGTAGTGAATATTGCCATTCCCAAAAAACTCAGGTTGAATTTCTTTTCTTTTCTTTGAGGCATTCTTATTTGTATACAAAGTAGTTTAGCTTTGCTGAGTTCTTGGTTTCCAATCAAGTCCATTTTTCATTTGAATGGGTTTTATGCAAGAAATCTTTATGCCCAATCTTTAGTGAGTGAAAGAAACCCATAAAAGATAATGGTAGTGTGCATTGTATAGTGTAATTAATGGGTAGTATACAGTATGTTGAATTAAAAATTGCTTACTAGGTGTATTATATTTTACAGACGTGTGTCAATATTGCCTGCAGCCTGAATTTTAATAAATTGATAAGACAAATCTTAGGAACCTTATATTGGATTGATGGAGTGCAGGAAGCATATCAGTGCTTCTTGAAATATTGTTTCTTTTGGAGAGTAACTTTAGATAATAGTATTGCCTCTGCTAAGTTTATTAGTGGGTTTTTGTTTTACTTAGCAACTCACTGGTGAAAAGGATGAGACATAAATTTCAAAATTTTGCAGAGATTGAAATTATAATTCTTGGCTTTTGCTTGATATTGCTGACTTTTGTTGAAGAATGTTTGACAGTTCAATCAGCATCCAATAAATTCTTTAACTACCCATCAAGGTTGTATGCCACCCCTCAAGTTGGTATGGTTTCTCAATAAACTGTACAAGTGACTCCCCTTTGTGAGGCTACGGCAGACTTAGGGAAGCCTTTAGGAAGCTCCATTGACTATTGGTCAAGCCTATAGTCTTCAAACATGCATCAACCCCTTATGTTGGGCTTTGAAAAGTGTATGGCCCCTTTCTTGTGACTAGGCATTGCTGGTGTAATCCAACTTATATAGAAAATATCATTTTTAGTTTGCTTCCTTCACTGCACATACAACACTATATATTTTATTCTGTTTCCCCACTCACACAAAACACTAAATTTCATCCTGTTTCCCCTTTCACATAGAACACTCATGTAGAAATTTGTAAATTGCTTGCATATTTTCTTCAAATTTGTTACTTGCGATTCTTTCTAATCCTATATAGATAAATCGATTTGCCCCAAATTCTTACATTGCAAATATTCAACCCAGAATGTGAAGTCGTTTGAATAAGAGATCCTGAACTCACCCTGACTCGCCCAGACTTGGCAAGTTGCAACCGGGAAGCCTGTGCTGAATCACAGGGACTCAGACTCAGACTTGGTCGAGTCTGGTGAGTGACTTGCCGGGTCATGGCGAGTCGGGAGTCTCGATGTGACTTGCTGAGGCCCGATGAGGGGACTCAGCCGACGACATCTTTTTTGCAACAAAAAACATAACAAAAAACATCGATTTGTATTCTATTCCGTCACTGCAATCCTAAAAGACATTTCATTTCATTGTATGGAGAAGAAGAGAGAAGTGTGAGATTAGAAGAAAAGTAAGAGTCCTTAGTTGTGCAAGCAACAAGGAGGAAGAGCTAAAAATCTTCCACAAATCACTTTGGGGTAGCATTATACTTGCATTTAGAGCATCAAGGAGTCCATAGCAGCAGTTGCAAAGACTTCTCATCTCATTTCAAATAGGTAAGTGTTAAATTTTATGGATTGTTTTTGGTTTTGTTTTTGTATTTTCTAATAAACAATCTTTATTGGTTTTTTTTTATTAACTTTCCAATTCTTGAAGTCGAATGTTTTCCTTTCAAATCGAAATTTCATACCTCAATGGAAGAGCAACAACAAACCCTACCTTTTTTTTAGAAAGAATTGTAAATATATATTTACAATTTTTTCTAAAAAATGTAGGGTTTTCTGATTTTTCTTCCTTTGAACTTTGAAGTTTGACTTCGAATTTGAAAGGAAAACAATCAAGATTCAAGAATTGAAAAGTTTTAAAAACTCTACATTTTTTTTTGGACAAATGTTTTTTTTTTGTATTAGTTTATGTAAGAACCCTGTTGGTTCTAACTTTTGAAACCCAATTTCAAACCTTTTGACATTACGTCAAACAATTGGCATGCAATGTGCGTTTCTTTTGTTTGTATTTGAATGGGTTTGCAATTTCTTTGTTGGCATTAACCGGTAAGGATGTAACCGGTACATGGCAAAGAGGTATTGTCATTGATTGGTAAACAGGGGTGCCTACAGCGTTCAGTTATAAACCAAGGAGAGGTACAGTTGGCGCAGGGGGAGAGACTGGTTTGGAGATCGATGACATGTAGTGAGTAAGAAGAGGCATTGTCTCAGTTACTGTTAAAGCTCTAACTGATCATCAGAGCAACCGGTAACCAAAGAAGGTGCAACTGGTAATCAAGGTTTTAGAACTATAACCGATAAAGTGTATAACCACCAAAACTGAGGATTCAACCGGTACAAATAGAGAAAGGAATGGTGACAGGTGAAGGTTTTTACCTATGCACAACCTAAGGATATAAACCAAGGATATAAACCGAGCAGTGAAGATATCATCAAGACTGATGAACCGGGGAAAGTCACAGTTCACAAACACTTGTGTAACTCGTTAACCGGGATTTGTTGCACAAAATCCAGATGGTTGTGTTATCAAAAAGATCAGGGCAAGGCGCAATTCAAGGTTTCAATGCCGAAAATTGTGGTATTAAAACACATAGAAATCTCTAGTGAAGGAAAGATTTTGACACGCATCAGTCGTTTCCTTCATAAAGCAGAAAAAGCACATGGCATGCATCGGATGTTCCCTCAGTGAACTGAGACTCCACTGGGTGATGGATCCGAAGGAGATCTTTAAACAGGTCATGCATGTAAAAAGCGGAAAGGGGAAGAAGACTATTAATTCTTCAGCCTGTGAAGAATATTGCTTGCCTTCATTCTGCCAAAGAAAAAGAGTGAACCTGTAAGCTGAAAGAAGCTACGAAAAGGTGAAGAGAAGTAGAAAAGAAGAGTGCAAGGAAGCACAACAGCCAAGGAGAACATATTTGCGATGATTGGTGATGATTCTCAATTGAGAAGCACAACAATCTTATCAGGCTCACCAAAGCCATTTCTAAAAGATCAAACCCTCTATTGCTCTCTAGCAATTGCAATAGCAAAATCCAAGTATTTCGGATGGACATTAACAGGTCCCTTGTATTAAATCCCTTAATTGGGTGACATCTGTGTAGATGTTTTAAGTCCTCTAACCAGACAGGTTCTAATAGGCCTTATTTCTTAAATCCCTTAACCGAGTCGCATCTAACAATGCGTTTGTAATCCTTTAACAGGGAAGGCTCCTTACAGGGCGCACTTCAAAAGAGTGCAAAATTTGTGAGGTTTCCTCATGCCATGGTTTTCTCCCGATTTGGGTTTCCACGTGATAAATCTGTTGTTTACTGTTTGATTATGTGATTTCTATTTCTGTGATAGAATCTATTTTTCTTATAGTTTTGGTTAGATTTTATCAAATTTGGTTCTAAAGTTTTAGTGGGTGCTGATTCACCCCTCCCCTCTCAGCACTAGTTGTGACTATAATTCTTAACATATAACAATTCATGAAATAAACTATTCTCTCCCAAATCCAAACAAAAGTATTCCAATCTAGGTAATATGAAATCATATTGCATACAACAACAACTATTTAAATTTGAGAAATAAAAATAGTCAACAATTATTGAAACCTGGAAGGATTGAAATTTATAACTATTGTAATCCTCTTGTAGATATCATAGCTTCCTAAAAAAGACTAACGCTGCCTCAATGTACAAACGTGGGCCCTTGGAAATAGATCGTAGCTAGTACAATATGAAGCTGAGCCTTTAATAGTATTACGACAGCCAATGGGAGTGAACGCAACCCTTGATAGTTGCTGCGGCAGCCTCTATATCCAAACGCAGACCTCAATTATCATGCAATCTGCCATTAATAAACAGTCTCCAATCTTTGCGGTATAATCTTGAACCCAAACATTGAAAACTAACCACAATTCAACTAGAATTTGAGCACAATCATAATCTCTGAATGAGATTATGGCTGACACAATTTACTGGCATAGAACCACCAATTCAAAGTGCAAATACTTAGAAGAATTCCCAATTCTTCCAGCTTCCAAATGTTGAAACCCTTGGTTCCACATTCATCATAAATTCATAGAATAAGAAAAGCTCAATCAACATAATGAAAAAAAACTCATGTGAGTCTTTTATAACTTTTGTGGGAGAACTCATACACATTTCCAGCTGATGTGGGATAAATATACTTTTTTCTTTTAATAAATCATTTACTCTAATGCTTTAATTAATACCTTGACTTAAGCTTGCATGAATTAATTGAATAAATGGCCCCGTCCAATGATGACTCAACCCTCAACTTAAGTGAAATTATAAAGTTAAATTATAACTTTATAATAAACCATTAAATGATTTAATAATAATTTGGCCACTAAAATAATAATAATTCCCAAAATACTTATCCTTTAAATATGCCGTCTGAAACATGAGTCACACCTATTATTTCCCCATGTGACCAAATGCACTTTCCAAAAATAGAAAGGGTCCTCAAAAAACATTAGGCTTACTATAAATAGTAAATGTGGCGAAAGTATAGCAAATGATGTCCAAATGACGCCAAACCAAAGCATATTGAATCCTGAAGTTGATGCCCACTGAAAGAGACCCTCTGTCCATCCTCGTTAGCCTACAAGGGTCACATGATAGGCTAATCCATCCATAGTCATGGTCACGCTAAAAAGGGGACATTACAGTTTATAAAACACAATGCACAAATGCTTTTGTTTTGCAAAATTGTCTTATTGCAACAGCCTTGACGTCTTGAAAACAATAATTTTCCCTAATATCTACTCTTAATCCTAAGCCTAAGAGAGGTCAAAGGGATCCAACTTGACAATATACCAAAGAATTTATTGGTAGAATAAGATTGCAAGTGAAATGTAAATTTTGTAAAGAAATTAGTCATGGTGGCATAATAGATTTAAATACCATATTGTCGAGATATGTGGCCATGATGCCGAGTCATGTCTATTAGCTCCCCCTGAGGTTGCTCGTGCCTGTTATGTGCAACTAGAAACATTTGAAGAATTAAAGGAAACAAAGAAGAGGACAAGGAAGGAGTTAGGTAATATTGGTTCCTGGTCATCCGCATCCGTAAGTCGTGTCGGAGAGGGTTCTTCCATGCCTCCATTTCGCCCTAGTTCTTTTGCTAGTGCTAGTGTTTCTACTTTTTCTCCTAGTGGCACTGTTAGGTTTGGTCCTAGAGTTTGGAAATCTAGGCTGGACAATTTTTATGTGCCACACACTACTCCTAGTTCACAGTCCTCGCTTGAGAGCATGCCTTGGAACAAGGATGTCCATGATGCTGCAAAAAAAACAATTTACAAGTTTTGGTACTTTTGCAACATTACATTTGGAGCAGCCAGGTAATTCTTTTTTATTTGATTGTTTTAAATTTAAAATTTCTTTTACCATAATATCTTCCAAGATAGAATGTTTCTTTAATGGTCATCTAGTCGTCTTTAGTCTGTATAGGAAAGTTTCCTATTCTGTCTTCTGTCAACGTTTGTTTCTTTTACATAGGTCTTTGTAAATCTATATAAGGAACGTTCGTTCCTTTGTTTAATATAAAAAGATCATCTCATTATTCTATCATCTAGCCTGTGTAACATGGTATCAGAGTTTAGGAGATTTTTTTTGAGAAAATTAAGAATCTCATTATGAAATCTTATGTTTATTTTTTCGAAATAAATCCGTTCAAATCTGTTTATTCGTAGACCCGTCTACGGTTTCTGTTCAAAATTAGTTTGTAACATTATTGTGGGTCTGTTCGTTCTACCTCCATTCAACCCACCTACGGTTTTCTGCAAATCACGCACTCTTTTTTTGTCTGCCTAGACGATGATCTGGACTTATTTCGTGGCATTTTTTGCGGTATTTTTTTTTCTGCAACTCACATTCCTGGTGTATGTTTGTGGCAATCTCTCTTCGTTTTGAGGGCTTCTCTCTAGTGCTGTGACCCTTTTCTACAGTCCACGCAACGTTTAAGATTGCAGCTGCCAATGTTTGTTGATCGTTTTGTGCCCTTTCCTGATTGCAGAGGCCATTGTTTTTCTCTAAAACTCGCGCACCCATTTTTGCAACCCGTGTTCTCATTGTGGTGTTTTCTTCTCCTCATCCACCATTTTTGACCTCTTTCGAAGTTGTTTCTCAGAAAAACGACGGCCATTTTCACCTGTAGCTTCATTTTTTAAGCTTGTTTGCAATTTTTTTGAGGATTTTCCAACTTGCTAGGGTCTCCTTCAAAACTCCCTTTTCTCTTGCTAGTTCAGAAATCTACTTGCAGATTCTTGGTGGGTTTTTTGAAACCTCAACTAGGTTGTCGTCAGAATTTTGTGGGTGTCTCGGTTTTTGTGCCTCGAATATCATACAAATTAGAATTTTATTCTGATTTCAAATTCCTTCTAGGTTTTTTGAGATCTCTTTTGGGTCTTCATCGAATATTTTTGGGTTTCTCGACAATTTTGTCTTGAAATCTGTGCCTGTTCGGTTTTGATCATGTTTTCCTCAAAAATTGTATCCAATCATCTGAAATCTGCGATGATCGTGTGAGGTTTTGTTTTCTGGGTTTGTCAAATTTTCCTCAAAAATCGTTCTTTGGGCTCTGTAATACACAAAATTGTGTGGGATTCAGGGTTTTTACCATTTTTTTCCAAAAAAATGATGCTTTGTAAAACTTTGGTTTTTGGGTTTTTTTGGTTTTTACCTCAAAAACCATGGCTTCTTGCAGTCTGTTTAGTGTTGTAGTAATCTTCTGCAAAAGTTCTTGGTCTCTAACATTTTGTAGGTCCAAGGAGGTTCTCATCAACCGCAGAATGTTTCGACATCCATGCAATGACCATTAAGGGAGGGTATTAGTATAATATCTTCCAAGATAGAATGTTTCTTTAATTGTCATCTAGTCGTCTTTAGTCTATATAGGAAAGTTTCCTATTTTGTCTTCTGTCAACGTTTGCTTTTTTTAGAAACTTCTTTGTAAATCTAAATAAGGAATGTTTGTTCCTCTGTTTAATATAACAAGATCATCCCATTATTCTATCATTTGGCTTGTGTAACAATTTCAAGTTTGAACTTTTCTTTGTCTAATGAGTTGTAATTTTATTATACATTTACTCTATATGTGATAGGTCTCCTTACTAGCAAGGTGTGATAGATGTCGTAAATGTTTGTGGGAGGAGTTTAAAGCCCCTACTGATGTTGAGTTAAGTGGTCCCATTTTGTTAGAAATGGTTGAAGATATCAAAGTGAATTAGAGGACTGCCGAGTGTCTTGGAGCAAAAAGGGTTGCACCATCATGACAAATGGTTGGATCGATAGGAGGAATATGACACTCCTAAATTTTCTTGTTTCTTGTGGAGGTGATTGATTATTCTACTTCCCTAAATGCATTGAATAGTTTGAATTTGATTTAGCGATTAATATTTAAATTTTTTAATTTATGATTTATTGATTGATCATTATTTTGTTTTATTTCAAGATCCACCATGTTTCTGAAGTTCTTTGATGCTTCCTCACATGTCAAAAATGCCACATACTTATGTGAGGCTATTAAGGAAGTCATACATGAGGTGGGGGGAAGAAAATGTGGTTTAGGTGGTTATGGACAATGCAACAAGTTATGTTGCTGCAGGTAGACTTTTGATGGAGAGGAACCTGAAATTTGTTTGGTCTCCATGTGTGGCCCATTGCCTTGACCTCGTACTGGAGGATATTGGCAAGCTTGAATGGGTTAAAACATGCATTGATAGGGCCAAAAACATCTACAAATTTGTCTACAATCATGCATTGTTCCTTAGCATAATGAGGCAGTACACAAGGCAGGAGTTGGCTCGTCTTGGTATTACAAGATTCACCTCAAATCTTATCACATTAAAATCCTTGATGCAATCAAAGACAGCTTTGAGGTGCACATTTTTTGGTGAGGAGTGGAATTCCTCATCCTATGCTACGACCACTATAGAGATGGATGAGGTAGATTGCATTTTCGATGAGCCAGGTTTTAGGACCCCTGTGTAGAGATCATGTAGGTAAATTTTTTATAAATTCTAGAATCTACATTGTGTTTTAGTATTACAATTTAATATTTAGTATTTACTTTTAATTTATATGCATATTTTTCTTTTGTTTGCAACTATGCAATTTTTCTTATTTTCATGCTCACTTGTGACTTAACTGTTACTGTTTAACAATATTTGTAGGTCACTGAGCCCTTGGTAGTTCTCCTACAAGTTGTTGATGGGGAGAAGCCCTCTATGAGTTACAAATATGAGGGCATGGATAGGGCCAAGGAGGCCATTAGATCTGTACATGGAGGAGATGAGCGTAAGTAAGGTCCCATTTAGGCACTTATTGATAGGAGATGGCACCTCTAGCTTAATAGGCCCATCCATGTAGTCACTTATTACTTCAATCAGACATACCGTTTTTGCCATGATTTCAAGGCGAATGAGGAGGTTCTTAGTGGGCTCTATTTAGTGGTACAACAGATGTGTTCTTGTGATACTAGAACTACACTGCATGAGATAGAGGCATTTTATAATGCAACATGGGAGATTTTCAGATGCCAAATGTGCAAAGCCGCTCACAGAAAATTGTATCCAGGTAGAAATATATCTTAAGTGCATAATTTGATTTTATAATCTAGCCTTAAGCTCGAAATGAGACTGAATTTTTTTCTTTTCCTTATTTTAGATAGATAGTGGCAAATGTTTGGGCCTACAACGCCAAATCTTCAAAAATTGCCATCTGCATATTGAGCTAGCCATGCAGTGCTTCAGGTTGTGAGCGCAACTAGAGCATGTTCAAGCGCATTCACTCGAAAAGGCACAATAGACTGTTCGTGGAGAGGTTGAATGATCTAGTATTTGTTCATTACAACCTTCGTCTTAGAAGGAGACAAATTTTGGACAGTGACTCCAGTCCGATCACGCTAGAGGTCAATCTAGAATTTGAGTGGGTGAAAGATCCCAAGTCAATTCCACCTTGATTTTCTTAGTTTAAGTGTATTGACATTTTGTCAAACACTTGACATGCAAGGTCACTATGCACTGATTTCTGAGTTTAGTTGAAAGATTTGACTCTGACCAGCGAAAATGATTGTTTTTGGTATTCAATATTCTGATTTTTTTTTGTTTTTATGTTATTTCATTTTTTTTTGGATTTTTGCCAATAATTTGCAAAATAGAAACTAACAACTACAATGACTAAAATTAGAAAGGCACAAGAACTCAAATCACTACTGAAATAAATTGATCAAAATTATTTTCCCTCAATCAAATGCATGTGGAATCAATCATACCAGGTGATATGAATACAAGAGTGAATAATACTGATTTTCCAACCCCCAATTTCTCTTGCGTTCTGAAACTGAACATTTACCAACATCAAATGATAAAAATCTGCTACAGGATGATGCCCTAGCTGACATCAACTACAACTGGGAGCTATATAGCCCTAGAGGAAGTGAAATGAATCTGAAACTCGCTCAAAATCTTCTCCAGGCACCTTCACACTGCAAAATGAACCAAGAAAATCCTTATATGGTGACGTCAGTTGTATATGCATGTACGACTAGTAAGGAGGTCTAGAACCCAAAATAGATGGTGTGGCTAGCTGGTGACTGCAAAAAATCTGCAAACATATCCCTTCAATCACCGATTTGAAGCAAACTACATAAAATCTGTTCAAACCCTCTCTGATACTTTCAAAATCCTCCCTAAATAATGACGTTAGCCTCTGCTGAAATGGTATAGTTGGCAAGAGGTCTTCTAGGCAAGCACATGTACCCTCAATGCTCTAGATCTGCTCTCTATAATGATTAAAATAATAATACTGAGATGTATTGATGCAATTTGTGATTGGTTCTTCTCAATTTGATGACAAACTTGTTGCTGATCAGCTGATGATATCAAGTAACTCCTATTTCTCTAGCCAACTGGGGTATCGTCTAACCTGGAAAACTCAAGAGGCTATGTTCTTGGTCATGGTTTGTAGAAAAAGTATGATAGTCAAAATTCCCACCTTAATTTCTTTCAAATTCTCCACTTGGATACCCAAAATGAATGCCAAATTCACTTTGTATTTCCAGCCCTAACCCTAATTTTGAATTAGGGTTTCATTTGCCCTTTTTATTAATAAAATAGCTTTATTTTATTTTAGTATTTTAAAAAAAAAATGATAATAATATCACCTTTTTATTACTTTATTATTTTTTTATAAAGTGAATATAATCACTTTTTTAAAAATATTTTATTATACCCCAAACTTAGGAAACAATAAATTATTTCCTTATTAATAAAATGCAATCTAGGGCTCAAAATCAAATTCTGTTTGAAGCTTTGTGGTCTCTGATAGTGTCTGAACCCTGCAGGTAAATTGGAACCTTGCTCAAATACAACCTGAAAATGCACAAGAAGTCCCAAAGTGAGTCCCCTTATCAACCCATTGGCCTATGGGAACTCAATTGATAGGCCAACCATTAACTCATCTCCTGTCTCCTAGAAAGGGGACATTATAGTGGGTCACTGAGTCTACCGATCTTGTCTTTACTGATGAGGACCCTAAGTGGATTGACCGGGCGGATAGAGAAGCTAAGGTTGTGGCCATGGCAGAGGAGGATAGAGCACAATCAGACACAAGCATAGATGTAGCGGATGTTGGTCACAGTGGCACCTCACAGGCCTAGGCATAGTTGAAGTTGGTTAGAGTGGCACCTCACAGGCATAGACTATGGTTGTTCAATCATCCGGGACCTACCTTAGACGCCTTTTTAGGAGGGATGCAAGCTCCTCTAAGGCTGAGGTTGAGCAAAAGCCATAGATTTGTTTTTGTTTTCACATATGTTTGAAACATTTAATGTCATGGATTTCATATTCCATGAGTTTTATATACATTTGACAATATTTATAATTTTATATATCTAAAATTTCTGTTTCCTTCAGTTACAATTTGCGTTTATACTAATGTGATCGATGTATGTTTATGTACGTAATCAAATTATCTTTTATTTGATGATGTTAATGTGTCTTTAAGCTTTATTCAATAGTGGGTGCATGAAACAAGTTTTTAATCCTTAAAAATCTCTAAATTTCAAGGGTTTTCTCACTTTGCCAAGTTTTGTCAAGTTTTTGCCGTGTTTGTTTGCCAAGTCACGAGTCATGAGTCGAGTCAGCCTTGCGGAGTCCGAGTTTGCGAACCTTGGTTTGAATCCACCCAAAATTGACTAAGGAGAAATCTCTTTACCAAAGTCAATGTTCCAATAGGCTTTTTGTCCTAGGATTTGAGATGAACAAAATGTCCAGCTTCACTATTAGAAAATATGAAAATAACCCAAGATGTTTTATTCCCTATTACAACTCATTTTATATCTGGTCTGCGATTTTTTGTTTATTTGCATAAAGTGACCCTTTTAATCAACTTTGGGTCTTGGGGAAGTCACTTTAAGTCACATGGCCACCTTTAAATAAAATAATTAATTAAACTAAAGTTGTTTGAAAAATAATAATGTAAGACGACCTAAATTCAATTAATTAAAATATTCCCTCAGCAAGCCCGTAATTAGCCTATGCGAATAAAATAGGCGAAGGGGTCCTGCTGGAACACCCAGGTCAAAGAAGGGGACATTACAATTCATTCCTTTATGACTTATGAGAGACTTCTATGTGCTTTATTGACACTCATGGTGAATTACCAAGTGTCAAGGTTTATAGTATTGTTTTATTCAAGAATAGTTTCTTTGTCAGAAATATGGAGAGTGGGTACTGGAGAACAGATATTTCCCACACAACACCCTGATGATTCAACCCAATAGATTTCTGATGGAGTGGCCTATTTTTAGATAGAGTATCTATATGGTTGTATTTAAATCTTAGTGGTCCCTCCTCACAAGTCAGTTGTACAAAATCTCAAATTAAGTTTAGAAAACATTGAGATTGGATAAGAAGTCTTTTAAGTACAAAATGAGTCAGTTTCAGAAGGAAATAAAATAATTAAAAGCTCATGATATTTTTCTAGATACTTTCTAAATATCTAGGACATATTACTATTTTGTAAAATGTGGATATTTTACTTGAAATATATGTTCAATACAAGCTTGATCCTTGTTTGTTATGTTTGTTTTTATGAAATTTGACCATTTTAAAACAATGCTTTGTTTTTCAACTTCTTTACATGTAGTGCTGTGGAACACAAATTAGTTGAGGAACTGGCGCATCTCCATGGTACCAACAAGTCTTTCACAATATTTTCGAAAGGTAGGAACAGCTGATTACATGTAAACTATTAAAAACGCTACTTTATATGACTCTTATCATAGTAATTACTTCAAACTTTGTCTGATATTTTCCAGCTGGAGATGAATCAGCTAAGCGAAATCAGGACAGAAAAATGAGTACAGAACCTGAAGTTGCTGAAGAACAAGAGAATAAAACTCAATCATTTTGGGAGTCAATCAAGAATATGGCAAGGTATTTTTGGATATAATTTGAAATCCAAACAACGATTTCTTGATACCCTGTTATATTTGGATTAAATTAAAATCATTTTGGGAATTGTGAATATAATAGTAAGCACATTGTAGTAAGTGATGATTTTATGTTTTCTTATTGAATCCTCTTTTTGGACATGATCATAAACATCTTGCCATATGCATGGTTAGATATTCAATTAAATGTACATAGAAATGGATGGGCACTCCTACATTATATTTTCTATATGTTCTTAATAGCATTACATGCCTTCAATATTATTATAAATTTATAATTATCATGCAAAATATTTCATTTAAGATGATGTATTACTTGCACACACCTAACTTATATCATATAACAAAATTAAAATTAACTTGTATTATCTTCACTTTCAAAGTCTAGGCAGCAAGAAAATGTTATCAAAATCAATTGTAAAGTGTACAAGAAGGTTGAAAGGCATCTTGCTGAAATGTGACCTGTTATGTGTCACAATCATTTTCTCATTTACTACCATCCAATGTCAAACATGATGTTTGCAAAGCTAGAGGGTATGCCTATATAGGAACATTAACAAGTTTGATTGATAATGAGACTAAAATCATGTTTTAGCATTCAAAGTAAAATTTCAAGCTAGTTAGGGGCTTCTCAAAATAATGTTTTCTTTGATAGGCATTTTTCTTATGTAAACATTGGACAGTTTGTAATGTCCCTTCTTATTCTCCCTTTTATAATCTCCTGCAAAACCGACATTAGTACCAAATATTACACAATATTTACATGACTCATACTCTACTCTAAGTAAGGGGGGGATTTGATTCTTAAGCCTGCCTCTAGGTCGACTTCACAGAATTCTTGATTCTCGGCTTGAGGGATATAAGATCCACTCTAAGCAACCGGGCTATCGACACGTCATCTCATAGAGCACTGCCCATAAGAATCTCTTGGAAGCAATAAATGTTATCCAAGCCTATGCATATGCATATGACTGACATTAGTATATATACTGCCTATATGAGATTATAATAATCTCGAGACTAGAAATAATATAATAATTTCCTCTAGTCCCCTTCAGATATGGGGTCCATCTCTAATGAATATAAGATTCATCTTATATGCTCTCCATATCATCAACTTGGGTGGACATATAAATGAACCAAAATTTAATGTAAATTATATAATCATCTATTCAGATTTATCAAAGAAAATCTAGAAGCACAAAAAATGCATATAACATAATTATGTAAATCTTAATTGTACATATATATAATATATATATCAATATATTTTTTATAAATGAAAAATAGAATCCTTTGGGTATATATATATATATATATTAATAAATAAAATTATTTCATTCAACTTTTAATTACATTCCAAGACGAAAGACTGCTGCTCTCGACTGCAAGATCTATGTTTCTCTTTCCTTTATTTCTTACTTATCTACCTGTTTATATTTCTTTGTTTTCCGTTTTCCTTTACTTTGTTATGCATTCCTCTTTCTTCTTTCTTATTCCTTTCCTCTTCCATTAATCCTTCTTTAACTCCTACTCTCTCCTCTCGTTTTTCCCTCTTTCAAATGAACTCTCCTCTCTTTTATATCTTAATTTGAAGGAGTCACATCTCTTTACTACATATGTCTTGACCTTTCATTAGATTTGGTTAATTTATATTAATCTATATTATACTATTTATTTACTTATTTATTTTATGTTTATTATCATTTATTATTAAATCCTATTTAGAAAGGCAACATACTTTCTACAATCTTCTCGCTTGTAAATTTTATTTATTTATTCGTTCATTGTAATTTTATTATTATCTAATTATTTTAAATCATATTTTAAATCTTATTTTTTGATAATAGATTATATATTATTATTTATATTATAATAATAATATTTTATTATTATTTCTTATTTTAATATTTAATTTTATTATTAATATTAATATTAATATATGATTTTATTATCATTATTTATTTAATAATATTTTATTATCTAATTGTTTTTAAAATTCTATCTTAAAATGGGGACATGACACAATTCTTCACACATTTATTCTCCCCAATTAATTTTATTTTTTACTTTTCATAGATTAAAGAAACATTAATGTGTATCTTGATTTTTATCTCTAGCTACTAAGTGATGGGATTATGACCTTGATCTTCTTTGATGAATATATTGACATCGAAGCATGTATGAACAGATGACCTTAATTGACGTTAGGCCTGGAGACGATAATGCCAACACCGAAGAACAAAATTGTGCGTTTTGCTTCGAAATGTAGACCCAACAATGAATTGTAGCCACTATTATTGATTATCGACCCTTCCAAGTAAAAACACACGGCACTTTATTACTATCACTCCTTGTTAGAGGGAATCACAACTAATTAAACAATTGTCTCAAGCCGCCTATTTATTCACATCAACAACCATTATCCTCCAATGATGGCATCTGGATGATGCCTTACCAAATTGCACAGAATCACTGGTGTTTCTCGCCAATTCTAAGTGCCAATTTGCACCAAGATTTTACAATTCTCAGAGCTCAAGATCCATTGCAACTCCTCAAGGGTTCACACACAACATCAATAAACAAATCGACATGCATAAAACATTCTCCAAATCCCTTCTTAAGGTTCCCAAACCCCAATGGCCATGTCTTCAGCTTGACGAATCCAGCGAACTTAACACACACCTCTTATAACTTCATCACATCATGCCATATACCTTGGCCAAATTCAAATATTTGAATTAACATTAATACCACACTCTGGGCTAGCCGAACTCAAAAGTTTGGATTAATAATAAATCGGTAGGCCCCATATGACATGATAAAAATAAAAGAATAAAATCTTCACAATGTATAAACTCCCAAGGCATAAGACCAAGTTCTCTTCTGAACACCAATGGATCAAGTCATGGCAGTAATGCCTTGCCAAAGACCAAAAAATGTCACTCAACCACTTACTATAAATAGTAAGTTCGCTACCAGAGACCCTCAAATCAAACCATTACCCTGCGAGGGTCGTAGTAATGGGCTAACAAACCACAATCTCCTACGCCTGCTAAAATGGGGATATTACAATGATGTCCTTGAGAATGGGATCAATTCTCATTATGTATCTTGCAAAACCAAATGGTTGTGTCCTTTGAATGTTAAGAGACATATCTCTCCCTAAACCGTATCTCTTCATTACTTAAAACAGATTGGCTTGTTATCCAAATTAATAATTGATTGTTATTTGTTATCTTTTGTCTAAACACTATTCATTAATTTATTAACATTGCTGTATTACAGCCTGCAGCTTGGATTATGGTCTATGCTGACTTGGTGGTAGTCGATCTTGTTCATTAATGTTCCTTATAAATAGTTGTGGTTCTTGTATATCATAGCTGCTCCATTTATAAATCGTTGTTTATCCTCAGCTTTCTATCTAAAAGATTACGCTTTGTCCCTTTGACGCAAACCAAGGGATGCTGGATCCAATTAAGGACAGTCCAAACCTTGCAGCTTTAGAACAACATAGCGGATAACTCAACACAACAAATATTTTAACTCAATTTTCATTAACATGCCCGGCTATAAGGTCTTTTGGGTTAGGGCCCATTACAATCAGAGATTACAATTCTGCAAGATCAACAAGGATCCAATACAATCTCAGCTAGTTCAGCTCTGAAAACTATCATCAACTAATGGAAACCCTAAGGCAGATCTGAACTTGAGCTCACAAGCCTCCAAGCAATCTCCTTGTTTCCAAGCCTCAACCACTAGCTTTGCTACAACAACTATCAGAAATCAATCTGATCTGCAAGATCTTGCAGGATCTTTTCCACAACTTCACCACTCAATCTGTCCCCACTTACCTCCCTAAACATCTACCCCAAATATCCTATAAATACTAATCATCAGCCACAAGTCAGTTGGATGAAACCATAAACTCCTAACAAATATTAAATGCAATACAAGTCGGCTCATAAATAGCCTTACAATAATTAAATTCAACATGTCAGTCTATAACAACAACTACCAACAATAAATGCACCAAGTTGGCCCAACAAATCACACAGAACTCCAGTCGGTAAACCAGAATTACCAAGCACCAGTGAAATAACCGAGCATGCCAAGCATTGCCGAGCACTAGTGTCGATTGAGCACCGCAGATTACCGAGATCCCTTCAGCGACCGAGCTTCCTTAAATGACCGAGATCGTCGGTCAAGGCTGCAACTGAGTAACACCGGCCAAACAACACACCTCCCATGCAGATTCACCGAGTACCCTAGAATGCCCTTGCATCACCCTTAGTAATTGCTTGTTGAAAACAACTTAATATATATGCTGTCTTAAACTGATATATATTAATCGTTTCTAATCCAATGAGTCTTTTCTTAACAAGACATGATTTCTACTGTATTGACATCGATGCCTTGATTGCTTCCCAATCTTTTGTAATACTCTTCTCATCATAGGCATTGCTCTTGATTCTTGAACACGACTCCTGAGATGGTCATTGGTTCTGAGATGTTTGGTCGCTCCATGTATTATCTGTGTATAGCATCAGCGACTAAGATTTAATCATTGCATATTTATAATCTTAATTATCATCACTATTACAGATTGCAACTTGGGTTATGTTTTACGCTGATCGCTCAATGACGATTCCTTTGCCCAATCTTCTTGATAGCAAAGATGACTTGAGAATGTCTCCATAACGTGCTGTGTTACCTTAAACTGAATAGGTTCTCATAATTCCAACACTGATTTTCTGGAATTTATGCAGACAAACTGTTCTTACAATGGTCCTGTAGCAAACATTGTAATTCTCTGATACCAAGGTGCCGCGATTACATCCTGTAATCCAACAATGTCTCTATAACTTAATCCAGTCCAACTCTAGATCGTAGATTATTCTTTATGTGATATATATATTCTTTCAATGTATCATTCAAGTGTTATTAAGCTATTTGTCTTCAGCAATATGGCTATGCATTATCAAAGGTCACGAGATACAAATCTTTTGTACTTTGGGGTTATTGTCTAGGAGCTTTTGATAATTGTTTGCTTATGGGAACATCACATGTATGGTATTTTGGTTCACAATCAAGAAGACCAAAGCAGGGTTACCAAGACAATTTAGATGGTTTGAGTCTGTGTGATCAAGAATATAAGCAATAAAAACAAGACAAGAGCTAACATCCTCAGCTCACTGTCAGGAAGATTGAAGCAACAAGAGAAGAGTAAGAAGGCTATGGTGAATGTGTGGTTTGAGCATGTGTGATCAAGAATATAAGCAAGAAAAACAATGACAAGGGCTAATATCTTTAGCTCAGAATCAGGAAGATTTAAGCGAGAATAGTAAGAAGGCCATGGTGAATGCATGGTTTGAGTATGTGTGATCGAGAATAAAAGCAAGAAAAACAAGACAAGGGCTAATATCTTCAGCTCAGAATCAGGAAGATTGAAGCGAGAAGAGTAAGAAGGCCATGGTGAATGCATGGTTTGAGTATGTGTGATCGAGAATATAAGCTAGAAAAACAAGATAAGGGCTAATATCTTCAGCTCAGAATCAGGAAGATTGAAGTGAGAAGAGGAGTAAGAAGGCCATGGTGAATGCATGGTTTGAGTATGTGTGATCAAGAATATAAGCAAGAAAAACAAGACAAGGGCTAACATCTTCAGCCCAGAATCAAGATGATTGAAGTGAGAAGAGAAGAGTAAGAAGGCCATGGTGAATGCTACGGTCTTCCAGGCCAATATCAAAGAGACCAAAGAAAAACACAGTGGGTATCATAGTCAACCAACTTACAATGATGCTGACCTTTCCACAGATGAGAGTGGTAGTGTAACAGACATAAATATTATCTTCTCCAACAGGACTGCATCTAAAGATCAGAAGCTTTTTCCCAACAGACAAGCTTATAATAAAAGTTGTTTTTGTTTTTGTAATAACATTGATTGTTATCCTAAATATCCTTCTAATATGTAGAAAAATATGTATTCAACGTTTTCTCACTGTAGAGTACTACATAAATATTTGAAGAGACCTTCTGTAGAACAATAAAAGTATTTTAAATTTTTTTGTTATTTGATTTGTGCAATTTAGTAATGACGGTTTTGTGGGCAAATTGGCAGGTCGGAGGGTTCGAGAAACAAATTCAGTTCCATGAGCTTACAAGCAACGGTATCACAGGAATATCCTTTAGTTGCAACTTGTAACCCACCTCGTACTTCCCATTTGTTTACTCCATTATACATATTTCTGTTTATCTGTTTCTTCTACATTTTTAGAGATATTCAAGCAAAATTCAATTGCCGCAAGTTTTCATCGGCATCAGATAATCTGGAAAAGGATAAATTGACTTGAGCCATATTTTTAAGGCATTCAAGTTACTTGTTATGGTTAATTTTCATTCTAGATGAATGATAATATGTCAAAATGGATTATATACCCCCTCTCTTGCCAAGAAGCTTAGCTTCTATTATGTTTGCCATCTAAATGCTTCCATCATCCTTGTTATTTTTATATTTGAGCCAAATGAATTCTCACCATGTGCTTTACAGCTCCAAGCGGAATACAATATAAACAATATTGGTGCATTTAAATTTTGTAAGCCAAACGGACCACAATGTCTTGTAATTTAAGAACAATCCTTATTGGAAATTTCTACAGGAAACGAAGACAGCCTTTTACATATATGCTTAACTAGCAACAATGCTTGTGACTTGTGAGCATTATTCATATAACAAAATTGTCTTTCTGGTGTGGGTACAAGTATCCTCGTGCCTTGGTGCATATGCTAGGTGATGAGTAGCAAGTAGTGAGTTTATTAACGTCAAAAATTGGTGTATCAATAATCTATGGTTTGGCAATAGTACTAATTTTATCTATTGAATTATCGATGATTTACCTTGTTATAAATGAAGACAAGTGGACATGCTTATGATCTCTAAGCATCTGTTAACAACTAGCCACTGATTACACATGTAGTGCAAATTTTCTAGTTACCACATTAATTATCTTCTCCATGTTCAAGATGTTATGTCAATGCCATGAATGTATGAGTGTTTTTGTTTGGTAAAATGCCAATTTCCTTTCCATGGATATATGGGTTTCTTTTTTGATGTTGGAGAGGCAACAAACGCTTTACTTCATATACTAAGGTGTTCCTGCCAGTCTTCAATTTGAAAGTTCATTTTCCTTTACAATATCAGACCTTTCTTTTAAAAAACAAATATGCATCTTTCTATGTAGTCACATCTTTGTCAGGATTAAACAAATGGTGTATTTATCTCACTCCAACTTGTACAATCCTCTTCGGCTACTTTTGGCATTTTCGGATACTTTAGCAAGCATCCCAGTTTGCAAGTCGAGTTAATACCTTATACATGGATATTCGATTGCCGCTCAAACTTTAGATGGATAAAAAATAGGAATGATCATAGCATACTTGTTTTCATTATTTAAAACAACGGATTGAAATATCTATCTTCGCATTTTATTACCCTATGAAAATATATTTTATTGTTTAGCTTAGAAATCACATACTATATTTTCAGTTTCTCAATTTGTTAACTATCAATCATGTTGCATAATAATATTATTGTTTCTTCTTTCAATACCTAATGTAGTATTCAATGGTCAGATATTTTATATAAATTTTAAATTTTGGTTCTATTGATTACTATTTTATTCATATATTAAACATGAAACTGTATTTTTTAATTAAATATATGTTAATTAAAAAATAAGAAATATATAATAATAAATAAAATATACTAAAGTTTGTAATTCTCCATAAATCTTGCTATGAGGGCTATTTTTATGCAAAATTTTCTGTTATTATGGTTTTGTTTGATCATGAAGAAAAGAGAGAAGAAAAAAAGGGCAATGAAGAGGATGGAGAGGAAAAAGTGGAAGCCAAGAATCATTTGCAACAAGAACAAACTTTCAGCAATGTAATATTATGCAGTCATAGAATTGATTGGATACATACAAAATGGTATGATTTATTACTCATTGTATACAAATATGAGAACCCTTGCATAATATGTAGATAAAGGGAGACAAACTAAAACCATGACGAGTTTTAATTCTATGATAAGAGACAAAAATAGTGAATAGACTAACTAAGCTTAGCTATGCAATTGTGAATAGGACCTAAGATGAAACTAATTAGATAAAACATTTTATTTGCATGAACATTTAACATTTTAACCTAGACTTTTATTAACAATTCATCTTCAATGCTAATTGAAGATGCTACAAACTATTGTACTTTTTAGTCTCAACTCTAAACCACATATTTTCATCTAAACTTGACCACATTTCTAGATCATGCATATCTTTAAAATATCAAGCAATTCACTTGCTTTAGAATTTGAACCATTACAACCCTACTTTATTTTCATACTACCTTTAATTTTATAAGTAGAACAATTTGGTTGTTGCAGATTGTTCATTCCTTTTACACTAACATAGAATGAACTTCTACAAAACAATCCACCAAAGGAGACATGAGGAACAACACTAACCTCTTTTTTTTTTGAAAGGGATAAAAGTTTATGTTGAAGGTTAACAGTTGACTAAGATGAATAATTGAACTAAGAGGGTGAGGGTCAACTTATTTGTTGCAAAATAAAAGTTCATAAAATAGTTTGAAACGATTTTTCTTAACACACGTTGGTGATAAAGGTTACTAGTTGAATTAGTTTTATCGAGAGATTATATATAGAAAGCGAAGTTTGCAACCATAGCTATCCTAACATTTAAGTTTATTCATGATAGTAACTAGCTTATAATTTTAGCTATACCAGTATCGAATAATTGAGCCTAATGCTAACACAATACTACAATGAGTTTTTAGGGTTCATTTATTAAAGCATTGTGATTATATATCACGAAACCTAATTAGCTAATGAATAACTAACAAATTTCATTGTTCATAAAATTGAGTTACAATTTAACTTATAATTTCCTATAAATTAACCCATATTACGCATCCATTGGATGCATACTGTCAACCCTTAATAATAATAAATGAAAACATGATTTTTTTTTAACAAATAATAATTATATTAATTATTATCACCTAATTAATATAATAATTATTAACAAATTTAATAAATTATTTATTAAATAATATTAATTATTAATCTTCAGAGTTATTAAATAATAAATTAATTATTAAATAATATTTATAGTAATTAATATTAAAAATATTAATTAATATAAATATTGATTAATATAAAATAAATAATAAATTAATTATTAAATAATATTTATAATAATTAATATTAAAAATATTAATTAAAATAAATATTATTTAATAAATAATAAATTAATTATTAAATAATATTTATATTAATTAATATTATAAATATTAATTAATATAATATAAAATAAATAAATATTAAAAAAAAGTGATTTAAAAAAAGAAGTTCTAAGTAAAATGGGGCCTCGGCCTGCAAGCCGAAGGTCCTCAACCCTGTTCTGTGGGGCCAGCGCTGTCAACGCGGTAATTAATTATTAAATAATATTTATATTAATTAATATTATAAATATTAATTAATATAATATAATATAAATAAATATAAAAAAGGCAATTTTTTTTTAAAAAAAGTTCTAAGTAAAATGGGGCCTCGGCCTGCGAGCCGAAGGTCCTCGACCCTGTTCCACGAGGCTCGCACTGTCAGCGCGGTAACCCCACATACAGGGCCCCATCTTGCCTAGCTAACTTTAACCCTTTTGAAATTGTTAGGATGCCTCCCCTTACGCGTCAAGCTTGAAGACGTAATAGAGGACGAGGGGCTAGGCGAGCTCCCTCGGGTCGCGAGCAAGTTGAACAAAGGGCCGAGATATCGGCAATAAATCAACCACCACCACCACCACCTCTCGATCCTAATCAGGAGGTCCTGTTAGCCCTACATAACCTCATCAAAGTTATACAGGAAATGTTGCCTCTCGTTAATCCTCGGTTAGAGCACCAGTTGTCCGGAGGACATAGATAAGAGGTCAGAGAGAGAACTAGGAGCCCTCCACGAGATCATGAGGAGGGGCAGGGGGCACATGAGGTGGAGTCGGTTCACATGCCAGAACCACCACCTAGATTTGTTCAGAGGGTACCCCGTGATGCAGGGGACCATATTAGAGATCTCCTAAAGTTATAGCCACCTTTGTATTATGGTTCTACAGAGGGTATAGATGTCGAGGCATGGCTTTTGAGCTTAGAAAGGTGTTTTGGGTTGAGTCAGTATGATGGCAACGTTAAGACCCGTTTTGCAGTACACCTTTTGAGAGGAGGTGCTTCCAAATGGTGGAAACAGGAAGAATTTAAGAATAATACTACTATGGACGCTATGTCTTGGGAGACATTCCTAGAGAGGTTTTGAGACAGGTACCTATCAGAGCACTATAGGCTGACGTGTATAGATGAGTTCCACGAGCTCCAGCAGAGGGGACTCACAGTGTTACAGTATGAGACCTGCTTCCTTGAGTTGTTACCTTATGTAGACTATATGAAGGATGAAAAGCTATGAGTCAACCATTTTGTTAAGGGACTCAATGATTGGATAGAGGGACAGGTTCGCATGACCTCACCAGGGACCCTTTGTGAGGCAGTAGAGATGGCTTTGGTTGCAGAAAAAATTTGGGGTAAGTCTAGAGACGCTCGTGATAGGTCTCAGAACTATAACTCCACATCATAGTCACAGGGGCACCAAAAGAGTCACTGGAAGAATAACAACAGGTATTCCTCGAGGTCTTTTAATAAGAACCCACAATAGCAGACTCAACAAAACTAGAAATAGAAGCCACCACAGGGACAACAGGGCTCTAAGCCAAAATAGTGGCAGGCACAGGGACAGAGGAAGTATCAGTGATAGTAGTATACAGATGCACCCCCAGCATGGACTCAGTAGTCCTCTCGGGGTGGTTTCAGTGGTTCTAGTAGGACCAGTGGTCAACAGTTCTCTAGGCCACAAGGAATTCAAACTTTCACACGTGGTCCTTGCTATGCATGTGGTGCCATGGGGCACTTAGCTTGTGATTGTCCATAGGGTCAGATGTCAGGCAGTCAACATATGGCAGCATCGGAGCCTACAGTAGGAGACTTTGGAAAGTCTCATAGGGTTTTTGTAGTGGTTGATAACCACCAGGCCGAGCACCAAGCCACAGTGATAGAGGTTGCAAGTATGATCAGCGGTATTAGTAGTACTATATTGTTTGATTCTGGTGCTATTGATTCTTTTATATCTCCAATTGTTGTGGAGCATTGCGGGCTTGTGGCAGCTAGATAGGAAGTTAGTTGGGAAGTGGAGTTAGCATCAGGGTCTAGAGTGTCAGTAAACTCTTTAGTGAAGGATAGTCAGGTGCAGATTGGTGATTTCATCACTACTATGGATCTTCGAATCACACCTCTTGGTTCTTATGACATAGTAGTTGGCATGGATTGGCTTTATGCCCATAGAGCTAAGTTAGATTGTCGACAGAAGAGGATCAAGTGCCTTGATGATCATGGTACAGCCATTATGATTTGCGGGATTCAGAGAGACATCTCTCTTCATATGATCTCAGCCATGTAGCTTAAGCAGAGCATGCGAAGGGGATGTCAGCTTTTTGCTATTACTATCAGTGATAGAGAGGATGAGGAGGAAGGGAAACCATCTCTTGATGATTATCCTATACTTTAGGAGTTTGCCGATGTGTTTCCTACTGAGCTTCCAGGCATGCCTCCTCATAGAGTAGTAGATTTCCATATAGATCTTGTTCCAAGAGCTGCTCTAGTTTTGAGGGCACCTTACAGGATGACTACAAATGAGCTTAATGAGCTCAAGATCCAGTTAGAGGAACTTTTGGGGAAAGGTCACATTCGTCCTAGTGTTTCACCTTGGGGCGCATCTGTTATCTTCCTTAAGAAGAAGGATGGATCCTTGTGGTTATGTATGGATTGCTGAAAGCTTAATAAGCTTACCATCAAGAATCAGTATCCACTCCTCAGGATTGATGATTTATTTGATTAGCTTAAGGGTGCTAAGGTGTTTTCCAAGATTGATCTTAAGTCAAGATACCACCAATTATGGATTGTTGATTGCGACATTCCTAAGACTACATTCCATACCAGATATGGGCATTGAGTTCACAGTTGTACCTATCAAACTCACCAATGCTCCAACGGTTTTCATGAGCCTTATGAATAGAGTATTCCGCACTTTCCTAGATAAGTTTGTAGTTGTGGTCCTTGATGATATCCTGATTTATTCATGAGATGATGAGGAGCACGAAGAGCACTTGAGACAGGTATTGCAGTGTCTTAGAGACAGTCAGTTGTATGACAGTTTGTCCAAATGTGCTTTCTATAGGACAGAGATTCATTACCTTGGACATGTTATTTTAGGAGATGGAATCTCAGTAGATCCATCTAAGATTAGAGCCATCATGGATTGGCCTACAAGTACTTCAGTGACAGAGGTCAGGAGCTTTATGGGATTGGCAGGTTATTACAGACATTTTGTAGAGGGTTTTTCTAAAGTGGCTCATCCCATCACTTCTCTTTAGCGTAAGGGAAAGAAATTTGAGTGGACCGAGAAGTGCGAGAGGGCCTTTCAAGAACTCAAGAAGGCACTTACCAACGCACCTATTATAGCAGTGCCTGATCCTCAACAAATTTTGTTGTGTGCACAGATGCTTCCTTAGATGGTTTGGGAGAAATTCTAATGCAGAATGGGCGAGCCATTGCATATGAGTCTAGGAAGCTTAAGACTCATGAGCTCAATTATCCCACTCATGACCTTGAGTCAGCTGTAGTCGTTCATGCCTTAGTGAGATGGTGACATTTCCTTTTGGGTCATCGGTTTGAGCTTCATTTTCACCATCAGAGTTTACAGTATATTTTCTCTTAGTTGAACTTGAATGCACGTCAGCATAGGTGGATGGAATTCCTTTGTGAGTATGATTTTGATGTCCACTACATCAAGGGGAAAGAGAATGTAGTTGTCGATGCTTTGAGTAGGAGACGCCATGGGGCCTACTCTATGACAACAAGTACTGAGTTGAGGGATCAGATATTGCATCACTTGCATGAGGATGTTTGGTATGCAGAGGTTAGTCAGATCATTCGGTCTCAGAGTACTCTTGAGGGTAAATATTTGAGATATTCCCTAGATTTTGATGGGCTTTTACGCCATAGAGGACACATCTATGTCCCATCCTCCAGAGACTTGCGAGTTTTCATCATGCTAGAGGCTCGTAGGGCCCCCTTATGCAACACATCCCGGAGTCAAGAAGATGCATGCTGATTTGAGACTGTTATATCATTGGCCAAGGATGAGACAAAACATAGCTGAGATAGTGGCACGATGTCTTGAGTGTCAAAGGGTTAAGCCAGAGCATTGTCACCCTGGTGGTTTGCTTTAGCCTCATGAGATACCTGAGTGGAAGTGGGATACAATTTTCATTGACTACATCATTGGTCTTCCTATGTCATCTTGACGCCATGACGCCATCATGGTGATAGTTGACAAACTGAGCAAAGTAGCCCACTTTTCACCTGTTTGGACCACTTTTACAGCCCCAACAGTAGCACAAGTTTTCTTGCGGGATATTGTCAGACTTCACGACATACCTTGTAAGAGTATTTCTGATAGAGATTCTCTCTTCACATCATCTTTCTGGAGAGGATTACAGACAGCTTTGGGCACTAAGCTCAATTTTAACACCACTTATCACCCAAAGACTGATGGACAGATAGAGAGGGTAAATCAAGTGTTGGAGGATATGCTCTGCATGTTGTGTGTGTGAATTTTGTACCTAGCTGTAAACACAACACTTCAGTAAAACATTAGAGGTTAGCAAAAATCAAAATCGTGCAGTGAAATGGAAACTAATCTAACCAGGTGATTTACTGCCTTCTAGTAGATGCGAGTATGTATTCTCAGATTGGACCGAGATCAGTGACCTTGATGACACCTAAATGAAGGATTTGAATGTAGAATCTAGATATGAGATGAATGCAAATTAATCTATATTTTTGGATTTCCTATGCAATAAGATGAGATAAATTGATATGAATTTATTCTAGATGAAAAACTGATATGCAAAATAAGCTAACAAGGATATGCTAAATATGAAACTAAAATGACAAGATTGATCTCACAAAAGTTGTTGATTCGCAAAGAAGCTTCAAATTTTCAGATATCAATTCGCCAGCGTGATTGTGCAAATTTGTGGATTGATTTTGGCAGAGTAAGTATGCAAATTTATGAGATGATTTGTGAAGAGCTGAGCCTTGATTTTATAGAAATCCAGGGCTTTGGGGATGCATGGAAAAAGCCATAAATCACTCAGGTTGATTTTTGAGTCAACAAGGAATTAAAGATACTTAACTCTCAAAAAATCATGCAAAAACAACTTTTTGATTTAAATTAGAAGTTGAGATCAGCTTTTAACTCAAAAGAGAGTTGAGTTTATTTTTAAAACAACTTGAATTGATTTTCTGATTTAAAGTTCAACTATTTTTTGGATGTGCATAATTAATTATGAATTAAATAAATAAATAAAGTGATTTATCCTCAACTTAACTGATTTTAAAAATAAAATAATTGATTTATGGGTTAATCAATTATTAAATCAAACTTTTATTCTAAAACTATATTATTAAATTTAACAATTGACATTAATTAATTAAATAAGAATTTAATCAATTAGTCATAAGATATTTTATTTATTGTCAAAATTTAAATAATACAATTTAGGAATAAATATAATTAAATCCAATTAAATGATTAAGTGGTAGTATTAAATCTAATTAATTAAATATTCAGAATATTCAATTAATCAAACTTTAGGATAAATAAGATTTATCACCAAATAATCATTAAATTAAAGATAATTAGGATAAATAAGAATATTACTAGGAATATTCCCCGATGCAGAATTTGAGATAATCAATTAGGATTCGATGATGTTTAGATGTGCCTTAGGTTAGGACTTTGATGTCGATTTCATTTTATGTGTCGATATAGGAGGTTAATGAACCTATAGCCCATTTTTGGGGTATTACATTTTGCCCCTCTTTGAATTGATTTGCGAAGCGTAGTGGTTCAAAGACAGTCTGTGTATGATGTTGAAACTGATGTTTGAAATTGAAATTGATATGAAACAGAAACTTGATTGAAGTTGATAGGAAGATATTAGGTTCTGAATGACCAAAGATAATGTTAACTATAACAGTAATGAACCGATGATTGCGAAGAAGTGTCAAAACACCTGATTCTGAACCTTATGATTACGAAGGAGTGACCGATTCCAGACTAGATTGTCGATAAGAATCACATTGGTATCACTTCTAAACCCTTCAGTTACAAAGAACCAAAGAAATAACACTAATGAACCGATGGTTACAAAAAATTGATACAGTTTACAAGATTAAGAGAATACTAGATTGATATGGATCTTGATGAATCTGATATTCCCCAAGCACTGATTGATTTGCCCCAAGCGATGAGGTATTTTTGATGAATCAATAACTAGACGTGGTTGTTGTCTTGATTACTGAGGAAAGATTTGATTTCAAATTTAGATTATAGACTTTGAATGGTGTGCAATACCATGCCCCCTTCAGGATTAAAATTAAAATCTGACAAGGAAAGTCAGCGTTGATAGTTTAGAAGCATGTTAATTGATTTGACAAGTGGTTATACACGTCTGAGAATGCATTCTACATCGTTTAGAAGTCCTGGAGACCAAGTTTGACTAGGTTTGACCATGAGTTGACCATGGTTGACCAAGTTGAAATTTTAATAGTTTGATGTAAGATAATCAGTTAAGTTGAATACTAGATTTCTGTCATGATTGAAGGTCGATTATGCAAGTAGTAGACCATCCTAGGTCTGAAAATTTTAAATCACGATTTTGACATAGTAAATGATCTTAGATTTTGATTTTGATCCCGAAAATGGGTTCAAAACGTTGAAATTAGCCAGGGGTGCAATTTTCATGAAGAGTAGAGCACTTTTGAAAATAAGGTCAAAAGCTATATAAAGGTCAGAAGGGTCATTTTCAATTCATTTCAACTTTTTGACTTAAGAAGTCTTGTGGAGCCCTCTAAGGAAGAAAATGGCAGAACCAAAGGTACCTATGAATTTGCATTGATTTGAGCACAGCCGGAGACACTAGAGACCTCGGTAGTACGGACATCTAGTAGGTGGACCTCTGTGCTTTGCTAAAAGTTCAATTTTTCCATGATTTATAACATTTTAAGGATTTTTTGTACGCTTTTCAATTTTGAAATTTTGAATACATGGAAACTCGTACGACTCTCCAGCGAGACTCGTATGACTTTTGAATGGTAGATAGGTTGTCATTTCATAAGCCCCCAAGGCTCGTATCAGAGGGGCCCAAGAGTTGTACGATGTTTCATTGGGTCCCTCATAACTCGTACGATGAGGGATGCACTGTTGTGTCACTATGATTTGTCATATGGTATGATGTAGAAACTCGTATGACTTTTCTTGCTAGTCTGAAGTGTCGTATGAAAAATAGTGAGCCAAAACTCATTAATAGGTCAAATTTTTGAATTGTCTGATTCTATAGCCTGATTTCTGACCTTTGAACCTACCTTCTGACATAGTAATCTGTTCAATTCCTGTACTTGTAACCCATTCATTGGCCAAATTACTAATAGGATTTCCTATTTCTGTACTATGTAGGTCATATATCCAGATGTTCATGTACGGATTTCACATCCAGCCACTCAGAGACTGTGTGTCACTACTAGACCCTATGAGGGTACACCTTGCTTCCTGTGGATTTGAGTACCTCATTCATTTACCCGAGATCAGGGTAAATCACAGACTTTTGACTGCTCTGATTGAGAGATTTCATTCGGAGACCCAGACATTCCACTTGCCGACCGGGGAGATCACTGTTACCCCTAAAGATGTGTATCATATACTGCGCATTCCTTTCCATGCAGGCCGACAGCCAGAGTATGTGAGTTCGGGGAACTCAGGTCTTTTAGCTTTTAGACATCTCTTTGGAGATGATACTCAGATGACTGCCTCCATTTCCTAGGAGACCTTAGTGCAGCGTTATGGACAGATGCACCAGCTGGGGTGTATCATTGTCGGGATGATCGGTGGTATTATTATGTCTGACCGTCAGCAGAACAGTCTTTTGATGGGCTGGGCCCCTATGGTAGCACATTTGATGGCGACTCCCTCTAAGTTGGCTTGGGGTCAGTGTCTTTTGGCCCATATGTTCTCCGAGATGCACAAGGTAGTGTATCAAGAGAGCAAGTCTTTTGTAGCTAGAGCTTTTGTTCTACAGATCTGGGCATGGGAGCATATCCTAGTGTTGAGACCAGTATGTACTTCACAGATGTAGCCTCAGGAGCCTGTTATTTATATATATGCTAGATATGTCATACAGGGGCGGATGGGCCATGTAGAGTACTGGAGGCGAGGCCTCAATGATATGACTTTTGTTCGGTGGAGACCATATGTAGCTATTGAGCCTTGGCCGACTGCGCAAGAGCAGTTCAGTTTCTTCTTTCAGAGCCATGTGCTGATTTGGAGGTCATCCTCCACTATAGAGAGATTCCTTATTACCAGGGTCTGGTAGCAGTATGGGTGAGTACGGGATGCCCCAGAGGATTATGCTACTTATGCTTAGATAGGTCGTGAGCTTGGACTCAGATGGACCACAAGGCTCTCTTATGCTTTGTGTTCACAAGAGTACAGTGCTATTGTGAGCAGAGATTGGGAGTACAGACTAGATGTACTTGATGCTGGTGTTACAGATGGATTTATCGCATGGCTTGCTGATCATTCAATTTATAGATTTTATGATCTGATAGAGCTGATACCCTCCATGGATGAGGTGATGGATGTTACAGGTGCTCTGACGGGATAGGGTCCCAGACCCACACAGGTTCCTATTGTGCATCCCACACCTCTGAGACCTAGAGCGATGGCTCCTCTACAAAGACCATTAGGATAGATGAGGCCCCCTCGTCCCACTAGCTCCATAGCAGGTAGATCAACATGTTCTCATAGATGGACTAGGGGAGAGGGTGGTACTTTAGGGGGTGTTGGTTCAGCTGAGGAGGTACTTGCAGAAGAGTAGATTGTGGGTGGTGGTATGGATCCGATAGAGGACATAGGTTTTGATTTAGGTGTCGAGGTCAGACACTGTAAGGCAGAGAGAGCAAAGACCAATGAGCAAGTTGCCCCAGATACTAAGATGCCAGCAGTCGATGTTGATTCTACTATTCCTCTTACTCCACAAGAGACTATCAGACGGCTCAGAGTACAAGTTAGGGACCTGAAGGTTCGCAGTGCTCGGTGGGAGGAGAGATTTTTAGAGGCCGATAGATAGCACATTGAGCTTCGTGAAAAGGTGCATAGATTATAGGTAGAGGTGATTCATCAGACCTCCCGGGTAGCTTACTATGTGTCCACATATTATACTGTTGTTCCTGCTACACAGAGAGTTCTTTTGTACTCTCAGTATATGATGGGATCAGAGGGAGCCAAAGCGCCTAGAGCAGAGGCAATACCGGATGCACCACCTCCACCTCCACTAGATGCAGAGGATCAAGCTGATAGTTGATTTGTTTTGATATGTTCTGATATACTTGTGCTCTTTTTGACCATTGATATACTATTTCGGCTTTGATATCTTACATGAGTGTATTCTTTTGTACACTGTGCCAGTAGTGCACCCCTGACTAGTTCGAGTTTTTTTTTATATATATATGAGATCGATATTTTGGTTATGACTTCATTTGTACTTGTCATATTTTTGATTTATGATGATATCATGTGATGGTTATTCTATGAGTAGTGTAGAATGTACGTATAGATATATGCAATGCAATGATTTCTTTCATATGTATGGATGTAATGCAAATGTATTTTGATTATGAAAAGATGTATGTATGATTTATGCTTATGCACATGGATGTATTGTAATGCAACAGGTGATTAGGATATGAAATGTAAATGCAATGATACACATGATATGTTTTGCAGGAATTGATGAAGACAAGTACTCAGTCTTATGTCAAAAAGGATGTTTAACCCAGGAGGATAACTACTTGCGATTCTATGAAGAGACCTTCGAGGTAGGTTTCAGCTCTTGCTAGATTTGAATAGGTGATTGAAGAATCATTTAAGTGTTGAAGTTTTTTTAGCCATTGTGAGATCATGCAAACATGCAAAACTGCAAAGAGACATGCAATAGGAAATGCAACCTAAGACCTAGGACCTAGTCACTGATCATGCGTCGGTCATTCTCATCATTGAATTTTTAGGTAACTGGATAAATCAATACAATGCCCACTAGTTATGAAACCATAGACATATGAATATTGATTTGTATGCGCAGGAATCAATACAACACCCACTAGTTAGGCAACTATGGACATATGAATATTGATTTTATTTTCAAAATGTCAGATTAGATATAAGCATCAAGACATAAGCGCCAGGATGACCTGAATATCATGTCCATTTTGATATAGCAATTTGTATAAGCATCAAAATATAAATGTTGTGATGACCCGAATATGCCTTGCGTTACAAACACATCAAGCAGTCAAGAGATCATTCTAAATCCAATGGGAATTACCGGTAGTGACCCTTTATCATTCACATCCTTAGGTAAGATCGCATTTCACCATAGGAGAAAGAACTCACTCAAAAAGATAATAGTTAGATCAAACTTCCTTGAATTTTTTGGGTATCAATGGTCGAGGTACGCGTGGCCATCCAATTCGAGATAGAGGCTCTTACAGTCAGACACCATTTTAATCTAAAATTTCTAAAGTTGTTAGATTTTTACATACAAGTAGAAAATAAAGAAAAGATTATGCCCCCAATCATTTCTCTCTAAATCCTATAAAGGACATCATCAAAGAGCTTAAAGGGACACAATATGAAAAAATCTCAATGTGAATCAGTAAGCATACAAGGAGATAAAAGCATGTAAAAAGCATAGATTGTTTTTAGTTTGTGTTTGATGTTTGGTTGTGTTGTTGTAGATACAAAATCCTTTCTAGAGACGAGACAAACTGACTGACTCAGATGAAGCTTTAAAGGACTCTGACTAGATATGATACGTCTAAGATACAATGGAGGCCATAGGATATGACTTTGATTGCCCCCAAGTTTGAACATTGATAGGATATAGATCCTTGAGTTGATTGGTCTACAGACCGACTTATGGAAAATAGGAATGCATAAACAAACTGGGAGATATGTTCAAACTAAAGAAAAACTAAAAGCTGGGAAAGACCAAGATTGCATTGATAGATGGAGCATTTTGAAAAAGTGGTGCCCTTTTGCCAGGTTTTCACCATCTAGGCAAAGATTCTATTTTTTCTACCAAGGTGCCTATTTCCAGGTTTTCACCAAGGCACTTTTTCTTTTTCTCATTTTTTTGTATTTTTCATTTTTTCAATTTTTTTGTACTTTTGATATTTTTTACTTTTTTTTTGTGAATCATCAAGGTGCCTATTGCTAGGTTTTCACCAAGATGTTCATTTTTTTCAAGAGTTTTTCCAATTTTTAAGATTCTTTTAGGACATTTTACCATAGACTGAATGCCTTAGGCGTAGAATTTCTTCAGATGGAGAACATTGATTGGTTCTCGGAGCTGTTCTCCTTCAGTTGTTGAGAGTTGATAGGCACCAGAGCCAAAAGTAGTAGTGATTACAAATGGACCTAGCCAGTTGGGTTCAAACTTCCCCTTGCGTTCTCAATGTGATTGATTTTTAGGATTTTCTCTCAAGACTAAATCACCAACCTAAAATTCTCTATGTCTGACTATCTTGTTGTAACCTCTATAAATTCTCTTCTGATATACTCTGAGATGATCATATGATGCTTGTCTGTGCTCATCTAGTAGTTCAAGTTCTTGCAACCTAGACACTCTGTAGTCATCATCAGTTACTAGACCATGCATTCTAATTCTTAGTGATGAGATTTCAACCTCAATAGGTAGTACCACTTCAGACCCATAAACTAAAGTGAAAGGAGTAGCTCCAATAGGCATTCTGATACTTGTTCTGTAGGCTCAGAGAGCTAGATTGATCATGAGATGCCAGTCTCTTCCTATTTTATTAACTATACGGTGCAAGATTTTTAATAGATTCTTGTTAGAAGCTTCTGCTTGTCCATTCCCTTGAGGATAGTAGGTAGATGACCAATGTTGTGTAATCTTGAATTTAGCACATAAATCATCTAGATCTTTGTTCTTGAATTTTCCACCATTATCTATGATTATGGAATGAGGTATCCCATATCTGCATATGATATAGTTTAATATGAACATAGATATTTGTTTTCCAGTTGCTTGTGTCAAAGGGATTGCTTCTACCCATTTTGTAAAATAATCTATAGCTGTGATTATATGGGTATGTCCATTAGAAGAATGAGGATGTATAGCTCCTATAAGATCAAAGGCCCATTGATGAAAAGACCATTGTGTAGTAAAGAGAATTAGATCTCTCCCTGGAGCATGAATTAAGTTGCCATGCACTTGGCACTTTTGACAGTTCTTAGAAAACTTGATAGACTCTTTCTCCATTTTAGGCCAATAGTACCCAGCCCTAATAAGTTTTTGAGCTAGTGTTAAACCATTCAAGTGTGACCCACAAATACCATCATGGACTTCCTCTAATGCACTTTGAGACTCTTCCCGTTCTAAACATCTAAGTAGTGTACCATCTAGACCTCATTTGTACAAATCATGAGCAATGATGACATATCGGGATGCATTGAGGATAAGGTATATCTTTTCATGGCGGTTGAAGGTATCGAGAATGATTTGGTCTTGGAGATAGGAAAATAGGTTTTTGTATTTGGATGAATCATGACCAACAACAGTGCAGATCATGCAGGTTTCGGGGGAATCATATGTAGGATAAGATAGTGCTTCCACCAGGAACTCATATCATAGCTCATGTTCAGGTTGCTGCAATAAAGTAGATAGTGTTGCCATGGGATCGGCAACCTTATTCTCTATTCTAGGAATTTGCTCAAATGTGATAGATATGGAATACTTCTTTAAATCATCTACCATTCTTTTGTATGGAATAAGCTTTTCATCTTTAGTCTGGTACACATCATTGACTTGATGGATAACAAGTTGAGAGTCTCCATGAATGTGTATCTCTGTTACTCTCCACTCAATTTCTAGTTTCATGCCATTAAGAAGGGCTTCATATTCTGCAATATTATTTGTGCAAGGGAACTTTAATCTGAATGCTTTAGGTATGGAGTATCCTTGAGGAGTTATAAATAATATGCTTGCTCCTAATCCATTTTGTGTATAGGATCCATCAAAGAATAACTGCCATTCTTTAGAAGAAAGAGTCATGATAGAGGAATCTAGAAATTCCATTTGCATTGGTGTATCATCAATCATAGGTGCATCTGCTAATTACCAGCAATAACCTGTCCTTTTATAGCTTTTCTTTCAACATATTCAATGTCAAATTCACTTAAGAGCATGACCCATTTGGCTAATCTACCCGTGAGGGAAACTTTGCTTAGGAGGTACTTTAGTGGATCAATCTTAGCTACCAAATGGGTGGTATGTGCCAACATGTAATGTCTCAGTTTCTATGATGCAAAGATCACAGCTAGACAAGCCTTCTCAATCATAGAATAATTATTTTTCATATGCCACCAATGTCCTACTGATATAGTATATAGCTCTTTCCTTTTTGTTCTCATCATGTTGTGCAAGCAATGCCCCCTATGATGTATCTGTAGCAGAGACATATAAGATCAAAGGCTTCCCTGGAATGGGAGGCATCAAGATAGGAGGATTTGATAGATACTTCTTGATATGGTTAAAGTTGTTCTCACATTCTTCATTCCACGCAAATGTCACACCTTTATGTAATGTTTTTGTAAAAGGCTGTGATATGTCTACTAGCTGAGATATGAAGCATCTGATAGATTGAACTCTTCCTTGCAATGTCCTCATTTGACTGATATTTTTGGGAGGTTGCATCTCCATTATAGCTTTTACTTTAGCTGGATCAACTTCAATGCCCTTCTTTGAAACTATGTATCCTAAGAGCTTTCCAGAAGTGACACCAAAAGCACACTTCTTAAGATTTAGTCTGAGACTAAATTTTTCCATTCTATCTAGTATCTTGCTCAAGTCATTTAGATGTTCAGTTCTAATCATAGATTTTGCTAAAGTATCATTGACATAATCCTTCATAGTCCTATGCATCATGTCATGAAAAATAGAAGTCATAGCTCTCTAATACGTAGCACCAGCATTTTTAAGCCCAAATGGCATGACATTCCAACAGAAGGTATCCCATGCACATGTGAAAGTAGTTTTCTCTTGATCTTCTGGTGCAATTTTTATTTGATTATATCCAGAAAAACCATCCATTAAGGAATACATCTTGAAGCCCGCAGTCATGTCCACTATCATATCAATGTTAGGTAATGGAAAATCATCCTTAGGGCATGCTCTATTCACATCTCGAAAGTCTGTGCACACTCTGATTGATTTGTCTAGTTTAGCAATAGGTACAATATTAGAGATCCAGTCTATATAATCAATAACTTGGATGAATTCAACTTCAAGAGCTTCTCTAATTCAGCTTTTACCAAGAGTGCAACATGAGGATGCATCTTTCTCAATTTTTTCTTAACATGTTTGACATTTGGAGCTATAGATAAAGGATGCATTATAAAATTAGGATCCAACCCTAGCATATCTGAATATTTTGATACAAAGTTGATCTTCTTTTGTGTTAGGAATGTAGTAAATTTTTGCTTCTCTTCTTCTGATAAAGATTGTGCTCCATGGATCAACTGTGGTTCTTTTGCTATTCCCAAATTGATAGATTGAGTGGGCTCAATTAGAACTGGAGATCTGTCCTGTAAATGACTCAAAAGGACATCAAATATCTCATCCTTAGGCACCTTAGAGAGGTTTTCACCTTTAGATACGTCTTTTATTTTTACTTATGTAGGTTCTGAGACTGCCACAAAGTGGTTTTCACCCTCAGAACTCCTTTTCTTTTTATTCTTATTCTTATTTTTCTGACTAAGATACTTGATGTCCGACTCCATCATGCTAATGCTTGGTTCACTGATGGAAGTCATCATAGGATCAACTGCATTGAGGTAGCAAGCAAGGGCATAGTCATTTGGGAAGGTATAAATACCATGGCTTAGATTTGTGGAGGTTTGATCAAGAAGTTCAGGATGTTGGATAGTCAAAATGGGGAAAGATTGGGAGATAGTGTTTACAGATATGGATCTTTCATCATCGGTCCTAACCCAATGCTCAAGTTCAAAGGTGATATTACAACTTAAGACATTCAATTTGTGAATAGGCTAAATGTCATTGTGGGAGTCCAATTTAGCCATAGGTGGAACAGACTCGTTAAGTTCATTACTTCACTCTAGACTTACGTTGGGTTTAGGTGCATATTGGTGAATAACATTGACATGTTTCTCTATAATAAGCTCATCTTCTTCTGGAATGGCTCCCCATTCATAGTCATTAGATTCTTCATCTATGCCTCTAGGAAATGTAAGAACATGAGTAAAGTCAGGATGAATACCCCAAGAAGGGTTACCCTCAGATTCTGATTTGAATTCATACTCATGGGAATCTGTCTCAGAATAACTACCACCTTCCTCTTTGTCTATTTGATTGTCTTCGAGATTAGCTGGTTCTTGTGTTGCAACTACCTCTTGGTTTATAGTAGGTTCTTGTGTGTCTACTACATTAATCCTTTTTATTAGATCATCTTCAACATCAAGGAGGTCTTTGATTTCTTTAGGAAAACACTCATAAGGAATGAGCTCATCAGTGGTGTTGGAATCATCACTATCAGATTGTTCAGTTATTTCCTTCTTTATTTGATTTTCTATGGAAGGATCAATTTGTTCTAGAACATGTGGGGAGTTCTTGCTAAGACAGAAAGGCTTCTTCATGTATCCTAGACCTGTCATATTCTTGTTGGCTCGACCACAATGTTCAAGAGGTGACAGAAGACCTTTACCCTGTAGTCCTAGAGGTCCTTTTCCTTTATATCCCATCTTAGCGATCAGTTTATCCCCTGGGCCATATGACTTAGAAGGAACCTTCGATACTTTAGAGTCACTAGGTGGAACAACTTGGGATTCAGGTTCATCTTTGTAAAGCCATGCAAGCACAACTTCATATTCTTCAAATTCTTGCTTAGGTACTTTCTCTACAACAAATTTTCCTTTATATGCCTCAAGAGGTTCCTTAGATTCTAGTTTGAACTATTTTTGAGCTTGCCCATAAGACTTAGGTGAGATAGGGAGAGATGTCAAAGACAAGACTAGCTCTATAGTATATTCTCCCATACCATTTTCTTTAATATTGACCTCTTTTGCAATGTCTTCCATCTTAGAGGTAGATGCTACATCTGTTTGCTTAGTGGAAGAATCTCTGTTATTAGGGACAAGCTTATCCACATTTTCCTTCAATGCATTGGAAGTTGTTGACATGTTAGCTGGAATGGTGACCTCTACTCCTTCATAAGGAAATTTCAAACATTGGTGGAATGTAGAAGGAATAGCTTGCATTTCATGTATCCATGGTCTCCCTAGAAGAATGTTGTAAGCCAAAGGTAGATCAAGAACTTGACATATAGTATCTTTGATAACCGGACCTGCTCTGATAGGTAAGACAATGGTGCCTATAGATCTTTCTTGTTCATCATAAGCATTTATAGTTATTTTCTTTCTAGGATCAATAGCCAATTTTGAAGATCCCAATTGTGTGACCAAGCTATAAGAGCAAATGTTTAGGCCAGTGCCCTCATCTATCAACACACATTTGACTCTACGGTTCTGGATCAAGACTTCTATATGCAAGGGTTTGTTATGTAGGTGACTCAAGGAGTTGTCATCTTCCTTTGAAAATGAGATATATTGCGGAGATGTAAGATGTCCAACCATAGTCTAGAACCTGTCTAAATCAAGGTCATCAGGAACATTGGATCCTAGAAAAGCTTTGTCTAGAATAGCTCTATGAGCTGGAGATATTCGAAGCAACTCAAACATGGAGATTTTTGCATTAGTGTGTTGGAGTTGTTGAACAATGCTATAAGATGTCGGCCTCGTATCTTTAGGATTGGAAGATTTAGAAGTAGCCTTCTGTTTGGAAGTGGAAGAAAGATTGAAGGGCATCTTAGGGACATTTGATGAATCTGGGATTTGTCCGTTCAGATGTGCCTGAGCCTGTGATCAAGTCACTACATTAGCTTAAGTATGATCTCTATCTCTTCACACAATTGTGATGACATTGCAATGCTCAGAGAGACAGGGTTCAACCATATTGATAACAATATTATTTCCAAGGTAAGCATAATTGACCTTTGCCCCCATATTAGGCTGAGAAGATGAAACTTCTTGACCATGTTTCAAAAATGGTTTTGTGAATGCTGTATGATAATTATTGCTCTTATGATTGTCAATCATGATGTCTCCCTTATTAATCAAATCTTGAATAGTATGTTTCAAGCGTAAGCAGTTATTAGTTTTGTGACCTTTACCCTGATGGAAATCATAGAATTCATTCTCTCTCCACCATTTTGGTTTAGGGTCAGGATCAGATTGTCGGATCTCAGGCAAAGAGATAATGTTATTAGCCAACAAACTTCTCATACCTGATTCCAAAGATTCTCCAAGAGGAGTGAACTTTCATTTATTATCAGCGAACCAAGATTTGTATTCTGGCTTCTTTTGAGATGGTTCAAACACCTTTTGCTTTGAAGCTTTGATGGCTTGGGTACCAATAGTTAGATTGAAAGATGGTGCCTTTGATTGGGCACAGATAGTATCAACAATGCCATCTATGATGATGCCTTTATTCTTGTTCCATTTTTTGTTCTTGTCTTTAGAACTGGATCCTGATTCGTACTTGTCCTTTTGAAGTGTGATGTCTCCTTTTTTCACAAGTACCTTTTCAATTTTGATCGCATTGCCTACCATCTTATCAAAAGATGTATGATCTTGCATTTGTAAAGGGTATTTGATCTCTGGGACAAGATTATTGATGAAGATTTTTAGTTTCTCAGTTTCTTGAATAGGCCTAGCGTATAGAGAGAATTTCTTCCTCCATCTCTTGAGAAATGTCAGGAATGGTTCTCCTGGATATTGTTTGAGATTGCAGATATCAATCATGGTGACTAGATGTTGAATGTTGTAGGAGTATTGTTGATAGAATAATTTGATCAACTCAAAAGTTTTGATAGTAGAAGGCAATCTAGAGAACCAATGAATGACTAATCCCCCTAGAGATCGAGGAAAGAGACACATCAGATAAGTTGGTTCGTGCATGAACTCCATAGATTGTGTACAAAATTCTCTGACATGATCTTGAGGATCGGAGTGTCCATCATACTTATCATATTTAGGCATCTCCACTCTTTTTGGGAATGGTGGCATGTACAAGTCTTTGTCAAATGGAAAAGGACATAGGGCCTCCATGGAGAACTCTTTGGGTTCCTTTTCTTTCTGAAATTTATTAAGTTTGACTTGCATGACATGCATTTGTTTCATCATAGTCAAAATAGGAGTTTTTTCCTCATGCGTAATGATATCTTCAACATTAAAGTTGCGAGGAAGTTTAGCTCCTTGATGAGCTAATTGTAAAAAGTATGCTTCTCTATCTTCTTTTAAGAAATGCTTCATCATTATTTTGAAGTCATCGTCATTTTGATACCGAGAAATTTTTTTAGGTGTGGGTTCTTGATCTGCACCATGTTGAGATTGAGCTCTTTGAGAGCCAAAGTTTGTCCCTGCTTGAGACATGGTAGGAGTTTTAAGAATCCCTGGGATAGATCGAGGAGGAGTTTGTTGATTACCTCCGTGAGTTGATGGAGGAGGAATGTGACTAGTTTTCAATCAAAAATTGCCAAGACCATCGTCTTCGTAAAGACCAGAATTGTAGAGTTTCTCAAGAGTTGGAGCCTGGAGAGTATTCAAAGGTATGGTATGGGATACTTCTCTAGATTTCTTGTGAGAGAAAGCTCTAGTTTCCACCATTAACCTTGGGTGAAACAAAATAATATTATGAAGACAACTGAAGAAAGATCTGATTCAAGAAGATCAAATGATGTAACCTTGTCAAGGTTTGATTGATTGAAGCTTAGATTAGATGTAAATGAAGGAGACTATGCCCTAGATGTATGGGTAGATGTCCAAAAGATAGTGGACACGAGTTCACAACACTTAGTCATTTTGAAGATGGATTGAAGATTGATAGTTATGACAAGGTTTTGATTGAAGCTTAGATTAGATGTAAATGAAGGAGACTATGCCCTAGATGTATGGGTAGATGCCCAAAAGATAGCAGACACGAGTTCACAACACTTATCCATTTTGAAGATGGATTGAAGACTGATAATTATGACAAGGTTTTGACACAAGATGAAAAGGACTCAAATCAATTAAATAGAAGGCTAAATTAGATTCAAAAGGCCACTTTAGGAAAATGATTGGATTCTTAGTAGTTGCTTCTCTATTCCTAACACAGTGATTTTCTTGACAGATTCTAGAAATAGGCTAAAAAAGCTAGGTATCTAGCAATTCTGACAACTTTCTGGCAATTTTTCAAAATTTCTCAAACGACTTTCTGCAGGCTTGTATGATAGTGGGTATAGTATGAAATGACAATTAACAAACTCATACGACTATTGCAAAACTCACACGATAGTTGATACCAGGGTTTTTGACTTTTTTTGAATTGACTGGCAGCAAAACTCGTACGACAATATACCAGCTACCATAGACAATCTGGGGGTTCTGAAATGACAATAGTAAAAGTCGTACAACTTTCTGACTTTACAAGATGACTTTTGACTCCAGAAAGGTGTTTGACATCAAATTTTGCAATTTTTGAGGTTTTTAGTTTCAGATTGTTCATAAAATTATCTGTCCAGATTTGAAGATTGTATCAAATTGATTTGTTCTTAGTACCTAGATAGATAAACAGGCATGCAAAACAACAAGCAAGTGATTTCAATCACGTCTAAAAATAATGAACAGGGGACAAAGAAATCCCATGCATGAACAATCAAGTGACTGAATTGTGCTAATCCCTATGAGTGCTAACAGTTTATGTTCCAAAAAGTTTTTCAATAATGCACATATTCCTAAAAAATGAAAATTTGGCCTCACTAGGGTTTGTAGTAATGGTCTGACTCTGCAACTTTTGTGATCTCAAGAGGGCGAACTCCAATCCAGGCACATCATATTTTTGACATAATCCAAGAAATTAATCAATTAGGAGTTGCTAGGGAGATCTGATAGCCCAACAAGAGACCACACCTGTGAAGATTTCCTCCACAAGCACATTTATATAGTGGCTGCTGCTACCACGGTGAAAATGGCTATTACCGCTTGAGGTTTCGTCAATGTGGTTGACCCAATTAAGGGAATGTCCACTATGGTTAACCCTCTCTAAAGGTGACTCACAAAAGATACCACATGGAGACTGGTTCCAAATTCAAGGATCTGAGTTTCTGATACTACCCAAAAAGGGAGTAGAGCATAGTCCTCTAGCCTTTTCACTTTTAACCCAAACAAAGCAGATAGATTAATCTGACTCATTAAGACCAAGATTATCTCACAAAGATCTATGATGTCAACCACTTATGACCTATCAACCTCTCCAGAGAGAGAATTTATCAATTAGAAGCTGAAGATGCACAAATCTAGTAGAACATGAGATGCTCTCAGTAACCTCACTACCTACAAGGGTTCATTCATTGAGAAGAGTTTCACTGGAAACCCACTCTCTCAAGAACCATGAATAGTGTTCATAGGGCCTATTTACTATGTGTAACAAAGATGTTGAAAAGAAAATCTATGTTCATTTTTATAGCCCAAAATGAAATCTGTGATATGAAGGCAATAAAGGTCACACAAGCTTGACATGCAAGAGTTCTTTTTAATCCAAATCGAAATGTTATCAGATGAGAAGATTACCTAAATTTCTTGCAATGCGCTTAGTAGATTCTTACCTATTTTTAGCAATTCTCATGCTTTGTCCCAATCAAAATTAGCAGAAATCAATCAGAAACAACAAATTTCAATTGTTAATGTTAGCTGTCAGTCCAAATTAGCAAAACAAATTTGGAAAATTGCCTGAAAAAGTGAAATGACAATTGAAACCTGGCACTGAAACTTGTACGATAGTGGGTTACCTCCCAGATGATAATCTAGAAACTCGTACAATAATGGGTATCAGATCATAAGACAAAAGAGCTTCAAAATGACACCGTGTTTCTGATGGTACGATCCTCAATCAAATCAACTATCATACGACAGTGGGTACCTCCTGATATGAGTTTCTGACAAAACTTGTACGAAAATTGTACAGAGAGAAATTAAAAATTGCAGCTTGGAACAGAAAACAACAAGAAGATGATAGAAATTGATAAAAATTGAATGGAAACCCATTTCAGGGCCCCATGGTGGGCGCTAGAGATGTGTGTGTGAATTTTGTACCTAGCTGTAGACACAACACTTCAGTAAAACATTAGAGGTTAGCAGAAATCAAAATCGTGCAGTGAAATGGAAACTAATCTAACCAAGCGATTTATTGCCTTCTAGTAGATGCGAGTATGTATTCTCAGATTGGACCGAGATCAGTGACCTTGACGACACCTAAATGAAGGATTTGAATGTAGAATCTAGATATGAGATGAATGCAAATTAATCTATATTTTTGGATTTTTTATGCAATAAGATGAGATAAACTGATATGAATTTATTCTAGATGAAAAATTGATATGCAAAATAAGCTAACAAGGATATGCTAAATATGAAACTAAAATGATAAGATTGATCTCACAAAAGTTGTTGATTCGCAAAGAAGCTTCAATTCTTCAGATATCATTTTGCCAGCGTGATTGTGCAAATTCGTGGATTGATTTTGGCAGAGTAAGTATGCAAACTTATGAGATGATTTGTGAAGAATCGACCCTTGATTTTATAGAAATCCAGGGCTTTGGGGATGCATGGAAAAAACCATAAATCACTCAGGTTGATTTTTGAGTCAACAAGGAATTAAAGATAGTTAACTCATAAAAAATTATGCAAAAATAACTTTTTGATTTAAATCAAAAGTTGAGATCAGCTTTTAACTCAAAAGAGAGTTGAGTTTATTTTTAAAATAATTGAATTGATTTTCTGATTTAAAGTTCAACTATTTTTTGGATGTGCATAATTAATTATGAATTAAATAAATAAATAAAGTGATTTATCCTCAACTTAACTGATTTTAAAAATAAAATAATTGATTTATGGGTTAATCAATTATTAAATCAAACTTTTATTCCAAAACTATATTATTAAATTTGACAATTAACATTAATTAATTAAATAAGAATTTAATCAATTAGTCATAAGATATTTTATTTATTGTCAAAATTTAAATAATATAATTTAGGAATAAATATAATTAAATCTAATTAAATGATTAAGTTGCAGTATTAAATCTAATTAATTAAATATTTAGAATATTCAATTAATCAAACTTTAGGATAAATAAGATTTATCACCAAATAATCATTAAATTAAAGATAATTAGGATTCGATGATGTTCAGATGTGCCTTAGGTTAGGACTTTGATGCCGTTTTTGTTCAATGTGTCAATATAGGAGGTTAATGAACCTATAGCCCATTTTTTGAGTATTAAACATGTATGTCATGGATCATTAGACTAGGTGGGAGGAGTACCTTCATGTAGTGGAGTTTTCCTACAATAATGGGCATCAAAGTTCTCTAGGTATGCCCTCCTATCAGGCTTTATATGGTAGACCATGCAGAACACCATTGAGTTGGGACCGCATTGAGGATAGAGTTGCTTTAGGTCCTGAGTTAGTGCGAGAGTTGGAGCAGTAGGTGACTTTGATTAGACAATGTTTGAAGGAGGTACATGATAGGCATAAGAAGTATGTATCTACTAAAAGGGAAGATCATAGTTACCAAGTTGGAGATAGAGTCTTTCTCAGAGTGCGACCTCATAAGAGTCCAATCTGATTTGGAAAGGGCTCTAAGCTTGCACCCAGATTTGTTGGTCCTTTTGAGATACTTGAGCGGATAGATCCTGTCGCCTATCGTCTTGCTTTGCCACCGAGCCTGTCACACATCCATGATGTGTTTCATGTGTCTGTGTTGAGGAAGTATATTTTTGATGAGACTCATCATAGATTGGGATGCCTTGTAGGTGGAGTCAGATGGTCAGTTGGCTTTGGAGCCCATCCCTATTTTAGCTTGCTGGATGCTAGCACTTTGAGGCCGAGAGCTAGACCAGGTTAGGGTCCAGTGGGATTGCTATGAAGAGGTTATGACATCATGGGAGGATGCAACACAGATGAGAGCACAGTACCCCCATCTTTTTTATGAACTCTAGGAGGAAGTTCATGCCTAGGGGGGAGGATGTGAGGCCTCACCCCAAGCCTGTCATAACCATTCAATTTTACATAGGAGATAGACATATTTGATGATTATATTTTGATGCTCTATGAATTTACTGATACTTTATGTTATGATTTTATCACCTTAGAGTTTAGTTGCTCATTTAGTTATGTTATTTTGATGAAATTGTGATATCTATTTGGAACCTTTTTGTGAGATTAAGTAGATTTTATGGATGATTATGATGTCATGATGATATGTAATGGAAATTGAATTATATATGCAATGATTATGTTATAAGTTTAATTTAGTGATGAATTATGTATTTTATGATGAGTTGTATATATGTTATAGATGATCGATTAATGTCATGTGATTTATGAAATGTCAGATGAATTATCTTGTTTATTAATGTTATGAATTTACATGTTTTTATTTCCTTGGACTACTGATATTGGACTTTAGTGTGCAGGGAATTAGACCATGGTAAATTCGGGGAACTAAAACATAGAATTTTGTATTAATAAATTCTAACCAAGGTTGCTTCTAGTGAGAGGCAAAAACCTCATTGTATCATATTTAACTCATGAATATATTTAATTTATATGTAAATTGTTAATGTAATTTATGTTGTGCATGCCCAAGTGGAAATGCCATGTGGCTTGTGATGTGACTTTCTTATTTGTGTCACTTGACACATGTGTGTACTTGTGGCCATGTCATGTCCACTTGGGGATTGGATGCCCACTAACCTAGGATGGTAGCCCTTTAGGATCCCCATGTAAACCTTTGGTTAGGAAGCCTTCGAGTAAGTCAAACCATGTTGAACTCGAATTCAAACTTCAAGTGCATTTTAGAGAGGTTAAATGAGCCCCTAGGGTGTAGTTAGGATCTTTTTTAGCCACCCCACTTGATGTACCTTGGTTTGGGTGTTAAATTTTAGTCAATATTGAGCCCATAACTCATTTATGGTCCTTCAAAAGTACCTCTCAAGTAAAATTTTGAAAATGGAGGGTTGAAAAATGAGGACAAGCCCATTCCTCTTTCCCCATTCTTGGTCTCCATATCATTTATGAGGGGAGACAAGGATGGATGGAAAATATCCATGAGCCATACCTATTAATGAGGGTTAGTTGGGGGTTTGGTGGGGGACCGCTTTTAGTAGGAATTTTGGGGGAAGATTGGGGTTGACACCCACTCTCTAGAATTGGAGACTTAGTTATTTTGGAGAGGACTTTGGGAAAGTGGAAAAGCTCTTCATCAACTTTCTTCCATAAGCTTGGATCTAGGTTGATGGTATTCTTCATTTTTGCTTGTTTTTATTTTCATATTGAGAGAAAGAGTTCTCATGTATGCTATTTTTTTTTAATGCAAAAATTTAGTTATCGTGTTCTTGTAGTGTTTGTGTTTGAGATCTTGTTATTTTGTGATAGTGGATGTTATGTGAATCTTAAGTTTGTTGTAGTGTTATTTCCTTTGTGTTGTGAAAGTGAAGTTTTTATGGAGTTCTTGAGTTTCTTGATTTGCATTGTATTATGAGAGTGTTCTCAAGGCCATACTCACCCTTGGGAGGGAAGAGTAGCCTTGTGGGTGAAGGGAATGTTGGGACAATCAAGGGTGTAGAGTCTCTCCTTGGATAGGAGAGGGATGAAACATGGATGTATGGGCTCCATGTAGCCATTTCTTTTGGGGGTCATAAGAGTTTGTATGGCTTGAAGCCATGAGGGGTCATAAGGAGTTTTATTGTGTGAGATTTTGTGGCATCTTGTGTGATGAGAAAGCCAAGAGAAGGCTTGTCTTTTGTTTCCATGAAATGTGTTTTCTCCTCTTGAGTTTGGTTCCACCTTCACCCCAATTTATGAGTCATTTGGAGACTCTTTGTTTTGCCTTGGATGGGAGTATCATTGTAAATTTTGTGTTATTGTGATTTTGGCTTGCTTAAATGTAAACCTATGTCTTTGTGATGGTTCCCCAAGCTTGGGGGTGGCTTCATAGAAGCCTAGGTTGGGAGGTGAGCACTCCATGACCTATATTTGTTAATTGCAGGATTGGAAGCCATTGAAGATTTCATGCTGAAGTTGTACTCTTGAAGAAAATTTGATGATGCTTTCAGATTTGAGTTGTATCACTCTTGCTTTAGGTTTATTTTTATTGTATGGGAGTCTTGAGGATCCCTTGAGTTCAATGTATTATGTAATGGAGTTATCACTCCAAGTCTTGTATTTGTAACAAGTGATGTTGTATCAAGTTGTGAAGAAATTGTATGGAAGATTTGTTGGTAGTTTTATTTTTGAAAATATAGTATATTGTTCAAGGGAAGTTTTTGTGTATTCATGTTTTATACATAAGGAGTATACAATGTATTTGTTTCAAAAAAGGAATGTAAAGATTTTGCTGGATTAGTTTATGTAAGAGCATTGCTTATTTACTCATTGAGATATCTTTATGTATCCATGTTGATATATTATAAAGAGGAAAATTTATTGTAGTTTCATTGTAGTTCATTGAAAATATTTCATTGAAATGAAATGTTAGAGCAAGGAAGAAATCTCTTAAATATAAACTCTCATTCTCTCTCTCATGCAATGCAAGTCTATTTGTTATTTAGAGACTAGTATCTTGTTAATATATATATATATATATATATATATATATATATATATATATATATATATATATATATATATATATATATATATATATATATATATACTTGAGAAAAGTTGACAACTAGATTTGTAAATTATCAATCTTAGATCAATTAGACATATCTAAGGAGAACTGAGAGTTAGAATTATATCAATAGATAAATCTAAGCACTTTTACCATTAGAGAAACACAAAAAAGAAAGAGAGAAAATCATAGAGTAGAAATAAATGAAGCAAGTAAAAACTCAAGGAAAAAAAAACTGTTGAAAAAGAGACCTACAGGTCTCTAAAAAATGTATGGGAAAAATTTTCCATACATTTTCCTTTACACAAACAATATTTTATTCATAAACTTCCACTTGCCCTTTTTGGACAAATAGAATAATATATAAAAGCATAGACTTTCTTTCTTTCTTCCTTCTAGGCTTATGATGGTGGGTCCCATTTGGGTCTCCACCTAACTTTTCAAAAAAAAATATATAAATTTATTTGCAAAAATATTACATACTTTTAAATATAAAAAAATGGGGCATGTCTTATTAAATAAAATGCATCAAAAAAAATATTAATAAAAAAAAAGTAAGTTAAAAAAAATTATATTAAAAAAAATATATAAAAATTTTTATGGGGGGGAGTCCATGGGCCCCACACCCCACGACACTCGATGTCGGCGGGCCCTGCTCACAGGGTATCGCCTTGCCATAGCAGGACGACCCTGCCAAAGGTAGGGTACCGCTCTGCTAGGCAAGACGGGGCCCTGTACACTGGGTAACTGCGCTGACAGCGCGGGCCCCACGGAACAAGGTTGGGGACCTTCGGCTCACAGGCTGAGGCTCCGTTTTACTTAGAACTTTAAAAAAAAAATTGCCTTTTTTCATATTTATTAATTTTATATTATATTAATTAATATTTATAATATTAATTAATATAAATATTATTTAACAATTAATTTATTATTTATTAAATAATATTTATTTTAATTAATAGTTGTAATATTAATTATTATAAATATTATTTAATAATTAATTAATTATTTATTTTATATTAATTAATATTTATATTAATTAATATTTTTAATATTAATTACTATAAATATTATTTAATAATTAATTTATTATTTAATAACTCTGAAGATTAATAATTAATATTATTTAACAAAATTATTATTTAATAAATAATTTATTAAATTTGTTAATAATAATTATATTAATTAGGTGATAATAATTAATATAATTATTATTTAGTTATTTTATGATTTAATAAATATATTTATTGGTAATTAAGATAATTATTATCATTTAATAATTTATCTATTTGTTCTGTTATGATGATGTTTAATAATTGTAATAATTATTAAATACTAATAATTAATATAATTATTATTTGTAAAAAAAAATTATGTTGTCATTTATTATTATTAAGGGTTGACAGTATACATCCAATGGATGTGTAATATGGGTTAATTTATAGGAAATTATAAGTTAAATTGTAACTCAATTTTATGAACAATGAAATTTGTTAGTTATTCATTAGCTAATTAGATTTCGTGATATATAATCACAATGCTTTAATAAATGAACCCTAACGACTCATTGTAGTATTGCGTTGGCATTAGGCTCAATTATTCGGTATTGGTATAGCTAAAATTATAAGCTGGTTACTATCATGAATAAACTTAAATGTTAGGATAGCTATGGTTGCAAACTTCGCTTTCTAGATATAATCTCTCGATAAAACTAATTCAACTAGTAACCTTTATCACCAACGTGTGTTAAGAAAAATTGTTTCAAACTATTTTACGAACTTTTGTTTTGCAACAAATAAGTTGACCCTCACCCTCTTAGTTCAACCATTCATCTTAGTCAACTGTTAACCCTCAACATAAACTTTTATCCCTTTCAAAACAAAAAAGTTAGTGTGCTTTTGGACGTTAAATTTATGGGCATGACAGAACATGTCACCTTGTTTGAAGACAACAAAGAATGCAAGGACCCAAAAAAATATTTTCCCAACATTCTCAATTGCATAACACATTGGTAGAGGTAAAAAGGATTCTTAATCAATTATACTACATGAGTGTTGAAATGTGCTTAAATTCCATATGCATGGATGTGTGATGCTAATAAATGAGTGGGGAAACAATCGTGTCTTTAGCTTTATCTAAAGGTGTTCGAAACTATTGTATTTATTAGTCACGAACACAATCTAAATATTTTCACACAAACTTTACTTGTTTTTTAACTTACACCTCTCATTAATTCCAAGGGAGCTCCTTATCATAATTTTTTTTATAAGTAAAACAATTTATTTCTTGAATGGTTGTTAGAACTACCAATGGAGACAAATGTGGACCAAGTCATCCCACCCAAAGATGAGAGAATGCAATGAGATACAATGGAAAATGCACATATTGTCATCATTGATACACAAGGTCCAAACATATATGAATTCTTAAATGAGCTGGAGCACTAAGATTTGTTTCATGACTTAAATGGGAGTTTAGAATGATGCAATGGATGATGTCAATGATAAGGAAGGAGGGGAAAATATAGGAAGGTGCTAAAAATACAATAGGAACCTAAGTTGGCGATTAACAAAAGGATTATGACGCATAGTCACTACATGATCCAAGTGTCACAAGAAAGTTAGCTTTTTATATTCCACCAAAGAAAGTTCTTTTAGCTATAGTTGTATAAATTTCACTACATCCATGCAAATATATGGTTAGTCCTAAAAATAATAGTGTTGATATGTATAGGTTGTCAATAGATATATAGGTGCAAGGTGTGTAGGTCCTAAAAAATTTACTATCCAAGACATAGGGTGTAGCTTAAAGTGCAAGAATGTATTGAATGATGTGTTTCAAGAGATTGATATTGTTATCTAAAACAAATGTTTCAAGTTGGTGAAAGAGAGACTGAGTGAACAAGTGATGTCAGACTTATTGCAACTAACTCTATTGATCACCCAACTTATGGGGATGTAGAAATTTGAACTAAAGTTGTGATAATAGAGGCAAAACGTGTTGATAGTGAGGGGAGAGATCCAACAAGTGATATTTATTCTTTAGGAATTGAAAAAAATATCATTTAAACCTAATAAACAAGATGAGAGATAGGATAAATTTTATTCATTCTCATAAGTCCCCAAAAAATAATTTTTTGAGAAAAACTTTTGAATTTTGAAGAGAACTAAATTGGTTGTATGAACATAATAGAAAATGTATAGATGACCACAAGGACAATGAGATTCTTAGGAATTTCAAACATATTTAAAAAAGGAAGTTGCACACAACAAATTTGTAGATTTTCAAGCATATATACAAGAAAAACAATTATAGAATATAATGGAAAGAATGAAATAAATGTATTATGTGTCACTATAAGATGAAAAAAATGGTTGAGAAGCTTGAAACAAGAACTAGTTGATTGCACAATCGCACACATTCTTCAATGTCATTTGAGAAGCCTTGGAAGTTGGGGTCGACAAGTTGGACTTGTTAAAGGTCCAAAATGTTCTTCTATGTACCTAAATGCACAAGTTCCTACATTACAATGATGATTGAGCAAGCCATTTATTTCCATAAATATTGGTTTAATTTTATGAACCTTCAAAGGGTTCAAATTCTCATCCTCCACTTGAGCAACCTATTTCAAAGGATTTTCCATCTCATTCTTTGTTAGACTCAACAAAGTAGTACATGGAGTTTGTGGTGTGTTGAATTGGTTCTATGTTACTCAGTTGCAGCTTTAAGCAATGGTCTCAGTTATTGAAGGAAGCTTGGTAACTAAAGGAACTCGGTGAAACCTCTGGCACTCGGTGGAACTTGTACTCAGTGATGCCTATGGTGCTCGGTCGATGTGCTTGCTCGGTGATGCATGTGTTGCTCAGTGATTTTTGGCATGCTCAATTGTTTCATTAGTGCTTGGCTATTTCTATGATGCTCGATAGTTCTGGTTTACCGATTGGAGTTCTTGGAGATTTTCTTGGTTGACTTAGTGCATTTATTGTTGGTAGCTTTTGTTGTATTCTCCTATGTAGATCTAGAGGCTGACATAGAAAATTAAATGTTTGTAAGGCTAGTTGAGATTCGACTGTTGTTGCATTTAATATTTGTTTGTAGTAGAAGCCGACTTGGCTTAGGAGTTAATTATTTCTTCCAATCGACTTGTGGTTGAGGAAATGTATTTAAGGAGTGTTTGGGAAGATGTTTAGGGAGTCAAAGAGATTGGCAGATAGAAAATAGATCTAGATCTTGCGAGATCTTGAAGATCAGATTATTATCTGATAGTTGTAATAGAAGAGCTAGTGGTTTGCATGCTTGGAGACAAGGAGATTGCTTGGAGGCTTGTGAGATCAAGTTTAGATCTACCTTAGTGTTTCCATCAGTTACTAATTTGTTTTAGAGCTGGACTAGCTGGAAGATTATAGAAATACTTTGATTGTATTTGGCTCTAACTCGAAAGGCCTTACAATCAGGCATGTTAATGAAAATTCAGTTGAAAACATTATCTTATTGTGTTATTTTGCATTGTGGTGTTTGGTTGCATGTTTGGACCGTCCTTAAGTGGATCCTCCTTACCTGTCCTACGTTAGGTGGTATCAGAGCTTGAAGTTCTTGAGTGTGTAAACTGATCTCCAAGTTGAGGTTGTTTGCACCACCTTGGTTGGTGATTTATTGCTTGGGTTTTTGAAAATATTGAAGTATGCCTCTGAGAAGATTGGACCCCAGAGAGATTGCAGATCTCTGTGATGTTGTGGAATCAAAGATTACAGAGAAGGTTAAAGTTGATTTAAGATTTGAGATGGAATTGATGAAGAATGACATGATTGCTAAGGTCATGAGAGCTATTATTGGTATGCTGAGGAATCTTGGTACTGATGATGGTTATGAGGAAGCTCCTGAAGACTTTGAAGCTATTGGATCTTGTGGAGATGACCGGAGAGATAGATCTGGTGAAGACAAAATTGGTCGGTTGCATATATCTGGAGCTCAATTAAGTACTAGTTACTGAATGGAAGTTTCTACTTTCTCTGGTACTTTGAGACCTGAGGAATTGATTGATTGGATTGGTGAATTAGAAGATTTCTTTGAGCTTGAAGAAATTAAAGACCCTCTTAGGGTAAGATTGGCAAAGACTAAGTTGAAAGGACATGCTACTCTTTGGTGGAAAGAATTACAAAGGGATCGAGAAGATGAAGGTGAAATGAAGATCAATTGGAGGAGGTTGATGGTGACTAAATTGAAAGCTAAGTTCATACCTGTTGACTATGAGCTTGACTTGTTTAAGAAGGTGGAAAATATGAAGCAAAAAAATTTGACTGTGGAGGACTATATCGAGGAGTTCTATAAGTTGAGTATTCGGTCTAGACACAGAGAACTTGGTAAAGAAAAGGTAGCTTAGTATGTGAATGGTTTGAGATTCAATATTCAAGATGAGCTTGGTATGCTGAAGATTGATTCGGTTGAAGATGCTTATCAGTATGCTCTGAAAGAAGAAGATAAGTTGAAAAGGAGACAACATAGTAATCCCCAAGGGAAGGACAAAATTGATCACTCAGTGTAGGATAAACTGACTATTGAATATGAATTGAAACCTATGGAAATGAAAAAGAAGATGGATAGGGTTATCTTTAAGGGCACTTGTTATAATTATGGTGAAGAAGGACATCGATCTTTTGAGTGTACATAGAAGAAGTTTGGTGACCGAAGGACTGCTATGATAAATGAAAACATTCAGAATGAACTTGAATCTGAGAACTTACTGGTTCGGAGAACATTGCTCGGTGCAAAGGAGGAACCTTGTCAGAGGAGTAATTTGTTCAGAACTCAGTGCAAGTTTGAAAGTAAACTTTGTGATGTAATTGTTGATAGTGGTAGTACTAATAACCTTGTTGCTAAGGACATGGTTTAGAAACTTGGTTTGAAGAGAATGAGACATCCTTATCCTTATAGGATTGGTTGGTTACAAGATGTTCATGCTTTGGAAGTGAGGGAGCAGTGCTTTGTTGATTTTAATATTGGCCAGTATAAGGATCAAGTGTTGTGTGATATTGTGGAGATGAATAGTTGTCATATATTGCTTGGTAGACCTTGGCAGTATGATAGCAGAGCTCTATATGATTGTGTCAAGAATGTGTTTACTATTGAGAAGAATAACATGAAGCTTTCCTTGATGCCTTTTCTAGATACAACACTCGGTAGGAGAAACTTGAGCTTTGGTAGCTGAGATGAGTTGAAGAAATTTTGAAAGGATGGATCAGTATGGAGAACAAGCCTGTGTGTTATCAAGGAAAGATTTGAAGAGATAGAGGAAGAAGTGGAAGAATATGCAAAGTGAAGAGTTGAAGGGCTTGTATGTGAAGAACTAGTTCAGGGTTTATGTGTTGAATTTCGGAAGATGTTCTTCCATCCTATGAGAACATCTTTTTGAACCTGGGGTGTCTGATGGAGGGGCATTCTAGGGTACTTAGAAAATTTGCATGGTGGTGTGTTGAATTGGTTCTGTGTTACTCGGTTGCAGCTTTAGCTGATGGTCTCGGTTATTGAAGGAAGCTTGGTCGCTAAAGGAACTCGGTGAAACCTCTAGTGCTCAGTGGAACTTGTACTCGGTGATGCCTATGGTTCTCGGTTGATGTTCTTGCTAAGTGATGCCTGTGTTGTTCGGTGATGCTTGGCAGGCTCAGTTGTTTCACTGGTGCTCATTTGTTTCTTTGGCACTCGGTAGTTCTAGTTTACCGATTGGAGTTCTTGGAGATTTGGTTGGCCGACTTGGTGCATTTATTGTTGGTAGCTTTTGTTGTATTCTCCTATGTAGATCTAGAGGTCAACATAGAAAATTAAATGTTTGTAAGGCTATTTGAGAGCTGACTATTGTTGCATTTAATATTCATTTGTAGTAGAAGCCGACTTGGCTTAGGAGTTTATTATTTCTTCCAGCTGACTTGTGGTTGAGGAAATGTATTTAAGGAGTGTTTGGGTAGATTTTTAGGTAGTCAGAGAGATTGGCAGATATAAAATAGATCTAGATCCTGCGAGATCTTCAAGATCAGATTGTTATTTGATAGTTGTAATAGCAGAGCTAGTGGTTTGCATGCTTGGAGACAAGGAGATTTCTTGGACGCTTGGGAGCTCAAGTTCAGATCTGCCTTAGTATTTCCATCAGTTGTTTATTTTTTTCAGAGCTGGACTAGCTAGAAGATTGCATAAATACTTCAATTATATTTGGCCCTAATCGGGAAGGCCTTATAGCCAGGCATGTTAATGAAAATTTAGTTGAAAACATTGTCTTATTGTGTTATTCTACATTGTGGTGTTTGGCTGCATGTTTGGACTATCCTTAATTGGATCCTCCTTGCTTGTACTGCGTCAGGGATAGTGTGAGTCAACACCTTAAAATTAGACCCTTTATGGTGTTTTTTTAAATAAATTGAAAATTATAGAGTAAATAAGGTTGCAATTTTAAGTAATATTCTATAAACTAGTGAAACCTAGGTTGTACTTGTATAAAATTTTAAAGTAGTTTCCAAATTATTATTTTATGTTTATTTTAATAAAAAAAAATGCATAGTTTCATATTAGATCTTTATTATTAAGTTAAGATGAAAATTGTGTGAAAATATTAGGCCTCTATCTATAATGATGGGTCTTATGTGACCCAAAGTAGAGGCAATATGATGACGGATTCTAAGTTGTAGTCACTATATGTGAGATATGAGAGGAAGGCTCGAGGTGGGGCTACATGTCTAGAGATGGATTAAAGGTTTGGTTAGTTGATGGGTTAAGCCCCTTGATAGAAAGGTTGATATATAACTTCCATTGATCAATATATCAATCACTTTTGATCATGAATTATTTCACTGAGTAAAGTCTAATTATTGAACTTCTCTTTTATTTCAATGTGACCGACATTTGAAGAACAAAAAATATTATTTGTCTCCAATTATTTTAAATTAAAATAAATAATGAATTATCTTTTTCTAAATATGTTTCCACCTATTTGTTGAAATGAGTAGACTCTATTTGATATTTTTGAATGTATTTATGCCCTATTTTTTTTCTAAAACATATCTCATAGAAGCTTATTTAATACTTAAAATAATTGTTAGATAGAAGATGATAGTATTTCCCTAACTTTTTCACTTTGTAATTAGTATGTTTTTTATGTAATTTTGTTAAATGGTGTAGGTTTGTAATTGTTATTTTTCACAAAGATTTAGAACATCATGTGTAAAGCTATAAAACCTTTTGGTTAAATTGCATAAGTTTGGCCAAAATGTTCTAGATTTTCTCCTACTAATTACCATTAAAATCTATCTTCCTATCAAGCCTAAAAAACACCTTTAAATTTTTTTTCTCTTAAACTTAAATAATTATTTTATGTATCATACATTCAAAATATTTGCAAAAACATAAGAAAAATTATTTAAAAAAAAAGTATACAATGTAAAATGAAACACACAAGAAGATTAAGACATCTGGCTACACCAAGAAAAACTACTAAAAGGGGAGAAATCACAAAATATGTAAGCTCTTGCTCCTTATGCCACTATCTTCTAGTCATCTTGTTGTCCCCAATTTTGAGATCACAAAATTGTGGCAACCCTACAGAATTTTCTTGTCAATTTGTAGGAGTATTCTTTATGATTTGAATGTTTTGATAATGTGTTAATAAGGACAATTCATTATCCCTGAAAAAGCTCTTTGTAACACATGTTTCATGCATTCTTTAAGTTCTTCCCTTTGTTTTTAATCTTGATTTTCCCTTGAGTCGATAGCCCTTTAAATTACGCTCATTTTGAGCTAACTTAGACATCAAATAGAGTTCTACAACTCAAGTTATGATGAAAAAGGTGGGGTTTTTCAAGCTGACTTGCATATTTTTTAGAAAAATCCTTAAAAATTGGGGTTTTTGAAGTTGATTGCATGGGTTTGAATTATTTTTAATATATTAAATGGATTTCAAAGTTCATTTTCAAATTTCAACTCATTTCGAGTTGATTTGACTATAGTTTTTAACGTTTTCGTGAAATTAGCTTTAAATCTTCTAATTTCATGTTACTTTATTTAAATACTATAGTTATGTATTAAATTAATTCAAATTTGAAAGACTTAAGTATTAAAAGTGTGGTTTTTGTTCTTCACTGCATATCATCCTTGTGCAAAACACTTTTAAAATCTCACTTCTAAGTCTTTTTCATATTAAATATGTTGTTTTTATAAGCGACTGCATATACATTTCATATTTTCAATCATATGCAGTTGAATCTCTAAAGATCATATTTAATCCTTGTTAAGTGTCATTTTTATATGCGACTGCATATTTAAAATAACATTTATAAACTCCCAAGGTGGCTTTTTCTTTATAAAAGTCATATTTTGAAAGATATGTATATGCACTTCAAAAATGCGTATTCACTTCTTTATTTAATATTTTCCTATGGTGTTGAATCTTAAGAGCATTACATATTTTAAAATATGTGTGTAAGTGCTTTTAAAAATAACATTTTTAATAGTCCATTTTAAGCATCGAATTTTCAAGTCATTACATATGTTTCTATACTTATGTAATTTCATTTGAAAACTACATCTAGACTTTCTTAGTTATGTTTTTCCTCATAACCAAACCCAGGGCGTCGATTTTTGGATGTTTTGCATATGTTGAGGGATATATGTTATGCATTCTAAAAATGACGTTTTTAATCTCAAGACTAGGGTGTCGATTTTAGATATCTTTGCATATACTTTAAAATCATATGCAAAGTATCTTATTTTCAGCATTTTTATTTCTTCCCTTTAGGCGTCGATTTTAGAGGCCATTACATATGCTGAAAGACGTGTAAGTGCTTCTAAATATAATGTTTTTAATGCCAAGATTTAGACATCTTTTATCCAAGCAATCACATGTTGATAACATGTCTTCTCACCATTCTCTCTCTCTCTCTCTCTCTCTCATAGGCGTCGATTTTGAAAGGACTTGCATATACTTTAAAGTTTCTATGTAAACTCTTCTTCAAAATGCATTTTTAATTGTCTATGGGAGGGCGTCAATTTTAGGAATGATTACATATTCAACTTACATTCGAAACATGTATTTTCAGCATTGACTCCTCAAGGCGTCGATTTTATTGTGCAATACATATGCTGTTTATCATCCACAACAAATGTATTTTTACCAAAACAGTCTGCTTGGAGCTGTTCTTCTTTCAAAAATGCCTCATTGAAGAAGGATTTTGATCATCTTTAATCATTTTGGCATCCAACAAACTGATTTTGGTAAGTTATCACTTCTTTTAATGGATTTATTTCATCATTTTTGGTGGTATTTATGCCCTAGACACCGTTTTTCTTTCTCATTGCATATGCAAGAGAAATAGTCAACCGGTTGCTATTTCTTGGCATTTTTCTTCTCATTCTTCCCCACTTCGCTATGTATTCTTATTGACTATCCAAATTTAAGGGAGAGAGACTAAGAATGTGATCTATTTATACTCTTTCCATCCAATATTTTCTAAATCCAAAAATCAATTGGATTTATTTCAGATTTGGCTCAAGATTTTGAGATTCTATCTCTAGGATTGAGGTAATTTCTTCCTTACTCTTTTTCTTATTTTTCTTCCAAAATTATTTAACTTACATGTAAAAGCTTTCATTGTTGATTTACATGTGATTAAATCTATGTGTCTTCTACTTCTGTCTTCTATTCTCAAGGTGCAAATGCAAGAGCTTCATCTTGTCTGCATATGCAGTCGGGATTAAAAACCCTGTTCTATGAAGGAAACAAATCACATGAAAGTTTACACATGTGCTATTTTCCAAATCCACTTGCATAAAGTTGTTGTCCCTACCACTGCCATGTGACATCAAACTCATAATGGCTATCAATTTAACACTTTATTATAAAATAACATCCCTCCATTCATTCATTATCCATTCACTACATATCTCTTGCTGTCCCCATATGTAATTATCCATGAGAAACTTGCTGTTGAGCTCTCTTTGAGATAAAAACCATCCATTTCCCCAAAATCAGTCATCTCCATACACCTTTTGTCATTATATGATGAATCCCTCTCAAGAAGATGTTCTTATTTTGTGGGATTTTTATGTCATGGCTTCTCAGTCACATAAAGTTGCTATGTCTGAAGGGATCACACTTGCATAGGAAAAGGAGAAGAAAAAGATGAAATATTAGTATGAATCATATCACAATTCTATCCCGCCTTCACAAATGATTTCATATTGTGATGAAGTTAAAGATACAGATGTTTCTCACATGAACTTTGAAGACTTTCTTCAAAGAGTAGATGTTGTAGTTACATAGGACATGCTTTCAATCAAGCAGAGTAGCATTCATCTTGTCTCTACATTTCCATTGGCTTCCTTGGAGCCAGAGTTCGTACTTGCATGTGTGAAGAACTTCGATCCAGGGACCAAGATGGTAAGACTATCATTAGTCTTGATCCAGAGATAGTGGACATAATCTTCCAAGTACCATTAAGTCCTGTTACTATCAATATCAACAAGCAAAAAGTTCTCGATAGATGGAATGAGGACACTCCTTCATGCACGAAGTTCATTAATGAAAACTAGCTGCTCAATAAAAGGCAAAATATTGCAAGATGGCTGAAGGGAATTCAACGCACTGAATTCAAGGAGGAAATCAGTGACCTCATTACCTTATTCAGCCACCTAGCAGGGTTAAAGACATCAAACATCTTGAGCCCTAGATGTATAAGTACATTTCTCTTATTGTCCGGTCAAAGAAAAGGATATTCTAGGGAGAGATGATTAGTGATATGTTGTGTGCAAAACTTTCCCAAGTTGTTGACACTTGCACTTTTTACATGAATTCATATCTTGTATATATCGCTGCCTCTCTTGGTTCTTTCTTTGGACTATCTACTAAACGGGATAGGTCATTGGTTCCTATGTGGGAGTATTTTCCTTAGCTCATGTTGAAGGCTAGCCACTCTCACTACTGCAGAGTACAGGATTCTTTTTATGGGCATTTCATGTGCTTATTCGATAGAAGTCTCCTAAATAGGCATGTGTTAGATGAGGCATGGGTTAAGGTAAATGAATATGGCTATTTGTTTCTTCAATTCCCTAGTTTCACTTACATGCGGGTGGGCTACTTCAAGGGTGAGCCACATACACTTTCAAGGTATCCTACAGACAAAATCATACTCATGGAGTTGGCTAGGCAACTCATGGCTATTTAGATGCACCGGAATGCACTACATAGACCAGGTGTGGGGATTTCTTCATGAAATCCATTAAAGATTGGGGGATACTCCATAGATACAGTCCCTAAAGCCAAAAATATGGAGTATGAGCTTCAAAGGATCACCTTGAAGAAGTTCATGGCTAGGAGTCACTTCGACTGGCGAGGGCTCAATGACAAGATGAGAAGGAAATTTGTACATGTGTACAGGTTGGAGGACATATGGATTGACCTCTGCACTGAGACAAACATACAGAGAATGGATTACCACCACCTATCCATCAAGAAAATTATTGACTTCAATCTTGCAGATATTCCTCCAGGGGTTGAAGATGATGATAACATTCTTGATCATGATTATACTTGTAATCATGTTGAGGATTTTCCTATTTTGTCTCCTTCCTGGTCAGGAAAAGAGAGTGTCTCTACTTGGGATTATTTCTAGTCCATCCTTGCGAATACCAACATCTAGTTAAAAAGATGAGGGTTGAAAAGTATTAAGGTAAGAGTGGGTAAATATTTTGATCATGGTGGTCCAGTTGGTAGGAGATCAAAAATCAATGGAAGAACCAAAGATGGCACATCTTCTTCAGCAACTGATCATGTCATTCCTATCATATCCACTCTTCCTAAGCTTGCCATTAAGGGAGGCAATGACACTGGAAGAGTTCTTGAGGTCAAAAGCATAGAACCTAAAAAGGTTCAAATTGTATCTAGTGATGATGAGATGCCTAGCTCACCTAAGGTATCCTCACCGGATGTACCTCCTCCTATAGATAATTCAGACACCACCATGATTCCTGATTCAACACCAGCATTAGATGAGTCTCTTGAATCACCTTTGGGTATTGTTGTAGATGAATTTACTATGGAGTAGGTTCCTCCTATAGATTCAGTCTTGGTGACACCTACGTTGCCTATCTCACCGACTGCCCCTATTGTCATACAAGAGGATTCTTATCACAGTTTTGAGAGTGTGTTTGACACATATTCTATGACCATTCCTTCTATGGCCATCTCCTCTATGATAGTGTTGGACACCACTTCAGTGTAGGTGGAGCAATTCATATCTGAGGTTACACATGGTAGTCCTACCCCTATGGCAATTCTGATAGAGGCTCCTCTTCTTGTGGCTACAACTACACAGATAGACCCAGTTACTACTCTAGCCATTACATCTACAGAAGCAACTTCTTCTTCTTTCTCTTTACCTTCTTGGCTCAGTGCTATAACATAGAAGAGAAAGAAAGAAGAGATTCCTTTGGAGGGCTTTGATTTCAAGAAATTTTCCAAGCCAAGAGCTCCAAAGAAGAAAAGGGCAAAGATAGTCTCAAGGATCGTGGTGAAGGACAATGCTAAATATGCTGAGATTACTGAGCCTTTGGTTCATAGAATCACAAAAGATGGGAAGCCCTCTAATTTTAGAATCACAAGGGTGGAACTAGGTAAGAAGACACATTTGAGTTTCCAGCAAGATGCCCAAGATGCTGTTACACAACTCACGCGAAGGAATGATCGGCTATGGGAGAAGAAGAATAAGTTGAAGGAGGAAAATGCACACCTTCTTGAAGTCATCAACATGATGAATAATTCATAGAATGTTTCTCCCATTTCAGTTTCACATCTTGAGTGTTATAAACATCATCAAAAGGCTAAGGCCATGGATGAATAGGGCAGTCATTTGGAATCATAAGGTTTGCAAGTGCTTTAGAATGCAATGAATGTCTGTGAACGAGGAAGAGTGGTTTCCTTCAAGTTAAATGAGCTTGTTACATCCTTTGATCGAAAACTCAGGTTCTTAGATGCTGATCTTGATGTTTGGAGGAGCATGACAGAGATTAGCCTAGATGATTTATGTGCCTCTAGGATCATCTCTTCAGTACGAATGTTTTGTGATTTTTTGCATTTGATGGTCGACAAAGAACAAGTGCTGCAAAGGTTAAAGATAGAAAGTCATGGGGCGGTTGAATGCCTTAAAAGTTATGAGAACATGATTAATGGTGTCTTTCATCAATTAAGGTGTCAATTAATCATGGAAGGGGGAGAACTCATTGAAGAAAAAGCTATTTTAGCTATGTTCACAAAGGTTATTCACTTACAATTAGATGCGGATAATTTTGACTTTGATATGATTGATGTACTAACTGGCTACAAAATCTCATTGGATCATTTGCGAAGCTAGTTGATTGAATATAAGAATGCTATTGCTAAAAGTATAGATTTAAATTAGAGGGTGACAGTTATTGCACAACATACAAGGCCCCAGATGAAACAGTTCTTCGTGAGTCTCTTCGAAAATTCACAAACTTTGTAAATACTTTGTAAAGGCATGTTTATCTTTTATGTTTTAAGTAAAGTATGATAGATTTCATGAAGTGAAATTTTTTTGTAAATACAGGATAGCATGTACCTATATAATCACTTCATGCAATCGAGTTTCACGTGCATTAGGCATGCAACTTTGAATAAGTCATAAGTTTTCTAGTAGTTAGTTGAATAAGTCAAAGTGGTTAAGGGTTTCCCCTTTTCTCTCCACTTTTCTCTCTTCTATTTTCCTATATAAAGAAGAGAGTTCTTTGTAAATATTTTTATCTTTTGTTGAAGCAAGCAAGGCTATACTTGAGAATTTGGGTGATGAAAACTTTTTGTTTCATTATATGAGTTATCAAAAGTGAATAAAAGTGATAGGATTCTTTAGACTTTGTGTTGTAGATCTTGAGATTGAATGGTGTTTTCTTACATTGCATTGTTCAATCTTTCTTAAATTCATTTCTAAGCTTAACTTGCATCCATCATTGGAGGTTTCAATTCATCTTTTGAGAGACTTTGAGCTATAGAAGGAGAATTGTTATAGTAGTAGTGGCCATGAATACTGAGAGTTGAAGACTTTGAGCTTCAAGTCTGAGTATTTGTCTTTAAATTTTAGAATCATTAGTGAGAGACTTTGAGCCTCACTATTGATTCTCGCTGTCTCAGAATAGGATTAATCGCAAGAGACTTTGGGCTCTTGTTCTTAATTCACCAAATTTATTAGTAACTACTACCTTAGGAGTTGTTCTTACGTCAATTGCTAAGTCACCAGTATTATCATAGCAGTAGGTAATCTTTGTAGAGTTAATAAGTTATGTTTATCTGTATATCTTTTCTTGAAAAAAGAGGAAAAGATTAAAAGTATCATCCTTATTTCATTCCAGTTGAAATCTTGTTAAAGCCACCTATGGTAAGAAGGGAGCCTCCCCTATTGCTGAGAGGAGAGATTCATCTCACTATACTATTGTCTAAAGTTACAATTTTGTAAGGTGTAGTCTTAGTGACTTACAAAATTTTTAGCCAACACATCTACAACTATAGGTAATGGCTCTAGGGTGAGTTTGAGCTTTTACATCATGTACAACAAGTTATGAGTTCCCATGACATGTCTTTACACTACAAAAACCTACTCCACTTATAGTTGGAGAGAAATGAGCAACAATGAAGGTTATAACTAGAGTCATCAACCACTTCAAATTCTAAGATTTGTCTTCTCTAAGATGTAATCTCCACTTATAGTATGTTGATTATTCTGTAAGGACCATCATCAAACTATTGCTTGAGGTATAGTCACAATTTTGAAGCCACCAAGGAAATGGTGAAATCACTACCTACAAACCTCGATGGTTTTATCACCATTAATTTCTTACTCATTTTGACTATTTGACCCTCTATTTCAAGGTTTTCTTGAGATTCCTTAGACAAATGCAAGTATGGCTCTAACATGAGACCAAACTCAATCTTGGAAAGGAATATACTAGATGTAGATGACCTCTTGCTTCCACAATCTAAGATAGCTCCATGATTAAAAATTACATATGTGGTCTATTAGTTAAACATATATGAGCTATTTTTTCAAAGATATTTTCTCACTGAGGAGGATTTTAGCCCCTAAAATCTTAGGTATTAACAAATGGTGAAGTTTCTTCCCCACGTCTTCTTTGGGATATCTTTTGGCCTTTCTCAGTAACTTTCATTTTGGTCCCAATAGTTGATTCTCATCTTTTCATTTCCTTGTCCATATGACCTCTTTGTGTAGAACTATATGAGCTTCTAACATATCTTGGCTACTATGAGGTAAGGTTTCAACAAAAGCTAACGATTTCTCTCTTGATCCAATATTAAAGAATCAAATAATTAAGCTCATCAATTTTATTGACATAATACATCTTCATTTAGCAAGCCAAGCCTACTACAAAATAATTCACTTCCACTTGTTCTAAAATATGAAATGTACCATACATTATATGATTGAGACTGTTATCTTGTCCTCAAAGCCTCTATTTTCCCATTCAAACCCAATTATAATTTGTAACCTAAAACTCATGTTCCACTCAATGTTGATCATGTTATCATTTGTAGTTAGCACGAGACTCATATAGCTCTTCCTAACCTTAAAGATGAATGTATAGAAACTTGTGAATGATATGTTAATCCTTGTGGACATTTGAATCCATATTTATTAACTATTTTCTTAAATGTCCCAGAACAACATCAAAATGACCAGGCAAAAGATGACTAGAACACGCTTCAAAAGGAAATAATTTGACAGATACAATTACTACCTATTATATTATCAGTGATGTATTTAAACCAAATCTTCATCCTGAAACTTAGAATATTGTTGATTATAGCCTCCCAAAATCTCCAACAAATTATGGCTCACAGTTGTTTTTTCTATCAATATTATAATAATAGAAAGAGATGGAATTTTTCAAACAATTATCCATATTCTCCCAAAGCATGATTAGAAATCCTTCCCAAAATCATAAATCTCTATCTAATGCAGTACTCTCCTAAAGGATAAAATAAAACCATGTATAGAAATTAAACAACTTAGTTTCTTAGCATTCTTAAGGGTTTCCTTCCAAGGTATGGGCACACATTTTATTAAAATGATCCACCACCTCAACCATTTAATCAATCCCCTACATCATGGATAAACTACTCACAAAGTCCACGAAGATGATATCCTACAACATCAAGGGTATAGGTAGTAGTTTGTACAATCCAAGCTTCTAATTTCTCACCTTGCTAATACTTGGATTGCTAATACATCATGATTTGCAAACATGTATAAACCTAGATGCATCAACTTGTATGTACAACTAAATTACGTATTTTTCAATATTCATCACTAGCATTCTCATTCCAAAATAACCTGAACCATTGAGGCATGAGTCTCATGCACGGGTTACTTAATGCTTAAGTTCCCCTAATGCTCTTTGCTATTTTGTAACCCAAATATTATATTTCCAACCCCTATTATAATAGGACGCGGCTATCCTCCCAAAGGAATGCACTACCGTACAGATTTGAAAAATTTAAAAACACCATATATTTTTATGAAAATTTAAGGATCTGGCCTTCATCGTTTGTACATTCTGAATCAAAAACAACAAAAAAATTTCAAAAACAAATGACTGTGTTTTCATAAATTTGGAATTTTTTTTTTTTGTCTGTAGTGCATTTTTGTCAGGAGGATAGCCAATGCCATTATAACATGCAAAGGAGAAATGATGTAGGTAAGATTTTTAAAAAATTTTCTTATGTACTAGATGATAATAGAAATGATCCTTATTTTGGTGATAGAATTAGGTTTTGTCTAGACACGCATTTATCTTTGTGGGATCAATCTTAGTTGCTCCATCATCCACCACATTCTCAATGTAGACAAGTAGTGTAAATGTAAATAAACATTCCATTCAAAAGTAACTTTTTCTTCTCCAACAATTATAGAACTTGTACACAAGTAAAGAGATGTCACCTTGATGTCCCATTAAAAACTATAATCTCTTTCAAATAGACTATGCTACACCTTTAATCATAGAGTATACATATGGTTGTGAGTAGTCAACGTATAGCTACGTTAACTCTCAATTGAGTCATATTATAATTATTTTATTATTATTTAGTTAGTTTGGTTGAGGACTTGCACCTATATATTCATATTTAGGTCAGTTGTGGTGTTATATTTAGCATAAGAGGGTATATTTAGGAGGTAGTGTCTTATTTTTGCATATTTAGTATTGAATTCTTATTGAAGATTATTGAAGGTATCCCCCTTGAAGTGGATAAGGAGGTTACCCCCTTGAAGTGACATATTAGTATCAATTAATTAAATCATATTTCCTATTATATCTTCTATTGTGAAAGTTATTTCATTACAAGTGGTGTCAAAGCATGATCATGGCACCAGAAAAAAGGAAGGTTTTTTCCTCAGCTTTGCTCATTTTTAAATTCAGATACCTCTTAAATTTGTGTGATTTTTTTTTTCTAATTTTAAAGTGGTTTTGAAGACCATATGGAAGCATATTTAGTCCAAATTAGAAGGAAATTGGAGCTCAATTGAGATAGTTATTACAAAATTAGGGTTTTTGTGTAAAATAACTAAAAATTACATAACTTTCATATCTTAGTGAAATATTTCCTAATTATAAAGGGTTTTTGAGATGAAAATTGACAATTATACCATAACATTTTTAGATCATTTTTATCCCACTTTTGTGATTTATTGTAAAAACGTTATTTTCTATCATGATGGGGCTTGCTACAAAAGGCAAAAATAATTTTTCTGAACCAGGAAAAACTCTTGATGAGGATGGGGGAACAAATAATGTTATAAGCCTAATGATGAAATAAGAAAGGTTAAGGAGTAAATTTCATCAATAAAGGGGGATATATATATCAAATACAAGGATATATGCAAAGCACAGGAGCAAAATTATTCCACATGTAGAGTATGTTTACTTTTTATATGAATGGATCAAGAAAGGATTTCTCAAAAAGAGAAGGTGAATCATCTAGGTTAGAAAATAGTGATTCAAATTGAAAAATTCATTTTTGATTTAGGAACTAGATGCCAAAGATAGATATGCGCAAGTTTGATGACAATAATCCACTAACATGGATAAATCAAATGGAGAATTATTTTGATGTGCACCAAATATTGAGTGGACAAAATGTTACTATGGCATCCCTACATCTAGATCCTGAGAATTTCATTTGGTATTGATAGATATGTACTCAATGATATAAAAACCGTCTCTTACTCTCATGGCTATTTTTTACAAAGGAGCTACAATCACAATATAATAATAGTGTGACCAACAACTTCTTCAACCAACTAGTGAAACTTCAACAAACAGGATGTGTAAGAGATTATATTCAACAATTTCAAAACCTCTCTATGAGAGTGGCTACAATTATAGAGGAGATCCTAAATTACTTATTTTTTGTAGATCTCAAAGACAACATTCAACATGAGGTGTGCATGTTTAATCTTACCCTTATAAATGAATCTTGTGTCTTAGAATGCATGGTAGCAGATAAATATTTAAATTATCGAAAGTAGGGAGTTAGTGGGATAAGATAAACAAGGATTATCATCACCTTACCATCCTCAATGTTGGTATATGGTGACTGATTAGGAAAGTACTATACAATTTTCATTTATCGTGGGGTTTAGGGCTATTTTCAACTAATTTTCCTACTAAGTTTTTGTACAGCTATTTTTTTGATCGACATGTTGTAACCGATTCTAACCCTAAAGTGGAAAAAAGCTTTTATAAAATGGCTTAGGGTTAGGGATTTAAAATGTATATTTTTAGTAGCTTCTTGTGGTGGTATTGCACTATAAGGGATTGTAGATTGTAATCAGGTTGTAATCATTGGATAATAAGAATATTGGACTCTTTGTTTGGTGGACATAGCCTAGGGATTAGGTGAACCATATTAAATCTTTGTGTCTTGTGTTCTCTTTTGTGTGGTATATTATTTTCTGATATTGGTTATATTTGCATGTAACTATTATTTATGTCTTCTTAATCCTAACACTCAACCCATTAGATTAACACCATAAAAATTGAGGAGAAGAGAGAAAAAGGTTTATTCTTATATTGTGATAGAAAATATAATCAAGGATATAAATAAAATGAAAGGAAGTTGTTTTGTATTGAAGGTCCAAGTGTGGAAGAAGAGGAAGAATTGTTAACAAAAAGTGACAAAGAATTAGATGATTCTCAACCAATCATTTCTTGTCATGCACTTGCTAGTTTTACCACCCCACAAACACTCAAATTGGTAGGTTTTTTGAAAAAGGAGAAAGTAACAATTTTGAAAGACTCTAGTAGTACTCACAACTTTATCAACAAAAAGTTGGTTACACGTATAAATTGTTTTATATACTCAGATCTAGAGCTTCAAGTTTTCATTGTATATGGTGATACTATTAGTTGTTTTTGAAAAATGTTACAGCGTTAAGTTATCCATGGGAGACTACCATTTTGACCTCCAAATGTATGCTATCTCCATGGGAGAAACATATATTAGTTTTGGAGTACAATGGCTTAATACCTTGGGAACAATTGAGATAAAACTTTAAAGAACTATTAATGATATTTGACTTAGAAAGAAAGATAATGGAGCTAAGACAGATGCATGCAAAATTGCCACAAATGGTAAGCTCTCATCAAATGAAAAAGTTTCTAAAGAAAGGAGAAGATGGATTTGTAGCTCAATTATGTTCATTGGAAGCATATCAGCCAAACATCCTATTAATTTAGACCTACATAAAATTATTGATCTTCACTTGGTAGTTTTTGGAGTGATTTATAAAAGACTTCCTCACAAAAGGTATCATGATCATGCCATAAAACTAGTGCCTAGAAGCCAACTAGCCAACATTAGGCCTTATAGGTACCCATATATGTAAAAGAGTGAAATTGAAGTGATTGTTCAAGAGATGTTAGAAGTAGGAATTATACAATATAGCCAAAGTGTACTCCTCACCTGTTACAATGGTGCATAAAAAGGATGATACATGTGTATGTGTCCATACTATAGAGTACTCAACATGTACAATATCAAAGATAAGTTTCATATTCCAGCCATTGATGATTTATTAGATGAATTGAATGGTGCTAATTATTTTTGCAAAGTTAGATCTCAGATAAGGTTATCACCAAGTTTGGATTAAAGAAGAAGATATTCCCAAGAAAAGATTTAGGATTCATGAGGATCATTATGAGTTTTTTTTTATGCCTTTTGTTTGACTAATGCACCATCTAAATTTAAAAATTTGATGAACTCCATCTTTAAGAAATTTTTGAGGAATTTTCTATTATTATTCTTTAATAATATATTAATTTATAGCAAGACATGTGAGGAAAATTTACATCATGTTGATATAGTACTAAAAGTTCTTCAGGATAACCAACTATATGCTAAGACCTAAAAGTGCACTTTTGGTCTCAAGGAGATGGAGTTCTTGGGACACATAGTTTCACACAAAGGAGTAAAGATGGATCCTAACTAAATTAGGGACATTATTGATTATTCTGTACCCAAAAAAATTAGGAAATTAAGGGGTTTCTCAGAGCTAATTGAGTACTATAGAATATTTGTGAAGAACTATGGTCATATAGAAGCACCACTTACAAATCTATTAAAGAAGGATTCATTTAAATGGAATGAGTTAGATAATATAGCATTTGAGAAGTTGAAGGAGGCTATGTGCACTACTCTAATTCTTGCTACCCCAGAGTTCACCAAGGATTTTATTAGGGAATCAGATGCTTCAAGTAATGGTTTTGGAGTAGTTCTCATGCAAGAAGGTTGACCCATTGAATTTGAAACTCGTTAATTAAAGGGTAAGAGTCAGATAAGCCTATTTATGAAAATGAGATGACAGTTATTCTTCATGTAGTAAAAAAAAAAGAGGTCATACCTAATGGGAAGACACTTCAAAGTTGAGATATATGATGATAGCCTTAAATATTTTTGGGGACATAGATTATCTCTTGAGGAGAAACAAAAGTGGGTGGCTAAGATGTTGGGGTATGACTTTGAGATCATATACAAGGAAAGAAAGGAAAATACAGTGGTAGATGCATTATCTAGGAAATATGAGAAATATGTGTTTATGTTTGAATGTTGACCTCTAATTCAACCATAGACTCAACATGGTCATTGCTCAATGATTTGAATTATGAAAATGAATATGAATTATTCACTTCTCAATCTTGATTGAATTGACCTATCACCTCCTATTTAGATGAGGTGTTTAAATTACTCTCAGAATGAGAGCCCAACAACCGTAGACCAAGCTAAAATGGAGGATTTTAAATGCTTAAAGAAATGATTAAGTTGCAATGAATTAAGCTAAAAATGAGAGTGCAATTAAGCTACAAACTTGAAAGAGATATGAGAATGCAGATTTTAATCTAAGAAGCTTGAAATTCAATGAGAATTGCACTAAGAACTTAATAAGAAAACTATATTAAAGATGAGAGCAATTATACTAGAAATGGAAATTATTCTAAATATGCAATGAAAAGATTGAAAACATGAGAAAATTGAGACAACAATTCACTATAGTTTTGGTACTCTAAAATTGCCTCTTCAAATGAGGAAAGAGGAGGTTCATAATATAGAAGAGCCCAAGTAGAGGATGAAGAGTTTCTTGGAAAGAAATGACCGACTCTTCATCTCCATGGAGGAAGGTGAGACAAATCGGAGGAATTATTTAATTAAGAAAATGAATTATAGCCACATGGGTGGCTTTTCACATTATTTTGAATAATTAAATTCAAGTGAGGATAATCCATTCAAATAACCAAATAATATTTAATTCCCTTGATGTGTATTAGCTAAAGGGGGTAGAATTAATTTAATTAAAAGCTTTAGGCCTTTAGAATTAAATTAATTAATCATAGGGATTATTTAGCCAGTAAATGTCGATAATTAGGAATTAAATATAGTGTTTGATTAATGGAAATTTAGGTTTTTTTGCATTTGACACCAAGTCAAATAAAGTCAATTAGGAGATAGAATTGCCTAGTATAATAGGACTCTGATGATGTAGAAACTGAAGGACTGCACCAAAATTGATTAGAATTATGAGGTACCAATTTTGGGGTATTACATTTTGCCCCTATTTGAATTGATGTGCGAGAAATGCGTTGATTCAAAGAATAGTCTGATGTGACAAAGGATGAGGTTTTAGGATTATCTCTAGAATGGAGCTTAACCCTTATAAGTTGAGGTTAGATCACCAAGACACCGATCAGATTGAGTTGTAAAACCAACTTCAAAATGAAGCATGATTACAACGGTCGGATTACTACTTTTAGAGAAGACTGTCCCTAGAATGAGGCTCAATCTTTAGGAGTCAGGGTTAGATTGCCCTAATACCTATTGATTAAATGATAGCTGATGCAGATTTAGGACTATTTCCAGAATGAAGCTTAGTCCTCTGAGACTCAAGTTAGGTTTCCCAGATAGTGGTTGAAAAGAACTTTTGAGAGCCATCTCCAGAATGAAGTTTGACTTTTAGGAATTAGGGTTAGATTGCCCCAATACCTAATGAGATTTCAAGAACCATCTCTAGAATGAAGCTTGATCCTTGAGGATCTAAGTTAGATTTCTCAGATACCTAACAGATAGATGACAAGATGACAAGATGTGAGGCACAAATATGCCCCTAGTGATGAGAACTTTTGATTCAGATCAGACTAATTCAAGAATTGATTTGACAAGATTCAATGATGCAATCATCCTGCCCCCTCGGGAGTGAAATCGAAAGATGACATGTTACAAAGATGATTGATAGCCAAAATGTTGTAGATAGAGATAAAAATAGAGATCCAGAGGAACTCAAAATAGATTATGGAAGAATCAAGAAGCTACAGAAGTGATTTGGAGGTCCTATTGACCAAGTTTGACCATGGTTGACCAGATTTGACTAGAGTTGAATTTTGATGAAAACATTGAAGATCTCGAGAAAATGATGGTGAGAGACGATTCTAGCAAGAAATGTCACCAGAAGGTCGATTGCACAAGCATCTGATCCCAATGGTCCTAGAATTTTAAAATGTGATTTTGAGCCATCTACAGATGCTAGATTTTGATTTCGATCTTGAAAATGGATTCAGAGGGGTTGATTTAGCCAAGGGTGAAGTTTTCATGTAAAACGGAGCACTTTTGAAAATTAGGTCAAAAAGCTATATAAGGGTCAGAGGGGTCATTTTCAAATCATTATTCACTTTTGTCTTTAGCAAATTAGAGAAATTTGAGAGAGATGGAGAATATGCTAGTGCATTTGCATCGATTTGAGTGCTCCTAACAACACAACTGGCTACCAAAGTATGACACACCTGTGAGTAGTTGAGCAACCATCTCGCATTTCAAGTTTTTAACACTTTCTAGGAGATTTAGGTAGATTTTAATGCTTTTTAGGGCTTATGTCACCAATCTTCATGTGAGGAAATGATTTCCTTGCATTGGCCTCAATCGAACCTTGTGTGAACCTTCACCTAGAAAGGGCTTCCTCACACGGGGTGCCACTGTGAGCCACAACAAGCTGGCCCTCGATGTCATGTGAGAAACCTCCCTCAGTGAGGATTCCTCACACAAATAGAGATAACATCTCATGCGCAGGAGAAATCTCACGTGGGGTCTCTACTTCTTCGTGTTAAAAACTATTGCTAGATTTGAAAGATTCAGTCCAATTTTACGTAAAATTTGCAAAGTAGAGCATCTGATAGGCAGCTTAGGATAGGTGTATAGCTTTAATTATTGTATTTAATTTGAAAAATCATCATGGTTGAGATACTGATCGAGTGTTGTCACTTGCATTATAGGTTGACTTCCCAGATGTCATGTTCTAGTCTCACTACCTAGTTATAGGTGAGCTAGTGTAGAGATTGAGCAATGCTGAGGGTGCCCACATCGATGGATTGGGCTTGACTTATCTACATGATATACCTGACATTTGAGTAAATAACGGGCTACTAGGTGCATTGTTTGAGCATTTCCACTTGAAGATGAACACCTTCCACTTGCCAATAGGGGAGATGACAGTCACCCCTGAGGATATTTACAAGATTTTGAGGATACTATTCCATGGGGCTCACGTGGAGTATGAAATCAAGCCGAGAGCAAGACACTAGTACTAGGGGCCATCTTTCAGGATGATTTAGTGACAAGTCGGGCCATCTCATGGGAGGACCTGATCAGTTGATATGGAGCTGGACATAGATTACTGGTCGTCTTAGCATCATCTTTGAGCTACTATCTGATACCAGATAGAGGATAACATAGTCTAGAGTGCAGATGGGGACATACATTCCAGTGGATGCTGGAGCAACCACCAATGAGATTTGGATGGGGTGAGTGCATGCTCACATAGATGTAACATGAGATGCATGAGATTGTGTATCAAAGTGCATAGACCATGGCCACAAGAGTTTTTTTCCTACAGATATGGACCTGGGAGCATCTCCCCATATGTAGGCCAATTTTTCACATGAAGATATGTAGGTCTAATGACTTAGCCAGTGCTAGGTAAAATAGAGTAGTGGTGATGACACTTGGCATGAGCTACCCCATATGTTCTTTTCACATCCTTTGATTGGGCATACCATTTCTATCATTGAGTGCTTCCCACTATCACAGGTCCTATGGTAGTTTGGGAGACCTCAGGATGTCTCCCAGGAGTACTGTACCTATTCTTGATTCATTGATGAGGTGAAGAAGGGCTAGCAGCTAAGATTAGACCAGGGAAAGTGTATGATTGATGCATGGATACCACCAGCTCAGTGGGATTATTTAACAAGTGTTTCCAATGCAAGGATGACACCTACATATAGGGATTACATAGTGGCACATCTGTACCCTAGATTTATAGATCTGGCTAGCATGGGCTAGCGGGTACAATAGGTAGTATAGTAGAAGCTTGAGTAGGAGCAAGTTGCACAATAGTAGTAGGTATAGCAGTAAACTAGACAATAGTAGCCTGGACAACAATAGAGGGTTTTGAGGCTAAGGACTAGGCAGACTCCCAATCCTCCTAGGAAGATGGGGTTAGATGTAGGCACTAGTGGTAGTGGGACCAATGATAGGTCCACTAGGTAGAGGACCGGGGACACATCTCAACAACCACCTCCTGACAAGGGGGTATAGGTCAATGATACAGACATACAGGAGAAGGTGGCATAGATCCACCTGTGGGAGGGAAGGTCACACAGTTACAGGAGGCTCTATGAAAGAGCTGAGAGAGGATCTGATAGGTATAGCAGGAGAGAGATGACTTCCATACACAGGTCATCGTGCATGAGAACCAAGTGGCTAAGAGGGATAGATAGATTAGAGGACTACATGATGTGTTGGCGAGGGCACAACTAGAGGCTAGATATGAGGTTGCACAGTCAACATATTATTACGCAATGTATGTCAGGGTAGTGTTAGATTTAGTGGAGCAGGTTCTGCCATTTTACGAGTATGATAGGGCACAAGCAATTCCACAGGGACCACCACCACAAGGACCTCCTCCACAGGGTGATATGTCATCTCCTCCACCTCTTGTAGGTGGTTAGGGTCACAATGTATATTGTAGCCCATTTTTGATAAACTGTGCTTGAGTAGCACCATTTTTTGATTGTACTGACATTCGATTGATCGAGATATATATATGAGCCTAAATTTTGATATCATTGTACTTGTGTATATATTGCTTTTATGTTGATGTTTATGAGATGTCTCCTATATGCTTGAATATATGAATTAGATATGAGATGTACATGATTCATTTATGTATATGAAAAAGAAATGTGCACATGTTTTATTTTAAATGTATGCAAATGTGAAATGTAATGATAGATGGTAGATGAATAAATGCAATGTATGATTTAATTTATGCTTATAATGGATGCACATGTAAATGAATATGTAGATGTAGAATGTATGCATATGAGTTTATGGATGCAAATGGAAATACAACAGATATGGTACTAATCATCTCATACAGGATGTCGCAATACGTGATAGGTACTAACCAAAAGAATGTTTGAAGATCAAGAGCAAGGACCAGACACTTGTGTAGCCAAGATAAACCAGAGGCTAAAGATGAGAACCCTCAAAAAATAAATTGAGGAGGAGACAATCAAGTGAGCACCAAAACACTATCTCAATGCAAGCCTAGAATGAAGATGCAAGCCTAAACTAGATGCAATCCCTAGGACTTGGTTGTTGGACCCATTTTATTATCATCATAGAGTTTTTAGTAATGGACAGTCATAAGATGCCATACAACCCTCACTGACATTGCAATCATGAGAATATGAATATGACATTAGTTTTAGATTTGTCGGAATGAGGTGTAAGCATTAAGGCACAAGAAGCCAAAATGACCTGAACACCTATTCCTTTTGATTTAGCAAGTTAACATAAGCATCAAAGCACAGTTGCTAGAATGACCTAAATGTTTCTTGCATACAAACACACTAGACATGCAAGAGTTTCTCCTTTTCCCAAGTGAATGATAAGCATACCAAAGTACTCGTAGTGACCCTTACATGCACTTCACAGGTTGAGTGTTTGCAATTTCACTTGTAACAAAAAAAAAGAACTCACTCAAACAGACAAGGAGAAGAATCAACCTCACCAAAGTTTCCATATAAAAGGAGTCAAGGTATAGATGGCCATCCAACACAAGATGAAGGCTCTCATAGTGGACACCACTCTCATATGGATCCTTTGGATCATTGAAACTAAACCAACAAACATAAAGAAAAGCAAAGATCATGCCCCCAGTCTCCGCATCTCTTAGTCAAGATAGATGTCTTAGATTTTCTTGAGGAGGAATGATAAAGAAAAAGAACAAGCACACAAAAGAAAATCTTAGCACACTTCATAGAATTACAAATTCAGTTTCAGTTTTTAGTTTAAGCAAATTGATGGTCAGATTGGAAGGATAAAATGTTTGAAGTCTTAATAGAATAATGACAGTAGGTAGACACAGTGAGAACCACTAGTGACTATCACGAGAGATAGAGTCTCAAGGAGATATCATAGCACTAACCAAGTATCAATAGGTAGATGCAATGAGAACCATTGGTGACTGATACAAGGAAGATTCTCAAAAGAGAGAACTGAGTACAAACAAAACATCAGCAGGCAGACACAATGAGAACCACTAGTGACTAATGTATAGTAGATCTTGAAAGAGAGAGATTTGAATGAGAGCTAAGTATTAGTAGGTAGACGCAGTGAGAACCACTGGTGACTAATACATGAGAGATCCTCAAGGAGAGAAATCTTAATAATAGCTAGGCATCCATAGGCAGACACAGTGAGAGCCACTAGTGACTGATGCAAGGAAAATCTTCCGAAAGTGATAGGATAATGCCCCCTAGACTAGGAAGGTACCCCCAAGTGTGACCAGTTTCAATCCATGTAGAGTCAAGCATAATCTCGAAGGTAACTAAGAGCAAGTGCATGAGCTAGCAAACTAAAGCAGGAAACAAACTAAAGCATTAAACAAACTAAAGCGGGAAAGCAAGAGCCAAGTGGTGTTGCAATAGGTATAACATTGGGGAACAATAGGAACCTATTTACCAGGTTTTCACCATCTTGGTAGAGATTCTATTTTTGCTACCATGATGCCTGTTTGCCTGGTTTTCATCAATGGCACATTTTTCTCTTTTTCAATTTTTTTTGTACTTTTTGAATTTTGAATTTTTTGGTATTTTTGGTATTTTTGTATTTTTGTATTTTTGATCTTTTGATTTTTTTGTATTTTTCAATTTTTTCAATTTTTTTTTTAGTATTATCAAGGTGCCTATTTACCAGGTTTTCACCAAGATAATAGATACATCAAAGTGCCTGTTTACTAGGTTTTCACTAAGATGATCATTTTTTTAGGACATTTTGCAATTTTTAGGATTTTTTTTAGAATATATGCATGTACACGAGCATGCAAAAGATGCCTCAACTATAGAATCTCTTCAGGTGCAGAGTGTTGATTGACTCTTTGAGCTGTTCTCCTTCAGTAGTAGATAGTTGGTAAGCACCAGATCCAAATGCTACAATGATAACATACGAACCAAGCCAGTTTGGTTCAAACATCCCTTTCTAGATCTGTTGCTGTTGATTCTTGGGGTTCTCTCCCAGGATGAGATCACCCACTTGGAATTCCATTGTTCTAATTTTCTTAGTGTAGCTTTTAGACATCCTCTTTTGGTATGCTCTTAGATGATCGAACACCACTTTTTGATGTTCATCCAGTAACTCTAGCTATTGTACCTGAGATATTATAATATCTTCATCAGTAATGAGGTTCCTTAGAGAGACTCACAATGTAGGAATCTCGACCTTAATAGGAAACATAGCATCCACTCCATAGACTAAGGCAAAGGGTGTGGCCCCTATTGGAGTTCAAATGCTTGTTCTATAGGCCCATAAAGCTAGATTAATCTGGAGGTGCCAATCTCTACCAGATTTGTGAACTGTTCTATGTAGGATCTTGAGAATTGTCTTGTTGGAAGCTTCTTCCTATCCATTACCCTAGGGATAATAGATCGAGGAACAATGCTAAATGATTCTAAACTTAGTAAATAACTCCTTTAGATCCTTGTTCTTAAACTGCCCCGCATTGTTAGTGATTATTGAGGAGGGTACACCATATCTATAGATGATGTAATTCAATATGAATCTTGCTACAGATTTTCTATCAGCTATGGTGAGAGGCACTGCCTCGACCCACTTAGTAAAATAGTCTATAGTAGTGATAATGAACTTATGTCCTTTTGAAGAAGATGGATGTATCTAACCCACCAAATTAAAGGCCCACTACTAAAACAGCCAAAAAATGATGAATGGAATGAGCTCCTTGGTAGGAGCGTGGATCATATTTCTATGTGATTGGAATTTTTAACAAAATTTGGTATATTGTGTAGCTTCTTTTTCCATATTTGGCTAGTAGTAATCAGCTCTAATGAGGTTACGAGCTAATGTCAGACCACTTGAATGAGAACCATAGATGCCTTTATGCACCTTAGCTAACGCACATTTGGACTCATCGGGATCTAGACACCTAAGGAGGGTACCATCTAGACCTCACCTATATAAGTCATTAGCTATAATGACATAACATGAAGCAATATGAATTAGGTGTCATTTTTCATTCCGGGTATAAGTGTCTAGAATAATTTGGTCTTCGAGGTAGGAGTAAATATGATAGTAATGGGATGAGTCATGTCGAATGACTGAATAGATCATCCAAGATTTAGGATTATTGTAGGCTAGGTAACATAATGTTTCCACCAGGAACTCATGTCAAAAATCATTTTCTGGCATCTGTAACATAGAGGCAAGAGTTGCCATGGCATCCGCTACTTTATTATCTGCTCTTGGAATCTGCTGGAAAGTGATGTGTGCAAAGAATTTTCTTAGATCATTGACCATCCATTTAGAAGGCACTAGTTTTTCATCCTTGGTTTTATAGATATCATTAACTTGGTTGATGACCAGTTTTGAGTCTCCAAAGACCTTAAGCTCATCCACACGCCATTCAATAGCTATCTTCATGCCATTGATCAAAGCTTCATACTCAACGGTGTTGTTTGTACAAGGAAACAACATTTTTTAAGCTTTTGGTAGAGAGTATTTTTGTGGTGTAATGAATAATATTCCAACACTTGACCCCTGCTGGGTGAATGATCCATCAAAAAATATAGTCCACGTCTGATGTGTGAGAAGAATTATGGACTCATCTGGAAACTCAATGCTCAATGGTTGATAATTGTTATAGGTGCTTTAGCCAGTTGATCTGCAATAGCTTGCCCTTTAATAACTTTCCTCTCTACATACTCAATGTCAAACTCATTGAGTATCATGACCCATTGTGCTAATCTACCCGTAAGGGAAGCTTTGTTGAGTAAGTACTTCAATGGATCGATTTTAGCAATAAGTCTTGTAGTATGAGAAATCATATAGTGCCACAATTTTTGTGAAGCAAACACCACTACTAGACAAGGCTTTTCAATGATAGAATAATTCATCTCATAAGAGACTAGAGTTCTACTGATATAGTACATAGCTCTTTCTTTGTTGTTCTGATCCTCTTGAGCTAGTAGTGCACCCAAAGATGTGTCTTTAGCTGAAATGTAGAGGATGAGTGGCTTCCCATGAATAGGAGGCATCAAGATTGGTGGATTAACAAAATATTGTTTGATTTTTTGGAATCCTTTCTTACATTCTTCGTTCCATTTGTAGGTCACACCTTTATGTGAAGTCTTGGTGAATGGTTGTGACTTATCAGCCAATTGTGCAATGAAGTGCTAAATGGATTGTAGTCTACCTTGAAGTCTTCTCATTTGACTAACGTTCTTTGGTGGAGGCATTTCCATGATAGCTTAAAATTTCTTAGGATCCACCTCTATGCCTTTATCAGATATGATATAACCCAATAGCTTGCCAGAAGTGACACCAAATGCACATTTTTTTGGGTTGAGCCTCAAGCTGAATTGCTCCATTTGATCTAGTATAGGACCTATATTTGCAAGATGTGTCTTCCATTGCATGTGTTTATCCAAAGTGTCATCTACATAATCTTCCATTGTTTTGTGCATCATGTCATGAAAAATGGTTGTAATAGCCCTTTGATATGTAGCTCCAACATTTTTTAGTCCAAAGGGCATGACATTCCAACAAAATGTCCCCCAAGCACATGTGAAGGCTATCTTTTCTTGGTCTTCTAGCATGATCTTTATCTGATTATAACTAGAAAATCCATCCATTAGAGAGTACATTTGGTAGCCAGCTATCATGTCCACTATCATGTCAATATTGGGTAATGGAAAATCATCTTTAGGACATGCTTTATTCAGGTCCCTGAAGTTGGTGCACACTCAAATAGATTTTTCATTCTTTGTAACTGGAACAATATTAGAGATCCACTCTACATAGTCAATAGCTCTAATGAAACCAGCCTTGAGAAGTTTTTCTAATTCATCTTTGACTAAAAGTGCCACATGTGGATGCATCTTACAAAGCTTTTGTTTAACAGACTTAACGCTTGGTGCAATAGACAGATGATGCATGATTAGATTAGGATCCAATCTAGGCATATCAGAGTAAGTCCATGCAAAATTGATTTTCTTGCTTCGAAATAAATTGGTGAACTCTTCTTTCTCTTCTGTAGATAGTGACTATGCCAGATGAATAATTTGAGGTGTAGCTTTCATGCCTGAATTTGCTAGTTGGGTTAGCTCAATCAACATCAATGATCTCTCTTGAAAATGACTTAGAAGTGTATCAAGTATCTCATCCTCGGGTGCCTCAGAGAGGTTTTCACCCTTGGATATGTCTTTTATTTTTACCTTTTTTGGCTCTGACACTGCCACAATGTGGTTTTCACCATTAGAGCACCTATTCTTCTTTCTTTTAATTTGGTGACTGAGATACTTGATATCAGCTTTGGTCATGTTGACACTGCTTTCACTAGTGGAAAATATTATAGGTTCGATAGTGTTAAGATAACAAGCCAAAGTATCATCATTCTAGAACATAAGGACTTCACTAGCTGGTCAGGGAGAGTTCCAATTGATAAGATCAGGATGGAGGAGTGAAAGGGTAGTGGCTGGTTCAAGTGCATTCATAGTATAGTCATCAAAAGTGCGGACAAGCAAGTTGAGACCTAAAGCAATCACATCCAAAGGTGTGTTTGATTCCTCTCAAGACCTCATGTCAGAAGTAGAGGGTATGTTAGCATTAGTAGATTCACACTCAGTCATCCTAATAGTAGACCCTTCACATACTTCGAGAAGGTTTTCATACACATGCACAACATCTATATCTTTATCAAAAGTGGCATCAAACAAAGAGTCAAACTCATACTCATGTGAGTCAGTGATGCTCGATATGGGAATTCCATCAACACTGGTTGTACTATCTAAATCATTTTAATCTCTTGTAGTATTAATGGTTTTCTAAAGTTGATCATATTCAAACCACCCTTGGAAAGATGATGGTATGTATTGTTCACCCTAAAAACTAGGATTGTCAATTTGCATTTATCTCCATTGGTCATATGTGAATAGATGTACTGAAGCGGTGTCATTTGAATCACTATCAATCTCTACCAAATGGATAGGTATAATAGGTTCATCTAGTTTTGTAAAGAATGCAGCAAGGTCTAGAGGAATGAGATATGGAAAGGTATCCTCATCAAAGTTGTTCTCTAGTTTATCAGCTGAAGCAGTGTCTTCAGGTTCTGGCTGGAATTCTGGTTTTGGTATAAATTTGTTAATCCCTAGATGAAATAGGATCTTTTTGAAGCCAAGACCTATGGTATCTTTGGTCCTATGGCTTGTGGCTTCAATTGGTTCAAGAAAACCATTATCATTCACCCCTATAGTCCACTTCCTTTGTAACCAAAGTGCTTCATGATTTTGAAGGCTTCATTGTATGATTCTTGTTCTAAGTCACGAGCACGAGTAATTTGTTTAGATGTTTCCTTTCCTTTGTCAAGCCAAGCTATAATAGCCCTTTACTCATCTTCATCCTCTAGTGGTGTTGTGGCCTTGACAAAGGAACCATCATAGACTATTTGGGGAGAACAAGTAGAAGGTTTGTTGTTCTCAGAGGGTCTCCCATAGGAATGTGGAGATAGAGGCAAAGCCGCTAATGATAACACAGGTTCAATTTGATAGCCCCCAATGCCTGTATCTTTGAGTTTTAGAGTCTATTCCATTTCTTTTAGTTTGGCATCATATAATTTAGTAGACTCTCTATTAGTTGGGGCAAAGCTATCTACAGATTGTGCTAGGGTATTACAAGAATAGTTTATATTGGTAGGCACTGTCACTTCTGCACTATGGAACAAGAATTTGATACATTGATGATATGTAGATGGAACTACCTGCATCTCATGAAACCATGGTCTCCCCAAAAATATATTTTAGGAAAGGGGAATGTCTAGAACTTGACAGATAACATCCCTCTCAACAGGTCCAACCTGGATTGGCAGCACAACCAAACCTTTAGATTTTCTTTCCTCTTCATCATATGCCTTGATACTGATTTTCTTGTGGGCATCTATGTAATCTTCATCATAGCCTAACTGAGTAAGCAGCTTAGCAGAGAAAATGTTAAGGCTAGGACCATTGTCAATGAGGATGCGGCGGGCACTCTTTGGACCTATCATGACTTCTATATGCAAAGGAGTGTTGTGTGGATGGCTCAGTGAGTGGTCATCTTCTTTGAAAAAGGACAAATAGTGGGGTGAGGTCAGGTGACCTAAAATGGATTGAAATCAATCAAGATCTAAATCTTTTGGGACATTTTCCTTGGTGAAGGCTTTATCAAGAATCTCCCTATGAGCAGGCGAGACCTTCAATAGCTCAAAGATAGTGATCTGAGTATTGATACTTTGTAGCTGGTCTAGAATGCTATAATTAGCTATGCTAGGTGTACGGACCAATTTCAAATTCTTGTTGGCAAGGCCAACAATAGCTTTATCTGCAGGTTTCTTTGGAGCGGATGTACAAGGGTCAAGACCCTTAATGGTGATTTTTGCATGAGAGCGAGTAACAATGTTTGCACAATCCTAAGATGATTTAGGTTTGGATGAATGAAACCCAAGGCCTCGCAAGATGAATAGAGTCTTAGGTTTAGGAGCATCCTCACTTCCCTTGATAGTAATCACATCACAATGCTCAACCTCAATAGGTTCAACCATGGTAATGACATTGTCATTGGTAGTATATGTGTAGTTAACCTTAGCATTGGTATTCTTGGTCTTGGAAGATTTACCCTTCTCGTGAGGAGGAAAGGAATCTTTGAATGCCTAGTGATTTGAATTCTTGTTATGGTTGTCCACAATGATGTCACCATTGTCAATCAAATATTGGATCTTATGGCGTGACTGGAGACAAGTAGAAGTTTTATGACTGTTAATTTGGTGATAATCATAGTATGCATTGTCATTCCACCAATGAGGTTGCGATTGTGGATCATAGAGACACTTTTCCAAAGGAGAAAGTATCTAGTTCTACATGAGAGTCTTATAAACCACATAAAGGGGTTCTCCTAAGGAAGTGAATTCATGCTTGGGTTGAGAGGCCCAAGGTTTGTTTCTAGAAAATTATGAAGGTAGTTGAGTGTTTATCGCAACCTTTTCAGTAGCTTTGACCTCCTGTATGCTAGAGGTAAGATTGAAAATAGATTTCGTAGGCTTCAGAGTCACATTTTCAACTACTCCATCATCCACAACATCTCTATTCTTGTTGAGAAACTTCCCTTTATATTTTTTCAAGGAGGAGGGCCCTTGTTTGTTATCCTTGCAAAGTCAACTCACCTTTCTTGATCATAAATGCTTCTATTCACACAAGTTTCTTAATCATGCTATCAAAGGTTATAGGACCTTGTAATTGTACTTGATATCTAAAATTTGGGACAAGATTATCCAAAAAGATATCGAGTATTTAAAACTTTGGTAGTTTATGAATATATTTTGTACATAGTTGTCTCCATCTCTAGAGAAATGCTAAGAAAGGCTCCCCTTGTCATTGCTTTAGATTGCAAAGGTCTCAGATGTTGACCAGATGCTAGATATTGTGTGAATAATGTTGGAGAAACAAATTAGCAATCTCATCAAAAGTCTTGATACCAATGGGTAATCAAGAAAACCACTCCATAGCTAGTCCACCCAAGATATGAGGGAAGAGATGCAAGAGGTATGTCTGGTCATGTATGAATTCCATAGATAGAGCATCAAACTCTCTCAAGTGATCTTGGGGATCAGTAGTACCCAAGTATTTGTTGTATTTAGGAAGGCTCTTATCAAAGGGGAAAGGGTAGATGATTTCCATTGTGAACTATTGTGTTGGTTTATCCTTATCCTTTGCAAGTTGGCTAATTTTGTTTTTCATGTCTCGAATCATCACTTGAAACTTAGTGGTCTCAGTTTTTTCTTCTTTGGCCACAAGCGTCTCGACTTGATAGTTTGGGGGTAATTTGGCCCCTTGTTTGGCCAGCTCAAGAAAGTATTTCTCCTTCTCGTCTAGAAGGAGGATCTCCATCATCTTGATAAGACTCTTGTTGGCTTTCACAGCATCTATGTCATTTTGGGTTATCACCTCATCGTCATTACCAAGAATCTCATAAATGCTTGGGGCTTGATCTTGATTCTAGTCATTTTGAGGAGGGCGATAGTGATATGGTTGCTAGTCACCTTGAGATTTTTTTCAGGATTGGTGCTGATTCTAATCATTTTGGGATTGATCATAACCTTGATCATTTCAAGATTGGCCAGGACGCTGGTTGTTTTGAGATTGATCATGACTTTTGCTATTTTCCCCCTCTAGGAAATGATATGGGGCTCCCATCTTGTCAATGTGGGATTGTGTAGCGTGTTCAAAGTTAGCACAAGTGTGTTTAATACACTAAGAGGTCATGGCTAAGGTAACCTTTTCTATGTCAATAGGATTGAAAGGATCGATAGGTTCGATAAGGCTAATAGGGATGATTTGAGGAAGTGGCCTTCCAAAGTTATGAAACAATGGGTTGTTTTGCTCTTGAAACAATAAGTCAGGTTGTGCTTGAAACAATGGATTATAACACTCCTAGAACACTAGAGATGATGATTAAGATGGGTTGTCTTTCAATGTACTCAATGAGGAGGAACTTGAGGATCCCTCACAACACTCAGATTGCGCAACAGGTTCGGAAGGACCTATTCCTTGATTATGAGGTCTACCTCTACCTTGTCTAGTACCACAAATGGGGAAAGTGTTTCCACTTCTAGTCATAATAGTAATAGATGAAGATAAAGTAACAAGAGAGGACTTAGGATTATGCTAGAACTCTATCTATAGGATAGAAAAAAAAAAAAGAGATAAAGGTGAGATGCACCCAACACGAATCGTCGAGAGTGTGGCTAGAACAATTGAGATGTGACTATCATGTCGTAAGGCAAAAAAGTATAGTAAGATAGGATAGAAAAAAGAGAGACAACATGAGTTTAAGAAATAATCAGTCAGTTCACATCTTGAGACACTCAATTTTAGATAGTGGACAATAGGAGACTAGGAAAATAGACCTCATACAAAAATTAGATCAGGCAAAAAGTTGACTAGTCAACAGGAAATAGCTCGCTATTTTGGAAATCTGGGTATAGTCTCACATAAGGAAGTGCTGGTTCACACAAGGAAATGCCAAAATACACATGAGAAAATGAAGTCTCGCGTGGGGAAATGCATAGGTTCTAAAATCTCACACGGGAATATACCATGATTCGATAGATTGACATAGTTTTCCAAGTAAAGGTCAAATTTTGAGACACAACATGGACTGTTCTTTGACAACATTTCTAGTTTTTGGATAGTTTTAGGATAGTTTGAATCAGCAATCTCAGTTTGAATGTTACAAGCAATCGTTTACAAGCATGAATTTTTAGATCAAGCAATAGTGACATAAGAATTAGTCACAAATAGTTGTACCAAGGACAAAGCAACTTGGTAGAATCATGGGAGTCTTTATTTTATCATGATGGACTATTTAAGACTCAAAATAATCACTTAGTTATCCCTACAAATAAAATGGTAGAGAAGACAAAATTTGTGCCTCACAACTTATGTGCATGCATTCACTTCACATAACTGTGTCACCCCCTAGAGGGTGCCCATGTTTTTGGTGTTTCCAAGGAATCAATAATATATGTTCAAAGGTTACCCTTGAAGTAGGGGCCAGTGTCATATACCACCTTTAAACATCTAGGTGCATGTCTATGGTGAGAATCTAGGGGAGAGATTCTTCCCCCTCCTTGCTCAAAGATTATGTCTCCTTTCAGAGGTGATCTGGGTAGGCAACTAACTAAGAAAGTGTTTAGTGAGCTTCCATTCATGCTAACCTTTGGTGCCCCTAATACAGGGCTAGGGCCTCATAGCCACACCAACACCTGAAAGTCTTACACCCTCATAAGTAGGGCTAGGAGCGACGCCACTTAGTACAACAAAAAGAGCTTTCTCAAGATGATAGTCAAAATATAGAGAAAGAAGTTAACATGGCTTTGGAGTCTTTAGACTGAACAAAGCTTTCTTTATTATAGTGAGGTGGAATCACTGGCAATAGGTGTGTACTCACTTGGGGTGTTCTCAGAGGTTCAACTTCTGGCAGGCCTTCTAAAGGTGACACAAACTTGGCTTGGATTCAAGGGTCAGATTTTCTAATTCTCTCAAAGAGAGAAGAGCACACTTCTCTACCTCTTTACCTTACCAAAACACACAAGACATATTCATCACCAAGATAACACCTCCTGAACTAATCCACAAGCTTTTGGGTTTCTGGTTCTCTCAAAGAGAGAAGAGCATAATCCCCTAACAAGTAGACGTGCTAAAGATTCATTACCTTTCCTTGCTTCCCTAGGTATCTATCATGCTAGCAAAATCTAGATCTCAGATTCATCCATGGGCATCACTTCTATGTAATGAAGAGCCTATTACCCTATCCTGCTATCAAGACCCTTAAGAAATTTTAACAAGGCCCTAGTTATACTATGTGAGTAAAATAGTAAACAAGCATAATGTTTTAAAATAGTCTTTGACAATCGTCCTGCAAGAAAATTGTTAGCAAGTTTATGTCTTCATCAAGCATCCTATAGCCCACTATTATGCTGTGGAAGAAAATAGAGATATGAAAATAACAACAAATAACAATATCAGAAAAAAAGCAACAGAACAGTACAAAAAATTGGGAAATTTCAAATTCTGATGGCAAGCTTTGTGTGAGCAATTGCTTGGCTCCGTGCGAGGAACTGTAGAGACCTACATGAGACATTGGTTTCTTCAGGTGATAAAATGCTAATGAAAGCACAACTTCATGTGGTACACTCAGAAAAATCATGCGAGATTTCGTACATAGTGAAGTATGGACATATGACAGAGTGCAGAATTTTCAAAAAAAAGTTTGAGATTAATGAGGCTAGAAATCAATTTTTTACCCCATTGTGGGTGCGAAAATTTTTATGTCTGAATGTTAACCTCTAATTCAGCCATAGAATCAACATGGTCATTTCTCAATGATTTGAATTACAACAATGAATATTAATTATTCACTTCGCAATCTTGATTGAATTGACCTATCGCCTCCTATTTAGATGGGGTGTTTAAATTACTCTTAGAATGAGAGCCCAACAACCGTAGACCAAGCTAAAATGGAGGATTTTAAATGCTTAAGGAAATGATTGAGTTGCAATGAATTAAGCTAAAAATGAGAGTGCAATTAAGCTACAAACATGAAAGAGATATGAGAATGCAGATTTTAATCTAAGAAGCTTGAAATACAATGAGAATTACACTAAGAACTTAATAAGAAAACTATATTAAAGATGAGAGAAATTATACTAGAAATGGAAATTATTCTAAATATGCAATGAAAAGATTGAAAACATGAGAAAATTGAGACAACAATTTGCTATAGTTTTGGTACTCTAAAATTGCCTCTTCAAATGAGGAAAGAAGAGGTTCATAATATAGAAGAGCTCGGGTAGAGGATGAAGAGTTTCTTGGAAAGAAACGACTGACTCTTCATCTCCATGGAGGAAGGTGAGACAAATCGGAGGAATTATTTAATTAAGAAAATGAATTGTAGCCACATGGGTGGCTTTTCACATTATTTTGTATAATTAAATTCAAGTGAGGATAATCCATTCAAATAACCAAATAATATTTAATTCCCTTGATGTGTATTAGCTAAAGGGGGTGGAATTAATTTAATTAAAAGACTTAGGACTTTAGAATTAAATTAATTAATCATAGGGATTATTTAGCCAATAAATATCGATAATTAGGAATTAAATATAGTGTTTGATTAATGCAAATTTAGGTTTTTTTGGATTTGACACCAAGTCAAATAAAGTCAATCAGGGGATAAAATTGCCTAGTACAATAGGACTTTGATGATGTAGAAATTGAAGGAATGCACCAAAATTGATTAAAATTATGAGGTGCCAATTTTGGGGTATTAACAATATGAAGCTTTACTGTGAGCCATTTCAATATTACAAGAAAATTGGGTAGAAGAAGCTAAATATGAGTGGAAAAATGATGTTGCTACTAGAAATATCATTCAATAATTACAAAGTGATTTAAGTAGTTTAGATATTTTTTGTTGGAAGTGGGATGCCTTATGATATAAGTAGCAATTGTACTTATGCAATAACTCCACTCTCAAACAAAATATTCTCATATAACTTCACGAGTCCCTATTTGGTGGTCATTTAGGATTTTTGAAGGCATATCATTAAGTCAAGAAATGCTTCTTTTGGGAAGGACTAAAATGGGATGTCAAAAATTTTATGGTTGAATGTTTGATCTTTCAAAGAAATAAAGGGGAGATAGTTAAGACATCAGGTCTCTTGCAACCCTCAGTAATTCCTATCCAGTGTTGGGAAGAGATCTGCATGGATTTCATTATAGGTCTTCCAAGATCTAAAGGTAAAGATGTTGTTATGGTGGTTGTGGATCACCTCACCAAATATGCTCATTTTTTCACATCATCACATCCTTTTACAACAAGTATAGTGGAAAATACATTTTGAAAGCATTTAGAAAAGCTACATGGTACATGTAAGGCTATTATGATTGACCGTGATCCTATCTTTAGAAGTAACTTTTGGAAAAATTTATTCTCATGTTTGGGAACTAAATTATATCATAGTTCTTGATATCATATTCAATCTTAAGTTGAAGTTGTTAATTAATGTTTTGAAGGATATCCACATTATTTCACATCATATAAGAAAACTCACTTGGTATATTAGATACCTCTAGTAGAATGGTGATATAACACTTCCTTCCACAACTCATAAAAAATTTCTCCTTTGATGGAACTATACGGATATCATTCTCCTTCCATCACATTAAATCATTCTAGGTTTTACCAAAATTTCAAGCTATAGAGGACCACTTGATTCATCAACAACAAGTACTTTTGAGACTCAATGAGAATTTTTCCATTTCATAAAATTGAATGAAACAACAAGGAGATCAACATATTAGTGGAAGAAGCTTTAATGTAGGGGATTAGGTTATTTTTAGGCTACAAACTTATAAGAAAATATCATTAAACAAACAAACAAAGAAGAATAAGTTATAACTATACTATGGTTCATACCAGATCATGTAAAAGATAGGTAGTATTGCGTACAAGAAATAATTTCCACCAACAACAAAGATACATCCAATTTTTCATGTTTCTTGTTTGAAGAAAGTAATAGGACATAACATACCTACATAGTCAATATAATCAAATCTTGATGAAGAAGGAAGGATCATATTAGTGTATAGTCCTAAATTGTAAGCACCTAGTTTATGTACAATTTAAGGATTATTTTGGGCCCACTTTAGTATATTTTTATGGTAGAACCTCATATGACACTTAAAGGATACCTAAATTCAAATATGGGTCCTCCATTCTTTTCAACCTTTCTTAAACTCAAGGCTAACCCTTATTTCTAGTTGTTCTTCTCTAGTTTTCAACCAATCCCATAATTCATTTCCTCACCTAGGCCCTATAACCCTATTTTTGACCTTCATGATTTTCCCTAACCTCAGATTGATATGTAATCATAAATCTTGCACATACTTTATTCCTCTAGCATCTAGTTCAAATTTGGGTTCATTTTCCTCAGTACAGGTCACCATTGACATCCTATCCATGAGGATTTTGGCTCAACTTTGGCCTGGGCGTCTGTGCTAGAGTTTTGGAGGTAAATCCATTTCTATTCTTGGATTTCTTAATTTCAACTCCCCTAAATGATGTGAGATGTATATAAACCCTTTGTTTGTCCTCATTTTGGATCCAAGATCTATTGTTAGCATTTCATGACCAAGATTTCACAAGTGCAACCATTATTGTCAATCAATCTATCAAGTGCAAGGAAGAATATCAAGAAAATCAAGAGCCATTAAGTTCAAGAAATTCAAGAATTCATTCCTCTCAAGAAATAAAGGTGTTTTCTTCCATAGATCTAGCTTCTTCTCCCATCGGAGGCCAAACAATGCATTTTTCTATCAAGGAAGGAGATTCACTTCCATCTAGCTTCATCTAAGTTTTCTATGTCTTCTCTACAATCCATCATTTTGGTGAATTAAAATATCTAATCCATGAGGCTTTGACTTTCATGATTTCCTTTTGGGTTTTTGTGTTTAGTCAAAGCTATTACATCAACATACATGATCTCATTTAAAGAAGAATTTGCATTATTGAGGTAGATATACTTTATTTTATAGTTCTAGCCTCTACTACATGAAAAAATGCTTTTATTTATTTCATTTCATTTTAAGGTTGATTCCTAAATAGGGGTTCAACTTAGGCAAAACCCTTTATTCAACTTTCTTTCACCATCTTTTTGTGTGCAGGTATAGGCTATGGAGCCACGAGATTAGGATCAACAAGATCAGGTATAGTCAAAAGTTCTTAGAAAGTTTGAGTCTAAATTATCTGGTACTGTTACCCAATTTTCTTGTTCCATACAAATTTGGCTATATACTGGCTCTATCTAGCAATCTCCATTAAATCCTATTAAGCACCTCTGAGAAATTTCATGGCCTTGAGACCTGTCCTTTGGCCTCTGCAATTCTTTTAACTCTCTGGTTTGCAAGCTTTAAATTTGAAAATATGATCGTTGGAAGCAGAAAACCCTCAAAACCCTATCTCATGTTCTATTTTTCCATTACCTTTCTCAGCCACTTAAATCTCCATTTCCCATGTGCACTTTATCTTCTAGTGGGAAGTTATCTTTCCTTCAATCGTGAGCAGTTAAGGTTTGGTTGGCGGTCTCAGCCCAGTGGTTAAAGTAAAGGGTATAAGATCTATGACCATCGCATGATCTTATGGAATGTTCTGATCCCATGAGATCATGCAATGGTCATCGATCTTCATTCTGATGCATCACCTCTATTGTTAGCGAGTCCACTGCTGCATTGTCTGATGTGCAAGCTCCTAATTGATCGAAGGTTATGATGTGGAGCTGTGTCACAACAGGCCTAGTGTGCTATCTTTCCTTGAAGATCTTACGATTGGTGCATGATCTCATGGAATATTCCTAACCCATGAGATCATGTGCCAACTGTAGATCTTGCTTTATTGCCAGGGCTCTGTTAGGTGGGTCCTCGTGTTTTGACATGCTCACATTTTATTGGCCAACGGAGCGATGACTGGGATCTATCAGTGGGATCGTTGTCAAAGAGTCTGCAGGGACATCAATAAATTAAGATCTACGATTATCTTATGATCTCAAAGAATCTTCTGAACCTTTGTGATCATAAAATGGCCACCCAATAGTCCAATTGTTTAGGGCTCTATCTTGTGGGTCCATCTAACATGGTCAAATTCTATTGGCAAGTGGGTGATGATAGGGAAAGTAGAGTGGGTCTAGATTTTCTTAAGTAAGGTGGTAGAGAATATAAGATATATGGCTGGCACATGATCTTAAAGAATCTTTTGAGGCCATGAGATCATGCGACAACCATCGATTGAGTATCAGACTAAAAGGAAGTAGGTGGGTCCTATGCCAGGTAAATCTAAGGTATCTACAGTCGATCAATGGTATGATGACAAGTGGTGAGATGGGCTTGAGTTTGTGGCTTTAGTCATGTAATCACCAAGATAAAATTGAGTTAAATAAAAGATTGGGTGATTCGATGACTAAAGGAAAATAGAACCTGAGGTTAAGTATGGGGTTAAGGTTAAGAGATGTAAGCGGTAACCAGTAAAATAAGAAGATCTAATGGCTGCATTTTAAAGATGGGTTAGATTTAAATATCAGCCATGGATGAAGAGGATTTAGCACCACTTGTGACCGTTTAAATCATTTTTTAAATTCAAATATCTAGAGTACTAGATTTGAATAGTTATGGCGAGCCGAATTGTAGGGAGGTAGATGGATCGAGGCAGCTTGTCCATAGGTAGATGCAGTACAGAGATGGGCACACAAACATGATATCTAATCAATTGAGATATTTCCATGACATTTATGATTAGAATTGATATAATTAGGGTTTTTATTATTTTATGAAAATCTATAACCCTAGTTAGGTTTTGCTCCTGCCTGCATGCAAAAAGAGATGTATATAATGTTTTTTGGAGCTTTTTGAAGCTCAAAGTTTACATTTTGTAAAGAGAGATTTTCTTTTTGAGCATTTATCTGAGCCATTCTTTTTTCCCTCTAGCTTCTGCCTTTGGTAACCTTTCATTGATGTTTGGATATTGCAGAGGTATTTTGTGACATTCTTTCTATCCCCATACCTTCTTGTCTGAATTTTCTCTTATTGAGTTTAGTATATGCATGTTTTCAGTGATATCGTAGGGTTCCTGATCCCTCTTTCTTTCTACAATTCATGTGTATTCCTGTGGATGATTTGATTTGAATGATCTTGTGGGTATATTTCAACCCCCTGACAATCTATCTCATTCCTATACCTATTTGTAGAAGTGAATGTTTGTTTGTAGGTTATAGATTGTGTCCAATTTTTAATAAAGCTATTGTTTGTGAAATTCTCTTTTTCCTTGAATAGCCTCTTCCTATTGCAGACCCTTCTATGAAATATTGATGCAAGCCTATTCAGTGAGTTGTGATCTCCTAGACCTGAGTTTGTGCACTGATTTCATTCTTTATACTATAATTCATACCATCTTTTCAGTGTATCACCTAGTAGGTAGTTTTCTTTCAATCATTTCCCTTTCATGCACTCCTTCTATTTCTTTCCCCTTCAAAGAATTACTTTCCTGTCAAAGAGAAAATTAAGGTGATTATCAAGAGGAACCAACCTAGAACCTAGAGGTCTCATCTCAGTTATCATAGGTCCCACAACCTGGAGATGATTCCCATGTTATACTAGGTTATCAAGACCAAGAGAGCTTGAAACAAGGGTGCAAACTTAGTGTATAACAATTTTGGCATGCTTGGTGGGACAGAAAAATAAGTTCATTTTGAAAAGATTATGTTATCTCTGATATACTAATTGCATAATATAGATTTTTAGAAGTTTTCTATCAAGTATATCTGGTGACTCCACTGATTTCATAGATCCAGGCTAAACTTGTTCAAAGTTTATGAGAAAGATTGAGACTAGAAGCTCAAAGCCTACTAAATTTTTAGAGTTTCCCTTAAAAAGAGGCTACAAAGGTAGATCAACCCAAAGAACATCTCCTACAAGGAGAGTACAGTCTACACCACCTAATACTTCAGAAAGGAGACCTTTTTCCTTTCATATTAGAAGAAGAGGAAGATCTCTAACTAGAGATCTAGAAGAAGAAGAGGAAGATCTCTAACCAGAGATCTAGAAGAAGAAGATTCAAATCCAACACCAAATACAACTCACACAGTTGCTACTCATTAAGTTTCAATCCCTACAATGGCTAAATACTTTTCTTTTGCACCTTTCAACCAAGGGAGGCCATTGAACTTTTCTCAACATCATGATGTGCCCTTGGTGGCACAAAAAAGTCTACCCAATTTCACAGGTGAAGGACAAACTACAGCTTTTGAGCATATAAGAGATGTGACCACTATCTGCAGTATACACAATATAACTCAAGAAGATGTGGCCACCAAATTATTAGCAACCTCTCTAAAAGGTAAGGCTCTTGAATGGTTTAGAACCTTAACTATTGGTTTCATTACTTCATGGGATGAATTAGGAGATGTATTGAGTAAGCATTTTGAGGATAAATCAGACAACTTGTCTTTGGTTGAGCAATTGACAACCATTAAAAGAGACCCTCAAGAACAAATGATAGATTATAATAATAGATTTCTCAAGACATGGAATAGAATTCCAGTCTTAGTGAGGCCATTAGTTGACCATGCTTTCCTATACTTCTTGCAAAGTTTGAATGGTCAAATTTCTGTCATGATCTAATCTATGGGTGGTACCTCTCTACCCCAATCTTTTGACACAACTATCAGAGCTGAAAATTATTTAATCCAAGAAGGTATGATAGCTAGAAGGCCACCCATGCCCATCTTTCCTAGCCTTCAGCCCATTGCACCTGTACAAGTACCCCCATTTACCCCTATTCCCACCATATTAGCACCTCAGGCTAGTACTAGTGGTTGGGAGCTAGAAACAAGTTTCTCTCAAGAGCTGCAAGAAATCAAGAATAGTCAACAAACTAGTCAGCAAGAAATGACAAATTTGTTGTAGACTCTAACTAAAGAGGCAAGGGCAAGGAATCAGACCACCCTTTCAACCACAAGGCCAAGGTCCTAATCAACAATATCATAATTAGGGACAACCTTATCAACAAAATAGGCCACCATACCAAGGAGGTTATCAGGGACAAAGACAAAATTTTAATCAAAGACCATTCCAACCATACAACCTTGCACCTCCAAATTCTACAAATCTAGTTAGGGACATGGTCCCTAGTCAAAATAATATGGCTATGGACAATGAATGGTGTTTTCCTTGTAATTAGCCTCATAATCAGGCTACATGTTCAAATGGATGGATGAACCAAGCACTAATGGTTCAAAATGCCTCACAAGCTCAATCAAAAGCTTCTTCCAGTGCATCAGTTCCTCAACAAGAACCACAAGATAATGAGACTGCTCTTTTCAATTGGGAGCAACAAGACTTCAATGGAGTCATTGGCAAACCTTCCATTGCTACTAATACAAGGTCAAAGAGAAGAGCTCAAGACATGGAGTGAGTAGACTCTAGGACTAAAGCCACTACATCTGTAGAACCAATGTAGCAAGCTACTCCCATCACATTTAAGAAGGCTCCTATCATTACAAGCAAAGAAGGCTAAACTCTCAAAGAGGTGGAGCCCATCATAGTAAAAACACAACAAAGAGTACACACTATGACACCTTTCAACATTGTAGAAAACATGAAGAAGGTGAACATTACCATGTCTATGTGGGACTCTTTGGCTATTCTAGGGAAACCTGAGATTTTGAAGAAAGCTATGACTGAAATGACTACTCCTCAGCCTAGACTAGAAGCTGCAAAGCCAAAATTGGTCAACACTGATCAAGAAAAGGAGGTTCCAAGTTGCAACTCCAAAGCCAATCCCATGCAAGGTAGGAACTCAAAACCACCTCCCTTTTATGTATCCTTAATTATTGGAAAATCCTTAGTACATAATTGTATGGTAGATAGTGGAGCTACTAGTACTGTAATGCCCAAAAAGGTGGCTGACCAATTAGGGCTCAAATATGAACCCCTCCAAAAGAAGGTTACACAACTTGATGGATCCTTAGTTAACACTATAGGTGTGGCTAAGGATACCATTCTAATCCTTCATGCTAGTCCTAATTTCTCTATCCTACTTGATATTTATATCATAGATCTCCTTGCTTTATTTGCCATATGTCTATCAAGGGAGTTCATAGCCAAAATAGGAGGCTACATTTCTTTTGACTGGTCTCACATGATTTTTCACACAAGATATGGTGCCAAGGTTACCATTACATCTAAATCATTGGCAGCACATCATATAGAACCATATGTGTCCAATACCATCAATGCAAGTTTCCCTATATTTGATGACAGTGATTTCCCAACTATCAGAGAAGCAAACACTAAGACAGAAAGTATCCCTAATATTTTACTTGATGAACTAGAATTAGAAAAGGTTTTTGAAGCCCAAGAAAATTTCATTTGGGATGCTGGTTTGGGGAGTTATTTGATACAAGAAAGTGGATCCATAGAGCCAAACCTTCTCAAAGAGGACATTGATTTAGAGGATTGGAGCAATCAGGTGTGGGAAATGTTTTTTGATGGAGCTAGAAGTATACATGGCTTTGGTGGTGGTGCTCTGCTAGTGTCCCCAAAAGGAGAAAGATACTATACAACTTTTAGATTCAGTTTCTCCTGCACTAGCAACATTGCAGAGTATGAAAGTCTAGTGAATGGACTGGAATGGGCTAGAAAAGGAGGGCTCAAGGCCCTAAAGCTTTATGGTGATAATGAATTAGTATTCAACCAAGTGAGAGGGATAAGTGAAACCAAAAATGACACCATGAAAGCATACAAACATAGAGTTTGGGATGCAATTAAACACTTTTGTGCTTTCAACATTGTTGCTATCCCTAGGAAGCTAAATCAAAATACAGATAGATTAGCTGCTATTGGGTTTCAGTATGACATTCCTAATATTATTTCAAAGGAGGAGACCCAATAGCATATTAAAGTAATTTTCAGACCTTCTATCCCTAATAATAATACTAATTGGCAAGTGTTTGACAATGATGAGCAAATTCTACAATTCTTGTTTGAAGAAGATGTTTTCTCAAAACATAACCAAGATAGACTATTGCAAAACTATAGTGACCAACTAATACAACTCAAGTCTAATAAGATGCCTAGATGTCTTGTCACCTTAGAGACTATCTTCAATAAGGATGATCAAGTCAAGAAGAATAAAGCTGGCCTGGTAGTTCAACAAGAACATTGTGTTGAACTAGAGTTGGAACCAGGTAAAAGTTTATAATTTGGAAAGGTAAACACTGATTTAGAAAAATAGGCTTATAACCAATTATTCAAATAATTCAGTGATGTTTTTTCATGGCAATATGAAGACCTCAAAGGTTTTAATCCATCCCTTGCTTAGTACACTATTGAACTAGAGCCTAATGCCAAACTAGTGAGGCAAAAGCAAAGGCCTATTAATCCCAAGCTTGAGCCACTTATGCATAAAGAAGTTCTCAAATTGATAGAAAGTGGTATCATCTACCCCATCAAGCATACTAGTTGGGTTTCCAACCTTGTTCCTGTAAGGAAGAAGAATGGGGAGTTGAGGTTAGGTGTTGACTTTAGGGATCTTAACAGGGCCTCTTTAAAAGACCGCCATCCATTACCCTCTATGGAACAAATTTTACAATGTGTCTCTGGATCTGAGAGATTTTCATTATTGGATGGCTATTCAGGATACAATCATATCTTAGTTAATGAAGAGGATCAATATAAGACTACATTTACAACCAAGTGGGGAACCATGGCTTATCAAAAGATGCCCTTTGGTTTGTCAAATGTAGGTGCTACTTTTCAAAAGGAAATGGATATGGCCTTTAAAAGCCTCATGTACAAGTTTGTACTACTCTACCTAGATGACATAACTGTCTATTCTAAACACACAATAGATCATATTAAACATCTGAGAAAAATCTTTGAAAGATGTAGAGAGTTTGGGATATCTCTTAATCCCAAGAAATGTGTGTTTTCAATTCATGAAGGAAAATTGCTAGGATATATAGTATCCAAGAAAGGAATTATAGTAGACCCTGAGAGGATTGTAGCCATTCTACAGCTACCATTGCCACATCATAAGAAAAGTCTCCAATCTTTCATAGGAAAGATTAGTTCTGTTAGGCTTTTCTTGCCTAATATTGCAGATTTATTAAAGCCTGTAACAGCCATGTTAAAGAAGAGTTCAACTTTTAGCTAGACTAAAGAAGGAAGAGCTAACTTCCAAGCTATCAAATAAGCCTTGATAGAAGCTCCTACTCTATTAAACCAAAATTTCAATAAGGATTTTATCCTTTATGCTTATGGAGGTCATGATGCTATATCTGCAATGCTGACTCAAGAAAATTTAGAAGGGTTGGAGCAGCCTATTGCTTTCTTCAGCAAAGGTTTAGAAGAATATGAACAAAGGTAATCTTTTGTAGAGAAACATGTACTTGCTGTGGTGAAGACCCTTAAAAAGTTTAGACATCTATTGACCCATAACAAGGTACACTTGAAGGTTACTCATCCAAGTGTCAAAGAATTTTTTCTTTCCAAGGACCTAAATGAGAAAAGAGCATTACCAAAGTAATGGAATATGACATTGATATCCAAACCACCAAGCTAGTTAGAGGAAGAGGTCTTTGTAAGCATTTGATAGGGATGAAAGCTCAAAGAAATCAGAACAAATAGATGCATCTCTGGTTGTGCATTCTATAGAAGAACATGCCAAGGCATCAGGTTGGTTGCCTAACATGATTCATTACTTAAAGACAGGACAATGTCCTGCGGGCCTTGATTCAACAAAAAGAAGATATTATAGGTTACAATATGTTCCCTTTGTGTTGATAGATGAGGTTCTTTTTAGAAAGGATCACAATGGTGTCTTTTTGAGATGTATTGATTTAGAAAAGATAGCTGATGTCCTATTTGAATTTCATGATGGACCTTCTAGAGGTCACTTTTCTCCTAGGACTATTGCTTTTAAAATCATGAGGGCTGGATACTATTGGCCATCCATCTTTAAGGATAGTCATGATTATGTGAGAAAATGCATCAAATGTGCTATGTTTGTAGGAAAAGAAAGGCTTGTAGCTCTGCCCCTTCAGCCAATCAAAGCAAAGCAACCTTTCATGAGATGGGGCATAGACTTTACTGGTATGATTAACCCTCCATCTAGTGCAAGGCACAAGTGGATAATTACTGCAATAGATTATTTCACTAGATGGACAGAGGCAGTTTCCTTGAAAGAATCAAATGAGAGTGTTGTCTTAAGTTTTTATGATGATATAATTCATAGATTTGGCACTCCAGACTCCATAATATCAGATAATGCATTGGCATTCACAGACCTTAAAGTCTTAGAATGGGCAATCAGAAATGGCATTTATCTAAATACAAGTTCAAATTACTACCCTCAGGGCAATGGCTTGGCAGAATCAACTACTAAGAACTTGATTAGGATAATCAAGAAAACTCTACAGGATAACCAAAGGGATTGGCATACTAAATTGAAGTTTACCTTATGGCTAGATAGGATTACCCCAAAGAAGATCATTGGGAATTCTCCTTATGTGTTAATGTATGGCAGAGAAGCTAAGTTGTCCATTTCAACTGAATTTCTAGCTTTGGACTTGGCCACTCAATATGCCCTATTTGAAGAAGGAGATCCCTTGCAAATTAGGTATGCTCAGCTCATGAAGTTAGAAGAACTCAGAAGTAAATCCATGAAAGATAAGGAGTTCCATTAGGTTCAGAAAAAGAAAAGTTTTGATAAAAGAGCCAGGGCTAGAAATTTCAAGATTGGAGATGTAGTTCTCAAGTGGGATGAATTCAAATCAAGGCCTAGTAGACATACAAAGTTTGATTCCTTTTGGGGTGGACCATTTGTTATTACAAAATGCAAGGGGCCTAATGCTTTTCAACTATTAACTCTTGAAGGAGATGCCTTTCCTATTTCAATTAATGGATTCCATTTAAAGCCTTGCTTTGAGGTCAATCCTTCCTTGTAAATCTCTATAAGTATGTTTCCTATTTTCTATACCTGCTTTCTAGTTTAGTTTTTCCTGCTTTCCAAGAAGTGCCCATGCACAATTTTTGTCCCTCTGGTTCTGGGTCTCTCTCTATCAAGAAAGTTTTATATTTCAAGTGATGACTCCTGTGCCCAATGGATCCTTTTAAGGCCATTGATCAATGTCTAGTAGGCTGACATCCAGAAGAAATTGCCAAAATGTTACCCAATTTTCCTATTCCATACAAATTTGGCTATAGACTGGCTCTATCTAGCAATCTCCATTAAATCCTGTTAAGCACCTCTGAGAAATTTCATGGCCTTGAGACCTATCCTCTAGCCTCTGTAATTCTTTTAACTCTCTGGTCTGCAAGCTTTAAATTTGAAAATATGACCATTGGAAGCAAAAAACCCTCAAAACCCTATCTCATGTTCTATTTTTCCATTACCTTTTTTGGCCACTTAAATCTCCATTTCCCATGTGTTCTTTATCTTCTGGTAGGTATTTATCTTTCCTTTAGTCATGAGTAGTTAAGGTTTGGTTGGCCGTCTCAGCCCAACGGTTAAAGTAAAGGGTATAAGATCAATGACCATCGCATGATCTTATGGAATGTTCTAATCCCATGAGATCATGTGATGGCCATCGATCTTCATTCTGATGCATCACCTCTATTGTCAGTGGGTCCACTGTCACATTGTCTGATGTGCAAACTCCTAATTGGTCGAAGGTTATGATGTGGAGTTGTGTCAGAATGGGCCCAGTGTGCTATCTTTCCTTGAAGATCTTACGGTTGGCACATGATCTAATGGAATATTCCTGACCCATGAGATCATGCGACAACCGTAGATCTAGCTTTATTGCCAGGGCTCTATCACGTGGGTCCTCATGTTCTGACGTGCTCACATTTTATTGGCCAGTGGAGTGATGACTAGGATCTGTTAGTGGGACAGTTGTCAGAGAGTCTGCAGGGGCATCAATAAATTAAGATCTATGGTTGTCTTATGATCTCAAAGAATCTTCTGAGCCTTTGCAATCATAAGATGGCCATCTGATCTTCCAATTGTTCAAGGCTTTGTCTTGTGGGTCCATCTGACATGGTCAAATTCTATTGGTCAAGTGGGTGATGAGAAGGAAAGAAGAGTGGGTCTAGATTTTCTTAAGTAAGGTGGCAAAGAATATAAGATCTATGGCTGGCACATGATCTTAAAGAATCTTCTGAGGCCATAAGATCATGCGACTACCGTCGATTGAGTATCAGACTAAAAGGAAGCAGGTGGGTCTTGTGCTAGGTAAATTCAAGGTGTCTGCAGTCGATAAATGGTATGATGAAAAGTGGCAAGATGGGCCCAAGTTTGTGGCTTTAGTCATGTAATCACCAAGATCTAACGGCTGCATTTTAAAGATGGGTCATATTTAAATATTAGCCATGGATGAAGAGGATTTAGTGCCACCTGTGACCATTTAAATTATTTTTTAAATTCAAATATCTGGAGTACCAGATTTGAATAGTTATGGCGAGCCAAATTGTAGGGAGGTAGATGGATCAAGGTGGCTTGTCCGCAGGTAGATGCAGTACAAAGATGGGCACACAAACATGATATATGATCGGTTGAGATATTTCCATGACATTTATGATCAAAATTGATAGAATTAGGGTTTTTATTATTTTATGAAAATCTGTAACCCTAGTTAGGTTTTGCTCCTGCCTGCATGCAAAAGGAGATGTATATAATTTTTTTTGGAGATTTTTGAAGCTTAGAGTTTACATTCTGTAAAGAGAGATTTTCTTTCTGAGGAGTTATCCAAGGCATTCTTTCTTCCCTCTAGCTTCTGCCTTTTGTAACCTTTCATTGATGTTTAGATATTGTAGAGGTATTTTGTGCCGTTCTTTCTGTCCCCATACCTTCTTGTCTGAATTTTCTCTTATTGAGTTTAGTATATGCATGTTTTCAGTGATATCTTAGGGTTCTTGATCCCTCTTCCTTTCTGTAATTCATGTGTATTCTTGTGGATGATTTGATTTGAATGATCTTGTGGGTATATTTCAACCCCCTGACAATTTGTCTCATTCCTATACCTATTTGTAGAAGTGAATGTTTGTTTGCAGGTTATAGATTGTGTCCAATTTTTAAGAAAGCTATTGTTTGTGAAATTTTCTTTTTCCTTGAATAGCCTCTTCCTATTGCAGAACCTTCTATGAAATATTGATGCAAGCCTATTCAGTGAGTTGTGATCTCCTAGACCTGAGTTTGTGCACTGATTTCATTATTTATAATGTAATTCATACTATCTTTTCGGTGTATCACCTAGTAGGTAGTTTTCTTTCAGTCATTTCCCTTTCATGCACTCCTTCTATCTCTTTCCCCCTCAAAGATTTACTTTCCTGTCAAACAGAAAATTAAGGTGATTATCCAAGAGGAGCTAGCCTAGAACCTGGAGGTCTCATCTCAGTTAGCATAGGTCCCACAACCTGGAGATGATTCCCATGTTATACTAGGTTATCAAGACCAAGAGAGCTTGAAACAAGGGTGAAAACTTAGTGTATAATAGGTACATGATGCCATTAGTGATCTAACCCTAGTATAGGACAAATTTTGGCCTATCCCTACCACTTTTAGCTCGTATTTTACCCATAGGTCAATCTTTAGCTCTATTTTTTAGATTTGTAAATGTTTGCTCAATATCAGTTTGTTTATGTTCATAATTTCTAATTTTTTACAAATGACCAAATTTAAGCACTTTGATCACATTATTTCATCATTTCCACTTATTCAATAACATCATTTTGGTGAAGGACCATTGACCCAATTTAGCGCTCGAGTCTCCCCTTGATCCTATTTGTGACATCTTCCTTTTGAATGTATAATTATTGAAAAGGGAGGTGATTTACCTATCTCTTACATTTCTTCCCTTTTCCCCTATACATTTTGGTGAACTTGACTCGTTACATTTCCATTCTAATTTTGGTGTCAAATCTTATTAATTTTTTTTTTTACAAAATTTTATTAACTTTGGAGTTTACTAAGTTAGATTGGTGTGTGATAACGTATTTTGTTACATTTATCCTTACTTCTCTTTATCAATCACATGAAGTGAATCATAATTTATTTTATTTTATGATTTTTATATTCCTTTATGATATTCTTTTCTATATTATTATGAGGCTAACAAATATCTTTCTCCCTTATAATGCATATTTTACAACCTTTATCAATATTACATGTGCCTTTATCATTCAAATTTGACAAAATACATGGAATATGTTTATAATGTAAGAGTCTTTGTGACTAAGCATAAAGAAAACACTAATCCTCCCAATTCCACTCCTATAGTGCCTAGTAATCATGCTGATAGAGATCTAGCTCCTAGTGATCCCATTATAGGGATACCCAGATCTCCTCTTCTCCAACCTACTTTAATGGATGGTCTTAAGGAAGCTAGTTTATGTAATTCCTTGTATGATCTTAGAAAATATTCCTTCTATCAAGACCTTATTCATAACTCAGATGTTAAGCATTTTCTTAATGATTTTTCTCCAATAATATTGGGTAGACAAGAAGATCTTAACAATCCTTCTTCTTCTTCACAGCTAAGAATGATGACAAGAATCGCCATAAAAAAATATATGCCTCTTTCTATCACTCCGTGTACCACACATTTTCATAAATCTCAAGATGAATATCCCTCACCTTCTATGTTAAAGGATAATTAAAATGTGGGATACAATATCACTACTCAACAAGGTTACAATGGCTTAGGACTTGGCATTAACAAATAAGGTAGTAAGGTCCCTATAGATCCTCCTACACATCACTAAATGTGGTCTAGGTTTCATACCTCAAGATACTATGTTACCTTCTTCATCTCAACCAAAACCTCCATTTGACATCCTTTTACAAACATCATCTATTGTTCCATCACCTTTTGATGACATCTTGGCTTTGGCTAAAAGATTCTTTTGGAGAGTCAAATATGACTCTAGAATCTGATTTCCTTATAGAAAATTTCCAAAGAATCAAAGGCCTATTAATGGTGAATTTATGTGTTTCTTTCATCATAGTAATAAACACTCTCTTGTTGATTTTTTTGAATTTAGAAAATTTGTTAAAGATTTGGTTGATAAATCACTTCTTTTTTTAACAAAAGATCTTTTACTTTTTCTTAATATAAAAAACATACCTTAGCATCTCTTACTCCTATTATTTTTCTCTCCATTGTGTAATTTTAGTAGCTTCCATCATTCTGGGATCTTTTCTTTGCGCAATGTGCACTATGAGCATCATAACAGGTTCTCTTCCTTGTTTCCTAACTTGGGGAGCAAGGTCTCCTTATCTCACCTATTTTCTCATTTCAAAGGATCCACTATCTTTTTGTTGATTACATCATTTGTACTATGAAATCCTTCACTACATAGACTTTATGTTTAGGATATTTCTCTCTAATGGGATTGGTATCCTCTTTACAATATCTTCCTTGTGTGGAAGTGCATATCTTGTATAATGGATATAACCACTAAGTTTCCATAATGTTCCATTGTTTCCTCTTTCTCTTCATTTCCTCTTTATGGATTGTATTATTTCATGATGGTACATCCTTTTTGGTATGAGATACTTTTCTTCGTGCAAGATACTTATGTCTTTTCTTAACAATATTTGTCATGCCTCAAAGGGGCATGTCTATTATGAAATGATCTACCATTCTGGGACTATATTGTTTCTATCACTCATCTCTACCCTTGTTGACTTTCTTTTTTTATAATATGATGTTCTTTCTAGTGTAAATATGTTTTCTTTACATTAGAAGCTTTTATGGTTTACAACTTATTTTTCTTAAAAATGAATGCTTATTATAAAGTGACTATCACTAAGGGTGTACAATGTATTTGTCATTTCCTTTCACACTTAAGGGCCAAGGTTTCATGTGTTAACTTTTTATTGACATTATTTTCTAATAAAGAATTGCTTTATTTTGATTTGAGATTCTCTCTTATGCAAGAGGTGTGTATCCTTAATTGTAACATCTTTATTAACAAAACTATGTCCATTATAAATAGATTCCCTTATTATGGAACTTAATGTATGTTATCCTTCGTCAAGAATCCCTTTTTCACCAGGAAATAGAGGGTTAAAAGGGTCTATTATTGTTTTCTTCCCCTTATGGTCTTGAAGATGTTGTATTTGTTCAAGAAATCCTCTTGAAGGTAGATTTATTTTAACCCTATTCCTTTCAAGGATCTCTTCCCACTTGTGGAATTTTCTTTCATGATTATCTATTTTCATAGCTAACAAAGTTTTTCACTCTTTCTAAGTTTATGGCATACATTGTCTCTTTAAGGATATCTTTTGGTTGTTGGAAGTAGGTATCCTTGTTCTCTTTTCCTTATGATGTCATCTATTTCACCATCATAAGGAGGGGGCATACATGAAACCTTCCTTGTATAATTTTCCACATTTTGTTTATTTGATCCCTAAGGAGACAAGAATTTCCTTAGGAATGATTGCTTTTTATTTTTGGAACCTTAAGGAGACAATGCTTTCCTTAGGCTTGATCATTTTTATGGTGTTGGCATGCTTTTAGCACCCCTATTTTAAAATTTTAAATAAAGCCCCCACTCCATTAAATGCAAGTGTTGCATAATTTTTAAATATTTTGTGAAAGTTATGTGAAGTAAGCGGCATGTGTTGCAAAGCTAGTCTTCCTGTTGAACTACAAATCTTGAACTATCTTAGTTCAAAGTTCAAGGTTCGACTGTCAGGTGTAAATTAAAACAAGCCTTGGGTGGTAGCCAGTCCATGCCTTTTATGATGCTTCATTTCTTTGTAACTATGATAAGGGGCAGTGCTTCAATTTCAAGCATCCAGAATGATTCAAGATGCCAGGTTCAGGATTCAAAACACAGATTTCTCTTTCAACACTGTAATTTCAAGTTTGAGCACTAGAGTTTAAATATCCAAGGTCAAAGTGCAGATTTGAGTTTGAGTTTGAAGTCAAAACATGAATTTAGAAGTTCAGAACAGTGAGGCAAATAGTTGAAAGATGCCATTTAATGTCAAAAATTGCAGAGTGGAGGTTTTCCTCATTCTCAAGATCACTAGGTCTTATCTAAGAGACAATGACTTTATAGATATCAAATTCAAAGGAAATGAATATGCAGAAATAACTTGAGGATATAGAGATATTCATAAATCTTATTGAAGGAATATATGGATGGGCTTATCAAATTGTAGGGCCCATTCTCATTCTGAATCTAATTTGAATTATCTCTTTCTCAACTAATAGCATGAGAGAATATGTTCCCATTCCCCCAGTACATAGGCATATCCAAAAGTTTATAAATCTCTCATGATTGACCTTCCAATCTCATTTGTATTTTCATGGAGGTTAAAGTTGAAGGGAGAAAGTATTAAGTAATTCCCAATCAGTGAAAAATGGTCACAAAGTGCCAAGTTTGAAGTAGAGTGGACTGCATGTGAATTTCTTGATGAAATGCCTACCATTTAAATCCCTCTCAAATAGATGGTGAAACCTGATCAAGTAGGAGGTTACATATGCAATATAGACATCTGAGAAGTATGAATAGTTCAAATTTTGGTGCAGTGTATTTGAGAGCAGAAGATGTGAAAGTCACTGAGAACAATTTTTTAGCAAGTCTGATTTTCTGACAGTCATATATACTCTCACAAAGTAGCCTGTAACTTTTGATTGGGATATTATGTTTTAAATCTCTCCATTAAAAATTTAGATAACTAGGTTCTAGACAACATATACAAAAATGAGCTCGATCCAACAGTTGAATAAAAAGTTATGCCCCCCTCATGGAGACCCATTTTTCTATCATGAATATTTTCGTCCACCCCAGCATTAAAATGTTTTAATTTTTGGTTTGAAATATTTAAATGTCACTTTCCCAATTATCATTTAATATGTTAAGCTATATCTTTATAAACTTTAAAATCAATAGTTTATAAAGATATCATGATCTAAAAAAATGAAAAACTTTGGGAATGAATGAAAACTATTTTCAGAATCAGTTATGGGATAATATTGAAAAGTTGCAGGAAGTGAAAGAATAGGGTGAAAGTATCCAAGAAATAGTTATTGAAATGGTTGCCCGGCTGAAGATTATTTAGGGGAAGTTTTTGATGAATCAGGGGTTCTTCTTTTCTAGCAGTCAGTTGGCAATAGGGAGAGGGAGAATATTTTTTGAATTCTATATTTACAACAGAGGATTGAAGGAGAATTTATATTTCATTTTTGTTTTTGTAGAGCTGGTCTTTTTGTACAAAGATATGATGATCAGTTGGTCATTCTATCAAGCATCTAAGAATAAATAGATTTTGTATACCTAAATCTATAGGTTTTGGTGTATGGTTTTCTGATTGAAATAAATCTGTGGGTGATTCCAGTCATTCGTAGATGTTGTTTTGCCTCTCTTTTCCAGAATTATAAATGTAGTACAAGATTTTAAATTCTCCTTTACTTCTTTGTTTTAGGGAGATTAGATGAGTGATTTGTTGGTCATTCATTCATTTCTTTCTAAGCTTTTAAATCTGTTAATCATATTTTTGTGATGTTGATGGGTAAATCTTAGGCTACCTTCGTGTCTTCTGGTTAAAGACATATCCAGTTGTTTAATTCATTGTAAATCTTTCTAAGAGAGAGTTGTACCTCTCAATTCAGAGGAAGATTATCAATTCAATGATAATCCATCCAATTGTTAGTAGCACTTGTACTTTCATTTGGGCATTATGAGTGTGTTGGTATTTGTGAAGTGCATATATGTTTACTAATAGATTTTTGGCGACTCTGCTGGGGAAATGAAAATGAAAGATTAGTATTTTATTTTCTCAGTAAAAATTTCTATTATTATCTCAATGTAAAACAGATTGGCGACTCTGTATTATAATTTTTAGAATCTTTTGGTTAAAAAGAGTCAAATTTATTATGGCTTTGGTTGTAGCCCAGCCATGGAGATCCCAGTTTGGGCCTCTTGCTCTGTAATTACTTTCAACCCTACCTAAAAGTCAAAAAGAGTATATTCCTACATTTGCTGCAAATAAAAATGAATGCTTGAAAATTCACATTAAAGCATTCAGTGTTGCCTACAGTATTCTTAGTGTACAAGAAGAAAATGTCTATGTGAGATTGTTTGTTGGAAGCCTAATTGGTAAAGCTGTTGATTGGTTCCAGAATTTACAAAGTGGATGCATTACCTGTTGGAACGATCTGGAGGTAAAATTCCTTGATAGATTTGGATCTGTTGTTGATATAGGTGAATTATTAGTAAATTTGGTTCAAATCAAGATAGAGGAAAATGAATCTATGAGAAGTTTCATCGACAAATTTAATAGATGTGTTAGTAAAATGCCTCAAGCAAGTCAACCAATTGAAAATAATCCATTATCTATTTTTATTGCTGCATTGCAAATTGAGATCAAATTTTTGTTGAGGCAAAAGAAATTACAAAATTTAAAAGATGCTCAAAGGGAAGTTGTGGAAATAGATTATTATATGACTTTGAGTGGAATAAAGTGTTTGGATACATATGCTGCAAATATATCTCAATCTGAAATTTATCTTTGTGATCAAAATTTGTATCCAAAGAAAATCCTTTTACAAAGGGAGCATATCATGAAAGCAATGCAACCAACACAATCTATTTCTTGTTTCCAAAACTTGACTATTTTTAATGATCAAGACTTCCAATCAACTCTTGTGATTGAAAATAATCCTTCTAGTGTTGCTAGAATAAATTATTTACATGTTGAGCATGAGGATGCATTAAAAAATGTGTATGATCATACTACACTATCAGAAAACTCATTAACATGCTCACATGCACCGTCCATTGAGAAAAGATACAATGATGGAATAATGTATGAAATCTTGCTTGAAAGAATTTCCTTTTCAGAGTTTGAGCCTTTTACATTTGATGTCATTAATAATTTTCCAACAAGTAATGATGATCAGATTGATATGGTAGAGCAACAAAAGAAAGTAGTTGGAAACGAAAATTTAAATGAAAGTTTGTTGGAAAGTATTTCTTTTTCAGATTTCAAGTCTTTTACATTTTCTAATGCATTTTCAGCAATTATTTTTAATCATGCTGGTATGCTGGAGCAACAAGAACAAGAAATGTATAGTGATGATAAGATAGAAGATATCTTGCATATTGATATACAGGCAGATTTTGAGTCTTTTCAGTTTGATTGCATCCAAGATGGTAAAGAGTTTTTACATTCCAAGGCATTGAAGAATCATGAGAGATCTTATGAAGAAAAAGATGATGAATTTCTTTTTGCTTATAGTTTGACACCACATACATAGTTTGAATTAGAGATATTCAAGTTTGATTATGAAGATGAGTTGCTTGATAGTAATCTCATGTTGGAATCATTTTGTTTTGATGATGTTCTTGATGATGCATCCTTGGAAAACAGGTTTCAAATAAATTCAAATTCAAATTTTAAAAGGTGCATTCTTCCAGATCATCCTTTCACTCTTGAAGAATGTTATCCAATCAAATGCCTAACATTTTTTTCTAACATTCATATGGGAGGCACTGGTTTTCTTGGTATAAATCAGCTCATTCAATATGGTGTCAACGTATTGCAACCATAAATCTATGATGAAACATGGCTCTTTGGGAGTGAGTCTCTACCTGTAAATTTCCTGCACACTATTGATTTGTTTCTCTATATCAGAGAGATCACCAAATGGCAGCTAGTGCATGTTGCTTCACGTGGATGCATCCCATTATTATGAAAAGGTTCATTCTTTTCGCAGCCCGTGAATGGTTTTGTGTAAGTAATCTTTACCCTAGTTCTCATAGTGGGAGTTTCTTGCCTATGTACATACTTGTCAATAAGTTTGGCTTGGCTAGTTTTTTTGGTGCTAGTAGTTTTATTGTGTTTTGCTCCCTCCATTCTCTGCATGTGGCTCTCTATTATCATCTTTGACTCCATTTCCCAATGCCTAGGCACTCCTTTTTTCTTCACCAAAGATGTTATATTCATTGTGTCTTTATCATCCACATCCCCAGTTGGAGCCAGTTGTTGGCATGCTTTTAGCACCCCTATTTTAAACTTTTAAATCAAGCCCCCACTCCATTAAATGCAAGTGTTGCATAATTTTTAAATATTTTGTGAAAGTTATGTGAAGTAAGCGACATGTGTTGCAAAGCTAGTCTTCTCATTGAACTACAAATCTTGAACTATCTTAGTTCAAAGTTCAAGGTTCAACTGTCGGGTGTAAATTGTAACAAGCCTTGGGTGGTAGCCAGTCCATGCCTTTTATGATACTTCATTTTTTTGTAACTGTGATAAAGGGTAGTGCTTCAATTTCAAGCATCTAGAATGATTCAAGATGCCAGGTTCAAGATTCAAAACATAGATTTATCTTTCAACACTATAATTTCAAGTTTGAGCACTAGTGTTTAAATATCCAAGGTCAAAGTGCAGATTTGAGTTTGAGTTTGAAGTCAAAACATGAATTAAAAAGTTCAAAATAGTGAGGCAAACAGTTGAAAGATATCATTTAATGTGGAAAATTGTAGAGTGGAGGTTTTCCTCATTCTCAAGATCACTAGGTCTTATCTAAGAGACAATGACTTTATAGATATAAAATTCAAAGGAACTGAATATGCAGCAATAACTTGAGGATATAGAGATATTCATAAATCTTATTGAAGGAATATATGCATGGGCTTATCAAATTGTAGGGCCCATTATCATTCTGAATCTGATTTGAATTATCTCTTTCTCGAATAATAGCATGGGAGAATATGTTCCCATTCCCGCAGTACAGAGGCATATCCAAAAGTTTATAAATCTCTCATGATTGACCTTCCAATCTCATGTGTATTGTCATGGAGGTTAAAGTTTAAGGGATAAATTATTAAGTAATTCCCAATCAGTGAAGAATGGTCACAAAGTGCCAAGTTTGAAGCAGAGTGGACTGCATACGAATTGCTTGATGAAATGCCTACCATTTAAATCCCTCTCAAATAGATGGTGAAACCTGATCAAGTCGGAGGTTACATATGTAATATAGACATCTGAGAAGTATGAATAGTTCAAATTTTGGTGCAGTGTATTTGAGAGCAGAAGATGTGAAAGTCACTGAGAAATTTTTTTTAGCAAGTCTGATTTTTTGACAGTCATATATACCCTCACAAAGTAGCCCATAACTTTTTACTAGGATATTATTTTTGAAATCTCTCTAGTCCAAATTTAGATAACTAGGTTCCAAACAACATATCTAAAAATGAGCTCGATCCAACGGTTGAATAAAAAGTTATGCCCCCCACATGGAGACCTATTTTTCTATCATGAATATTTTTCATCCACCCTAGCATTAAAATGTTTTAATTTTTGGTTTGACATATTTAAATGTCACTTGCCAAATTATCATTTAATATGTTAAGCTATATCTTTATAAACATTAAAATCAATAGTTTATAAAGATATCATTATCTAAAAAAAGAAAAACTTTGGGAATGAATGGAAACTATTTTCAGAATCAGTTATAGGATAAAATTGAAAAGTTACAAGAAGTGAAAGAACAGGGTGAAAGTATCCAAGAAATAGTTATTGAAATGGTTGCAGGGCTGAAGATTATTTGGGGAAGTTTTTGATGAATCAGGGGTTCTTCTTTTCCAACAGTCAGTTGGCAACAGGGAGAGGGAGAATATTTTTTGAACTCTATATTCACAACAGAGGATTGAAGGAGAATTTATATTTCATTTTTATTTTTGTAGAGCTGGTCTTTTTGTGCAAAGGTATGATGATCAGTTGGTCATTATATCAAGCATCTAAGAATAAATAAATTTTGTATATCTAAATCTATAGGTTTTGGTGTATGATTTTCTGATTGAAATAAATCTGTGGGTGATTCCACTTATTCTTAGATGTTGTTTTGCCTCTCTTTTCCATAATTATAAACATAGTACAATATGTTAAATTCTCCTTTACTTCTTTGTTTTAGGGAGATTAGGTGAGAGATCTGTTGGTCATTCATTCATTTCTTTCTAATCTTTTAAATCTGTTAATCACATTTTTCCCATGTTGATGGGTAAATATTAGGCTGCATTTATTTCTTCTGGTTAAAGACATATCCAGTTGTTTAATTCATTGTAAATCTTTCTAAGAGGGAGCTATACCTCTCAATTCAGAGGAAGATTATCAATTCAATGATAATCTATCCAACTGTTAGTAGCATTTGTACTTTCATTTGGACATTATGAGTCAGTTTGTATTGGTATTTTTGAAGTGCAAATATGTTTACTAACATATGGATACACATGGAGATAATTCTTTTCATAAGACTAATCCCCTAATCCAGCCCTATGCACTCTTTTTTTCAAAGATGTCCTATGTGTAATTTTTTAAAAATTCACCCCTGTGTGCAAAATATACCAAAGCCACCCTCGTGTACAAATTTCCAAGGTGGAATTGACTAGAATAATGCATCTTTCTAGACCATCAATTCTCCTTCATTCTTTAGGATGAGTGGAACTAGCATAACCAAACTTTCTAGCCTTTTTACTCTTCTCATCTTCTTCTTCCATGCATCACCTAGCATAACACATATTGCTATCCCGTTCAATTTTTGGTCTTTCTCTCTCTTTTCTTTTCATGCTTTCATAACTAATATGCTAGTGGGTTAGATCATGGATTTTTGTATCATCTTTGGTGATTCTATTGCCCTTTCTATGTGGTCACTTATGGTCTCACATTATCTTTCCAAACATGATATTAGTGGATGGGACATTTCTGATCAAGGTATCTTCTACTAATTGATTTGGAGTTTTGTTTTTGGTACTAACCACTCTTTGTGTTCTGTATCTTTTTTCTTTGTTTTTCCTTTTGTTTTGTTTTATTTTTCATGCCCTTGTGCATGGGTGTATGAGTTGAGATCCTTTGTTTGGGGTCTTGCATCCTTGAACTTAGTGATGTATAATCTCTTTACAATTCTCTCATGGATCATCTCTCCTTTTCAATCCTCTTTTTCACTCATCTTCTTTTACCATTAGTATTAGTTTGCCTCATAATCTCGCTAATGTGAGGGCTAAGTGTATAGTACTAAATTGTAAGAACCTAATTTGTGTACAATTTAAGGATTATTTTGGGCCCACTTTAGTGTATTTTAATGTTAGGACCTCATATGGCACTTAAAGGATACCTAAGTTCAAATATGGGTCCTCTATTCCTTTCAATCTTTCTTAAAATTGAGGTGGCCTCTATTTCTAGGTGTGCTTCTCTATTTTTCATCCAATCTCATAATTCATTTCCTCACCTTGGCCTTATTACCACATTTTTGACCTTCGTGATCTACCTCAACCTCAAATTAAGTTGTAATATGTAGTTCCCAAAATTAATTAGGCAAAACACACCAATTATTTTTTAAAACAATACATTAATTAAAGTTTAAAAATGTAGTTAATAAACGTTGATTAATGACTAGGGTTGGTTAGACAGAATACTAGGACTAAGGAATACAATTCGATGGAGTGGAATCATGGTGAGAGGTTTTCAAACCCGCCAACATCCCTCACACGAATAAATTCATCACAAATCTAGGGTTATCTAGCTTGGCCTAACCCTAGCCTAACTATAATAAAAGATTAATTCAATAATTAAAATTACTTAATAATAACTTATTATAATATAGTTTCGTTATGATGCTTAAGGCCTAAATCCTTTTTTTAATATATTTATATTAATTAATCATCACATTAAATAAATCTATAGGCATAAGATGCCAATTTCAAAATAATAATTAAAACCAAAGTTAGATTTAATTGTAAATTTCCAATGACAAATTAACAAGGAAAATCTCAATTAAAATAATTTCATCATTATTTTTTCTCAATAATTATTTACTAATTCAAGACATCTCGAAATATAACTTTAGAACTAACAATAGGATTCAACACATCATATTCTAATATTCGTTTAATATACCCTAAAATGAGAATCTCTTTTTTTTTTTGCACAAAGCCAACTAAGTTTACTAATAATATTTATTAGATAAAAATCATTAACTTATTGAATTGATAATAATACATTAAAGTAATTGGGTTAACACTCCTACTACAAAAATAAATTAATTCCCTTGCAAGTCTAATTTCAAAACCCCAAAAGAAAACTTAATAAATAGAGCTAAAATAAACCCACATAGAGTATCTTTTTTTTGAAAGAAAGAAAGAGGGAAAGACAAATTTTCAAAATTGGGAGTTGACTTTCAACCTACCCCTAATTCAAAATTAGGGTTAGGGTGAAAATCAAAACTTCCAAAAAGTAGTTCATTTCTGATGTAGGAGCATCCTGGGTGTAAGAGCAATCTTGCATCACCCAAAAAAATATTTCTGTTTTTATATTCAATAAGGGCTATTTTGTGCAGAGCTGCTATTTATGGAAAGTTACTATTTTTGGTAATTTTTGTATGTGCTCAGAATGATCTGATTTCTTTCTTGGAGGTTCATTTTGGTCATATAAGTCTGCCAGTAAAGTTTCATTGTCAGATCAAGTGTATATTGGAAGATATTGAAGATTTTTGGTATTGGCAGCAGGGTACAGAAACTTTGAACTCAGTTTTGAAGGCTTTAGAGGCCCCGGATGAGGTCAAAAATTTGGGTGACAAGCGCTTCCACCAATCAAGCCTGTAGAGCGCTTCGTGGCATTTTCGAAATGGGGTTATAATAGCCGATCGGGTCAACTGGTGATGACTTATGGTCTTCGGAAATTGGGCCACCTGAAATGGCAGAAAATAATTTTCTTCAAAATTTCTGTTCGGGTTTCAAAGGTTATCTTGAGCCGACTATGATGTAATAAAATGTAAAATAAAATAATTCTAAGTTTGGTCAGCCTTATTGGCTAAAATTCTGGAACCTTCCCAGGCGGTGGAAAATTGCCTATATAAGGAAGGTTGTATTATTATTTTAGGCAGTTCAGAATAGTTCTGGGTAGTAGATCTGGGCCATAATTCGAGGCTTTCTCCTACAGAATATTGTAAGGGAATGCCCATGTGGCTTTGCATATTGTAATTATGAAAGTTTGTAATTCCACATTTGTGGAGATAATAAGAAGCCAACTTTCTGTTCTTGCATATTGTTGTTGTTTCTTTGTTTCTGTTATGTGTTTGTGGTATTAAGGGGAGCACCCTTCATCAAGTGGTATTAGAGCAAGAGTTCTTGAGTATGTAAACAGATCGCCAACTGTGAGGCAGTTTGCACCAGAATCGTGGTTAGGGTTTTAGTGTGCATCACGAAAATGCCTCCACAAAGAGAATGTGGTGGAAGAGCTGGTGTTGTGACACCTGAGGTTAGAGAGCTGCAGAGACAAGTGCGAGCATTGCAAGAAGAGATTCACAGAGGAATGAATCTTAATGTCAGAGATGAAAGTGAGGATGAAGCCGAAGAAGAATATCAAGAAGGAGAAGCTAAAATTATGAACTAGGAGGAAGAAAGACTTTTTCAGGTAATTTCCAAGATTGGGAAAAGACCTAAGATTGAGGTTCCTACATTTTTTGGAAATCTTAACCCAGAAGAATTGATCGACTGGATCAATGAATGTGAAGAATATTTTGAGTACGAAGATGTTGAGGATCCTGATAGAGTCAAATTTGTGAAGGCCAGATTGAAAGGTCATGCGAAGATCTGGTGGCAAGAAATTCAGTTGGAGCGAAATAGAAGAGGGAAAGATAAAATCACAAGATGGGATCGGATGGTGGATAAATTGAAGTGACAGTTCATTCCTGTTGATTATGAGCTTGACCTACTAAAGAAAATGCAAAGTTTGAAGCAAGCAGGAAGATCTGTTCAGGAGTATACAGAGGAGTTCTATCGACTCCTCATCAGAACAGGCCATGCAGAAGCTGATAAGGAAAAAGTTGCCCGATACCTTAATGGGTTAAGGCCAAGCATTGAGGAGGAGTTGAATCTGGTTCGAATGAACAGTATTGAGGAGGCATACCAGTTTTCCCTAAAAGTAGAGAAAAAGCTGAACAAGAAGTTTGAGAGCAGACAAAATGGAAGAGGTCGTGGTGGAAGATCTAGTGGATGGTCATATGGTGGCTGAAATGAAGATTCGAAAAAGAAGGATGAGGCCAGTAGCAATTAGAATCAAAGAGGAAATAATTCCAATCATTTCCAGGATCAAAGTAATAGAGATCAGAGAGGAAGAGGAAGAGGACAAGGATCTGGAAGAAGAGGCTTCCGTGGAACATGTTTTCATTGTGGAGAAGAAGGTCATAGGGCATTTGAATGTCCTCAGCGCCAACGTAGAATAGACAGGAGAAATGAAGGCCAGGCCAGAGTTGCACATGTAGATGAAGATGCTAGATCATCAAATTCTGAAGATGCTGAAAGAGGAGAAACGCTAATTAACAGAAGAGTCTTGCTAAGTGGTGAGAATGAACCTGAACAAAGGAGGAGCCTATTTCGCACTTGATGCAAGTGTGAGGGTAAATGCTGTGATGTGATTATCGATAGTGGAAGCACTAACAATTTGGTTTCAGAAGAGATGGTGACAAAGTTGAAGCTCAAGAGACAGAAACACCCACATCCATATCAGATTGCCTGGGTGCAGGATGACGACAAGGTCATGGTCAGTGAACAGTGCCTGGTAAAGTTAAAGATCGGCGGGTACCAAGATGAGGTACTATGTGATATCATCTCTATGGATGCATGTCATATGTTGTTGGGTAGACTGTAGCAGTTTGATAGATGTGCTGTACACGATGGTCATGCGAATACCTATTCCCTGACAAAGGATGGAGTGTGACATAAGCTAAAGCCATTGAAGAAGACCGAAGAAAAGGTATGTGGTAATGCAAGAATAATATTTGTTGATGGAAGAAAATTTCTAGATGGTATGAGGCATGAGCATGTGTGTTTTGCTTTAATTCTAAAAGTTGGTAAAGAAGAAGTAGAGGATGTACCTGTAGAGGTTGCAGATTTGTTGAATGAGTTTCAGGATATTGTATCTGATAATGTACCTGATGGATTACCACCAGTAAGGAAAATCAGTCATCAGATGGATTTGATTCCAGGAGCCAGTTTTCCAAACAAGGCAGCACACAGAATGACACCAGCAGAAAGTGAAGAGTTGAACAGACAAGTACATGAGTTATTGCAGAAGGAGTTGATTTGAGAGAGTCTGAGTCCCTGTGCTATACCAGCAGTATTAGCACCAAAGAAGAATGGAGAGTGGAGGATGTGTACAGATTCCAGAGCAATAAACAAGATCACAATCAAGTATAGGTTTCCATTGCCACGAATGGATGATATTATGAATTGTTTGAGTGGAGCTGTGTATTTCTCAAAGATAGATCTGAAGAATGGATATCACCAGATTCAGATCAGAGAAGGAGATGAATGGAAGACTACCTTCAAGACAAAGGAAGGACTGTATGAGTGGTTAGTCATGCCTTTTGGGCTAACCAATGCACCGAGCACTTTCATGCGGCTCATGAACGAGGTTCTGAAAGAATTTCTGGGTAAGTTTGTCATTGTTTACCTAGATGATATTTTGATTTTTAGGAAGACATTGGAGGAACATATGATGCATATTCGTATGGTGTTTGAGAAGTTGAGAGATGAGAAATTATTGATTAATTTGAAGAAGTGCAGTTTTGTGAAGAAAGAGTTAGTGTATTTGGGATTTGTAGTCTTAGTAGAAGGTCTAAAAATGGACCTAGAGAAGGTACAGGCTATCCTTGAATGGCCTACTCCAAGGAGTGCTACTGAAGTAAGATCTTTTCATGGTCTAGCTAGTTTTTACAGAAATTTTATCAAAAATTTTAGCAGTATTTGTGGTCTCTTGACTGAGACAATGAGAGGGGATAGAAAAGAGTTTAAGTGGACTAAAGGGGCAGAAAAAAGTTTTCAATTGTTGAAACAAAAAGTTACAGAACAACCTGTTTTAGCCCTTCCAAATTTTAATAAGGTGTTTTAAGTAGATTGTGATGCTAGTGGTACTGCAATAGGAGCTGTTATGAGCCAAGAAGGTAAACCTGTTGCGTATTTCAGTGAGAAGTTAAATGATGCCAAGAGGAAGTATTCTATTTATGATTAAGAATTTTATGCTATAGTTCAGGCATTAAAGAAGTGGAGACATTATCTGCTTCCTAAAGAGTTTGTTTTGTATACTGATCATCAAGCTTTGCAATATTTGAATAGTCAAGGAAAGTTGAATCAGAGGCATTTGAAATGGGTTGAGTTTTTGTAGAGTTATACATTTGTTTTGAAACACAGGAGTGAAAAGTCTAACAGGGTTGCAGACGCTCTTAGTAGAAGACAACTATTGCTGACATAAATGCAGATTGAAGTGGTTGGGTTCAAGGAACTCAAGAATTTGTATCCAGAGGATCCTGATTTTGGTGAAGCTTGGAAAGCTTGTACAGAACCTGTTACTCTAGATAGGATGAAATGGTTGGATTTCATCATTCAAGATGATATGCTATCCAGAGGGAGTCAGTTGTGCATTTCCTGAAGCTCTATGAGGGAGAATCTCATCAAGGAGAAGCATAGCAGAGGATTGGCAAGACATTTTGGTCATGATAAAACCCTTGCTTTGGTTAGTGAAAATTATTATTGGCCACAATTGCAACAAGATGTTAAAAATTTTGTACAGAGTTGCAGAGTATGTCAGATGGCGAAGGGAGTGAAGCAGAATACAGGGTTGTATCAGCCATTACCTGTACCAGAGAAGCCTTGGGAGGATATCAGTATGGACTTTGTTCTTGGTTTACCGAGGACACGGCGGGGACATGATTCAATTTTCATAGTAGTTGACAGATTTTCGAAGATGGCACATTTCATTCCCTGCAAGAAGACTAATGATGCTATTCATGTAGCAGAATTGTTTTTCAAAGAAGTGGTGAAACTACATGGTTTGCCAAAGACCATAGTTTCAGATCGAGATACTAAGTTTGTTGGATATTTTTGGCGGACATTGTGGAAGAAGTTGAAGACAGATTTGAAGTTCAGTTCATCACATCATCCACAGACTGATGGATAGACAGAGGTGGTGAATAGAAGTTTGGGAAATTTGCTGAGATGTTTGGTTGGAGATAAGCCAACAGGATGGGATTTGATTTTACCACAGGCAGAATTCCCATATAATAATTCTATCAATAGGAGCACTGGTAAATCACCATTCCAGATTGTATATGGAAGTAGTCCAAGAAATGCATCTGAATTGAGAAAGATAGATAAAGGAGAAATAAGTAGTGCTGAAGCTGAGGATTTTGCAGAACACTTGAAGAACATCCATGAGGAGGTGAGGAAGCATATTAACAAGATGAATGCACAGTATAAGGCTAAGGTGAATGAGAGAAGGAGGCATAAGGAATTTCAAGTTAGCGATGATGTCATAGTTCATTTGCGGAAGGAGCGGTTTCTGGTTGGTACATATAACAAGTTGAAAATGAAGAAGTTTGGGCCATGTAAGATACTGAAGAAGCATGATTCAGGAAATGCATATGAGGTAGAATTGTCTAGTGAGCTGAATATTTCACTAGTGTTTAACATTTCAGATTTGACAGAGTATCACGAAGGAGGTGTTGAAGATGAGGTTGCAGCAGCACAGTGGAGTATTCTAGCAACCAGTTCAGATATCAAGGAGATTGAAGACATACTGGACAGTCATGTTGGCAGAAGCACAAGGAACAGGACATATGAAGAGTATTTGGTCAAATGGAAAGGATGACCTATTGAAGATTCATCATGGCTAACAAAGGAGGAGGTTAACCGTCTTGGTTTTCCTCTGCACACCTGAGTCGTGGCAGGGTCACTTCTCAAATTACCCTAGGTGTCTGATGCAGGAGCATCCTGGGTGTAAGAGCAATCTTGCATCACCCAAAAAAATATTTCTATTTTTATATTCAATAAGGGCTATTTTGTGCAGAGCTGCTATTTATGGAAAGTTACTATTTTTAGTAATTTTTGTATGTGCTCAGAATGATCTGATTTCTTTCTTGGAGGTTCATTTTGGTCATATAAGTTTGCCAGTAAAGTTTCATTGCTAGATCAACTATATATTGGAAGATATTGAAGATTTTCGGTATTGGCAGCAGGGTACAGAAACTTTGAACTCAATTTTGAAGGCTTTAGAGGCCCCAGATGAGGTCAAAAATTTGGGTGACAAGCGCTTGCGCCGGTCAAGCCTGTAGAGCACTTTGTGGCATTTCTGAAATGGGGTTATAATAGCTGATCGGGTCAACTGGTGATGACTTATGGTCTTTGGAAGTTGGGCCACCTGAAATGGCAGAAAATAATTTTCTTCAAAATTTTTGTTCGAGTTTCAAAGATCTTGAGCTGACTATGATGTAATAAAATGTAAAATAAAATAATTCTAAGTTTGGTCGGCCTTATTGGCTAAAATTCTGGAACCTTCCCAGGCGGTGGAAAATTGCCTATATAAGGAAGGTTGTATTATTGTCTTAGGCAGTTCAGAATAGTTCTGGGTAGTAGATTTGGGCCATAATTCGAGGCTTTGTCCTACAAAATATTGTAAGGGAATGCTCATGTGGCTTTGCATATTGTAATTCTAAAAGTTTGTAATTCCACATTTGTGGAGATAATAAGAAGCCAACTTTCTGTTCTTGCATATTGTTGTTGTTTCTCTATTTCTATTATGTGTTTGTGGTATTAAGGGGAGCACCCTTCATCAATTTCTCTCTTCTCCCTCTCTTTTCTATCTTCCTCTCATCTCCAAACCCTAGGCTAAATTTCCCAACATGTTTTCTCCATTTTTGTTGCAGGTATGAAGCTTGGTGGGGTTGAAGACAAGAGGTCAAAGGAAAGTAGCACATGGGTACATATCCATGAATGTATATAGGCATATACACTCATTTTAGTGTATATACATATATAAACTTATGTGTATATGCCTCCCAAGAGCCCCAAAACAAGGAGTAGCCCGAAAAAGGTAACACCATCTTTTTTTTTTTCTATTGTTATCATACTATTTTTATTTTGAAAAAAAAAGTGAAATGACATTGAAATTATTTTTTTTAAATAATATATGTTGGGGTGGGGGGGGGGAGTCGTAGCTCACCCCATCCCTGTTGCACTAGCGCATGATGTGGCAAGGCCATGAGCCCTTGGCTGTGGCTAGATATGGCAGCGGCCGACCCTACCTTGAGGTAGGGTTCGGTCACCCAGTTCCCTTTTTTTTTATATATCTTTTTTTTAAAGTATTTTTTTAAAAAATTTATAATATTAAACTTATCTTAAAAGGGTCATTTTTATATTAATTTTTAAAAGAAAAATACAATGCTTAAGATATATGTTTTTATACACACACACACACACACACACACACACACACACACACATATACATACATACATACATACATACATATATATATATATATATATATATATATATATATATATATACATACATATATATATAGACATATAGATACATATATATATATATACATATATATATACATATATATATGTATATATGTATGTATATATCTATATGTATGTATATATATTTATATGTATGTATATATATATATATGTATATATATATGTATATGTATACATACATATATACATACATATATATACATACATATATATACATACATACATATATATGTATATATATGTATGTATGTATGTATCTATATGTATGTTGTTGGCATTAAGCAGAATTGCCACTAGTGACAACACTTATTTGCATTCTCAGTGCAAACCGAGCAGACAGTGCAAACCGAGCAAGTTAGTACAAACCGAGCAGGACAGTGTAAACCGAGTAACATCATGTCTACCGAGTCACCAGTATTTACCGAGTTCAAAACCTACCGAGTGGTCAGTATGAACCATACCTTCACTTCTACCGAGTGCATGACGATGCCGAGTAATGCAGTGGACGCCTAGTATCAGAAAGTCACCGAGTTAGTTTGCAGGAACCGTGTAACCATACTTGGGCTGACTTAGTAGCACTTATGTTTATTTGTCAAGCCGACTTTGTAATTGTAATTGTAATTAATTGTTTAAGACTTGTATATAAACAATGTTGTAAAAATGTCAAGATGTATGTAAGAAGAATATATGTGAAAAAAAAAGGGCAGAGAATAGCGAATTACAAAGGGCTTCAGCAGTATAAGGAACAGCAAAGACAAATTCATCACAGAAGGTGATCAGTACATCAGCGAATCTCAATCAGCAATCCAGTTGCAAAGCAAGAGATCTATTGTTTCATACTAACAGGTGAATCAGTACTAAATCCTTTAACCGGGTAGACTTAACAGTCTTTTGTAAAATCTCTTTACCGAGTGCATACTTCATTGTATGTTTGTAAATCTTTTAACAGGGTGGATTTAGCAATCCTTATTGCTCCTAACAGGGCAGATCATCAGAAGTGATCAAATTGTAAGCCTTAACTGGCCAACTTTATTCTGCAGTATTAAAGCTTTGTGGGTTTCATCCCCACCCCAGTTTTACTTTCTTTTTGGAAGGTTTCTGGGTAACCAAATCTATGTGTCATTATTGTGAATGCTTTTAAGTTTCATGCTTTCTGTATGCAAAGGTTAAAGTAAATTACATGTTAATACATCTGTAGTTGAAAGAAAATTTGGAGTTACTGATTCACCCCTCCCCTCTCAGTAACTTGGTTAATTCCTAAATATTTCCAACAATTGGTATCAGAGCAGCATTGGTTCTCAAGACAAAGCTTAACTAGCTTGAGCAAAGATCCAGGACAATGGAGGTATTCAAACTGAACAAGGTGATTGAAAATGAAAAGCTAGATCTGGAAATGGCCATAGCTAAACTCAAAGAAGCAAAAGAACATCTTTCCCAATCCCTAAGAAGAAGGAAGGAACTTGCAAATCAGATGAATGATCAGAATTACATTGAAGAAAAGATTGAAGATCTTTTTCCCTCAAATAGCTCAGATGAAGCAAACAATGATGTCAAAGAACTCCTAGAAAAGAATGGGTCTCTGCAGGAAGAAGTGAGAAAATTAAAAAGAGAACAAGAGCTACACTCTACAAGATTTTGTGAGATCTTGGAACAAAGAAACAAGTTGAAAGATGAATTAGATGGAAGGAACATTGAAGTCCAAAATAAAACCCTTCAGCTAGAAAACCTAATTGATCAGATCTCTCATACAAATGAGGAAATTCTGAATCTAAGATCAGAAATAGAAAGCACAAGAGAAGAACTAAGATCTGAAAAGGAACTCAATCTAAGATTGGTGGATGACCTAAACGCTGAAAAACAAATCAATGAAGGAATGCTGAAAAGCCAAGAAGACTTGAATCAGCTGTATGAGCGAAATCTTCATAGGCAAAAAGGAAAAGCATGACTTGGATACAAAGGAGAAGGTGAATCTTCTAAGCAAGGTACTCAAAGGAATCAGAAACCTACTTGTAATCACTGTGGTAAAATAGGACATACTTCAAATAAATGTTGGAACAATGAAAAAGCAGAATTCAATGGAAAATGCTACAACTGCAATCAACCTGGTCACAAAGCAAATGAATGTAGGGAAAAACCAAGATTCAAAGGTAATTGTCACAAGTGCAACAAAAAAGGTCACAAAGCATCCGAGTGCAGATCCAAGACATTCAATCCAGTAGAACAAATTATGAAAGCAATGTTTGGATGGGACTACAACACCTGGTGTAGATGTCATTACTATGGAGAATATGGACACATTGGCATGAATTGCATAAAACATCATCTAAGGAAAAGAGATACTACCGTAAGATGCTTCAAATGCACTAAACTCGGTCACATAGCCAGAAACTTCATGAATGCTAGTGAAGTTGAAGATGGAAAGAAGAATGAAGCAACTAAGGTCAGGAAATAGGTAAGACAAAAATGGTTTCCTAAATCTACCGAGAAAACCAGTCCAAGTAATGGAATGGATGGCTCTACCGACTCAAACTAAATTTCCAAGAAAGCACTGGAACTGTATTCTCATAGACCAATCTCAAGCAGTTCCAGAACCGAATTAAAAGAAAGATCTAAATCAGCATACAAGATGCAGTAAGATCACAGGAAGGTTGGTATTAGTCTTTTACCGAGCAAGGTCGGTACCAGTCTTTACCGAGCGAGGTCGGAGCAATATGAATTCTCAAGTTCACCAAGTTGCAAAGTCTTTACCGAGCAATTAATTCTTAGTGGGTGACAATCTGTCGAAATTCATACCCTAATTTGTACTGAGCATTAATGACAGAGTTGTAAATAAAAAGTAAGTAATTGAACTCATTCTTCACCGTGAACCTTTAGCACTTTGAGAGCAAAAAATTTCAAGAGCAACCCAGTGATTCAATACTTTTGCGAAAGGAATTTTCTATGAGCTACCATGGCATCATCCAGCACCTCAGTGAAGAAAGGATCTGATATGTTAGTCCAAGGGGAATGGAAAGCACCAGATTTCAAGATCGTGCCCGCAATTGCAGCAGCCCTAGATCCGAACGGAGCTCAATCTCAGATTCCTCCTAAGGTACTACTTATTAATGATATTCACAATCATTTCAACTGTTCAATTCATGAAATGGGGAACCTAGAGCTAGATATTGTGCGTGAAGAACTGTGTGTGGATGGTATTCTGAAACCCGAGCACAAACATTTGAAAGATAAAGGTTTAGTTCACATTACACATCTACCTCAAAACTTTCGAGATAAATGGGTTAGATATATTCTCAGCCGTGTACATGATGGCAAAATTTGGCTTGAGCAACCCATAGAGATCACAAAGAAGATGATTCATCAAATCACCAGTCTTCCCATGTTGAACAAAGCAAAAACTACCAAAACCCTAGGTCGGACGGAACTAGAGAAGAAAACCCTAGCCGAGTGGGACGGTAGAGGCATGAAAGTTAGCAGCATTACTGATGCTGAACTGAAGTTTGGTACACACATTATTGCCCATAAGATTTATAGTTCTAGTCGACAGAATAGTGTCTCCTGTGAAGCTATTGACCTAGCATACAAAGTGGTCAAGAACAACTTAACATTTGACCTAGCAGACTTATTGTTAAAGCAGTTTAACAAAAACATGGAAAGCATTCAAACTTCCAAAAACAATCCATGTAAGTTTGGATCCTTATTGGTCTGTTTATTCTTCTATGCTCAGAAATTCTTCCCTTCTAAAGGAAAAGTTATATGGAGAAAAGATGTGCCAGTCCTTTATGAAATAAATGAATATATCTCAGAAATGGGTGAAAATTTTGAAAGCATCATGGATAATTATTTTGAGTCTTTCAAAGAGAAAATGAATGACAGATTCCGGATTCCACAGAAGTTGGTGGAAGATTACAAGGATGACATTTGTTTTATGGTGGATTGTGACAATGTATATATTCAAGCAGCTAAACCGAGGACTGTATATGTAAAACCTCTTCCTTATGAGGTAAATATTGATGAAACCAAGAATATCATTGAAGCTCTTCTTAATCAACCTGTCAATCCCAAAGCTCCATATTTTGGAACATATGATGAAGCTAAGGTGAGAATTGAACTAAGCATAAAGCTTCCATAGGTGGTAAACAAAGGAAAGAAGAGGATAGCCAAAATGCAAATGATAACCGAGGACAAAGAAGAAAAAGATGAAGAAGAAGAAGAAAAGGATGAGAAAATAGAGGAACCAGAACCTGCAAAGAAGAAAAGAAAGGTATTCATCACTAAGGCACCTAAGCCTCCCACTACTGTATTTACAAGGAGAAATGAAAGAGGTAAGGCAGACAAAGTAGACAAGGCAGATAAAGACATAGTATTCAAAAGGCCTCCTCTAAACTTTCAAGAAAGGATCAAACTCTTTAGAGACGGATCAAGATCTGGAGTAAGTAACATAAAATCTTTTAAATATGAAACCAGATCGGAAATAGAATAGAAGGAAATAGAAGATGCTGTTATTGAAAAGATGGGACAGTGAAAATACTCTCCTGAAGAAATAGCCCCACAGGTTCTGGCAGTTCTATTAAATCCAATAAAAATGAGATGGAGCAATGCAAAGCAAGCTGTGATAGACATATTTGATCAAACCCTGAGACAGTTAATGCCGAGCTTGAAAAATGATGAAGTAAAGAAGGCATTAAAAGAAAATGAAAGTAAGATGACATTAAAGTTCAATACTTGTTTGATTCTGATCAACAATATTGAATCGGTTGTGAAGGCTGCAAATGCTACATGGAAGAACATATACCACCTTCACCAACCGAGTATTGAAACAGTCATAATAAAAGACATTGAAGATGACAGTGATGAACAAGAAGAAGCCACTGAGGTAGATGATACTGTGAGGATAGCAGCAGAAGTCATTGCATCCCTTCCTACTTCAACATTTGTCCAACCATCTATTGCAACAACAGAAGCAACTACCATTTCTTCCACCGAGTTGCAGTCTCCCTCATCATCAAGTTTTCCAGCAGTAAGTTTTCTAGTTTTTGATTCTACAAGTGTAAATATTTTAAGCTCTCCAGTAGAAAGTATACCAGTCTCTATAGCCAGCCCTACTATATCTACTATCACTACTACTAAGGCATTAAGCACAGATAAGCCTAAAGCTCTACCGAGTATAAAATTTTTGGGTAAAAATATAGTAGAGGATATAGATCTAGATGAAGAAATAGAGATTCCAACATTAGATTTTGCAAATCTATCAGCGGACCAAATGCAAAATATAGGTGAGATCCTCCAAAGGAAAGCAAAACAAAAGAAGCTTAAAGAGGAGAGAGACAAGGAATATCAAATCATCAAAGATGCTAAGGACATTTTGTCTGATGCATTAGGTATTAAAGTAGACTCCTCCCAACATGTTTTGCTACAATTAGCAGAAGTAGTTAATAAATACAATGAAGATTCATCTGGGACAGAAAAGTTAGTTGAAAGAGCCGAGAAGAGATTCAACAATAAAGTGCTTGAGCACATTGCTCAGCACATAGCTATTAACCAAGTAGAATTGTCTTCAGTTTTGTCAAACATTGAATCTACCTATTCGAATGCTACCTCTCTTTTGGCCAGATTGTGCAATATTGCCGAGTTCACAAAGGATGTTAAGGATAAAATGAATAAAATGGATGAGGATATGAAGATTAGCATATAGAAGCTGCAACTTGAACCAAGTTCAAGCTCTGCTCATCACATGAAAATCTCATATCTATCAAATATGCAGTCAGATCTACTGAAAGAAGACACAAGGATCCGGTCCACACTGCTAGACATCCAACACATGATCCTTCCCATCATGAATACAATGTATAAGCACATTGAACATTCCAAAACATTGATTCATGACAATCAGTTCTCTATAGCAGATCACATGATTGAACTCTCTGCAGAAGTCCAAATTGCAATCCAAACATGCAAGATTCTGCAAGAAAGTTGGGACAGAACCCTGGCACTAATAATGAAGGTACATTCTAATTTTCTATCAAATTTTGGATTCTCTCTGTAAATAACTTGTATATACACCTTTGGCATTATCGTAAAAAAGGGGGAGATATGTATAGAAGAAGATTTGTATAGAAATAATTAGCACATTGAAAGGGGGAGACAATGTATAAAGCCCTATAACAAAGACAAATTTTGAAAAATCAAAATAAAACTCAGCATGATTCATGTATATAAGTTTTGGCCAATAAGTGTTTTTGTCACTAATGCCAAAGGGGGAGATTGTTGGCATTAA